>CM042694.1:523654990-524999928 GCA_023614405.1 Avena insularis
CCCAAACAATAGTATTTTCCAATGAAAGCATCTTTGCATTTAGTCCAAGAATCAATACTATTTCTAGTTAGGGATCGCAACCATTCTTTAGCTTTTCCTCTCAAAGAGAAAGGAAATAATTTAAGCTTAATAATATCTCCATCTATATCCCTATGCTTTTGCATCTCACAAAGTTCAACAAAGTTATTAAGATGAGCAGCAGCATCTTCAGTACCAATACCAGGAAATTGTTCTCCCATAACAAGATTGAGTAAAGCATGTTTAATTTCAAAGAAAGTAGCTTGAGGAATAGGTGGAGAAATAGGTGTGCACATGAAATCATTGTTGTTGGTGCTAGTGAAGTCACTTAGTGTTTTCAAGAGTAGTCATTTTTTGTGTTTTAAATAAAGAAAGTAAACTAGTATAACTAATTTTTTTGTGTTTTTGATAAAGAAACAAGCAAACAAAGCAAAAATAAACTAAGCAAAACAAATAAAACAAAGTAAAGAGATTGGTTATGAGGGACTCCCCTTGTGAAGATGTCCTTGACTCCCTGTCGTGGTGGTGTCACGGCAGATGCCATGAATAGGCTAAAGGTGGGGACTAAATGCACTAGGGGAATCCAGGGAGGGATAGTGTGGTGATTCCACACACAGTTTCTTTGTATTTGATTCACTTCCACAGATTACAAGTGCTCCTCGAGCTGTATTGGGGAGAGGAGGAAGAAGGGACTCTCTTACTCTCACCACTAGCTAGCTCTCAGGAACACCCAAGTAAAACACAACCCTCTAGAGATCAAACAGTCAAAGACCAACCCCTTCTACAGAGGCCCTATCCCTCCTTATATAGGGGTGGCTAGGTCTCCAATTAGGGCATACGTGGAGGCATAATCCAAGGAATATGCCTCCTCCCAAAATAGTAAGCCGACCGGGTCACTTTTTCCCAGCGTCGTCCATGCAGAGGCTACGTGAGCCTCTGCGGCGCCCGCGTCATCCGAGATAGGCATCGTCACCTTTGTCAGCCACGCCTTGGTGGTCCTGGCCTCTGTCCGCTTCGCTCATGCTCTACGTACAGTGGTCACCCTTTGACCAGCGAGATACCTTCCTTCTCTTACAAGCTTGATATAACCCGGATCGTGCCTAGTTGATCCGGCCACACCTCTACCTGCATACGAGTTAGATACATCTTACCGACATATGACATAAGTCAGCTGAGACCCAGTTAGGTGGACATCCCCTGGTCCGGGTTACCCTGTGATTCGGCCTGCCTTGAGGTGACTAGGCCAGCTCTTGCTTTGACCTTGTCGTACCTCGGTTAACTCGGCCTTTATACCCCGGCGTGACCCTACCCGGGGGTATCCCCCCAACATTAGTCCCCGAAGCTGGTGCGGTCTTAGCTGCCTTAGTCGCCAAGGCCACAGCAGGTTCAATTTTACCGAGTCTTTTGCTCCTTTTTCGAGTTATCTTATAGTCCGGATTTCATAGGTTTACTTTCCCTTGGCACATTTCGAGTTTTCACTCGTTGGCCGGGTCACCTCATACTTATCTGGGTCACTCTTCCTTCTCTTGTACGCTTCCCCACGTGGAGGTTAATCATTACTTTGCCTCATTTTAAGGGCCTGCGCCAGTAACCGCCGCAGTTATTGTCAGATATTATTGTAGCACACGTCACATCGTGCCTGCCTCCTCGTTAACTGTATCATAACGTCACATCGTGGGTTCTCCTGTGCCCTGTGGCCCTTCCTGTGGCTCATTGCTCATTGGCTGATCCTGGTCATACACGGCCACACCGTGTGGCCCGTCTGCACAGCGCGATCCCACTACCCCTCAAGGGCGTGGTTAAATAGGGGAGGGGCGCGCCCCTTGGGTCTTTTCCCCACTCTCGCGCCCCTCTACCTCTTCTTCTTCTTCTTCCTTCCCGCGACAGCGCTGGCGCCACCGCACTTGCATAGCTGCGCCGCCGCTGCACCGCTTCCTCGCGCACCAGCATCGCCGCCACTTCCGCGTATCTCCTCCGCCACGGGTCCTCGCTAGTCCAGGCCACTGCCCCCCACCGCCGATAGCGCCGGTGAGGATAGTGACCTTGAGATGACAGAGGAGGAGCTCGCCGTCACGGAGCAGGAAATGGAGGAGGACACGGGGAACGCCAACCGCGGCGCCTGGGCTGGGTCCTGGGTGTGCCAGGATGACCTCGATTGGTTGTACCGCACCCGGCGTATCCCGAAGGGCGTCATCGCGTGTCTTGCCCCTGCGGAGCTTGCCCCCTCACCCAATCCAGGTGAGTATGTGGTATTCCTCTCCCACTTTCAACGTGGGTTCGGTCTCCCTGTTAGTGATTTTTCCACGACTGGCTCAACACATATGAGCTTTAGCCGCATCATCTTCCGGCTAACGCCATCACCTCTCTCTGCCTTCGCTTCCACCATCGAGGGTTACGCCGGACTATGGCCCACAAAGGAACTCTGGATCCAGTTCTTTGGCCTTCGCCGAAACATGATTCGGAACATAGAACTTAATTCGGAGGACAAGCAGCTCACACAGTTCGGCGCAGCTTCTATCTCGCCTCGGAAGCAGTCCATTTTCCCCCGAGTCACGGGGCTTGACTCCTGCAAGGGCTGGGCCCTAACCTTCTTTTATGTCAGAAATGGCACAACTGAAGATCTAATCCGGCTGCGCCCCTATGCTCCGGGTCCTCCTAATCCGGATCTACGGGGACAAGGTCCCCAAGAAGCGCACCGTCCTGGCGAACCAAGTCAACAAAAGGTTCCCGGAGCTGAAGGACCTAGGATTGCGCAACAAGGACGCGATGATCACATTCGTCCGCAACCGGATCTCCCCCCTCCAGAAACGTACACACAAAGTTTGCCACATGAGCTAGGGCCGTGACCCCAACCGGACCTCCTCATTTGAGTTGAGCAACACCGAGATCTTCCGCCGGGTCAAGGCCCTCTTCACCACTAAGAAGGACTTCTCTGCTGAGTGGACGTGGGGGATCGAACACTTCTGCCGAGATAGGCTTCCCCCTGCGGTAAGTCTCGTGCCCCAAACCTTTTCTGATTTAAATCATATGTCGGTTTCTGTCGTAGGTTTAATCCCTTTGTCTTTTCTTTCCCTTAGATGTTTCTTCAGCAAACCATTGAGGATGGCACCGAGCCTTCTCTCAAATGGGCGCCTGATCGAGACACCTCAGATGAGGAGGAGCCGGATCAGGAGATGTTCCTGCCGATGGCTGATGCGACCAAATGACATACCAGTAAACTCTCTTCCATTAGAGATTGGCCTGACGATGAAGATGATTCGGATGTTGAGGTGATGGAGGCATTTGACGTTGTCCCCCTTTCTTATGCTTTTCTCACATCAGCTAACCCCGGTGGGAACATCCATGAAGATCCTCCCCTTGCCACGGGTGAGCATGTCCCGGTCGCACCGAAGAAGAGGGGGGCCGCATCTGCTTCTTCCTCCGGACCTTCTCAGCTAGCTAAAAGGTGAAAGAAGTCCCTGGACAAAGCTGCCACCAAGTCCACGACTAAGGCCGTGGCCCGGAGAGCTCGCGAGCCCAAGGAGCCCTTGACTTCGGATGAGTAAGTCACTTCTCCCTTTGCTATTTACTTGTTCTTCTTTTGTTATAGTTTCTCATCATTCATGATTTGATTCGGCAGGGCTGCGGTGGAGGTTCCATAGAGTGGATCTGGTATTGCCTCGCCGCTCTGACATAGCCCTTCTCCCCCTCGTGGCGACGATTCACGCATGTTGAGCCTCATTCAGGAGGGTTCAGCGGATGCTCCGGGTTCTAGCCCACCTCGTCAAGAGGAGGGCAACCTCGGAGCAGGCGAACTGGCTCTACCGAGGCAGCAGCAACCACTACTTCGGCCCGCCACAACCAGCTACCACCGAGGTTCCTTCAGCACCTCCGCCGAAATAGAAATCAGCACCAGCATCAACTCCAGCACCAAAGAAGAATAAAGAAAGCGCCAAAGAACAACACTAAGCTCCTCTCATCCGAGTCTTCCAAGACTCGGTGAGAAGACATCAGCAGTACCAAGGCAAGAACCAAGGCAGCTCCCAAGGGCAAATCCGCTGCAGCAACTTCAACTTCTCAGTAGTAGCCCAAGAGCAAAAAGGCTCCTGACGCCACCAAGGCAGCGTCAATCGAGGCTGGACAGCGTACACTTGCGTCCATGCTTTCGAAGAAGACCCCACCGACAACGGACACCTCCGCCGGGTTAGCTGATGCGCAACTCGTTTTGCACACCAGCCCCACCGTTTCCCAGGTTGAGAGGAGGGAAGCCCACGCTAAGGGTCTAGTTGCACCCCACATGCTCAGCGGCGAACGCTATCCTCCGACCTTGATCGAGTGTGTAAACAACTGGAACAAGGCGGAGTTCGTTCACAATGATGATCTCCCAGAGAAATTCGGGCCCGCTGAGTTTGCTGCCCAAATGAATACCGCTGCCAAGGCAATCAACCTTGCAGGTCGGATGATGGAGGTACGTTACTTCGCCTTATCCTTAACATGTAGTAGATATTAGTGATATAGCCATTAGTCCCCGAGCCTCCGGGGGCGTAACTTGTTACTCGGTCGGATGCTCCTTAGAGAACTAACATAGCTCCTTAATAATTTCGAATATGCACACACCTAGAGCCGGGTTAAGTTCCACTTGTCCCGGATTTTGTACACTTCGAATATGCACACACCTAGAGCCGGGTTAAGTTCCACTTGGCCCGGATTTTTTACACTTCGAATATGCACACTCCTAGAGCCGGGTTAAGTTCCACTTGGCCCGGATTTTGTACACTTCGAATATGCATGCACCTAGAGCCAGGTTAAGTTCCACTTGGCCCGAATCTTGTACACTTCGAATATGCACACACCTAGAGCCGGGTTAAGTTCCACTTGGCCCGGATCTTGTACACTTCGAATATGCACATACCTAGAGCCGGGTTAAGTTCCACTTGGCCCGGATCTTGTACACTTCGAATATGCACACACCTAGAGCCGGGTTAAGTTCCACTTGGCCCGGATGTTGTACACTTCGAATATGCACAAGACTAAGCTATCCTTTTGCACTCTTTTCAGGTGACCACCAATCGCCAGAGCGCTGAGTTTCAGCGTCTCTTGGATACTCACAACATGATGCGTGCAAAACATACTGCACTTCTCGCTGAACACGAGAAAAGGGGTAAGTTTTTTCCTTGGCATTTGTCCATTTTTCTTCGTCTTTTTCCGCCGAACTAATCCATCATTCGGATTTCGCAGCTGGAGTGGAGGCTGAGAATATCCTCATGAGGAAAAACTTGGACCAGATAAAGGGTAAGTTATTCTTGCTCAATCTCTCTCTGCGCTCTATCTCCTTTTCTTCTTGGCTCGGCAAATATTCATACCCCGGCTTTGCCGGGTCAACAAACTATTTCAGCATCTCTTGAAGATAGTGTGCCTGTGCCAGGTATGATGCTACATTTTCTCGAACAAGCAGGGCAGCACCAGGCCGAACTCAAAAAGAAAGATGATGAGCTTGCCCTCCTCTATACCAAAGATGAAGAAATTGCCAAGCTTAAGGAAGACATGAAGAAGCTCAAGGCGCAGCACAAGTCCGAACTAGAGAAAACAGGCCAAGAATTTACTAAAGAGCGCGAGCGCCTCAACCTCCAGATCGCCAAGGACCAAGAATTGCTTAAGGAGGCCGGCGTCAAGCTTGAGTCGGCGAATGCTGAACTTGTGCAACTCCGGGAGAGGCGCGACAACTACACCAAGGAGATGACCCGGGTTCACAGCCATATTTCTCGTAAGTTCTTTTCCTTCAACCGACGTTGATCTTTCTGGGTCTACTTCCTTTACTTATTCCACTTGCCTTGTTTTTCAGGCAAATTCCTAGACAGTGATATCATTGCATCCAATCCTATTAGCAAGTTTCGCAAGCAGAGAGGTACTCCATCTGGTCCTGGCACCATTCCTCTTGATTTGGAGGATTTGATAGTCAGCTTGTTCTCCCGAGTCGAGATCGTGAAAAACTATGGCAAGGATATCTTGGATGTAGCAGTCCGGATCTTCAATGCCTTTTGGCCTGAAGAAGATAGTCTGGAGTGTGCCACCGCTCTTATTGCCAGGCTTATGGAGTGCGAGACTCAGCTCGATCTTTGGAGGGAATCTCCTGGACGCGCCGGAGCTGAAATTGTCCTCCACTACGTGCTCACTTGGTATGAAAAGATAAACCTGAAGCTTCTCGAACGCATGCGCACCGGATCAAGGTGGTCCACTGACCCGGATTGGATTGCTCGGCGCAAGGCTTGCACCCATAGCCTCATTCAATACGCCCCCATCCATCAATGGAATGAGGGACCAAGTTTCCTTGGTGCTGTCGATGATGAATATGTCGAAGAGGGTTCGGGTGATGAAGAAGAGGACGAAGCCTCGGATGTTGAAGAGGATGAAGAGGACGCTGAAGCCGAAGCTGGAGCTGCACCCTTTGGCGCCGAATTACCTCCTCCTGCTGCTCCTTGATTAGAAACACTTTTGAAGTTTATCAGATCCCCGGTATGCCGGGTGCAGTTGTATTAAGCACACAAGTTATGTTTTGCTACTAAATTTTTGTGCCGGATTAACTTGGGCGTAGTCCCTGAGTTTCAATTTCTTGTTCCTCCAATTTCTTGGCTCGGCTCGTGTCTACCTTGGTTCGGTTTTATGACTTACTAGTCCGAGCTTCAAAAATTGACTTAACAATACTTGGAAACTTTAGGATTAGCTCAAAATAATTCAGCAAAGTAAATTTAAAGTAAGCATAAGGTTAGTCCGAAAAACAAACGTCGGCTCAATTAAGTTCCTTTCCTTAGTCGTTTTTCATGTGTTACGCAATTCCAAACTTGTTCTCTTGCTTGCCATGAAGCCAAATCTTGTTGGACAGCAGCAAGTCGAAGAGTTGGTTCTTGGTGCTCACACACTACTAATCCGGCTTACGCAGAAGCAACTTACGCCAGCTGACGCATAAATAATGAATGCAGAAAACAAATAACGAGTATCATTAAGGCAGTCCCCAAGTTACTGCTCGATGTGCCAAGATTTCATTGATAGGCTCATTGCCGGCATACATACCGACATATGAGTGACTCGGATACATACACTTCTTTGCTAAGTGTAGAAAGGACGAAGTAGAGCTACATTCCATGGACGCTTAGATTCCTCGCCAGACCTGTCCGCCTTGTTCTTCTCCTGTGGTTTTGCATCGATAAGGTAATAAGAATCATTGTGCAATGCTTTGCTCACAATGAATGGCCCTTCCCATGGGGGGGATAACTTGTGCATGCCAGCAGTATGTTGTACCAACCGGAGTACCAAATCACCTTCCCGGAAAACTCGGGGGTTTACTTTCCGGCTATGATAGCGTCGAAGATTTTGCTGACATATGGCGGATCTGGACAATGTCAATTCTCTCGCTTCTTCCAGCAGATCAACATCATTTTTCCGGGCTTCTTGCACTTCAGCTTTTGTGTATTGGGTGACCCTGGGCGAGTCATGCTCTATGTCGGCTGGTAATACAGCTTTTGCCCCATATACCAGAAAGAATGGTGTATAGCCTGTTGATCGATTCGGAGTTTTTCTTAAACTCCACAGTACCGCTGGTAGTTCTTCTATCCAGCACCCCGCTAATCTTTGAAGCGGCTCAATGAGCCAGGGTTTTATCCCGGATAATACTAACCCGTTGGATCTCTCCACTTGTCCGTTCGATGCGGGGTGAGCTACCGAGGCTACGTCCAGCCGGATCTTTTTATCTCGGCAGAATCGTGCAAATGCTCCTTCAGCAAAATTTGTGCCATTATCTGTTATGATACTGTGAGGATAACCGTATCTCAAGATGATGTCTTTGAGTAATGTCACGGCCTTAGCTCCATCACATTTTCTTATTGGCTTTACTTCAATCCATTTTGTAAATTTATCAACCATGACCAAAATGTGAGTCATGTTCCCTCTCGCGGGTTTGAATGGGCCAACTATATCCAAACACCATACGGCAAATGGCCAGGTGATTTGTATGGTCTTGAGCTCTGACATTGGCATATGTTTCTTGGTTGCATACCTCTGACAGCCATTGCATTTTCTTACCAAGTCCTCTGCTTGTTCAAAGGCACTTGGATAGTAGAATCCATGCCAGAAAGCTTTTGCTACTAAGGCTCTAGACGAGGCATGATGCCCACATTCCCCCTGATGTATATCTCAGAGGATGTCCAGTCCTTCCTCCGGGTCAACACGTCGCTGGAGGACATTAGTCACACTCCTTTTGTATAGCTCGGAATTGATGATCGTGTATGCTTTTGCTCTCATCTGAGTTTGCCTGGAAAGCACCTCCTCGGCGGGTAAAGTTCCATCTTTCAAGAATTGAAATATGGGCAGTGCCCAAGCTGGTACAGCTCGCACTGGGAACACATCCTCGTCAATTTCCATCTGATCCACCGGCATAACCTCAGCCGGATCACGCTGAGCAGTCCCCGGGTCTTGCAAAGCAGTCCCCGGGTTCCGCGTACCACCTCCCACGTTAATGTCCATGGGTACGGCTCCGGATTTCGGATTCCGGATCTTCCGGGACGTAGATTGAGTCGGTTTCTGGGGACGGCCTGATAGATGGTTTTCTGAGGTGTTCTAATGCTACACCCGGTGGAATTGCTTGTCGGGTTGATCCGAGCTTCGACAATATGTTGGCAGCCTCATTTTCCACCTGGGGTACATGGTGAAATTCGCATCCCTCAAAGTAACCAGATATCTTCTGCACATGGAATCTGTATAATGCCATGTTTGGATCAAGAGCGTCCCATAGCCCTGAAACTTGCTGAACTACTAAATCCGAGTCGCCAAAGCATTGGATCCGACGTATCCCAATTTCTTTTGCCACTTTGAGTCCATGTACAAGTGCCTCATATTCGGTGACATTGTTTGACGCTGTGAAGTGGATCTGCAGCACATACTTCAGCTGGTCATTCTTTGGCGAGGTAAGTACTACTCCGGCACCTAACCCGGTTTTTGTTTTTGACCCGTCAAAATGCATCCTCCAATAATTCGGATCTGGTAATGGTGGTTCATATTGCACCTCGCGATCCACAAAAAAAGTCTGACACCGAGACTTGATTGCTTCTCTTCTATCATACTGTGGTGCATAAGGGGCTAGCTCAATTGCCCATTTTGCAATCCTGCCACTTGCATCCTTGTTACTCATTATCTCGGATATGGGAGCTTCACATATTACTTTGATGGGGTGCTCCTCAAAATAGTGTTTTAACTTCTTAGCCGACATGTACACACCATATGCCACTTTCTGATAGTGCGGATAATTTTCCTTTGATGCGGATAATACCTCGCTTAGGTAATATACTGGCCTTTGCACTAACTTACCCTCTTCATCGTGCTCTACCATAATTACTGCACTAACAACTCGGTTGGTTGCGGCTATATAGAGCAACATTGGCTCCTTTGATAGTGGAGAGGCTAACACTGGTGCAGTGGCTAACATCTTATTTAATTGGATAAAGGCTTCATTGGCCTGTGGCGTCCAAATGAACTTGTCCGACTTTTTCATCAGTTGATAGAGAGGCAGTGCCTTTTCTCACAACCGACATACAAACCGACTTAAGGATGCCAGGCAACCAGCAAACTTCTAGACATTGTTAAGGCACTTCGGGAGTTCCATTCGCTCTATGGCCCGGATTTTAGTTGGGTTGACTTCGATACCTTGGCTGGATACAAGAAATCCGAGTAATTTTCCAGCCGGGACACCAAAGGTGCATTTTTCCAGGTTAAGCTTCATTCAGAACCTCCTTAGGTTCGCGAATGTCTGCCTGATATCGTCAAGGAGCATTTTGCTTTCCTTGGTCTTGATAACAACATCATCCACATACACCTGCACATTTTGACCAATTTGGTCGTGCAAACATTTCTGCATACATCTTTGGTACATTGCCCCTGCATTACGTAAACCAAATGGCATGGTGCGATAGCAATAAGCCCCATACGGGGTGATAAACGCGGTCTTTATTTGATGACTTGGGTTCAGAGGTATTTGGTGGAAACCAGAATATGCATCAACGAATGACAACAGTTCACACCCAGCAATGGAATCTATGACCTGGTCTATCCTTGGCAGTGGGAATGGATCTTTCGGACACGCCTTATTCAGGTTCGTGTAATCGATACGCATGCGCCAAACCACTGACATGTTCGGATCGTCCTTCTTCTTCTCCACCAGCACCGGATTAGACAGCCAATTCAGGTAAAGTACTTCCATGATAAATCCAGCTGCCAGCAACCGAGCTATCTCATCTCCTATGACTTTTCTCCTATCTTAGGCGAAGCGGCGGAGAGTTTGCTTCACCGTCTTTGCTCCGGGTCTCACGTTCAAAGAGTGCTCGACCAACTCCCTCGGAACACCTTGCAAGTCCTGTGTGGACCAAGCAAAAATATCCCGATTCTCATGGAGGAAGTTGACGAGCTCGCTTTCCTATTTGTCATTTAACCCAGCGCCAATTGTTACGGTGCGCTCTGGGAACATATCATCAACAAGCACTTTCTTGGTATCTTTTGTCGCCTGGAACGACACACTACCATGCGGGTTACTCAGCGCCGGCATATACTGCTGCGCAGACTGAGCCAATGCTGGCACTTCCTATATCTTTCTTTTCTCTTGCACAATCACGAGTGACTCGGCTAGGTTAGACCCGGTTGACGCACACTCAATGGAACGTCGGAAATCTCCAGCTATGGTAATTACACCATTTGGCCCAGGCAACTTCATCTTCAGGTAACTGATGTGACAACTTGCCATGAACTTGTTCAGTGCTGGTCTACCGAGTAACGCGTGATACGCACTTTCTAAGTTCACCACTTCAAACTCCAAATTCTCAGTTTGGCAGTTATCTCGCATGCCGAATAACACATCGACTCGGACTTTGCCAATGGGATCACAGGATATGCCTGGCACAATACCATGAAACGTTGTTCTGGTAGCCTGGAGCATGTTCTTCGAGATACCCAACTTGCGCATTGTATCCGCATACATGATATTGATGCTGCTGCCATTGTCTATCAGCACTTTGGAGAATCTCACATTGATGTTTGGCCCGATGAATGTTGGGTCCAACACTAGCGCATACGAACTAGGACTTGTCATAAGCTTGGGATGATCTTTGACGCTCCAGGTAATTTCCTGGTCCGACCAAGGCATATACCGCATTAACTTCCATGTGCCGGTGCTCCAAGCTCTTTCTGTCTGTCTCTTCTGTGGTAAACACACAGTAGCTCTGATGATGCTCTCTGTACTCATTCCTTCCCTCGTTTCCGGGGTACCTCTGATCCGGTTGAGGTTGGTTTTCCACATGATGCACTGCATCCCTTCTCTCATGGTTTTCATACCTCGGTTTTCCACCTGATGCACTGCATCCACTGTTTTTTCTGCTCTGGCGTCCAAGTTTTCTTGCCATCATTTCTCGGAGTCCATTGTTGCCCTCCAGTTATCTGACGTTAATTGCCCCCTGCTCAGGGTTGATCTTGATTCACAGCAGCAACTTGTTGCAAACTGTACCGGTAATCCGGTCTGTCATCTCTTCTTTTACCCCGGTAGTCATTCCTCCGGGATGATCCGGCTCCATCTCTCTAGTAGTACTCCTCATTTGACTCGTTTGACACAAGCCTGGGTTGAGTCGGATCACCTAATGCATATGAATCAGCAATTCGGATTGTCTCTGCCAATGTAGTTGGCATATCCCTTTGCAATATTTGCCACAACATGCTTGCATATCTGCACCCCTGTGCAAACCATGCTATTTCCTGTGACTCGATCACACCCTCACATGAGTTTCGCACGGTACACCACCGGGTTAGGAATTCCCGGTATGTCTCATTCGGTCTCTTCTTGCACATTGCTAGGATCTGTGGCCTATTCGGCCTCTGATACGTGCTCGAGAAGTTGCTTACAAACATTTCCTCAAAGTCAACCCAACAATTGATACTTCCGGGTGGCAAATTGTTCAGCCATACCCTTGTCGGTCCCTCCAGCATTTGAGGTACGTATCTCACAGCCCATCTCAAGTTGCCTGTTGCGATTTTCACCACTATAGCGTAGTTAATCAACCAATCCTCCGGCTTTGTACTGCTGTCATATGTCTTAGCGCCTCTAGGTAGCTGGAAGTTAGGTACTGGAGGTTCCTTCATGATCTGGGGCCCAAAACACGCAGGACCCGGAGGACCTTGACATTCAATTTGCTCCGACCTATATAGCCGATCCAGTTTTAACCTGTCATCATCAGGCATCAAATCCCTGCTCCCCAATCTTGACCCTATCACATGATAGTCCGGCCTTGGGTATCCTGCGTTCACCATTTCGAATCACCATCATTATATCTGTCCTGCTCTCGTGGAGAACCTCTCTGTTGCATACCTCGGCCGGCACTTTGCTCTTGCCTTGGTATATTCCGCTGCTGCGGTTGCCCTGCTCCTGCCGAGTTGTGCTATCCGGCATTGCCGTTTACAGCATTTCCTTGACCGGCATTGCCTTGGTCGCGGTTACGTCGGCCCGCCTCACCTCGGCTGACACTTCGTTGATCATCATTCGCCTGTACTGCTTTTCCTCTCCCTGCCCTTGCCGGGTCATATGGGACTATCTGCTTATTCCTCCTGGCCGAGGTTACTAGATCTTCTCTCCTAGGACCACCATGAGGAGACGATGCGGCTCCAGCAGATTTCTCTGGGTTGCCCACTGCCGAATGAATGATTTTGGAGGCCCTAGCTCTTTCCAGGTTGGCCCTGAGCAATTCCTCATTTTGCATGTTCGCGATCCGAACCAACTCATTGACCCTATCTTGCTGTCTCTAACGGGCTTCACCCATCAGACCTTCCAAATCAGATGCAGCAGCATCTGCTGCTCTGAGGTTTTTTGCCGGGATACTATACTTTGGCAGCCCCATGGATAAACAGTTCTCTGATTCCCCAATCCTAGTATCACCTTCTTTGTTCATTTCACTCATGAGGTTTCTCCCCTTCACTTTTACAGCATCTACCTTATTTGCCTTTGCATACTCACGCAGTGTCATGTTCAACGACTGCTGAGCCACGGCTATCTTTTTCGCACCCTCTAGTATTTTTTGCCTAGTCTCCTCTAGCTCGGCCTGTGCCTGAGCCGGATCTACTACTGATGCTACTGGGTTTGCCAAGCTATCCATCGCCTGCTGCAGCACATTCTCTGGCCTCTCTAGTGGAGGACCTCTACTTTTACTCGGTGCCTTGGGCGTTACCTCCGGATCTGGTGTCGGATCCTTGCTTGCGCCAGCGCCTGGCGCAGTCATCATCACCTCGGCACGGTCCTGCGAGCGAGTGATATGCGCCCCGTGAACCACGCTAAGGGGTGGCTCGCCTCCTTCGACGACGTGCTGCGGGTGAACGCACGACACATCGATAGCAACGTAGATCTTGTGTGCTCCGAGCTTGACGAAGAGGCCGTTGCGCGGAAGAGGATGCTTGCCGAAGCAGCCAGCGTTGTCGCTGACGAAATCCAGCGCTCCAAAGCGCTGAACGAGCCTCGAGACGATGCGTTCACCGGTGCCGATGAAGTTTCCCGTCCGGACCTTCACCCCTGCTAGCACTGCCAGCCCCACGGTGGGCACCAACTGTCGTGGTGGTGTCACGGCAGATACCATGAATAGGCTAAAGGTGGGGACTAAATGCACTAGGGGAATCCAGGGAGGGATAGTGTGGTGATTCCACACATAGTTGCTTTGTATTTGATTCACTTCCACAGATTACAAGTGCTCCTCGAGCTGTATTGGGGAGAGGAGGAAGAAGGGACTCTCTTACTCTCACCACTAGCTAGCTCTCAGGAACACCCAAGTAAAACACAACCCTCTAGAGATCAAACAGTCAAAGACCAACCCCTTCTACAGAGGCCCTAGCCCTCCTTATATAGGGGTGGCTGGGTCTCCAATTAGGGCATACGTGGAGGCATACTCCAAGGAATATGCCTTCTCCAAAAATAGTAAGCCGACCGGGTCACTTTTTCCCAGCGTCGTCCATGCAGAGGCTACGTGAGCCTCTGCGGCGCCCGCGTCATCCGATATAGGCATCGTCACCTTTGTCAGCCACGCCTTGGTGGTCCTGGCCTCTGTCCGCTTCGCTCATGCTCTGTGTACAGTGGTCACCCTTTGACCAGCGAGATACCTTCCTTCTCTTACAAGCTTGATATAACCCGGATCGTGCCTAGTTGATCCGGCCACACCTCTACCTGCATACGAGTTAGATACATCTTACCGACATACGACATAAGTTGGCTGAGACCCAGTTAGGTGGACACCCCCTGGTCCGAGTTACCCCGTGATTCGGCCTGCCTTGAGGTGACTCGGCCAGCTCTTGCTTTGACCTTGTCGTACCTCGGCTAACTCGGCCTTTATACCCGGCGTGACCCTACCCGGGGGTATCCCCCCAACACTCCCCGGCAACGGCGCCAGAAAAATACTTGTTGGCGCGTGGTGGACGTGGGTGCTTGTTCCTTCAATCCACGGCGCCAGAAAGATGCTTGTTGGCTCAAGATACGATGATCTCGTTGGGAACCCCAATAGGAAGGTATGATGAGCACAACAGTTGCTGCTGTTACCTCAGTTGTGAAACCAAGGTTATCGAACTAGTAGGATCAAGGAAACACCTCCAAGGTGTTGTTTCCAACTTGGAATCCTACACAACACAACCACAGAACTTTGTCCCCAACTTACAGTGAGGTTGTCAATCTCACCGGTTTTGCTGAAAACAAAGGATTAAACATATTGTGTGGAAGATAGTAGTAGCTTGCAGAAAGTAAACAGAAAATAGTAAACAGTTGTAGATTGATGGTAAAAGAAAGGACCGGGGTCCATAGTTCACTAGTGGTGATTCTCCTTAAGATAGATGACATGTTGGGTGAACAAATTACAGCGGAGCAATTGATAAACATCGAGAAAGCATACATGCATATACTAATCATCTTGACTCCTATGAGATTTGATTGGGCATTACAACATTATACATAGACTGTAATCCAACTGCATCTATGACTAATAATCCACCTTCAGGTTATCATCCAAACCCCATCTAGTATTAAGTTGCAAGCAACAGATAATTGCATTAAGCATTGCGTGTAAAGAAAACAATATGATTGTTCTATGAACAAAGGATTGATGTTTTCTCCCTAGTAGCAACAACACATCTAGTACCTTAGAGATTTCTGTCACTTCCCTAGATTACTAGAGGCATGAACCCACAATCGAGCATAAATACTCCCTCTTGGAGTTGCTAGCATCTACTCGGCCAAGATATCTACTAACAATGGAGAACATGCAAGATCACAAATAACAAAGACATGTTAGAATCAATAATCAATCTGAAATAGCATCTCAATATCCATCGGATCCCCGCAAACACAATATGTATGATTACAAATAGATGATCTTGATCATGAATGGAGCTCACAAGATCTAAACATGATAACACAAAGGAGAAGAACCAACCATCTAGCTACTACATGGACCCGTAGTCCAAGGATGAACTACTCACGTATCACACCGAAGGCTTGCATGGTGATGAAGAAGGCCTCCAGGGTGAATTCTCCCCTCCGGCAGGGTGCCGGGAAGAGTTTCAGATTGCTCTCGATCTAGGGATGGAGATGACAACGGCTATAGACTCTTTCATGGATTTTTGATCGAGTACTTAGGGTTTCTGTATCGGAGGCAATATATAGGCGAAAGGGGAGGCCGAGGGGGTGCCCTAGGAGGCTGCACCACCCCCTGGCACGGGCCAGGCCGCGCGGCCAGGTGGTGTGGTCGGCCCCTGGCCCCTCTCTGTCTCATATTCTGGCTCTATGTCCCCCTCGGTGAAATATTGACTTTGGATTTTGTCCCTTCCAATTCCGAGAATATTCATTTTCTGACTTTCCTAGAACCAAAAACAGCTGAAAACAGGCAGTTGGCACTGTGGCATCTTGTTAATAGGTTAGTCCAAGAAGGTGTATAAAAAGTACTCCAAAGTGTGGACAAAACATAAGAAAGTAGATATAAACCAAGCATGGAACATCACAAATTATAGATATGTTTGCAACGTATCAGCCGCCTCTAATTGTCTTTGCATGTTTTACGTGGTTTGGGGCTTTCAAATAAGAACCGATCTTACCTACAAACAAGAACCACAACGCTGATACAAGTGTTGTCAGATAGTAATTGTAAATTGAGTCTTAACTATGGTGGGAGAGACAGACAACCGCAAAGCCACTTGTGCAATGCAAGTTGCACGTCAAGCGTGGAGCAAGTCTCATGTACGAGGACATGTAAGGTTAGCCCGAGACGCTTCATCCCACCATCCCATAAGATGCAAAGTACACGTGAAGACAATGACAACAAAAGCATCAACGCCCATAATAACCATTGTGTTCTACTCGTGCAACAGATCTACGCATAGACACGGCTCTAATACCACTGATGGGTTCGTAGCAGGGAAACAAAAAATTTCTACCGCAAGAACGAACAAAACCAAGATCTAATCTATGGAAAAGCCAAGATCTAATCTATGAGATAAGTGTAACGAGATAGATCTGTACTAACCCTTGTAGATCCAAAGCCTTGTTCGAGATCGGATCTCGTGGTTGATGTAGACGATCACTTGCCGATCTCAAGATTGAGAGAGATGCAAAGAAGCTCATTATGAGTGATGCAAAGAAGGATTGAGAGAGATGCAAACGAGGCCACCCTGTTTTTCATAGAGGAACATGTTGCCCAGTGCCAGCTGAAGAAGTGTGTCCCATCTAGTCACTACATATCTTTGCTATGCATCTATATGTAGGGGAATGGATTTATGCTATAATTGGATATAATTGCGAGACACTTGACCCCACATCGGCAGTATGATACCCAACAAACTATTACAAGCTCATTGTCCTGATAAACGATCAGATCTTCTCTGGTTCTCGAAAAGAATGCTAAGACATGACTAACATGGACCGAATAGACTACATTCTGTAGACAACACTCCTAGACAACCAGTTATGGTCACAACTTGTTGTGTATTTCAGATGCCATAATAATGTAGTGATGATATATATCCTGCTGGTGAGGTGGACACATATTGCCTCTACTCTCTCATGTTATCCCCCTTTGAACATTTGCTATTTTTGTTTCTTCTAAATACTAGTACCTTGCAAAGTATCTACCATCGAACTATGCGACATGGTCCAAAAACTATGGCAACTACTTTTGTTTTGAGCACAAAACTGCTAATTTGAGCTCAGAACTCTTTCACTTCTCCCTCGACATCCCTTTTTTATTTCTTTGTAAAGCATATAGACATCTCGGTGTTCAAGAGGTGTTCTGAATCTTCTGGTTGCAAACAATTTCTTTTTAAAAATTGAGATTGATAACCAGCCCCACATGGTCAAAACAGCTTTAGTTGCATATGCAATGACGCCATTGGTTTTGTTTCATTACATTGAATAATAGCAAGTCAGCAACTGCTACTGGCTGATCCTATGCTATACCCATGGACGAACCTACACGAACCTAAACCCTATCTTGGTATAGAGGAACCCTAACTGGTACAGGGGAACCCTAGCCTGGTATGAGACAGGAGGGGGAGAGGTACCTCGACGACGGTCGGCCGGTGAGCTCCTGAACAGCGGTGGCAAGCTCCTCGGCGGTGGCGGCCTCCTCCTCCACAACGGCGGCCTCCTCAGCGGCAGCCTCCTCCTCCACAGTGGCGGTGGCGTCCTCCACAATGGTCTCCTCCTCCACAGCGGCAGCGACGGGGCCGGATCGAAAGTGGCGGCAGCGCGCGGTGTTCGATCGGGAACTTAGTGAGAGAGGAATGGGGGGGAAAGGGGGATGCGCTCAATTATTTTGTAAGTGTTGGTTATCCACGGTGCATCTCCAGGACGTACGCCACAGATACTTGCGGGCCCGGACACGCTGGCAGTGGTGGGCCGGGAAGTTGCAAAGGTTCCATGCATATCCATGACGCATATCGGAGCGGTGCGCCACTGATAGCGCAGCCACATAGTATAAAACTAATGGGTGCTATCTCGTTGACAACAAAACCACAAAACTGCACTGGTAGCTGGCATTGTACTTATCCTAAACCTGGGGCATCCAGGTTCGAATCCTGGGTGTCTTAGTTTTTATTTTTTAATATATTTCACTTAAGCCCTCCAATTTAGTACTAGTTTAGTATAAAATTTGCACTAAGTATATTTAGATGTTTAAACATATATTTTGGATATTTTTTTAAAATATATTTTACTTACTGCCTCCAATTTAGTACTAGTTTAGTACCCAAAGTAACGCATTGACACACACACACACATACATACACATACACACGGCGCTAGCATTTGACATACACATACACACACGGCGCTAGCGTTTGACATACACACACGGCGCTAGCATTTAACACACACACAAATAATCACACGGCCCTAGCGTTTGACAATCTTCTTACCCTTCACTATTTTCTTGCCCTTCTTCGTTGCTATTGAATAATTTAGCCTAGGAATTTGTTGACTTCTTCTCATGAATGGACAACCTTTAGCCAGTAGGGTGGTCCTGCTTCTTCTTGTCGAAGTAGTAGGTATGTCGATGTCCTCTTCCATCTTCGGGTTGCTGTAGTTGTCGAAGTCTTGCTAGTTGTCTACTCCATCCATTCCGATGGTGCTCCTTTTCCCCCTCCTCACAATAACACGACTAGGCTTTGCCAGGTCGGTAATGAAAAAACATTGGTCCACTTGGCTAGCCAATACCCATGGCTGAATTTTAGCGGTGACGTTCATGCCGACAGTTATTGTTTTGGCTTCGGGTATAACCATGGTTGTGAAATACCAATCTTCTTTTCCGATATTCTTGGCCCATCTAACACGGAACATCGGCACCTTTTCTCCACAATAGTCGAGCTCCCATATCTCCTCGATCCTTCCATAGTATCCTTCCTTGACGGTAGTTGACTCATCCGTGAAGCATTCCATACTTACTCCTGAGTTCTGATATTCGTTGTTCTTGTCCTTTTCCTTGGTGTAGAATGTGTAGCTGTTGATGTTGTACGCCTGGTAGGTCTTAAGGTTGTGTGCGGGGCCTTGTGACAAGGTGAATATGAGTTTGTCCTCTTCCGTACAAGGACTCTAGGAGGGATTTTCCAGTAGCTTCTCCTTGAACCACCGTGTGAAGGTGGATTTGTCCTCTCTTATTATTTCTCCTTAAGTCCTCATCCATCCCAGGTCGTTGTACTTCTTCTCAATAAAGCTTTTGTGCTCTACGCACCAAGGGTTGACCAATTCTATGTGTTTTAGCACAACTAGGTTTGCCCTATCAAAGTCGACGCGTCGATCAGTGTGGTCAACATGAATAGTACAGTGACCCTCGAGCTGGCCACATCTAGTGAGCCTGCCGAGGTTCCTATTGTTGCATGGTAGACTAATAGGGTCCTCGTCGGTGCCTATATAGTTCTGGCAGAAAGAGATGCACTCGTAGGTCAGAAAGCCCTTGGCTATGCTTGCATCTAGACGGGCCCTATTGCGGATGAAGCCTTTGATGATTCCATTCATCCTTTTGAACAGCATCATGTTGTGCAGGAATGTCGGCCCGAGGTGAATGATATCATCCATGACATGGACCAGCAGATGCACCATGATGTCGAAGAATGCGGGCATGAAGTAAATCTCGAGATTGCATAGTATCACCACGATCTCTTCCTGTATCCTTGCGAGCTACTGGACGCCGATCGACTTCCAAGAGATGACGTCGAAAGAGTTGTAGAGACCAAACAATATCTCATGGACGTGCTTGTCCATTATCCCTCGGATTGCGACGGAAAGAATCTGCGTCATCAGCACATGACAGTCGTGAGACTTCATCCCGCTAAACCTCTGCTTTACCGTGTCTATATATCTTCTTATATTCCTCGAGTAACCGTAAGGAACTTTCACTCCTAGGAGGCACTTGATAAACTGCTCGATCTCCTGCTGACTTAGAGTGAAGAAGGGAGGGGCAGTAATAGTCAGACTTCTTGGCCCTTTTCCTCTTGCGGCGACCTTCGGTCTCCTTCGCCTGATCATCATCATTGTCTTCAAGACATCCTCCCTGAAGATCTTCCCTGATGCCTAGATATTTTAGGTCGCTTCTTTCTTTCGGCCCATCTTTGGTCCTCTCTGGCATGTTGAGCAGGGTGCCAACCAGACTGTCGAACACGTTCTTCGTGATGTGCATGACATCAAGGCTATGGGGCATGTGGAGGATCTTCCAGTACGGCAGTTCCCAGAAAACAAACCTCACTTTCCATACATTCATCAGCGGTTTCGGCCTCTTACGCTTCTTTCCCCATGCAGGGAACTCTATCCAATTATTCAGCAATTCCTCGATTTCTTCCCAGCTCCTCGGACATGGGACTATTTTGTGCTCGGCTTTACCATAGAACAGATCTCTGCGTTTTCTCCACGGGTCATCTTTGCGAAGCCACCTTCAAGTCTCGGGGTACACGGTTTTTGAAGACCCGGGATCCTTTTCTAGTTGGAGATGCGGCGTATGCTCCATGCACTTGACACATTTGTAGTGTCTGTAGCCCACCTAGCATGAGACATACGCGTAACCAGGATAGTCTTGCACCATCGTGAGCAACAAGGATCTAAGAGGAAAATATTCTCCTGAAAACGTGTCTCGCATATTCGATGGTGACTCCCACAACGTGGCTACCTCCTCTTTTAATAGCCCAAGGTATAGATGGATGTCGGTACCTGGTTGTTTTGGCCCCTGAAGAAGAATACTCATATGTATGTACCTCCTCTTCATGCACAGCCATGGAGAGAGGTTGTATGGCCATACAAACACGGTCCAGGTGATGTGTGTGCTGCTCTGGTTGCCAAATGGATTTAATCCATCGATGCTCATACCCAGCCTAACGTTCCTTGGATCGTCCCCAAAAAACAGGAACTCGATGTCCGTTGCATTCCACTAGCAAGCGTCCTAAGGGTGTGTTAGCATCTTCTCCCTATCCAGATCATCTTCGGGCTTCTGCCTTTCCACATGCCAGCGCATGAGCTTTGCTTCCTTAGGGTCTATGAAATACCATTGTAGGCGAGGAGTGATAGGAAAGTACCATACCAATTTTTCTGGAGCTTTCTTCCCTCTCTTATATCGTGCATGGCCACACATAGGACATGTGGTTCTATCTATGTACTCCTTCCGATATATGATGCAATCGTTGATGCAGGCGTGGTATTTAACATGCGGTAGATCGAGAGGGCACACGACTTTCTTTGCCTCCTCGATATTTGTTGGACAAGTGTTTGGTTTAGGAAGACAGTCATACCAAAATCTAATCATATCATTGAAGCTTGTGTCGGTGCAGTTGTGTTTCGCCTTCATCTCTAGAGCCTTGAGCATTGCATGCAAGAGGGTATCCTCGGGCCGACATCCGTCATACAATGGAGTACTCCCATCTATCTCTAGTTGTGCCATCTTGGCTTTCTCTCTAGCGGTAGCTTTGGGGTTGCTCGTCTCATTGAGGAGCAGTTCTTGAACATGAGGGTCCTGCAAGGCTGTTCGCAGCGTCTACTACGTTTCTGTGTCTTCTCCATCATCTTCCCCCGCATCTCCTTCGTTATGATCATGTCCTGCATCTCCTTTGTGATGATCATGTTTGGGAGGCTCTTCGGCTTCTCTCCTGCCCTCTCCGTTATTGGTGTCCTGCTGCCCTTCCTCATTTCCTGTAGTCTCATTAACGTCATCTTTGTCACTGATCCAATGAGTAAAGCCAGACATGAAACCATGCATGAGCAGGTGGTTCTGCAATACTCCAGAATAAGGGTCCATCAAGCCCTTGAGTCTGCATTTGTGACACGGACATCTTATTTGGGTCTCGTTGTTCTAGATCATTTTGGCCGTCGTACCTTTCAAATATCTAGCCAAGAGGCTTTCGCTCATTGATAACCATGATCGCCTACAGGGTATAGAGCAAGAGAATATTTTATAACATGCACACACATGCATGCATGCATGGTCACCAGAAAAATTCGGCATGACCTCTCCTAAAAATAGAACATACGCGTAATGCAAATGATTTGCCGAAATAGAAATTAATCAACATTTGGGAAAACATGCATACACCACACAACACACACCGTACCGTACCACAAACTTTGTCACATACACACAAACATTCATATAACATGCAACAATAACATCTCTCCCACGTAATCATCACAAGCAATTCATCATATACACACAAACATGCATATGTCCTTCCATGCATCTACTCACCTATTAAACGATAGAGGAGGAGGAAAGTGAATCAGTGGTTTTAGTAGATCTAGCCTTACTTATACAAATCTACCATCCAAAAAAGTTTTAGATGGCTAAAATGAATGAATCCATGAGGAGAAATGAGGTGGGAGGAGGAAGAACACGACCAGATCTGGTCTAGTCTAGAGGGGGAACATGAGTGGAGGGGAAAGTGCACCAAGGTGGGAAAAGATGGTGACTACCTATATAAATGGTGCCCGACATATCAAAGGCGCACATATGTCGAACGCGCGATGGATAACAGTGTATCGATGGCGCATTTTTGGAATATCGTGGATATGTCAACCATCTATATCTGCCACTTATGCATGGACCCTGACATTGAAGGGAATATGCCCCGAGAGGCAATAATAAAGTTGTTATTTTACGTATTCCAAGTATATGATAGATGTTTATTTTGAATGCTATAATTGTATTAATTTGGAAACATTAATACATGTGTGTTTAATAAACAAAAGGAAAGTTCCTAGTTATGCCTCTCTTACAAACTAGCTCGTTGATTAACAAGATGATCAAGGTTTCTTGATCATGGACCTTGGATGTTGTTAATAACGAGGTCACAACATTAGTGGAATGTTGTGATGAACAGTCATCCGAAGTATAGCATTACGATCAAAATCATTGTGTTTATATTGCTATAACATCTAACAAAGTAATCCTAGTCCTTAGACCATGAGATCATGTTAATCACTAACACTAGAAGAGTATCTTGATAACATCAAACGTCACACTGTGAAAGGGTGATTATAAAGGTGGGTTCAGTGCTACAAAAGTGTTATGTAGAAGCTCATGGATCAAGAGTGGGATTTTTCCATCCCGATGATGGATAGATATTCTCTAGGCCCTCTCGGTGATATCACATTGGTTAGCTTGCAAGCAAGTGATGAGATCACTAGAATGTTATATCACGGGAAAGAGAAAAGAGTATATGTCGGTAACGAGATCAAACTAGGTATGGAGATACCGATGATCGAATCTCGGACATGTAATATATCGCGAGACAAAGGGATTTAGTTACTAGAGTTAAAGGTTCTCACGGTCACATAAGTTATTGTAGAATGTGTAGTTGTCAGTATGGATCTCCAGGTCTCGCTTCTGATTACTGATCTGAGAGGGCTCTCCATCATGTCTGCATTATTCACGAACCGTATGGTGAAACACTTAAGGGACACCAACACCATTTGGAGCAAATGTGTTTCAGACGAATGAATTGCAAAGCGCTAGAATTATTTCAATAGACACCGAAACTATTTCGGGTGAAATTGCTGAAACTGGTTCTGCATGTAATATTGAAATGTTGCAGGGGGTTTTATGTGAATGTTTGTTAATTAAAGTAATTAACAAAATTCTGAATAAATTTAATAAAAGAGTTTTGTTAAATGAGAGAGCATTAAATTTGGAGAAATTTAATGCATTTAAAGTAAAGACTTTAAAGAGGAATATTAAGGGACACTTTTATGTGGAGGGGGTTACCACCACATAAATGGTGGAGGTGAGGGGTCACCCCCCATAGGGAGTGGGCCATGTGGAGGGGTACCCCCATCCTCCTATAAAAGGCCACCCCTCTCACCCTTCTTACTCACACCTCCTCGTGAAGGATCTCTCTCCCTCTCTAGAATTATTCCCCCATGATCTTGGATTAGCGAGATGCATGTTCTCGATGGCATTTTGTTTGGAAGGAGTTGTTGCTTCCGCTGCATCGGTGGAGCGAGGAGGCGGAGGTTGTTCGGTGGCCTGAACGTGTGTGCGTGTGCGGATGCACTTCTGGTTTGCGGCACTAGGACTTCCACATGATCTTGAGATCGGCAAGCATACGACAACATCATCCACGAGTTCCTACTCATTAACAAAACTTTGTTGTCTTTGAGGGTAAGTTCTCCATGGATGTATATCCACCCATTGCTTGTATCTAGTAGATAGATCTTGGCGTATAGTTCTCATCGTAGGAATTGTTTTGTTATTTATGCTGTGAACCCTTCATTGGTATCAGAGCTTGATCTATATATAATTGCTTTGCATGAGTAGAACACATAAGAGTATGTGGGCGGTGATGATCAGGTTATTGCTTCTTATATGTACTTTGGATATTGGTGGCATAGTGGAATGAAGCGGCCCGAACCAACCTTACATGTCATCGCACATGAGACCGGTTCCACGATTGACATGCAACTAGTTTTGCATAAGTGGCTGGCGGGTGTCTGTCTCTCCTACTATAGTCAATATCTGATTTACAACGAGTTGCTAATAATTTGGTTATCATCGTTGTGGTTCCATGTTCGTAGGTAAGAATGGTTCTATCTTCGAAAGCCCTAAGCCACGTAAAACTTGCAATTTATAAATGAGAGGTGTCTAGTTTAGATCGTTGCTGGGCTTGTGTCATGATATGGTATTGTTGTGAGTTGATGTATAGTTGCTACACTTACAACACACTTAACATGTAAGTTCCATAGACCTTGGCCTTGCACACAAAGGAATGATAGAGATCATACCATGATGCATATGATAGTGATCAAATGCAAGAACCATATCATTTCACTTTACACATATGATGTTCGCATCTTATATTGCTAGTTTGGTGTTTTAGTAGCGGTATAAGATGATCCATCATTTAAATATCAAGATAAAAATGTGTTCTTCCTTAAGTACACACCATTGATGTTTCACCGCTTCAAGACATCACATGATGATCGGGTGTACTTGAATCCATGATCATATTTCGGGTGTAAGATAGTTTTACACACACGAGTACTAAGGTTCTTGGCGAACCTAGCATGTACATACATGGCCTCGGAACACGGACCGAAAGGTTAAGCATGAGTCATATAGTTGATATGATGCCCATATAGATGCTCGCCTTTGAAGCTACACCGACTCACGTAATAATTAGACTTGGTGTAGTGGATTTGGTTCATGTAATCACCAAAAAGACACGAGGGATGTTGTTTTTGAGTGGGAGTTTAGTTGAACTCAATCTATCATAAACTTAGTCTAAATAAACTTTACAAATTCTATTGTAGATGGCACCACCTGCTTTTAATTTCAATGTGTTCATGGAAAAAGAGAAACTTGCTGCGAATGGTAGCAACTTCACCAACTGGGCTATGAATTTGAGGATTCTCCTCTCTGCTGCACAAAAGCAATATGTGCTAGAAGTGCTGCTAGGCCCCCCACCAGCTCCTGACGCCCCTGACGAGGAAAAGAATGTCTATGTGACTCGTCAGGAGGACCTCAACTTAGTTCATTGCGGCATACTGTATGGGCTAGATACAGAACTTCGAAAGATTTTCGAAAATGACAATGCCTTTGATACCATGCGTAAATTGAAAATGATTTTCGATACCCATGCTGCCGTAGAGAGTTATAATGCTTTAGAAAAGTTCTTTAGCTGCATGGTGGAAGAGAACAACTCCGTAAGTGAGCATGTACTCAAAATGTCTAGGTACGCCGATAAGCTTGTGTACTTGGGAATAACGATTCCCATTGATTTAGGCATACATCATGTTCTCCAATCTCTGCCACCTAGCTACAAGAGCTTTGTGATGAACTATAACATGCAGGGCATGAAGAAGACTCTCCCCGAGCTTCTGTCAATGCTTAAGACTGCATAAGTGGAGATTAGGAACGAACATCAAGTGTTGATGGTCAATAGGACCACCGGTTTCAATAAAGACAAGAAGGGTAAACAGAAGGGAAAGAAGGGCGGCAAATATGTTGCTGTGCTTGAAAAGAAATCCTGAGCTGGCCCTAAGTCTGATACCGAGTGCTACTATTGTAAGGGGATTGGCCATTGGAAGTGCAACTGTCCCAAGTTTTGGTGGACAAGAAAGTCGGCAAGGCAAACAAAGGTATATATAATATACATGTTATTGATGTGTACTTGACTAGTACTCGCAGTAGCACCTGGGTATTTGATACCGGATCGGTTGCTAACATATGTAACTCGAATCAGGGGCTACGGAACAAGCGACCGCTAGCAAGGGGTGAGGTCAAGATGCGTGTCGGCAATGGATCAAGAGTTGATGTGATTGCCATCAGAATGCTGCCTCTCCACCTACCATCGGGATTAGTAATAAACCTAAATAATTGTTATTTGGTGCCTGCACTAAGCATGAACATTATATCTAGATCTTGCTTGATGCGATGTGGTTATTTGTTTAAATCCGAAAACAATGGTTGTTCGATTTAAATGGATAATATCTTTTATGGTCATGCACCCGTGATGAATGGTTTATTTCTGTTGAATCTTGATAGTACTCATACGCACATCCATAATGTTGATGATAAAAGAATTAAACTTAATAATGATATATCTGCATATATGTGGCACTGCCATCTAGGTCATATTGGTGTTAAACGCATGAAGAAACTCCATTCTAATGGACTTTTGGAATCATTTGATTTTGAATCATTTGATACATGTGAGCCATGCCTTATGGGCAAGATGACTAGAACATCATTTTCCGGTTCAATGGAACGGGCGACAGATTTATTGGAAATCATACATACTGATGTATGCGGTCCAATGAGTGTGTCGGTGCGAGGTGGATATCGTTATTTTGTTACTTCCACGGATGATTTGAGTAGATACGGGTATATCTATTTGATGAAACATAAGTCTAAAACCTTTGAAAAGTTGAAGGAATTTCATAATGAAGTGGAAAATCATCATAATAGAAAGATCAAATTTCTACGGTCCGACCGTGGAGGTGAGCATCTAAGTTACGAGTTTAGCACACACATGAAAGAGTGTGGAATAGTTTCACAACTCACGCCTGCCGGAACACCACAATGTAATGGTGTATCAGAATGTTGTAATCATACTCTATTGGATATGGTTCGATATATGATGTCTCTGACTGACTTGCCACTATCATTTTGGGGTTATGCACTTGAAATTACTGCATTCACTTTTAACTGGGCACCGTCTAAATCCAATGAAATGACACCGTATGAATTATGGTTTGGAAACCAACCTAAGCTGTCATTTCTTGAAGTTTGGGGATGCGATGTTTATGTGAAGAAACTTCAACCGGATAAACTCGAACTCAAAGCGGAAAAATGCATCTTCATAGGATACCCTAAAGAAACAATTGGGTATTCCTTCTAACACAGATCCAAGGGCAAGCTCTTCGTTGCCAAGAATGGATCCTTTCTAGAGAAAGAGTTTCTCGCGAAAGGTGTGAGTACTCAAAAGGTAGAAATCGAAGAGGTTATTGAACCTTCTCTTCATGAAATGGCGAGTGGCGCAGCACCAGAAGTCATTCTGGAGTTGACTTCACCAAATGAAGAAGGAACTACTGATAATGATCATGAAACTCCGAAATAGGACACTACTGAACCTTGCAGGTCAAGCAGGACACGTGCATCTCCTGAACTGTACGGGAATCATGTTGTAAATTTCATGGTTGATGAAATAGATGACCCTGCGACATATGAAGAAGCGATGATGAGCCCGGATTCCAACAAATGGCTAGAAGCCATGAAATCCGAGATGGAATCCATGTTCGAAAACCAGGTTTGGACCTTGGTGGACTTACCTCATAACTGAAAGGCCGTTGAGAATAAATGGATTTTCAAAAGAAAACTGATGTTGATGGTAATGTAACCGTCTATAAAGCTCGACTTGTTGCAAAAGGGTTTCGACAAATTCAAGGAGTTGACTATGATGATACATTCTCTCCAGTAGTGATGCTAAAATCAGTTAGGATTATGTTAGCAATTGCTGCATATTTCGATTATGAAATATGGCAGATGGATGTCAAAACTGCGTTCCTCAATGGTAACATTGAAGAAGAGTTGTATATGATATAACCAAAAGGTTTTGTCGATCCTAAGGATGCTAACAAGGTGTGCAAGCTTCAGAGATCCATCTATGGACTGAAGCAAGCATCACGGAGTTGGAATATCCACTTTGATGAGGTGATCAAAGAGTTTGGATTTGTCCAAACTTATGGAGAGGCTTGTATTTACAAGAAAGTGAGTGGGAGCAATGTGGCATTTCTGATATTATATGTGGATGACATATTATTGATTGGAAATGATATGGATCTTTTAAACAGTGTTAAAAGTTATCTAAACAGCAAATTTTCTATGAAAGACCTTAGTGAAGCATCATATATATTAGGCATAAAGATCTATAGAGATAGATCAAGACGCCTAATAGGGCTATCGCAAAGTACATACCTTGATAAGATTTTAAAGAAGTTTAAAATGGACGAAAGTAAGAAGGGGTTCTTACCTATGTTGCAAGGCAAGACATTGAGTAAGACTCAAAGTCCGGCTACGATGGAAGAAAGTGAGATAATGGATAAGATCCCCTATGTTTTAGCCATAGGCTCTATAATGTACGCCATGCTATGTACAAGACCGGATGTGGCACATGCTATTAGTTTGACTAGTAGGTACCAATCTGATCTAGGTTTGGAACACTGGATATCGGTCAAGAATATCCTTAAGTAATTGAGAAGAACTAAGGAAATGTTTCTTGTATACACAGGTGAAGAAGAGCTGGTCGCTAATTGTTATGTCGATGCTAGCTTTGACACTGATCCGGACGACTCTAAGTCTCAATCCGGATACGTATTTCTCATGAACGGAGCAGCAATTAGTTGGAGGAGCTCCAAACAACCCGTAGTAACAAGGTCAACAACGGAGGCGGAATATATTGCTTCTTGAGCGGCCAGAAGCGGTTTGGATG
Source organism: Avena insularis (assembly GCA_023614405.1). Taxonomy (NCBI): domain Eukaryota; kingdom Viridiplantae; phylum Streptophyta; class Magnoliopsida; order Poales; family Poaceae; genus Avena; species Avena insularis. Next base: position 523,683,992 of record CM042694.1, read on the forward strand.
AAGGAGTTCATTACCGAACTGGGTGTGGTTCCTAGTGCGTTGGATCCAATGGTGATCTATTGTGACAACAATGGTGCTGTAGCCAACGCAAAGGAACCAAGGTCTCACAAGAATTCCAAACATATTAAGCATCGGTTTCACTCCATCCGTGAGCATGTCAAGGATGGAGATATAAAGATTTGTAAAGTACATACGGATCTCAATGTAGCAGATCCGTTGACTAAAACTCTCCCTAGAGAAAAACATGATCAACACCAGAACTCCATGGGTGTTAGATTTATCACCATGTAACTAGATTACTATCTCTAGTGCAAGTGGGAGACTGAAGGGAATATGCCCTGAGAGGCAATAATAAAGTTGTTATTATACATATTCCAAGTATATGATAGATGTTTATTTTGCATGCTATAATTGTATTAATTTGGAAATGTTAATACATGTGTGTTTAATAAACAAAAGGAAAGTTCCTAGTTATGCCTCTCTTATAAACTAGCTCGTTGATTAACAAGATGATCAAGGTTTCCTGATCATGGACATTGGATGTTGTTAATAACGAGGTCACAACATTAGTGGAATGTTGTGATGAACATTCATCTGAAGTATAGAATTATGATCAAATTCATTGTGTTTATATTGCTATAACATCTAACAAAGTAATCCTAGTCCTTAGACCATGAGATCATGTTAATCACTAACACTAGAAGAGTATCTTGATAACATCAAACGTCGGGTAGCGACTCGGGAGGAGATCCATGCCTCGGACTGGGAAGGCATGTTTGTCGTTCGAGAGCAGCAAGACCAGGTGCAGACCAAGCTTGCCGAGGAGAAGGCCTACATGGCCCTCCTGTCGGAAGAGAAATCCAAGCTTGAAGATGAGGTCTGTCGGCTGGAAGAGCAGATGCAAGCGGTAACCCCGCGTTAACTCCGACAGGGTATCCCACACAACCAAGGCCACGATATCTTTGTTGGGGCCTCTGAAGAGCTTCATCCTATGTGCCTTTTCCTTTTACTCCTTTCTTCCTCTCTCTTCTTTTGTTTTCAATTTAGGGCCACGTAGGCATCTCACTTCTTAGGCCTCCTTTTCCCTTTCTATACACCTCAAGAGGCCTATATGCATGTACTTATGATTTCTCGCTCCTCTTGTCCCTTCCTATGTTCGCCGGTGAACAACCTTGATCTCAACTATGATGAGTGAGATCGAGAACCGCACTAACCCATGCCTTGGCGGGTACCTGAAAGGACATTTACTGTCATAATCACTTTTGGTGTTCGTTAACAACAAGTAGAGCTTTTTTACAGTATGCCATTGTCTACAGGTTGATATATTACAAAGTGAAAAGGACCCTTGGCCTACGGATCGTTCCCTGCATATTTACTTGTCTCCTGGAAATTCCACACCGGAGTCTCCGGTCTACCTGGACCGGAGTTTCCCTAGGAGTCTCCGGAGGGGGTTCCTGTTTCCTGCCTGGGTCAGCCAGAGAGGTGGTCCGGAGCTTGGTCCGGAGGAAGGTCTAGAGTCTTCGGTCCTTGCCTCAGACCGGAGTCTCATGTGCTTGCCTCAGACCAGAGTCTCTGGTGCAGGGGGATCGGAGTCTTCGGTCCACTTGGCTCGTAGAAGGGCTGGGTCATTTTGTTCGACGGTCCGGAGGCTGCTCTAGAGATTGACTGGATTCTCTGGTGTAGACCAGAGTCTTCGGTGTGTAGGCTGGAGTCTCCGGTCTGACTTTTCTCCAACGGTCAGAAAACGGTTCAGTGGAGTGAAGGGATATAAATATAGGACCTTATCCCCTTCCTCCAGCTGCTCGTCCACCTCAAGAACACCATGCCCATTTGAGCCACCAAATCAACAAGATCTCTTCATCCAACCATCCAAAGTCATTGATCTTTGGAGAATCGAAGGAGGAGGCCTTGATCTACAGCTTCACCAAGAGAGATCTTCATTTCCCCCTCATTCACTTGAGGGCCCCCATGCTCTAGTGTTTCTTTGGAAACCCTAGCTTTTGATTTGGTTCTTACAGCCTTGTCTTTGATTGTTTGACAGCTTGCTTGTATTTGGGAGCCTCCAATTAAGTTGTGGATGTGTGCCCCAAACTCGTTGTAAAGGTGCCAGCTTCCACCTCGAAGGTTGCCGTAAAGTGGAAGAGGTGAATCGAACCCCTTGGGGTGAGGTTCATCGGAGAACAAAACAGGCCTATCGTGGTGTTGGTGCTTTGAAACCACCCTCTCTCGAAACGTAGACGTACTTCCCTCAAAAGGAAGGAACTATGGGAAACAAATCCTTGTGTCTCCGAGTGCTCCACTTTGGTTACTTGTATCCTTTACCGCACATTACTTATCTAGTTCTTGCTTAGTACTTGTGCTAGGTTGACATATAGGTAAATTCACTTTAGTTGCATAATCTAGAGAATTTACCTTTTTGTGTCAAAACCCTAAATTGAAAAAGAGTAAAATTGAAGTAGCACCTATTCACCCCCCCTCTAGGTGCCCATACGATCCTTTCAATTGGTATCAGAGCCTCGGCTCTTTATTCGAGCTTAACCGCCTAAGAGATTATGGGCAACCCAGATGAGGGAGAAAGTGAGGCTAGCCATTCGGTGACCATGGTAGATCTCAAGAACTTGGAAACAAGCTTGAGATCTACCTTGGGCAACGAAATCCAACAGTTGCGCCAACTTGTTGAGCAACTTGTTAGGGATAAGCAAACATCACCTCCTCCCTCTCATGTGTAAACACCACCTAATCCAAAGGCAAGTGCTCCGGCTAAGCCTTTGGATGAAGTGGCGGGGGATGAACATAATTCCACTGACTCCACCACCAAAAAGGGTGATGGGAAGGAAGAGCACCGTGCGGTCCTCGGATGGTACTCTCCCGACCCCCTATCCCTCACCCACATATAAATAATAGAGGTGACCCACCTAAGTTAGCTGCACATACTTTTGCGCAATGGCAAGTTTTAATGAAATCTCATGTTCGCAGCTCTTCCATTGATTTGTGGAATATTATTGAAGAAAGTCTCAAAATTGATGATCCAACCAACTTGAGTAGAAGAGAAGTGGTCAATAGCCAACTCAATGTGACTGCCTTGCACATGATTCAACTTGGGGTGGGGCCAAAGGATTTTCCTCACATTGAGCACTACAATACCGCCAAGGAAGCTTGTGATGCTCTCATTGACTTGTTTGTTGGCAATGAGAGTATGAGAAGAAATGGATATGATGCCTTAAGAAATGAGGCTGAAGGTTTCTTCATGAGGGATGGTGAGGATCATGAAGACATGTATCGAAGACTCAAATCCATAGCCACCGCTTTCAGGAATGTTGGTGCCTCTCACATTGATGATGTTTGGATCAAGAGGAAGTATGTGAGTGCTCTCATGCCCTTCGAGTCTCCAAGGAAGACACAACTACCATCTCATGACCTCCAATGAAGTTATGCAAGAGATGGTTGCCTTCAAGGTTGCTGCTAAGAATGCCAAAGACGCTCGTGCTCGTGCCATTGGAATGAGTAGTGGTGTCAATCTTGCCTTGAAGGCCAAGGTTGTGGAGTATGATGAAGATGAAGGTAGTGATGAGGGACTTTCAGTGAGCCACCCCAAAGATGTCAAGGTTGCTCATGGTGAATACATGGCCTTCTATGCAAGAAACTTTTGGAAAAATCCCACCAAGGCCAAGATGGAAATGCAACGTAGAAGCAACCCCAATGGGAGAAGAGATAATGGGTCCAAGCTGAGAACTTGCTTCAATTGTGGTGACCGCTATCACTTTGTTGCTGCTTGTCCCTATGAGAAAAGAGAAGATCATGGGGGTAAACTTGTGTTGAAGAAGACCTCCAAATCTCCTTACAAGAAACCCTTCATCAAAAGGAATGCCACCAACAAGAAGTCGGGTGAAATTGTCTTGATCACACATGAATAATTCTCCTCCTCCGATGATGATGATGATGATGAAGCTGATGAAGAGGAAACATCAAGTGGTGTGGCGGCTCTTGCCACCACTTCTACCCCTATATTCTCACTCTTCGACTCTCCAAATGAGAATATCTCCAACAAGAACGTCACTTGCCTTATGGCAAGAGGAACGGAGGTATTGTCATCATCACATTCCACCTCCTTAATCAATGATAATTTTGATGATGAGTTATCTGTTGAGGTCAAAAAGGAACTAGTTGCATTTGATGTGTTTATGAACAACTTGCAAGGGGAACACAAGAAACATGTTGTGGACCTCTTAAATCAACTTGCACACGCACAAGAACTTCTAGATGAGATATGTAAATTAGGAAGAGGGCACATGATTGAGGTAGAAGCTTTAAATAATGCTCTAGAAGAAGAACAAGAAACTAGAATATCTCTTAAGACTAAACTTGAAGGTCTTGATGAAGCAAATGATCTCATTATTAATAAACTTATCAAGGAACATGACACAGCTATTGCCAAATATAAAAGGGCTAAATGGGACAAGATTGAGTTTGATGTTGTTCATGAAAAACTTGCCGAGGACTTTAGGACACTTGACAAGGCTCACAAGGCCTTGGAGAGTGAACTCTTGTTTCTCACAAAGTCTCGTGAAAGCCTCAAACTCAATTGACTAATATTACTTCACCTAGTACTTTCATTCCCTCTAGTTGTACTAGTATACTTGAAGAAAATGCTAGGTTGAAGGGGGAGATTGCTAAGGCCACCTTTCCCAAGGGTAACAAGTCAACTGATGATCTCTTGAGTAAGCAAAGGTCAAGTACTAAAAAAGGGGGCATTGGTTTTGTCTCCAATGGAAAGAAGAAGAAGAAGAAGAAGAACAAGAACAAGAAGAAGAAGACCAAGCCCACACAAGGAAAGGACAAGGTCATTGTGGATAGTAAGTCCACGAATGGCAAGACAATGTCTCATGATGATTTTGCGGGAAGTGCTAACCCTCACTATGTTTTAATGCATGATTATTATGGTGATGTGTATGCACAATATGTTGGGCCATATGATGGTTATATTGCTTGGTCTATTTGGGTTCCCAAGACCCTTGTTACTAACAAAAGAGGACCCATTGAAAAATGGGTACCTAAAAACTAGTTTGATCTTTTGTAGACCTACGCTTCAGGAGGGTCAAAATGGGTGCTTGGTAGTGGATGCACAAGTCATATGACCGGAAGCGCATCTAGTGTCAAAGAGTTGAGACCAAATATTGATCAAATATCCGTGACATATGCCGACAAGTCAAAGTCTAAGGTAATGGGTTTCGGCAAAGTTGTGGTTGCACACGATATCACTCTAGTGGATGTCATGCTTGTTGAGACCCTTGGCTATAATTTACTTTCAGTCCGTGCTCTTGGAAAGATGGGTTTTGTCGTCTTTATTGATAATGATATTGTGATCCTCTTGTGGAGCAAGTCTCTCAAGGTCGCTTTTGTTGGGTACGTCGAAAATGACTTGTATGTGGTGGACTTCTTGGGGAAAACCACTACAAGCCCGATGTGCTTATTCGGAAAGGCCAATGTGGGTTGGCTATGGCATTGCCGTCTAGCCCATGTCAACATGAGAACTTTGGAAAGCCTCCACAAGGATGGTCATATTGTTGGACTAAAAGAAAAATTTTGCTTTGCCAAATATCGTGCTTGCAGGGCATGTGTTGAAGGAAAGATGCATGATTCTCCCCACAAGCCAAAGAACTACATCAAGTCCAAGAGGATCTTGGAGCTCCTTCATGTGGATCTCTTTGGTCCTCCATCTCATGCAAGCCTTGGTGGGAAGAGATATTGCTTGGTGATTGTTGATGACTACTCAAGATACACTTGGGTATATTTCTTCAAGCTGAAAAGTGAGACACAAGAGAACTTCATTGACTTCATCAACATGGCTCAACGCCAACACAATGTCCCAGTATTAACAATAAGAAGTGACCACGGTACCGAGTTCAAGAATTACACATTGAATGGATTTCTTAGTGATGAGGGAATAAATCAGCAATATTCCGCTGCATATACACCTCAACAAAATGGTGTAGCTGAGAGGAAGAACCGGACTCTTATTGATATGGCAAGGATTATGTTGGCGGAATTTAAATCTCCATACAATTTTTGGGCTGAAGCTATCTCCACCGCATGCCATGCATCAAACCGTCTCTACCTCCGCAAAGAATTGATCAAGACTCCATATGAAATCCTTACCGGTAACAAGCCTAACGTTTCTTACTTCCAGGTGTTTGGTTGTAAGTGCTTCTATCGCATTAAGGGTATTCGTTTGTCCAAGTTTGATTCCAAATCATTAGAGGGTATTTTTGTTGGTTATGGTCTCGAATCCCACACTTATAGAATCTATGACAAGCTCTCTGGAACCGTCATAGAATCTTGTAGTGTGGTATTTGAAGAATATGATGGTCCCCAAGCGGGGCGTGTTGATGTCTGTGATGTAGATGATGAAATGCCTTAGGATGCCATAGGAAGAATGGGTGCAGGTTTCATCCGCCCTGTTGAGGAATCCCTTATGGCGGATCGAGAAGAACTATGCTCTACTCATGTGGAGCCCTCATCTTCACAACATCGACAAGCCCCTATCGAGGAGGAAATGACCTATGCCAAAGACAAGTTGTGGACCCTCAACCTGCTGATCAAAAAGATACCTCTAGCCAGGAGGTACTTGAGTCTCCATTTGCCAGAATGTCCAGTGGTGCTAAGTCTATTACACAAGGAAGATCTATAGAAACTGCCATTAGGAAAGCTCAATGCCTGTCTAGAAGTATGCTTGATCAACACCAAGGTCAATCTTTGCCTCTTGTAGAAGAGAATAATTCCAATGATGGTCAAGGTCAAGTTAATGGTCAAGACAAGGACCAAAATGATGAATTGATCCCCCAAGAAACAACAAGGAGATCAAAACTCATCGCCAAGCTAGAATGGATAGGGTATTGGAATTAAGAGACCACACTCTTGAGAATGTGGTAGGAGATCTAAGAAGAGGGATATCTACTCGAGCTCAACTGAAGAACTTTGATGAGCACCAAGCACACATTTCCATGGTGGAACCAAAGAAAGTATGGGAAGCTCTTCAAGATTCGGATTGGTTGGATGCAATGCACAAAGATCTCAACAACTTTGAGAGAAACAAAGTATGGAAGTTAGTTGAAAATGCAAAGGAAAAACTTCATTTTCAACCCTGAACTTGTAGAGGTTCAGCAGTTTGAACCCTGAAGTCAAAATCCCAGTCGTTCAAACCCTGAACTATTCAATCTCGGTCTAATCCGAACCTTGAGACTGCTTGACCAAGTTGACTGATGCCATGTAGACAATTTTTACGAAAAAACCCTATATAAACAATTTATTTCAGTTGCGTGGTCCCTGACTCGATTAGCCAAAGATCTTCCATGGTTTTCAGTCGCATCACACACGCATGCCCGCAGTTTTTATTGAGCTTAAATCTCCTTTTGCGCTGAGCATCTGCTAAACCGATGAAGATACGTATCCCCACGCTTTGTTGTTAGTGCATGTGTTTCTCTGGAAGCTTTCTTTCGGCGTGCCCTGCTTCTGATGGACGAACCAGTATGGCATTTCAGGCTGCTCGAACGGCCAGCTCAAGGTCATACTCCTAATCCCAGTACCCAGTAGCTACGAGCTGTACAAATGTAGTGTACAAAGACTCAATTGAGTAGAGGGAAAGAGAGTACGTGATGAGATAGAGTGATCAGAGTACTACTAATCCCACGGAACAAACTGTACAAATTATTCGATGTAACAGGGAGCACGGATCACAGCCATCGGCATGGTTGCAAGCGCCAAAATTACAGGCAGCAGAGTCAACGTCGCCATCGCCATCTCCATTGCCGGCCGGTCTCCCTAGTCCACCATCTACCAGAACGACGACATGATTTTAGGAACCACAATTTCTGAACAAATCTACCGACGCTCCAGGAGGCTACTGAGACCAGTGTGAGGCGCGAGGATGGAAACACATCATCGAACAGCTTCAGGAACGAGTCGCAGCCATTGAACATTGCAGGTAGATTAGGTCCTGGCGGCGAGGCCCAGCCGTTGGTGCCCCTACCGAGGTCCACCTACCGCAGCGATCCGGCGAAAAAGTGCCGCTCCCGTCAGTGTAGGCGTGAACGAGAGAAAGAAACTAGTGAAAAAAGATGAATATGACATGTGGACCGCACTGTCAGTGAGAGTACCGTCTAATCCCGACCGGGATTTTTCATTTCCCGATGTGCCAAACAGTTTTAGGGTTCGATTCGGACCGGGATAGGTTTGAACGACCGGGATTTTGACTTCAGGGTTCAAACCACCGAACCTCTACGAGTTCAGGGTTGAAAATGAACTGTGGTGAGGAATGTTATAGGCACCAAGTGGATTTTCAAAAACAAGCAAGATGAGCATGGAATTGTGGTGAGCAACAAAGCAAGATTGGTTGCACAAGGGTTCTCTCAAATTGAAGGCATTGATTATGGAGAGACTTATGCACCTGTGGCTTGCCTTGAGTCCATATGTATCCTTCTTGCTTATGCGGCACATCATAAATTTAAATTACAATAAATGGATGTAGAAAGTGCATTTCTTAATGGTTCATTGCATGAGTTGGTATATGTGAAGCAACCCCCGGGGTTTGAGGATCCCAACTTTCTGAACCACGTCTACAAACTTGATAAGGCACTCTATGGGCTCAAACAAGCCCCACGCATGTGGTATGAGCACCTTAGAGAGTTGTTGTTAGATCGTGGTTTGAGGTTGGGAAAATCGATCCCACTCTTTTTACTAAGAATGTCAATGGGAAATTTTTGTATGCCAAATATATGTAGATGATATTATCTTTGGCTCTTCTAACAAAGCTTTTAATGATAAATTCTCAAAGCTTATGACTGACAGGTTCAGGATGTCTATGATGGGAGAATTGAGAGTATTTCTTGGTTTTGAGATCAATCAAGTGAGAGGAGGAACATTCTTCAACCAAGCCAAGTATACTCAAGATATGCTCAAAAGATTCAACATGAAAGATCTAAATGGAGCTCCCACTCCCATGGCAACAAAGACTCATCTTACACTAAACCCAAATGGTAAAGATGTGGATCAAAAGGTATACCAGTCCATGATTGGTTCTTTGCTTTACCTTTGTGCATCTAGACCCGATATTGTGTTGTATGTAGGAGTGTGTGCAAGATATCAAGCAACTCCTAAAGAAAGCCATTTGATGGCGGTCAAGAGAATCTTTCGATATTTGGTTCATACCCCAAACTATGGTATTTGGTATCCTAGGGGCTCAACTTTCTCTCTTTGTGGATACACGGATTCGGATTGGGCTGGTGACAAGGATGATAGGAAATCAACCTCCGGGGCTTGCCAGTTCCTTGGGAGGTCCTTGGTGTGTTAGTCTTCTAAGAAGCAAAATTGCATATCTCTCTCCACCGCCGAAGCCGAGTATGTGGCTGTTGCTAGTGCTTATACTCAATTGCTATGGATGAGGCAAACTTTAAAGGAATACGGTGTCCTTTGTGACAAAGTGCCTCTTCTATGTGACAATGAAAGTGCTATCAAGATTGCGTATAACCTAGTGGATCATATAAGGACAAAGCATATTGAGATTCGTCATCACTTCATTAGAGATCATGTTGCTCGAGGTGATATTGAGCTATCCTATGTGTCAACCAAAGACCAACTTGCCGACATTTTCACGAAGCCACTTGATGAAGCAAGGTTTTGTTATTTGAGGAATGAACTAAATATCGTAGATTCTAGGAGCTTGACTTAATTACCTTGCATACTCACCTATGTCTTGACTCATGTTTGGTGTGGGTGTAGGCATGGAGATAGGGGGAGTGCGGTCCTAATACATTGGACTATCCCCCCCCCCCCCCATAATGCCAACATTAAGAAATTCAATCCTCTTCATATCATTTAGTGATATGTGAGCTTCATTGATGAGTAGTGGCTATGAACCCAAGGATAATTCTTCGCGGTGTCATGCCACAAACTCTTACATGGTGGCCTCGGCCACCACCCTCTTCTCGTTGAAGAGTTGGTTCTTAGTTCGGGTTTCTTTGGCGCGTTAATGAACATTTGAATGGATTTCTGTGGTTTCTTTGATTCTTCATAGTAGGTCATCTTAACCCAAGCCTCTTCCTGGTCCTGTAAACTCTCTCTATCTCATATATGTCCCCATACACAAATCTTGGAGTTTTTGGTCGAGGAGGACCGGAGTCTCCGGTGTGCTCACACCGGAGTCTCCAGCAGGTACCGAGTCTCAGTCCTGACGGTTCTGCCACTTAGAGGGAGGACAGGGTGAACTGAAACAGACAGTTTCATTCATCCACCCCGTCCTCCCCTCACTACCCCCTCGCCTCCTCCCCCAAATCTCCTCCCCGGAGGTCAAGAAGCCCCCGGGATCCGCCGTGCCGCCGGCCAATCTTCTCCCCTCCACCATTGGGTGATTCCCAACGGTGGAATCAATCCCATGGATAGATCTGGTACCTCTCCACCTCCTTTCTCACCTAGGGTTCATCCCTTGCTTTGTTTTTTGAGGATTGGTACTATTTTGCCCACGGGAATCTCTTGTTTGCGTGCACACGAGTACTTTACCCTTGTTGCCTTGACCGATCTGTTGGATTCAACACTACTGGAGCCTCCCTGGTCTTCCCCCGAGTCTCCCAACCGGAGACTCTGTTCCAGGACAGAGACTCCGGTCCCCTGGACCGAAGACTCCGGTGTGGACCACGGAGACTCCGGTGTGGGATGGATCAAACAAATCTTGCAATGCCTCAAGGGTTCTGTGCTGCCTCCTTGGGACATATATACTTACCTCCATGCTATCTCCCTCGCTGTTGTTCTTAGGTTCTGGCTCTCGCCATCCTCCTCGCACCAAGGCCAAGATGAAGAGAGCGGATCCTCGCTATGATGAGTCTGAGCGTCAGTACATTATGCCCCCGTCCAACCGAAGACAGCAGGCCCATGATGCAGCCTATATGAGGAGGGTGCAGGAAAGGGCTGAGGAAGAGAACCGTGACAAGAGGGCAATGTACGATAACCTTCAGTCTTTGGCCCGCATGTCAAAGCAGGAGTACCGTGAGCTGTGCAAGACTACTTTCTATGCTATTGGAGGAAGGAGCAAGCTGTCTTCATGAAAGACATTTACAACATGCTTAAGAGATCACCTGTGTGCCCCCAGAAGTACCTGAGTGTTGAGCAGATGAGGAAGAGCCCCTACTTCTCTGATGCACTGTGGATTAGTGAGAAGTTAGGGTTGGTCAACTTGATGGAGCTCCGTGAAGACTACAACATCACCCTTGTGTAGCAGTTTTACACCATAGTTGTATTTGGGACTGACCAAGTCAGGACTATGACTTGGATGACTAGAAATCACCGTTGTTTTGCAACTTTCTATGACTTTACTGAGGCCATATTTGAGACCTTCCAGGGCATGTCCACTCATGTTGGGGTATGCATGCACTCAGCAACTCTTGGGGTGAACAAGAACAAGCTTGCCCCTTTGTATGATTGCGAGGGTGTTGTGGGCGGGTCCAAGGGTCTCAAGCCTCTCTATAATCCGATGTTGAGGATCTTCCGCCAAACCATTTCCCCTAGTGCTGGAAATGATGATGCCATCATATGTGGTTTGGTCAACTTGCTATATCATACTCACAGGATTTACATGGCTGGCCCCAAGGCGGATGCAGATCCTATTGATGTTATGGATTACATATTTGAGGAGATGTACCATGCCATTCTGTACAAGAAGGCTCCCCATATGCACCACTTGTCATGAGACTCATCCACACTCAGGAGCATGGATCCCCACTTGCCATGGCTCCCAACCTTACTGAGCACACTCTTGTCTCTCTACAGCATAAGGGTCACATGGGACCTCCTCCTAGACGCTCCCATGCCCATGAGGAGGAGGAAATCTCAGAGATCGAGAGGGGCCCCTCTCCTACCAGGGCTCGGAGGAAGAGTGCTTACAATGCACCTCTACCTCCCATGACTCGTAACTATGTACATGAGAAGGTCAAGAAGGCCTCATTCTGGGAGAGGACCCTTTGTTGCATGAATGTGGACATCCGCAAGCAACATCATGCCTCCTACAAGAGCAACCGTCACATAGAGAAACTCCTCAAGGAGATCAAGGCTCAGGGTTTAGCAGATGATGAGGAAGGAGAGGATGAGTGAATGGAATATGCCCGAGAGGCAATAATAAAGTGGTTATTATCTTATTCCATGTTTATGATAAATGTTTATTTTACATGCTAGAATTGTATTGATTCGGAAACATCAATACATGTGTGTCTAATAAACAAAAAGGGTTCCTAGTCATGCCTCTCTTATAGACTAGCTTGTTGATTAACAAGATGATCAAGGTTTCCTGATCATGGACATTGGATGTTGTTAATAACAAGGTCACACCATTGGTGGAATGATGTGATGAACATTCGTCCGAAGTATAGCATTACGATCAAGTCATTATGTTTATATTGCTATAACATCATACGAAGTAATCTTTATCCTTAGACCATGAGATCATGTTAATTGCTAACACCGGAAGAGTATCTTGATAACATCAAACGTCACACCGTAACAGGGTGACTATAAAGATGGGTTCAGTACTACGAAGGTGTTATGTTGAGGCTCATGGATCAAGAGTGAAATTTTTCAATCTAGATGACGGATAGTTATTCTCTGGGCCCTCTCGGTGATATCACATTGAAATAGCTTGCAAGCAAGTGATGTGATCACTAGAATGTTATATCACGGGAACGAGAAAAGAGTACATGTCGGTAACGAGATCAAACTAGGTATGGAGATACCGATGATCGAATCTCGGACATGTAATATATCGAGGGACAAAGGGATTTAGTTACAAGCGTTAAAGGTTCTCACGATCACAGAAGTCATCGTTGAATGTGTAGGAATCAGTATGGATCTCCAGGTCCCGCTTCTGATTATTGATCTGAGAGGGGTCTCGATCATTTCTGCATTATTCGCGAACCGTAGGGTGACACACTTAAGGGATACCGACACCATTTGGAGCAAATATGTTTCAGATAAAGATTTAAGAAACGCTGGAATTATTTCAATAGACACCAAAACTGTTTCGGGTGAAATTGCTGAAATTGGTTCTTCATGTAATATTGAAATGTTGCAGGGGTTTTATGTGAATGTTTGTTAATTAAAGTAATTAACAAAATTCTGAATAAAATTAATAAAAGAGTTTTTATTAAATGAGAGAGCATTAAATTTTGAGAAATTTAATGCATTTAAAGTGTAGTCTTTAAAAGAGAAATGTGAAGGGGCAAATTTATGTGGAGGGAGTTACCACCACATGAATGGAGGAGGTGAAGGGTCACCTCCTCCATGCGCCGGCCATGAAGGAGGGGCACCCCCCTCCTCCTATAAAAGGCCACCCCCTCCTCACTTCTCACACACACCTCCTTGTGAAGGATCTCTCTCCCCCTCTAGTATTATTCCCCCATGGTCTCGGATTAGCGAGATACATGTTCCCGATGGCTTTATCTGGAAAGGAGTTGCTGCTTCTGCTGCTTTACTGGAGCGAGGGATGGAGGTTGTCGGGGTACCAGACGTGTGTGCGATCACGGATGCACCGCTGCTTTGCGGTGCTGGACTTGGTGGTGCTGGAGCTGGATCTGATGGACGTGCTGGAGCCGGACCTCTGGACTTCATCACGATCTTGAGATCGGCAAGTGTACGACTACATCAACCACGAGTTCCTACTCGTTAACAAAGCTCGTTGTCTACGAGGGTAAGTTCTCGTTGGATGTATGTCCACCCGTTGCTTTGTACCTAGTAGATAGATCTTGGCATGTAGTTCACACCGTAGGAAATTTTTTGTTTTCTATGCTGCGGTCCCAACAGTGGTATCAGAGCCTGATCTATGCGTAGGTGCTTTGCACGGGTAGTACACATATGTTGATATGTGGGCGATGATGATCATGTTATTGCATCTTCTATGTATTTTGGATATTGGTGGCATAGTGGGATGAAGCGGCCCGGACCAACCTTACATGTCATCGTACATAAGACCGGTTCCACGACTGACATGTAACTTGTTTTGCATAAGTGGCTGGTGGGTGTCTATCTCTCCTACTATAGTCCATATCTGATTTACAATGATTTGCTAATAACTTAGTTATCCTCGTTGTGGTTCATGTTCATAGGTGAGAACGGTTCTATCTCCGAAAGCCCTAAGCCACGTAAAACTTGCAATTGATAAATTAGAGGCGTCTAGTTTAGATCGTTGCTGGGCTAGTGTATTGATATGGTATTGTTGTAAGTAGATGTATGGTAGATACTCTTACAACACAGTCAACGTGTAAATTCCATAGACCTTGGCCTTACACACAAAGGAATGATAGAGATCATACCACGATGCAAATGATAGAGATCAAATGCATGGACCATATCATCTCACTTTACACATTAGATGTTAGCATCTTATACTGCTAGTTTGGCGCTTTCTGTAGCATTGTAAGATGATCCCTCATTTAGATATCAAGATAAAAATGTGCTCTTCCTTGAGTATGCACCGTTCTGTGGATCATGTTTCGAGACATCACGTGATGATCGGGTGTACTTGAATCTACGCTTTCATAGGAATGGGTGTAAGACAGTTTTACACACGCGAATACTAAGGTTCTTACTTGGTGAGCCTAGCATGTACAGACATGGCCTTGGAACATGGATCGAAAGGTTAAGCATGAGTCATATAGTTGATATGATGCCCATATAGATGCTCGCCTTTGAAGCTATATCAACTCACGTGATGATCGGACTTGGTGTAGTGAATTTGGTTCATGTAATCACCAAAAAGGCACGAGGGGTGTCGTTTTTGAGTGGAAGTTCATTTCTAATTTAGATTAGTCGAACCAAATTTGTCATAAATTAAATCAAAGTGAATTTGCATAGTTTGTTGTAGTCATTGGCATTCGTTTTCTACCTTATGCTTAGTTTTTACTTGAGATAATAGAACTATAGAATTCTGGATATTTACTTTACGAACTGGTATCGTATTGTTTTGAATGTCAATTTAAATTTTATAAGTACTTTTGCAAACTTTCAGCAAACTCTATTTACTCCATGAAGTTTAATAAGTAGTATTAAATCAAGAGTAAGAATTCCAATGTTAGTATCTAAAGTATCATGTTTCCCTCCATGATTATTGATATTCAAAAAGTTGTTTTAATATCAAGATTATATTGGAGCTGGAAATTGTTTCAGAAACCATCATGTGTGAAAGATATTGTGATATCTGAAACAATGTTTTTGGTTGCATTATGATAGAGTATAATTTAGCAAAATACATGTTCTCATATTGTATGAGAATTTGTGAAGGATGGAGATGCTAAGCATCCGAATCTACCAAAAAGGTTTTGGGAACTGATATTATACTCGTGATTCTTCCTTATAAGCTATAGTAGCTTGATCATGAAAGTTGTCATGATAAGGATGAATAGAAGATTTAAGTAAAATGTTTACTACACTAATAGATTACTAAAGAATGGATTTTTGAAAGAACACCAAACATTTGATGATGGTGATCCACTTCAAAGTGCAAGTCCAAAGGTATTAGTAGTTTACTATATACGCTTTGTACCATGTGTTGATGACACCACTATTGATTTTGATAGATTCTTTTAAAAGAAAAAGGAATTGTTGAAAGAGAATCTATAAAATATTTGGCAGAAAATAAAAGGTTGGAGATGTCCAACTTGGGTATATAGAAGATATACATGTTATGGCTATATTCCTTGCTTGTTGAACAATGTGGTTATGAGGTATTGGATACCGGTATTGGATACCGAATTGGTTGGTATGAAGTGTCATACAGGACAATGCAATTCATGAACTACAATGGCCTAAGTAACCAGCAAGAGAATGAGTGATGATGTCCATCGAAAACAAATAAAGTGTTATTGTGTTTTTCGTTGTCATCAAACCAAGCCTTTAAGATTTGTTTAAATTATTGTTATTTTTCAGGTATTATGAGAACAATGGCTGTTCAAATAATTACCGTATTCCATAAAGGATGGATGAACTTTTACAAGTCTAGTTGGAGAAATCACATCCATAAACACTATTGCTAAAATGTCGCAAGACAAATGATTGAAAGATCACTTATGAAGTGACATCGCTGTTTGAATTATATTTGAAAGAAAACATGAATAAACTCCATGTTGATGGAATTTTGGAGTCCTTGATTTTGATCAATTGACGCATGTGAGACTTTCCTCGAGATAATTGAAACTCCGTTCATAGGCCAAAGAGGAACGGATGACTAGCTTATTGGAAATTGTGCATGCTGACGTGCATAAGTCCATTATGTGTAGCCATATGCGATGGATCTTTTTGCTTCATATGATTTCTTCAAGAATTTGAGTGAATATATCTGTATATTTACTTAATAAGGAAGAAGTATGAAAAATTTGAAAGTTGTTCAAAGACTTTCAAGATGAAGTGAAAAATCATTGTAACAAGAAAATAAAGAGTTTACAATTCGATCATAAAGGAAGATATTTGAGTTACATGTTTAGCAAAAACACCTAAGACTTGAGGAATTGTTCCATGATTTGTGTTCCCGATAAACCATAGGAGTATGGCATATTCGAGAGATGAAATCAAACCATGTTTGACATGGTAAGATCAAAGGTGTCATTTATAAAACTGCCATTATGTTTTAAGGATTGAAGCTTTAGAGACTACCGCTTTTACACTGAAAAGAGCACCATCGTGATCCGTTGAAATGACACCATATGAGTTATGGTTTGGGATAAAACCCGAATTGTCTTTTCTTAAATTTTGGTATGCTATGCATAAGTAAAATGTTTACAACCAAAGTCGGATAAGCACGTCTTTGTAGGTTATCCCAAAGAATTTGTTGGGAATTTCTCCATAACACCAAGGACAAAAGAGTTTGTTACTTGGAACGTCAAATTTCTTGAGAAGGAATTGTTCGTGAAAAGTTAAGTGGGAGGACAATAGAACTTTGATAAGGTTGTTGAACCTTAGCTATATGTGCTAAGTAGCGCAGCGCCGGAAAGTGTCCCGGTGGTGGCCACAATGCTCATGGCTCTCATGATTACAAAAGGTGTGATCTCGGAGATTAAAGTTCCTATAGAACCGTGTGGGTTGGTAAGAATCAAATAGTAAGATTTGATAAGCAAGTCGTTATTGTTTTGACAATGATGAACCGACTACATGCAAAGAAGCGATGATGGGCCCTGACTCCATAAAATGACTAGAAGTCATAGAATCCGTGATAGTATCCATACACGAGAAATCAAGTTTCTGAACTTGGAAGACCCTCCGGAAAGGCGTGAAGCCTATCGGTCGTGTTTGGATCTATAAAGAAATAGACATGGATGTTTGACATCTATGAAATAGTCGACATGTCGGAAAGAAGTTTATGGAAATGTTCAAGGAGTTGACTATGACAAGATATGATCTTTCATAGCGATATATAGTCTTGACGGATTAATGTAGCAACCACTACATATAATTTGGTATATGGTAGTTGAATAAACAAAACAAGGTTCTTCTAATAGAACGGTAACCTAGGACATGTACTTGACATGGTCCGAAGGGTTTTGTTAATTCAAAGGGTGCTAAAAGGGCATGTAAACTTCAATAGTTGAAGTAAGCATAGCGGAGTTGGAATCTTCACCATGATGAAACTGTTAAAAGAGTTTAAATTCATCGGAGATGATGAAGATGCTTGCATTTGCAAGAAATTAAGTGGGAGCGCTGAGACATATTTCTAATACATTATGTAGAGGACATATTGTTGATTGGAAATGATGTATCTTGAATTGACACAAGTTAAGGATTTCATTAAAATAAGATTTCGATGAAAGACTTGGGAAAACCCAGAATATTAGGCATCAATATCTATATGGATAGATTAAGGCGCTAATATGGTTGTGCTGTATATACATATATAAGATATTGAAAGGGTTCAATATGAGATATTGAAAGGGTTCAATATGGAAACAACAAGAAAGGTTCTTGCTGCATGGAAAGAATTGTATTCAGATTCAAGTGTTTCAACACTTGGTGAGTAAAATCACATGAAGATTCTGATCGATTATACCATGATATGTATGTATCCAGAATGTCCTATGCTCTAAATGTTATGAGCATATACCAGAATGATTCATAAGATGATCATTGGACAATAGTAAAGATATTCTTATGAGCTTTGGAAGAACTAAGAATATATAATGTATAAGTGACAAATAGTTAAAGGTAGTTCATTGTAAAGTGTTACATTGATACTAGTTTTGTCACAAGATACAAATTAAATTTATCTCAATTTAGACTATGGGTGGCACAATATAATGGAAAGGATGTTCCATGATGGATTTGGATGAGTTCCAAAGTTGAGATATTGTGACGGATACTACAACAAAAGGCTAAGTATATAACTATAGTAGCGACAAAGGAGGGCATTTGTGTTAAGTAGTTTGTTATCAAACTAGGTGTGGTTCAAAGTGGGCTAATACTATGAAGATATATTGTGTGACAATAATATCAACATATTTTGAGCCGAACGAACTAAAGGTCTCACTAGAGGACCAAATTTATACAATGCCATCTCATTTGAGAATGAGTGATGCGTAGAGACGCAAAGACATGCAAATACACACGGGTCTCAAACTGTCACATCCAGAGATTATGTTAACCACTAGCAATAGCGTATATGCAACACCAGAAAGCCATAGGTGTTTAATGCGCAAAGTTTTTCAAACTAGATTATTGACTCTAGTGCAAGTGGGAGACTGAAGGGAATATGCCCGAGAGGCAATAATAAAGTGGTTATTATCTTATTCCATGTTTATGATAAATGTTTATTTTACATGCTAGAATTGTATTGATTCAGAAACATCAATACATGTGTGTTTAATAAACAAAAAGGGTTCCTAGTCATGCCTCTCTTATAGACTAGCTTGTTGATTAACAAGATGATCAAGGTTTCCTGATCATGGACATTGGATGTTGTTAATAACAAGGTCACACCATTGGTGGAATGATGTGATGAACATTCATCCGAAGTATAGCATTACGATCAAGTCATTATGTTTATATTGCTATAACATCATACGAAGTAATCTTTATCCTTAGACCATGAGATCATGTTAATTGCTAACACCAGAAGAGTATCTTGATAACATCAAACGTCACACCGTAACAGGGTGACTATAAAGATGGGTTCAGTACTACGAAGGTGTTATGTTGAGGCTCATGGATCAAGAGTGGAATTTGTCAATCCAGATGACGGATAGATATTCTCTGGGCCCTCTCGGTGATATCACATTGAAATAGCTTGCAAGCAAGTGATGTGATCACTAGAATGTTATATCACGGGAACGAGAAAAGAGTACATGTCGGTAATGAGATCAACCTAGGTATGGAGATACCGATGATCGAATCTCGGACATGTAATATATCGAGGGACAAAGGGATTTAGTTACAAGCGTTAAAGGTTCTCACGATCACAGAAGTCACCGTTGAATGTGTAGGAGTCAGTATGGATCTCTAGGTCCCGCTTCTGATTATTGATCTGAGAGGGGTCTCGATCATGTCTGCATTATTCGCGAACCATAGGGTGACACACTTAAGGGATACCGACACCATTTGGAGAAAATATGTTTCAGATAAAGATTTAATAAAGCGCTGGAATTATTTCAATAGACACCGAAACTGTTTCGGGTGAAATTGCTGAAATTGGTTCTTCATGTAATATTGAAATGTTGCAGGGGTTTTATGTGAATGTTTGTTAATTAAAGTAATTAAAAAATTTCTGAATAAAATTAATAAAAGAGTTTTTATTAAATGAGAGAGCATTAAATTTGGAGAAATTTAATGCATTTAAAGTGGAGACTTTAAAAGAGAATATGAAGGGGCAAATTTATGTGGAGGGAGTTACCACCATATGAATGGAGGAGGTGAAGGGTCACCTCCTCCATGCGCCGGCCATGAAGGAGGGGCACCCCCTCCTCCTATAAAAGGCCACCCCCTCCTCACTTCTCACACACACCTCCTTGTGAAGGATCTCTCTCCCCCTCTAGTATTATTCCCCCATGGTATCGGATTAGTGAGATACATGTTCCCAGTGGCTTTATCTGGAAAGGAGTTGCTTCTGCTGCTTTGCTGGAGCGAGGGATGGAGGTTGTCGGGGTACCGGACGTGTGTGCGATCATGGATGCACCGCTGCTTTTCGGTGCTAGACTTGGTGGTGCTGGAGCTGGATCTGATTGACGTGCTGGAGCCGGACCTGCTGGACTTCATCACGATCTTGAGATCGGCAAGTGTACGACTACATCAACCACGAGTTCCTACTCGTTAACAAAGCTCGTTGTCTACGAGGGTAAGTTCTTGTTGGATGTATGTCCACCCGTTGCTTTGTACCTAGTAGATAGATCTTGGCGTGTAGTTCACACCGTAGGAAAAATTTTGTTTTCTATGCTGCGGTCCCAACAATGAGTACACTGATGAGCATGGCGCTCAACCATCCACTGAGGCTGATTACACTCTTTCTTTTGGGGCATGGAATGCCCAACAGGACAGCTTGGTGGATTGGAAGACCTTTTCTGATGTCACTTCTGGATATGGGTACCAAGGTACCTCCTCTTCTCGCCCTCATGGCAAAGTACCTGCAGCTCCAGATGGTGATGAGGACTATGATGATGATGAAGATCAGGATATGGATGAGGAGGACGAGGAGGATGATGACAAGGACTACTGATCCGTTGGGGTGCTAGCTTAGGTCTTTCCCTTTTCGGCGTTTCGATGCCAAAGGGGGAGAAGACATTGTCATCGGGATTTGCATGGGCTTGGGCTATTTGATTCTTATTTGCTATCTCAACCTTCGTACCTATTTGCCTTATGTTCTTGCGAGATACTATTTGCTATTTGTGTATGACTCTGTGGGTGCTCCTATGTTATTGTAACTCGTGTGAGAACTATGTGTTTTATCCATGTACTATCTACCATGTTTGCTTTACATGTTTATTTATGTGCACATAGTCAGGGGGATCATGTTCATACACTGTCATAAGTCATTGCAAATTATTTTCCATGCAAAATCACAGGTTGTCATCGAACACCAAAAAGGGGGAGATTGAAAGGACATTTACTATCATAATCACTTTTTGTGTTCGTTAACAACAAGTAGAGCATTTTAATAGTATGCCATTGTCTACAGGTTGATATATTACAAAGTGAAAAGGACCCTTGGCCTGCGGATCGTTCCCTGCATATTTACTTGCCTCCTGGAAATTCTAGGCCGGACTCTCCGGTCTGCTTGGACCGGAGTCTCCGGTGTGGTCCGAAGTTTCCCCAGGAGTCTCTAGAGGGGGTTCCTGTTTCCTGCCTAGGTCAGCCAGAGAAGTGGTCCGGAGCTTGCTCCGGAGGAAGGTCCAGAGTCTCTGGTCCTTGCCTCAGACCGGAGTCTCCGGTGCAGAGGGACCGGAGTCTCTGATCCACTTGGCTCATAGAAGGGCTGGGTCATTCTGTTCGACGGCCCGGAGGCTGGTCCAGAGATTGATCGGATTCTCCGGTGTAGACCGGAGTCTCCGGTCTGACTTTTCTCCAACGGTCATAAAACGGTTCAGTGGAGTGAAGGGCTATAAATAGAGGACCTTATCCCCTTCCTCCTGCTGCTCGTCCACCTCAAGTACACCATGCCCATTTGAGCCACCAAATCAACAATATCTCTTCATCCAACCATCCAAAGTCATTGATCTTTGGAGAATCAAAGGAGGAGGCCTTGATCTACAGCTTCACCAACAGAGATCTTCATTCACCCTCATTCAGTTGAGGGCCCCCATGCTCTAGTGTTTCTTTGGAAGCCCTAGCTTTTGATTTGGTTCTTACAAGCTTGTCTTTGATTGTTTCACAACTTGCTTGTATTTGGGAGCCTCCAATTAAGTTGTGGATGTGTGCCCTGAACTCGTTGTAAAGGTGCCGGCTTCCACCTCGAAGGTTGCCGTATAGTGGAAGAGGTGAATCGAACCCCTTGGGTGAGGTTCATCAAAAAACAAGGGGGCCTCTCGTGGCGTTGGTGGTTTGAAACCACCCCCTCTCCAAACGTAGACATACTTCCCTCAAAAGGAAGGAACTACGGGAAACAAATCCTTGTGTCTCCGAGTGCTCCACTTTGGTTACTTCTATCCTTTACCGCACTTTACTTATCTAGTTCTTTGTTAGTACTTGTGCTAGGTTGACATATAGGTAAATTCACCTTAGTTGCATAATCTAGAGAATTTACCTTTTTGTGACAAACCCTAAATTGAAAAGGAGTAAAATTGACGTAGCACATATTCACCCCCCCCTCTAGGTGCCCATACGATCCTTTCAGTACCATTATTCGAAAAGTTCTGAGCTTAATCCTTCGGGAGTAAGCCCCTCTTCTAGACCACCTTTGCCAAAGTCTCCCGCTCCGTCTAGTCTCAAGTGTGGCGGCAATGTGTTCTTTACATACTAGAGCACTGGGTACCTAGACTGGTTGAGCTTGGTAGTCTAGGCCGTGTGTGGGTGCACCACCGATGCTCTGAGTTTAGTAGCTTAGACTTTATGTGGGTGTATCACTTGTGTGCCGAGGTTGGTAGCTCAGGATTTTAGGAGGGTGTGTCTCTTGTGCGTCGAGGTTGGTATATCGAGATTTTATGTGGGTGTATCACTTATCTGAGTCCCTGTACAATTGTCGCCGTGTTTAAGGTGTGTGTGAGTTTCTGGCTAGTCCGAGTCTTAGTGATCATGTGGAAGCCATCCGCCTCTATCCTTTTGGCAATGTTCCTTGGGCCATTACCTCTGTTTGATTACATCGGGCTTCATAATTTCCCTACACCATCCCCTGCAGTGGCATTTTGGTCATGAGTTCGCCCAAGTAATCCCCATCGAGGGTCTTCATGTTCCATTCGCCTGTGCCATAGGTTTTTGAGGCCTACAACATGATTTTAGCCTTTTGGAGTGAGCATTGATACCTTGATGGCCCTGTCGTCACTCGCGGCATCCTCATACCCATCCTCTCTAGTCGAACATAACTAGGTGTGGCCAAGACTAGCCAGGGAGACGGAAGGACCCTGAGCATTTAGAGAAGGTTTTTGGCATGAATAGACCAGAGACCAGGCAAGTTTTAGTTTAGGGGATCAGGTCGTGCAGGATCATGGCCACGTGACCAATCGTTTAAGGTGGAGTTTGCTTGGAGTTGTCTTATCTAGGATAAGAGTGTTCTTTGCAGTCTCCCTTGATTATTCCTATCATTGTGACTTAGAGCACCTAGGGTAAATCATAAACAGGGGACAAAACGCCCCGAAAATGTTTACCAAAATAGTATGAAACACCCCTACATGCAGCCCCCGGGTGTTCAACTAAGTTCAGAGAACTTGTTCGGGCAACCTAGTAGAATTGGGCGTGTAATACCTGGGTTCCCGCATTACAGTATCAGATGCCTCATCGCGCTGGGTCAGGAAGGAGGTGTCTAAGCTCCCAAGATTTTGTCGTTGCCATGGGCGTGAGGTAGGTCAAGGATAAGAGGAGGAGTTGGTTCCATGTATTATTCTCTAGGGTGGCCGCCGATATGTTCTATTACTGGTTCCATGTGGGTACCCGGGATGCCGTATGCGATGGTGCTAGTACCAGAGTTTAAGCTACTGTCACTGCTAGAGTGATTGTACTAGGGCGTGGTGAAGAAGGTTTTCCTCTCTTGAATCTTATTTATCAACCGACTTCTTTGTAACTATGATCCTTTGAACTAGTGTAGTAGAGGGATGTCTTCAATGCAGATCCGATGAAGTCCCTCGGGGTTTATTTCTCTCACACAACAAGGTCCTGCCCAACTCGGTGGCCAGCGTAGCTTGTCGTGTGGGTGTTGTTCCACATAATCCACCATCATCCCGATGGGTACAGCTGGTGCCATTGGTTACTCTCGTGACCTCCTGACGGTTACAGGAGCATGCCGCCTTCCTCGGAGGCCTGTGGTTGGTGGTCTTCCGCTAACCATAGAGCCTCGGGTGGATGATGATCTCATGGGCTACTTGACGTTGGGGTCTAATACTCTTGTTTGGTTCGGGCCATGTGAGGCCTCCTGGTCTTGTGCCGTACGACCTAGCCCGTTTCCCCTGGGTCGTTGCCCTGGGTCCCTACCAAGGGGTCCATGCGTGTTTTCCTGCCGTTCTGTATCTACTGGTTCCGGTTGGATGTATCCCACGAGTGTATTGGCATCCGCATAGGCCCTGGTGAAGAGTGAGCTCCCGAGGATGTTACGCCTTACCGCAAATCCAGGTATGGCTCATGGTGTAGTTGCCTCTGGTTTCCTGGTCAGTGCATGAGTGAGGCAGGTCTCCCCTTATTATAATACGCCCTCTCAAGCCAACGAGGTCTAGTATTCCTTCTGTTGGATCTAGGTGCATTCCGAACTGGACTAGTTGTCTAGGTCCCAGCATGACCAGTTGCCGCGTTAGTCGGTCCACAACCTCAAACATACAAAATCGTGTTACGAAGTTACCTGTCTAGCTGAGGGTAACCGGGAGGGTAACCTCTTGACACGTTGCAAACGTATCTATAATTTTTGATGTTCCATGCTTGTTTTATATCTACTTTCTTATGTTTAGTCCACACTTTGGAGTATTTTACACATTTTCTAGAACTAACCTATTAACAAGATGCCATAGTGCCAGTTGCCTGTTTTCTGCTGTTTTTGGTTACAAAAAAGCCAGAAAATGAATATTCTCGGAATTGGACCGGACAAAAGCCAAACTCGATATTTTACCGGAAGACGAGATGGAGAGGGGCCAGGGGCTGGCCACACCATGTGGTGGCGCGGGTCCCCCCTGGTCATGCCACCAGGTGGTGTGGGCACCTGGTCCACCCTCTAACATCGCCCTTTCGCCTATAAGAAGCCTCCGATGCAGAAACCCTAAATAATCCAGCCTCTAGCCACGAGAAGTTCCGCAGCGCCGCCGCCACCGAAGGGGAGATTCGGGGGACAAGAAGTCTCTGTTCCGACACCCTGTCGGGATGGGGAAGTACCCCGGAGCCATCTCCATTTATCTCCACCACCATCTCCATCGCCGTTGTTGATTCCCATGATGAGGAGGGAGTAGTTCTCTCTCGAGGATGAGGGTTTTACCGGTAGCTATGTGTTCATCTCTCTCTATGCATGATCATATTGTGATCATGAGCTTTGTAATCAAGTAGATCTACCTTGCTACTCAAGTGCTTTAATAGATCTCTGGCTCTCCCCATGTGTGTGAAAGTGATAGCGTGCACACCATGGTGGCAATTAGGCTAGAGATTACAAATACTTGTTATGAGTTACATTTGGAGTTGGATGTCTCTATGAAATTGTGGTGTTTGTTGGAACCATCTAGTACTCAGGGTGATAGTGAGGGGTTATCTAGATGGGGAAAGCGAACTTTGAGGAGTGTTGTTATAGCCCTACCATGGATTAGAGTGTCCAACCGGAGAGTAGTTCATAGTAGTATCATGAAGAGAAGATATTTATATGAGAGTGTTCACTAGCAAAAGTATGATCCCTAGGCCTTGTTTCTAAATAGTGAAACACCGTTTGCAACTAGATCTGTTACATGTTTGCTTGCTACCATCTTTATTTCAGTTTTCCTTTAGTCCCTTCCACACCATCAAAGTATTTTCTAGCACATTGTCTTATATTCATACCACTTGTATTTTACTATCTCTTCGCCGAACTAGTGCACCTATACACCTGACAAGTGTATTGGGTTTGTTGGGGACACAAGAGACTTCTTGTGCAATTATTGCAGGGTTGCTTGAGAGGGATACCTTTGACCACTTCCTCCCTGAGTTCGATAAACCTTGGGTAATCCACTTAAGGGAAACTTGCTGCTGTTCTACAAACCTCTGCACTTGGAGGCGCAACAACTGTCTACAAGAATAAAAGTGCGTAGACATCAAGCTATTTTCTGGCGCCGTTGCCAGGGAGGTAAGGTAAAAGGTACTCACATCTTTTGTCTACTAAGCTATCTTCTAGTACTGTTGCTGGTGTCTGAGTGCTCGAAGGTATTTCCTTTAGATTCTGCAATTATATCTTTTTTTCTTGTTTTTATTTTCACTAGTTAGGCTTAATGGAAAACAACAACAAAAATTAGAGAGCTTTATAGTATTTATCTTGAATTAGGACATGAAGTGTTTGAAGAGAAAATTAAAAAACCTATGGAACTTTATTTGCATGCTGATAGCAATGTTATTAGTATGAATTCTTTGAACACCATTATTGCTAATGCTATGGAAAAGTCTAAGCTTGGGGAAGCTGGTTTTGATGAGCATGATATTTTTAGTCCCCCAAGCATGGAGGAGAAAATTTACTTTGATGATACTATGCCTCCAATATATGATGATTACAATGATGAATATCATAATTTTAGTCCACCTACTATTGAGGATAAATTTAATTATGATTACAATATGCCTCCTATATTTGATGATTATGGTGATAAGAATAATAATGATAGCTATTTTGTTGAATTTTCTCCCACTACAATTAATAAGAATAACTATGCTTATGTGGAGAGTAATAATGATTATATGCATGTGGCTCATGATAAGAAGGTTTTATGTGATAGTTATATTGTTAATTTTATTCATGATGCTACTGAAAGTTATTATGAGAGAGGGAAACATGGTTTTATGTATCTCAACAATATTAAGTTTCCCCTCTTTATGTTGAAAATTTTGAAGTTGCACTTATTTTGCTTTCCTATGCTTATTGCTTTGTACTTTCATGACATGTTTCTTTACAAGATTATTTTTCATAAGAAGTGGGTTAGACTTAAATGTGCTTTGAATTTGCTTCTTGATGCTGTCTTTTACTTCAATTCATATTTCTTATGTGAGCATCTTCTCAAACTATCATGCCTAACTTAAAGGCGTTAAAGAAAAGTACTTCTTAGGAGATAACCCAATAGTTTTCTTGAGTCTTGGAAGTTATTACCTCTGTAATAAACTCTCCTTATCCTTTTTATTTGCTTTTTGTGCCAAGAGTAACCTCTAATGAGAGAGAAGTAATGCTTGGGAAAGTTGCTGTCCCGAGACAGATTTTTGTGCTTCGCTGTAAAACTTCTTGTAAAATCTATGTACTTCGGTTTGAGCTGCGATTTTTTGTGATTCTGCCCCAGGTTGTTATCTAACTTTCATTACTTCGACACTTTTCGATTTGAGCAACAGAAGGTCTTCCAAAAAATCGGTTTCTATCTTCTAGTCTGTTTTGACAGATTTCTGTCATTATTTGCATTTGCTTCTTGTTGATTCCTTTTTGGGTTCTCTTTGGGGAATTGAGATTTTTGAGGGAAGTGCTACAGTAGCTTGTGTTTTAATGGAAGTTTTATTGGTGTTGAAACTGAACCCAAAGACTTATTATCTTGAGTACACTAATGTTGCTAATAAAGATTGTGTGAAGTTTTGTATGAAGGAAAAATTTTAGGTGTAAGGAAAGAATGATGTAATTATATGAAGAATGGACTAAAGCTCAAGCTTGGGGATGCCACCTGTGTCACCCCAAGAAATATCGAAGAAGTACAAGCGTCAAAGCTTGGGGATGCCCAAGGCATCCCCTTCTTCATCAATAAAAATCTCAGGTTTCTTCCAAACACTTCATTTTTATTGTTTCATGCACAGTTGTGTTGTTCTTGGAGCATCTTCATTTTTGTTTTTAGTTTTTGTTTGCTTGGTTTGCTTAGTTTGATTGAATAAATTGGTTGGACCCCTTATTTCATACATTAGTTTTCAAATAGATTGGTTTGTATTGGAAAAGAGTAGGAAAAGTTCATGCTTAAGTGGTAAAAGGAGCTTGTTTTTGACTATGGCCTATGCTTTGTCATGTCATGCTTGGTATTGTTTTGGCTTTATGCTTAGTCATTTTTGCTGAAGCATGACATGTTATGAACAATTGAGATTGCTTAATGTGCCTTGAAAGAATCATGCGTTGTTTTAGCATATTAAAGCATAGTATTGTGGTATTCTCCTTTGATGCTTTATTTGGGTTGACTTGGCGCATGCTCACACCATGTTATGACTATACCAAGTCACCATAGCCTTTATGATCCTTTAGTTTTCGACTTGTAATATCACTTTATGCTTGAATTAATGATGTTTTGTCGCTTTGCCTGATTATGGTTATTATTGCTCTCTTAGTTGGTCGCTCCTAGTCTTTTGCTAGCCTCCATAACCAAGTATGAGTTCCACACATGCATCCAACTCCAAATAAAACCAAGTTATCCCAAAGAGTCCACCATACCTACCTATTATCATTTGCTATTCCAAGTATATTCATGCTTTTATCTACCTTCTGAATTAAACTTGTTATGTGAAAACTAGTAATTAAAGCTCTCACGAACTTGATGGCACACTTTATTTTCTTGCACTTAATAAACTTGAACCATTGTATCCATCTTTGTTGCGTATATGCTTGCGCTTTATGAGTTGAAGTTAGCAGAACCATGTATCATGGGGAACGCTGTGGCGCCCCGCAAAAACCACTACTAGAAAATCGCGTTGTTTTTGTGCATTGCATCGTCGTGACCGCATGCTCATGTCATCATGCCACCTTGCATTTGAGCATCGTCATGTCTTCTTACATTGGTTTGTCTAAAACTATTTTCGAAAAGACTATTTTTGTTTTCGAAACGCCCCGTCTTTATTTCAAAGTAAAACCCGGGTCTCTGGATTATTTTGCTTTGTTACCAACGTATTTCAAAAGCCCCGTTTTAACTAATAATATTTTCTTTTATTTTGAGGAGGCAGCCCGCCAGGCCCGAAAGCCTAGCCGGCCACCTCCAGATAAAACCCTACCTACCCAGAAACACCCAAACCTTTTCTACCAAAAACCCTACCCTATTTTCCTACCCAGCCCCCTCCACCTCACCTGAACCAATCGGTGCACGCCACCTCACCTCTCCTCCCTCCATCCACCCAACCACCATCTGCCACCTCATCCACCCAACACACCCACCGCACCCACCCACCCCACTCCTCCACTCCCACGCGCTCCACACACCGCCTGGCACGCCTTGCAGCGTGAGGCCCCATCCACGTGCCTTCCGACCAGCGCCCCTGGGCACGCGCCCCGACCCCTCCCGCTCCTCCCCGCCTCGGGACCCCAGCGTCTGGCCCCACCATTCCCGCTCGCCCTCGCACGCCACATCCCCCTCGTCCCGCGTCTCCGCCGCCTCCTTCCTAGGCGCCCGGGCTCGCTCTCCTCCTCGCCCCTGCAGCGCCATCGTCACGGGACCCCTCCGCCTCCACGAGCCGCGCTGGCCAGATCCGCCGCTGAGCCCAAGCTCGTGCTGGCACTTCTGCAACACCCGGCAGCGCCCCCGTCGTCCTCGCCGCCTCCACCGCGGCGCCCCTCTCCTCCCAGGCCAGCGCCGCGCGACGCCTCGTCTCCTCCCTACCCCGACCCCTCCACCAGGCGCCCGCCCGACCCGCCGACCTGGCGACCCGCCGAGCCAGCTGTCCCGCCCTCCTCCGTTCCGTGCTCGTCCGGCCGTGGCCTCGACGCCGGCCGCCATCCCCTACCGTCTCTTCCGCGTCGGCCCGCTCGAGCCGCTCCCGTCGCGCACACTCCCATGGGACCGCCTCCTTGTTCTGCAGGTGAGGCGTCGTCCCTGTCTTGGTGTGTCCCGGCCTGCAGTTGTTGCTCGTTGATGCTAGACGACCCTGCTGAGTTTCACTGGAGATACCCCTGTTACATGACGTATCCTCCATCAGTGTTCAGGTTTCCATCAATTTTTCCGCATGTGCACTGGGGAATGCAAGACCATCATCAGAAGATCTTCGATGCCTAGAACAACTGGGCACAGAGTACACCACCAAAGCGTCAAGATCTTCTCGTCGACAAGACTTGCTAGATGCTGAAGAATGAACTTAGAGCTACCCGAGACCACCGGAACCGGCCCAAGACCGCCACCGACCAATGAAGCCGGAACTCCAAGATCTCCTTCATGGATCCGAAGCCCGATCCCGGAGTCCGACCCCGAAGACCGATCCCACCGGAATCGAATCCCACCGACCCCCGGTGAACACCAAGTTCGCCGAACCCTAATGTGATCCCCTCACCAAGACCCCTATTTTTATAAATGACATCTATATGAATTGTTGCATATCAATTGAACATGCCTGCATACATATTTTGTGGGTCTGGGTTATTTTATCGATTCACCTATAATTAAATATGGAGTCGATATGTGGGGTACCTTTGTATTATTCTGGACTCTATTTAAATTGGTGTAGCGAACCGATGCCATGCTTTGCCCTGTTAATACAACATTTAAACTGCGGGGGTTCTAAATAACTTGAACCGCCTAATTAATTGTCGGAACCCCGGTTCCGCTTAATATTGTCTAATTGCATCGCATCCTTGCCATGCCATACATCATACATGCATCATGCCGATCTTTTGCCGTAGTAATAAATAGTGCATCTGGTGTTTCTTCTAGTATTTTGGATCTATGCGGATAAGGCCGTTGAGTTGATGCGAGTGTCGATCCGATCTTCGGATGAACCTTCGACAATGTTTTCAGGCGAGCACCTCCCCCTTTCTACCTATCTTACTTTTATAGTATTTATTCCCCCTGTTGATCTACTGCTATCTGTGTTGCGATGCTCTAGTTTTCGTACCCGTGATATCCCTTGCAGCCTTATATTGCCTTGGACACATCCTATTACCTGTTGATTGGTAGATAGTTGGACTCGCGCGTCGTAGTCGCTTGCTCAAGTGCTGTTGCGTGTCGTCAAGTACCACAGTCGTTGGAGTATTGCCGCATGTTTAATGTTGGAGATGATCATGGCTTTAATTACTGTTTAATAACTAAAATTGAAGTAGGTAAATAATGCAGAGGCACCGGTGGGTAATAGACAATATTTGGTTTTAATCAGCTCCGGTGTCCGTGGGACCCGAGTTCTTGACACCTGTTCCGAGATCGAGCGCGCTAACCACAGGTGGGGTGTGTGGGCACCCCCATCGATTTAGTACCTGATTTCAAAGTATTGTACCGGGGGCCACAAAGTAGTTTGGCGCTTTATTACTATCCTGTACTTATGCCATGCTTTACTGCTTTATTTAAGATTGTGCGTGGAGCACCTCTTTGCTTAGGACCGTGACACGTTTTATTTGTATCGACAAGCCCAGCCACACTTTCGGGTTCCCGGTCGTTTGACCGTCGACACAAACCACAGGTCCGTCTCGGAGACCGGACTTTTGTTACGGTAGCTTAGTGGGGTGGCCCCGTGCTTGCTTTGGTCAGGAAACGTCGTGTCCTAAACCCGTCGACATACCGTTGGGTGTATGTTTTGTGATCTTGTACCTACCTGATCGACAACAAGGGTGTAGGTGCGTGTGGGAACTTTGGTGCACCCTGCGGTTAAATCTTTTCGAGAAGCCGTGTCCGCGGTTATGGACGACTTGGAGCACAGTTCTCGATCATAGACAACTATAACTAAAGTTTACTGTTATAATTTGACTTGTATCCGATATGACTAGTAATCAGCTTCACTGCAACGGAATGGCTAAATAAAAGTACCAACAACTGCTGGGTT
Organism: Avena insularis; assembly: GCA_023614405.1. Lineage (NCBI taxonomy): Eukaryota > Viridiplantae > Streptophyta > Magnoliopsida > Poales > Poaceae > Avena > Avena insularis. Next base: position 523,715,540 of record CM042694.1, read on the forward strand.
TGGGATATCTCATGCTAATTGTATCTGACTAGTAAGTGTTGCAACTACAACGGAATGGTTAACTAAAAGTGCCCACTGCTTATTATATCAGGATGACTATCTATACCTGACTAGTAATTGCTGCAACGATAACTGAACAAATAAAACTGCCAACGGTGTGAGTTCCTCGGTGGATTTCCTCGTTTGGTCTCGAGGGGGAAACACCAGGATGGGTATGTTTGGTGGTAGTATCAGGTTGGTTCCGAATAGGTCTTTCTTACCCCTCTCTGATAGCCGCTATTTGTATCGAGTCTCTATAGGTTCTTTAGTGCATGTCGCGCTGCCGCTTCAGTCCACCATACCTATGTAGGCGAGGACCGCCGAATTCTAGTCTCGCCGTGTCTTGGCCTCGATCGACCGCTCTCTTTTTCCTTTGCCCTTTGTCGGCACCCCTTTGTCTTTAGCAGGTTTTGAGATCGACGTCGTTAGCAGGGTTACCCTTCCGGCTTGGCCTGGGCAGGGTTATGGACGCCACTGGTTATTCTTCAGGGCTCTTAGCTCAATTTGCATCTTGTCCGTACTCGGACGCTATATCGTTTTCCAGGTGATTTGGATCTTTGTATTGTATATCTGTATTCTTGACTCATTGAGTCGCTGTTGTATATATATGTTTTGTGGGTTCCATCGAGGACTATTGTGTAATGATATTACTTCGTTTTCCACCCGCACGCAAGTGCCTGGTGGGCACCTTTGAATCGTTTCTATGCGGGTTTGGCGGGTTTGGCGGGAAGCGCTAAAACTTGCATAGGGTTGATTCCGAGGGTGTTACAGAGTGGTATCAGAGCCCAGCAGTTGCGATACCCCACAAATCCAGCCTGTAGGATAACCTAGCTAACGGCCGAAATAGAGTGTCGAAACTATTTTTGCAAAATCGGTTGGATAGATCTGATTAGGTCTGATTTTACTCCTTACCCCTCTGCTGTCCTCCTCTTACCTCTGTGTGTTTGAATCTGTTCTCTTCTCTTTCTTCGAGTCCAGGAATTCTCGTGGTTGGGTTTCCGTCGTACCTTCAGGGTTTCTCTTTCTCCTTTGGTAACGGTGCTTCTACATCCGGTCTTCATGCTATCTGAGGAATCTTTCCTCTGTTGGACTTCTCGTTGTTCCTCCTTTGTGCCTTCCGGTGTTTTCTGACGAGACGACATCATCTATGCCAGATCCGATGCAGAGCCTGCATCACTCCTTTGTTCCAAACCTCGATTGTCGACATCTACAGTCTGATTCCGAGAGTTGGTTGCATAATTCTGCCATTCATATACGGAGTAATGATATGAGTGCGGGATGGAGTCATGACCATACCACTACTCTATCATTCGCTTTGTACATTGAATCGGTGGATCCGGCAATTTTACTCCGTCCACAGAAGCTAGAGGTGGCTTTATTTGTGGATACCTCTACCTTCGTCCTTTGTTACCGGAGTGTTCTCTCGACGATCACGGACAATGACCTCTTGTTAGTGGTGTCGCGAGGATCTACACGCAGCGAGAAGATTCAGATCGCCGGCCTTCTTTCCGGTACCATGAGGCGGATCTCGAGGGCAAGATCCATTGTTAGTGGTGTCGAATTGTGACGCCCCGCAAAAACCACTACTAGAAAATCGCGTTGTTTTTGTGCATTGCATCGTCGTGACCGCATGCTCATGTCATCATGCCACCTTGCATTTGAGCATCGTCATGTATTCTTACATTGGTTTGTCTAAAACTATTTTCGAAAAGACTATTTTTGTTTTCGAAACGCCCCGTCTTTATTTCAAAGTAAAACCCGGGTCTCTGGATTATTTTGCTTTGTTACCAACGGATTTCAAAAGCCCCGTTTTAACTAATAATATTTTCTTTTATTTTTAGGAGGCAGCCCGCCAGGCCCGAAAGCCTAGCCGGCCACCTCCAGATAAAACCCTACCTACCACAGAAACACCCAAACCTTTTCTACCAAAAACCCTACCCTATTTTCCTACCCAGCCCCCTCCACCTCACCTGCACCAATCGGTGCACGCCACCTCACCTCTCCTCCCTCCATCCACCCAACCACCATCTGCCACCTCATCCACCCAACCCGCAACACACCCAGCCGCACCCACCACACCCCACCTGACCACTCCTACCGGCCACGCGCTCCACACACCGCCTGCCACGCCTTGCAGCGGGGCCCCACCCCGCGTGGCCCACGCCCGACCGGCCGCCCCCTGGGCACGCGCCCCGCCCCCGCCTCCCTCCTCCCGCCTCGGGACCCCAGTTCTGCCCCACCATTCCCTCGCCCAGACGCCACATCCTGCGTCTCCGCCGCCTCCTTCCAGGCACCACCGCCGCACTGACCCACTCCGCCTCCACGAGCCCCGCGCTCGCCGCCAGATCCCGCCGCTCGAGCCCAAGCTCGTGCTGGCCGCCTGCGAGCACCCCGGCCGCCGAGCGCCCCCGTCGTCCTCGCCGCCTCCACCGCGGCGCCCCTCTCCTCCCAGGCCAGCGCCGCGCGACGCCTCGTCTCCTCCCTACCCCGACCCCTCCACCAGGCGCCCCGCTCCGACCCGCCGCCGACCTGGGCGACCCCGCCTCGCCGAGCCGCGTCCGCCGCCGCCCTCCTCCGTTCCGTGCTCGTCCGGCCGCGGCCTCGAACCCGGCCGCCATCCCCTACCGTCTCTTCCGCGTCGGCCCGCTCGAGCCGCTCCCTTCGCGCACACTCCCATGGGACCGCCTCCTTGTTCTGCAGGTGAGGCGTCGTCCCTGTCTTGGTGTGTCCCGGCCTGCAGTTGTTGCTCGTTGATGCTAGACGACCCTGCTGAGTTTCACTGGAGATACCCCTGTTATATGACGTATCCTCCATCAGTGTTCAGGTTTCCATCAATTTTTCCGCATGTGCACTGGGGAATGCAAGACCATCATCAGAAGATCTTCGATGCCCAGAACAACCGGGCACAGAGTACACTACCAAAGCGTCAAGATCTTCTCGTCGACAAGACTTGCTAGATGCTGAAGAATGAACTTAGAGCTACCCGAGACCACCGGAACCGGCCCAAGGCCGCCACCGACCAATGAAGCCGGAACTCCAAGATCTCCTTCATGGATCCGAAGCCCGATCCCGGAGTCCGACCCCGAAGACCGATCCCACCGGAATCGAATCCCACCGACCCCCGGTGAACACCAAGTTCGCCGAACCCTAATGTGATCCCCTCACCAAGACCCCTATTTTTATAAATGACCTCTATATGAATTGTTGCATATCAATTGAACATGCCTGCATACATATTTTGTGGGTCCGGGTTATTTTATCGATTCACCTATAATTAAATATGGAGTCGATATGTGGGGTACCTTTGTCTTATTCCGGACTCTATTTAAATTGGTGTAGCGAACCGATGCCATGCTTTGCCCTGTTAATACAACATTTAAACTGCGGGGGTTCTAAATAACTTGAACCGCCTAATTAATTGTCGGAACCCCGGTTCCGCTTAATATTGTCTAATTGCATCGCATCCTTGCCATGCCATACATCATACATGCATCATGCCGGTCTTTTGCCGTAGTAATAAATAGTGCATCTGGTGTTTCTTCTAGTATTTTGGATCTTCGCGGATAAGGCCGTTGAGTTGATGCGAGTGTCGATCCGATCTTCGGATGAACCTTCGACAATGTTTTCAGGCGAGCACCTCCCCCTTTCTACCTATCTTACTTTTATAGTATTTATTCCCCCTGTTGATCTATTGCTATTTGTGTTGCGATGCTCTAGTTTTCGTACCCGTGATATCCCTTGCAGCCTTATATTGCCTTGGACACATCCTATTACCTGTTGATTGGTAGATAGTTGGACTCGCGCGTCGTAGTCGCTTGCTCAAGTGCTGTTGCGTGTCGTCAAGTACCACAGTCGTTGGAGTATTGCCGCATGTTTAATGTTGGAGATGATCATGGCTTTAATTACTGTTTAATAACTAAAATTGAAGTAGGTAAATAATGCAGAGGCACCGGTGGGTAATAGACAATATTTGGTTTTTAACCGCTCACTAGTGTCCCGTAGGACCCCGAGTTCTTGACACCTGTTTCGAGATCGAGCGCGCTAACCACAGGTGGGGTATGTGGGCACCCCCATCGATTTAGTACCTGATTTCAAAGTATTGTACCGGGGGCCACAAAGTAGTTTGGGGCTTTATTACTATCCTGTACTTATGCCATGCTTTACTGCTTTATTTAAGATTGTGCGTGGAGCACCTGTACTGTTTAGCACCGTGACACGTTTTCGCTATATCGACAAGCCCAGTCACACTTTCGGGTTCCCAGTTGTTTACAGCCGTCGACACAAACCCTGGGTCTGTCTCGGAGACCGGCCGACTTCGTTACGGGTAGCTTAGTGGGGTGGCCCCCTGTGCTTGCTTTGGGTCTGGGAAACGTCGTGTCCGAAACCCCGTCGACATACCGTTGGGTGTATGTTTTGTGATCTTGTACCTACCTGATCTGACAACAAGGGTGTAGGTGCGTGTGGGAACTTTGGTGCACCCCTGCAGGGTTAAATCTTTTCGAGAAGCCATGTCCGCGGTTATGTACGACTTGGAGCACAGTTCTCGATCATAGACAACTATAACTAAATTTTACTGTTATAATTTGACTTGTATCCGATATGACTAGTAATCAGCTTCACTGCAACGGAATGGCTAAATAAAAGTACCAAGAACTGCTGGGTTTGGGATATCTCATGCTAATTGTATCTGACTAGTAAGTGTTGCAACTACAACGGAATGGTTAACTAAAAGTGCCCACTGCTTATTATATCAGGATGACTATCTATACCTGACTAGTAATTGCTGCAACGATAACTGAACAAATAAAACTGCCAACGGTGTGAGTTCCTCGGTGGACTTCCTCGTTTGGTCTCGAGGGGGAAACACCAGGATGGGTATGTTTGGTGGTAGTATCAGGTTGGTTCCGAATAGGTCTTTCTTACCCCTCTCTGATAGCCGCTATTTGTATCGAGTCTCTATAGGTTGTTTAGTGCATGTTGCGCTGCCGCTCAGTCCACCATACCTATGTAGGCGAGGACCGCCGAATTCTAGTCTCGCCGTGTACTGGCCTCAGTACTGACCGCTCTCTTTTTCCTTTGCCCTTTGTCGGCACCCCTTTGTCTTTAGCAGGTTTTGAGATCGACGTCGTTAGCAGGGTTACCCTTCCGGCTTGGCCTGGCAGGTTATGGACGCCATCGGTTATTCTTCGTGGCTCTTAGCTCAATTTGCATCTTGTCCGCATCGACGCTATATCGCTTTTCCGTGTGATTTGGATCTTTGTATTGTATATCTGTATTCTTGACTCATTGAGTCGCTGTTGTATATATATGTTTTGTGGGTTCCATCGAGGACTATTGTGTAATGATATTACTTCGTTTTCCACCCGCACGCAAGTGCCTGGTGGGCACCTTTGAATCGTTTCTATGCGGGTTTGGCGGGAAGCGCTAAAACTTGCATAGGGTCGATTCCGAGGGTGTTACAAACGCTTTCAACATTGCACTTATTATTCCGTTGATATCATGATTCTTTTGCTTATGGATCCCGGCGGTGTGAAATAAAAGGGGAACTTGTAAGATCATGGAGGTTGTATGTGTGTTAGAGAAATGCCTGGGCCGCTAGCGTAAGCCATGCCTAATCATGGTGGAAACTTGCAGCATAACCATAATGAGCACTCTATGAAGCATCCTCAATAAAAACCTATGCAAGTAGCAAATAAAAAGATCGCTGAGATGCTCATTGTCTGCTTGCCTTGTCATTTTGATTATCGGATAGCTCCTGTATCATGTGCAAGGGGTACCCCGTTGGTAGTTCTCTATGATACATATGTACTTACAATGACAAGAGCTTACTTGTGACTGAAGTTGAGTAGCATGAGGTTCGGTACTCGTAAGTAAGGGGCATGAGATTTCAACTTATAACTTGTCAAGCATATCCTCTTAGTTGTGTCACTTTAACCTTAATCACCTAAAGATTCTTATGATAGGGGAAATGAGAGCTAAAATCTAATAAGTACCATAATTTTTGGAAGCTCTTTATGAGACTTGTATCCCTGCTTCCTTCCCTGAAGGCCTTTCTTTTACTTTTATGTTGAGTCTCCATCTTCTATCTTTATGCACCTATTGAGAGAGCATAGTGGCCATTCTTAGTTTAATGTGCATTGTCCTAAGACTTGTTGATTGATGCATAACTTTCATATTTCTTGTTCTTAAACTATTTGTACCTACTCACCCTTATGAACTTTGAAGGTGTCCTATGCATTTATGTTTTGCTATTCTATGAGGGACAAGCTGAATACCATTCTCATTATGTTTCCTTTATGTGAAACAAACAAATGTCTTGCAAAGCATTGTTTTTCATGAATCTTTTGTTTGTACCTTTTCGTGTTACAACATAGTTGCTATGTCTTATTGTTAGAATTATATCTTTCATGCTATGTGGAAGTACTATGATCCCAGTTATCAATGTTTTACAAATACTTTGATCAAGTTTATGATGGTGCATGTCACCACAAAAATTATTCTTTGTTTTTAGCACTTAACTACTCGAGGACGAGCAGGAGTTAAGCTTGGGGATGTTGATACGTTGCAAACGTATCTATAATTTTTCATGTTCCATGCTTGTTTTATATCTACTTTCTTATGTTTTGTCCACACTTTGGAGTATTTTTACACATTTTCTATAACTAACCTATTAACAAGATGCCATAGTGCTAGTTGCCTATTTTCTGCTGTTTTTGGTTCGAGAAAAGCCAGAAAATGAATATTCTCAGAATTGGATCGGACAAAAGCCAAAGTCGATATTTTACCAGAAGACTCACGGAGCCAGAAGACGAGATGGAGAGGGACCAGGGGCTGGCCACACCATGTGGTGGTGCGGGTCCCCCTAGCCGCGCCACCAGTTGGTGTGGGCCCCTGGTCCACCCTCTGACATCGCCCTTTCGCCTATAAGAAGCCTCCGATGCAGAAAACCTAAATAATCCAGTCTCCAGCCACGAAAAGTTCCATAGTGCCGCCGCCGCCGAAGGGGAGATTCGGGGGACAGAAAGTCTCTATTCTGGCACCCTGCCGGGACAGGGAAGTGCCCCCAGAGCCATCACCATAGATCTCCACCACCATCTCCATCGCCGTTGCTGATTCCCATGATGAGGAGGGAGTAGTTCTATCTCGAGGATGAGGGTTCTACCGGTAGCTATGTGTTCATCTCTCTCTATGCATGATCATATTGTGATCATGAGCTTTGTAATCAAGTAGATCTACCTTGCTATTCAAGTGCTTTAATAGATCTCTGGATCTCTCCACATGTGTGAAAGTGATAGCGTGCACACCATGGTGGAACTTAGGCTAGAGATTACAAATACTTGTTATGAGTTACATTTGGAGTTGGATGTCTCTATGAAATTGTGGTGTTTGTTGGAACCATCTAGTGCTCAAGGTGATAGTGAGGGGTTATCTAGATGGGGAAAGCGAACTTTGAGGAGTGTTGTTATAGCCCTGCCGTGGATTAGAGTGTCCAACCAGAGAGTAGTTCAGTGTAGTATCATGAAGAGAAGATATTTATATGAGAGTGTTCACTAGCGAAATATGATCCCTAGGCCTTGTTTCTAAACAGTGAAACACCATTTGCAACTAGAACTGCTACATGTTTGCTTGCTACCATCTTTGTTTCAGTTTGCCTTTAGTCTCTTCCACGCCATCAAAGTATTTTCTGGCACTGTTGTCTTATATCCATACCACTTGTATTTTACTATCTCTTCGCCGAATTAGTGCACCTATACACCTGACAAGTGTATTGGGTGCGTTGGGGACACAAGAGATTTCTTGTATCTTGATTGCAGGGTTGCTTGAGAGGGATAACTTTGACCACTTCCTTCCTGAGTTCGATAAACCTTGGGTAATCCACTTAAGGGAAACTTGCTGTTGTTCTACAAACCACTGCACTTGGAGGTCCAACAACTGTCTACAAGAATAGAAGTGCGTAGACATCACCTCTTCAGTGTCTTCATCTAGGTCACTAATTCCACATCGTAGCTTGAACTATTCCATCAGGATTTGGAGGTAGTCTAGAAGTCGAGAAGAAATAGTGCCCATGATCATGGTCGGTTCCACAACGTTTCCTCGAATCCGTACATTGGCGATGTATGGGAGACATAGATTGAGGAGTCGGCATGCGCGTCCAAGGCCCCTGGTGGAAGGGTGTGGGGTCTTGGCATGCCTCCCATCCCAGGTGTGATAGTCTGAGTTGTACCCTTAGTGACTTGGCACGCCGCGGACCCTATCTAGAGATGGTTCAGCTCGTAGGGTAGAGGGTTCCTAGGATCAAGCGGACAGGACGAGTGCGCTCCATCATCCTTCTTATCTACTAGGTTGATGCATGGTAGCATCCATAAGGTCGCTGCCTCCTGTTCTGCCTCGAATTCCATCCAGCAGTGCACCGTGCGACACTGGTTGTACCCGTGAGAGCTCGTCCTATGGTATTGATACCTTCGATCCAGATTTACGGATGTAGTATGGTAGATTTTTCCCTAGTAGACCTGGGTTTAATCAAACCTTGGGAAACAATGCTAAAATAAAATTAATAAGGCACGTCTACAAGACTTGTTTCTTTATTTTACCTTCGTTTGCCAGACCTTTCTAGTTTACTTTGGATCCTGGGTTGTTTCAATGGATGGAGACATGCCAGGGTTGAAGATTGACCTGCAGCTGCACATCATATGAGATAAAGATAGTAATAGGCATATTCATATGTAATGATTTAACAAAGATAAAATTTGTGGGCAACACATCCCAATATACTAGATTCCTTGCGAATAACAGGAATAAAAATAGTCTTTTGATCAAACCATTGTAACCATGAAGCACCGGGCTTACAACAATTATTAAGTGAAAAACACAAATCAAAGCCTTAAGAAGTGATGTTGTTGTTGTTCCCAAATGCATCGCTAAGCGAAGACCGTACTCCCCTTTCTATCACTGGGTTTCCTACGAGATTGCCACTAACCAAGTATCTCATCTCAAGCCTTTATCAATTTCTAGGATCTTGGGTACCTAAAAGTCCATAGATCCACACAAGAGACAAAGAAACAAAGATACAAATCTCTATTCAATCAATACATAGTACTCCCATGGATTTAGATGCACATAATCGCTGCGAGGTTTCACCCCAACCCGCAGCCCGTGAGGACTACTCACTCATAACAATAAGATCAAGGATAGAGAACATTTGCAATATACTTAGACTGAAATCAAATATTCTTACAATGGTCACCGAATCACAAGGAGATCTCAAGTCAAGATAATGGCTATGGATATGGAGAGGATGGATGGTGGAGAGGATGAACTATAGTGGTGGATCTCCTTTGGTGGTGTTGTGATGCAATCTGATAATGGAGGCCCTCTGTGTGGCGGTTGGGACCTCAAAATATATAGGTGCCTTCATGAAAGTCACAGGGTTTGACGAGACGAAGCCAACACCACATGGTACGAACGAGCCGTACGGGAGGACCTTGTCCGTACTAGTGGTCGTTAAGCCCTTTGGAGCCTGGGTTTTGACCTAGGATTGCTTGGCCATGTAGACTTCCTCAAAATCTTCATTATTGTCTCTTGATTTCATCTTAAAAGCATGATTTCCTACACAACACAATTCTAAACAATGGATTTTCATAACTTTGCAATAATTAGTCATTAGTAGCAAGGCTAGAGAGATTCTTGGTCAATTACTTGACTAAAAACAAAGTTAAACGCGGAGAAAAATGGCTATTTTCACAGCTATCAGGTATCCGCACCATTTGTATCTTGTGTGTTGGGCTGGCAACATCCTTCTCGTGTAGGGTGATCCTACCGTTGAGACTAGGCTAGTCCCAGTGTGGCCTGACCTGACATCGAAGGAGCATGGTACTTCATAGTTTGATTTCGTACTCATCTAGGTCCCCATCGCACATGACGCCTACTCCTGATCTCCCTATGGCCCTATGGGATGGCCTAACTCCTGTGCCCCGATCGGAGTTATCTGCATCTTAGAACCCTAGGCATCCTTCTCTTGAACAGAGGGCGAGACTTGATTCCATCCCACCGACCTAGGTGGTTGGGTTTCCATCTAGGTGTGTTTAGCCCCTGAGTACGGGACAATGGCGTGTGTTCTTCGCCTACGTATCTTAGAAGGTTGACGTGCTCCATCCTTCTCCCGTGGTTGCACTCCATGGTGGGCGGCTGAGACTCCGTGAGGTCTGCATGGCCGTCTACGTATTGTGGGTCGCCTGATCCATACTCCTCCCACCGGGCGTCTGGTGGGAATAATATTGCTTCTCTTCTCCCGAAGCTGAAAGTTGCCTCAGAACGAGATCGCCTCGAGCCCCCTTGCTTTCTTGACCATGCCCAAAGCGGTTGAGTTCGAAGGAAGTTGTGTAGTCCTGGGGTCTGAGCTCTCGAGTGGCATCTAGTGGATCAGATCTGCATAACGCAGGCTCTCCCTACCTAGCGCGCCAACTAACGAAGGATAGTTTTCATGATCTCCTCACAGTCCCACTTCCAAAGGATAGAAGAGAGTTTATTTTTTCAGCAATTGGCTAGGGCTAGCAGGTTTGGATCTCTCAAATACAAAGGTGAAGGTATATGTGTAATGGAAAGGATTCCCTTAGACTTTATTCAAAGGATGATCAGGAGATCGTGCGGGGTGTTTGCAAGAGGTCATGGTGGGTTTATAAAGATACCCGACGAGAGATGAATCTAAAGCTATAACTAAGGCTAATGGTAAAGACTCATGCATCTGTGACGTGTCCTTTTTCAGGTGAATGTTCTTCAACAGTTATAGATGTTGATGGCAGCAGAGTCTCTGTTAGTCATGTTAGGTATTCATCTTGTCTTACAAGTAATCTTCATCTCTGTTCTCTCCTAGACATACATCTTGTCTTCAGGATCTTCTAGAGAATCGTCTTGTATCCCCACAAGTCAGGCAGGTTGAGGTAAGGTCGGTTGAGATCTTCTAGATGCAGGCCTCTAGGTCCTTGATCGTAGAGGTAGGCATGAGAAGAAACTAAGGATGGCAATGGGCAGGGTATGGTCAGGGTAGAGAGATACCATACTCATAAACGTGTAGTCAATGGGTAGAAAACTTTACCCATACCCTCGGGTATAAAATTTACCCATGCCCATATGAAAAAGCATGTGGGCCCCATGGATGGTTTTGTTAATTAATGAAAATCTCTATGGACTAATGTTTGCATTAAGTTTCACTTGTAGGAATTGTCCATTGGCATTGCTTGGAGCATGTGTTGGCTTCAAGGTAGAAGAAATGAAGAAGAAGAAGCATTGTCCAAGGGTTGTGGGCCTATTGGAAACTTGTAGAAGAAGAAGAATAAAGAAAAGAAGATCAAGAATTGTCCATTGGCATTGCTTGGAGCATGTGTTGGATTCTAGGTAGAAGAAATGAAGAAGAAGAAGAAGCATTGTCCAAGGGCTTTGGGCCTATTGGAATCTTGTAGAAGAAGACGAATAAAGAAAAGAAGATCAAGTGTGTCTTGAAGAAGTAGATGGAGTTCCTCATGTGCATCTTCAAGACATCACAATTGGAGTTAGAAGAAATGTTGTGCAAGCTCAAGATGCGCCTCTCTATAAGATCTCATGCCTGAAGCTTTCCATCCTCGGTGATCATGGATCGATGAAGAGAAGATCAAAGAAGAGGTTTCCCATGGTGTATGGGGGCGCATGTTTCAAGTCTTCATCATACGAGCGTAAGGAAGAGCAATCAAGAAAGGTGTCCATCTTGAGAAGGACAAGATCGTCTACATCGAGCTCAAGTGGAATGCTCAAGGAAAAGGTATTATCTTGATAGGTTTTCCCTTTTTCTGGTCTCATGTTTTTGTTGGGATACCAGGTTTAAGATAGATAACCATACTATCAAGAGGGGCTCTCGAGTGAGTAACTTGATCACATCCTTCAAAGAGAGATCAAACATTTGCATACTTGGCATCTGTTGGGGATATGCTATATGGGTATCCTAATAGCATCTCACCAATCCGCCTACCCGGGTGGCCCATAGTTGGTAGCAAGACCTATGGCCTGCTGGTCGGCCTAGTTAGACGGATCCAGAAGGGAGGCCCATGCCGGATAAAGGAAGGGTACGTAGGAGTCACCGACATATTCGGAGCCCTGGAGTACAAGACACGGAAGACTAGTTCGTATTAGTGTAGGACTCTTTACCTTGTCTGGCAAGGACCTTTCCCTGTAAACCCTAGGTCTTGGCGCCTTTATAAGCTGGCCTACGGGAGCCTTTAGGGCATAGAACAACAAACACAACCTAGATTGCTGCGTACAACGCACAACACCTCGCACAGTGAACCTATCTCTGTAACTCAGCGTATTGCCATTATAGTGATTTATAGCAGGAGTAGAGTTCCGCCACTGTTGTGGGACTTGAACCTGGGTAAGCTGTGTTACCTCGTACTCGCCAACTCTCCTCCTTACCCCACGTCTCTAAACATGAATTGTGAGAACCCCTCTATGGTGTACTCGTCGGCAATACCACGACAGTTGGCGCCCACCGTGGGGCAAGAGGCGCTTCGATCTCTACACCGGGCGAGGTCCAATCTCTTCACGGGAATCGGCAACACCGTAGCCATCGGACGCGTTCTCTTCTCCGGCAACATCCTGATCATCCCTCCATATGAGTTCTAGGTGCTGGCGAAGACGAACCCTACGTGCTGCTCCGTCATCCCCTTCGGAGACATCCACATCTTCATCAGCGAAACTGACTCGGGTCTTAGCTCCCAGGAAGTCGGAAAATCGTCAAGCCCCGCACAGACTGCCTATGAGCATGATACGTTTGCGGAAGGACCTGGGCTATACCTCTCCTTGGAGTATGGTGGCTCGGATCAGGAAAATTCAAGGCCCACCCAAACAGCCCCTGTGCAGGATATAAAGGTGGAAGGACCCCGCAAATCCTCTTGGCTTCCCCAAGCGATAGAGATGCGCAGGTCACAGTTTGTCAGTGTAGTCACCATCTTCGATCTGGCCAGATGCGTTCAAAGGGATGGTGAACCTCCCCATGAATACCTCGCCAGATGGATGAGGGTGAGGGAAACCCTAGAGGGCGGCCGCGCCAACGAGATCGTGTACCACTTCGTGGAAGGGCTCACACGTGGAACACTCCTCCGGCATACCCTCCGAAGATGGCAGGCCACAGGTCCTCTCACCCTTGGTGAGATGGTCACCATCATCAACGAATATGCAGACACTAAGGAGAACACCCAAGCTATGCCTGGGCAACAATGACCCGCCTCCATCACCCTCCACATCCACCATCGCCAATACCGAAGCCAACTCCGACTCCATCCTTGACGCGCTATACACCGACATCAATATGGATGGTGGTGGCTCGGACGCTAACTCAGAGGAATACAGTGTTGTTATGAGGGAGATCGAGCAGGAGATCAAGAAGGAGGAGTGAGCCGAGAAGACCAACGCTTCCCACTAGGTGCTAGTCGCCATTGGGAGCATGATGGAAGAAGACGGTCAGGAACAGGAACGTGAGAGAGCTCCGCCCATGCCAGAGGTGACCAGAGTAGTAGCAGCTAAGAAAGCCGCCGAGCCTCCGGCTCAGGCCAAGGCTATGCCTCCTTCGGTTATCCACCCGCAACCGGCGCAGGAACTTACCATGGCCCCTAGTACCGCCCGACAATCAAATCAGCCGCCAATGCCACCGTCAACATCTGCAGCTGGCAACCCATGGGCTACCCCCGCCAACAAGGTAATTTACGGCGCACTTCTCGTTGAGCCTATCACCGTCGCCCATATCCGGAGCGTTACGGAGCTTGACGAGAAGCGTGCGGTAATCTTGGTGGAGGCCAAGTGCATCGTGGAGCAGGTTGCTAAGCTGGACGAAGACATGGCTAGGGCGCAGCAATCCATTAAGGCGACAAGAGCTATGGAGGCTGAGTACAAGCAATTGTTGTTGAAGCAAAAGGCAAAGAAGGCTCCAGCTCACGTCGTTGAAGATCCTGGCGTTTGGCGCAGGCTGGGGTATGAGGGCTGCAAGCCGACAAAAGCCACCCCATACATTGATTCAGAGGGGAGGAAAGTCATGCCAACTCCCGCCCTCAACATCGCTATCGCTAAGACCCTCCTAGAGCAGGACAGGTTGCCAGAAGCGGTTCCTTAGGTGTACAACCTCGTTGCCAAGGCATGCAAGCAACAGGAAAAGGCTACCTCGCAGAGGCTTGAGTCTAACACGGAGCTTTGTCAGTCAACCCTGAATAGCCATAGAAGGCCAAAATCTCCCCGTGACGAGGGATCCCACACAGGCTCCACAGAGCAAAGACGGAGAGAGGCACGCAACAGGACTGACACCATCCCCATATCCTCCGATCACGGAGAAAAGGCTCGTCCCTGCTGGTCGCCACCTCCACCACCATCTCGGCGTCACGAGGAACCAGAGCCGCGCCATCGTACAAGCATGCCACCGCCAAGGCGGCCCTAGGCTGGCGTCGTTATACGCGACCAGGGTGAGCAGCCTCGGCATGCTGGAGAGCGCAGCGACAATGAAGGACACAGGAGCAGGTCCCATAAGGAGCTGCCACGTCCGACAAGCAACTACGATAGGCGTGAAGAGTCGCGGGAGGGCCATAGTAAGAAGGCTAAACCACCGCCTCCACCTCCACCGTCGCCACCTAGCAGCCATCATGGTGGAGGCCATGGCGGATCTGACAAATCGCGCCACAACTCCTCTCCCCATGACAGAAAAGGGAAGCAGACAGAGCCATATGACACACGATCGCGGATGGACAAGATCGAAGAAGCTCGGGAGCTCCCATACCTTGGGCCACGTTGTTTTGGACCAATAATATGGGCCACAACTTACCCCAAGGGTCTCTGGATAGACAAGACCATCAAGCCCTACAATGGCACTGCCAGGCCAACAATGTGGTTGTAGGACTACAGCGAAGCGATTCACATCATAGGGGGAAACCCCAATGTCGTCGTCAAGTACCTCCCACTCATGCTGCCCGGCACCGCCCAGCAATGGATCGACGACTTACCGGAGAAATCAATATGCAATTGGTTGGACATGCATGAAGCATTCACCAAAAATTTCGAGGGCACGTACAAACATCCCTGCACTGTCGGAGACCTCCAGCAGTGTGTGCAAGAAAAGGATGAAACTTCTCGTGCTTACCTCTCTCGCTGGCTGGATATGAAAAATTCCTGCGCATGGGTCCACGAACAAACCGCTATGGCCACCTTCATCGATGGTTTGGAAAAGGGAACTTTGCTCCGCCATAAGTTGAAAAGCAAGCAAGACAACAATGAGCTCACCCTCAATACAACTATCGCCATGGCTAGCGAGTTCGCCGCTGCTGATGACGACGCACGTGGATCACTGCCGGCAATAGCAATCCCTACCCAGGCAAGAAAAAACAACAATAACAAGCGGAAGAATCCTCCTAAAGAAAAGCAAATAGCCGACATGGTCATCGCAACGTTCACTGGAAGAGGCGGTGGCGGACAGCGTGGACGTGGCTGTGGGCTAGCAGTGGCTAGTAGAGGAGTGATGCTACACCCTCAGCGCCCCGCGTTTCCCAAACGTATGAAGAGTACCGTGATATGCCATGTTTCGTCCATCTCGGCGCAAACGGCAAGGCCACCCACACCAACCGCCAATGATCTCAAGGAGGACCCTGAGTCCGGCTATAAGCAAAGTCGGAAAAACAGACCCCGCGGAAGGGGCAAAGGGAAGAAGAAGGAGGAAGAGCCCAAGGATTCAAGCGATATGGATGAAGACGTGGATCCCAAATCTTCTGAAAAGGGAGAGGATAAAGGTAAAAATCCCTTTGAAAATAAGGCTCCATGTTACCACACCTTCCTTGGCACTCCCACCGTATGGGCCCAAAAAACCTCTCTGAGGATACTAATGGCTACCCTCCCTCCGGTTCCCCAGTACGTGAGGTGGTCGGAAGTTCCAATTACTTGGGATAGGAAGGATGACCCAGATCTTATCCCAACAGATAACCAGTATGCCATGGTCATCAACCCTGATGGCACGAAGTTCACCAAGTTCCTCGTGGACAGTGGAAGCAACATCAACATCATGTACCATTGACAGAAGCTTCTCCAAGGCACAGGAGTGCGAGCTCAGTGAAGCCGCCTTCGCCAAAGCAGTCCTCTATGATGAGGAGTTCAAGGAGATCCAGAACCAGGTTGATGCCTTGAAGATGCTGGCTTCGAAGAAGCAGATCACTCCTACCGAACCCGCCTTCAAGGCCGCCATCAATACCAAGTAGGTGGAGCTTGTCGAAGGAGATTCCTCCAAGACCACCGCCATTGGCAGGGACCTGGATCCCAAATAGGAAAGCGTGCTTGTCGAGTTCCTCTGTGAGAATAGGGACATCTTTGCCTGGCAGCCTGCCGACATGAAAGGTGTACTAGGAAACTTGCAGAGCATAGCTTGAATATTGATCCCAATGCCAAACCGGTGAAGCAACCTCTATGATGCTTTGGTGATGAAAGACGAAGGGCTATAGGCAAAGAAATAGCTAGGTTACTTAAGGCTAGCTTTATATGAGAAGTTATTCACACCCGATGGGTGGCAAATCCTGTACTTGTCCCCAAAAATGGAACCAATGAATTAAGAATGTGCGTTGATTACACTGGCTTGAACAAAGCATGTCCAAAGGATGCGTTTGCTTTGCCTCACATTGACCAAGTCATTGACTCGGCGGCTGGCTCAGAACTTCTGTTTTCTCGATGCTTACTCAGGATACCACCAAATCCGGATGCAAAAGTCGGACCAACTGGCCACTTCGTTTACCACACCCTATGGCACGTATTGCTACGTCACAATGCCCTTTGGGTTGAAAAATGCTAGTGCTACTTACCAGCGGACGATGCAATGTTGCCTATACGACCAAATAGGTCGCAACGTACATGCTTACCTGGACGAAATCGTGGTAATGTCAAAGAAATCAAATGATCTTATTGCTGACATGAAGGAAACCTTCGACAATCTCCGAAAATACAACATGATGCTGAACCCCAAGAAGTGCGTCTTTGGGGTACCCTCCGGCAAACTGTTGGGTTTCATCGTTTCGCATCGTGGAATCAAGGTGAACCTAGGGAAAATCAAGGCCATCCTCGACATCAAATGCTCGACATGCCTGAAGGACATACAAAGGCTCATAGGTTGCATTGCAGCAGTAAGCCGGTTCATCAGCCGACTTGGTGAGAAGGCTATGCCGCTCTACAAGTTGCTCAAGAAGGCGGATAAATTCACATGGACGGATGAAGCTGACATAGCACTTCAGGAGTTGAAGAGAATACTCTCCTCCCCACCAATACTTGTAGCACCGGTGCCAAGGGATCCTATGTTAATTTACATGGCGGCAACCAACTGAGTAATCATCGTCATCAGCGCGGTGGAGCGCAAGGAACCAACGCACGAATACGGAGTTCAGTGGTCCATTTACTATGTAAGCGAGGTCTTGACGGAATCCAAGCAACATTACCCGCACTACCAAAAGATAACTTATGGAGTTTTCCTTGATTCACGTAAGCTAAGGCATTATTTTCAGGAGCACCCTATCACAGTAGTGAGCAAAGCTCCACTGTTCGACATCATCAACAACAACGACGCTACAGGGAGAGTGGCAAACTGGGACATTGAACTTGCCTCCTTTGAAATCACCTACAAGAGACGCGGCGCTATCAAATCACAAGCATTGGCGAATTTTCTCGTAGATCGGACAGAACTGCGAGAAGACACTCCTATGCTGGAGCCAGAATATTGGGTTATGCACTTTGATGGATCAAAGTTACTCAATGGCTCGGGGCTGGTGTATTATTACAATCACCAACAGGAGAAAAGTTGCAATACGTCCTGCAGATCCACTTCAATGCTACCAACAACATGGTGGAGTATGAGGCCCTCATTCACGCACTTCGCGTAGCCAAGGATATTGGCATCAAGCACATAGTTTGCTGTGGAGATTCCGACTTGGTTGTCCAGCAAGTAGCTAGCACCTAGAACATGCGGAACCCTATGAGGGCGGCATATCGAGACGAAGTAGACGAAATAGCCAAATTCTTCGATGGCTACGAAGTCAAGTACGTCAAAAGGGAGGATAATGAGGCGGCAGATCTGTTGTCAAAGCTTGGATCATCTCGTCAACCAATTCCGCCAGGCGTTTTCCTGGAACATTTATGGACCCCATCCGTGAAGGGAGCGGACCCTGACAACCCGGATAGAGTGGATTCATTTGTTAACATAGTAACAATGACCTCCCCGGCTTGGATGAAACCATTCATGGACTATCTACAAGACGGAACTTTGCCTATCGACGAAGTTGAAAGCTGGCAAATAGTATGCAGAGCAAAAGGGTATGTCATCATTGATGGCTAGCTATACAGAAGAAGTACCATAGGAGTTTTCCTACGATGTGTCTCCCAGCAGCAAGGTATTGAAATCCTTAGAGAAATACATCTCGGAGATTGCGGGCATCACACCGCTCCTTGATCGTTGGTGGCTAAGGCCTTCCAACAAGGATTCTACTGGATAACTGCTAAGGCGGACGCTGACAAGTTGGTACAAACATGCCTTGGGTGTCAGTTTTATGCAAGGCAACCAAGTGTTCCAGCTGAAGAATTGCGAACGATACCAATAACTTGGCCGTTTGCAGTCTGGCGGTTGGACATGGTGGGACCTTTGGAAATAGCACCCTGTGGATTCACACACTTGCTAGTAGTAGTGGAGAAATTCACAAAATGGATTGAAGCTAAACCCATTAGAAATCTTGATGCGGAAATAGCCCTAAAATTTGTCCGGGATCTAGTGGTGAGATTTGGTCTCCCACATAGCATCATCACCGATAATGGCAGAAATTTATCTCTCGAAGAAGTTGAGGAGTACTGTCATGAAAAAGACATCCGCCTTAACCTAGCATCTATGGCACAGCCGCAGTCAAATGGGCAAGTTAAAAGGGCCAATGGACTAATTCTACACGGAATCAAGCCACGCTTAGAGGCACCGCTACATAGAGCAGCTGGAGCCTGCACGGAGGAATTACCATCTGTCCTGTGGAGTTTGATAACAACACCCAACAGATCCACCGGCGTGACTCCTTTCTTCATGGTTTATGGAGCAGAAGCAGTCCTCCCATCCGACATCCTCCACGATGCACCAAGAGTTTCCACCTACAACGAGGATGACGCTGAAGAATCCAGACGCCTATCTATGGACCTACTTGAAGAAGAGCACGTGCTGGCATGCTAGAGATCCGCCATCTACCAGCAGAAGCTGCGTGGCTACCATAGTCGCCACGTAAAGCATCGCTCATTTAAAGAAGGGGATTTGGTGCTTAGACTCAAGCAGGAGAAATCACACAAACTATCCCCACCTTGGGAAGGCCCATTCGTCATAAGCAAAGCATTGCTAAATGGTTCCTATTACCTCATCGATATTCACGAGTTGAAAGATAGGCCAAAAAATCACAAGCACAAGCTACGTGACTTCGATGATGATTACCCGGAGACAGATCAGCCATGGAACATAGCACATCTACGTCCCTTTTACACTTACCACATTTGTATTATGTAATAAGTTTCTTATATGATCAATGAAATAAAGCATTTGGTTCACTCATATTCTCTGAGTCTTTTACCTCCTTTAGTTGTTCATTTTTGGATCATATAAACCCTTTATGCGCAAGTTTGCATTTGCACTTGTGAAAATTCTGCCTACGGGCGTTAGCTTCAGTTTTCTAGTCTACACGTTTTCTGAAGTTTTTATGTGGATTCTGGAGTAGTGACTTTTCGACACTCAAAGCCGGCAATTTTGTTCTTAGGTTCTTGATGGTGCTATTAAGCATCATCACCTGAGAGCATAGTTCTATGTTGCGAGTCTTCTGTCTCATGAAAGGTCAAGCATACGAACCAGAATAATGGATAAGCCAGCACTTGCTTAAAAATATACATACGCTGGAAACAGATAAGTTGCAGGAAACTTGAGTACAAGTTTTTCCGCCTTAGCAAAACATAAGTTTTTCCGCATATACATTGTAGAAACACATTTAATATAAACATTGTTTTTTATGGCTCTGCTGTAGGGGGCTTCGTGGTGGTGGCATCAGGAGAGCCATGCCGGGAGAGCTCGTCAAACTTGGAAGGAGAGGGGCTTGACTCAGACTAGGCCATGTCTTCATCAAGGATCTCGGTAGGCACGAAGACGTCTGCCTTGACCATCTTGGCAACTCTGGTGTTGAAACCGGCGACGGAATTCCAAATAGCATCGCTATCGATCTCTTTTCCTTCCTTGTCTAGCTTGGGCATGCCAGAAGTCACCAAATCGATGTCGGCATTGTCATAGTGTGCCTTGACCAGGGATAGGGTCATCCTAGCACCAGCCCGGATGCAAGAGGCTTTCCAGTCCTTGACTTTCTCGGGGGCTCGGCGCAGGATTTCCGTGAACTTGGCTGCTGAGTCCGCCGCCTTGATATTGGTATCTAGAGGTTGAGCTATCTTCTTGGCCTAGGCAGTGGCGGTGCTGACAAAGTTGCTGACAAGAATCATGCGTTCCTTGGGATCCGGACCATCCTCACCCAAGTTGGCTAAGCCAATTGGAGCTGTGGTTTGCACAAAATACAAGGACCATGAGTACAAACAAGTCAAATGGTTGTCCAAATTACAGAAAATACCAAGACGGAGAAAGGTTACGGAAGATGCTCGTTTCTGCTTGCTTGCATGTCTCCGCCAAGACATCCGCTCCTTCTGGACTATTTTGTACACCTCAAGGTTTCTAGCATTCTGCTCTTTGGCAGCTTGGTTCTGCTCCTTGAGTTGCGCAATTTTGTCCTGCAAGCGCTGCATCTCGGTGTCAGTAGACTCTTGCAACACCTTCAGCGCTGCCTCATGGCCCTTGACGGCATCGGCGAGGTCCTTCTTTAGAATTTTGTTTTCATCATCGAGCTCCTGGATATGTTTCGATTGCTCGACGATGCTCTTGTCCTTGGAGATGGCTTCTGTAAGACAGAAATCAAAAAGTGCTATAAGAAGATGGAAGAAATGATTCAATGAGAAAAGCAAGGAGTTGTTGTAGGAAACAGACTTTGGCTATTTTTGATATGTTGCTTCAGGAAGGTGGTTTTACCCTGTTCAAGGTCCAGTTCCTTTCGCAGAGCAGCAAACCTCTCATTGGTGGCTATCCTCCGTTTATTCTCATTCTGCACAAGATGTTAACATGCTTATTTTATCTAGAGCATCTAGTCAGAACTATCCAAATTTCAACTAAATGCTCTGGGGCTACAATATATGATTTTAAAGTAAGCTAGTTTCTCTAGAGCATCTAGTCAGAACTATCCAATTTCAACTAAATGCTCGGGGCTACACGGACAAGTTCTACACTTTGTTCTTTTGAGCACTCACGGCAAAACTATTGGTTTTTTGCCTAAGAGGTCGGGGGCTACAGTGGGATACATTATAAATCAAAAGAAGTGAAGTTCAAAAGACTTACGATGGCAATGACCCTGAGATTGTTGGCCAGATGAGAATAGGAATCATGGATGGTCCGGGCATTGTTATAAATTGCGTTGGCCTGCAAGATGAGGTCATCCAAGCACAACATCGGAGGAGTTGCAGCCAATGGGGAAGTTGAAGCCGGAGGCATGGATGATGCCCTAGCCATCTCTTGCGTCTTCAAGGCAGATGATGGCTCAGAGGCTCCTGCCTCAATCATTGCTTCCACGTCCACCTCTTCCACCACTTCCTTCCCTTTCTCGGTGGCATCCTTAGCCGGAGCTTAAGCCACTTTAGAGGAAGTTCTCTCCTGCGTCACCTAGCTGCTGGGAGCAACATCTGCCTCGATAGAGCCTGACATATCAAGTATTGGATTAACATCTGTCTCCATGGCAGAGATCTCAGGGATGATGGGAGATGAAGGCCTAGCGGGGCCAGTAGAAGGCTTGGCGGCAAGAATAGGGGGAGAAGTAGCGGGAGAGGACTTGGCGGCCATGTCCCTGGTCAGCATGTCGCGAATGTGTTTTGACCCTCCAACATCTTTGGCGGATCGCTTCAAACTCACACTGGCTTTCCTCCTGAAACGTACAAAGTATAAGTACAAGAGTTGAAAAAAGGTATGAGCTAAAAAGCATAAGTCGGAGAATGAAATACTTACTCCATGGCAGGAGCCTTGGTGAGGGGAATGCCGGTGGATTTCTTCTTCTTCTCCACCTCTAAGGCGACACTGGAACGTTTGGAGACTACACTCTCTGATTTCTTCTTCTTGGCCTCGGCAGCAGCGTTAGAGGTGGAGCTCTTCCGCTTTCACACTGCTGGAGCTGGTTGATCCTTCGGGGCGTCGTCGTCGGACACCACTTGGATATCCTTCAGCTTAGGATCATAGACCTGGGAGGCCATTTGATCCGCCGCCCAGGTCGCCAGCTGGGATACAGAGGAGTGTTAGATTGACAACTTCAAGTCGGAAAAACCTTAAAGCATGTAATGAGCAACAAAGGAAACAGAAGCTACCTCTGGGCACTTGCCGCAATCGAACATGTCGAAGGTGATCTTGAAGCCACGCTTCTTGTCCTGGACCTTGACAATGTCCTTAAGCCGGAGTTTGATGGAGTCAGTAGAGAAGTTATCCCATGAAATTCGCATGGGATCCATCCTGTCTTGAGTGTATTTACACATCAACTTGGCGCGGTGCTGTAGAGGTTGGATCTGCCTAATGAACCAGCACATGGCAAGATCAAGCCCGTCAGATCTCTATCTACGAGCCATTCGATCCGCCTTACGACGCGATTGGCTTCGTCATCAGTGGGAAGGGAGGCTGGGGTCCGCCATGCGGGCACCTCAGTAGCAGCTCATCAACAAAGTCAGGGTAAGTCTCAAGGCGGCCAGGCAGAGAGATATTTGGGTCGTAGAAGTATGTGCACTGCCAATTCTTGCATGACTCATGCCCTACTATGTCGGGGAAGCGCTGGCTAGGTTGGATCTTGAAGCTAATGGTTCCATAGATCCGCAATTCGTCCTTGGACTCTATGGACTCTCTTGACGGTAAAGAAATACACAAATAGATCTAACCTAGGTTTAATGCCTAAGAATCCTTCGCACAAGGATACGAAGTTGCTGAGAACTAGGATGATGTTGGGAGAGAGATTGTGGGGGAGTACCCGGAAGTGCCGGAGGACATCCAAGAAGAAGTCGGAGACTAGCAAGCTTACGCCACGTACCAGCTGAGATTTGAGGTACACCTTCTCTCCAGCTTGGGGAGAAGGGACCACCTCACCGGCCAGCGCCGCCTGCCAGACCAACTCCATCGCCACAGGGAGATACCCCTCGGCAATCAGCTCCTTCAGATCTTCGGCAGAGAGATTAGAGCCTCTCCACACCCTCTTGTGGGAGTCGTTTTATTCTTCAGCAGCTTCGGGCGCCGCTTGTTCTTGGTAATCGCTGGTGGCTTCCACCACGGCGGAGACAGGAATGACCACCCCCTCCAGCGGGATGGTCACTCCCTGGGATGGCTCCAGAGTAGCCTCAGGAACCGCCGCTGTTGAAGAGACAGTGCTGCTGGAGGCCATTACGACGGGGAGAAGGTGGAGAAGAGAAGGGCTCTGGTTAGGGTTTTCACAGAAGAGCTCGAACGGTCACGTGGCTGGAGGAAGATGACGACTAGAAAGCAAATACGAGTAAAAGAGAAATAAATTGATCATGGTGAAAATATATAGACCCCCCATCAAGATTCGTGCAAAGATATCTAATGGATGGAATGTTGCTGACGTGGAAGTGAACATGCGCTGTAATTTCGCCACGTCCTACGTCTTTTGCCACTTCGCCATTTAGGATTTCATGCGCGTGAAAATAACTGATGATTAATTCTCTTTTTTATGAGCTTTGAGGTAGCGTAGGCTATACCCTACGTTATCCTACTGATAGTTCCAGTGAAGGGTCATGTCTGAAGATTCCATCAAAGACAGAGACTACCCGACTCTGGAAACTAAGACTCAAGGAATCTCCGGCTACATTGCGGAGCCGGGGAGGATTGCAGGGTTCTTTGGAGACCTTTGAGATATTGCTTGATGAATTGCTGACATCACTTAGACGGGATATTCAAAGATCAATGGGCAAGACGGCGCAAGATTTCAAAGTCCTCCAGGGGCTACTGTTAGGGATATGCTATATGGGTATCCTCATAGCATGTCACCAATCCGCCTAACTTGGGTGGCCCATAGTTGGTAGCAAGGCCTATGGCCTGCTGGGCGGCCCAGTTAGATGGATCCAAAAGGGAGGCCCATGCCGGATAAAGGAAGGCTACGCAGGAGTCACCGACATACTCGGAGCCTTGGAGTACAAGACACGGAAGAATAGTTCATATTAGTGTAGGACTCTTCACCTTGTATGTCAAGGACCTTTCCCTGTAAACCCTAGGTCTTTGCGCCTTTATAAGCCGGCCTACGGGAGCCTTTAGGGCATAGAACAACAGACACAACCTAGATTGTTGCGTACAACGCGCAACACCTCGCACAGCGAACCTATCTCTATAACTCGGATTATTGCCATTATAGTGATTTATAGCAGGAGTAGAGTTCCGCCATTGTTGTGGGACTTGAACCTGGGTAAGCTGTGTTACCTCGTACCCGCCAACTCTCCGCCTTACCCCACGTCTCTAAACACGCACTGTGAGGACCCCTCTATGGCGTACTCGTCGGCAATACCACGACATCATCATATTTCTTGGTTCTTATTTGGTTCTTATCCATGAGAGGATTTAGATCTTGTGTTAATATCCATGACAAGCTCAAGTTCATCGAAAACGGATTGCATATGCATTCTCTTTTGCTTTTTCAATGTTGGAGGTTTTACCGGTTTGTCTTTTATAGATAGGTTAAACCTTTCATAATTAGGTTATATCCTACCTTGCTAGACTATGATGGTTCCCTGCACAATCTTGTAGAGCTTGTTTTCGTCTTTGAAACGAGATCAAGATCATCAAAATTGGAGTCTGAATGCAAAATTTATGATTGTTTTCGTATCGGTGTTTCTGCTAGTTTTGTGAGGGCTGGAGACTCTGGGGTTCGCACCCCGGAGGGCAAGACTCCATACCTAACTCTAGGGTTTCGTTGGGAGCTTCTGTTAGTTTTCTCCCCTTGATTTGGATGCTCCAGGGGGAGGGCGAGACTCCAGGGTTTGCACCCCGGAGACTCTAGTGTAAGTGTCCAGCAATGACTATTTTTCGTGGGGGGCCTATATAATTCCCCCTTCTTCCTCCTTGGGTTCCAAGGCCAGATCTCCCTCTCTCCTCCATTGTTTCTACCTTCTAGAGGTTGCAATTACTCTCAATCCCTCCCATATTTCTTGAATCTTGTTGGGCGATTTGAAAGAGGAGATCTAGATCTACAACTCCACCAATCCATCTCTCCTCTATGTGAGGGGAACATCTTGGGATCTTGATCTTGGGATTTATTTTGTGGATTTCCTCTTGTGTTCTTCCTCTCTCATTCCCCCAATAGCTTTTGTGGCTTTAGTGGAATTTTAGAGTGAAGTACTTGCCATTGCATTAGGTGCATCGATTTCTCTATAAAGGATTTGGTTGGTGACATCAAGAAGCTTGTTACTCTTGGGTTCTTAGAACCCTAGACGGTTAAGTGGCCTTTGTGGTGAGTTCTTGGGGCCTCCAATTAAGTTGTGGAGCTCCCCCCAAAGTTAGTGGCCTTAGTGGTGATTATTGGGAGCCTTCAATTAAGTTGTGGAGATTGCCCCAATCTTGTATGGGTTTGGTGACCGCCCTCAAGTGTCCCATAGTGGATCAGGTGCTTGCCGTGCGGCGGGTGCTCGGGAGAATAGGGTGAGGCCTCTTGTGGTTTTGTGGTCTGAGTATCTCCCACCCCTCCAACAAGACATACTCCCTTGTTGGGAGGACTTCGGTAAAACTTCGTCGTCCCCGCATGCCTCGGTTATCTCTATACCCGAGCTCTTTACTAATGCACTTTACATTGTGATAGCCATCGTGCTTGAAGTAATCTATCTTGCTATCACCTTGTTGCTTGTCTTGCTTATCATAAGTTGTTGGTGCACATAGGTGAACCATAGTATATATAGGCTTTGTGGTTGACAAAAGAAAACACTAGTTTTATTCTGCCTTTATTAAGCCCATCTCGTAGAAGTTTTCAAACCGCCTATTCACCCCCTCCCCCCTCTAGGAGGCATCCATGATATTTCAATTGGTATCAGAGCGAGGTCTCTCGCTTTTAGGCTTCACCGCCTTGAGAGTAAAGATGTCGACTAGGGGATTAGTGCATGATTCCCTTTACATATTCGATGGCACAAATTATGATGATTGAAAATTCCTCATGCTTGATTATTTCCGGGGCATTCACCCAACTATTGAGGGAATTATATATATGGGTTTTTCTCCTCCTATGGATCCACACAATAAATCTCTAGAGGATACGATGAACTCTTATATAGATGCTCAAGCTACTAAAGTGCTTTTACTTGTTGTGAGCAATGTTTATATCTTCAATCATGCCTTATCGGAGTGGTCATGATATATGGACAAAGCTTCAAGATTAATATGATGTGTCCAACATTATTGAGGATGATTGTTTTCCCTCCACCTCCAGCCGTGATGAGTTCTCATGTTCTACCACTTCACCAACATGTGATTTTCACAAGGTAATGATATGGTGAGTGGTGATATAAATTGCAATGTGGATAGTGAGCTTACTATTGGTAATCCACAATCTCTATCTAGTTGCAATGTTCTATCTTTGGACCTTAACACTTCTAGCACTCAAAACTCCATACATGCTTGTGTTGATAGTCCTTGCATATCATGTAGAAATGGCTTGAATAAATCTCGTGATGATATGATTGATTTATCTTGTTACCATGTTAAAAATGCTTCTATTTCCTCTAGTGCTTTTCTTGCTAACCATGTAGAGAGAACCGAAGATTCTGTGGGTTAAGACAAGGTTTTGAATGGATCTTCAAGTAAAACCTCACCATCACCTCCTTCCGATTCTCACATATGCCTTATGGCTAAGGGAACAAAGGTAACCTCTTTGGATCCCATTGTATCTCATAATGATGATGATGAATTTTTTGATGATGATAGTGATGAGGATCATCTTGTTGAATATGATATTGCCTCTATTCAAGAGATGGGAGAGATTGTCTTTCCCACTCTTCATAAAAATAAAATTTCTTTCTCCAACTTTGTTAAAATTATTTCTTGTGCTATTGATGGCAAGAAACTTATTGAGGAGCAAGAAAATATCATTTTTGAAAAGAATGAACATGAGCATGAGTATTCCAATGATATTGCTTATCTAAATATCTCCCTTGAAGAATAACAAACCACCAAGGAATCTCTTGAGGAGACTTTTACTCTAGAATTATCTAGACTAAAGGAAAACTATGATAGAGAACTTGAGGTGGTAAATGTCCTCAAAACTAAAAATGATGAACTTGTAGTTACCCATGCTAAACTTGTTGAGGATTTTAACACCTCAAAAATGGCTCTCGGGTCATTAAGAGTGAGCTCATCAAAGGCACTGAGTCGCACGAGCAACTTAAAGCTTCATATTCAAAAGATCTCGCAAAGTTGGCCTCACCTCTTGCAATTGATAATGATGCTTGTGCTACTAACTCTATTTCTTGTGAAGCATCTATTTTGAAGGATAATGTTGAGCTAAAGGCTCAACTTGCTTTTCTAACTCGCAACTATGGGAAGTTGGAAGAAAGTCATGTTAAGGTTTCAAGCTCGCATGAGGATCTTCTAGTCTCCCATGGTAGGCTAAAGTTGCCTCATAAGGCTATTGTGTCAAAGGTAACATCTAACGAGCCTCATGTAGACATTAAATGTGCTTAGCTCATTACATTGAAAGTTACTCGCCCCTTGTGCATGTGTTGGTTTTGTACCTTACATGTTTGTGTATATGTTGTGTTTACCACTTACTTATCTTGAGTTATCAAGTTTACTGGTGTTTGTTGGGTGGCACGCCATGTACGTGTGTTCTTGTGTTTGATCCTTCCTTGAATATGTTTGGTATCTTATTTTTCTCTTGTGAGAGATTAATAGACTATCCCATTTTGGGGGAGTGTTATGCTTGGGAATTCCACAATCCTAAAAAGGTGTGTACATGAGGAATACCATCTAGTATTGATATTGCAATATTATTTAGTTACTATGTGGTGTGATTCTGATAAGAAATTCAAGTTCTATAGCGTCCATTAATCATCTCTATTTGGATCTTTTTTGCCTTATTTTGAGAAATTTATGGCTTATCACGTTATGGGGGAGTCATATGCTTAGTGCATATTACGAGCCTAGAAAATATGAAAATTCGAGGTTGTGTCACTTAGAATTGATATTGATAATTATCTAGCTCTTATGTGACATATTTGCTCAAACAAGTTCAAATTTGCTTGAATGTCGTTGTTTCTCATCTTATGGATCTTGTTTGTGAGAGTTTTTGTTGGTATGCATTTACTCATATTTGGACTACTATATCCTCCATGGAAACCATTTGCTTCAAGTTACTCTAATCATTAATGATTGTGTAGCTATTTGGAGCTATCAAGATTCTCTATCTAAGCATCAAGCTTAATTCTTATATGTTGACATATGCTTATGTTGGGAATATGATCTTGAATATCCTTGTAAGCTACCTCGGGAAATTATCTCTCCACTTCTTGTCTTTGGACAATTTGTACTCCATATATGGTATAACTTATTCATCATATTCACATTGTTTTTAGGTGTTTGTGTTGCTCCCATGTATTCCTTGCTTCTTTTGGATCATTTGATTTTATTGACATTCTCTTGTGTTTTATTAATATAGGTACTAGTGATGATCCCATTTGTGTGCATTTTGCAGTCAAAAGAAAAATCCTACATAATGCACTATTCATGGGGGAGCTCTCCTATATCATTTAAAACACTCCTTATGCTTCTTGTTTTGATCCATATCGTGTTTTATGTGCTTGGAAGTTTGATCTTTTTTTTTTGGTATTTTGTGCCATCATTAAAGGTGTGGAGAGTTTGGTTTATTTGTTGGAACCTTGCTCTTTTGGGGAGTGGGTTTCATCTCATTCCTTGTTTCTTGATTTGACCGTTTAGAATGAGATAAATCCTTGAGCATTTGTGTTCGTGTCTATCTTTTGCTCTTTCTACTTTGTCTAGTTCATTTGTTGAACTTGTGATCTTTCATGTGTTGAATTGGTTCTTTGATACAATTTGAACACCTTTTGTCGTGTCACACTCTTGTGTGTGCCATCTCGGTTTACTTGGTGTTTTTTTCAAATTGTATCTCCTTTTTGGTTATTGAAAGTCTTATGCATGCATATTTACTACATGTTTATTTTATGGCATGCTTGCCTTCGTTGATCCAATATATAGGAGAAACTCCACCAAATACCATTGGCTAAGATGTGCATGAAATTCAATTTCATATCAATATGCACATATTTATGTGGAGTCACTCCTATGTATTGTAGTTTCTCTAACTACATTGGACCCAATATGTTTGGGGACCATTGCGTACTTAATGTGTTTTAGGTACATTGGAGATATATTGGATGCTTGTCTCTCAATTTTGAAGAAGTGGTGCATGCATGAAAATTGGAGGCAAGCTATAGGATGATCGATAAACTCATAACTACTACATCCTATCAATGATATTTTGGTAACAAGTATCTCTTTATCATGCTCATATATCTTGCTTCCAACCGTTTGTGGGTTGCCTTCTATCATGAATTTTTGTATTTGCATTTGTTGTGGTTCTAGCTTTGGTTTTAAAGAGAACTCCCTATTGCAAATGTGTGTAAGTTGAGATGAGTGCATATAATTGGGACTATACAAAATCATGCATATGATTCACCAATCCCAAATATGTCAATCTAGCAATTTTATTGCCTATATTTTCCTCAACTTCTCTCTTGTCCAATAGTGAGAATTTGCAAGTTGATCTTTCCTTTGTAATACTTGTTGCCTTTCTCCATATATTCCAACTATCTCCTTTTCCATTGGTGATAGTTGTAACATATGTGGTGTGTTGGTGTTTGAAGCTCATTAATGAACAATAAGATAAAATTGTGCCTTTGGCCATGCTTTCAAGCAAAAATCTTATTGGTATATGTCATGACTTCATTTTGCTTTTCAAGTATTTTCTTGTATATCTTCTTTGTGTGTTCTTGTTTCCTTGTGGGCATATGTCTTTGTGATGTTTTCCACTTAGAAACTTATACACATAAGAGAAGATAATTTTAGTTGAGATTTTATTCCTTGGAGACCACCTTTCTATTTTCTTTTTGATGCTTTGGTGGCTTCCAAATTTATTTGGCAGTGAGTTCTTGTCTCTTATGTTTGCATCTTCGGACACTCATATTTGTTCTCTCATGCATTGTATTGTTAAATATTTACGGGAGAGTGAGGATTCGATGATTATGCACTTTGTTCCCAAATACAATTATCATAAGTCGTGCATAATCCTTGGGGAGCTCCTCTAATCCATTTAAGAATGCTCATTTTCCTTCTTGCTCACCTTTTGTGTTTTAAATGTTTATGAGAGAGTGAGGATTCCATATTTGTTCATGTTGTACTCAAATGCAACTAGTCTTTTGTGTGCACAAATCTTGGTGAGTTTCTCTATTTCATTTAAACATTCTTTTTGATCTTATCATAATATCTTGTTGTATTTAATTGGTTTTCTTGGATATTTTGGATTGCTTGCATCATTTGTTGATACTTCTTCCATTTTATTTATTTTGCAATCTTTGGGTCCCCTATATAGTCCTACTTCCTCCCAAGTATTCATCATTGGATATGTGCAAATGCACACCTTTGGAGGAATTTTCACTATATTGGCCTTCTAGAACTTTTCACCCATTTCGGCAATCGATGCCAATGAGGGAGAAGTTTTAGAGGGTTTAAGGGAAGTTGGTGTATTCTTTAATTTTGTTCTTAAACATTTTCCTTTCATGCTTTTGCATCTTCATTGTTGCTTAGCATGTAGGATATATAGAGGAAACTCCACATATGATAATGATTGGCAATATATGCAATGAAATTCAAGTTCATCACACATGCATAGATTATGGGGGTGACGAGGATTTAACTCATCAATGCCCATTGTTATGGACTTGGGTTTTGGAGAAGGAGGGAGCGCTGGAGACATCTATCGGCTAGCAAACAAGCACACAGGGGACTCAAAGATTTACCTAGGTTCAGGCCTCGCAGAGGCCCCTACTCATGCTTGTCGAGGGTGACGAGAATTATTGAAGGAATCGAGGATTAAAATGGTGCGCAGATGCAATCTAGTGAGGGTTATGGAAACTAGGGTTGCGCGTGTCGTCCACGCCGCCCCCTCCTAGCCTTTATATAGATAGGCTAGGTCTCGGGTAGCAGGTCGAGTCGGTTACAGGTTAGGGTTTTCCCCTTTGAACTTTCTATCTTTAGCTTCTTCTTGTTCTTCAAGCAATCGAGAGTCCGTAAGTTACTCGAGTCCTCTGTTTGGGCCTTAGCAACACCGTGGGCTCCCGCTGTATTCAGGCCGTATATACCAAGATCGAGTACCTGTAGGGTATACCCATGTTAGTAGCCCCCGAGTGTCCAGTGGAATCGCAGATTCGACTGGGGACTTTATGAAGACTTTCGAGTGCATAAATGAGTATATTTTCGACTGCTCTGTTTGTGTCATAGGGATCGTTGATGTACGTGCCTGATTTAACCGATGTATCGGTATCAGTTAACTACCTTAGGGTAAAACAACGCAATCTACTCGAACTCAAATCCCCGGACTCGAATCCAGAAAAGTGCTGTTGTAATTCGACTCAAGCCACGGAGGTCTTACAGGAGTCGAATTCTAGTATATGGGTGTGAGCACTCGACACGTCCATCAAGGCATGTTCATCGTACCTGTAGGCACGGATATATTTCTGGTAGTGCACAGCGAATGCGTTGCCAGACCTTATTCAGGTCTTACCTTCACGCTGCAAGCGTGGCATCCAAATTTTGTCATCGTAGAGATGATTCGGGTGACCCGGGAGACGCAGTCTCTTTGTAGGGAAAAATCTTGAGGCGGTGTCGCCATAAGCTTCGAGTGTGGATGTTATCAATACACAGTATGATGTACAAATAATCATAGGGTGCGCAACCAGCACTCCCTATGGGAGTAGCCCCCGAGTGCCTGGTTGAGTCGAAGACTCAGGCAGGGACTAAAAAACTTTTTGCGACTGTTGTCGTCTTTTGTTTGCTTGTTTCAGTCGAATTTATTTCCAGCGCTCCCTATGGGAGTAACCCTGTTCATAATCGAATCGCGGATTCGAGTGGTTGGGTTTGTTTTGATTGTCCATGTTCCTGCAGAAAAGAAAAAAAATCGTAGGGTGCGCGACCAGCGCTCCCTATGGGAGTAGCCCCCGAGTGCTTGGTGGAGTCGAAGACTCAAGCAAGGACTAAAGTAGTCGAAGTCTTCTGCTGCGTAATTTTGGATGACGTCAGTGTTGACAATGCCATGACCTCAGTTGCCCGCGTGAGCGAGTTTGACGGGACGTGACGAGCGGTGGGTCTCATTTTCTGACTCTGACTTGACCGGGCGTGCGTAATCTTTGTTTTCACTACGCCTCCTCGATTTCCACGCGTAATGGGGGAAGTGGGGGACGGTGCATGCTTCAGGTCTTCCACGTGTCGAGCGCGATGAACGCCACGCGTCTGGTAGGGTTTTTCTTGGCCGTTGGATTGCATCTTCCAGGGAGTTAAGTAGTGATGCAGCGATAGTAATTTTCACATCTGCTTCTTTTCTCTGCCTTTGCCTCCGTCGCCATTGCTGCTGCTCCTCTGCTCCTTTGTGTTCCTCTCCTTCACGGTGCTGGACCAGCTCCGCGTATTTCCCAGCTACTTCCTCTGGTCACACCGCCGCCGCGGAATGGGGAAGAAGAAGGGAGGTGCCGCGGCTGATTCCGCCACTGCCGCGGTTGCTATGAAGAAGGGTGGCTCCACCGCTGTGGGCACCAGCACCGCCGCCGCCGGGAAAAAGAAGGGCACGGGCACTCGAGTCACCAATGGTGCGTGGCGTGCATCCGTGATTAAGTCTTCAGAGCTTCGTCTTCTACGCCAAGACGGAGTTTTGTCTTCCGCAGTCGCTGACGCGCGTGTCCCTGGCAGCGAGGTAATCCCGTCTCCTCCTGCTGGCTTTCGGGTGATGTTCTTAGCGTTCATCATCCGCGGTCTCTCGTTGCCCCTGCATCCTTTCTTCAGGGGCCTTCTCTGTTTTTACGGGCTCCAGCTCCATCAGTTGTCCCCAAACTCCATTCTCCATGTAGCTTGCTACATTACTTTTTGCGAGTGCTGGCTTGGAATCGAGCCGCACTTTGGTCTCTTCAAGCGCCTCTTCAAGATGAAGCGCCAATCAGCGTCTGGCTCCGTAGTCTACGATGTAGGCGGCTGGGGTATCCACGTCGACTCCTCTGCCACATATTTCGACATCAAACTCATGGCGCCCGTCCAAGGGTGGAGGGACAAGTGGTTCTACATCCGCGACCAGAAGGCCGATAGATATCACTTCGGACTCGTGCCCTTCGATCCTACAACGCTGTGCAAGAGGAGGCATTCCTGGAAGAACGTAGTTATGCCCGGCGAGTCCGCGGAGACAGATGTGCTATAGGAGCGCGTCTGCAACCTCGAGAGTCGCATGGGTAAAGAGGAGGGAGGTTGTGCCCTCATTCGCACATGGTTGCAACGTCGCGTCCAGCCCCTGCAGGCTAGAGTCCACCCTATGTTCCAGTGGGCTGGCGCAGACAATGCCACTCGCATATCTGCCGATGGCATTTCCACGAGTGAGGTAGATAAAAGGGTGCGACTGGTCACCAAGTACACAAGGATGTGCTCCCTGGTGAACCAGACGTTCCTCCGTTCGATGCTGCTAACCCTCCTCCTGAGGTACAATGGTGCTACATAGTAGCTTTGCTTTGTTGACTGCTTTTTTTGCTATTGCATGATTTTGTGCTAAATTGTTTTCTGTATGCAGGATTGGGCGGTGTCACCCTGTATGCCCCTCTTCCCGAGGGGGTTATTCCTCGTGAAGCCTTGGAAGAGGACGAGTCGGGGTCGACCGTCCCATCTGATGTGGAGGAGGAAGCCCCCGAGTCGAGTGGTCCGGACACTCGCAAGCGTTCGCGCAGCAAGGATTCGGATGCGTCATCCCCTTTGACTCTAGAAGGTGCAGGTGTTGGTGCAGAGTCGCCGATACCTGCTGTTCCTGTGAGTGCCATGGCGCCATCTTCTCGCAAGAAGATGCGGCTGCCGAAGGAGTCATCATCAGAGTCGGGGGATCAAACCTTCGATTTTGATAAATTTGATTGGTAAGTATTCGAGTCTTCCTTTTGGTTCTTCTTTGGAGTTGCATTCTCTTGATGTTGGTTTTGTTCTACAGTCAGTCGGCATCATCGTCTTCTGGCGACGTCCAATTTTTGAAGGAATCTGGAGTCGCGACCTCCAAGGCCAAGAAAATGGCTGAGCGCATTCCTTCTCCTCCATTGGCGGCCCACTCTAGGCAAAATTCATCAAGTTCTCCACACAATGTGGAGCACCAGATGGTTATCCAGACGTCTACGAATCCATCGACTTCGGAGTCTTTGGAGGATCATGTAAGTATAGTATCTCTTATTCTGATGTGGCAGTCGAATTTTCATCTATGCCATCTGTTGATCCTTTACGATGTCTTCTGCCGCAGCTCGTTGCGAAGGAAGCCGCTCGCCTTGCGGAGCAGGTGCTTGCGATGGGTCATCAGCACGCAATGCTGGACAATCATCATCGTGCGATGGAAAGTGAGTGTTCCTTATTTTTCTTCTGCATCCTTGTGATATATTCGACTGACGGTCTACCTTTGCTTGTGTCACATCTGAGCATAATGCCCTCCTTCGTAGCACTGCTTCCATGGAGAAAATGCTTGCTGCGGTGGTGAAGAGCCGTGATGAGGCAATCACGGCGTTAAACGAATCGCGGAAACGCGAAGAGGATCTGCGTGCCTCCATTGCAGATAGGGAGAAGTTGTTCGAAGAACAGCTTTTCTCGATTGCCAAGGCTCTCTCAGGTATTTCCTGATCTTCAATTTCACCAGTTGCATCTTCTGTCGACTTTGCTATTTTATACTTATTTTTGTGCCAATGCTTGATTCTTGTTTCGATGCCAGCGGTTTGAGCTTTGACGCGCAGGCGCTCCGCCGTGACGATGCATTGGCGGGTGCCATCTCGTCAGTCGAAGACCGCAGTGCTACCATGCAGGGGACGCTAACCAAGGCCAAGGGCGTGCTCAGTCGCCTCTGGGAAGAGCTGGCGCCCAAAGCTGAGTTGATAGAAAATATGAATGAGTTGGTGGAGTCCTTTGCCGGACGCATTCCTCCAAGCTTCAAGAACTCACTTCGTGCGGCTGGTGCTTCAATGTCACTTGCCATGGTTCAAGCACACGGAGTCGAAGTTGATCCTACAGCAGTCTCCAGGGTGATGCCTGTCAGCGCTGATGGCCAGCAGGTAGTTTTTGCTCCCTTCGCGACTGCTTGTGGAAAGTACGGCCCGCAGCTAATCAATACAGTTGCGAAGTACTCTGAGGAGCTTCAGCGAGCCAAGAAGATGGCTAAGGCTTCTACGTTAGGGGCCGGGGGAAAGACTGTGGTGTCTGACACTGCCACAGACTCGATGAGGCCCCCAAAACCAAAGTCAAAGTCGAAGAAGCCAATCGCTCCTCAGTAGTCGCATCTTGTAATAGAATAGTTTATGTCATTTTGTCGAGAACATGCCTTTTGGAGAATGTATCTGCTGATACTTTGTTGATCTTGAATGCACTTGAGTCTTTTGTCCATGCCTCGCCTTAGTCCTCTTATTGTCTCTTGCTTGACTTGTGATAGGGCACACCGAGTGATCCTTTGAGGGAGCCTCGGGATTCGCCTCCCCTTGATAACACTTTGGCACCGCCGTGCTCAAGGGTGGATGAGTTGTCTCTGCTCTCGCGACTCCGTGATCGCGTGAAGCAGTTGGAGCGTGAATTGCCCATACTCCGCGGAAATGCGAACGTATGAAAGTCGAAGGCGGAGAAGGCCGCCGCCCGAGAACAATATCTGCTAGGGGAGGTGACGCAGCTGGGCGACCAATTCAAATGTTAGTCTTCTTCCTTCCTATCGTTTCTATGTAGTCACACACAGTAGTTCGTTGTCCTCATACTTTGTCTTTTATTGGTATAGTTGTCAGCACACGCCATCCGCAGGATGAGAATGATAGGATTTCCATTCGCATGAATGACCTGACCCAAGAGCAGCTTCAGGCGAGTGGATACTTCTAGGTAGATCATGATCGTGTAATCGCATTGGCGACTCTGCAGGATCGTGCGTCGCGAGTGCTTCACTTCTTGAAGAAGTCGCAATCATGCTTGAAGAATATTTACCAGACGATGTTCCCGTTGGACATCGTTCCATCGAGCCTGTTGGCCCTTCTTGCTAAATTCCAGGACTTGAGTGCGGTCCGCGAGTGTGTACGGCAACAGTTAGTGGCGGGTGCCAAGGCTGCTCTGTCACTGGTGCGACTGCATAGGCCTGATGTGGACGTTGCAGCAATTGCGGCCAGACCGCTAGCGCCGCCAGCAGGTTCGACTTGGAACATGGTTCCGCACTAACATGCAGTGGATCGCCCAACGGAGGAGATCGTCGACTTCTTCGAGGAGCAGACCAACGTTCTTTTGCTGCAACAGTAGTTTAGTTTGTATCCTGCACATAGTTGTACCAGTATTGTAACGTTCGTATATATGCTGTGTATAATTGATTGACAGTGATGTGTAAAGGAGCTTGTTAGCGTGTATGTTTTGTGAGTGCGCTGCACTATGCGATTCCTTTTTGTTAGCCTGACTTGTGTTTATCTCAGCCCCTTGCCAACCTGTCAGGTGCGTGGCAGCTGGGTTGGTGTTTATCAAGGGTTTCGATTGATGCATCAGCTACTCAGGATATCGCGCTAGTTCGTAGAACAGATGTGTACAGGGTGGCGCAGCCCCCGAGTGGATTAATTGCAAGAATAATAAAAAGGAACACAAAGTTTTGGAGCACTTAGCTTTATTTAATCGCAGAATGGTACAAGGTACAATGTGTGGATAAGTAGCCTTGGCTGAGTAGCCTTATTTGCAATGTAAAAACGGAAATGACTAAGGGTAGAAGCGCCGCAGCTGCGCGACGTTCCAAGGGTTGGAGTATGCGACTCCTGACTCTAAATCTTTAAGGCGATAGGCGCCACCTAGGATTACTTCTGTAATCACGTATGGTCCCTCCCAGGGGGACTCGAGCTTGAGATACCCTTGCTGTTTGATCAAGACCAGTGTCGCCTTGACGATGGATTCGGGCACAATTTCTTCATGGTAGTTAAGCAAGTCTGCTGGTAGATTGTTGATCTCTCCGCGGCGATTTCCCTTGCCTTGTCAAGGAGGTCGACGGAGTCTTCGAGTGCAAGAGTTGATTCTTGCTCGTTGTAGGCGACCACACGTGGTGCTTTGTATCGTACTTCGGCAGGTAGCACCGCTTCGGCCCCGTGCACCATGAAGAACTGAGTGTACCCTGTGGCGCTGTTTGGAGTTGTGCATAGGCTCCAGAGTACTGATTGTAGTTCATCTGGCCAGCAACCCGTGGCATGTTCGAGTGGCCTGAGGAGTCGCTTCTTGATGCCACCACAAACGAGCCCATTAGCTTTTTCGACCAGACCGTTGGTCTGTGGATGTGCTACAGAGGCATAGCTGACGTTGATTCCCAGATTCTCGCAGAATTCTTGGAACTCCTTGGATGTGAAGTTCGTCCCATTGTCCGTGATGATGTTGTGTGGTACTCTGAAGCGGTAGACGATGGACTCGAAGAACTTGACTACATTGTATCCTGACTGATTAGTCACTGGCATAGCCTCTATCCACTTGGTAAATTTGTTGACTGCGACCAGGAGGTAGACATAGCCTCCTCGTGCTGACTTTGGGAGCTTGCCGACCATGTCGAGTCCCCATTGCGCGAAGGGCCAGGCCAATAGAATTGGCCAGACTTCTGCTCCAGGTGTGTGTAGCTTGTCCGCAAATCGCTGACAAGTGTTGCATTTCTGGACGATGTCCTTGGCGTCGCGCATGGCCATAGGCCAGTAGAATCCAGCTCGTAGAGCTTTGGCAACAAGGGTGTGACTGCCGGCGTGGTGCCCACAGGTCCCCTCATGGATGTCAAGGAGAACAGCTCTTCCATCGGCCGTGGAGACGCATCGTTGGAGTACCCTGTGATGCTGCGCTTGTATAGTTCGTTGTTGATAATGGCGAATGCCTTGGATTGCCGCGCGATGTGCCGTGCGTTAGTCGGATCGTCCGGTAGTATTTTGCTGAGAAGGTACGTAATGTACAGTTGAGTCCAGGATTGCTTGATCATCATGACGCTCATTGGTCCTTCGAGTCCTGTATCCAGCTCCAAGTCGTCGTGTGCCATTGGCTCATTGGGCAGTGTATCCCTCGAGTCCGTTGTTGCGCTTGTTTTCTTCTCTACGGCATTTCGCTTGATGGAGCGTTCGCAGATGCGCTCGAGAAATACCCCAGGTGGTATGGGGGCGCAGGTAGAGCCTATGTTGGCGAGTGTGTCCGCCTCTTCATTGCTTTCGCGACCTATGTGTCGCAGCTCGCAACCGTCGAAGTCCCCTTCGAGTGTGTCGTAGAGGTCGCGGTAGGCGATCATGTTGTCATTCAGTGAATCACACTCACGCATTGTATGGTTGACGACCAGCTTGGAGTCGCCATATATTATGAGTCTCTTGGCGCCGCAGGATTTTGCCATCCTCATCCCGTGCAGTACGGCCTCGTATTCAGCTTCGTTGTTAGAGGCGGTGAACTGCATTCGCAGGATATATTTCAGCTTGTCTCCCTGGGGTGATGTCAGTATGACACCTGCGCCGGCCCTGTCCTTTCGCTTGGAACCATCGAAGTGCATTGTCCAGAGGTTGGACATGTCTGGTTTATCGGGGAGCTGGTTCTCCATCCAGTGCACGAGGAAGTTAGGGAGAACTTGCGACTTGATTGTGTCGCGTTTTT
Source organism: Avena insularis (assembly GCA_023614405.1). Classification (NCBI taxonomy): domain Eukaryota; kingdom Viridiplantae; phylum Streptophyta; class Magnoliopsida; order Poales; family Poaceae; genus Avena; species Avena insularis. The sequence continues at coordinate 523,754,613 of CM042694.1, forward strand.
CATATGTAATGTCTCGTGGAGACAATTCGATTCCCCAAAGCGCGACTCGTCCGGTGGCGTCGGGATTGTTGAAGATGTGCCCAAGCGGGGCATCATTGACTACCATGATTGGGTTCTCCTGGAAGTAGTGGCGCAGTCGCCGGGCCGTCATGAAGACGCCGTATGCCAGTTTCTGTTAGTGCGGGTACCGATGTTTTGTTGGCATAAGTACCTCGCTGAGGTAGTAGACTGGGTGTTGTACTCCATGGACCTTGTTTTCCTCGGCTCATTCTACCACGAGCACCGTGCTGACCACCTGGTTGGTGGCGGAGATGTATAGCAACAGTGGTTCCCTTTCGCGTGGGGTCACCAGTACTGGCGAGGTGGATAGCAGGCGCTTGAGGGCTTCGAATGCTTCATGTGCCTCATTGGTCCACTCAAATTTGTCGGCTTTGCGGAGGAGTTGGTAGAAAGGTAGTGCCTTCTCGCCCATTCGACTGATGAATTGACCGAGCGCCGTGATTCTTCCAGCCAGTTGTTGGACGCCTCTTATGTTTTTCGGCTTCTCCATGGCCAGTATGGCTTTTATTTTCTTCGGTTTCACTTAGATCCCTCTCGCGGAGATAAGATACCCGAGTAGTTGCCCAGATAGTACGCCGAAGGCGCATTTGTCCGGATTGAGCTTGATCCGGTAGCGGTCGAGGTTGGCGAAGGTTTCGCGCAATTGCCGATTAGTGAGGCTTCCTCTTTGGTCTTGATTACTATGTCGTCGACATAGACTTGAATGTTGCGACTAAGTTGGTTCTTGAGGCAAGCCTGCATGCACCGCTGGTAGGTGGCTCCTGCGTTCTTTAGCCCGAAGGGCATTGTGTTGTAGCAGAACACACCGAAAGGCGTTGTAAATGCTATTTTTTCTTGATCTTCCTCCTTCATTTGAATCTGGTTAAAGCCTGAGTAGGCGTCGAGGAAGCAGAGGCGCTCACATCCCGTGGTGGAGTTGATAATCTAGTCGATTCGTGGTAGCGGGAAGTGGTCCTTCAGACAGTGCTTATTCAAAGAGGTGAAGTCCACGCGCATCCGCAGGATATCCGTGTCCATTTTTGGTACTAGCACCGTGTTGGCGAGCCAGGTGCTTTCCTTGATCTCGCGTATGAATTTGGCGTCGAGGAGTCTGTTGATCTCCATTCCGACTGCCTTTGCTCTTGGTTCAGATAGTCGCCGAATTGTTTGCCTGACTGGCCTTGCGTCTGGGTTGACATTGAGTGCATGCTCGGCAAATTCCCTGGGAACTCCTGGCATATCTGCTGGACACCAGGCGAAGATTTCCCAGTGCTCACGGAGGAATTCGACAAGCGCAAGTTCCTATGCGGGACTCAATTTGTTGGCGATGAGAGATGTCTTGGCGGGATCCGATGGGTGGACCTGAACTTTCTTCGTGTGCACTGATGAGTCGAAGGACAGGTCGGGTGAGCTTGGCCGGCTTAGGGGAGGCAGACTGTTTTCTGTCGACTCCTTTAATCTTGCGAGTTCCTCCTGCATGCCCAAGGACTCGGAGATTCTGTTGAATTCCCTATCGCAACTATCGGACCTCTCGAAGCTCCCGTTGATTGTGATGACGCCATTAGGGCCTGACATTTTCATCTGCAGATAGGTGTAGTGTGGTACTGCCATGAACCTAGTGAACGCGACACGTCCGAGGATGCAGTGGTACTGTGAGGGCCAGTCGACGACTTCGAAGTCGATGCACTCGTGCCGAAAGTTTTTCGGTGTGCCGAAGATGACGTCGAGGTTGATTTTGCCAAGGGGATATACGCCTTTGCCTGGGACGATGCCGTGGAATCTTGTGTCTGAGGCCTCTAGGCAGGTCAGAGGGATCCTCATTGCTCGCAGGGTACTCGCGAACATAAGGTTAATGCCGCTTCCGTCGTCCATGAAGACGCGACTCATGTCGAAGCCTCCAATTTGCGCCTCGAGGACGAGGGGACAATGGCCTGGGTGAGGTACTTGGCGCGGGTGGTCGCGCTTGTCAAAGGTAATGCAGGAGTCGCTTCCACTGAGGTACTCAGTGGTGGATGGTGGTGAGTTTGTCGCCAAGTTGACTTGACGAGTGATGGCCTTCTGCACCCGATTCGAGGGTCATCCCTTTTGGATCATCATGGTACCCATGGCCCGTGGGTATGGTTCGCCTCCTTGGTGCTGGTCCGGCACAGCTGCATTTGGGGGTAGTCCAGGTGGTGGCGGCGGAGCTCCATGTGCCACGGCGCCTGGGGCGGCTCCGTAGCCCCTTTCGACTGTGTTGCGATTCATCCGAGCCAGTCCCTCAAGTAGTTTGAGGAACTCGCGGTAGTCCTTGAGGAGGTGGCTAGACTTTTTTTTTCCGTCGTACTTGTCGATGTAGAAGTGCACAGTGCATGGCCCGGACAGCTTGTCCTCGATGGATGTTGCGTGTGCCTCATCGCGATTGCGGCGCTGCCATACTTGCGTGGTTTTCCCGGAGTCGCGGTATCCACCGCTGCGGTAGCCGCTGCTGCGGTTGTCGTCGCGTCTGTCAGCGTAGCCGGCTGCGACCATGTTGACGTCGTCACGGTCATCGTAGATGCGCATGCGGCGTTTGCTTCGGCGATCGCGTCTGCGTTCGAGTTCTGCCTCGTCGTCGAAGTAAACGTGATTTTTCACCGAATCTTCTCCATTTGCCCAGCGATTCGTGATTTCCATTAGGTGGTCGATGGTTTTGGGCTTCGAGCGGCCCAGCTCCTCCCTGAGCTTTATGAGGCGTACGCCGCCGTTGAATGTGTCAATCGCGCGATCTTCCGAGATATTCTCTACGGAGTTCTTGATGATGGACCACCTCTAGATGTACGAGCGTAGCGACTCGCCTGACCTTTGCTGGCAGCATCTCAGCTCTTCGATTGATGCGGGACTTTTGTAGGTGCCCTTGAAGTTGCGCACGAAGCTGTAGACCAGCTCTTCCCAACTGCGAATGGATCCGCGTGGGAGGTTGTTGAGCTATGCTCGGGCGGCGCCCTGTAGCTGTAGCTGTAGGCATTGCATGGTCGTGCTTCGACTCCCACCGTGGAGCCTGATGGAGGAGATATGGTCTTCTAACCAGATTTTCGGGTCCTGCAGACCGTCAAACTTCGGGTTCTCTGATGGGAGCTTAAACCCCTTGGGCATTTTTTTGTCTGATGGCCCTGCTAAAGCATCTAGCGCCACAGAGCTCCACATATTCGTCCTCTGAGTCAGTCCATCGAGCACGTCGTGCCCTTGATTTGTCAATCTTGCGCTGCGTGAGGTCATCGCGTGCATCATAGTCGTGGTCGTGTCACCATGAGCGGCGATGTCGAGATAGATCGTGACTGTCGTCGCTAGATGAGGGCGAGGAGTAGCATTTTGCCAGAGCCTTGCCTTTCTTCGGTTCTGATGCTGGCACTTTGTCGAGGGCGGCCTCGATTAACCCCAAGCCTGCGATCGTAGATCGGTGCATGGCAGCTCGAGGGTCTGTAGCTGGCGGCTGGTTGTTGAGGAGGTACATGGTGGCCGCCGTTACCGCGGCTTGCAGCGTTTTCGGGAGCACGTTGCCGCGCGTATCCACCGTCATGGAGCCGAAGTCGAGGACTTTAGCGGCTTCCACATGTTCTTGTTCGGTGAGGTGGGCGAGTCAAGATCGTCTCTTGTTGGCGATGTACTCGTTGCACCTAGAGGAGGATCCTCCGTGTGAGGAGAGCCCAGCTCGTCGGAGGCTTGATTCATCAGCTGCCTTCTTACGCGCCTCGAGTTGCGCGATTGTTTGTAGTTGGCACTTGTATTCCTCTTTCAGGAGCCAATGGTAACCCATCAGCAGTTCTTGTGGGGATCCAAAGGGTAGAGGGTGGCCTCGTAGGGCTTCACGGGAACGAGCCCACTCGAGATCGTTGAGCCTGATCATGACGCGTTTGCCAGTTTGCTCGTTGATCATGGTGGGGGGTTCGGCTGCCCCTCCGTTGTTGACGGGGGCGCCGTTGGTAGGGCCGCCATTGGGTGGTCCACCATTTGGCGGGTCGGCTCCATGGCCACCGTTGCCCGTGTTGTCGCGATTGGCGGAGGAATCGCCCGCGTTGATGACGGCGCACATGAAGTGGTTGGGGAAGCTGCTTCTCCCACAACTTTCAGATCCGGAACCGTAGGCTCCACCTTCAGTTGCCACATCACCCAGATTGGATTCGTGACTTCCGTTGCTGACCGTATTCTCGACTGTTGTCGATGCATTGAGCTTGCTGAGGGTGCCGATCGGCGGAGGGAACCATGATGCTGGAGCAATCGATGGTATCATCGGCTGGTCAGGCATGCGAACCGTGCCCATCTGACCAACTTGGAAGCGGAAGCTCCTGATCGCCAGACTGATTCCGTCGCCCACGGACTCGAAGGCCGGGCGAGTGGCCGGCGTGTGGACGGTGAAGTCGAACACACCGAAGAGTTGGCGAATCTCCGCTGTTGCGGAGTTGTAGATCGCGGTTGATGGGGCCGAAGAAGCCGCAACATCAGCACTCCCACTTCCCACATACGGCGCCAATTGACGAGGGTTTAACTCATCAATGCCCATTGTTATGGACTTGGGTTTTGGAGAAGTAGGGAGCGTTGGAGACATCTATCGGCTAGCAAACAAGCACACAGGGGACTCGAAGATTTACCCAGGTTCAGGCCTCGCAGAGGTCCCTACTTCTGCTTGTCTGCTCGTGGAATTATTGAAGGAATCGAGGATTACAATGGTGCGCAGATGCAATCTGGCGAGCGTTGTGGAAACTAGGGTTGCGCATGTCGTCCTCACTGCCCCTCCTAGCCTTTATATAGATAGGCTAGGTCTCGGGTAGCAGATCGAGTCGGTTACAGGTTAGGGTTTTCCCCTTTGAACTTTCTATCTTTAGCTTCTTCTTGTTCTTCAAGCAATCGAGAGTCCGTAAGTTACTCGAGTCCTCTGTTTGGGCCTTGGCGACACCATGGGCTCCCGCTGTATTCAGGTCGTATATACCAAGCTCGAGTACCTGTAGGGTATACCCATGTCAGGGGGAGTTTTCTCTATATATGTTGGTGGTACCAATATCACATAATTGTATAGTATTTGATATTGGTGCTACCATTTTATTCATTAAAATTACTTATATAAACCCTCTCAAAAGGATTGTCATCAATTACCAAAATGGGGGAGATTGAAAGAGCATGTGGGCCCCCATGTGTGGTTTTCGTAATTAATAACAATCTCTATGGACTAATGTTTGCATTAAGTTGCACATGTAGGAATTGTCCATTGGCATTGCTTGGAACATGTGTTGTCTTCAAGGTAGAAGAAATGAAGAAGAAGCATTATCCAAGGGCTTTGGGCCTATTGGAATCTTGTAGAAGAATAATACTCCCTCCGTCCCAAAATATAAGGCGCCTATGGACTGGTCAAAAGTCAAATCTTACTAACTTTGACTAAATATTTAGGAAAAAATATGTATATCTACATTATGGAATGGACACATTAAGAAAATATACTTTATGATAAATCTACTGATATTGATTTGGTATTGTAAATATTTATATTTTTGTGTATATATTGGTCAACTTAAAAACGTTGACTTTTGACTAAACCTTAGGCGCCTTATATTTTGGAACGGGGGGAGTAATAAAGAAAAGAATATCAAGAATTGTCCATTGGCATTGCTTGGAGAATGTGTTGGCTTCAAGGTGGAAGAAATGAAGAATAAGAAGCTTTGTCCAAGGGCTTTGGGCCTATTGGAATCTTGTAGAATAAGAAGAATAAAGAAAAGAAGATCAAGTGTGTCTTGAAGAAGTAGATGGAGTTCCTCATGTGTATATTCAAGACATCATCCAATTGGAGTTAGAAGAAATGTTGTGCAAGCTCAAGATGCGCCATCTCTAGAAGATCTCATGCTTGAAGCTTGCCATCCTCGGCGATCATGGATCAATGAAGACAAGGTCAAAGAAGAGGTTTCCCAATGGTGTATGTGAGAGCATGTTTCAAGTCTTCATCATACGAGCGTAAGGAAGAGCAATCAAGAAAGGTGTCCATCTTGAGAAGGACAAGATCATCTACATTGAGCTCAAGTAGAATGCTCAAGGCAAAGGTATTATCTTGATATGTTTTCCCTTTTGCCGGTATCATGTTGTTGTTGGGAGACCGGGTTTAGGATAGATAACTGTACTATCAAAAGGGCTCTCGAGTGAGTAACTTGATCATATCCTTCAAAGAGAGCTCAAACATTTGCATACTTGGCATCATCTTTCTTGGTTCTTATTTGGTTATTATCCATGAGAGGATTTAGATCTTGTGTTAATCTCCATCACAACCTAAAGTTCATCGAAAACGGATTTCATATGCATTCTCTATTGTGTTTTCGATGTTGGAGGTTTTACCGATTTGTATTTTATAGATAGGTTAAACCTTCATAGTTAGGTTCTATCCTACCTTGCTGGACTATGTTGGTTCCCTGCATAATCTTGTAGAGCTTGTTTTCGTCTTCGAAACAAGCCCAAGATCATCAAAATCGGAGTCCGGATGCAAAAGTTATGATTGTTTTCGTATCGGTGTTTCTGGTAGTTTTGAAAGAGGAGATCTAGATCTACAACTGCACCAATCCATCTCTCCTCTATGTGAGGGGAATATCTTGGGATCTAGATCTTTGGGTTTCTTTTGTGGATTTCCTCTTGTGTTCTTCCTCTCTTATTCCCCAATAGCTTTTGTAGCTTTGGTGGAATTTGAGAGTGAAGGACTTGACATTGCATTAGGTGCATCGATTTGAGTTTTCTACGGAGGATTTGGTTGGTGACATCAAGAAGCTTGTTACGCTTGAGTTATTGGAACCCTAGACGGTTAAGTGGCATTTGTGTTGAGTTCTTGGGGCCTCTAATTAAGTTGTGGATTTTCCCGCAAGTTAGTGGCCTTGGTGGTGATTATTGGAAGCCTTCAATTAAGTTGTGGAGATTGCCCCAATCTTGTATGGGTTTGGTGACCGCCATCAAGTGTCTCATAGTGGATCGGGTGTTTGCCATGCGGCGGGTGCTTAGGAGAATAGGGTGATGCCTCTTGTGGCGTTGGTGGTCTTAGTACCGCTCACCCCTCCAACGAGACGTACTCCCTTATTGGGAGGAACTCGGTAAAACTTCGGCGTCCCCGCATGCCTCTGTTATCTCTATACTCGAGCACTTTACTTATGCACTTTACATTGTGATAACCTTCGTTCTTGAAGCAATTTATCTTCCTATCACCTTGTTGCTTGTCTTGCTTAGCATAAGTTGTTCGTTCACATAGGTGAACCATAGTATATATAGGCTTTGTTCTTAATAAAAGAAAATGCTAGTTTTATTCCGCCTTTGTTAAGCCCATCTCGTAAAAAATTTAAACCGCATATCCACCCCCTCTAGGTGGCACCCGTGATCTTTCACCATACCCGACGGGTATCCATACCCGTTGGGTACCCGGCAGGTAGATCCAATAGTACACAAGTTATTCAAAATTTTACATTCATCAATAACATATTTGACCAAAAAAAATAACTATCTCTACTCAATAATAGGTAGAGGAGTACATGAAAATTATTGAAGTTTAGAAATTGCAATATCATAGTCCCCTGGACCGCTCGGCCACATAGATTGAGACTCTACATCTAAATTTTACATGTATGTTTAAATGGGTAGGGTATGGATATCCCATGGTACAAGCATATGCCTCTGCCCGTACTAGACTTAACGGATAGGGTATGTGTATTACTCATAGGTATAAAAGTGTGTCCATACCCTGATCATGCGGTTATGGTACCCACGGTGGATACTTAGAGAGACAAAAAAAATGCAAATCTAAATGCAGGATCATATTTCCACGAAATTCTTGCCGCTCGCCTACTATATTGAAACCGGTGCATTCGGCGGTTCTCATATCCGCAAAACGAGCCTTGTATTTTTTTAAATTGAACTCACATCCGAATGTATCATGCATATTAGTTGGTGGTGATCGCGTTTGCACGAGTGAAGCTTTTGGTCTAAGGTGCAATTTTAATAAATATAATTTAAATTTTGCAACGAAGACTATAACCAAGGATCAACTCTCAAAGTTGAATGTGTGTGTGGTCAAGATATTAGGTTCAGATGGTGGCAAGTTCCAAAAGAAAAAACTATCGAGAGTCTGGCCAAACTGTGATTCCTCGCAATTTAATTACTTCATTTTTTTCCTTCTTATAAAGTGTATTAGTTTTATGATGAAAAGTGTAACTTGATCATCTTTAACAAAGCCTATAAAAAATATCAACATCTAAAATACAAAATAAATCAAATATGAACATATTGTCATACTGAATTTAATGATAGTGATTGGTACTATATAAACGCTTATAGTTTTCCCTAAAGCTCGACCAAAGATATTCACGTTTGACTTTCAAAAAATTATGCACCTTAGCAATAGATGGAGAATAAACTTGTGAAGTGGTTGCCGCATAACTAAGAACACGTATAATGGTCTTATCTTAGACTTATCATAGCAATGCCACGTAGGATAATTTTTGAGTTGGAGGAGAGAGAAAAAAAAGATGTTTGTCTTCTCTTAGCTAAGATATAATCTTTTAGCAACAATATGTCTCACGACATATTTAGAGATATCTATCGCTAGAGATAAACCTAAAAAAAGACTCGTTGTATAAGATAAGACGGTCCTATCAACCATTGTACGTACATGCCCTAACCAACTTGAAATTTAACACAGCACAAACATAGTGTATTAGCAAATAACAAATCAATCGAAGTTTTCGCTTGTCCAACCTTTTCAAATTTAGATGGTTTTACCCAACTGTTTTTTGCTTAGGCTTGTAGAACTCACGCATGACATATTGCAAGCAGAGAAGTTTTTCGTTATATTTTAAAAAATAAACTGCATATATAGGAGTTCCTGTTTGCTGATTTTGACTTATCCAAAAAGCTAACATATAGCTCATGGATCTTTCTTTCATCGATCACACCATCCAAAAGATTTCCCACCTACTCCTTCCTCTTTTGCTCTCAGCAACGGCCAACTTCCCCAATCCGTATAAACTAATTAACTACAGCAAAAAGACGTCATTAAAAAAGGGAAATTGGATCCACATACACGTCCACGCTGATCTTAGTTTATCCACCGCCAAATATTTAATTTAATTTTAGGCCTACAGTTACAAAATACATTGACACAGGTCTCCTTGTGATGATTTTTCAACTAGGAGTGTGCTGGGCAACGTACGGCTGCCTCCTCCCTCCCGTGAGAAAAAGAGGCGGCGGCTAGGGTAAAAACCCTAGCAGCCGTCACGATCTACTTCGTCCTCGCCGTCTACGACCGAGCATCGACGGGTCCCTGCCTTCTCTGCTTGCCGCTCTGGCGGCGGGAGGAGGTGGGGACCTCGGATCTGCGCTCGGCGGTGTAGAAGGGTCCCTAAAGTTAGAGTTTGGTCATCCGGCATCGTCGTTATGGTGGCTATGGCAGCGTTGTGCGGGACAAGAATAAGGTATACCCGCCTCCTCTTCCACCTCGTCGGCGATGATCCTGCTGCTGGCGTTGAGGAGGGTGGGGATTCGTCTGGTCGCTGCTTCCATGGAGTGGTGGATCTCGTCCAGTCTACGTGTGTTTTAGGTTTGGTGTTACAAGTTTCGGATCAATTCAAGGATTCAATGGCGACAACTTCATCTCTAGGGCGCTGGTCCTTAGGGACACGTGCACGAAGACTTCTCCACTGTCATCAACAATGGCATGCCGGCTCCGGTAATGGAGCGGCGACAGCGACGCGTCGGTGGCTCGCTCTGGCGGCAGTAGTATTCGTTAGGTGGTCCAAAGACCTCGATGTAATTTTTATTATGTTTAGGATACTTTGTACTTCTTATGAACTCATGAAATAGATCCGGATCTTTTTCCGCAAAAAAAAAAAAGGTCTCCCTGTGATGTGCGATCCACTCAGCACTTCCCTGAAAAAGGAGGACAAAGTGGTGCCTGCTTGCTCTCATACTAAAACGAGCAGTAAGCCAAGCGAATCAACAAGTGGACTTTATCTACGAAAACGACCATAGCGGGGAGGAAGGAAAATAAAACATAGTAGTATCTAGTGACACCACTCTTACAGTTATGACACACACATATATTACCAGATAGAGGACGATTCGCCGTACCGGGGTCCATGCTTATACTATCAACTCCTTGTCAGGGAATTCAGTTTCGCAACTGGCATAGTACCACCGCCCAGCTAGCTCACCTGTCGATCATCATGTCCTGACTGAGGCGCCGATGCAAAAAAAAAAAAAACCGCTAGCTAGGGGTCGTGGTAGCTCCACAGGCTCTCCCCCGACTCCGGCCACTCGTCCGAGACGGTGGGGCTCAGCCGCGGCGGGCTCATCATCATGCCCGCGGCCATGTTACGCAGCATCTGCGGCATCTCGAAGATGGCCTCCTCGTCCATGAAGTCTTCATTGCCCGCCATTTCCGGATGCTGCGTTGCATCATAGGCGTCGCCTGCTTCCCCGGCTGTTAAGCCGTGATGTCTCTGCTGCTCCGCTGCCGCGGCAGGAGGAGCAGTGGCGGCGTCAGGAGTAGCCTGCAGGTTACCGTGCGGCTTATCCTCAAGCTGGACGGCGGCCGCGGCTGCCGCGGCGGCGGCCCGTATGTCATCGGGGGAGGCGGACGCGGGGACCGGGCGCGAGGCGGCGGCGCCCGGGAAGTTGAGCACGGCGTCGGGCCCGCGCAGCGCGCGGGCTGCCACGTCGTAGGCCGCGGCGGCCATCTCGGCGTTCGGGTACGTGCCAAGCCATATGCGGCGCGCCTTGCGCGGCTCGCGGATCTCGGACACCCACTTGCCGTTCCTGCACCGGATGCCGCGGTAGAAGGGGTGCTTCCCCGAGGACCGCGGCGACGGCTCCTCCGAGCTCGTCGCCGCCTGCGCCACCGTCACTGCCCCCACCGTGTCCACACCTAGCTGCACCGGCGGGGAATGGGGCGAGGCCGGAGGAGTGGCCGGGCCAGCAACAGCTTGCGCCTGGTGAGGATGAGGAGGAGGAGGAGCAGACGAGGAGGCTGCAGACGGCTGCTCAGCCATGTACTAGCATTAGGGCACGCGCATCTATATATATACCCACACGCATGGCAGAGCTGCAGTGCACCTATATCAGCTATCTATCTATGGCGTATGCCGGGCGGTTAAGTAGTTAAGTACCTGTCGTACGTCTGCGTGCGTGTGTGCTGCGCGGAGCAGAGGAGGCGGTGGTAGGTGTCAAGAGACGCACGAGGGGGGAGGGGGCGTATATAAGGGTCGGTAAAGAAGCGGGGCAGAAGCGTGAGGTCCGCCATGGTGAAAAGCTCGATCGGGGAAGAGGAGAGGAGGGAGCGCCGCAAGCAGCTAGCTATAGCTAGACCGCGTTGTTTGAGCGGGAGAGTGTGTGTATGGCTTGCGGTGAGCTGGCGCCTGGGGAGCAAACAACAAGACTCCACCTAACGATAATCTTACTAGCTAGCTGATCGAGCTTATTAGCTTAGCTTTGGCGAAAATCCCCCGCCGCCGCTGCTGCTGCTGCTGCTTCGTCTTATCTTCGCGGGGAGCGAAAGCGAGGTGGCGACGTCGCTATCCGCCGTGCTAATTAATGGCCCGACTTTTGTGGGGTTTAATCAGCTCGGACTGCTCCGCTGCCTGCTCCGCTGATCACCACCCACAGTGTGATCGCCGGTAGTAATTATATTTCCTTCATGGCTAAGTGGCTGACCAAAGATCTTTGTGAATGTGACGGTGTCTGACAGGTGGTGGCCTCTGGAGGCCCGCCAATCCGCCATGTCGGGTGCCACGATTAGCTTGCTTTTCTTCACTACCTTTGGGGCCATTTGGCCACTTCTCCGAAATTAAGTAGACGTGGCCGCAGCTAAAGCCTTACTCCGTTCCGTCATATAATATCGGCGCTGTGTCAATTTCAGACCAGGTTTTGACAAATATTCTGTTGGGCTGCACAACGCATGCATGCACCTGGGGTTGGTGCGCCGTGTTGGAAAATGTATGGTACAAATTAAGGTAGTATTATGTGAAGAGGTAAATTGGATTACTAGCACTCTATAGTTATATCAATGTTGTAAAGGTGCCCAACTTTAATGGTACCCGGACCCATTCAATAATTAGTCTGGTACCTAAACCTATTTCCCAAACAAGAAGTCAATAAGCTAATATTCAACAAACATAGTCTAGTATGATTATAAATCAACACCTATATGTTGGCCGGCCAAAGGTACAACACGCTAGAAGTGGACGAACTCCCAAAAGAAGGAGAATCAACAGTTGCATGGTGGGTGAGGTTACACTCCCAATTTTGAACCCTTAGTTTAACATCTTGTGTCGCTACAACAAATATGTTAACTTGTGGTCTTTTCTATTGTGACTCTAGGTGAATTCATTATGGATCTGTGACGATCTTGCACCAGATGTCATAAGTTGTCCGGAAAGGTCAAAACCTTGCAAAATTACGACGATTTGCCTCACAAACGTCGTAATTTCATTAGATGAAGTCATCATAATTTGGGTGGCATGGCTTACGACCTTATTTTGAGGCGATTACGACCAATTCAAGTTGCCATAATGTGTGTGATGATCAGAATAATATCATAACACGTGATGCATTGTTAAGACTTGATAGTCACCTCATCAATTTTTCCTATGTGTCAATTTCCGGTTACATGTCACTCTTAGCAATCGGTTTGAACTCACCAACAGGTGAGATCCTTTTGCAAGGAACACACATTGACTTGTTGACCAATCTGACACGTGGGACCTTGCTTCACTGTAACATCCCACATCTTTAATCAAGGTTAATCAAGATCAAATCTACCCAATTTAGGGTTAATAAAAACTTTTCCATTTAAAATCTTTAAGCATTCATATGTGTGTACATATAAAATAGGAGTTGTTTGAAATGCCATTATTGTTTGTTCTAATGGTTGTAAAATGGTTCTAAGATGAATGCCACATCATCTAGATCCATACCAAGCAAAAACCAAAGGAAAAGAAATCAAAACGAATTAAATAAAGGAAATGGTCACTTTTGCCATTTTAACCCACTAGCCCACTTTGGGTGTTTCTAGCACTCAAATTTCAACAGAAATAATTGTGGATCTTTGCACCCCTTGATAGTACAAGTAGTGATGTGCAAGGCCCACTTTGTGATCTCCCAAAAACATTCAAACTCTAATTTTAAATGACAATTGAAAATGGAATCTAGTTCATATGTCTAGATCACACTTTTTCAAAAACCACTCAAATGAATTCCATTTAGCAAATCCTAGCAACCAGAGATGCTCAAGCATGAGACCAACAACTCCACCAAAAATCATCTCAAAATTTGAAAGTTTGATTCATGCGGCCATTGTGTCGAACAGGTGGCATGCACATTTGATCTGCCTAACTATTACTATTCAATGATCAATGCATTATCGAGCAATTGGGCTCCATTTGGTCCCCTTGTCCCCTCTAACTCTAACCAGCCCCTAACTAAGCTACTAACCGGCCTAGAGCAGCAGTGTCGCGCGGCCCGTTTTTGGTCATCGCCGGCCGAACATGGGCAACGCTCCCCAGACTGTGCCGCGCCGTTCCAGCACCACCACTAGCTCCGCTCAACCCTACCGCACTCCCCTGTCCACCCACGACCACGGCAAGCCCCTGGACCACCTCCACTCGCTCACGCCCATGCCTCTCTGCGCCGCTCTAGAGCACGCGAGAGTGCCTTCACCGCCAGCACGCCACAGACCGCGCCTCGACCATAGGACGCGCACGTCGCTCCACCTTGACCACCTCACCCCGCCAGACATGGCCGTGCACCGCCACGTGACCCACGATCGCCGGGAACCACGTCGAGCACCACCTCTGTCTCCCAGAGCGCGCGACGCTCCCGACCGATTGCCACCAGCCCTAGCTGCGCCATAAAGCTGTAGAGGACCGCCAGGAGGCAAGCCACCGTCCACCTATCTCGCCCATGTCGGTAGCTCGTTGTATCGTCACATCGACGAGCTCGCTTCTCCTTGGTCCCTCCCTCGAGCCTATATAAGGAGGCCTTCCCCAGCCTCAATCGCCACACCATTCGACTCCCCTCTCTCCACCAGTCTTTCCCCACCTCTCGCCGGAGCAGCTCGAGCAGCAGGCCGGCGAAATTTCATCAGAGGCAGCCGCAGCAGAGGAGGAGACGCTGCCGTTGATTTCGTCCACCTCAGCCCCTGCAGCGACTTCGCCTGAGCCCGCCGTCGTCGTCTCGTTCGTTTGCCCGCCTCGCCGCACTAGCTGGAGCCCTGGTACGTCCCCACTGCACCCCCACCAAGCCGCTAGGGTTCAGTCTCGCCGGTGACGTGTTCGTCGTCGACGACGACCATGAGCCGTTAGATCTAGTTCTAATCCTACGGTCCATATCGCCACGCATCGTCAAGGTAATGAGCCAGCGACAGTGACCCCCTGTCAAGAGCCCTCGTCGTGAGGAGTAAATCTGGGCCGGCCCAATTAGTTTCTCGCGTGACCCAATTAATTCAAATTAGGATTTTTCTTTTTAGACTTAAACTAGAATATGTCCCTTAGTCTAAAAATCAACTCAGAGAGTTTTACGATCCAAATTGAGTGATTTAAATTTTGTTGGAAAGCTAATGAAAATCTCTATCCAAGCCCGTTGGATTTAAATCATTTAGAGTTAGAGAGCCCTCCTAGTAAAAATAACAAGACAAAAGTTTTTGCACATTCAAACATTTTTATAAAATCAACCCTAATAGCTTTTGAGTTCATTCCGACTCTCAAAAATCACATTTAACCATACCTATCTGAATATGTAATAATATTAAGGTTTACATGCAGTGACTTTGGACTAGTACCAAAATAATGCTATATAGGCATTTCTAGTCACTTTAAATCATTAAATATTAAACTTAAACCTATTAAAATGTGATTCGACCCTTAAATCACATTACCATATGTTAGAATATGTGGTGATGACATGTGTCCACATGATCCCATATTTTAATTGAAGAATATTAAATCTTAGTTAATTTCAATGAGTAGAAATTACTTTTCTCAAATAAAATAAATGAAGCTAGTTCATTAAACCTTGTGATGTTTGTGATGATACTAGATCATCAAATGTGTGACTTAGTGTGCTAAGTAGACTAGTTAAGTATTGTTTGGTGATTGTGTATTCCGTATGTATTTATAGACGATAGTACCGACCAAGTCTTCGAGGAGGAGGAGTTCTACCAAGAAGAGGAGGAAGAGAATTTCAACCAATGCACCAATCAAGGCAAGCCATCATTAACAATGCAAGTTAACCCCTGCAAGCTAGATAACCTAAGAAAAGGCATTAGTCATGCTTTGGTTATACCATTTTTCACTTATACCTACTCCAAGTTTTATTTACAAGCTTTACTTCCTTTACTTTACCAAAGTCCTTTACTTGTTTAAAGGTAGCATAAAGAGTATAAAACTTGACCTGTCTAGTTAGAACTTAGATGTCATTCTATGACATGAGATTGAGATTAGCATCCCACATTAGTGAACACTCTTAACCTAGTAGGTCTAGAGCTAAACCAAAACTTGATCACTTTAGATGGGAATACTTGGTGAAAATGACTTGTGAAAACCTTGGAATGATGAGTCATTCTATTGAGATGTTTTGACATGTGTTGAGAAAAATAAATGGTTTATGATCATGATGAAAATGTTGAGGCATGAGCCTTAGCCCTTTTACAAAAACTGATGGTTGGGTTCGGGTGCGATACCGTTCCAATTTTACCGTACAACCACAATACCTGAATTGGGTAAGGCTTAGCCGGAAGTTTATATGCATTAGTATTAGTTCCCTCGCGGGAGAGGTTTGAGCTGAGGCTACCTCTCAATGTTGTCCACCTATGCATTGCCCAGGATGACAGATGGTCATGGCTGGGAGGCCATACTCATAGGAGAGGTGCTTATACTAGAGTGTGTAAAGGAAAGGTTATGTTTGATTATCTGCATACTAAGTATGATGATTCAGGGTTATCCTTGACAGATGTATCGAATTTTGTGGTGAAAGTGTACCACCTCTATAGAGTGTCAAACTATTCGAATAGTCGCGTCCGCGGTTATGGATAGTTGGAGTGGCCATACTATTCCGTTGTTAGATGTTTTCAAAATGACTTATGAAATGAATTATGACATGACATGAGCACAACAGAGTTGTAACTATGATAACTAAGTTCCCACTTAGGTGTTTTCAAACTTTATTTTATCTTTCTTTGTTTCTGAACTCAGCTTAGGTTTCAAACTTAGCTTTACAAATAGACTTAGAACTTAGCATACCTACTAGAACTATCTTACTTGTTAGTGGTAGTTTGCGAGTAATTAAAGAGTACTCATGGCTTTGTCCCTGGCTATTCCTATGGCCAGACTATGAGGAGGACTACCCTGAAGGAGGACAGCAGGACGGCTACGACAACTAGGATCATCTCCCATCGTCAGTATTGCATGTGACACTGAAGATGGACCCCACCGCTACGTTATTTATTCTGTTGCTTGATTGTACTAAGACTGGATCATGATATCCTTTATTTGTGTAAGACCTTATTATGGTTTGTAATGGATGATGTACTGTGATATCCAATCTGTTATGTCTCGCAAAAATGGTAATCCTAGGATTGCGAGGTATGGCATAACAGGCATCTGGGATTAAAAATCCGGGTGTTGACATTCACCTTTTCAGAGTAACCTACTCCACCCACCCTTGGGGTACTTCGTTATCCATCGTCGAATGGGCCCATACGCTAGGGACTTATGGCCACAGTCATCCCATATGCATAAGGAATTGGTGCCCCAATGCTAACTCCAATTGGTGAAGTTACGGATAGAAAGGTGCACGAACAGGGACTCGAACCCACGACCGAGAGCTTTCATTTATTGCTTCCTACTGCTGCACTATATTAGCGATGTTGATAAACGTGTAGAATCTTTTGTATATAGAAAATAATTATGTGTATCTAGCTTAACAAACATGATGCTCCGATAGAGCACGAGACTTGACATAAATTTCTCATGTGGCTAGAACAGAGGGGGTTGGGGTGGCGGTGACCGGCGTAGGGGTTGGGGCGATGCTGAACGGTGATGGGGGGACATTGACATAGGCTAGTTGTGGCTGGATGATGGCCCAAAATATATCGAGCTCGTTGGGGAACCCCAAGAGGAAGGTATGATGAGCACAGTAGCAAGTTTTCCCTCAGTACGAAACCAAGGTTATCAATCTAGTAGGAGCAAGGAAACACCCCAAAGGTGTTGCTAGCTGAGCCTTGGCAGGGCACACTACCGGTGCTAGTAGCAACGTGGAGACCTGCACAACACAACCACAGAACTTTGCCCCCAACTTACGATGAGGTTGTCAATCTCACCGGTTTTGCTGAAAACAAAGGATTAAACGTATCGAATGGAAGGAAGTAATAGTTTGCAAAAAGTAAACACAAAGCAGTAAATAGTTTGATAGTAGATTGAAAGTAAAAGAAAGGACCAGGGTCCATAGTTCACTAGTGGTGACTCTCCTTAAGATAGATAACATGTTGGGTGAACAAATTACAGCGGGGCAATTGACAAACATCGAGAAAGCATACAAGCATATACTAATCATCTTGACTCCTTTGAGATTCGATTGGGCATTACAATATTATACATAGACCGCCATCCAACTGCATCTATGACTAATAATCCACCTTCAGGCTATCATCCGAACCCCCTCCAGTATTAAGTTGCAAGCAACATATTATTGCTTTACGAATTGCGTGTAAAGTAAACAATACGATTGTTCTATGAACAAAGGATTGTTGTTTTCTCCCTAGTAGCAACAGCATATCTAGTACCTTAGAGATTTCTGTCACTTCCCCAGATTACCAGAGGCATGAACTCACTATCGAGCATAAATACTAACTCTTGGAGTTGCTAGCATCTACTTGGCCAAGATAGCTACTAACAACGGAAAGCATGCAAGATCACAAATAACAAAGACATGATAGAATCAATAATCAATCTGAAATAGCATCCCAATATCTATCGGATCCCCGCAAACACAACATGCAGAATTACAAATAGATGATCTTGATCATGAACGGAGCTCACAAGATCTAAACATGAAAGCACAAAGGAGGAGAACTAGTCATCTAGCTACTACATGGACCCGTAGTCCAGAGATGAACTACTCACGCATCACACCGGAGGCTTGCATGATGATGAAGAAGGCCTCCAAGGTGAATTCCCCTCTCCGCCAGGGTGCCGGGAAGAGCTTCAGATCCCTCCCGATCTAGGGATGGAGATGACGGTGGCTATAGACTCTTTCATGGAATTTTGATCGGGTCCTTAGGGTTTCCATATCAGAGGCAATATATAGGCGGAAGGAGAGGCCGAGGGGGTGCTTGGGCTGACCACACCACCCCCTGACGCGGGCCAAGCCTGGCCGCGTGGCCAGGTGGTGTGGACGCCCTCTGGCCCTTCTCCGTCTCGTATTCTGGCTCCAAGTGTCCCTCGGTAAAATAATAACTTTGGCTTTTGTCCTGTCCAATTCCGAGAATATTCATTTTCTGACTTCCTGGAACCAAAAACAGCAGAAAACAGGCAGCTGGCACTGTGGCTCTTGTTAATAGGTTAGTCCAAAAAATCATATGAAAAGTACTCCAAAGTGTGGATTAAAACATAAGAAAGTAGATAAAACCAAGCATAGAACATCAAAAATTATAGATACATTTGCAATGTATCACTGGACTTGCTACAACGCCTTGTTGTTCGCCTTGGACATGAGTGGACCAAGCCATTCCACTAGACTTGCCTTCCGCAGACACCTCACGATCTGCACCCTTCTCTCTCTTCCCTCTCTATATATTCTCCTACTATCACCCTTCTTCTCCAGCCGCCATGGTAGTGATAGGACTAGAGAAAGTTACCGAAGAATAAATCGACTCCGACAGAAAATTCAGCTAATTTCATGGACTGGTTTGTTAGGGTTTCAAAATCCATTATTTCATTTGGTCTCTTGCTGGAATCCTCGACGAACAGTAAGTGAGTATTTTTCTTGTTCATGTTGCTGAAAACTGGAAGAATTTGGGAAGAGAGTAGGTTCAGTTGATGTTCTTCCACATGAATTTTGTGCATATTTGCAACCTGAATTTTTTTATATGTATCGTTAGCAGTATCTCCAATAAAACTGCTAATTTCCTTTGTTTCTATTATATCAGCCTTGTTTACACCATTTTGAGAGAGAATGACCGATGCTTCTGGAAGTGGCTACACTAAACATGGTTATCTTCCCACCTTATACAAAGTCCCAAAATCCCTCCAGTGGATGAACGATATATCTCCTGCTAGATGAACTTAGGAACAAGAAAATTTCAGAGATTGGTCTCTTTCATATGAACAATATCGCTCCTTCTAGATGAACTTTGGAACCCATTCAAATCGAAAACTTTAGAAAATTTATATCTTAACAAGAGCGTCTAGTCTAGCGGGAGAATGGAATGGTGGGAGAAAGTGGTGGAAAAGGGGGAAAGTGAAATAAGTATTTTGGTTAGGTTAATAGTAGGGTTGTGACACCTGTAATAATATGACGTGGAGCCTCTGCCGGCACTTTGACGTTGGTCCCTATGGGTCGGGGCTAGCATGGGAGTGTATGAAAGTTTACTGGGTCGTGGTGTTTCTCGACAGTTTATTGGGAGTGCGGCTAGGAGCCCATTTTATGTACAACATCCTAATAAACCTATTGGGAGGGCTTTTGTTGTGCCACCTATAATTTTTAAGCCTATTTTGTTGGCATTTTTATAATTCAGAGTTTGGCATCACGTAGAACATGCAAAGAAATTTAAATACCTAGCCATAAAGCCTGGCCACCAAATGTCGTCCATCAAGTTTGCCCATCACATATTACATGCATAGAAATCAAATAGATGTTTTTTGCTCCTCCGTTACTGTTGGTTTTGGCTCCTCGGTATCGTCGGTGTTGGCACACCCGATGACCTAGGGGAGGGGGTTGTGCTCCCTTAGTTCCAAAAGAGGTCCCTTGGCTTACCCCACTGATGCCAACGTTGAGCCCTTTGCTTGCAGCAACTATTGTCGCCTACATTGCCTTCTTATATATCAAGCCCCTCTCTCGTCGCTTGTTGCGGTCATTCGCGATCTTTCTCTAGCGGGACAATTCCACCTTCTAATCCTGTGGCGTCATCTCAGTGGTAACAAATTACATCCCTTGGTGGAAAGGCGCATTGGTGGTTCTTACGAGTTGCGCCACCGGTGACTATGAACGAAATCCGTCGGTGATGGCGGTTGGGCAGGAACGAAAATGACGGCGAGAGAATGGAATGGTGGGTAAAGGGGATGTGAATAGGGTTTTTGGATATATCAATGACTGAGGTGGCACCATTGCCAGCTCCCACACGGGTCCCTATAGGTCGGGACCAGCATGTGAGTGTCGGACACAGTTCATTGAGAGAGTGAATGAGAGCTCATTTTAAGTCTGATGACCCAATAGGCGTATTGGGAGGGCTATTGGGGAGCACGTGGTAGATCACGCACGAGTGATATCTAACCGCTGATTTTGGATGACTGCTTGCGTGGTTGACTAAATAAAAGTAAAAGGAAAAATTGTAGGGAAATACGAGACTACATAATGATTTGACATACTCTTGTGACATGATCTATGTTGGGGATCCGTGACACAAGGGTCATTATCAAGGACCTGGAGCCCTTAGTGTGGCCTATTAGATCGAAACTGAACCATGGTGTGGCAGGTTTACTTTGAAGAGCAGCAAGACTATCCTCGTAGATTCCTGCTTATCCAGCCTCCCCGTGTACGTGATGGGACTTGATGAAGGATAGTTTTGATGATCCATTCGCAGTCTCACTTCCAAGAAATGAAATAAAGTTTATTTGTTTCGCAATCGGCTCGGGTCAGCATGTTTGGATCTCTCAAAGACAAAGATGAAAGTATATGTGTAATGGGGAGGATTCCCTCAGATTTTATTCATAAGGTGGTCGAGAGATCGTACAATGTGTCTACAAGAGATATCGGTGGGTTTATAATGATACCGAAGAGAGATGAGTCTAGAGTTATGACTAAGGCTAATGGCGAAGACTTGAGCGATTATGGCATGTCCTTCTCACGTGAATGTTCTTTAGTACTTATATGCGTTGATGGTAGCAGAGTCTTCCGTAGTCACGCTAGGTCTTCATCTTGTCTTGCATGTAATATTGATCTCTGATCTCCATTGCATGTACGTTTGGTCTTCGGGATCTCCAGAGAGCCATCTTGCAGCCCCACATGTCAGGTGGGTTAAGGTAAGGTTGGTTGAGAGCTTCTAGATGCAGGCCTTCGGGTCCTTGATTGTAGAGGTAGGTGTGGGCAGGAATTGTGGGTTTAGGACCATGTGGGGGTACATGCATAAATCCACCCATCACCAACAAGACCTCGATCAGTATCTTTAATAAGATGGTCTTCCTTTTAGCAGAGTTGCTTTAGCTCGGGCTCAACCTCTGCCTGGTGAGCTCGATGACTTCTTCTTGGTCTTGAGGCACGAGGTCCTGGTAAATTCTCGAGGTCTTGGTGTAAGGCCTCCTGCATGTGCTGATGTCTCGATCGTGTAGACATTTCCATGTGCCCGTCCTCAGAGCAGGTCTAATGAGCCTTCCCATGTCAGATGTCCTAGGGTAATGGGTTTACAACAAGGTCCTGCAAAAGGGTTAATAACAAAATGGAAAAATGATCCTTCTGTTTAGAGGTTTGGATACCTTAATGACCTGAGAAGGCCTAAGGGAGAGGTCCCTTGTGCGACATGGAGTAATGAACCGAGAGGTCGAGAAGGTATCCGTGAATTCGGATCTTATCATGTTCGAACCTTGCCAGTGGACCCATCTGACACACTGAGGTTATAGTGGGGTTTAGGTCTAGTCCAAGATCATGTAGTGATGCTGACAGTTGTTTTAACTTCTCTTGTGACCTGAGGAGGTTTGTTGAGAGGATCTATTCCATGGCCGTGAGGACCTGAATCTGAACCGGTTGGAGAAATATTTTCAATAACGGTTGCTTCTCAAATCTCTTATGCAACATGGGAATCTGTTCCGTCCAGCGAAATTGAAGGTGGTGATCATAATGAGATTCCTGCACATGAGGACAGCTAGCAGTCCATTGTGAATGCGTGGGTACTTTCTTCCTCAACATCCCCATCATAAAATTCTACCATCCACCTTTTGGACGAGGGTAATTTCCCTTTCGCCTTCTCAGAGCTCAACCATGGCTAGATCTCCTGATTCTCCGGGAGCTCTTTTCTCCTCCATATTTATAGGCTCTGACCCCATGGAGTCTCTCCATAATCTTTTGGGCTTTAAACCTGAGCTGTTGCCAATGGATTCTCCCTTCGTAGATCTTGAGGAAAGAGGTCAAAGAAGTGGTCGGTGTGCATCGACACCTCTAGCTAGGTTGACAGCCTTGTTCGTGACGGGAGACTTTCGGCGAACCATGGTCTAAGATCCACACTAGGGGCTACCTCCCTATTCTTCAGAATGGGTAGACGGTGGTGCTGCTGGACCACCTTATTTGTGGGGCATTTCCCCCCTCTCCTCTTTCATCTTAGAGGTTTTTAACCATTTCCAGATCCAGTTTCTCCATTATCTTGCCCCTAATTCCATTACTATATTTTCAATATTTTCACATCTTTTCCAATCTTTCATGGGTACTCAGCCTCGTCTTGATCTATTCCTCCACTTCTACCATCTCAAATCTTCCAATAAAGTAGGATAAAATTGTGCAATAGCATTTATTTCTGTATCCGCCCTAGGCTCGCTGACTCCTACATCCCCATTGTTGAAGGAGCCATGGACCAATCCGGCAGTGAAGTGGCTGATCGAAACTAGTGGAAAATCTTACCCATCGTTTGTGGATACTCTCGCGACTGCCTTCACCGAATGGATTGCGCCTCCCAGCTCTAGCGAGGAAGTGTTGGAGTTTGCTGAGAAGATTAATTTCCTGAGAGATCAGGGGGTGTTCGGCGACATGCTGGCGGCGGATTTTCTACGCCACTGAAAGTTTCCTCTCAGCGATCCTCCCTCTGATCCTACACCTGAGCTAGGTAAGTGTTCTCATAAATCCATTCCTTTTTACTGAGTGCATCCCTTGTCACATAACCTTGACTGCTCCTCTTCTTCCACAAAGTAGTTGAACCTCTCATCGATGGGCGCGTTAACTCCCAAATTCTTCATATGTTCAAACATAATGAGCGGCCATCCAAAGTCCCGATAGGGCAAGCTGTTGTAAGGCTTTACTTACTCCTTTACTAGAACGACAACAATATCTGATCCTCCTAGCTTTCTGTCTTGGTAATCTTCCGTTCTCCCATAGGATTCGGGAGATAAGTCTAGTGGCGATTTTCCAAGAAGTAAGAGCTCTCCGATGGAGGAAGGGGTGTCGTCCAAGAAACGGGTCCGTGTATCCATCCCTAAGTCGGTGTTGGCCAATTCTTTGCCTGACAAAGTCCAGTGGCTGCAATCCATCATTTCACAAGCCAAGTCAGCGACATCCATCGAGGTTGTTCCTTTGTAACTACGCTACTTATCCATCCTCCTATTCCTTCCTATCTTGGTAGGTTATCCTTACTCAGGCAACCCATAGGAATTCTCGCTCCTGGGTCCAAGCGTTAGAGGAGGCTTCAACCCTCTACGATGACGAACACTGTCACGGTCTATGTGACTACACCTCTAGCCATGGGAAAGGCTATCACAGCACCGTCGCCCAGCCTCCTTGAGGACGTAGCAGCCTTGGCCTGAAGGATTGAGGTCTGTCTAGGGGTGCTGTAGATTTTTTGCCTTGTGTCTGGTAACTTCATATTGACGATTTCCTCTTTTAATGCCCTGGAGGGAGGTGTTGTCTCGCGAGCAGGTGAGCACCCATGTTGAGCTGGCGGTCGCAGCCGAGATCAGTGACCTAAATCTCAGGGTGTCAACCCTCTAGGAGGAGTGTTGGCAGGTCCAGAAGTGTTATGCCTCCATTACTGCAGAGAAGTGCAAGCTAGAGGAGGAGGTTACTTCCATGGCAGGGCTGCTCTACCGAGCCCATGAGGAGAAATCACGTGTGCTAAAGCTCGCTTGAAGAAAAACACCACCCTTGTTTGGAACCATGCTTTTTCAAGGTGCTCCGAGCCACCGACCCTCTCATAGTCATGCATCATCCCTCCTTCCAATCATAGGTACCATTCTTCTCAGAGAGGCATTTTTAAGAGATCATCTCCCCGCGAGAAGGCAATTTCCAAGATTTCTTCCAGTGGTCCTGATTAGGGTGCAGCGAGGGAGCTGGTCGTGAAGGTCCTAATAACACTCTGGCCGGGCTCACCAAGTCTGGAGCTCTTGAGTCCCACTGCCTGGAGTGTCCTCTTGCTCTAGTGATTCCATAGGACCTAGTGATTCCATGAGGACCTCCACCGTGCAGTGTGGAAGGAGAAGGTTCTGGCATTCGTCAACCATCAACTGCAGCCCCCAAGCTCTCTGGAGGAGTGAGTTGTGACGTGGGTGCCTGCTGGTTCTGTCTTTCCCGCATTGCCTTGTAATGTAGTTTAGTCACCATTGTCCATGTCTAGGAGTGGGACTGTCATTGAAAACCAGCTATATCCGACCTTGGTTAGCTGAGACTTTTCCATGTTTGAATTATCCCATTGTGTAATTTTAGTCGCCAATTCCCATGTTTGGGGTCTGGCTGTAGCATTGAGATCTTGTAGGGATGCCTGCGTACAAGGGAGTGTTTCACCCGTGGGTCTTCGTGTGCGGTGGGACCACGAGCGGTTGCTGTTTCTTTCATGGTCCTGAATGCGTTTGCTGGCATGTTTAAGGTAGGTGTAAGTTTTAGCTAGCCCCGAGTATTCTTGCTTGTCGGGAAGCTATTTGCCTCTATCCCGCTGCCAATGTTCCTTGGGATATCTAAGAGTCCTGGTCGTAGACCTTCCTACGCTCGTGCCCATGGAGTGAATACTTCGGCAACGATAGACATGGGTTCAAACAGAAACTCCCCTCAGTTGTCATAAGCAACTACCGTTTCCTGTTCCAGAGGCTTTTCATGCCTCCAATTTTAGTGGCAGGTGGTGTCGCACAATGATAGCCGAGTCCATCGCTTTCCCGGAGTGTACCCGCTTGTTTAGAACCGGGGTGTGATTAGATCATACGAGCGGCTTGGTAAGGTGCTTTGCCCTAATCTATGAGTCGTAACATGGATCGGAAATTTTGAAAGAAAATTTAGCTGTGACAGGTGACCTTATGACCTGCTACTCTTAGCCCCTGGGTACTCCGGTGGTGGAGTGGAACATGATGCCGGTTGGACGTCCTTTTCCGAGTTTGCACGACGATTGCAGGTTGATAGCACACGGAGTACATGATTCCTTTAAGCTCCTTTCCATTTTTCTGTTGTGTTACATCTAGGTGTGTCTCCCTGCGAAATTCCTATAGGTGTCGGAGTTTCGTAGCAGTAAGACATTCCATGTGTTGGAGTAGGCCACTCCGTCCCTTTCTATCAAATAGGCACTAGGTAGGGGGTTTCCCACAATGTGATAAGGTCCTTCCCACTTTGGGCTAAGTTTATTCTGGCTCACATTGGTCTGTATCAGTCGTATGACTAGGTCACCGATTTTAAAGGTCCTCCTTCGTAATTTCTTCTCATAATACTTTGCGAGCAATTGCTGGTTTTCAGAAGCCCGGATGTCATCCACTTCTCGGGCTTCCTCGATGAGGTTGAGGTCATTCATTCATTGTTGCTCTTGATCAGATTTCCTAAAGAGTCACACCCTAGTTAATTCTAGCTTCAATTCTTTCGGAAGCATGGCTTCGGCTCCTTAGACGAGGAATAAAGGTGTTTCCCGTGTCTCCCTGCTCTGGGATGTCCTACAGACCATAGGACGGTGGGAATCTCTATTACCCATGTTCTTCCAGTGTCGTGGATCCTGTCTTCCACCCTTCTCTTGATCCCCTAAAGGACTAGTCCGTTTGCCCTCTTGACCTATCCATTGGACTACGGGTGAGCGAATGACATGAATCACAGGCGCGTCCCGTACTCTTCGCAGAAGTCAAAGAAGGCTTGGCTAGTGAACTGACTTCCTTTATTTGTTGTGATGGTGGTCAGGGGCTCCGCCTCGATCCACTTTGTGAATGTGTCAATCATGAACACGAGGTGGGTGAAGCCCCCGGGTGCCCTGGGAAAGGGTCTAGGGTCTAGCCCCTAGGTCGCAAACGACCATGACAGAGGGATGGTCTACAAGGGCTGAGTAGGCTGTTGGATATTCCTCATGTGGAACTAACATGCGTGGCATTTCTTGACGAGGTCGTTGGCGTCCTCAGACTTGCGAGCAGCCCTCGTATTCTGCCACATTATTGGAGGTATGGAAGTGTATCTGGAGGGCATATTGTAGGCTCTCACCAATTGTAGCAACGAGCATGATCTCGACTCCATCTACTTGTATCGTGAGTGAGCCATCGAATAGAAGCGTCCAGACCTCCAGGTGGCAGCTGGGTTCGCCTGTACGAGCCATCTCATATGTCCATTCTTCCACAAAATCAGCAAGTGTTTGCCCCTTAATTGCTAGTCGAGGGGTGAAATAGATCACATAGTTGGATATCTCGATGTCCCATCGTGCGATCCTCCATGTATTCTCTTGGTTTCCCAGAATTCCCCCGAGAGGGAAGTCCATGTAGACAATGACCTAGTGCACGTAGAAGTAGTTCTTCAGCTTCCGGGTTGTTAGTAGGACTACGTAGAGGAGCTTCTGGATCTGGGGTATCTTTCCTTTGGGCCTTGTAGAATCATGCTGACATAATACACTGGTTGTTGTACTTTTTCCTCCTTCCCTTCCTCCGACCTCTCGATGGTGAGAGCGGTGATGACCGCCCTAGGACCACATGACACATAGAGGTATATGGTTTCCCCCCGCGTTAGGCGATGCTAGGATGGGAGGTTCGGAGAGGTATGTCTTCAAGTTCTAGAAGGCCAGCTCTGCCTTGTCGGTCCAGTCAAAGCCCAAGTAATTACTGAGGAGCTTGAATAAGGGTAGAGATTTCTCCCCCAATTTAGAGACAAACCGGCTGAGGGATACCATGTGTTCTGTCAACTTCTGAATCTGCGACCAATTCTAGGGAGATTCCATATGCCAGATCACACTTATCTTCTTAGTGTTGGCCTCAATCCCGTGGTGTGAGACAATCACCCCGAGTATCTTTGCTTCCTCCATCCCGAACATGCACTTTGTCGGGTTTAACATAATCCGGTACCTGCGGATATTATGGAAGGTATGTTCTAGGTCTGGTATGAGATCCTCCTTCTCCTTAGATTTTACGACGAGATCGTCGATGTAGACCTCCATATTTTTCTTGATCTGATCCGAGAAGGTGGCCTGCATGGTATGCTCATATGTGGCCCCTGCATTATTGAGTCCGAAGGGCATCGTCTTGTAGCAATAAGTTCCATCATGGGTGATGAAGCCCGTGCATGGGATGTCCTCCTTCCATAGGTGAACCTGGTGCTACCCAGAGTGTGCGTCCATGAGACACAGTAGCTTGCTCCCTGTTGTGGAATCGATGATCTGATCTATCCTCGGGAGGTTAAAGGAGTCCTTTGGGCAAGCCTTGTCCGGGTTGGTGAAGTCCATGCACATTTGATGTCCTCCTCCTTCCTTCTAAGTTATAACGGGGTTGGCCACCAAAGTTAGGTAGTCAATTTTCTCAATTGTCATGCGGCGAGGAGCTCTTTAACCTTCCCCTTTATGAACCCCCTCTGCACGTGAGTGAATCTTCTGAGCTTGTTTCACCAGTCATGTGTGCGGGTTAACATTCATACGGTGCTCAGCGAGATCCCACGGTATCCCCGGTACATTGGAGCTATCTCAGGCGAAGATGTTGACGTTCTCAGACAAGAAAGCGACTAACGTGGTTGTGATCTGAGGCTTGATGTTTGGTCCGATGAGAACCATTCTTGTTTCATCGTTTGTGTTGAGTGGGACCACCCGTGCTTGCTCCACCGGTCGGATCATTGGCCTGGGTCTTAACGTTTGGTGGGGGCCGTGATCTTCCTGTGGCTCGGTAGGGCTCATACTCTTTGTTACGAGGGGGTGACCCATGGCAGGAAGATTACCTCGGACCTCCTAGTGACGCGCAGGTCGTTGCAGCAGGCTTCTCCTAGAATTGTGATTATCCCCAATGGTCCTAGGAGATTAAGGACCTGATATGACTCGTGAGGTACATTGAAGAACTGAGTGAGCTACGGCCATCTGAGGATGGTGTTGTAAGGCATCTCCATGTCCATTACCTCGAACAGACACATCTCCATCCAGAAGTTGTCCCCGATTCAGAATGTTACGGGCAACGTTATCTGCCCAAGAGGGGTACCTGCGCCTCCTGGTATTATCCCGACTATCATTTTCATGATTGGCGGCACGAGCCCCTGCGGGATCTGGAGTCAATTCAGGGTACACGCCATGATGAGGGCGCAATAAAACTGTGGTGACCCAGTACACCACTGCACGTTGTAGTGTACAAGTCATTGATATGACACTCAAGGAAGCACTTATCCGTAAATATCACATCCCTCAGAGTGGTACAAAAGAAACATTGTGGGTCCAACATCTTTTATTTATTCATACCAAGAGCCAAGAGTGTACAAAAGCTTCGATATCCTCCTCGATCCAATGAGGATTCACAACGAGATAAAAATTAAATTGCGGTAGGGAAAGCTTACTAATCAATGGTAATACTAAGCTTAAAACCATTGGAGCTGGCAATTTACACTACAAAAATACCCCCATACCCGGCAGATTTTTGGGGCGGCATAAGCAAAAAGAACCAGCAAAAGTTGGTTACGCGGTGGATGAGCTATCGTGGCACCATTTTGTCACGACGGCCAATTAGACACCGTGGTACAGAAGGTACCAGTGGATTTTGGTATCGTGGTACGTGGCATGTAAGAGCGGCGATATTTCATGCCACACTTGGGCAAAAGTGGAATTCTCTCGGTACATCATCCAATGCAAGCATCGTTAACTGGGTAGCTGATAGGTGCGGCCCGCCACTGCCCACTCGTGCATTGTCTTTTATGTATGGGCCTTTTGTGCAATTCGGCCCGCGTGGCTGGCCCCAGTAGTTCTACATCCCAAGTAACAAACTCTAGATCTCACCAACCCCCATTCTTATATAATACAGGGTCCCCTTAGTCCCCACACTCCACTAACCTCCCTTCGTACAGCACCGCGCTCCCACTCACTACACTAATTATCAACTCTCACAAACTACTCATGCCCGTTTCATATGTTGTGATGCCTTGGAAGCTGAAGACCTACATGTTGCGTACTTATGACCTATCTAACACAACCTCCACACCGGACTCCTCTCAGCATAGGGTATCTTCATCTAATCAATCTTGTTCTTAGTTTTTCCCCACCATCTTGCATCTTGTGTTTTCTCTAATGGATATGTTTTCTCTTTTAGATCTATGCCGCGGTGGCCATCGGAGTGAGGCACACAAAGGATAGCAGCCGTGTCGCTATGGCCTTCGGAGTGAGGCTAGCGGACGTGCCGCTGCAGCCATCGAAGTGAGGCACGCAGAGGCTAGCGACCACGCCTGATGAGTCCAAAATTGAAGCATATTTACCTTTTATTTTTGCATAGATAGATTAGGGATTTTGGTCTTTCACTGCACTTGCACGTACCTTTTTGCCTTTGTTTCAACAGGATCCCAAACTACTAAGTCTATTATGAACATGTCAATTGGAACTGTCATATTATGTTATAGTATGATATTTTTAAGTGCTAAAAGTCATTTTTATTGATTTAGCTTCGCACCTAGGAGAATACCAAGCGAGAGGAAACCATCAGCCGTGATAATGACTAGTGGTACGGGCGGAGCCTGCCCGTACCATTCGCTTGTACCACGTGGGAACACATCCACCTTGTTAAATACTCTCTCCTGGCAAAGACGGTAGAGAGATCCGACATTCACAACCACTAGAAACCACGAAAAAACACATCTAAAAGGGATCTGAAGGAGGAACTTGGCGGAGGGCAAATTGTTAGAGATATGCCCTAGAGGCAATAATAAATGTAGTTATTATTATATCTTTGTGTTTATGATAAATGTTTACATTCATGCTATAATAGTATTAACAAGGAAACCATTAATACTTGTGTGATTTGTAAACTTAATTTGAAGTCCCTAGTATAGCCTCTATACTTCACTAGCTTGTTGGTTGATTGATGATTGTGGTTTCCCTATCATGAACATTGAGATGTTATCAAACAACAAGATCATATCGTTAGGAGAATGATATGGTGGACATACTCCTATAGATAAGCGTAGCATAAAGATCAAGTCATTTCAATAGTTTAATTGCTATATGCTTTCTGATACATAGTAACCTAATTCCTTCGACCATGAGATCATGCATATCACCTTTACTGGATGGATGCTTTGATGTCTTCAAACACCACACCGTAACAGGGTGGCTATAAAGGTGGTATTGAGTGTTCGGAAAGTATTGGTTGAAACACATGGATCAAGAGTGGGATTTGTCCATCCATATGACGGATAGATATTCTCTGGGCCCTCTCGGTGAAATGTCATCCAATTAGCTTGCAAGCATGTGAATGGGTCACAAGGGATCACATATCACGGGAACGAGAAAAGAGTACTTATCAGTAACGAGGTTGAACTAGGTATGCAGAGATACCGACGATCATAACCTCGGATAAGTAACATATCGTGAGACAAAGGGAAATTGGTATCGTATGTAAGTGGTTCATTCGATCGCAAAAGTAATCGTAGAAATATGTGGGAGCCATATGAATTTCCAGATTCCTCTATTGGTTATTGTTCGGAGAAGTGTCTCGATCATGT
Organism: Avena insularis; assembly: GCA_023614405.1. Taxonomy (NCBI): domain Eukaryota; kingdom Viridiplantae; phylum Streptophyta; class Magnoliopsida; order Poales; family Poaceae; genus Avena; species Avena insularis. The sequence goes on from CM042694.1 coordinate 523,785,483, forward strand.
CCGCATAATTCACGAACCGTAGGGAGACACACTTAAGGATTCGACGTTGTTTGAGTAGTTATGGTATTATGAGAAAGAGACCGAATGTTGTTCGGAGTCTCGGATGGGATCCGGGATATCACGAGGTGATCCGGAATGGTCCGGAGAATAAGATTCATATAAGGAAAGTCCTGCTTGGAGTTGGGGAATGGTTCCGGTGTTTTCATCGGGAACATTCTAGAAGGTCCCGGAATGTCCGGCACTCCGGGAGGGGGAAGGGTACATGAATGTGTCATTGTAAGTTGGAATGATTGCATCATGTACTAGGTGTTCTTGCTGTCCAAAATAAAGGGTTTATTTAAATCCTAAATTGAAAAGTCAAACGGCTAGTTTGAAAGTCAAACGGCAATTTTGGGAAGTGGGAAAAGAGGAGGAGGTGGAGGCCGAATTGGAGGAGGGTTCCTCCCCTTGGCCGGCGCACCTCCCAAGGCCGACTTGGGGAGGAACTCCTCCCCTTGGTCGGCCAGCCCTCCCACCTATATAAGGAGGGGCAGGGCTCCCCTCCTAGTACACACAAGTTCCTATCTTCTACCTCCGGTTTAGAGCCGTTTTGGTTTAGAGCTTCTAATTGCTTTAGCCAGCGGTTTAGAGCCTTCTAATTGGTTTAGAGCCTTCTAATTGGTGTGTATAATTACTAGACCACTAATAGCCTCTCTCATAAGCTCCACCATACTGCACTGCTTAAGGCGAAGCCTGCGATTTCCCTCTACTTCCGGTACCACGTTGTCTTTCGGAATCGAGGAGAGTGCTACAACCTCCGCTGCCTGCTGGAACAAGGAGAGGAAGGTCTTCAGTACCGAACGTGTGACCGACTGATCAAGGAGCGCTTCTTAACGTGGCTGGAAGGATCGTCTGCGATCTTGAGATCGGAAAGAGTACGACTACATCACCCACGAGAATCTGCTCTCGTTAACCGCTTTGGAATCTTCGAGGGTGAGTTCCTCTATCGACTCGTTGCTGCAATCTAGTAGATAGATCTTGGCTTGTTTGTTTGTATGCGATAGAAAATTTTTGTTTTCCATGCTACGAACCCTCTGATGGTATCGAGCCGTGTCTATATGTAGATCTGTTGCACGAGTAGAACACAATGATCATTGTGGGCATTGATGCTTTTATTGTAGATTGCTTTTGTGTACTTTGCATCTTGCGGTATGTTGGGATGAAGCGGCCGGCTAACCTTACATGACATCGTTCATGAGACTTGCTCCACGCTTGACATGCAACTTGTATTGCATAAGTGGCTTTATGGGTGCCTGTTTCTCCTAGCATAGTAAAGATCCAATTTACAACGGGTGATCAACAATGCTAGTATCAATGTTGTGGTTCTTGTTCGTAAGTTAGAACGACACTTATTGAAAGCCCCAAACCACGTAAAATATGCAAAGAAAGTAGAGGCGTCTAACTTTGTTTTGCGGGGTGTCAAATGATGTGATATGGCCATGATTGTGATTATATTTGATGTATGCAATGTTCCTTATTGTAAGTTGGCAACGGCGAGCCATATGGTTGTCTTTAATTTCTGTTAAGACCTGCGTGTCTATTCAAAATAGTTGTAATAGTTGAAGCTGGTGGACGACAACCATGAAGAAGCGTCATTGACCTTGATGCTATGCCGGTGATGATGGAGATCATGTTCGTGCTTGAAGATGGAGATCGGAAGCACAAAGAAGAAAGGACATATCATATCACATATTATGAATTGCATGTGATGTTAATCCTTTATGCATCTTGTATTGCTTAGTAGACGACGGTAGCATTATAAGATGATCCCTCATGCACATAAATTTCAAGTTCTAAAGTGTTCACCCTTAGTATGCACCGTTGCCAAAACTTGCTGCTTCGAAGCACCACGTGATGATCGGGTGTCTTTGATTCCGCGGGTGAATACAACGTAAGCAAGCCAGATTTGCTTATGCGGTAGCTAAGGTTTGATCTTGACGAGCCTAGCATGTGGACATGGCCTCGAACACGGATGGCGAAAGGTAAAGCATGAATCATATAGTAGATATGATGAACATGATGATTGTTCGCCATTGAAACTATATCAACTCTCGTGATGATCGGTGTTGATGTAGTGGATTTGGTTCGTGTGATCACTAAAACAATGTGAGGGATGTTGTTTTGAGTGGGAGTTCACCTAGTTTAATTTCATTAATTAATTTGAACTCAATTTGTCATAAACTTAGTCTAAACTATTGCAAATATGTTGTAGATCAATGGCAGCCCCTACCATCAATTTTAATGCGTTCCTAGAGAAAGAAAAGTTGAAAAACAATGGAAGCAACTTCGCGGATTGGTTCCGCAATTTGAGGATTGTCCTCACAGCTGGTAATTTGACCTATGTGCTGGATGCACCGCTAGGTGACCCACTGCACTGATGCTACCGATGAAGTAAAGAATGTTTACCTCGCCGAAGAATCAAGACTCCATAGTTCAGTGTGCTATCTTGTATGGTTTAGAATCGAGCTTGAAAAGGTTTGAAGAGTCGATCCATATGATATTGTCGAGGATCTCAAATTAATCTTTGAGACTCATGCGGCAATTGAAAGTTATGAAGCTTCAAAAGTTCTTTAAGCGCAAGATGGAAGAGGGTAGCTCGTTAGTGAGCATGTGCTTAAGATGTCCGCACGCAAATAAACTTCAAAGTTTGGGTATAGTGATTCCTAATACTTTGGGGTTTACCGCATCCTCCAATCACTACCACCAAGTTACAAGAACTTTGTGATGAACTACAACATGCGTAACATGAACAAAGAGTTGCGTAACTATTTGCTATGTTAAAATCTGCGAAGTGGAGATCAAGAAAGAGCACCAAGTGTTGATGGTCAATAAGACCACCAAATTCAAGAAAGGCAAGTCTAAGCGTAAGGACACTTCAAGAAGGGTGGTAAGAAAGTTACCATACCGACGAAGAAGACCAAGGCTGGACCCAAGCCCGATCTTGAGTGCTTTTCTTGCAAGGGAGAAGGTCCGAAGCGGAATTGCCCAAAGTACTTGGCGGATTTGAAGAACGGCAACATCAAGAAGAAAGGTATATCTGATATACATGTTATTGATGTGTATCTCACTAGTATTCGTAGTAGTGCCTGGGTATTTGATACTGGTTCGGTTGCTCATATTTGTAACTCGAAACAGGAGCTGCAGAATAAACGGAAGCTAGTGAAGAGCGAGGTGACGATGCGCGTAGGAAACGGATCAAAGGTTGATGTGATCGCGGTTGGCACGCTATCTCTTCATCTACCATCGGGATTAGTTTTATACTTAAATAATTGTTATTTGGTGCCTGCGTTAAGCATGAACATTATATCAGGATCTTGTTTATTGCGAGACGGTTACTTGTTTAAATCCGAGAATAATGGTTGTTCGATTTATATGAGTAATACGTTTTATGCACATGCACCTTTGATAGATGGTCTATTCATATTGAATCTCGATAGTGGAAATACACATATCAACAACATTGAGGCTAAACGTTTGAAATCAATCGATAATTCGACCTATATGTGGCACTGTCGTCTTGGTCACATTGGAGTGAAGCGTATGAAGAAACTCCATTCCGATGGACTTCTTGAATCACTTGATTTTGAATCACTTGAAAGATGCGAAGCATGTCTGATGGGTAAAATGACTAAGACTCCATTTTCTGGTATGATGGAGCGAGCTACAGACTTATTGAAAATCATACATACCGATGTGTGTGGTCCAATGAGTGTAGCATCGCGCGGTGGTTATCGTTATGTTCTTACCTTCACGGATGATTTGAGTAGATATGGGTATATCTATTTCATGAAACATAAGTCTGAAACTTTCGAGAAGTTTAAGGAGTTTCAAAGTGAGGTAGAGAATCAACGTAACAAGAAGATTAAATTTCTACGTTCTGATCGTGGAGGTGAATATCTAAGTTACGAGTTTGGCGAGCATTTGAAGAAATGTGGAATACTTTCAGATTGACACCGGGAACACCACAGCGTAATGGTGTGTCTGAACGTCAGAATCGAACTCTCTTAGATATGGTTCGCTCTATGATGTCACTTACAGATTTACCGCTATCATTTTGGGGTTATGCATTAGAAACAGCGCATTCACTTTAAATAGGGCACCGTCTAAATCCGTTGAAACGACACCGTATGAATTATGGTTTGGGAAGAAACCTAAATTGTCATTCTTAAAGTTTGGGGTTACGAAGCCTATGTAAAGAAGTTACAGCCAGACAAGCTTGAACCCAAAGTGGAAAAATGCGTCTTCATAGGATACCCGAAGGAAACTATTGGGTATACCTTCTATCATAGATCCGAAGGCAAAATCTTCGTTGCTAAGAATGGATCCTTTCTAGAGAAGGAATTTCTCTCGAAAGAAGTGACTGGAAGGAAAGTAGAACTCGACGAGGTTGTCGAACCTTCTCTCGAAATTGCGAGTAGCGCACCGGAAGAAGTTCCTGTGGTGCCTGCACCAATAAGAGAGGAAGCTAATGATGGTGATCATGAAACTTCGTTGAAGTTGCTACAGAGCCTCGAGGTCAACGAGAAATCGTACCACTCCATTGGTATGATTCCGTTATGAATGTCATGTTGGTGGACAACACCGATGACCCCGAGACATATGAGGAAGCGATGATGATCCCGATTCGAATAAATGGCAAGAATCCATTAAATGAGATATTGTATGCATGTTCGAAAACAAAGTATGGACTTTGGTGGACTTACCGGATGGTAGGAAGGTCACGAGAACAAATGGATTTTCAAGAAGAAAGCAGATGCTGATGGTAATGTTATCTATAAAGCTCGACTTGTCGGAAAAGGGTTTCGACAAATTCAAGGAGTTGAGTACGATGAGACTTTCTCACCAGTAGCGAAGCTAAAGTCTGTGAGGATTATGTTAGCAATCGCTGCATATTATGATTATGAGATATGGCAGATGGATGTCAAAAGCATTCCTCAATGGAGACATTGATGAAGAGTTGTATATGATGCAACCCAAAGGTTTTGTCGATCCTAAAGATGCTAACAAGGTATGCAAGCTTCAACGGTCAATCTATGGATTGAAGCAAGCATCCGGTTGGAATCAACGTTTTGATAAGGTAATCAAAGTTTTGGTTTTATACAAACTTATGGAGAAGCTTGTATTTACAAGAAAGTGAGTGGGAGCTCAGAGCATTCTTAATACTATATGTGGATGACATATTGTTGATTGGGAATGATGTAGACCTTCTTAATAGTGTCAAAGAGTATTTGAATAATAGTTTTTCAATGAAGGATCTTGGCGAAGCAGCTTACATATTAGGCATAAAGATTTATAGAGATAGATCGAAACGCCAAATATCATTGTCACAAAGTACATATTTGGACAAAGTTCTAAAGAGGTTTGGAATGGAAGATAGCAAGAAAGGGTTCTTACCCATGTTGCCCAATACGACCTTGAGTAAAACTCAAAGTCCGACATCGGCAGAAGATAGAGAAAGGATGAGTAAGACTCCTATGCCTCAGCCATAGGATCTCTAATGTATGCCATGCTATGTACTAGACCGACATCGCATATGCCGTTAGTCTAACTAGCAGATATCAAAGTGATCCGAGTGGATCATTGGACATGGTCAAAAACATCCTTAAGTACTTGAGAAGAACTAAGGATATGGTTCTTTCTTATGGAGGTGATGAACAGCTCGTTGTTAATGGTTACACCGATGCTAGTTGGAACACCGATCCGGATGATTCTAAATCACAATCTGGATACGTATTTATTTTGAATGGTGCAGCGATTAGTGGAGGAGTGCAAAGCAAAGCGTTGTGGCGAGATCTTCAACTGAATCGAATACATGGTCGCTCTTGAGGCTTCACAAGAAGCGATATGGATGAAAGAGTTCATTACAGAGCTGGGTGTGGTTCCAAGTCGCTGGACCCAATGTCTATCTCAGTGATAACATGGGCGCCATAGCCAATGCGCAAGAACCAAGGTCACAAGAAGTCAAGCATATCAAGCTGCGTTTCCATGCTATTCGAGAACATATCCGGGATGGGGATATAAAGATTTGCAAAGTACACACAGATCTGAATGTGGCGGATCCGTTGACTAAACCTCTCCAGGGCAAAACATGACCAACACCAAACTGCCATGGGTGTTCGTATATTACCATGTAATCTAGATTAGATGACTCTAGTGCAAGTGGGAGACTGTAGAGATATGCCCTAGAGGCAATAATAAATGTAGTTATTATTATATCTTTGTGTTTATGATAAATGTTTACATTCATGCTATAATAGTATTAACAAGGAAACCATTAATACTTGTGTGATTTGTAAACTTAATTTGAAGTCCCTAGTATAGCCTCTATACTTCACTAGCTTGTTGGTTGATTGATGATTGTGGTTTCCCTATCATGAACATTGAGATGTTATCAAACAACAAGATCATATCGTTAGGAGAATGATATGGTGGACATACTCCTATAGATAAGCGTAGCATAAAGATCAAGTCATTTCAATAGTTTAATTGCTATATGCTTTCTGATACATAGTAACCTAATTCCTTCGACCATGAGATCATGCCTATCACCTTTGCCGGATGGATGCTTTGATGTCATCAAACACCACACCGTAACAGGGTGGCTATAAAGGTGGTATTGAGTGTTCGGAAAGTATTGGTTGAAACACATGGATCAAGAGTGGGATTTGTCCATCCATATGACGGATAGATATTCTCTGGGCCCTCTCGGTGAAATGTCATCCAATTAGCTTGCAAGCATGTGACTGGGTCACAAGGGATCACATATCACGGGAACGAGAAAGAGTACTTATCAGTAACGAGGTTGAACTAGGTATGCAGAGATACCGACGATCATAACCTCGGATAAGTAACATATCGTGAGACAAAGGGAAATTGGTATCGTATGTAAGTGGTTCATTCGATCGCAAAGTAATCGTAGAAATATGTGGGAGCCATATGAATTTCCAGATTCCTCTATTGGTTATTGTTCGGAGAAGTGTCTCGATCATGTCCACATAATTCACGAACCGTAGGGAGACACACTTAAGGATTCGACGTTGTTTGAGTAGTTATGGTATTATGAGAAAGAGACCGAATGTTGTTCGGAGTCTCGGATGGGATCCGGGATATCACGAGGTGATCCGGAATGGTCCGGAGAATAAGATTCATATAAGGAAAGTCCGTTTGAATTGGGGAATGGTTTCTGTTTTCATCGGAACATTCTAGAAGGTCCCGGAATGTCCGCACTCGGAGGGGGAAGGGTACATGAATGTGTCATTGTAAGTTGGAATGATTGCATCATGTACTAGGTGTTCTTGCTGTCCAAAATAAAGGGTTTATTTAAATCCTAAATTGAAAAGTCAAACGGCTAGTTTGAAAGTCAAACGGCAATTTTGGGAAGTGGGAAAAGAGGAGGAGGTGGAGGCCGAATTGGAGGAGGGTTCCTCCCCTTGGCCGGCGCACCTCCCAAGGCCGACTTGGGGAGGAACTCCTCCCCTTGGCCGGCCAGCCCCTCCCACCTATATAAGGAGGGGCAGGGCTCCCTCCTAGTACACACAAGTTCCTATCTTCTACCTCCGGTTTAGAGCCGTTTTGGTTTAGAGCTTCTAATTGCTTTAGCCAGCGGTTTAGAGCCTTCTAATTGGTTTAGAGCCTTCTAATTGGTGTGTCTAATTACTAGACCACTAATAGCCTCTCTCATAAGCTCCACCATACTACTTGCCGCTTAAGGCGAAGCCTGGGATTTCCCTCTACTTCCTGCATACCACGCCACAGTCTTTTAATCGCGAGGAGAGTGCTACAACCTCCTGCTGGAACAAGGGAGAGGAAGGTCTTCGTCGAGTATCGAACGTGTGATCGATCATGGGGCGCTCTTTAACGTGGCGCTGGAAGGATCGTCTACGCGATCTTGAGATCGGAAAGAGTACGACTACATCACCCACGAGAATCTGCTCTCGTTAACCGCTTTGGAATCTTCGAGGGTGAGTTCCTCTATCGACTCGTTGCTGCAATCTAGTAGATAGATCTTGGCTTGTTTGTTTGTATGCGATAGAAAATTTTTGTTTTCCATGCTACGAACCCCTACACAAATCTCTACTGCTGCACGGATCATTAGTGGACATCGCATCATCCCCTTCATCATCAACCGATGCATCATCATCACCATAATCACCCCCATCTCTTATCCATTAGATCTTGTTGTAATTCCAGATTTAATTGTGGTTTGCACTAGATTTATCCCTGTATTTTTATCCATCCATTTGATTATGATGATGCCGTTGATTGCTTCAATGTGTGAGTAGTTCCTTTGTTCTTGGGGAGATGGAGAAACCCTAGCACTATTATGAACTTTCAATAAAGATGATCTATTCTTGTGTCCGTATGATTGGCTGATCTATGATAGATTTATGATTTGTGTTTGATCTCTCTCTTTAGATGGTATGTGTAATCGGCCACATATCATTTTCCTTCGGGACTAAAGAGAGGGAGAAATCCTTTGGACGTGTTTGGGAGCATGCCCAGAATAGCTTAGTGACAAATTGGCACCGGATTGTAACCTACACGGTCAAAGGAGGATAAAGGGACTCCCTAAGCTAATTACATATCCACGGGGAAACCCTTAATTGTGGTGGTTTGTATGGGTGATTGCTCTCGGACATCGCAGTGGTTATTTAGAGGTGACCATACTCTTGGCTCAACAAAGTGGCTTCCTAGGAGCCTTGTAGTGAACATCTTATTATGGAGCTCTCTCCACACATATCATGACACAAGAACTATGTTAGCTTAACTAATAATAATATCATGCTAGTGGTGTATCCTACATCCATGAGAACGTTTTAGCCTATTGAGTTCAACCACGTTTTCACACAACACTGTTACTTGCTTTCTTTTACTCGTTTTAATTACTTTTCTTCACACAACCAAAAAGCTTCTAAACACCTTTTACTTGAGATATAAGGCATCTTACAAGTATCCTTTGGTGGAAAGTGATGAGGGGCATAAAGACCTTAACCAAATAGCTCTCTGTGGGTACGATACTCTTATTTCGAAACTAGCTACAATTGACATGTGCACTTGCAGCCATCAGCGCCGCTGCGACCGTCGGAGCCGCACGGAGGATAGCAGCCATGCCGATGTGGCCATCGGATTTAACCGCAGAGTAGGACCAGTCCATCACAGTACCGGATCCGTAGGATGGCAGGTGTGTTAGGATAGTGGCGTGCACAAATAGCATGTCACCGTGGCCGTATCCCTTGTGCGAGAAGAATTGATATGCACTTAACATTAGGGAGTAGGATTAAGGATAAGTGGAGAAAATTTTCTCCACTTATCCTTAATCAGTTTAGTATTAAATTTTTTCTTTTGGAATGAACTCCAAATGAATTTAATGAAAAGAGAGGGGCTCAACAAATATTTTAATAGAAATGTAACTATATTTTAATGGTATGGTAATTTTCGATTTGTCAAATTGCAATGGATTATTAGTAACCTAAAATCAGTTATTGTTAAGGTAATTAATTTTCACTAATGTTGGAAGGTGTAACACGACAAATAATTCACGGTTAGACGGCACTAAAGTTCCTCCGTGAAAGTGCATGTGTGCCCCATGTGTGGTTTTGGTAATTAATTACAATCTCTATGGAGTAATGTTCGAATTGAGTTTCACTTGTAGGATTTGTCTGTTGCCATCACTTGGGTCATGTGTTGGTTTCAAGGTTAAAAGATGAAGAAGAAGCAATGTCCAAGGTCTTTGTGCCTATTGGAATCATGTAGAAGAAGAAGCTCAAGAATGTCTTGAAGAAGAATATGGAGTTCCTCATGGCTATTTTCAAGACATCATCAAGAAATGAAGTGCAAGCTCAAGATGCGCCATCTCTAGAAGATCACATGCTTGAAGCTTGCCATCCTGGGTGATCATGGTGTGATGACGACAAGTTCAAAGAAGAGGTTTCCCCATGGAGTATGCGGCAATTCACAAGTCTTCATCAAGAAAAGAATGAGCAAGAGAAATCAAGAAAGGTGCTCCATCATGAAGGAGTTCAGACGCAAAAGTTATGGCAGTTTTGGTTCTGTAGTTTCCCTGACCGGAACTACCGCTGCTTCACCAGAAGTACCGCTAGACCACTTTTGGCGCTGGTAGTACCGGTTGAAGCACCGGGCTAGTTCTAGTGAGCATGGGAATATCCCCCAGCATCGGTTCTGTTTTTGGCTGCCTATTTACTAGTACTTGGGTCGGTAGTTGACCGGAAATACCGCTCGGGCATTTTGCCATAGGTAGTACCGGTGGAAATTCTAGCCCACTTCCGCTCAGCCCGTGACACCCTACAGTAATCTTTCAATTTGGTCGCATCTATTTGTCGGTACTTGGCTGGTAGTGGACCGGTAGTACCGGCTGGAAGTTCTGGCCCAGGTCGGGCGGAACTTCTGACCTGTACAACCAGGTCGTTTCAACAATTTCAAGCCATTGGAATCGGGTTAGCCAAAACTTCTGGTGGCTCACTAGTACTACCGACCAGGTGTGTTTTGACCCAAACGATCAGTTATGTGAGCCCTTTAAAAGGGGCTCCTCTTCCCCTTCATGGCAACTAGCTCTTTTGGTACGTTTCTCTCTCTCTCTGTGTGTTCTCCATTATTGACCTTTAAGAGCTTGTCCTCTCCCCTTCCCCTCCTATGATTCTTGCATCTTTTTGAGGGATTTGAGAGAGGAGATCTAGATTTGCAACCCCACCAAACCAAATCCCTTCTTTGTGAAGGAATCCTTGGGATCTAGATCTTGGAGAATTTTGTGTTATCCTCTTGTGTTCTTCCTCTCTTATTCCCCCAATAGCTTTTGTAGCTTTGGTGAAATTTAGGAGTGAAGGACTTGCCCTTGCATTTGGTGCATAGGTTTGAGTTCTCCATGGATATTCAGCGAGTTCAAGCTTGAGGGCTTGTTTCTCTTGCGTTCTTGGAACCCTAGACGATTGTGTGGTTGTGGTGTGATTCCCTTGGGGCCTCCAATTGAGTTGTGGAGTGTCCTCAAGCTAGAGGCCTTTGTGGTGATTGTTGGGAGCCTCCAATTGAGTTGTGGAGATTGCCCCAAACCTTGTAAGGGTTCGGTGACTTCCCTCAAGTGTCCCATAGTGGATCGAGTGCTCGCCTTTGTGGTGCGCACTCGGGAGAATAGGGTGAGCTTGTTCTAGCGCCGGTGAGTTGCATGCCTTCGCATCTTGGGGTGAGGCCTTGTGTGGCGCTGGGTGACCGTCGAGCCACCACACCTCAAGGTGAGTCATTTGTGGCATTCAGAGAGCATTGCGCCATCGCACCTCTCCAATAGAGACGTAGCTTCTTTGGAAGTGAACTTGGGGATAAAAATCAACATCTTCGCGTTCATTGTTTATCTCTTAGCCGAGCCCTTTATTTATGCAATTTACATTGTGATAACCATCGTGCTTGAAGTATTATATCTTGCTATCACCTTGTTGCTTGTGTTGCTTAGCATAGGTTGTTGGTGCAGTTAGTGAACTTAGTGGTTTTAGGTTTTGTGCTTTGATAAATTAAATGTTAGTTTTATTCCGCATTTATTAGAGCCTAACCTGTAATTATTTTAAAAACCCTATTCACACCCCTCTAGGTGACATCTGTTGTCCTTTCATGCTGTCTTCAGTAATGTAACGAGGCATATCCTCCATCTCGCCATGGAAGCGCTAAGTTGGTAGATCACGTCGTGCCGAGCCAAAAAAATCCGCCACGGATGCACTTTCCCCGACGCAGTTATCCCTGGTAGCTTTTTTGCAGTGCTGCGCGAGAGCGGTGACTAGGGTTGTGCCTCGGCATCTATAAGCACTAGGGCCCGAGCTCCGTGTTATAGTGTTATTGGAGAATCTATACTATTGATAGCTCATCTACCTAAGCTTCCTATGAAGGATCCTATATCTACATTCTATCTTATTTCTACTAATTTGATTCCCTCTTGTTGATTCTACTCTTCATGTCGGTCGCCGAGTATTCTCACAACCTAAGCAAGGGGTTTAAGATGATAGATTGAGTACGAGCATACTCCGCAAGTTCTATGGTGGTTGCCTGATGTTTATTTGAAAGCCATTGATCAAAGATCCAAGACTTGTGGAGGTTTTCGAAAATGGTGTTTAGAAAAGGTAAGTTTTATATTTTTAAAATTCTAATTCTATCAGTCTTTGCGGGCTGTCTGAACTTTTATGGAGTTCCTTTCCACGCTACGATCGTATCCTTTCCTAGGATAGGGAGTAACGTGTCACATTTACACACTCTCGAGAGGTGTGCTACTTTTCCCACAAACGTATGTGGACTTATTACCCATTCCATATTTTGCTAGATATGTGGTCTTGATACCAAGTTTCACTAAGTCATGTCGAGTCCCCCTCCACAACCCTGTTGCCCACCCAGTGTAACGAATTTCGGTCAATGGACCTACGTACCATCCCTTCTAATATACCCAGTTGTTATCCTAAAGCACATGATATGGACATTATGGTCTCCCACTCGCTGATCACCTCTCTGATTCACAAACTGACTAGATATACGAAGACATACGAAAGAAAGAAGGTACTTCTGATTCCTCCGCCCCATAACAAGATTTGTGGTTAGCGCCATACTATACAGCGCAAGAATGGTTGACTGTTGTTGTTTATTAATCCTAACTTTCCTGGTGCAATAGAATCTCCACCACATGATCTTTCAACCATGTATATATCCATGATCCCATCATCCGCCATTTATTTATTTTATTCCGAAAACGGTATTGCGCTTTGAATGCAAGTAATAATGATGTTTTGAAATCATTTTCACAAAGTAAGCCAAAGGACATGTAATATTTCACTTGCATACGAATTGCAAGATTGACCTCACAAAGATGATGCAAGAATGAACTTACCTGGTAACTGCAGTATAATGCAATTTGAAGGTTTTACTTGACCCCGTACCTCAGGTTCTGGAATTCGCAACATCGTCCGATAAAGAAAATGTTTCGTTCGCAAATATGTGATGCTCTAATGTAATTATATCCAAATCACTTCCCTGTGTTGTGTTTGAATTTTACTAACTCAATTTCTTTGTTTTTGGTGATTTTCTCCCATTTTAGGGTTTTATTGCATTTTCTTTGGTAATTTATTTATTGTGGCAATCCAGTGTACATTAAGTATTTCACTTTGGAATTTTCATATTTTTATCAAAATTGGGGGGTTCCATAATTATCCTTATTTGTTCTAGTTTTATTGGATTTTTTATGAATTTAAAGTCTAGGAATTAACTATTTTCACTAAAACATTCACAAAAATTAAAGTATTTGAAAAAATACCACAAAAATACTTTTGGATTCCTTCCATTTTCTACACACAAAACTATTTTTATTTTATTTCTCATAGGTTTTATGTGTGAGATGTTTCATTTTGGTTTAAGGGTATTTGTGAAATGGCTAAAATACCCTTGAGTGCATAGGCCCACTAGTTAGACCCTAGTGGTCATAACCACTCCTGGACTAGGTCCAGCCCAACCCGACCCACTCACTCGTGTCTCTCTCCATCACTCTGCCCTCTCTCTCACTCGCGCTCACTCAGAGGCGAATGTGCATCGTCGCCACTTCGCCCGGCCGCTCTGGCCGTCTTCGGCCTCCACCGCCGCCGCGCTTCCGCTAGATTATCCCCCGCCTTTGATGTATCTTCCTATTGATCAGATTTCTCTCTCTCGCTCTCTAGAACTCGCTCTCAACCCTCACCCGATTTAGGATTTTGGAGGTCCGTCGTCTTCCTCGACTCCAACGCAACTCTGGTGTTCCCCATCATCGAGATGGTGCTCCTACGCGTCTAATACATCACCTATAGCTGGTGTGCGGTGATATGCCCACCTGGGGTACTCACCTGTGTCGCCAGCTGCCGCCGCCATTATTGCTCCTTCCTCCTCTACTCAGTTAGCATGAGCTGGGCTCACCCTTTTTGAAGGTAAGGACTTTCTTCCCCCTCTTATTCCTCCTATAGTTCTAGATTACTACTTGATTCTAGGGTTTGCTCTTTAGTACTATTATAGTAATGGTGTTCGTAGGGTTTCCTGGTAGGTTCTAGAGGCTTCTAGGGTTCTCTATTGTGTTAATTAGGCTCCTATTTCTTAGCATGATTGTATGTTCAATGGTTTAGGTCAATATGATTCTGAATGTTAGATTTGTTGTTTACTTCTTCAATTAACAAGTGTTCATTCAGTTAAGTCTGTGTTACTAGTACTTTCTATGCTAGTTTAGGTGAAGCAGTAGTGATCCTTCCATTTCTAGGATTAATCTTGATGGCTAAAAGTGGTTTTCTACTATTAGTAGATTTTGCTACCATGTCAGTCTATTTATCTTTGTTGTTCTTGTTAGGTTAATTTAGTAGTCACTCATGATTTACTATCAGTCATATACTTCACTCAATATAATTTAATATTAATAGTTTAGTTTGTTATTGCTTGAGCTTTTCACTCAAGTTTCTTTCTGTAAGTGTGTTGGTTAAGATTTATCTCATGTTTCTTATGAAGGTGTAATGTAGGATGCTTAGTCATTATCTCCCTTCTCATCCTTTGGCATGTCTTAGGATTTTGTCTAGGGATGAGGGATGAGATAGAGATTTAGTGTTATATTAAATCTTCATTATTTTCTATTTAATGTGCTTCTTCTTTCTCTAGCTAGTGCCAATGGTTGTGCCAGTAGCATGATATGGTTGTTCCTATGGTGTTCTTCACTTAGTGAAGATGCACAGTGTGTTACCCTCCTATATACTAGGTGCATTTCCATTGTAATACTCTCTCTGGATTCCTAAGAACTCTATGCTTTCCTATTCTAGGGTTTAAGGCTAATAACCTTTGTTGTTTCCAAAGTATGCTTGTTGAAGATCTACAGTTGTTGGTGTGGCTCTTCTCCTCCTATTCTTGTGTTCTTCTTCTCTTCCTCTCTTCTCTCTCTCTTACTAATCTCTCTAAACTCTAAGAGTGTGTGTTTTGGTCCAAACTCAAGTGGTGAGTTATGAGGGTCTCAGGTGGTCAGCTATTTATAGTGTTTCTAAGTGGCTGTGATGCTTACACTTATGCCATGCATTTAGGTGATTCACCTGCTTGTGCAAGTGTGAAACCACTTCTGTTGGTTAACTTACTCATAAGTGGCATGGGTTTTTTAGTGGTTAAGCTCATACTGGGTTTAACTTATATTTGCATGCCAAATTTGGCATATGACCCTTTTGTTTGTATATGCATGGGGTTGGTATCTACATATACCTAATCAGGCATGTCGATTTGACTTTTGTCCTGTTCTAGTTTTGGAACATGACAAGTGTTTATTAATTTGATTTTGATTTTGATTTAGATTTCATCCATGAGTCCTTGCAATTTTGTTTGGATGATTGCTCACAATATCCTTTGATGTGAAGATTGATTGGTTTATAATTTTTTGACCATGTTTTGAATTCCTACTATTCTAGGGTTCTTGACAGAATCTAAAGCCTTAGTAAAACCTTTGGTCAGTGATCTTATGTTGTGGTTACAGTAACTTCTATTGGTTTATAATTTTCATTGGCGATGTTTTAGATTTCTAGAATTCTACCTGTTCTTGATAGAATCCTAAGCCTCGATATTTCCTTCGGTCCAATGTTTTGTATCAAGGTCTCTACCATTTCTATGGGTTTAGTTTATCTACTTGTTCTATTTGAAAATCCTGGGTAGATGACTACCTAGTTGGTTCTGGCCTACTGGTGTGTTGTAAAAATTCACTGTGAACTGTTAGTGATCTATGCTACTATCTATAATGTTGAATTATAAGTGGTTGCTGTGAAGATTCTACTTTAGTTATTTCTGCCTTGGTTTCTCTACTTGCTTATACTCAGGCTCGGAGTTTAGGATTTCTTACTAGGCTCTTAAATTGGATTCTTACATTGAATGGTTTTGCCTTAGGGCAAAACCGACATTTTAACACTAACTTTTGTTTCTCTTTGTTGGTTATGTTCATAGGTTGAATATCATTGGATTAGCAGCAAGGATAAGAAGATACATAGGTGTTCTGTAGGTTTTAGATTAGGTTTTTCTTTCTTTTTGAATTTGATGTAATCCTGGATCATGTACTCATGTTGTGATATGAATAAAGATCAAATTACTTTTAATTACTATGTGAATATGATTTGAATTCTGATGTTTGAGGTTGATGGGGTGTTGATATTCCAATACTTATGATTTATGTGTGTATATGTGTGATTTGAATTTTAATTCAAGTTTTACTTAGGTTAAACCTCCATTTTTAATCCATTCAATTCAGTTGTGTTTAATATTGAACTTAACCTCAATTCCTAGTGACCATTTAGTTACAAACTAACCTCACTAGAGTCAAATTCAATCAAATTTTGAAATTTTGAAATTGATCCACAATTTCTATATGCATGTTATGAAAAACATCAAATCACACTTCTACCCTTCCTATTATATGAATCCCTGGGTCATTACAAACACCCTTCATCAATCAGGAACTAGCCAACCAGGACATTGGCGATTACCAGCGACACGAATAATGGAGAGTCTCACGTCATTCCTCCCCACCTTGGGCGATTCGACCCTAAGAATGTGATCATGGGCTCCATCCACACGCTTCGACGATGAGGTAGAGGTCTCGGTGCGAGTGCACCCGACGCGTGGCCTTCATCTGTGCTCCAGTTATGAAGAGCTTTTGTCCCTCCTCGACGTGCAAGACCTCCCCGGCATCCCGACAACGGTCATTGTGGGGATGAGGCTTTTTATATTGGGGCAACATCGTGCCATGCCCGTCTCCATGGATGCTTCCTGGCGATGAGGGTCCCCGCCAGTTTCCCCCATGGGCAGGAGTAGTTTGTGGGAGGTCTTTCATAGATCCGATCTGCATGACACGGGCTCCCTCTTCCTGGTGCGCCAACTTACGAAGGATAGTTTTCACGATCCCTCCGCAGTCTCACTTCCGAGGAATGAAAGAGAGCTTATTTGTTCGGCAATCGGCGCGGGTCAGCATGTTTGGATCTCTCAAAGATGAAGATAAAGGTATATGTGTAATGGGGAGGATTCCTTTAGACTTTATTCATAAGGTGATCGACATATTGTATAATGTGTCTACAAGATCTCGGTGGGTTTATAATGATATCCAACAAGAGATGAATCTAGAGCTATGACTAAGGATAATGGTGCAAACTTGACGATTATCGCGTGTCCTTCTCAGGTGAATGTTTTTCAGTACTTATAGGCGTTGATGGTAGCAGAATATTCCTTAGTCACGCCAGGTCTTCATCTTGTCTTGCACGTAATATTGATCTCCGCTCTCTCTTGCACGTACGTCTGATCTTTGGGATCTCTAGAGAGCCATCTTGCATCCCCACATGTCAGTGAAGGAGATATACCCTAGAGGCAAATAATAAATAGGTTTTTATTGTCATGTCTCAATTAGTTTATAATAGTTTCATATTGTGCTATAACTGTGCCAAGTAGAAACATTGGTACAGGTGTGGTATGAAACAACCAAGTCCCTAGTAGCCTCTATTAATACTAGTTCGTTGGTCATGAGAATGATCTGGGTTTCAAGATCATGGGCATTTATGCCGATTGACAACGGGATCATATCATTGGAGAATAATGTGATTGGACATTCCTCGAAGGATTGCAACACAATCAAGTCATATAGTTCATTTTTGCAACAGCTATACCTAGACTTCTTTTCCTTAGACAGTCCGCTCATATTACTCATTGTTTTCCGAGGCTGCTTTGACTGCATCAACCGTCATCTGGTAATACAGTGGCCATAAAGGTGTATGTTGGGTTTTTCGAAGGAACAATTGATGACATGTGACTGCTAGACCGGGATTTGTTCACCCACATGACGGGTAAAGATACATACGGCCGGGTTGGTGAGATTACATCCATAAATGTTGCAACATATGACTCGGTCACGGGGATGTAATATCACGGTAACAAGAAAACAGAACTTGTTGTGAACGAGATTGAACAAGGTATGGGATACCAATGATCAGATCTCGGACAAGTTGTATCGAGAAACAAAAGGACAAGGATGCTACATTTAGCGGTTCAAACAACATTGTCATTAGGAATGCATAGGGGTCACATGGATATCCCTGGTCCCTCTGTTGATCATTGATACAGATCATGTCTAGAGCATTCCCGAGCTGTGAGAGGATACACTTAAGTGTACGATGAGAGCAATCATTCGTAAGACGGAATCACAGTAGAGAAAGAGAAATCCAGAAATGTTCCACAAAGAGATTCAAAGTTGTTCGGAGAAAGAATAAAGGAAAAGCCCAGCAAAGTGTTTTCGAATTAATGGGAATTTAAATATATATTTATTATATATTAATTGTGAATTAATATATTCTAAATTATATTTATATTAAGATTTATAAAAGCAACTTTTATATTAGGCCAAATCCCCGGAGGGAATTAGCCTAGGATAAAAGCTGCAGAAAAAGGGAAAAAGAAAACAGCCCACTAGGCGGCAGATATTATCCACCGCGCCAGGCGACAAGTAGCTAGGCTTGCCAGCGAGCGGTACTACCGTCATGGGGCGAAGCAGCTGACGCCACGGGCTGGCTGGCCAACTCGACCCCGGGCCACGCGGGCGAGTGGGGGAGCCAGCCGCCAGGCAGGCCGCGGCCACTACCGGCCCACACGGGCCGCCTTCCCCTCTCCTCCTCGCGGCTGGGCCGCCAGCTGGTTTCGGCCCACCCGGGGCTGCCCGCCTGGCTGGCTCAGCGCAGGGGGATCTGGGCCGCCTGGTGCACCCAGGCCCACCCGGGTTGGCACCCTTTGTAGTTGGGCTGAGGGCATTCAGCCCATCCGGCTGTTCTTGCTATTTTTCCTATATTTCCTTTGACTATTAGTCCCACATGGCTAACCTAATGGGAAGGGCACACCCTCTCCACCTATATAAAGGGGTGCCCATGGGTGGGATTAGACACACAATTTGAGAAGTCCTTTGGTTGACTTTCTCCCTTCCTCTCTCTATACCTTGTGACCATGGCGCCAAGTCTGGGTTGTGCGATCGAGGCACACCTGCAGTACGCCGTTGCGCTGCAGGGATTCCTAGCCGGATATCAATTTCCGCACTCCCTGCGGGATCGGGGAGTCGGAGGTCTCCTCGTGCACCGGATGTGTATGAAGACACGAGGCGCAACACTTGGGGCGCTTAAATTTCGTGAGCCGGAGCTGTTGCACGATGAAGATGAAGAAGGAGCAAGGGGTGACCTGTGAGGAGCTTCACGACCTTGAGGTCGGCTACGAGTACGACTACTTCAACCACGTTCCCCGCAGAACGTTAACCGCGTACGGTCTACAAGGGTATGTATTCTCTACGCATTGGCCGTTACCGCATTACTACATAGATAGATCCTAGGCAGTTTTGGGGTTCCACGTAGGAAATTTTTTGTTTTCTGCTGCGGATCCCCTTTAGTGGTATCAGAGCCGATCTATGCGTAGGAGTGTCGTACAGCCAGTACGCACAAGTATTGTACGGGCATTGATCCCTTAGTTGTTACCCTCTAACGTGTACTTGTTTATATCACGGTATTGTTTGATGAAGCGGCCCGGACCGACCTTACGCGTACTCGTACGCGAGACTGGTTCCACGCTCAACATACGGCTTGTACCATATAAGTGGCTGGCGGGTGTCTGTCTCTCATTCAATAGTTGATATAGCATTTACAATGGAGGGCCCCGAAAGGGGTGTAATAGAGACAACTGTCGGATCCATGTTGTGGTTGAAAAGTTCGTAGTTTAGAAGCGGTTCTATTGCGAAAGCCCTAACAACCACATAAAACTTGCAATAGATAAAGTAGAGGCGTCTAACTTTATTTTGCAGGGGGAATGTGATTATGATATGGCATTGGTCGTTGTGAATGTAAAGTAGTTTACTTTTCTGATACTAAGTAGTATAGTAATAGTCATCGTTCCGATGAATGACCTGGTGGAGGCGTCGTGGACTTGGCGTCAAACCAAGGGCAGGATGGAGATCATGCCGGAGCGCTCGATGAAGATCAAGGCACAAGAAGCACCATATCATATCACATTATATATATGATGTTGATACCTGTTTTTACATCTTATTGTGTGCTAGTATTAAGATACTCAATGGTAGCAAATAAGATAATCCCTATTTAATTCCAATGTTTCGTGTTCCCCTTGTGTGTGCACCACCAAGAAAGTTCTTCGTTATGAGGCGCCCTGTGGTGAGTAGGGCTCAGACATATCTACATTCGCATAACGTGGGTGTAAGCCATGTTGAACATCGAATACACACAAGTTAGATTTGGCGAGCCTAGCATGTGCAGACATGGCCTTGAAACACAAGAGATCGAAAGATCGAGCATGAGTCACATGGATGATGTGATTGGCATTATTGAATGTCTACCTTTGATAATGCACTGATGGCCGTGACGATCGGGGGAGGTGCAGAGGATAGGGATCATGCGGTCACTAAAATCGTCCAGGGGATGACAATTTTAGTGGAGACCAATTATAAATTGATCTCTAATTATAAACTTAGTCTAGATGTCTGTTTGCGAATATCTTAGTAGTTCTTGGCCTATCCCATTGAGGTCCTTTGCGACCATGGGAATATATTGCTTAATTTGGAACTTAGCAAAAGGGTCCAACTTCATAGATTAACACCCACGCCCGAGGGATATCCTCGTAAAAGGTGATCTTCTCTTCTTGATACAATAACCATTAGGAGATAATTCGATGACTCCAGAATGTTTGGAAAAACGCTTAGCGATCTTGCATTAGAGTTAAGAACTCTTGGAAGGGCTTGATTGCAATGGAGATCATGAATGAAAAGGTATATATAAGATATACAAACTATAAATGTGGTTTTTGCAAAACTCGTTACAGTTTGCAAAGTATTTGATACTTGTCCCGTTTTGTGAAAACAGGAGGATCTGTTTGAGAATTGCTGGTTTTGAGGCAACATGACTTGATGACGGCAAGCAAAATAGTTGATGGCCGACATCACCTCTTCCCTCAAAGTTTGTCATTTGGATTAGTGGACTTGAATATAATTTTGTAATACTTGTTTGTATGTCTTGATTTTGGCGAGACGATTATTCATATGAATAAGTTCCAAGCCAGTTTGTACTATTCTTATGAACAATACCGTTATGGTCACATTACGATTACAAACAAGTTATTCTCATCACTATGTTAATGATAATAGTTTAAACATTTATAAAGGATTAGAATGCTAAAAGATATCCAAAGTTTAATAATGAAATGACACTATAGTTTAAGTCATTTTGGTTATTGCATGTTCTTTATGAAGATCGGGGTCCTAGATGCTTAATCTAGAGACTTTGCAAAATCATGCCTCTTGGGCAGAATGACTAAAACTCCACATTCTGGTAAAACGGTCATATGCGAAGCAATGTTGAATCTTATACATAGTGATGTATCGTATTTTCAACAAATAGTGGAAATCATTAGTTAATTGTGGACTTAAGTGAATAAGCGTATTTACTTAATGAAACATAAGTTTGAAATGATTTGAATTGCTCAAATGAGTTCACAACAAAAAAGAGGAAATTGAAATTAACAAGAATACGAAGTCTCTTCGATTTGATCGGCACGACTAAAGTATTCAAGTTAAGTTTAGCATAAAAGGGACTTGTGAAAGATGTTTCACAGATTATGATAATTGGATGAATTCAAACTATGTTAAAATGTCTAAACATCATAATCATTATGCATTAGATACATATGGTATAATATTATCTCTTATCGGGGTTATAGCTGTCGTTTAGAGTTAAACATCAAAATAAGCAAACACTCATTTGAAATACAAAGGAACATCTAAAGATTCGTGGAAACAACACCATAAGTATTGTGGCAAGTTCGAGTTTCTGGAGATTTCGATAAATCAAAGTCGTGGCGAATAAACAAGTCTTTGTAGAGCATTCTTAGGAAGCTATGAATGCATCATCCACAAGGGGCAAACCTGTTGTTGTCCTAAGTTGATGTGTCTTGATGAAGATACATGTGGAAGAAAGTAAAAGATCAAAACAAGGTATTTGACCTTACCTCTGAATTGTTGAGTGGCGCAGCGGAATTTGTTTCGTGGAACCAAACTCTGCAAATAGAGGAGAAACCAATGATAATGATCATAAAGTTTCAGGGAATACTTTTACTAAAGAAAGTAGGATTCAACTATATATTCTACAAGTTTGTGGAATGATATTATTGATTCACTTGTCTTGTTTTGAACAAGACATACCTACGAATCACAAAGAAGCGTGATGGACCTAAATACGAGAAATGAATGGTCATTGAAAACTCGCTAGTGGAATTCTCGATTTGATGATGATCAAAGAATTTTGGAATGTCCAAGATTATCGAGAGGACCTAGATTTGAGTGGGAGCTAAGTAAAATCCCTAGATCTCAAACATGAATGTCATATTTGAGTGGGAGCGTGAAATCATTCTGGGATATGTGGACAACAAATGTAAATGATGTGATTGGAGTTAATAACATTTAAGTTAGATAAATAAGGATGAAGTTGAAGTTATTAAACAATAAGATCTATCGAGATAGATTGGTAAGTTTAATAAGCACTGAATGTCGAATGCTTCCTGGACTTGATTCTGAAAGATGTTCAGAATGTCCTAAGCAAGATTCTGAAGAAGTTCAGAATGGAACAAGGTAAGAAAGAAGTTCTTACTATATGAAGCATTGAGTTAGTATTGCAACTATGGTTAAAAGAAAGAGATGCGTTGCATCTCCTATGCCTCAGTCATAGGTTCTTCCATATAACCATGCTGTATACTCGACGTAATGTGACCCGAAGTTCTGGTTGATAGGACAAAGTCTTAACTGTAAGAATGTGTCTTTAAGTGATTCCTAAGTTGATCACTGAACCAGAATTAAGTTTGTACTAAAATGGCAAGAAGCAATGTAAGTGGCATAGATGCATTTCATGCACTAGGATCTACATAGATATAGAAGTATAAAGGCTCCATCTGATGTGATGTATAATGTTATGGCGGGGCTAGTTCGCTTTTAACGTAGAATGATGTGTCCTAGGGCCCAGTGCCCATGAGAAAGCCCTCGAGGTTGATCTAAAGTCACTGTAAGCTCCTGGAATCCGGCCTCGTTCTACTGCCATGACTACAGTATATACACAAAGGATAGCAAAGTGTGTTTCGAAGTTTAGATGACAACGGTGAAAACGACCGTCATCATAAACACTAGAAACAAAGTCTCACTTTGTTTCCAAACAAATAATTTGACCCATTATAAGATAATGGTGTGAATGTCAAAATTAGGAAGACATTAACGATTTGCAAAAGACATAATGATCTGGTAAAACAGGACATGGACATGACGTTTCCCATGAGCATGCATGATGTATAAACACATATGGTATATGGTTTATATGAGTAAAATGCGAGCTGGATTATTTATATTCTAGTGCAAGTGGGAGGCTGAAGGAGATATGCCCTAGAGGCAAATAATAAATAGGTTTTTATTGTCATATCTCAATTAGTTTATAATAGTTTCATATTATGCTATAACTGTGCCAAGTAGAAACATTGGTACATGTGTGGTATGAAACAACCAAGTCCCTAGTAGCCTCTATTAATACTAGTTCGTTGGTCATGAAGATGATCTGGGTTTTAAGATCATGGGCATTTATGCCAATTGACAACGGAATCATATCATTGAAGAATGATGTGATTGGACATTCCTCAAAGGATTGCAACACGATCAAGTCATATAGTTCATTGTTGCAACAACTATACCTAGACTCCTTTTTCTTAGACCGTGCGCTCATATTACTCATTGTTTCCCGAGGCTGCTTTGACTGCATCAACCGCCATCTGGTAATACAGTGGCCATAAAGGTGTACGTTGGGTATTCCGAAGAAACAGTTGATGACATGTGACTGCTAGACCGGGATTTGTTCACCCACATGACGGGTAAAGATACATACGGCCGGCTTGGTGAGATTACATCCATAAATGTTGCAACATGTGACTCGGTCACGGGGATGTAATATCACGGTAACAAGAAAACACAACTTGTTATGAACGAGATTGAACAAGGTATGGGATACCAATGATCGGATCTTGGACAAGTTGTATCGAGAAACAAAAGGACAAGGATGCTACATTTAGCGGTTCAAACGACATTGTCATCAGGAATGCATAGGGGTCACATGGATATCCCTGGTCCCTCTGTTGATCATTGATACAGGTCACGTCTAGAGCATTCCCGAGCCGTGAGAGGATACACTTAAGGAAACGATGAGAGCGATCATTCGTAAGACGAAATCACAGTAGAGAAAGAGAAAGCCGAAAATATTCCACGAAGAGATCCGAAGTTGTTCGGAGACAGAATAAAGGAAAAACCCAGAAAAGTGTTTTCAGATAAATGGGAATTTAAATATATATTTATTATATATTAATTGTGAATTAATATATTCTAAATAATATTTATATTAAGATTTATAAAAGTAACGTTTATATTAGGCCAAATCCCCGGAGGGAATTAGCCTAGGATAAAGGTTGCAGAAAAAGGGAAAAAGAAAACAGCCCACTAGGCGGTAGATATTATCCATCACAAGCAGCGAGCGCGGCTAGGCTGCTGGCGGCGGCGAAGCGCAGTACTACCCCCGCTGGGAGGATAGCAGCCGAGACGGCCGGGCGCCAACTCGACCCAGCCTTGGCATGTGGGAGCCAGCCACCAGGCAGGCCGCGGCCACTACCGGCCCACACGGACCGCCTTCCCCTCTCCTCCTCGCGGCTGGGCCGCCGACTGGTTTCGGCCCACCCGGGGCTGCCCGCTTGGCTGGCTTAGCGCAGGGGGAGCTGGGCCGCCTGGTGCACCCAGGTCCACCCAGGTTGGCACCCTTTGCAGCTGGGCTGAGGGCATTTAGCCCATCCGGCTGTTTTGGCTATTTTTCCTATATTTCCTTTGACTATTAGTCCCACATGGCTAACCTAATAGGGAGGGCACACCCCCTCCGCCTATATAAAGGGGTGCTCATGGGTGGGATTAGACACACAATTTGACAAGTCCTTTGGTTGACTTTCTCCCTCCCTCTCTTTATACCTTGTGACCATGGCTCCAAGTCTGGGCTATGCGATCGAGGCACACCTACAGTACGCCATTGCGCTGCAAGGATTCCTAGCCGGATATCAACTTCTGCACTCCCAGCAGGATCGGGGAGCCGGAGGTCTCCTCGTGCATCGGATGTGTACGAAGACACGAGGCGCAACACTTGGGGCGCTTAAATGTCGTGAGCCGGAGCTGTTGCACGATGAAGATGAAGAAGGAGCAAGGGGTGACCTGCGAGGAGCTTCGCGACCTTGAGGTCGGCTACGAGTACGACTACTTCAACCACGTTCCCCGCGGAACGTTAACCGCATACGGTCTACAAGGGTACGTACTCTCTATGCATTGGTCGTTACCGTATTACTATATAGATAGATTCTAGGCAGTTTTGGGGTTCTAACGTTGGAAATTTTTTGTTTTCTGTTGCGGATCCCCTTCAGTCAGGTCGGTTGAGAGCTTCTAGATGCCGGCCTTTAGGTCCTTGATTGTAGAGGTAGGCGTGGGCAGGAATCGTGAGTTTAGGCCCATGTGGGGTACAAGCCTAAATCCACCCATCGCTGAGAGGACTATACATCCTATAGGAGGGTGTACAGCTCTTTTGAAAAAGAGTTGTCACGCTTCTTCTGGTACGATCCCAATGGCCATCAGAAATATCACATGGTTAAATGGGCGGATATATGCAGCCCCAAGGAGCTTGGGGGGCATAGGCATTTTATTTGCTCACCACCTCAATAAAGATTCGATGTTGAAATGGATGTGGCGCATCCTGAGAGCCGAGGGGGGCCTTTGGCTTTAGTTGATTAAGGCCAAATACCCACGGGGATGCCCACTCCTGGATTGTGATCATCGGGATGGCTCGGAATTATGGAGTTCTATCTAGGATATCAAGCATGAGATATCGCAAGGGATTACCTTCTCCATAGGCAATGGGGAAGGTACTCTGTTTTGGCTAGACCTCTTTGCCATATGCTCTCAACCATCACTTAGGGTAGCCTCAATGGCTCATGAGGGGATATGTTACGTTTCGTAGAACATTTGGCCCGGAGGAAACAACGACATTTAGAGAGCTAAGGGAGAGCATGCCGCTATCTCTATCAGAGTCAGGGGATAGTATCTCTTGGTGGTTATCCCCTTCGGGGTTTTTCTCGGTTAGCTCAGCACATCGGTCCCTATTTAGAGGGCTCGATCTACCTTGGACAAAAGCCATGTGGAAAGCGTCTCTACCCCTAAAAACAAAGATCTTTATATGGCAATTGCTGCAGGGCCACCTTTCGACGAGGATAGAGGTGAAGAAGCGACATGAGCCAATGGATGGGTTATGTGCACTATGTGGGTTCCCAGAATCTGTTCACATGTCTCGCGACTCGGTTTCTTTGGAACTCTGTCTGAGAGCCCGTGGGTCCTACTTTGCAGGCCCAAGGTCTTGGCAAATTTCTGGAGAACCGAGTGAACCGTACCAACAAGAAGCGACGCCTCTTCTGGTTGGTGTTTTCCGTGATGTCTTAAACGTTGTGGGCTATACGTAATAAGATGATGATTGAAAAGGTTTTCCTTCGACGTGCTTCTAACTCGGTTTTTGAATTCCAGCGTTTTGCATCGATGATACCCGCTCTGTAGACAGCGGGACAAAGAGAGGTTGAATGACATACTCCGACACTTATTGGAGACGGCGCGTCGTTAAGAGCCTCACGGCGCGTCGTTGAGAGCCTCACGCTTTCAAGAGCTTTTATTTTATTTCATGCAGCTTGTCTGTGTCGTGGCACAACGTATCTTTTTATTTTGGATTGTAAACCTGATTTAGATGATTGCAAGCGGGATGAAATTCTGTTTCGAGGATCTATGTTGAGAGGCTCACGACGCTCCCCTTTCTTTTGCTTAATTTTTTTTCGTTTCTCTTCTTGTAGCGAGAGAACTTGCAGGGAGTCCTTTCCTACGATAAAGTCTTGCCGTTCGTGCAGCTTTACAGAGTTACACTTGCTGGGAAGATCTGCTCTTTTTACTTGTTAACACGGTTTGAATCACTGCCAGCCCGAGGCTGCGACTATTGAGTGTCGCGCCAACCAGAAAAAAGAAACCATTCGTGGACGATGATGTGTCCTTACAGTGCCCACAGTGCACGGACAAGACATAAAAGGAATCGGTACAAGGCGTCGTCGTCAGCGTTGATTAGATGTCACTGCTGTTGTTACAGGAGTAGCAGCCGGGCCCACCGTGGAAAAGGTGGAGGAACCGTAGGTAGTTAGCACAGGATGCAAATTGTTTCTTTCTTATTATCGATAGATTTTGGAGGGGGAGATGCGCGTGGTCTCTCTTGATTTTTTTTCTTTTTTTTTCAGACGAGAAGCGCGTGATGTCGGTATTGGACGGAAACGATGCGAGGATGTTCCTGTCAACGTACCAAGAGTCTGAGACTGGAGAGCGATCGAAGCTGGAATTTAGGAAGCACAGCATGCAGTTCAGAACTTCAGAAGCGTTGCCGATTTCTCAAAGAGCGGAGCAGCCACAAATATTTTCTGCTCCGAATCTGATATGTATTTTTACTGTTTCCTGTGCCAATATACAACAAATAAACATTAAATAGAATATCATAAGAAGCCATAGAGTGGCAAAAGGGTGGAACTCGCTAATCTACAACCCGTGATGTACAAAGCATGCCTAAGCATCAGCCCTGCAAACAAATTCCCTGCAATTCTATGTCCGAAAGTATTGTGCTGCAAGAAGGATCCACATGATTTCTACAAATTGTCCTCGATGCTCCGTGTCTCATCAACGTGGCATGGTTGCGCCTCAGCGCATTTGATGTTGGAGTTCAATGACCACTTCTAATGATTCCTGTGAGGCCGGTCTGTTTTCTCTGCCTCCAGCACGATCACGATGAATAGGCAGTATCCAATGAGGTGATCGATTGACAGAGCTCTCAGTGTGGCCAAGTAATCGAGGGGGGCTACGGGCAGGGGAAGCAGTAGCTTTTCCACCAGGCAATTCCAACGAGATTCGGCAGATTGGGCAAGTCGTCTGCTTTTGTAACCATGTATCTATACAGGAAAGATGAAAATTGTGTCTGCATGTAGGCATGATCCGAAGAATCTCTTTCTCGTTGTATTCACCTAAGCATATGGAGCACCTGTGGAAGAAAAAAAAACTGTTACTTGTTTGATTCAGAAGTTATATGTGAGAATTCCACACGAACATCAACAGTATACATAAAGAACCATCATTAAGAGGTAGCAGAATCCCAACAGAAGTAATTTTTTTTCTTGACTATTTTATAGTTTCAGAAAACTAACTCCATGAAGCCATAGATATGGACAACAAATGAAGAAAAAAGTGACATCTAATTCTTTTCACCAAATAAGTTCTCGACTCGAACTTCAAAAGAAGCCATCCTGTGGTTCTCGACTCGCTAGTTATGCCTACCTGTACACATACATGTAAGTTATCATGGTGAAACTCTTAGAAATTTGATAACGGTACTATTTTAATCCATTTTGAAGGTTTATTACTTAGATTCACAAAGAGTTAGGTTGTATTATCAGTTTTCATTGAGATATAAGAATTGGGAGCAGGATCCTTAATTCAGAAAAAAAAATGGTCAACTACCAGACCTTCACATTTCCGTTCTTCAATTAACAAGGAAAAGAATAACAGGGGACAGCTCTTGTAATTCTCACCCAAGAAACATAATAGTACCAGTATTACATTAAATAGGTTATAAATATGTACTTCAAAGCTAGCAAGAGAGGTGCATTTTCATTCGGGTGTTGCATTTTGAGTTCCTAAGTCCTAACTGAAGCACCTTGACCAGCTGTCCAGTCTACGTACTTCACATGTCAGGAAATAACTCACAGCTTCGAGCATCAGATCATCACAATTTAAATACAAAAATATGCAGAAGTTTGGTACTTTGGTTACACATTGTGCTCGTCTGCATGCTAACTGACACCTTGAACGTGCGTTGAGGCAAATATGATAAATAGGAGCAGAAAACACAGCAGTTGTCAGCTCTAGATCATACAGTGTACTTACTGGGCATCATCTTTTGAATGGAAGGCCTCAGAGCTATATGTCATCGTAGGAATTGCAGCAACAACAAACGGTTCCAACCCACTGCAGGTATGCTCAATCTGTTAAACAAAAGACAATGAATTATGCCAATTTTAAAATTATCAGGTAACTGTAAGTTAACTGAACCACAGGATCACAAGGCACAACCGTAATTCGTACGATGGGTATACATTATTTAATTGAAAGCTCCCAATTGTTTAGTAATCTCAAGCATCGCTTTTTTATTTCAGGCAATGCAACAAGAAAAGGCAAAAAAACACTATGGTAGTGTGTGCAACAAAGCAAAGTAACATGAAGAGCATCTTACGATCTTAAAGTGCCTGCAAGATTGGAACTTGGGTGGGTTTCAGTCTACCAATGGATGGTATGCTCGACTTATTACACAAGCTATAAATCAACTAAACTACATCCCTAAGTCACATAAAAATGTGCAGGAGTAATTCTGAATCATAATTTAAGCATCAAGCTGTGGATGAAAATGTAGGAATCGGGCATAATGTGCTATGTGCATACCTTTCTATGGTACTTTGGCAATGCAAAATTAAACCACAGCAACACTTACTGGAATGCAAGTGGAGCGAACATAGCAAAATACTGGCATAAGGGTTTTGACTATTGATGATTGAGATTTGAAAAACGCCATAGCTTCTCGAAAGGGGAATCCTTGCATTTATGTACTATCATTTTTCAACTGGAAAGTTAGCCTGAGTGTATGACTGTAAAGCTTTGATATTCCAAAGGAGACCATGCTAGAAAGAATCCGGTTCTAACTTCTCTCAAGCATTCAGAATACACTTTCGGTACAACACATTCACGGTAGAGACATTTTAATCACCTTTCCACCATCCTATCTAGATGTACAAAAGAAAGTGATGTCTTGAAATCAATCGGAGATAAAAGCAGTTAAAAATGTTCATGCCTACCTAAAGAATAAATAATTTAAGATACTTCAATATGAGGGTGGAATATTTTGCTTGGTTCAGGTTAAGAGTGCAAGCAGTCACACTGTCCATTATCCTACTAATCATACACTGTGACTGTAAAGGTCATGCAAGAATACTTTTGGAAATGGTAAATTATTTTGTAGTACAATTGGACTGATAATGACGGGGTAAATATTGGAATTGTTTTATTTTTGACCAGTTAAGGTGTTTAGTCAAGTTAGTGAGCTTTCAATTTCACCCACAGGGTTGGTAGAGACCAAAAAAGGCATACAGACTGGGAATTAAAGTTAATGCTGGGAAAAAAAAAGCCAGATCGCAATGTAACTAGTAGAAAATTTAGCGCAAACAAATGGAAATACTCCTCTCGCACTATGGCCTTTAATCAGTGTGAACGTGGTTTTGCCATTTATTACTACGGTTAAGGGCAATTGATCCCCCAAATAACATCCATGCCTATTTTAGTCATGCGGTTTCCTTTTTCCTGTTTTTATAGCCTAGTTGCTGGGAGTTGCGCCTTTGAGACCCATTTATGTTTTCATAAAAAAGAAGTTGCTGACATAAAGTAACCAAAAAAATAGTATGCATATGCTACCCTGGTTTGAGTTGTTGATTATAAGGGCTAGTATAAACCAGCAACTAAGTTGAACTTCAATTGCTATTCAGGTAAACGAAATTGAATGAAGGAACCATTCGTCATATATTCCCTTTGTAGGTTCTATAACTAACCACTACTCATTCAACTATGCGTATTAGTTTCACATGCTGGATCATACACACTGCACAGAATCGAACTTGTCATGTAGTATGTTAAAGCAATGCGGCCACCGTCTAGGCTCCGATGAAGAAGTCGACTCCAACGAAGCTTTTGCGGAGTTGTAAGCCAAAACCAAAACGTTAGCGACCGCCAATTAAGTACGCCGCAATGCCTCCACATCTGCCAGCTACACCTACACAGAGAGGATGGTGATACGCTACTACGGGTGACGAGAGAAATAGCTCACCGTGCGATCGAGATCCGCAGTGCGGAACTCGATGTCGAAGTCGAAGGGCGCGTGGCCCGGCGCCATGGCCCGTGCGGCGGCGGCGACCGCGCCCGCGTCGGCGTCGTTGTCGGCCCGGACGGCGCGGCCGCAGATGAGGCGCGCGCAGACGAAGACGATGAAGGTGGCGCTCATCCCGAAGCCGATCACCGTGGTCACCAGATTCAGCCCGGACCCCAGCATCTCCCCGGGCGCCCCGCCGCCGCCAAGGCCAGCAGGATCAGCACGCGCGGCGAGGGAAGACGAGCAAGCGTGCGTGCGTGCGCGGGGTGGCGTTATCACGGCTGCTGCCCGAGCAGGCTTGGGCGTATAAGAGCGGCGCGGCTGGGGCCGAGCCGGGTGTCCATGGGCGCGGGGTTTGGGATTTGGGATTTGCGTGGGCCGCTGGCAAGGAATGATGCGCCGCGGGCGGGCGGGCGGGCGGCGGGTAGAAAATGGAATCCGGGAGTTGGTGGTGGTGGCAGAGTCCAGAGGACGGGGAGTATCTTCGTGTGACTTGTGAGGGCGGGGGTGCCTGCCTTGCGCTCTCGCTGCTGATCGCGACCCTGTTCCTCCGGTCCTTCGCTCGAGATCTCTCTGTGACGCGCGGGCCGATGCCACTGGAGGGGCCGACTGCCTTGATTTGGATTGGATAGAGGCGTGCGGGACACAACCCACCGGGACAGCGTGCGGGCCGGGGAATAAGTCCAAGATTGGGCAGTCGCTAGTCGCTGCGCTGACGCACAGATGTTCTCTTCTGTTCCTGTGGCTCACAGTTTTTTTTTTTTTTGAAAGAAGTATATATTAATATCGCGAAGATAGCAAATTATACCTGGCCTCTGCAACAACGCATGCGCTAGCAGCCTTACGGATGCACATAGCCCAGAAAAAAGGAAGAAGAATTACAAAAAAGAAAAGTCCCGCTACAGAGAACTATTCCTCAAAGCAACGACACTAACACCAGAACAACATCAGTCGTCCAACCACTCCAATAGCAACGCCTTCAAGAAGGAAACAGCGCACAAGCGCCATCGTCGTCCGATCAAAGATCATAGGTTTTCACCCTGGAAAAAGTCCTTACTCGCAAAACAATGCCTTCAACAAGGCCATTGCCAGACACAACCAATTAAGGCAGTCCTTGGATTTTCACCCTGCAAGGTAAGAGTGAAACTTCTCCTGTGTTGTCGCCCCCACAAACAGTCACTGTTGCGAGTCACAGATCACGCAGCCAGTTCCTCGACGCCACAAAGACTCTAACCACCATCACAGTCCTCATCATGCTCCTTTCTTGACATTCTCCGCCTCTTACTTCACCATGGATTGTCGAAGACATGATGCATGATGGTAATAGCGCGAGCTTCAGAACGCCTCCCTGAAACCAAACGGCGAGAAAAACATGGGTGCGCCGACGGCCAATACCTTCGATCCAAAGAATCTCCGAACATGTTCGTCCATGGAGTTCGCCGGAGCCTTTGAACACGCCGGTCCGCATCGATGAACGAGGAAACAAGCGATCTTCTTCTTGTCGCAGAAGAAACCCTAGGACCGCCGCCATTATTCGCAAGACTAGACTTTCACGCCGCCACCACCATCCAAAGAAGAGAGCAACATAGGAGGGCCAACAAGTGCTTGCTGCAGAATCACCGGCGTGTCTGCCCGGAACCCACGCCCGATGCCCTCATTTGGACGAACGACCCAGATCTGACCAGATCTTGGTCATCCAGGCACAGATCGCGTTGTTGCCTCCTCGTTGGAATGGCTATAGGGCGATGCGTCGCTGCCTCCACATCTCCTCTCCCGGAGGCCTCAGCCCGCCTCCGCCATGCCGCCAGTTGCCACGGCGCCCCACCATCCCTCATGCGGCACCGCCTGGAACACCTCCTCTTCCCACCGTCAGTTTCGACGAGATAGGCGCCGCCACCGCCGCCGGAGCCGGCAGCAGCGACGGCCGGGAGGATAGGGATCGGGGGGAGGCGGGAGGGAGGGAGGGAGACTCTAGAGTCACCCGAGGGAGGAGCGACTCGGGAGACGAGAGCACAGATCCATGGACTACTAGATTTTCTTTCTGCCGGAGTAAAAAGATGGTAACGACCGACGATGCTTGAGTACTGTTCGGCTGTGTCAAAAACAACCACGGATCTGTTAAGGTCCACGTCAGTGCAGCTCTTTTTTCTCCCAAGTCTTGCCCGCTGGTGAAGTCTTGCCTAACGTGGAACAGGACGCGGCAGCGTGCGCTGTACTATCCGAATGACTCGATTCAGCTTACTGATGCCGATAGGACATGTTGTAAAATCTGTCGAAACAAACCCAGTAATAATGGAGAGCAACGTCGTCAGGTTAGATTAGTTGGACTTCTTTTCGGCCGAGGCCCGAGGCGTATGTCGTCCTGTAGACTAGTTGGACTTGGTCCATTAGCCAAGACACCTACGAGGATACAGCCTGTTTCAGAACTAGACGACTAATCCGCGGCCCAAGTGGTCGCAACCTGTACTCTCTCTCAGAAACAGGGTCACGAATGGCGTGCAATCTGCACTTCCTTTCCTCCCGCCCAATTCAGTACGCGGCGACACCACCCAGATGTCCTGCAAAATAAGATGTATTGTGAGCACAAGATGGACCTGAGCTCCTCGATCAGAAGAGGAGTCATCGGGAGGGAAGTTAGTCTACTCAGCGACCAGTTTTCAATAAGTTCAAGCCTAACCATCAGCACCAGCATTCAGGCAGGTCTAAGCAGTCAGGGGTTCTCTTCAACTCAGCGTTAAGATGATTCAAAGTAGGCTTCTTTGAAAAAAGTCCCACATCTAAATATCCCACTCTGTGGAGACGAGTCCGACAACCAAAAAGGATTGAAAATCTGATCCTTCGCATCGTTCCTTGCTTCGGGAGGCGGTTTTGCCTTCGGCCTGCCGCGAGATTAGGCTCTGCATCTGTTAAGATATATATTTTTTTTTGCCAAGAACGTTTTTTCGCACGATTGTTCGCGTTAAGTAGTATCATGGCCCACACAGTCCAGGTGCTTGTTGAAATGCTACTGCGACCACAATCCGAGGCCTGTTTTGATATCTTTAGAGCATCTCTAGTAGATAGGCCATACTGAAAATTTTGGGCTGATATGTGGTATCGCGGCTAAAAAATGACCTTTCCAGATACCGCAAAATGGCCCGTACCGCAATTTTTTTTGCGGTTTTCCGCATCGAGCTCATCCATCCCGCATATATTCGGTGCGGGGGTGCTGGATGCGGGATACCGCATCCATTTTCTCTTTCTTCCCCGCCCAGAAACCCTTGCCGCCGCCCGCATTCTTCGCCGATTCCGACCGATTCTGCCGACGAAAAGCACATCGCCGCCGCCAACCTCCGTGTGCACCCCCCTCTTGCCATGGCCGGCCAATCGAGCCGCGATTTGGCGATCTGCGATTGCTGCCGCTGAGGCGGAGGAGTTCGGAGCGAAGGCCCGTCGATGTAGGGACACGGCATCAGCGCCTGTGAGCGCACCCGCGCCCCTCCCCCATTTCCTCCCGACGATGCCGCCGACGAGGCAGAAGAGCTGCTCCTGGCGGATATGTGTGCCCTGCCACCGGTCGTCCACGATCTTGCTGTCAACGACGAGCAGGAGGCGGTCTTGCTCACTGAGGCCAAATACCACTCGCTGTGCACCGCGGTCATGCAGATCGTGCAGCGTCGGAAGCGCCGCCACAACGCGTGCATGCGGAGAAGCGCGCCATATCTGCTTCCGCGAGCATGACCGCCGGCTCGAGGCCCTGGAAGCTCACTTACCCGGCGAGTACTTCATGGCAGACGACTTCGGCAACACGGCAACCGACGAGGAGTAAGCGCCGTCGCCGATGATGATCTGGTGAGTAGGTACCACCGGTAATGCGTAGATGCTAGGTAAAGTATGGATGCAGGGAGCGGCATCAAATTCTGCTAAAACTATATATATAGATCTATATGATCAAAACATTCTCTATGTAATCTGGCGCCAATGTGTGATGATTTTTAAATATGCAGTTCGGATTAGTGCATATGTTCCGCCCCATGTTTTTTCATACCGCAAAAAAGTTTCAGCTGTACTGCATCCGTCTTTTGCGGTACCGCGATATACGGTATCTGCTAGAGATGCTCTTACTTGCTTCACCCAATTCTCTGTTGTTGCTTCACCCAACACCCGCGGAGACTGACATGACCGGTTGAGATCTCGGTTTGTAATATGAGACGGCCACACTTATGTGGCATTTTGGGCTGCTGCGGCCATGAATTTGAACTTATTATTATGCGACTTTGAACTATTTGAGAGACTTTAAATTTGTTCTAAAAGTTTTAGGAGTTAATTGTTGGAGGCGCCGTTGTTGGAATACACCCTAAACTGCCGGCAGTTTGAACAGGCTTCCCAGAACACATGTCGACACAGTTGGAGATGCTAAGCATGGTTTTCCAGCTCAGTCTCTTGATAAGTGATCATGTGTTTGGCTTGGTTTTCCAGCTCAGATCTCTTGATAAGTGATCATGCATTTTATTTACTATATTATCATTTCGGAGCTTGTAGTTCCAGTTTGGCACTTTGCAATTTATATGCCGCTGACTATAGCTGTCCGATCTGGGATTCCTTTGCTGCAGCTCCACAACTTGTTATTATTATTATCTAAAAGTTGACTTCACAAATTAGTTCTCGACATCAGTTATAAGCTCAGCCGTTACATAATTCGAAGTAATTTCATGTTATAACTAAGCTTCTAGAGAATGGAAGCAAATGAAGTGGATCACCAAATTATTACTAGTAAATGGGCACGTGCAACGCACGTCTCCAATAATTTTATGTATTTTTTCACAAATCAGAAATCAAATATCTGAAGTTATTTGTTAATTAACATAGCTTTCTTGCCACAAGCAATCCTATGGAACATGTAAACATGATTTCTGTGTCACATATTTCATTAATTCGATGTTCTTATTTGCAAATTATCTACCAAATGTCGGAAGTTAGTTATTAAGTGGAAAACATTCCGAACAAATGTTCAGACCCTTTTCTGTTTCACTAAAAGATATAAGAAAAATGATATCCATGAGCCAAAATATTTTTAATGTTTTTTGAAGAGCCATTCTTCTTCGATCCCATAAGAGCTTCTTTAATGATTGGCACAAACAAAATTGTCCATTGCAAAATAAAATAAAGGATCATTTTCTTCCCCATTAGAAACTTGTCTAACTTCTGACAAGTTTGCGTATTAGAATAATATATTCGTGTGTAGAACGGTAGAAGTATCATGTTCTTTTCAATGAGTAGTTTTGTAAATCCAAAAATATAACATGCCTTTTTAATCCCACTCCTCTGTTCAATAAGTAAACTTTTTATGTAGTTTTAATACGTGTTACATCTCTGACAATCCAAACGCAGCACATTCGTTGACCAAATTAAGCATAGAAATGTGAAGATAACTTTGAAAACAAAAAATGTGCTAATACACAATTTTTATAGCTACCTACTCGGTCAGTGCTATTTTAAGAGAAAAATGTGCCCTACCGCAGATGAGTTACTACATGGTTTATATGGCCAAGATGGAGCTTCCTGGACACCGATCAAAATATATATAGAGACAGTGTAATTAAATTTGTTGCCAAAATAGTCAAATTAGAGGCAATATAAGAGTCTAGTGTAATTAAGTGGTTACTAATTGGTAATTCTAGGATATAGTTTTTTTCATGTATATAGTCTCCCGGCCCATGGCTGACCAAGCATCAACAATAGTAGACAAAAAATATGGAAGGGTTGAGTCCAACTGTCTCACTGACGTCCATCAAATTTCTCTTCCACGGTAAAATCACTGAAAACTACATGAATTATTAGAAAATGAGGAAAGGCGGAGAAACAGAAGTTAAATGTGAAACTTTGCAGGGATAATGATCATGCTTTTTTTTGCAGGGACAATGATCATGATGTTGTCGGGTTTCGCAATAGTAAATATGAAACTTTGCAATTCAGTATATTTGTCTAAAAAATATACTAATGCAATGAGCCTTTGTTGGACCATAAGACTGGAACAGTGAGAAAAAGATTGCAATGGTGACTTGTGAATATTAAGCAGAAGTTGTCTGAAGGTGGAATCAAACCAATCTGGTATCTGCACCCTAGCCATCCTGGTATCTGCCATAGAATGTTGCCGCTCCGGCTGCAGTGGCCTAGTTGCATGGATCTCACATGATAAGTGACGTATCAGTTTCGAAAGGTGCTCTGAGATATGCCAGCTGGCAGCTCAACCAAATGAAATTCCAAATACTATTAGAGAAGACAAAATTTCATGGTATCTCAAACCATATTAAAACTTTCTTACTAAAAAAATCATTTGTCCAAAATAAACCCTTTTAAGAAATGTTTCATATTTGTCCAAAATGTTTCATATACGACAGGTGACGTATCAGTGAATATTTTTTCCACAATTTCTATTGGACGTGGCTACAAAATGTTTGATTACAGCATCAACGTCCAGTTTCCATTTGCATGCAAATAATCACAACATGGATAAATTGATATTTGTGTAAGGTCTACACTTTTAAGAAATTAAAAACTTACTGCCAGCTACATATTGTTTACAGATATATCGAACAAGTGCCTACATTAAACAAACGTGGTAGAAACTATTGAAGTACTGGCTACTAAATCGTGATAAGCAAAGAAGTTGTAATAGCAGTGTCACCTTTCAAATAGAAGCATAGTTTATCCTAGAGTAATCAAGTTCTTTGTAAAGACCATCTGAAGGACCTTTCAAATTTCAAGCCAAGGCTTCACCGCTCTGCCAAACCACCAATTTGTTCATGAATAGGAGATACTAGATGAATAGGCGCGCTTCGCCGCGCCGTCTAAATGTTGTTTTGACAGAGCGTGTCCGGTGAGGGTAAACATGTAGGTGATTTTCTCTTTGCCACTGTCAGACGTAACTCGTCTGCATTTCAGCATTGTGCCGTGGCCCTCCGGCAGCTCCATTCCGCTTCAGCAGCCCACGGCAGTTGCAGATAGCTAGCTACGGCATGCATACAGTTTAGAGGAATTTCTCACAACAGAATAATAATTTCTCATTCGAGATCTAACAATAAAAGCATATTAAGAGGAGGATCTTAAATCGAACATATACTACTAATATAATAGCCATGTGTCTTACATCATAACTTATGAAACATAATTCAATGGCCATTCACCAAAAGCATGACAATACACAATTCGCAAGTGGAAAGTTCTGTAATATACATGTACTGGATCTTACAGTCCGCAGAAAATGAAGTTGTACAAAAAGTTGGTCATAATAAATGTCCAATGAAGCAGTATAACATAAACAAATAATAAAGTTGGTTTTTCCCATCGAAGTTCACCAACTCAAAAAGCATTATGAGTAACCCATATTGTCACAAGTCACCACATACATTATTTCATTAAGCTTAACCATGTGTCAATCCAAGAATGATGCTTTCCAATGTTCTATCTCAGCTTAAATAAAACTATATGCCATGAGATATGTAAGTATCAAGGGCTAAAATCATTGGTACGGTGTGTATAAATTATCAAATATCAGAAGCCCATGTTTTGTCATTTTTCCAACTTAACCATCTTGAACATATAAAAAAATAATGGCTACTTTATATGAACAATTTTTTAGGAAATAAATAATAAAATAAAGTGAGAACCTTGAACACTCAAGGTAATTACGGGATAACCATATTAGGTTAAGTCACTCGATATGCAGACTTACCCTCGTTATTTCATACATAGAAATTCCATGTTAAAAACACAAATTTAAATTGAATTCTCTGAAATTGTGAACCTACACAAAGTGTAAAATGCTCATGAGTGGCTTCAAAAGAAGCATATCCCGACTAACGAATTAAGAATAAAGAAGCATTGAAAATATGAGAAACCGTTGAATTCCAAGAAAACAACAACCGTGAGCATGCAAGATAATCTATTTATAGTATCTCCCCAAGAAAGAGCTAAAGTATCTCCTAAGAATAGTGTTATTGTACCTACTATAGATATTAAAATCATTACCAACGGAAAATGATATGAGACTTGCTATCAACGTGGTTTCAATGCTCGAGCGTGGGCCCACACACCAGGGATTGACGATCAGGAGTTGTAAATACTCCAGGAAGATGACTGAATCATACTTGCAGCTTTTTAGCCATCCATTAAATGGCACCAGGTGGACATGGAACTTACGAATTAACAAATGAATAAATGATGGTATATAACGACATATATGTATGATAGCACACCATAGTAATTCGGGAATGACAAAGCCAGTAGTCGAGCCCACATTTCTACAATCCAAACAAAATATCAACATGGTTACAAAAATGGTGCTTGCTTTCAGATCCAACTTATCAAATTGGTTTCCCGCTATATCTCAGTATCTCACCATGACGCGGTCGTGACTATATAAGTCGACTCAGTAGTATTATCAGAATTAATACCAAGAAGTAATTATGGAAGTGACATGGTATAATAAAATACATGTATCACAGTAAAATACTTCGAAAATGTGTCTTAAAGTCTTGTATGAAACGGTCGAGTGTTTCTGATGAGCTTGAACAGACATATGAGATTAATATCTGATAATACAATTGGAAATGAGTTGTTGCCTCGGACACATTTAGAAAGGCACGTATTGGTACATTACCTACCTTAATTATTCCAAGTGTAGATATATCTAGCAATAACTTGCCGATGCAGACCTGGTTGAAGTTTGGGAGTATCTACCATTAACAGATAGCTGTGCGCAAGAACAAGATTATGCAAATTTGGAGATCTGACAGAAAGTAAGGATCCTGAAAAGTCAAAAGAAAGGATGAATATTTAAGCAATCTATCAAGTGATTTTGAGAGACAGAAATGAAGCCACTGCCGCTAGATCTCAAGGCAAAGGCAATTTTGATCTGCACATGACCACTTACTTGGATACTGTGTTTACAACTTTACATGAAGCTCATTAGAAACTAATGCAGTTGGCTTCAACCCAACTGCCTCATGAGCGACACTCGTGTCAACGGAAGGACCGACAATAGCTTCGTCCTTAGCATGCTTGATTCCCTTTTCACCCATGTGTGTATGTTAAAAATGTAGCTACTTTACACAACAACGGGAATATAAATGAGCTGCTATTTGGTGTAAAAAAAGGGGACCTGCTATCAGTGCAATAGATAGATACTATTTAGAGCACTACCAGTTCTTTAACAAAGTCGTAAACACTATGCATAGGAAATAATTAAGACTAACTTATCACCTTATCATGTTGACTCTGCAAACACGCACACGCGCGCACACGCCCACACACACACACACACGCACGCACCCCATTTTAGCCTCTATTAATGTAGTTCTATCTTCAAAATGGCCTTTTGTAAATCGTTACAAAATAAAATCTGAAAAGTATGACTCAAAGTAGGCAGTTACTGAAGCTGAACAATCAGTATGGCGAAAACTGAATCTCAGATGTTCCATAGTTCAAATATGTTCATGAAGAGTACTGCATAAGTGTCGTTGCGTTCTCTTAGATAGCACAATTTCTTTTGAAGGACACAAATCACGAATACACTAAGCATGTTGTTACCCAGGAGTGACCGATCTAAGCACCTAAAGTGCATTCTGAAGAAACCTGCGAGAAAAGCTAATCAATTTCAGAAAACAACAACACAGAGCAAACCCATAGGTGGTGACACATGCACCAATTACCTATGGCCCCGGTAACCGGCCCACAAACACCGCATAATAAACATCTAATTTTGATACCGTATTGGGCGCTACTGGCACACGGGGAGCCGCAGCAGCTGGAGCAAGAGGAGGCGCTACGACTCGAACCCTAGCCCAGTTTTGCCAAATGGACACACGGCTATTCCTAATCAATTCGCTTGCGTGGCCCTCGGAGTAGGGTGTCGACGACTGGGCGGATGTAGCAGGACCTGGAGAGGGATGGGGTGAGTAGGAGAGATTCGATAGCAGAAAAGAGGCAATTCTGTAGTTTCAAAAGGTGCGTCTTACATTTCAGTATCAGTTATATAGTATTGATGATTGATCATGTACCACTGCTAAATAATCCCTACCTCAAAGGTCATGAGCTTCAACTAAAGGGATAGAGGAAAAGCTCCATTCAGTGCCAGCAAAGAGGATACATTAACAACTAAAGAGGATCAGATCTAATGCGCTTCCAGGCGAAATCAAGAAAAAACAAACGGATGAGGGGGGGATTTCACCGATGGCTGTATGAATATCAGTTGAAATTGGGGGCTCCCAAATTCCACGGGGAAATATCCGGATGCGAGCTCGTTCTAGAGGAGGAAGTGGTTGTTGTCCTCCGTATTAGACGACCTGCCATGGCGCCAACTTGGTCAGAAGCAAGAGGGCGCCTCGATCGTTGTTTGTCCAACAAGTATCAAACGACGATCTAGAGGAACGAAGGAGGTCTCCTACCTCCAAATACGGTGCAGGTCAGAACGACGTCGGCGTGGTACGGCATCGGGATGGAAGGGGTTGTCCACCATGGATTAATGGACACCGGCAAAATCGATTTAGAAGCTGGCGGAAAGGGCGGCGCCGAGCAGCAAGGTTGTCGCGGATCGGAGGAGGCAGGATCAGCTCGAGCTGGGATGGAGAGCGCACGATAATATCGACCGCTCACCGATAAAAAGGAGGCGGCGGTGGCATCAAATCTTGGAGAGAAGAGGAGGTTAAAACAGGAAGGGCATGAACAGTAGAAAAATTGAGTTACCTAGCTCACTTGCCACCTCTGTCGCTGTAACGTGGGACACTAATAAGTGCGATCAGTGCCAACCTTGGCAGGATGATAACTAAATATTATCACCCTAGTCTAATCGGACGTACAAGGAACGTTACCTCTGATAATCAAACGGCCCGCAAAGCGTGGCCCGGGAAGGCCTTCACCAGGCGGGTATTCTTTCAAGCTTAAGCTATAGAAATATTGATCTTACGATTGGTGAAGATTTGGAGAAATATCTTATGTATCGTGCCTATGTTGCAAGGAGCTGCAGAGCTCTGTTCTCGCATGGACCTTCATGATGTATGAGAAGATTTTCCTGTACGGCTGGGAGACGGGAGTACCTGGTATGGCAGCACATCGAGGCGGACGAAGGCATTGTACAGTTTGCGGACGGCAGGTCGGGGAAGAAGGCAAAATCGAGGCGGTTAGCAACATACAAAGGGGATTAAGGCTTGGGCAACTTCCTCAGGCCATGAAGCGGGGCAGCGGCACGGCGCGAAGAACATGCTTTCGAGATCACAGTGTATCAGGGCAGAGCGTCCGCAACGAACGGTAATAGTCGAATATGCAGAAACAAGCACCTGCGGCGGAGACCTCTTGATGGACGGGCGACCTAGCGGCGAGCAATGGGCGGGGGATGGCGGCGGTCGTGCTAGGAACGGGAAGACTGGGTTGGAACCGTCGCTATGGAAGGATAGCATAAATTGCCTGAGGAGTTTTAATTTAGTATACGTGATTTGCGCCAAGGAGTTGCGGACGCAGGGCTAGGAGTTTTTCCTCCGCCGTCGGAGCACAGTCCGTCGTTATTAATTGCTAGGTGCACAACATAAGCGGGATTAGATTGATCCTAGCGGTTGGATTTAATCAGGTGGGCTAATCCGGTGGTATCCATCTGTCTGTGTACATTAGCTGGGTGCGCTTAAGAAAGAAGATGTTCGCTTTTTTATAAATAAGTAT
Source organism: Avena insularis (assembly GCA_023614405.1). Taxonomy (NCBI): domain Eukaryota; kingdom Viridiplantae; phylum Streptophyta; class Magnoliopsida; order Poales; family Poaceae; genus Avena; species Avena insularis. The sequence goes on from CM042694.1 coordinate 523,828,343, forward strand.
AGATAATTCTCAGTTATCAAGTAGTACTGCCACTTGTCTTTTGCCTCGCTTTATGCAGGCGAAACTTCACTCTACCTCACATTTCTGGTTGGGCCCTCTTTTTATCCAAGATTTTATTTCATTGAAGTTTTTTTCCAGGTTCTTGACAGTTCTGTGTGTCTCCTCGTGCTGAGCTACTACGTCCGTTTTAAAGCTTTATTTTAAAAAAAAATCATGCTGCGAAAAGTTTGACTAAACTTTTAGAAAAAAATATTAGTAACTATGATGCTTTTAGAAAAATACTTTATAATGTATCAAGGGTATAAATTCCATATTGTAAATATTAAATACTTTTTTCTAAAAGCTTAGTCAAATTTTACGTAGTTTGACTTTTGGAAAAAAATATAAGACTGAAGTAGTATGTACTACTACAATTCTGCACTCAATTAGTATTCGCTCCTTATCTTTTATTTTAAGGCCTGCGCATTTATGTCTAAATGGGAAACTGTTGCTCATGCATTATAATCTGTCAGAATGCCTTTTCATTAGAAAGAAAAAAAATGTTCTGTCACGAGCGAAGGCTAAAGCTATTGGTTCGTTGCATCGACCAAACCAGGAGTTCCACTACGCGTCCAAGTTAAGAAGTTTTTTTATAAACGGAGACCAAAGCTTTGTCTCATGTCATTAATTAAGAAAAACTTTTACAAAGTAGTAATATCGGAAAAAGAGTCCCGCGTGAGAAAAGGGGTCCAACAAGCCCCGAGTTTGAGCGGGGGCTGAACCACGCGTTCCGAACTTCTCGACGACGGCGAAGGCGACGGCGCACAAACACGACAGAGAGGTTGACACATGTTTTTTTACCCAGGTTCGGGACCCTCGTGAGGAGGTAAAACCCCTACTCCTGCTTGGTTGTATTGCTCACGGTGCCTCGCGAGGGTACAATGGTGAACTAATGTTTAGGGTTACAGATTGCTACGATCGCCTCCTTCTTAGGTAGGAGAAGATCTCCTTGTATAGAGCGGCCGGGCCTCTTCTCCCAAATACTGGGCGGGAAGGGTCACCATATTGCCGCCATTGGAAAGTGTTCATCTTCTCCCTTTTCCTCCTTGTCCACAAGCTGGCCCCGGCAGGAGGTAGTGGCCTGCTGCTGAAGTCACTGATGACGCACCATCTGCCTTGTCGCGTCACCCTAGTCTCCTTGCACCAAAGTAGCAATATCGGGCCTCGACGTAGCTCCCGCGTCGTCTTCCTACCTTTAACACCGAAGCAGCCAGACAGTGATCCACTTTTCGAGGCGGTCCGCCATCAGATTGGACCGTCCGTTTCACCCGTCGCGACGCGAGACACGGGTACGTCCCCGCGGTGCCCAGGCCAATCCCTCGTCAGGGGTCGAGGGCTCCGGTGGGGGCCTCCCTCAACGTTCTTCTGCCTCGGCCACCTTCACCCTGTCTCTTAGAGGGTGGCGTCCTTCACACCCCTCTCGAGGGTGGACAACGCGGGTCTGGCAACTTGACGGGCCGCGTACTTCGCGCTGCAGAGTCTGGCAAGTAATACAAGCGAGCAAAAATGCTCGATATATAAAAACCTACTTCCCAGTTAATTGATCCAAAGTGTTTTGCACCGGCCACACCCCAAAAAGTCGCTCAAACTTGACTTTTTGAATTACTAAAGGTTGAGACTTTGCGAAAAAATAGCACATCACACTCGTTCCAAATCTCCCAAAAGGCGACCATGATGAGAGACACTAAAGATTTTCTCTCATTGCCATTTGGTGTAGATAACAGATTCCCACCATTCCTCGACGGGATTGTACCCAACTCGATGTGTCAATGGAGAGAAGAACAAGCCAATCAACAATCATGTTTCAGATTCGGATGGTGTAGCGACATTTGAATAAGAGGCGCGGAGCATTTTCATCCTCCCTTTTACATATTTGACAGAACCCACAATTTGGCCACCCACGTCTTTGAAGACGGTCGGCCGGCCACACCCGGTCTTGAAGAATAAGCAATGCAAAACGCTTTCACTTGAGAGGTGCCCAATTTTCCATACCAACTCCAGCATCAAGGAACGAGTCAAGCCTTCAAATTGAGCCCTATATGCAGAGCTTGCTGAATAATTACCGGACTTAGTGAATTTCCATGTGATGTCGTCTCCGTACCATCAACAAGTTGAACCTCACTTATTATTGTCCATAGCTCTACAAACTCGGAGATGTGTTGCGTGGGGAGGCCCCCAGAAGTGTTTATCTTATTTATCCAAAAGATAATGTGCGCATATTCCCCTATAGCTGTTCAGTTGTTCCCTTTTATGTATTCTCTGATATGTTATCTCTGATCAGACCAGATGCAGTGTGGACGGGCTCGCACAGTTGCGCTGTTGGCTGGTTGCATGCTCAGCTGTTAACCTCCGTTGACTTGATTGCATTATTTCTTCATTATTCCGCGTGCCTGTCAATGAGTTTCTCTACGCATCAAGAAGGTAGTAATACAGTTAGCAGACGATGCAATTGTTTATATCAACATCGCCTGTATTGTTTGCCCATACGATACTGATTTCAATGGTTGTGTGACCACGTTTGGTCAATGTATAGATTTATTGGTCAACCTCCGATCATACTTGTCGATTTTCGTATGAAACTATAGTACTCAGTGGAGTTTACAACTGACACAAAATGTGTATATGGTTTTTCCTGAAATAATAAATGTTTATATGAGAGACTCTTTTTAGAGCAATCTTATGTAATGAGAGAACATAAAGAAGTTTCTGCTACCAATCACATGTTATCTGAATAAACTATTTATACATACACACATATAGTTAATCTACGTGGCACCTCTTGTCATTTTTTTCAGGGTCTCTGTTTCTCTTGTTGCATACACCTTCCATTAGGCTTTGTTGGTTTCCTGGGATGAAGCCCTGATTGAAGTGATTGGTTTTATAAAATTAGCTAGCCATGTACTTCCTCCGGCTTTTTGTTATTTGTCAATGCACGGTTTATATTCCGTCACTTAGTGTTCCCACCATGGACGTCCTCCTACCATATGCTGATAAATTCGATAAAAAAAATGTCTACCTTCTAATATCATGTCCTATTTCATGTGACAAATATAAAAAGGTTGTTTGCATAATGAAAGCAACGTCTTGTCTCTTGTGAGAAAACGAAGGGCCTGTTTGGCAACATGGTTTTTCCTCTGTATTTCAGAGAGTTTTTAAAAGTGCTGCAGTTTGCAATACTTTGAGTTGTTTGGCTACAATGAAATACCAAAGTATTAAAATCGTAGTATTCCAAAAACTGAGTTATTTTCACACTGAAATAGAAAGAGGTCTGAGGCTCCGTTTGGTTGCTCTGTATTTTGTAAACCGAAGTATTTCAAAACCAAAGTATTTCAATGCTGGGCTAGCGAATATCATAGGTTTTTCTTCTTTCTCAGTTTTCGAGAAAAGAGGGTCTGACCTCTTTCTGAAATACTTCAAAGAAACCACAATTTTCGAGAATACTTCAGTTTTAAGACCACATTATTTATTGGATCCAAACACTTCAAAATATTTAATACTTAAAGCCTAGTTTGGGAGCTCCACTTTTTCTAAACCACATTATTTCTTGAACCCAAAGGCTTTAGTATTTTCAGAAATCGAAGTATTTTCTCAATACTTCAAAAATACTTTGATGCCAAACGCCCCTGAGCCACTTTTTCCAAAAACCGTGGTTTTATGAAAACTGAAGTATCCTATGCCCATGCGCTTGAAATACCATGTTTACCATGTTTTATGAATACTTTGGTTTTACAAAACTAAGGCCTAGTTAGCAACAAAGTTTTTCTGAAACCGAGTCTATTAATACCATAGTATTTAGTGTCTGGCAAAACAATACTTTAGTTTTCTTTTTTTCTGTTTTGGAAAAATGAGGGTCTGACCTCTTTCTCGAATACTTAAAAAATATAGTTTTAGAGAATACTTTAGTTTTAAAACCATATTATTTGTTGGATTCAAACACCTCAAAATATTTAATACTTCAATATTTTTAGAAACCAGAGTATTTCCTTAATATTTCAAAAAATACTTTAATACCAAACGGGGCCTAAGCTGCCAGACAGAGCAAGGCCTAGTTTGGCAACAACGTTTTTCTAAAACTGAAGTATGTCAATACCATAGTATTTTAGTGTCTAACAAAACAATACTTCAGTTTTTCTCTTTTCTCAGTTTTAGAAAAAAGAAGGTCTGGCCTCTTTCTCAAATACTTCAAACCCCCCATAGTTTTAGAGTATACTTCAGTTTCGAAACCGTATTATTTATTGGATCCAAACACCTCAAAGTATTTAATACTTCAGTTTTTTTAGAAACCAAAGTATTCTATCAATACTTTAAAAATACTTTGATAACAAACGGACCCCAAGTCTTTTGATAACGGATGGGTTATCCATATAATTGTGTAAGTATATCAAATGCAGATTATAATACTCCAGGACTTACTCTTAATACATTGTCGTGGGAATGATGATCTCCAGCCCGGCAGGCGGCACCTTCAGAAAGGATCAGAATTAGCTAATAGTAAAAAGAAAAGAAATGTATCTCTCTATCTCATTCATTGGCACTACTATTTGATACGTGCATGATAATGCAAACTGCATCTCAAATGGTACCTTACAATAATAATTAAATCTGGACACTTAATTGCAAACAGAATTGACTTGACATAAGGTCAGCATCCAAAAAATGCAACTGCTTATTCGACATGTGAACTGCATAATTTTAAAAAATCATTCCGCTACTGCTGCAACCAACCCGCATGCATGTTGACATACTTAAGGGCATGTTTAATGGTAGCCTCTTCAATAGACGTTTAAATAGTCAGTTATTTCCTAGAGGTAAGCGATGGGTGTTATACAAAGCACAAACGACCGACTCTTAATTATACATCAACGCTTAGGAAACGGCTGGGAACGAGCCAAAACCGCCGGGATTTATTCCCTAGCGTCCGGGCCTAAGCGCCCCGTAGTACATGCCCTAAGAGTATCTCCAGCCCGGTACACTGTAGCACCGGACTGACGCGTTTGTGCGTATTGGGGACAGGTCCTAGCCTTGCCCCCGATATGTTATTTAAAAATAAAAATGTCATAAATTTGAAAAAAATAGAGTTTTATTTGCAACTAGATAATTTTTACATATTTAAACAAGATTGATAAAACTTAAACTAAACCTAATTTAAAGGCCCATGCGGCGGTAGAAGATGGTGCAGCCATTGTCGCCATCGTTCAAGGGCTAGTATTTTAGGGACCGGATGTTGCCCTCGCCGTCGCTGTCGTCACCCCAACTGCTCGGGCCGTCGTCATCATCAATGGGGGCAAGGTTGATGAAGTTGCCCATGCCGTGTGCATGCTCTTGCACCTCCTTCACCGCCTCGGCCTTCGACTAGCTGATGGAAATATGCCCTAGGGGCACTAATAAATGTATTATTATTCATATTTATCTTTTATAATTAAGTTTATTATTCTATGCTATAATTGTATTGGTAACAGATAATGTGTATTTGGAGGAAAACCCTAATATACGTGTGGAATAATAAACACCAATAAGACATCCCTAGTCTTGCCTTTGAGACTAGTTCATGTATCAACGATAGTGCCGCTTTTCTGACTATGGGCAAAATGATAAGTGTTGTGGAGTTGCTAATGATATGTGAGATCGGAGTTCTTGGAGAACAACGATGATGGATAGACCCAATATGATATACCGTGAAACGCATCATCAATATTTGTTATCGGTAGTTTCTCATAAACAGTGTATTGTCTTTACTAAAATCGCTAGACCACGAGAGACATGTGAACTTGGGTACAATATGAATGTGGCGGATTCTTCAAACGTTGCTCTCAACAAGAGTAATTATAAAGTCGGTCTTTGATCTTACCGGATGGTACACTAAGTATTCACATGGTGTGCTTGCCGGAATTGCTACCCTTGGTGGTGGAGAGATACACTCTGGGCCCACTCATGTACTACGATGTTCGTCATCGTCTGGCCGGACACGTGATCAAGCTGTTGATCATAAGAATATCGTACGGTATGAGTAAAGAGTACATGCAAGGTAACGAGAATAACCTAGTGTTTCAGCTCGAGCAATGTAAAGTATCGACGAAGCAATGCGATATGTATCGTACATAATACTACAGTTCACATGATAAAAGCAATAGTAATCATTATCGCGGAAGGAGTTTCGGACATATCCGTAAATATCTAAACCCACGGGGTCACACACTTAAGACTCTATCGTCATTTAGAATGTGAGTGCAGTTAAGATATTTGAATGAAGTAATACCGAAAGGATGTTTCGGGGTGTCTCGGAATATTCCGAAGCTGTCCGGGATATCACCAAGAATGGACGAAATTGTTCCCGGACATGTTACGAAAGACATCACGAATATTTTAGGAAGGTTCCGAAAGTAATTTAAATGATATCGGAAATTTTTGAAAAACTTTGAAATAAATATTTATAATTAAAAGTAATTATCTTGGTGGAGGCACCGTGTGCCGGAGGGGCCGCATGGGCCCCACTAGGCAGCACGCGCATGGGAAGGGGGCCTCTGTACGGATGAAATCTGGCATCCTCATATTATGTGAGGCGCATTCTGATAATACGCGCCTCCAATATGTTAGATAGGGGAGGCGCATATGGAAAGAATGCGCCTCGCATAAGTTGTGTGGGCCCGGGAGGAGATCGGTGGTCTAATATGCGAGGAGCATATCATCACATGCGCCTCCTATACTTGATAATAGGCGAGGCACATTTAGCAGAGTGCACCTCAAGTAACCCCTGCGGGCCTGGGTGGCTGCATAGGCGAGGCGCATGTGAGCATATGCGTCTTAGATAGTTTAGATTATAGGAGGCGCATTTGGTGCAATATGCGTCTCGCATAACCTGACACCACCTTTTTTTGCACCTTTTGGCACATGCACCCCACTCACTTGTCTCACTTCTTCCTCCTCCACCAAAAGACAGATTTGGTCGCCCCCTCCTCCTCCCCACCTCATTTTCCACATTGATTCACCATAGAAGCTTACTCAATCTCAATTGGTTGACACTCATATGTAAGTGAAGTCTCTTGCTCCTCTATATCTACAACATGTCCCTTTACTTCTCCTCTGGCTCTCTTGCGCAAGTCGTCGTTGGAGGAAGCGTGAAGGCGTTGCCCAAGATGCTTGCATGTCAGCGAATCGCGACTATATGATTGTGTTGTGGTGCATGCTTCTTTTTGTGCAGGGATTTCACTTGAGATGCCAATGTTTCACCGGAATGTTGATTCTTTTCTTTTCCGGTGAATTTCTGGCACTCGCGGTGTCCTCTTTTTAGGGGAGGTCATGCCTAATTTTTCTGGCGATCCAGACATCTATATATGCTATAATTATTCTCTTGCTCTTTGTACCATGCGTAGGCGACCATGGTTCAACCACTGATCCGGACCAGAGGAGCGGCACGGAAATCTACGAGCTGTTGAATAACTGGAAGGAATGCCTGACCGGAAAGACCGGTATAGCTTTTAAGCAGGCAGGCGCTGGAGTATGGAAGGCGAGGTCTGTTTTCTAGGACTTGCCATACTGGAAGATCCTCCGCGTGCCTCATAGCCTCGATCTCATGCATATCACGAAGAATGTGGGCGAGAGTCTGCTTGCCACCCTCCTTCACACCGACAACTACAAAGATGGGCCGAAGGCAAGGAATGACTTGAAGCATATGGGCATCAGAGATGAACTTCAACCACCACCTAGCGATGATGAGGAGGAGGACGAGGAGACGGAAACGCAGAATAGCCGTTGTCGCAAGGGCAAAAAGCAGGTCAAGAAGGGCGAGGTCAAGCTCAAGGCCTCGTGCTTCACTCTGAGTAAGAAGGAGGCCATACAGTTTATGAAGTGCCTCCTCGGAGTCAAATTTCTGAACGGCTACGCGGGTAAGATAAGAAGATGGATAGATGAGGCGAAGCAGCGCTTCACCAGGATGAAGTATCATGACATCGCCGTGCTGATGACGCAGGTACTCCTGGTCACGATCCGAGGTATAATGGACAAGCACGTCCGTGAAACATTGTTTGGCCTCTGCAACTTTTTCGACGTCATCTCTCAGAAGTCAATAGGCATTAAGCAGCTCACGAGGCTACAGGACGAGATCGTGGTGATACTATGCGAGCTCGAGATCTATTCCCCCCCGCATTCTTCGACGTCATGCTTCATCTGCTTCTCCATGTCGTGGAGGATATCGTCCAGCTCGGTCCTCCGTTTCTGTGAAGCATGATGCCGTTCGAAAGGCTCAATGGACACATCAAAGGATACGTTAAGAACATGTCCTGTCTAGATGGAAGCATAGCAAACGGCTTCCTGGCCGAAGAGTGCATCTCTTTCTGCTCGAACTTTCTACAAACCGAGACCCCTCTTGGTCTGCCATTCAACAAGCACCTCGGGAGGCTCGCTGGATGGGGTCACCATGAGGGTCGGTGCCCAAAGCATGTCGACCTCGAGGCCCAAACCAAGGACTTTGAAAGAGCAAACCTAGTCGCGCTACAACACCTACAGGTGGTTGATCCATACATATATGAGCACAAAGAGTTTATCAAGAAGAATTACGATGACCAGGGGCGCCAGTACTCGGAGGAAGATGTTATCAAGGAGCACAACTCCGGTTTCATGTGGTGGTTCAGGGAGAAGGTCATTGCTAATCCACCACAGGGCGAGTACTCGGAGGAATATATACTCATATTCTCCTTGTCACAGGGCGCCTCACACAACATGATGACCTATCAGGCATATGATATCAACGGATACACATTCTACACCGAGGAAAAGGACAATAACTGCGATTACCAGAACTAAGGGTTACGGGGATATTCTACACCGGCGACATCCCGAAAAGATACTAAGGAAGGCTCGAGGAGATTTGGGAGCTCGACTACGTTACAGAGAAGGTGCCGATGTTCCATGTCAGGTGGGCTAAGGGCATCGAGAAAGAAGGTCGATATTTCACCACCATGGTTATACCGTCAAAGACCACCAGCGCGAACGCACCCGCAAGAAATGAGCCTTGGGTTCTAGCTAGCAAGGTCGACCAATGCTGGTACATCACAGACCCGTCAAAGCCTAGCCGGGTTGTCGTCAGGAGAGGCAAAAGGAACATCATCAGAATGGATGGAGTCACCAACGAGCAAGACTTTGACCAGAACGGTGACCCGAAGATGGAAGACGGATACGACAACTAAGCACCCACTACTAGAGAAAATCCTACCCGAGGCGCACCTGGAACCCCATCCGAGGCGCATATGGTATGCGCCTCTAGCGCCGTGCCTCTAGTATTTGCTACGCGAGGCACATATCATATGCGCCTCTAGTATCTGTTATGTAAGACACATACCACATGCGCCTCCTATACTTCATATACGCGAGGCGCATATCAATATATGCACCTCGTGTATATGAAGTATAGGAGGCGCATGTGATATGCGCCTCGCATATGTGGTGGTATGCGCCTCGGGTAGTACCCAATATGCGCCTCCTATACTTCCCATATGCGCCTCGGGTATATTTTCGAAATTCAAGTTTTACAGCAATTTTCAAATTATAGTTTACAGGTATTCAAATATACAATACTAGAATAGAATATAAAGATAACAAGCACAAAATTTTCTAGAAACTTGCAATTGGCAAAAGCATAATAGAACCAGCATGAATACAAGTACATTACACATCAATCACGACATACGCGTTCATACATCAACAAGTGCCAAGTTTTCACACAACACCAAGTGTTTGTGCCACAAGTTCACACCTCCGAGTACAAGTTCACAATCACATTATAACTCCGACGATAGAGCTCTATCTAGATGAAGTAGAGCACATAACCTACCATGAAGAGCAACAAGGTTGCGATCACGAGGAAGTTCCTCCACTTCTTCCTCAGGTGCCTCCTCCACTTCTCTTCCACCACCTCTCTAGTCTTGTAGCTCATTGGCCGGAAGACGGATCTTGGACCAATGCTGACCAAAGGTCTGATCGTGTGACATGCAAGTGAATTGCAGGCTCTCTTCATGAGGCTTCTTCCGTCAACTTGTGATCTCAGGATCTCTCTTCCATGAGAGCGTTTCCAGCCGACATCTCGAAGAAGAACCTGTGCCTCGTAGTGACTTTCATAGTAAAACATCGGCGGGCTGGATGCAGTGACCGCATTTTGAAATACAAGTGGCATCCCCGATGTCCGCCAAAGGAGATGCCTAACATGATTCAAAACTCCCGGAAGAGGATCTGCTTGAGTTTCAATAGGTGCCTGCTACATGCCAGATCCTCTTGATGTCGATGCTTCTCCCTTTGAAGGCTTCCCTTCCAGTGCGGGCGTGGATGAGGGATGGGGTACGAGACCTAGAAACTACATAAACGCCAGTGGACAAAATCGGGGCATCAGCGAGAAGCTTTCCGTAGGTCCGTCTCTATCATCTCATCATTGAGGTGGCGGTGGAGTTCGTGACAGAATACGGCTCAGAGACCCGACGCATGATGGCCTATAAAGTCACCGAGTTCCCCAACGGAAGCAAGTGCTCGTCGAGAAGGACAGAAGACGTCATTGAGTGCTGAGGAGCGCTTGAGATATTAACGACACCCCACTCGCCGTCAAATCTTGAATAATGTTAAACAACTTTAGACCTCCGGGGATATCCATTGAACCATGGGTAGCTTGCCCGCATTCACCTGGCTCTAGCAAGCTCTGCTAAGCGAAAGAACAAATATTAACGGATTGAGATCATGGGCAAAACCATCAAGTATTGGGCTAGAGAAATGATATGCTATTAATTATGTGGGCAAACTTATGAAATGGCACAAGAAAGGCAGGCATAACGATAACCCCAACCGGCCAAATGGTACGGCCATTGGGATGCCTAGCTTCTATTCGTCAGATGCCTTCCCGCATGTGATGAACCGTCTTGAGGCGAACACATTACTGCTGCTACTGGTATCTGGAACGATGAAGCAGGGTGTGTGTAATGATTGTACTCATAAGACTTATGGCGGTGGAGTTATTTTGCATAAACATCTTTGTTTGTGACAACAAGAGGAGACATAAGCTCACGCTAATCAGGAAATATTTTAAGGGACTAAGGCGCTTATTTGATCTTAGCTGCATCTTTGCCATATCCTGCCAAAATTTGAAGATAACTTCACCTTGGATAAACCCCGTGCCCATGAGGAATACGAAAAATCCTTAAGCACCAAAGCGTTGTCTACCAAGTTTACACATGCTCAGATTAATGTTCTCTATGATCTTAAAGTGTGGTCTGGCGTTCTGCATGGCAGGCTTTGACTTTTAAAAGATTTAACCAGCAAAGGTGTACTCTTTAACGCGCCGTGGTGTTGAAGCGTCTTAATCGCTAGCGTTTAGCCAGCTCTTCCTTGGAGGCATAGAGGTGATTGTCATCGACCTTCTACTCTTGCTTCAGCATGAGACCATGGAATCCGGCCCTAAGGATGGAGCCTTAAATGAGTTCACGTGTCCAGAAGCTTCGGTCCACAGGAGATGTGATGGCAAGGTTGCGTTTCGGTAGCGCGATCTTTTAATCCGACCAGATCCATACCTACGCACAGTATCGATGCCTTCCTTAACTCAACTCCCACCGCTTCAAAACATTTTTCCTATACATGTCTTCTTTGAGCCTGTCCCCGAACTATATTTCGTGGCCCAATAATTCATCCCGAAGGTTCAAACGATCGAGTTTATCATCCAGTCTTGGTCAGCAAAATGAAAATTGGTTCTACAGTGGTTAGAGCATGGGACTACAAAACCGCCATGGCCCTCCAACGCTATAGAGTCGCGTAGTTTAACAACCTTAACTGCATTGATACCTCATCAATATCGCCTACCATACAACATCATAGAGTTATGCATAAATCATCATCTACGGCGAATTGACAATGGCAGCGGCGGGTCTGTAGAGACCTGGTCGAACTCTAGACGGCATAAGACACAAACCCTGGCGTACCGGTGCGTGGAGCGGTGGATACGAGTAATGATAATCTGCCCAAGGTAATGCCAATAGATAGGATACTCTGCTGTCGATACAAGACCAGCCTCCCAGTGAATCATGCTTCCGAATGGCGATCATGAACGAATAAAAGTAGGGCGCAGTTTCGGAAACCATAGGATTGTATAATCGCTTGTGGAAGGTATAGCTTGTCTTTCTTTATTGAGGCAGTTAGAGATGCGGAAAAGCCTATGTCCTTGACTTGATTATGAATTGGTAAAAGTACTTGTTAATCGGTCTGTATGCATGATATATGCATCTGATCTATGATCTACGATCGTAGATAATTATTCTGTAGGAAGAGCGAACATAGGATACCTAGTTCGCACATGTCATCGATGCAATGGCTCAAACAATGATGATTATGTGACAAGTTTTTCAGCATTGAAATGAAACCTATAGCATGCTTGATCAACTTGCAAGAGGGACCTGCAGGGGTGAAATGCCTAATGCAAGTGAGAAGTGATGACTGCTGATTCATTGCTCAAGACTCTAGACTTTCATTAAGTCTGCCAACAATGCATGATGCGTTTTCCATGAGTCTTCTTTTGAACAATTTGATATATCCATGAACATTGTACAGCTTATAAATAATTACTTGATGAATTTATCCGAAGATTAAGTGATGGACCGTTCCCTACAAATTATTAAACTATTGAAAATATAATGCAAAATGTTGGCTGATTCCAAATGTTTGTACACAGAGTTCCCCCTAGACCACCAGTATGGTTGATTTTGTTTACAGCCACCTCAGCATCCCACCTCAACCCCTTGGAAGAAGAGATGCAGTTAACCAATGTAGAACCCGCCCTGCAGTGTCACGGTAGCGATTGGCGTGACAGAGTGATATGTCGACGGTTAGTACCTCCCAGGCCTGCGCACGCTGGATCACTGGAGCGCAAGATAATCTCGTGGACTGAGAATCGAGTTCGACTCGATGCAGAGCAACTGTACCTCAAAGTACTTGCCACTGGCCCGCAGTCATCGGAAGGCACGTGAACTACGACGGAATGTTATGGACGGTCAGACTAGAGAGAACCGGTTAGCACGATGGGGCCGAAGCAAGGCCGAGCGAAAGAACAAGAGGTCGGAGGACCTGGCTCACCGCGGGTAGTTCTGACTGTAGAGGAGAGCTGATGATGGCGAGCGGGGTGACTGGAATTGATGGCTGGACGGTGAGCGTGAGCCGGAGTCAGGGAGAACTCCGATTGGAGCGCCTGGGGAGACCTCGTCGGCTTGCGCTGATTGGGGTGAAGAACGAAGAACACATCGGTTCCGTCTGATAATTTTGGACAGAGGGCTCGGAACAACATATTAGCGAGACACCGTACGACCTCAGTGGGGCTTGGGGTTTGAGCTCTCAACCGGAGGATGATATAAGGGGAAAGGCTAGCACCCGGGACCCATGTAGCGGCTGTAACCCCGGGCGTAAGACTATACAGGGCGTCAGGCGGCAAGGATCGTTGGTGCACGACGGCCCGGTCGGCACAGACGATACGCAGCTCCTTCGCCCTCCAAATCGTGAGAAATTGACGATGAAACGTGAAGGAAGGCGATGACGGATAGAGTACGGAGCCCGAGTGGGCGTTGAGCCGGTAATAAAAGTGGGCCACGACAAACGGTTGCACGACAAAGCTGGGCCACTGACGATGGCAATCAGAGGTGGGCTTTCGACCACAGCTCTACGACTACCGCATCAATTTTTCTTCAAAACCCTTTCAGATTCTGTTTTGCCATTTGACTGTTTGTAATTCGGGGAGTGCAACCTGCCGGTATATTTCGAGGATACCAGAAGGTTAGTAAAAATGCTGGTGTGCAGGATGCCCTTTTATGAAGAACATTTCATGTTTTCCTATGTTTTGCGTGTTAGATAACAATACTGTGGAGACTATTCATGTGTGCTAAGTGTACAGGAAGCTTTGAGGGGGGCCGGATTATCCGCCCCACCAAGGGCCGGATAATCCGGCCTACCTCATTGCTCAAAGGGAGCAAAGGCGCGTCGCTCAGTACCCGGGTGGATTTTCTCCTGGAAAATCCAAACTAGGGCGGTTTTTCTTCCCCAGGCCAGATAATCCGGCTGTCGCATGGGCCGGATAATCCGGCCCCCAGTTTTTGAGCAAAGGGAGCCAAGGCGCGTCGCTTAGTATCCGTTCGGATTTTCTCCCGGAAAATCTGAACTGGGGTGGTTTTTCCTCCCCAGGCCGGATAACCCGGTCCCCAGAAGTTGATCAAGGGCAAGCTCGGCGCGATGCTCAGATAGGGGGCGGATTATCTGCTGGATATTCCGAGTCTGGGGCGGTGTTTTCCCCAGGCCGGATAATCTGGCCATCACTTGGGCCAGATAATCCGGCCCCCAAAGTGTCCAACGGCTGGTTTCTGAAGGGGGTATAAAATACCCTTTCTTCCCCAACATTCAGAACTCTTGATTCATTCGAAATTGTCTAGACATTGTGCAAGAGCTCTCATTCTTGATCTCCCACTTCAACCACCCGAAGGTCTTGATCTTTGGGGGAATTGAAGGAGGGGAAGTTCATCATCATCATCACGAATCAAGCACTTCAACTCCTCTCCATTCACTTGGAGAAATCCCTGATCTAGTATTCTTGTCAATACCTAGATCTTGTTCATTGTATTTGATAACTTTGTTCTTGTGGCAGCTTGTTGTCATTTCGGGAGCCTCCAAGTTGTTGTGGAGTTGTTGCTCCGCTAGTTGTGTAAAGGCGCCGGTGCCCGCCTCGAAGGGTACCTATAGTGGAAAGGTGGATCAGGCCTTTGGTGGCAAGATCCATCGGAGAACAGGGTGAGGCCTATTGTGGCGTGGTGGTCTTAGTACCGCCCACCCCTCCAACGCAGACGTACTTCCCTTAACAAGGAAGGAACCGCGGTCAAAAAATCCCGTGTCTCCACGTGCTTCACTTCGGTTTACCTGTTCCTCTTCCACTCGCTCTTTACTCGCTAGTAGATATGTTTGCATATAGGGAAATTCCACCTAATGGTTCATCTAGAGAATTTACCTTTTGTGCTAAGCCTAAAATTGAAAAAGTATTAAAAATTGGTGTAGCACCTATTCACCCCCCCTCTAGGTGCCCATACGATCCATTTCAATTGGTATCAGAGCCCCGGCTCTTAATTCGGGCTTAACCGCCTAAGAGTAGTATGGGTACCAAGGATGATGGGAATGAGGCTATGGATAAGGTCACAATGGATGATCTCAAGTCGTTGGAAACAACCTTGTTGAAATCCTTTGAGGCCAAGATGGAGGAGATGAATCAAATGATTGCTCGCCTCACATCATCCATAGCCCCATCTCCATCCTCCTCTGAGGCTCCCACACCATCATCTAAGGAAAAGGGTAACACTGGATCCAAGGATGATGATGCGGAAGGTGAAAAACTTAATGGTTCCACCTCCAAGGAGGGAAGTGGTAAGTAGGAATATAGTGAAGTTCGCCACGTATATTCCCCCGACCCACCTATTCCTCGTCCTCATATAAACAATAGGGGTGATCCACCCAAGCTCACTGCATCCTCTTTCAATCAATGGCAATTCCTAATGAAATCTCATGTTTGCAGCTCCTCTATTGAATTGTGGAGGATTATTGAAGAGGGTCTTCATATTGGAGATCAAACCAACCTAACGAGAAGAGAAGTTGTGGACAGCCAGTTGAATGCCGCCGCTCTCCACATGATACAGCTGGGTGTGGGTCCTAAGGACATACCACACATTGAACATCTCAACACAGCTAAAGAAGCTTGAGATGCTCTTACGGATCTCTTCGTTGGAAATGAAAGCATGAGAAGGAACATGTATGATGCCCTTAGTAATGACGCTGAGGGATTCTACATGTTGGATGGTGAAAACCATGAGGACATGTATAGAAGACTTAAGGGCATCGTTACAACATTTCGAAAGCATGGGGCCACTCACATTGATGATGCATGGATAAAAAGGAAATATGTGAGTGCCTTAATGCCTTTCGAGCCAACGGACTTGAAGAGCCTGCAAGGTAGACATAACTATCATCAAATGACATCCAATGAAGTTATGCAAGAAATGGCGTCATTCAAAGTGGCAGCAAAGAATGCTGAAGATGCCCGTGCTCGGGCCATTGGAATGCAAAAGGGTGTCAATGTGGCTCTCAAAGCCAATGTTGTTGAGCAAGAGGAAGATGAAAGAGCTTTTGAGGGGACCTCCATGGACTGCCCCGATGAAGTCAAACATGCTCATGGTGAGTACATGGCATTTTATGCAAGGAACTTTTGGAAGGTCCCTGCCAAAGCAAAGTCAGAACTTGAGTGCAAGAATGGGTCAAATGGAAGAAGAGAAAGTGGCCCAAGATTGAGAACTTGCTACAACTGTGGAGATAGAATGCACTTTGTAGCCGAGTGTCCGTATCAAAATAGAGAAGACAATGGTGGCAGGCTCATTCTTAAAGAGAAATCTAAAGCACCTAAGAAGAATCCATTTATTAAGAAGAATGGCCCCTTCAAGAAGCAAACCAAGATCGTCTTAGTTGCACAAGAAGAATACTCCTCTGTAAGTGAAGTTGGAGAGGATGATGATAGTTCACGCGAGGTGGCTGCTATAGCCACCACATCGACTCCTTCATCTCTCTTCGACTCGCCAAACAAGAACGTCATCAACAACAATGCCACTTGCCTAATGGCAAGAGGGTCCGAGGTATCAACTTCTAGCTCTTCATTTCCTAAGACTAACATAATTTTGGATATGGATGATCATTATAGTCTTAAAATGAAAGAATAAGTTATTGCTTTGGATAACTTTTTCACTAACCTACAAGGTGAGCACAAACTCCATTCTGATGCTCTTATGAGTCAACTTGCTCAAGCCGAAGATCTTCTTGAAGAAAAGGGCAGAATTGAAAGAGAAGATGCCTTGGAGATAGCCTCTTTGAAGAATGCCTTGTAAGAGGAAGAGGAAGCTCGAGTATCTTTGGAAGAGAGACTCGAATCCATTGAGGAGTCACAAGAAGAAGCTATAGCTCAGCTCATCAAAGAACGTGACCATGCTCTTGCCAAGGTAAAGAAACTAAAGAAAGAAAAGATTGACTTTGGGGCTGTTCATGCTAGACTTTTGGAGAAGTTTGATAATCTTGAAAGTGCTCACAAGGCATTGAAGAGTGATCATTCTACTTTAAATGAGTCTCATGACCAACTCCAAACTCAATTGAAACGGTATGATGTGCCAAGTACCTCCACTTCATCCTCCGGAAAAGAAGACCTTGCGAGAAGTTCTCAACACAAAGGTAAAGGAGTTATTGATGAGATACTGAGTAGGAAAATGACAAACAATAGTAAAGAAGGTCTTGGTTACATACCCAAGACAAAGAGCAAGAAAAACAAGAAAAAGAAGAAGAGCAAGACTGCTCAACCAAAGACTAGCAACATTACCAATGACAAGGCTAATTATGATGGTTTTGCAGGGGCCAACAATCCTAACTTTGAACTATATTGTGATTATTATGGTGATGTTTATGCTAGTTATGTAGGCCCTTATGATTGTTACATTCCTTGGTCTATTTGGGTTCCCAAGACCCTTGTTACTAACATGAGAGGACCCATTGAAAATGGGTACCTAAAACCAAGAAGTAATTTTCTTGCAGGGCTATGCTTCCAGTGGTTCTAAATGGGTACTCGATAGCGGTTGCACGAGTCATATGACTGGAAGCAAGGAGATCATCATGGAGATGCGGCCAAACCTTGATCACATAACCGTCTCCTATGGTGACAAGTCAAAATCTGAGGTATTGGGTCTCGGCAAAGTTGTGGTGGCTCACGATATCTCTCTCATGGACGTCATGCTTGTTGAGACCCTCGGGTACAACTTACTTTCAGTTCGCGCCCTTGGTAAGATGGGCTTTGCAGTTTATATTGATGCTGATTTGGTGGTACTCTTGTGGAGCAAGTCTCTAAAAGTCGCTTTCGTGGGATATGTCAAAAATGACCTGTACATGGTGGACTTTTCTGGGAAAACCACTACAGACCCGATGTGTCTTTTCGGAAAGGCTGACGCGGGTTGGCTATGGCATCGCTGACTAGCCCACGTCAATATGAGAACTTTGCAAAGTCTCCACAAGGGTGGCCACATCCTTGGACTAAAAGAAAATGTCTCCTTTACCAAAGATCGTGTTTGCAGGGCGTGTGTTAAAGGGAAAATGCATGACTCACCTCATCGAAGGAAAACTATTATCTCATCAAAAAGGATTTTGGAGCTCCTTCATGTGGACCTCTTCGGACCTCTATCTTATGCAAGCCTCGGTGGGAAGAAGTATTGTCTAGTGATTGTTGATGATTACTCAAGATACACTTGGGTTTATTTCTTCAAGTTGAAGAGTGAAACTCAACAAACTGTCATCGACTTCGCCAACGAGGTTCAACGTCAACACAACGTCCCCATTCTGGATATAAGAAGTGATAACGGCTCTGAGTTCAAGAACTACACCTTAAATGAGTTCCTAAGTGAAGCGGGGATAAGACATTAATATTCTGCTGCGTACACCCCTCAACAAAATGGTGTAGCCAAGAGGAAAAATCAAACTCTAATGGATATGGCAATATCACTGTTAGCCGAATTTAAATCTCCATATAACTTCTAGGCTGAAGCAATCTCTACTGCTTGTCATTCATCCAACCGATTATACCTCTGCAAGATCTTGGACAAGACTCCGTATGAAATACTTACCGGTAACAAGCCAAACATCTCATACTTTCGGGTATTAGGGTGTAAGTGTTTCTTTCTTATCAAGGGAGTTCGTTTATCCAAGTTTGAATCTAAGGCTCTAGAAGGTATTTTTGTTGGTTATGGTGCCGAATCCCAAACTTATAGAGTCTACAATAAGCTCTCCGGAACTGTTGTAGAATCTTGTAGTGTGGTGTTCGAGGAAAATGACGGTTCCCGTGCGGAGCAAGTTGGTGTTTGTGATGCAGATGTTGAAATACCCCAAGATGCCATAAGAAGAATGGGCGTGGGATTTTTTTGCCCCATTGAGGAACCCCTTGTGGCGGATCGGGAAGGACAATGCTCTACTCGTGTAGAGCCCTCATCTACACATACTCAACATGTTCCAACCACGGGGGCAACTTCTACACCATCTCCATCAACTGCTGAAGGTCAAGATGTTCCAGAAAGCTCCAGGCCGGATTTTCCGGTTGACACCGGATTATCCGGCCACCCTGCTCCAGCTGACCATATTGCTCCTGGTGGTGAAGATATCAACGCAAGCTCCAGGCCGGATTTTCTAGCAAGCCCCGGATTATCCGGCCCTTCGCTAGTTCAAGCAAGCCCCAGGCTTCCTGATGAAGTTGCTACAAATACTCCCAGGCCGGATTATCCGTCCTCTCCATCGGCCGGATTATCCGGCCCTGACTCACCGGTTCAGCAGCCTCCTGTTACGGCTACTGACTCACCTCAAGGGCACGCGTCTCCACCACCTGCTGCTGGTATTCTAGTTCCTAATCAAGGTCGAGTAAATACTTCTAATGAAGATTCAAGTGATGAATCTACTCCTCCAAGAGACAACAAACTTATTGAACTTCGTCGCAAGGCTCGGTCTAATCGTAACCTTGAGTTGAGGGGTCACACCCTCGACAAGGTTGTTGGTGATCTTCGACGAAGGGTTTCTATAAGAAGATAATTTGGCAAGTTTTGGTGAGCATCAAGCTCATATCTCTATGGTGGAACCTAAGAAGGTCTTTGAAGCACTTGAAGATCCATACTGGGTTGTTTCTATGCATGAAGAATTGAATAATTTCAAGGGCAACAAAGTCTGGAAACTCATGGAGAAACCCAAAGATTGCCGCAATGTTATCGACACCAAGTGGATATTCAAAAACAAGCAAGACGAGAATGGCATTGTTATGAGGAACAAGGCAAGACTTGTGGCACAAGGTTACTCCCAAGTTGAGGGCATTGACTTTGGCGAGACCTATGCTCTAGTGGCTCGCCTTGAGTCCATCCGTATCTTTCTTGCTTATGCTGCCCATAACAATTTTAAGTTGCAGCAAATGGACGTCAAGAGTGCCTTCCTTAACGGTCTTCTACATGAGTTGGTATATGTAAAGCAACCCCGGGTTTTGAGGATCCTAACTTTCCGAACCATGTCTACAAACTCGATAAGGCACTCTATGGCCTTAAACAAGCCCCACGTGCATGGTATGAGCACCTTAAAGAGCTTTTGTTAGATCGTGGCTTCAAAGTTGGGAAAATCGATCCCACTCTTTTTACTAAGAAGGTTAAGGGGGAGCTCTTCGTATGCCAACTATATGTAGACGATATCATCTTTGGTTCTACTAATAAAGCTTTTAATGATGATTTTTCAAAGCTTATGACTGACAGGTTTGAGATGTCTATGATGGGGGAATTACGGTTCTTTCTTGGATTCGAGATCAAGCAACTTAGAGAAGGAACTTTTATTAATCAAGCAAAGTACATCCAAGACATGCTCAAGAGATTCAAGATGACGGATCTAAATGGGGTTGCCACTCCGATGCAAACAAAATGTCATCTTGAACTTAACCCACATGGTAAAGATGTGGACCAAAAGGTATACCGGTCCATGATCGGCTCTCTTCTTTACCTCTGCGCATCTAGACCCGATATCGTGTTGAGTGTGGGAGTGTGTGCAAGGTATCAAGCAGCTCCTAAAGAAAGCCACTTAGTGGCGGTCAAGAGGATCTTTCGATATTTGGTTCATTCTCCTAACTTTGGTCTCTGGCATCCCAAGGGCTCCAATTTCTCTTTATGTGGTTATACTGACTCAGATTGGGCTGGTGATAAGGATGATCAGAAATCCACTTCTGGAGCTTGTCAATTCTTGGGAAGATCTCTTATATGTTGGTCCTCTAAAAAGCAGAATTGTATATCTCTCTCCACCGCCGAAGCTGAATATGTTGCTGCTGCCAGCGCTTGCACTCAATTATTGTGGATGAGGCAAACTTTAAAGGAATACGGTGTCAATTGTGACAAAGTGCCTCTTTTATGTGATAATGAAAGTGCAATCAAAATTGCGTACAGTCCTGTTCAGCACACAAGGACGAAGCATATTGAGATTCGGAATCATTTTATTCGAGACCATGTTGCTCACGGCGATATTGATCTATCTTTTGTGAGCACGAAGAACCAACTTGCGGATATCTTTACAAAGCCACTTGATGAAGCAAGATTATGCTACTTGAGGAATGAACAAAATATCATTGATTCCAGGAGCTTGTCTTGATTACCCATGCACTCACTCGTACATCTCAATCCTTCTTTGGTCTAGGTGTGGGCATGGAAATAGGGGGAGTGTGGTCCTAACTCATTGGGCTAACCCCCCCCCCCCATAATGCCAACAGCAAGATAAATCATTTCTCTTAATATCATGTTGTGATATGTGAGCTTATTGATGAGTATTGGTCATGAACCCAAGATATATCTTCGCGGTGTCACACCATACACTCCAACAAGGTGGCTTCGGCCACCGCCCTCTCCCTTGAGGAGAATTGGATCTTTTTGGCTGTTCTTTGCTATCTCATGTTCTTATGGGAATCACACTCAATCTTGGCTTTTATTTGATTTGAATCTTGCAATTTTGAGTGTCTAGTACCATCTTAGTTTGGCTCTCTTAATCCTAAGCCTTTCCCTACCCCTAAGCCATCTATTCTAGCACACAAGTCCCTTGTACACCTTGTGGGGGTGTTGTTTGGGGACATGTGGGCCTGGTTTTGTGTACAACAGAATTCCAGATTTGAGGCCGGATAATCCGGCTCAAGTGTAGGCCGGATAATCCGGCCCTGGTAGATTTCGTCTTAAAGGGCAGGGATCGGGGGGAAGGGCTCATAACAAGCAGCACTTCTCCCCCAACCCTCTCCTCCTCCTCAGCCACCGCCTGCAGTCCCCCACCCTCCTCGGAGCCTCTCCGGCGATCGGATTTTCCGGGCCTCCCCGGATCTTCTTCTCCGTGCCTCCGGGTACCTTCTCCTCCGCGTTCTTCCTCCAATGAGTGAGGGTAACTCCCTCTCTCCTCATCTTTGGCTAGATGTGTTACTTGTTGGGTGGAATGTTGTCTAGAAGGATGTGTTTTCGCATAGAAATCGTAGTCTTGCAGTTTCTAGGCCCGATCTACTTTTTTGCATTCAATCTAGGTGAAATCGGAATTTTCTGCCAGGGCCAGATTATCCGCCCCTGGCCAGGCCGGATAATCCGGTCTGACAGATTCGGTTCTGGTTCAGTTTCACTATGGAGTATGCATTGGGTAGATTTGTCCTATGAAAATTTTGACTACTTTTTCCATGCTCTCTCCTGGACTTGTGTGTATGCTTATCCCCTTGATATCGCCCTTATTCTCCTCACAGGTGGTTCCAGTGTTCCCAAGACCTACAAGCTCCACCCCCGCGCCAAATACTTTCGGGACGACGAACAAGGTAACTTGGTGGACGAAGTTGAGTTGAGGAGGAGAAAGAACAAGGAGAAGCGCATGGCTGAACAAGCTAAGAGGACTAGGAAGGGGGTGTCCAAGAGGAAGGGCAAGGAGCCCAAGATCAACTACAGGACTTTGGATGCGGTCACCTTTTCCTCCATCCGTCACCGTGACTTGTTTGCTAAGCTGCCTCGTGATGATGAGCTAGGGGATACTCGTTTTTGGTGTGCAGAACAGAAGGGAATCTATGAAGATGTGTATGCCAGGTTGAATATTAGGCCTATGCACCCACTGGTACTTGCTGATGCTTTGTAGAAGGATCATCTTGTGGATGCGATGTTTGTGGCTGAGAGGATGGGGCTGCACCATCTCATGTCTCTCCAGTGCTCCTTTGACTCTTAGGTGGTGAAGCAGTTCTTCTCCACTTTGGTTATTTGTGGGGATGAGCGTCGCACTATGAAGTGGATGACTCATGACAGGCCTATGACTGCTGATTTTCACGTGTTTGCTGAGGTTCTTGGATACTCTTTCCGCAGCAGGGATAGAGCCAGTGGCCACCGCATCATCACCCAGCTGAAGCCCAACAAAGATGCAGCTCTCTCTCCTTGCACTGTGGACAATGGCATTGTGGGCACTCTGGCTAGCCTTGCTCCCATCTATGCTGCCCTAGTGGGTCTCTTCCATGACTCCATTACTCCGAGTGGGGGCAACAATGACAGCATCCGTGGTCACCTTGTTCAGCTACTTCAATTTTCTCATGAGGTTGCCTCTTGCGAGGACGAGTCGGTGCAATTTGGATGTCATGGACTTCATTTACCATGAGTTGACTGATGCTATGTTCAACCGTCTGTCCATTCCCTATACACCCTACATTATGTTGCTCATCAGGCACCTGCTTCCTACTGAGGAGTTCCACATTGACTCGGTGCATAAGGCCAAGAAGATCTACAACAAAGTTCAAAAGACCTCTCACCCCTCCTCTGCTCCTAAGGGCCTCATGAGGGATGCTCGCAGGCCCCTAGTGGATGCTCACAGGCCCCCAGTGCCTCCCGTTGCCCGTGAGATCAAGCAGCTGAACTGGTTCCAGCGTAACATTCTGTGCATGGGAGTGGACACACGCAAGGGTCAGTACGAGGCATACAAGCAGCGCCATGAGTTGGCTCACTCCCAGCAGCTCATTCTCCACCATGTGTCCGGTGCTTCGGGTGATCCTCTGGCTCCCACACCTCCCACTCCGTATGCTCGGTGGAACTCTTCCTCCGGGTTGAACTATGGTGAGCTGGAGCGTCACTTGTTCCCCTCTGCGCCTGCTGCTGCTGATGAGGATGAGGAAGGTGACACAGAGGAGCTTGAATATGAGGATGAGGATGAGAATGAAGACGAGGACGAGGACGAGGACTACGAGTGATCCTATGGGGCGCTAGCATCGCTCTTCTCCCTTTTTGGTGTCTCGATGCCAAAGGGGGAGAAGCAGTTCTATTAGGGTGTCCGTGGATTTGCATGGGTCGGGCATAAGCTCTTGCATTTTTCTATTCGTCGTTTTCTTGCTTATGCCCATTTAGCATTGAACTTTAAATTTGTGGTTTGTGGTTGTTTGAGACTCTATGTGGTTGTCTGGATTATTATGCCTATGGATTTCATCTCATGGATTATACTTATGGAGCTATCTATTCATATCCTATTGCTGGAGGTTTTATCACGAAAGGCGCTCATATTGGTTATCCGGTAATAATTGTGGCTTATGTCAAGGATGCCTTCCCTCTACCTCAGTGGTATGTGTATTTTGCTCATATGTCTATGGAATAGATTCACCTATTTGTGTGCATTTGTATTCCAATGCAAAATTCTATTATGCACACATTGAGGGGGGAGTCTCTTTCATGGTTATTTCTGTTTGTCTTGTGACTTTCTCCTGCAAATCTTGGTATTGTCATCTAACACCAAAAAGGGGGAGATTGAAAGAACATTTCATGTTTTCCTATGTTTTGCGTGTTAGATAACAATTCTATGGAGACTATTCATGTATGCTAAGTGTGCAGGAAGCTTTGAGGGGGGCCGGATTATCCGCCCCACCAAGGGCCGGATACTCCGGCCTACCTCATTGCTCAAAGGGAGCCAAGGCACGTCGCTCAGTACCCGGGCGGATTTTCTTCCGGAAAATCCGAACTAGGGCGGTTTTTCTTCCCCAGGCCGGATAATCCGGCTGTCACATGGGCCGGATAATCCGGCCCCCAGTTTTTGAGCAAAGGGAGCCAAGGCGTGTCGCTCAGTATCCGGTCGGAATTTCTCCCGGAAAATCCGAATCAAGCGATTTTCCTCCCGTCCGATAATCCGGCCTTCACATAGGACGGATAATCCGCCCTTAAGTTGATCAAGGGCAAGCTCGGCGCGATGCTCAGATAGGGGGCGGATTATCTGCCGGATATTCCGAGTCTGGGGCGGTGTTTTCCCTAGGCCGGATAATCCGGCCATCACTTGGGCCGGATAATCCGGCCCCCAAAGTGTCCAACGGCTGGTTTCTGAAGGGGGTACAAATACCCTTTCTTCCCCAACGTTCAGAACTCTTGATTCATTCGAAATTGTCCAGACATTATGCAAGAGCTCTCATTCTTGATCTCCCACTTCAACCACCCGAAGGTCTTGATCTTTGGGGGAATTGAAGGAGGAGAAGTTCATCATCATGACGAATCAAGCGCTTCAACTCCTCTCCATTCACTTGGAGAAATCCCTGATCTAGTATTCTTGTCAATACCTAGATCTTGTTCATTGTATTTGATAACTTTGTTCTTGTGACAGCTTGTTGTCATTTCGGGAGCCTCCAAGTTGTTTTGGAGTTGTTGCCCCGCTAGTTGTGTAAACGCGCCGATGCCTGCCTCGAAGGGTACCTATAGTGGAAAGGTGGATCAGGCCTTTGGTGGCGAGATCCATCGGAGAACAGGGTGAGGCCTATTGTGGCGTGGTGGTCTTAGTACCGCCCACCCCTCCAACACAGACATACTTCCCTCAACAAGGAAGGAACTGCGGTCAAACAAATCCTGTGTCTCCGCATGCTTCACTTCGGTTTACCCGTTCCTCTTCCACTCGCTATTTACTCTCTAGTAGATAGGTTTGCATATAGGGAAATTCCACCTAATAGTTCATCTAGAGAATTTACCTTTTATGCTAAGCCTAAAATTGAAAAAGTATTAAAAATTGGTGTAGCACCTATTCATCCCTCCTCTAGGTGCCCATACGATCCATTTTAGTCGCGAGCCCGGCGCGAGCGCCGACCGGGTCGCCACCCCGCGTTCCGACCATGTCTGCCAGCACCCCTCCTTCTTCCGAGGCACCGCCTCCGCCTCCACCTCGAGCTGAACCGGCTGCCTCAGCTGGATCGGAGGGTCCTCAGCCGGACGTGGTGGCCCAGCTGGAAGTGGAGGGTTCTCAGCCAGGTGGCTCTTCTGCAGGCGCGCGAGGAGCCGCAATCATCAAGGAACTCGTGGTTGTCGGTGACGACAACTCCGACGACGAGCCGGGAGAGGAGTGGAGGACAGCGGTGGTTGCCGCGAAGGAGTCCCTGGCCGCCAACGCCGTGGATGACAACACCTCCTCCGCCGCTTCGCTGACAGATTTCGCCGCCACCCTCGAACTGGCGGTGAAGGAGATCCGGCTGCTGGAGGCCGCAGCCGGCGGGAACCGGTCCTTGGAGCAGAAGCTTGCTTCCGCCAACAGAACCTCCCAGAGTAAGTTTGCTTCATCTGGCTTGCCTTTTTTTTTGCTGATAGCCGGTTTTGTCACAGCTATCCTCGTGTGCGCTCAGCGCGAGATCGATCGCTTGAAGAAAGCGAACGACCGGCTGAGCAAGTCCAACTCCACTCTGCGGCTACAGAACAAGGATTGGAACACGAAGGAAGACGGTCTGGAGGCCACCATCAAGGAGCGCGACGCCTCGCTCGCCAGCCAGATCAAAGCCTTCAACCTTCTCGAGGCCCAGAACAAGGACCAAGTGAAGGAGATCAAGCGTCTGGTGACGAAGGAGAACGATCTGGTGGAGGAGCTGATGCAAGTTGGACACACAGCTAAGGGTAAGTTCCTCTTTTCTGTCTCCCTTTCTTTCCGGATCTGGTAGCTGGATCTGACTCTCTTTTTCTGACAGCGTTTTATCTCGGCATAGACCTGCTGGCGTACAACCGGCTGCAGGAGAACTGGCCGGGAGCATAGCCGACGGCCCAGGAGCTCGTCATCCTTCTTGGCGAGGAAGCTGCCAAGCTTCGTCAAGCGGCGAGGGATATCTTCTCGTTCCTATGGCCGGATGCTCCGGTTCTAGAGACAATGGCGCAGCTGGCTGCGAAGGTTGGGGAGGTGCCGGCTATGGTGGACCGGCTGCAGGACTTGGCCGTGTGAGCTGGAGCGGAGATGGCTCTGGCCCTCATGCTCTCTTGGTACGAGGACGCCCGCGTCGAGAAGATCGACGGAGGCTTCCGCGCCGGTGCTAACTTTGCCGCCATCCGCCAGGCCCATCCAGAGCTCCGAGGCTCCGCCATCAAGATCGCCGACTACGTGGACCCCGACGAGGTGCTCACCGACTCAGAGTCTGTCGGTACTCCGGATGTGGAAGCCCCGACGCAGCCGGCTGCGGGCGCTGGAACTGGATCAAGCGCCGCGCCTCCTCCTCCGCCTGAAGCTTCTGCCAGTCAAGACGCTTCGCATGGCAAGGGTCCTGCTATCTAGGCGCTGCCCCGGGATGCCGGGTGTATTTGTCTTGTTCAATCTTGTTTTGAAACTTGTCTATCTGTACCGGCTGTCTCTGGCGCCGGGTAAACTTATGGGAGCTTCGCCTCCTTTTTCCTTTGCTTGTTAATTTTGAACTGGCTTGACTTTCCTTCGACTTGTGTACTTCGCATTTTCTCTCAATATTTCGCCGGTTGACTTTATCCGGCTGACTTTGCCCGGCTACACGCCTTTAGCCGGGGGAACTACACCTCCAGTGGGGGCGTGCTAGCGCACCCACTGGGTGTAGCCCCCGAGATTCGTAGTAGCTGGCGTAGCCAGGTGCTTCGAGTCTTCCTTCTTTTCCCCAAATCTTCTAACTTTATTCGACTAGACTCGTCTTAGTCGGCTGCTGTCGCTGGCTAAACACCTTCAGCCGGGGGAACTAACATTCTAGTGGGGGCACGCGAGCGCACCCACTGGGTGTAGCCCCCAATATTCGGAGTAGCTGGCGCGGCCAGGTGCTTTGAATCTTCTTTGTCTTCTCTTGCTCCTGCCCTTGCCCTCACCTGGGCTCCGAACAGCCAGCTAAACGCCTTTAGCCGGTCGGGAACTACAAGATTCCACTGGGGGCGCGCGAGCGCACCCAGTGGGTGTAGCCCCCGAGATTCGGACCGCTTGATGAAGGCAAGGACTTCGAATCTTCTTCTCTTTTCTTCCTGAATTCCGACTCAAGGTAGTCGTACAAGAATATACATACACATACATCCTCACATGTTCATAGGTTAGTCTGCCAAATTGTAGCCGGAAAACGGATTTGTTTTTTCGAAAACTAGCTTGCGCCTTTCTGGATACTTGGTCGCTTTCCCGTGTGCTCTGCTGTTTTCGCTGCGTCCTTGCCGGGCAGCCGGGTTGCGGTCTGCAGCCGGAATCGAAGGGAGCTGACAGTACATCACGCATGGTACTAGCGGCTTAGTAACCGGATTGTCTTAATCTAGTTGCAAGGCCGGGATGCCCGATCTATCGTGTCTCCTCCCCGTCTTTCGTGTGGGATGCCTCGGGCTTTTGCTCTTGCTAGCTGGACAGCCGGGTTGCGGTCTGTAGCTGAGACGAAGAGTGGGCCTCTGACATCGTCGCGCACTACTCAGTCGGTTTGTTGACTTAGCAGGCCGGGCCAGCCGGCAAGCCCCCATGTAGGGGTTGCCGGAGCTGGAAAACCATAACCGGAAAATAGGTACAAACACATTTCTAGCAAGGAGCCCCCGAGCATCTCACAGGGGTCCACATTTTCATTCATAGGGTTTGCGGGATACATACACTGTCTGGCGACTAGGTGTAAAACGGGCGCAGCAAGGCCGCGTTCCAGGGACGCTCGGTCTCTTCGTCCGATTTGTCCATCTTGTTCTTGCGTGGCTGCTGCGCGTCGATGAGGTAGTAGGAGTCGTTGGGCAGCGCCCGGCTGATGATGAAGGGGCCTTCCCAAGGTGGCGATAGCTTGTGCATGCCCTTCGTGTCTTGCACCAGCCGGAGAACTAGGTCACCTCATGAACGCCGATCGGGGATCCGGCCTGAATGGTAGCGGCGTCCTCGTTGCTGGTACAGGGCTGATCTGGACAAGGCCAGCTCGCGGGCCTCCTCCAGGAGGTCCACACCATCCTCCCGCACCTCCTGGTTGGCCTTTTCGTCATAAAGGAGCTTGCTCGGGGAGTCGAACTCGATATCCGCAGAGAGGACGGCTTCCGATCCATAGACCAGGAAGAACGGGGTGTAGCCGGTTGATCTATTCGGCGTGGTGTGGAGGCTCCATAGCACAGCCGGAAGCTCTTCGATCCAGCATCCGGGTGACCGCTCTAACGGCTCGATGAGGCATGTATTGATGCCGGCTAGCACCAAACCGTTTGCTCTTTCGACTTGCCCGTTGGACTGCGGGTGCGCGATGGAGGCAAGGTCCAGCCGAATGCCCTTGTTGCTACAGAATCGGGCGAAGGCCCCCTTGGCGAAGTTTGTGCCATTATCGGTGATGATGCTGTTGGGGTAGCCGAACCGATTGATGATGTCGGTGAAGAAGGTGACGACTGTCGCCCCGTCTAGCTTTCGGATGGGCTTGGCCTCGATCCACTTCGTGAATTTGTCCACCGCCACCAGCAGATGGGTCATGCCCGCGCACGCTCGCTTGAAGGGACCGACCATGTCGAGGCCCCAAACCGTGAAGGGCCAGGTAATCGGTATGGTCTTGAGCACCGAAGTCGGCATGTGCCTGAGCTTCCCGAAGTGCTAGCACCCGTTGCACGCGCGGACCAGCTGTTCAGCGTCCTCGAGGGCGGTGGGCCAATAGAAGCCATGGTGCCCGCACTCGCCGTGGTGGATGTCCTTGAGTAGCCGGTAGCCCATGTCCACATCGACACACCTTTAGAAAATGCCGGATATGCTTTGTCGTGGAAATGGCCATGGCAGTCGCTGCCATAGGCAGCGATTGAGTGTTTCGTGAGGAAGAGTTGGCGGCCATCTGCCGTGCGAGATGGGGGCGGATGCACATGGGTTTACCTAGGTTCACCCCCCCGGAGGGTAAAGATCTACTCCTGCTAGATTAGATTATGAGAGAGCGAGTTACAAGGGTGGCGAGCTCGGCGGCTAGGCAGCGAGTCGCTTGAGGAGGTGTATGATGGAACGTAAGTCTCTAGGATACCCTAGGGAGGTTTATATATGAAGCACTTCGCTAGGGTTTACAAGCTGCCTCCGAACAAGATAAGGATCCGGGGGCTTTTGACCTAATCCGACGGCTTCGCCACGCTTCCGGGCTTCCAATACCATGATGGGCCTTTCCTTTCTTCAGAGTCCACTCGCTGTCCTTCAGGCGCACTTGCAGGCCTTTCAGCCCACTCGGAACGCACTGCTGAGCATACCCCCTTTGGCATATCCCTATCAGTAGTCCCTGAGGCCATCGTTGATGCAGGCGCGGGCGTCCTTTTGGTGTTCGAAGTAGGCGAGCCCAATTTGGGCGCCCAGTCAAATCGGCGATGGACTTTACTGGAACCAAGGAGAATTTCCCCATAGCCCCATCCGTCATTTCAGTAAGCATCACTGCCGTCCAGTCGTCGTTTCGACGAGAAGAGAGACTGGCGGGTGGCGAGTAGACCAATAGGAGTTGGACGGTCAGACCTGGTCAAACTATCCGTTGGAATTTCCAACGGTAACTTCGGCCCAATTACCGTGAGTAACGGCTATCCCGATTTTGGCGGGTGACGTTTCCCATATAAGGAGAGTGACCGATCAGCTTCGTGATCCTGCTCTGCATTCTTCATCCTTCCTCATTTGCTCTTCCTTTCTGCTTCCTCCCGACTTACTCTCCCCGCGTCACGCGATCCCACTTCTAACTCGATGGCGCCTCCCAAAGGCTCATGGGGAAAATCCAAGTGCACCACGACCCAGCTGTGATCCTTTGAGGATGCCGGGGTGCTCCGCAAGGGGAATTGGCGGGTTCCCCTCCTCCGAGACCAAGCCGAAACCGCGACCCAGCGAGTTCATTTGCTTCACCAGCCATCTTGAGAGGGGCTTAGGGTTCCCTACTTCGCTCTTCTTCCGCCGCTTCTGTGCGTACTACGCGATCAAGCCCTCAGATCTTTGTCCACACAGCATCGAGCAACTGGCGATCTTCATCGCCTTCTGCGAATGCTACCTCGGCTGCAGGCCATATTTCCCGCTGTGGCTGGAGCTCTTCCACGGCCGCATCGGGCGCGAGGCGTCCAACGGCTTGATGCTGGCCGCATGCGGGGTCACCTTCTAGTTGAAGCCGAAGGCCCACTTTGTCAAGCTCCTCCTGCCGAAGAAGGCCGCCAGCGAGTGGAAGAAAAGATGGTTCTACGTCAAGGAAGCCACTCCCTCCGGCGAGGTCTCTCTTCCTGAATTCGTCGCCGAGAGGAGCGAGCCCACGATCAAGCGCCAAGAAGCTCCTCAAGATCTGGATGGCGCCACGGAAATGATGGATCAGATCTAGAAGCTGAAGGACCAGGGGTTGATTCCAATCAACCTCTACAATTGCTGGCTTGGGTGGCGCCTGGTTCCGCTGGCGGCTCGTCCACACTGGATGTACGAGTACAGCGGGAAGCATGATCCATCCTGAACCAGCAAGGAGTCATGGGAGGACGAGGACTACAAGGCCGCCCTGAAGAAGATTAGTGACACGGAGTTCATGCGCGCGGCGGTCGGGGCGCCCCGTATACTCCCATGAAGAATGAAGCCCCCATAGTGAGTTCTCTTTCCAATCGCTGCGTTCGTACCTCAATTTCAGTCTTTTCGCTTGGCGTGTCTTGACTCACGGATCTTCTCAGCTTTTTTAGGTATTGGAGGGTTGGCTCCCTCCGCTTGACGAAGAAGTTCCCCAAGAACTGGAGGAAGATCCCAAGGGGGATCCTTCCGACAGTGATGGGGAAGAAGAAGAGGTTCCTCCCCCAGCGCCTGTGGCTTGCAAGACCCGAATGCAGAAGCAACGAGAGGTCGAAGCGAGCCGTAGCCTAGACGAGTTCGAAGAAGGCGATGAGGTCACCCAGGAGCAAACGTCCCGGCGCACTGCTATGCCGTCGAAGCCCCCACGCCGGCCCAAGTCGCTGGCAAAGAGGCCTCCATCACCAGCCAGGTCGTCAGTGGTGTTCGAGTCGGATGGCGACTCCGACGACAAAGGGTCTCCCAAAGTATCGCACAAGGCCCCAAGGGACACGGTCCTGGCGAAGGGGTTGGCGGGCGAGGATACGGAGGTGGTGGTAGAGGTTCCCCTGGCGGCGATCGCGCCGACAATCTCGGGGGTTCCTGGCCAAGAAACAGCTGAGGCGACAGCGCCCAAGTCGCCATTACCGTCAAGGCGGCGGCGGAGCCGGAGATCCCGGCGATCAGCTTCATCGTCAAGGAAGCCCTCGGCTCGTGGGCTTTGGCGCCTTTGAGAGGGGGCTCAGCCGCAAGCTGGGTCCCGAGTTGGACAAGCCCGCCCATATCAGTACCGGGCTTCGTGTCCTTCCAATCGCCAAGTAACTTGTGCTTCCTCGTCCCAATTTGCCTTGCTTTTTTCGTGTTGCGGTCGTGCTGATTGGAGGGGTTCGTGCAGGTCGGGGGCTAAGAACATTATTCGCCCTTCGGTTGCCAAGATTCCACCGGCCACTGGTGCGGGAGAGGGCGATCTTCCCAAGAAGAGGAAAGCCTTTGAAGATGTCGCAAGTCAGCGGCCAAAGAAGCAAAAGGAGGTGTTGGACGATGTGCGACCGGAGAAGCGCCGAGTCAGCCAGCCGTCAAAGAGGTGGCGGCGACGCGATCAGAACCAGCACCGGCTGCGTCCGTGCCGGAGGCGCCGGTCCCGGTGGCCAGCGTTCCTGCCAAGGCGTCGGCAATGTTCCCTCGCTTTATGGCGAAGGGGTTTTCAGGTGTTACGGACGCGTAGTCCCCACAAAGTCCAGAAATCATGGACGCAGAGATTGGGGCCCGCCGCGGGCGCACCTCCTTCACAGTCCCGTCGACTGACACCGCTGATCTTCACAAGATGCTCGGCGCTGCTATTCAGGTATGTCTAGTCCCCGAATTCCTAGTCATCGAATTTCAACGGTTAGGAATTGTTTTTCTTTTCCTACCTTCTCTAGTCCCTGAGTTCCTAGTCGTTGAATTTCAACGGCTGGGAACTGGGTTTTGTTTTTCTTCCTTCTCCAGTTCCCGAGTTCCTAGTCGTTGAATTTCAACGGCTAGGAACTGGGTTTTGTTTTTCTTCCTTCTCCAGTCCCCGAGTTCCTAGTGGCTGAATTTCAGCGGCTCGGGACTGGGTTTTCTTTTCCTTCCAATGCTTAGCTGGGTTCTTTGTTTTTAGGGGTTACAGCAGGAATCGACTGATTGGCAGGCTGCACGAGAGCGCTTGGAGCGTGACTTGCGCGAAGCGCAGGAGGTGAACCGACGACTTCAGGAGGCGATCGGTGAGTTTCTATTTGGCTTTGTTCTTCTTTGCTTGGTATGAGCTGGTTGTGTACAATACTCTGATATGTCCACTTGCAGATGGTTTCCCGGCTGAGGTCTCCAAGGCCCGTGAGGGGTATGTCCCACTCACCGAACTGGACGCGGCGAATGAGCGAGTGGCCTCCCTGGTCAAGGAGTTAGAGGAGGCTAAGGCGGCCACAATTTCTTCGGAGGAACGGGCGAAGGTTGCCGTCGCCGCGGCTGAAGAAGAACGCAAGGCCACGGACTCCATCATCGTGGGGCTGCATAACGAGCAGACCGCCTTAGAGAAGCACGTCAAGGAGAATTGCCGCAAGCTTCTTGGTGAGTCTGTGTCTTTGCTTTAGTCTTTTGTCGGGTTCCCGCTTTGGGGGTTTCATTGTTTCACTTACGTCTAACTTTGCAGCTGTGGTAGGCCAAAGCGACCCGGTGGTGCAGACTTACACCGCCTCGCAGTGCGTAACTGCCGTGGTGAATGCAGCCACGGCCTCGGCGTTGTGTGTCCAGGCGGCTCTTCAGGGCATGTCTCCCACCGAAGTCATCCCTGGGGGGCTCACAGAGGTGTGGCACTATCTGGAGGAGGTGCCCGCGGTTGTGGAGTGGATGACGCGCTCGGCGTTCAGACGCGGGGCCGCCACGGCGTTGAGCTTGGGTCTCGCACATTTCCCCGACGACTTCGATCTTGACGATGTCACGAGTGGCTATCCCTCGGCGACCGGCACGGTGGAGATGTCAGAGGTGCTGAAGCTGACCACGAAGGCCACTCCTTATGTCGATCGTGTCTTGGCAATGGGGATCTGCTGCCGTACCAGGAGACGGTGATGGCGCCTTGCGACCCCGAGCCGGAGCACCGCGACATGAAGTCGGAGCAGCCCTTCCGGTCGTCATTGGCGAAGTCGCTGACCACGTATCCGACAAACCCGTGGCAGCCCTTTGTGCGCATCAAGGGTGGTGGCGCTTCTTCTTCATCAGGGCCTGTAGAGTAAGCAAATGTAAGAGTTGTAATGGATGCCAAGTGGCGAACGCTGTATGACATTTTGTAATGTATGTCACGGGGACTTGGTCGACTCGTGTTATGATTAAGGAAATGTTTTGTTCAACAATTTGGGCGAGTCCCCGAGCGCGTCCGCCCTTTAATGGGGTATGACTCGATTTTGTATTTCTGTGTGTTTGATTTGTTTACGCGTTTGTTTTTATCCCTCGCGTCTTCTGAGTGGCGAGTCCCCGAGCACGGGTAGGGTTCACTTGTGAGCGAGTCCCCGAGCGTTGTGCCCGACCATATTGGTCGTGATCCTGTTGCAGGTTGTGAATGCGTTGTTTGTAACGCATCTCCTCCCCTGGCCCGGAAAGCTAGTCGCTTGGCGAGCCCTAGGCAGCTCTCTTACTTGGTGTGTTCCCGAGCCGCATGGGGTTCCCGTTTTGTGGAGTCCCCGTGCGTGGTACTTAACCGTTCGAGTCGCTTTGCTCGAGGGTGGGAGGGACTGAGTGTTGTGGGAAGCGTGTATCGGATGTCTTGGCCCGGTGGGCCAATCGGGCTAGGCGACTCCAATGGCGGCTCCGGGTTGGCGTTTTTCGTGGACGACACAAGGCCCGAATACTTCCGGTGCCCTTGTGCCGCACTACTTTGCCGTGCCGGTCACTCGACCAGCGGTTGACTTCCGTGAATAGCGTATTGCTTGCATGTACGAGTGCGAGTGGCACAAGAATATGGCGAGTGGGCACAATTTGTGCGATCCGAATGAACTTCATTTATATATTCCGCAAGAGTGCAGTGTGTGGTTCTAAGTATAGAACTTTCTAAGGAGGTTTACATTCCATGGCCTCCCGACCTCCAACTGGCCATCACCCCGTATGTCGATGAGGTAGTAGGCATCGTTGCCAAGGACTCGGCCTATGGCGAATGGCCCCTCCCATGGAGGGGAGAGCTTGTGCATGCCCTTCTTGTCTTGGGCCAGTCGTAGGACCAGGTCGCCTTCCTGGAAGGTGCGAGTTCGCACTCGGTGACTGTGATAGCGGCAAAGTCCTTGCTGGTATATGGCGGTGCGGGAGCGAGCCAGGTCGCGTGCTTCGTCAAGTTGATCGACACTGTCTTGGCGGGGGGTCTTGTTGGCCGCCTCGACGTAGTTGGCGACTCGAGGGGAGTCATGCTCCAGGTCTGTTAGCATTACGGCCTCGGCGCCATACACCATGAAGAAAGGCGTGAACCCGGTTGATCGGTTGACGGAGGTGCGGATCCCCCATATCACAGAGGGGAGCTCGTCGACCCAGCATCCTGGGGTGTGCTTGAGGGGCACCTGCAGTCGCGGCTTGAGCCCGTGGAGGATGCTCTGGTTGGCGCACTCTGCTTGGCCGTTTGACTCCGGGTGGGCGACTGATGCGAGGTCGAGTCGTATGCCGTGCTCCTCACAGAATTCCGCCATGGCCCCCTTGGCGGAGTTGGTGCCGTTGTCTGTTATGATGCTGTGCGGGTAGTCGTACCGGTAGATGAGTTCGCGAGGAACTTCGTAGCCGTCTTGCCATCGCACTTCTTGATCGGCTTGGCCTCCACCCATTTGGTGAACTTGTCGACTGCGACCAGGAGGTGGGTGAAGCCAGATGGGGCCTTCTTGAACGGGCCTACCATGTCCATGCCCCATACGGCGAATGGCCATGTGATGGGGATTGTCTTGAGTGCCGAACCAGGAAGGTGCGTCTAGTTGGCGTACTTCTAGCATCCGACGCATCTTTGGACGACGTTGGTGGCATCGGTGTGTGCGGTTAGCCAGTAGAAACCGTGCTGCATGGCCTTGGCGACTAGCGACTTGGCGCCGGCGTGATGGCTGCAGTCGCCGGCGTGAATGTTCTGGAGGATCTTGCGGCCTTCCTCTAGCTGTACGCAGCGCTAGAACACGCCGGTCACGCTGCGCTTGTGGAGCTCGCCGTTGATGATGACGAAGGGTATGCAGCAGCGCACGATCATTCACGCCTCTGTCTCGTTGCTCGGTAGGAGTTTGTGCTCCAGGAAGGCGACGTATGGCGCTGTCCAGTCGCTAGGTTCCACAACCATGGCGACTAATGCCGGTTCTGGTTGCAATGGGATCCCGACATCGATCTCCTTCAGTGGACTGACGGAGGGTTTGTGGATGATGTCAAGGAAGACGCCTACTGGTGGCGCCTGTCGAGTTGATCCGATGCGAGGAAGGGCGTCTGCCTCCTCGTTTTTACGCCTGTCTATCCACTCGACGGAATAGCTGTCGAAGTGTCCTCCCAACTGGTCGACGGCTTGGCGGTATGCTATCATTGTTGGGGAAACAACGTCGCACGTCCCGGCCACTTGGCCGGCGACTAGGTCGGAGTCGCCGTAGCATCGTAGGCGGTTGATGTTCATCTCCTTGGCGGCTCTCATGCCGTGGAGGAGGGCCTCGTATTCCGCCATGTTGTTGGTGCAGGGTTTGAAGTTGAGGTGGAGCACGTAGCGGAGCTTGTCTCCTTTGGGGGAGGTCAGTATGACCCCAGCCCACACGCCGTCGGTGTTTTTGGAGCCATCGAAGTGGAGCGACCAGTAGTGGAGGTATGGGAGCTTCTCTGGCTGCTGTGCTTCTTCCAAGTCTGCAAGGAAATCGGCCAGGGCTTGTGACTTGATCGCTTTTCGGGGCTCGTACTTGATGTTGTGGACGCCGATCTCGACGACCCACTTGGCGACTCGCCCTGTTGCCTCGCGATCGCGAATGATGTCCTGCAGGGGCGCGGAGGAGACCATCGTGATTGGGTGCTCCTGGAAGTAGTGTGGGAGCCGCCGCTGTGCTCGGAATACCACGTACACCAGTTTTTGGTATTGTGGGTAGCGCTGTCGTGAGTCCGTTAGGACTTCGCTGATGTAGTATATGGGGCGCTGTATGTGATGCTCCTTGCCCTCTTCTAGTCGTTCGACGACCATCACGGTGCTGACGACTCGATTGGAGGCCGCGACGTAGACGAGCATTGGCTCTTTGTCGAGTGGCACGGCGAGTAGTGGTGCCGCGAGTAGCACTTCTTTGAGTGCTTTGAGTTTGTCGTCGGCCTCCGCATCCCATTGGAATGTTGGGTTCTTGCGCATCAGGCGGTAGAGGGGCATTGCCTTCTCGCCTAGTCAGGGGATGAAGCGACTGAGAGCCACGACTTGCCCTGCCAACTTTTAGACGTCGCGCAGGCACTCGGGTTTCCCGAGTCGCGCGATGGTGTCGATCTTGGTGGGATTGGCTTCAATGCCTCTCTTGGAGACTATGTACCCCAGAAGTTGTCCGGTGGGTATGCCGAAGGTGCATTTTCCAGGGTTCAGCTTGATGTTGTACCTCCACAGATTTGCGAAGGTTTCTGCTAGGTCGGCGAGCAGATCGTCCTGGCGGGTGGATTTTACCACCATGTCGTCGATGTAGACATGAATGTTGCGGCCAATTTGGCTCGCTAGACACTCCTGCATGCACCTCTGGTATGTGGCGCCTGCGTTCTTGAGGCCAAACGTCATGGCCGTGTAGCAGAATGCGCCGAATGGCGTGATGAACACCGTCTCCTCCTCGTCTTCGACCGCCATCTTGATCTGGTTGTAACCAGAGTAAGAGTTGAGAAAACACAGAGATTCCGATCCCGCGGTCAAATCGATGATCTGATCGATGCGCGGTAGGACGAACTCCTCCTTCGGGCAGGCACTGTTGAGATTGGTGTAGTCGATACACATTCTCCAGGTGTTGTTCTTTTTGAGAACCAGGACTAGGTTTGCCAGCCACTTGGGGTACTTGATTGGCTGGATGAAGCCTGCGGCTAGCAGGCCCTAGACTTCCTCGGTGATTGTTCGACGTCGCTCTTCATTGAAGGGCCGTAGCGACTGCTTTACTGGTCGCACTTTGGGGTCGGCATTAAGTTTGTGCTCAGCGAGTTCCCTCGGGACACCTGGCATGTCAGATGTCTTCCATGCGAAGATGTCGCGGTTCTCACGGAGGAACCCGATGAGCGCGCTTTCCTATGCGGGGCTCATGTGCTCCCTGATGGTGACCGTCTGGCTGGAGTCGCCTGGAACGAGCTCGACGGTGCAGGTGTGCATGGTCGCCTCAAACGCGGAGTTCGCGGCGATCGGTTTCTTCAAGATGGTGGAATCGTCCTTGTTGATGTTGCCTGCGTATTTCGCGAGCTCCTCCGCGTGGTCAGTCTCCGCGGTGATGACGGTGTCGGCGTGTTCGGCGCCTTTTTCCTCGCATTCCACGGCCATATCGGGGTTGCCGTGGACGGTGATGATGCCGCTCAGCCCGGGGAGCTTCATCATGTTGTAGGCGTAGTGTGGGGTCGCCATGAACTTTGCGAATGCCTGGCGGCCCAGGACGCAGTGGTAGGGACTGTGGAAGTTCACCCGCTCGAAGACGATTCTCTCCGTGCGGTAGTTTGCCAGAGTGCCGAAGGTGACTGGCAGCGTCACTTTCCCGATCGAGTACGCCTTCCGACCGGGGACGATGCCGTGGAAGGTCGTCAGTGTTGGCTCGATGGCTGTTTCTGGGAGCTGGAGCCTTTTGAAGGTCTCGAGGTACAGGATGTTGATGGAGCTCCCACCATCCATCAGCGTCTTGGGTAGCCAGTAGTCGGCCACCTTTGGCCTGACCACCAGGGTGACTCGCCCTAGATATTCGATTCTTGGCACGTGGTCCTGGCGACTCCAGGTGATGCTCTGTTCGGACCAGTTTAGGAAGCGGGGGATGTCGACTTGCGTCACCGCATTAATAGCGACCGCGCGAGCGAGTACCTTCTTCTCACGCTTGGTGCCGAGCCCAGTGAAGGTATGTAGCAACCCGACGGCGGTTCCGAAGCCGCCACTGTTCCCGTTGTCCCGCGGTTGGTTGTTGTTGGGGTCCTCTCTTGCACGTCTCGCCTTCTCGATCTCTTTGAGAGAGTGGCAGTCGGCGGTGGTGTGGGTGGCGGGTTTTCCCTTCCTGCTGTCGTAGATGCAGGGCTGATTGAGCAGGGCGGCAGGGTCGAATTTCGGCCTCGTCGTGTTGTTAGCGCGGTAGTTTCCGCTGTCGCGGTAGTTTCCTCCGTCGCGGCGGTAGTTCTTGGAGTCCCGTTGGCCGTAGCCGGCGTTGGCGACGTAGTCGACTCGCCCGTCGGTCCGGCGCTTACCGGTGATGCGGGTGTTGCTGTAGCACATGTCGCGTAGGCGCCCGCTGTCGTGGATGCTAGTGCGCCGTCTTCCTCCCGACTCGTCGTCGGAGTCTTGGTTGGGGTCCTCCTCCGCGTAGCGCTTGGCGATCTCGAGGAGGTCGGGGATGTTATCGAGCGTCCGATAGACCCTCTTGATCTTGGCGACCAGAGGTTCATACCGGCATGCGTTTTTGAAGCAGTGTATCGCCGTGTCTGGGTGGATGCCGGAGCGTACTCGGTGATGAGGCCCCTGATGGAGCGGACCTGCTCCTCCAAAAGCAGATCGCGGTGTGGAGGCGACCCGCCGACGATCATCGTCGTGGCTGGATCGACCGCGCCGGTAAAGCCGACGAAGAGGTTGATGGAGCCGATTGGCATCACCGCGGCGTGCGTGACCGGGCGCGACGCCGGGATGTAGCTGCTGGGCAGGATCTATAAGATCCTTCCGATGGCGATCATGCAGCCGGTGGCGAGCGGCCGCTCGATCGGCGAATGGAGTCTCGCCGCTGAACTCAGGCCAGTCCCGCTATGCCCCACGGTGGGCGCCACTGTCATGGAAATGGCCACGGCAGTCGCTGCCATAGGCAGCAATTGAGTGTTTCGTGAGGAAGAGTTGGCGGCCATCTGCGGTGCAAGATGGGGGCGGATGCACATGGGTTTACCCAGGTTCGCCCCCCAGAGGGTAAAGACCTACTCCTGCTAGATTAGATGATGAGAGAGCGAGTTACAAGGGTGGCGAGCTTGGCGGCTAGGCAGCGAGTCGCTTGAGGGGATGTACGATGGAACGTAAGTCTCTAGGATACCCTAGGGAGGTTTATATATGAAGCACCTCGCTAGGGTTTACAAGCTGCCTCCGAACAAGATAAGGATCCGGGGGCTTTTGACCTAATCCGACTAGGCTTCTGCTACGCTTCTGGGCTTCCAGTCGCCAGTCGATGGGCCTTTCCTTTCTTTAAAGTCCAGTCGCTGTCCTTCAGGTGCACTTGCAGGCCTTTCAGCCCACTCGGAACGCACTGCTGAGCATACCCCCTTTGGCATATCCCCATCACGCTGCGCTTGTATAGTTCGCCATTGATGATGGTGTACGTGTCC
Source organism: Avena insularis (assembly GCA_023614405.1). Classification (NCBI taxonomy): domain Eukaryota; kingdom Viridiplantae; phylum Streptophyta; class Magnoliopsida; order Poales; family Poaceae; genus Avena; species Avena insularis. Next base: position 523,868,675 of record CM042694.1, read on the forward strand.
ACGCGGCGCTGGATTTGCCTGGCTTCCACCTCGTCATCCGGAAGTTCCCCGTTGGCGATGTAGTTCATGAAGGGCTGCGCCCAGGATGGCACTTCCCGAATGACGAGGATGCTCCCGCTCTCCGGTTGATGGTCGTCGGGGGGTCGTCCGGGTGACATACCCGGGACGGCAGCCCCCGAGCCACTTGACGAGCCGGTAGTCCCCGGGTCTTGCGAACCGGAGGATACTGCCTTGTCGGAGTTGGTGCGGGTCTTCTTCTTTGGAGTCTCTGCTTCTGCCGCCTCGTCAGCCGGAGCGTTCCCTGCCCATATGATGGATTCTGACTTAGGTGACTGGTTGATGGAGGGTTTGCGTAGATGCTCCATGGATACCCCGGGTGGGATCGCCTGCCTGGTGGATCCGATTCGACCGAGCGAATCGGCTGCCTCATTGTTGGCGCGGGGCACGTGGTGCAATTCGCATACGTCGAAGGAGGCGCTGAGCTTCTGGATATGGAACCGGTAGAGGTCCATGTTTGCATCCCTGGCATCCCATTCTCCGGATACTTGCTGCACCACCAGATCCGAATCGCCAAAGCAAAGGATCCGGTTGACACCAATCTCCCTGGCTAGCCGGAGTCCGTGCGCCAGTGCCTCGTATTCGGCTACGTTGTTGGAGGCCTTGAAGTGGATCTACAGTACGTACTCCAGCCGGTCTCCCTTGGGCGAGGTGAGTATGATGCCGGCTCCGAAGCCCCCGAGCATCTTCGACCCGTCGAAGTGCATCTTCCAGTGGTCTGAATCCGGAACCAGTGGGAGATACTGGGTCTTGGCCCAGTCGACGAGGAAATGCCTGCGACTTGATCGTGAGCTGTGGCTTGTACTGGATGGAGTAGGGGGCGAGCTCGATGGCCCACTTGGCGACTCGGCCGGTGGCATTTTTATTGCCGATGATTTCCGAAAGGGGTGCGGTGCACACGACCTTAATCGATGCTCCTGGAAGTAGTGCTTGAGCTTCTTGCATGCCAGGTACACGCCGTAGCACATTTTCTGGTAGTGGGGGTAGTTCTGCTTGGAGAGGGAGAGAACCTTGCTGAGATAGTAGACGGGCCTCTGAACCGGCTGAGCCTTGCCTTCCTCGGGGCGCTCCACCACCAGGACGACACTGACGACCCGGCTGATGGCTGCTATATAGAGCAACATCGGCTCCTTGCTAGCCGGCGTGGCTAGAACCGGCGCTGTGGATAGCATGCGGTCGTGAAATGCGGCGTCGGCTTGCAAAGTCCAGGAGAACTTTTCTGTCTTCTTCATCAGCTGGTACAACGGGAGTGCCTTCTCCACCAGCCGGCTGACGAAACGGCTGAGGGAGGCCAGGCATCCAGTGAACTTTTGGACTCCAAGCAGGCTCCTGGGCGGCTGCATCCTCTCGATGGCCGCGATCTTCTTCGGATTTGCCTCGATGCCTCGTTGTGATACGAGGAAACCGAGGAGCTGACCGGATGGCACTCCGAAGACGCACTTCTCTGGGTTCAGCTTCATCTGGTAATGGCGGAGGTTGCCAAATGTCTCTCCTAGATCTTCGAGGAGGGTGCGCTTCTCCTTGGTCTTGATGACCACATCGTCCACGTAAGCATGCACGTTTCGGCCTATCTGCGAGTGCAAGCACTTCTGCATGCAGCGCTGATAGGTAGCGCCTGCATTCTTTAGACCGAAAGGCATGGTTACGTAGCAGAAAGCCCCGTAGGGGTGATGAATGATGTCTTAATCTGATCAGCCGGGTTTAACCGGACCTGATTGTAATCGGAATAGCAATCTAGAAAAGACAACAAATCATAGCTGGTCGTGGAATCGATGACTTGATCAATACGGGGCAAGGCTAAGGGGTCTTTCGGGCACACCTTGTTCAGGCTGGTGTAGTCGATACACATGTGCTAGGTCTTGTTCTTCTTCAACACCAGGACTGGGTTCTCCAGCCAATCCGGGTGGTACACTTCCATGATGAACCCGGCTGCAAGGAGCCGAGTGATCTCATCACCGATTATCTTCCTCTTCTCCTCTGCAAATTGGCGCAGAGGCTGCTTGACCGGCTTGGCATCCGGCCACACATGGAGTGAGTGCTCGGCGAACTCCCTCGGCACACCTGGCATGTCCTTGGGGGACCATGCAAAGATGTCCCGATTCTCACGGAGGAAGTCGACGAGCGCACCTTCCTATTTGCTGTCCAAGTTGGCACCGATGGTGACGAACTTGGTCGGGTCGGAGGGGTCGAGCAGGATCCTCTTCGTCTCCTTTGCCGGCTAGAAGGCTCCTTCTCTAGCCGGTTTGCTGCTAGCCGGTATGTCCTGCTGGGCCATGGCCACATTACGCATGAGCACGCGCTTCTCCTCGGCTATGATGAGGGCTTCTGCCAGTTTGGAACCGGCCGAGGTGCACTCCATCGACCGCCTGAAGCAGCCGGCGACGGTGATCACGCCGTTGGGTCCCGGCATCTTCGTCTTGAGGTATGCGTAGTGGGGGATAGCCATGAACTTGGCAAGGGCGGGGCGCCCGAGGAGAGCATGATAGGAGCTCGTCAGGTTTACCACCTCGAACCAGATCAGTTCGCGACGGAAGTTCTCCTCGGTGCCGAAGATGACGTCTAGCTGGATTTTACCCAGCGGGGCACAAGCTGGCCCCGGCAGTACGCCGTGGAACGTTGTGGTAGTCGGGCACAGGTCGGATTCGCGAATGCCCAACTTCTCCAGCGAGGACTGGTATAGGAGGTTGAGGCTGCTGCCTCCGTCGATGAGGATGCGTGAGAAACGACAGGTACGCGCGTTGGAGACAATGAGGGGTCGAGCACCATGGCGTAGCCCCCGGGAGTCGGCAGCTGCTCTGGCTGGTCTGCACGGCTCTAGGTGATGGGGGTTTCCGACCAGTTCAGGTACTTGGGGACCGGAGAGACGATGGTGTTGACCTCCTTGGAGCGTCGCCTGCGGCTGTGCTTGTCGTCCAGCTCCGTCTCGAAGATGTGGTAGGTGGCGTGCGGCTAGGGGTAGCCATTGTTGTTGTTGCCGCCGTTGCCACCGTTACCATCATTGCCGGCTCCCCTAGACAGTGGTGGTGGTCCACCAGGAGGGGGCGAGGGGAGACGAGGCTGGTTACCCTGGTCTTTTAGCTGGCGGGTCCAGCTGCAATTCCGGGTGGTATGCATAGCCGGTTTGAAGGGACCGCTGTGCCACTTTCACGGGCCGTCAAACATCTGGTCGAAGGTGAGCCGTGGCTTCTGCCTCCTTGCATCGTTAGCCGGTGCATCGGGCGCACCCTCCACAGCATTGACCTACCGCGTGTGGTAGCTGGGCTTCTGTTCTCCGGCTTGGCGGTTCCCATGGAACCGGTTGTCGTTGCCATGGCGCCTGGAGGATCCGGCTTTGCCAGCCGGATTGCTCGGACGGTCGCGAGCCGGCTCCATAGGAGTCGGACACCCGTTAGCATTTACTCGGAGGGGCTTCTTCATGGTGGCATCCGCCGTGGCGTACTGGTCCGCAACCATCATGAGCTCCGCCATGGTTTTCGGCTCGTCACACAGTAGCCGGTGGCGAAGCATGGTGCCTTCTTGGTAGCCTTCGATGAAGAAACTGATGGCCTGGCTTTCCAGGATGCCCTTGGAAGTGTTGCGCAGCTCCGTCCACTTGGCGAGGTACTCGCGGTCGATCTCTGTCACCACCTGGGCGACAAGGCCAGGTCGCGTGGGCGTCCCGGGCGCTTGTACGTGCATTGAAGTTGCGGACGAACACCTTCTCGAAGTCTGGCCAGGCGTTGATGCTGTTGGGCGCGAGGCTGTTGAGCCACGTCCTTGACGATCCGGTTAGCATAAGGGGGACGTAGCGCACGGCTGTGCGCTTGTTCCCATGGGCGATGCCGACTGCCGTAGCATAGTTGGTCAGCCAATCTTCCGGCTTCATGCTGCTGTCGTACTTGGGGGTGTCCCTGGGCAGGGAGAACTTATTCGGAAACGGCTCGTTCCGGATGCGGGGTCCGAACAAACCGGGTCGGTAGAGTGTTCTTCCTCCGTGACGCGCGCTTGAGCGAGGAGCTCGATGCGGTCGCGGGCATCTGGACAATCCGGGTTGGGCGCTCCCACCCGTCCCGAGAGACGGGAACCGGCGGGTCTAGGTGCTCCGGTTGGTGGATGGGGAGGCGGTGGGTTGCTGTTCACCGTTTGCTCCTAGCACGGCTGGCCCTTGTTGCCAGAGCTGCGAGGCCTGTTGTGGGCCTTAGCCGGCTGAGGGGAGGATGCCTGCTGGGTGTCGCGCGGCGCGCCCCTGCTGTTGACATGCAGCTTGCTCCCCCTGGAGTAGCTAGGGTCTTCCTGCATCTGGCGGTTGGCATCAGCCTGCTCATCTGCGATGCGGAGGAGCTCCTGCACGCGAGCGTTCTGGCGGACTCGCTCTTCGTCCTCCAGATTGGGTAGCTCTTCTGCCGCGGCTCGCGCCACGCGCAGGTTCTTGATGGGCATGCTGTAGGTGGGCCGGATGAGGGCGGGCGTAGGATCCGGCTCGCCATCCTTTTCCATCCTACCGCCTAGCTCGCCGCCCCGGCGCCGTACCTGGCCGCACCGGCTCGGCTCCGCGGTAGCCGGAGTGAAGCCGTGCGCACGGTTATACTCGCGCTAGGTGATCTCGAGTTGCTTGCGGGTTGCCGCCAACTCCATGGCCTCCTGGAGGAGGATCTGTCTCTCCATGGTGAAGTTGGCCTCAGCCTCCTCTGGGTTATCCCCGAGGTTAACCGGCGTCAGGAGCCGATCAATGGCATCCTCCACCGGATTCCAAGGCTGCGAAGGCGCAGAAGCTCCAACTTCATCCGCGCGTCACTCCCGCGGTTCACGGGGATGAGAGCTGGAGCCGGCCATCATGACCTCCACGCCGTGGGAAGCGACAGAGGCGCTACCGCCCGGATGTGTTATCTCTGCGACAGAGACGATCTCCCTAGGGAAACGCTCTGGAACAGTGGCGACGTAGACAGGGAGGTCGCCGAAGAGCAGGACGGTGCCGTTCGCCGGGAAGGAGGTTCCGGCGAAGTTGGATGCGTTATCGATGATGCAGTCGAATTTGCCGAGCGTGAGCACCAGGCCAGAGGCCACGCGCTCACCGGCTGAAGTGCGGGGTCCCGTGCGGAATGTGACTCCGGTCGAAGCCATCTGCCCCACGGTGGGCGCCAACTGTCGTTGTATTGGGAACGGCAGTACCTAAAGAGGTTATATAGAGGTGTGGGGACTAGCAGGGAAGCTCTCGACGGCGTCCGCAGGCGGGATTGGATACAAGCAAGCATAGCTGGACACTGGAAGTACCTAGGTTCGGAGCCCTCGTGATGAGGTAAAGCTCCTATTCCTGCCGGATCTGACTATGAGGGATATACGAACTACAAGTGCTCCTCGAGCTGTATTCTCTAGCTACTGCCTTAAATGCACTGAAGCCAACCCTTACTACTGAGGCCTTGCCTCTCCTTATATAGGCAAAGAGGCAACGGTCTCACTGGCCAGTCCGAGTGGCGGGCCCCACAGGCGGGTCCCAGCCGACTGGTCATCTACAGTATCCGATATGATATGTCCCATCGGTGTATGAGCGGTATGGCCGTAAAGGCATGGACGGCGTGCGACTGCCGTCGAGATCGGGCCCGTTCCTACTTCATCCCGCAAAGTCTTCGGTATGGCCGAAAGTAGTTGCGGTCTTGTCATCGCAGTATGCGTCTGCGTAATCATACGCACGTTGTCCTGTCTCCCTGATTGGTTCCGGCTACGTCGTCGTAGCCGGCTGCTTCTTGCTGATCCGGCTACCACGCGATAGCCGGCCTGACTTGCCTTGTCCGGCTGCATCTGGTCAGCCGGACATGATCTGACTGCTCGGTTTCTTGTCCGGTTGGGGTATCTGGGGATCATCCCCCTGACAAGTGAAGCAATGTCTTTCCTTTCGACTTTGAGGCTACAATGAGATATTTGAAACTAAATACTTCACCATTTCATTTAATTCATGCTATCTAATCTATTCGTATCGCCAAAGACAAAAGAAGAGAAATACTTCCACGATTCATATAGCATGGACATGTTATGTCGAGTGGCAAAGCAAGGAAAGGATTCGGTCTCCACGGCAATGACTCATTTCGAGTTTGGTGTGTCTAAAGGAGTCGTTGCCGTGGACCTAGAACCCTTTCCTTGGCTTGCCACTCGACATATTATGTCTTATGTATATGAATCTCGAAAATATTTGTCCTCTTTCGACTCTAGGGCTACGAGATGAAATAGTTTATCATTTCATTATATCGCCAAAGACGAAAGGAAAGAAATCATTCCATGATTCATATAACAATGTCGCCAATGCTATACGAATAGTGAAGCAATGTCTTTCTTCCTTTCGTCTTTGGGGCTACAATGAGATATTTGAAACTACATTTAATTCACGCTATCTAATCTATTCGTATCGCCAAAGACAAAAGAAGAGAAATACTTCCACGATTCATATAGCATGGGCATGTTATTTCTAATGGCAAACCAAGGAAAGGATTCGGTCTCCACGGCAATGACTCATTTCAAGTTTGGTGTGTCGAAAGGAGTCGTTGCCGTGGACCTAGAATCCTTTCCTTGGGCTTGCCATTAGACATATTTTGTCCTATGTATATGAATCTAAAAAATATCCGTCCTCTTTCGACTTTGGGGCTACGAGATGAAATAGTTGCCTCATACTTAGGTTGGGCACGGAAAATGACAATGCCGCTGATGGATCTGGTGCGGCAAGTAGAGTATATGCACAAACCTCTAGTCTACTTGGCACACCAGATCCAGCAACGGCATGGTCACACACATGACGCCACAACACGTTTTAATCATCGACATTTCGAAGAAAGACAAAGAAAGAAAACCACAAGAAGTAGGGCGACAATAACGAATGAAAAGAAACAAGCACGTAAAATAGTTCATAACAGAAATAACTAGCTAGTGTCGCTCACAATCAAGTTCAACGGTTGACGAAACATACTCTAGAGGTTTTGCTAGGCAAGTTTAACATAGTGATAAGAGGTTACAACACGAGTTCGGAAGTAATAGCTAGCTACCCAGGCAATGCAATCATCAAGACTTCTTCGGCTGTTGAGTTGGCTTTAGGGGGGCATTGATGAAGCCCGACCGAGTTTTCGCCATATGCATGAACGTCCTGGGGTCACCCTGCCGCAGTAAGCATTCGTCTATCTCCCTGTTGGGTGGTGTATGGCCGTCGTAGAAGGTGCCCCCGGATTTCATGACTCCCTGGTGCACGATTGTCGCGATCTCCTCCTGGATGTCGAAGATGTGCTGCCTAAGGTTGCGATCATGTATTGTTGCAAGCCTTTTAGCCCACTTCGCGAGGTCAGATGGCAGCGTTTTGCTCTCCATGTCATTGAAGAACGCCTTCATGTGGTAAATGGCGTAGAAAGCATCCTTCCTGCTGCCAGACGGCTGCTTTACGCAGGCGAACTTGGTGTTGTGGCAGAACACGTGCGCGCCGAACTTCACATATGGCGTTGCCGGTTTGATGCCTCCTGCTGTGACATAGCCGGTGAGATCACCATCAAGAATGTTCTTGATATTGGTGTAGTTTTTTGGGTGCGCACTGTTTGGGTCGAGGTACACGGCTGTTGAGTGTTTCAAATTCAAGCATATGAGCATGTAGCCTGTCTGATCATCCTCTATGATGGGATGGTAGGGAAGGAGAGTCACATCCTTGTCCGAGTATGTTTGCAAGAAGGTTGAGAGGTAGTCGGTCGCCAGCGCTATGTCCTCGGCATCTTTCAGGATGACGTCCTGCATGACGTAGGGATCCACTATCTGGATGCCCGGGATCTTGTCTCTGGTGATCTGCATGGCCATATTGAGGGAGAATAGCCGGACTAGGATATTGTGCAGCCGGAACCTGTTCAACATGTCGAAGATGTCAGAATGCCACAGGTAGAAGATATCCCCGAGGGGTACACTGACGAAGCACGGCACATAAGGCACCTTAGCCTTGAAAATGAGGTACGACTGATCGTTCTCGCGAATGCGGCGCTCCTCCATTGTGAGACAGCTATAATGAAGATTGCGCATTTGAGGCCTGCGACCTCGAGCAACGAGTTACACATCATCGGTGCACCTGCCACGTGCTGCTGATTCCTGGCTTGCCCCGCAGGGCCATCCTGAGCCCGGAGAACAAGATTTGGACCCTTTCTCTGGTCACCCTTAGGCTTCCTTTTGCGACCCTTCTTCGGTCCCTTTGGGGCGTCGGCCACCACATTCACCTCACCGATCACCTTATGAAGGGTGCTGGGCTGATCAAAGGAACTGCTGGCCTCGGAGGCTCGGTGAAGGGGGCGGGTGGCGGCGTCTCCTGACTAGTTGGGAAGAGACGCACCTGGCAAGGGGATTTCACCGGTGCTGGTTGGGTATCGGCAACTTGATGTGTGCCTGATGGTCCTGGCTCATACCAATCGAAAAACCTTGTGTTAACGAACTGGTCGCTGAAGTTCAGATCAATTTCTCCATCATCATCGTAGGGATCCTGTGCCATGTTGTCCAAGTCTTCCATCTCAAAGTCTTCATCATGTGCTGGCTGTGCTGCCTCTGGGGTGATGTTGAGCTGGTCCTCCATCCCCAAACGAATCTGGCTCTTCGACCATAGGTACAAGTAGCCGAAGCCGGTATTAAGGACTGCTGCCGTCTCCTCATCATCCCATCCTTGAGGTTGAGAGGGAGGTTCCACTTGCTCGTAGCCCGGAAGCACCATATTGTACCTAACCCTCATCATGTCGGGTGGCATTGTGACATTGTGCATTTTGTGGTTCTCCGGTTGAACGATAGTACCCTTGGAAACATCCTTCAACTGGACGCCCACCCAGTGCATTAGAGTGCAAGGAGTGTCTCCCTACGAAATACATGTAGGCCAGGCGTCAGTAAAACGAAGATCAAGTCATCGGTGTGGTTAAGCCTCCCAACTCTCGCTTTAATTAGTTAGTTACCTTGAGGGCGTCGAACTCAGCCAAGGCCGAGGCACCACCGTCGGCAGGATTGAGCGCGCAAGTGGAGGAGTGGCTGCCTGATGGCACGGTGGTGCGGACCACAGCGGGCAAGTTAAGCTCCGGAGCTGGAGGAGTCTCCACCACCACTGGCCCCGCTAGAGGAGTCACCAGCGCCTCCGGCCGTGCCATGTTGTCCGATTGGGCACTGTCGAGGTTGGGAACCGGTGGCGGCCCTCGTTTACCACCCTTCTGCCACTTGATGTACTTTTCCATGTAGGCGGGAAGGATGGTGTTGAGCTTATCGTTCATTTGTGCCTGGACTTGTGCTTGGACTTGTGTATGAACTTGTTCTTGGAACTTTGTCTCGATAGCCGACACAGCCTAGTTTACAGCATCTTGGACTATATTGGGAAAGGCTTCCACCTGTTCCCTTAGGTGTCTTACCTCGGTGCTTTCAGCCTGCTTCCTGCCCTTCCGCTCTGTGGTGCCATAGTACTCGGACCATGTTATGCCGCCAAAGCCGACCACACGACCAGCCGACAATGGGGCCGCCAGGGGCTCAACATTCTTGGTCCGGTTCAGCACCGTGTTAAAAGTGGTGTCCCACTTGGCAACAGGCGCCGACCCCTGGGATGAGGAGCTCCTACACTCCTCGTCCTGCGCACAAGGAACGCGAAGCATTTGATCAGAAAACTAGACTTCATTGATTAATCATGAACGCAATTAATCGACTTGCATGCAAACTACTTACATATTTTCTCATGAAGTCTGTCACCTTCGTAACGAAGGGGTCGACGGGCTCTGAGGAATAATCAGAACTCCGTTTCGGCTTGGCAAACCGGGCCCTGACAAAGTGCTTTGCTTGCGGCTCTTTTATGTCATCAAAGGGAGGGTTTAACCCCTTTGCACGAGCGTCGGTGTCCTCCTTCTCCCATTTGGGAATCGCAGCTCTTTAACCGCTGGAGCCGAGATGGTGGGTACCAATGTTCTTCTCATACAACTCCTTGAAGTACTGACTCTTGGCCTTGCCCATGGCGGATTCACATCTGGCCTTGAAGACCTTGAAGTGTTCTTCTGTGACCAGAGGCTCCCTCTTGACGACCTCCGAATAACTTAGCTCGTCCTCGAAAATCAGCTTCTTCACTCGGACCTTCCAATTCGACAAGGCCTTGGTAATCTTCTTGAGGGCGTACTTGTTCACCGGATTCCCTTTGAGATTTTTGTTATTGTACTTGTGTTCCTCATCACCCGGGAACGCGTATCTTGCGTGCAGCTTCCGGAAGAGCTGGATGCGGAAACCCCTGTTCTCTTCGGCCTTCAGGTTCTCCATGTTGATCGTGACGGTGTTCTGGAGGATTGCCGCGAGCTGGTTTGATTAACCCGCGACAAACTCGGCCGGCTCCAAAGGTGCACCTTCATCGTTCACGCTTGTGATGATGGACCTTTTGATGTCGACCACGATCGGGGCACGCTCCTTCCGGGCCTTCTTCGATGTGCTACCACCGTCCGTAGTAGCTTCACTGCCGCCATCAGTGGTAGTGGCGTCGCCATCCGTGTCCCCCATCTTATCATCGCCCGACAACATATCCTCGTCCTCCTCCATCTCGTCGTCCCGCGGAACGAATTCCAGGTCCTCTTGGGATTCCATCTCCGCCTGCTGCTCCCAAAAGGTCTTCTTGCTAGAAGTCCCCTACTCCGCCGACATTTCTAAACACACAAATATATGGAACTAATAAGCACAAAAATTCATAGAAAATTTTGGCATAACCTTTTCTAATTTTCTATGTCTAGGAGTGCCAGAAATTCGGCGAAACGGAAATGAATCAACATTCCGGCGAAACATTGGCAACTCAAAAAGAAAACCTGCACAAAAAATCCTAAATAGGCACAAACACGGCCATTTTGCTGCCAGCATACACAAGCACAGCCATACACAACCTTCTACGAGCAGCATACAAGATTAGCATCATTGGCAGCCAAGTAATTTCAAAACAGAAAGGAATTAGGCACCAAGATATACACTAAACATATAAGTAGATGGATACCAAGTAATTTCAAAACAGAAAGGAATTAGGCAACAGAAAGGAATTGGCTAGTACTAAATTCTTCTCCAAGTTAGACCTTAGAAGTGGCTACCATCAGATCAGAATGCAAGAGCAAGATGAGATAAAAATTGCATTCAAGACCCACCATGGACACTTCTAGTTCAGAGTGATGCCATTTGGGCTCACTAATGCCCCAACCACATTCTAGTGTGTTATGAATTCAATTTTTACTGGATATATTAGGAAGTTTGTCTTGGTTTTCATGGATGACATCCTAGTGTACAGCAAGTCCTTGGCGGAACACTTGCAGCATCTGAAAGTGGTGTTTGAAATATTGTTGCAAAATCTGTTTTATGCAAAGCTTAGTAAATGCTAGTTTGCTACACCTAAATTGGAGTATTTAGGTCACATCATTTCTCAGCAAGGGGTGGCCTCTGATCCCACTAAGACATAGGCAATGTTTGCTTGGCCTACACCAACTAATCTCATAGAGCTTAGAGGATTCCTGGGTCTTACTTGGTATTATAGAAAGTTTGTCAAGAACTATGGGATATTAGCAAACCCCTCACTGACTTGCTACAATAGCATAAAACATTTGTGTGGACTAAACATGCTCAGCAAGCTTTCTCTACCCTCAAAAAAGCAATGTCAACAACACCTGTGTTAGCTTTACCAGACTTTGCCCTACCCTTTGTGATTGAAACAGATGCTTGTCAGGATGGTATTGGTGCTGTCCTATTACAACAAGGACACCCAATAGCTTATTTGAGTAGAGCACTAGGAGTAAATAATTAGAAATTGGAAATCTATGAGAAGGAGTTTATGGCTATTATGATGGCAGTGGACAGGTGGAGACCCTATTTACAGAGAGGTCCATTCATCATTAAAATTGACCACAAAAGTTTGTGTTGCCTAGATGACCAGGTGTTACACACTAAACTCCAAAAGAAAGCCTCTTCTGGACAGCTTATGTGGTGTGTGTGTGCCTTGAGTTGGCCTTGTATCTCTGTGAAACACGATGATGTAGGCTGGCACTGGTTTAATTAATACACTTTGTTTTCGTATCTTACCAGCCGATGGAGCTAGAGCTGATGTATTATAATTATAGTATTGTATTAGAAATTGGTAGACGAGCAACTGTTTCCAATAGCATTTGTCTCCAGCTGGTTGATAAAAGCTTGCTTGATCAAGTTTATTTATTTTAGTGGGAGTGGACTGGCAGTAGCAGCTTTCTTTATGAGGTATTTATGCACGCCTATGTAATGTGCATATAAGGTGTATCTCGTTGGGAGTGGATACCCTGATTCTTTCTTTTCTTCAGATACATTGCATATATCCTCTGTTTTGCTATGGATGCAGTCAGTACAACACTTGGCGACCATGATTCCCATAACAACAGGGCCTAAGTTGAGGATGTATACTCCATCCTTAACAGCAGCAGCAGCGGTGGGGAAGAGAAGGATCATACCGGGATTCTTGGTCTCCTCCCCTCCCCTCCCCTTCTAGTGTTTTGTCCCCAGCGAAACATTGCAGCGGCGGGGAAGAGAAGGATCCATGCAGCTAAAGAGGGGGAAGAGAGATGGGGGAGCGGCGCTTACCTTGGAGTGCTCGGCGAGGACGAATGTGAGGTTACAGACAGGGTGGCCGGCGGGCATTAGGTCTTCGAGCACGGGCAGCAGGTCTTCGGGCAACAGCAGTAGTGCAAGTCACGGGCGGCGGGCTCCTCCTCCACGGGGCGGGTGTGTCGCGGGTAGCAGGTCTTCGAGCACGGGGCAAGCTCCTCCTCCACGACGGCGGGCTCCTCCTCCATGGGGCGGGTGGGCTCCTCCTCCCTGTGGCTGGTAGCCGAGATGTCAGAGAGAGGGAAGAGGGGTAGGGGAAGGGGATCGAGGCTCACCTTGACGATGGTGGACGGCTGCTGCGGGCGCGGATGGTGGGCTGCTGCGGGCACGGACAGTGGCGGACAACGGCAGGAAGCGGACGACGGCGCGAGAGGTTACAGAGAGTAGTACATAGATCGACTCGATCAGTCGATCGACTCGATACAGAGAAACGTGACAGGTACCATCTTATGCGAGGCGCATATTGGAAAATGCGCCTCGCACTTTTCCACTACTAGTCAACTAGCACGCTGCGCTGGTATTTGTCAACAAACTGACCCTAGCCCATTGGTTTCGTCCTTTGTCCTAAACTAAAGCCTAGCCATCCAGGTTCGAATCCTGGTGGCTCAAATTTTTTGAGAACTTTTTTTGAAGGCTATTTATCATGTAAAGACATTGTCTAAACACAATATGAACTATAAAATATACTGCAAATATTTTAAAAATTCAAATATTGCCAAAACAACAAAAGTGAGTATTATGAATGTGTCTCGTCGATACATAATATTCTCAATGCAATATTATAACATACAAAAAATGATAATTATGAATGCTTCGATACATAATAGTATTCCACACACACACGACGGTTCTTGACAATGGTCGGAGCGTGATAGCATTTCTTGACAATGGTCGTCTTCTTGCTCTTCTTTGTCGCGGTTGCATAGGTTAGGTCCGGGACGTCTTCACTACTTCTTTTGAACGGGAGTCCTTTCTTAGGTAGGGTTGTGGTGTATGGTGCTTGGTTGCCATATCCGTCTTCTATCTTCGGGTCACCGTTCTGGTCAAATTCTTGCTCGTTGGCAACTCCGTCCATTCCGATGATGTTCCTTTTGCCTCTCCTGGCGACAACCCGACTAAGCTTTGACGGGTCTGTGATGTACCAGCATTGGTCGACCTTGCTAGCTAGAACCCAAGGCTCATTTATCGCAGGTGCGTTCACGCTGGTAGTCTTTGACGGTATAACCATGGTGGTGAAATATCGGCCTTCTTTCTCGATGCTCTTGGCCCACCTAACACGGAACATCGACACCTTCTCCGTAACATAGTCGAGCTCTCAAATCACCTCGATCCTTCTGTAGTATCTTTCTGAGATGTCACCAGTGTAGAATATCCCCATAACCCCTGAGTTCTGGTAATCGCACTTATTGTCCTTTTCCTCTGTATAGAACGTGTATCCGTTGATATCGTATGCCTGATAGGTCATCAGGTTGTGTGAGGCGCCCCATGACAAGGAGAATATGAGTATATATTCCTCCGAGTACTCGCCCTGCGATGGATTAGCAATGACCTTCTTCCTGAACCACCGCGTGAAACCGGAGTTGTGCTCCTTGATAACATCTTCCTTCGAGTACTGGTGCCCCTGGTCAGCGTAATTCTTCTTGATAAACTCTTTGTGCTCATATATGTATGGATCGACCACCTGTAGGTGTTGTAGCATGACCAGGTTTGCTCTTTCAAAGTCCTTGGTTCGGCCCTCGATGTTGACATGCTTTGGGCAGGAGCAGATGAAGCATGAAGTTGAAGAATGCCAGGGAAAATAGATCTCGAGCTCGCATAGTATCACCACGATCTTGTCCTGTATCTTCGTGAGCTGCTTAATGCCTATTGACTTCCGAGAGATGACGTCGAAAAAGTTGCAGAGGCCAAACAACGTTTCATGGACGTGCTTGTCCATTATACCTCGGATCGCGACCAGGAGTACCTGCGTCATCAGCACGGCGACGCCGTGAGACTTCATCCCACTGAAGCGCTGCTTTGCCTCGTCTATCCATCTGCTTATATTCCCCGCGTAGCCATTCTGAAATTTGACTCTGAGGAGGCATTTCATAAATTGTATGGCCTCCTTCTTACTCAGAGTGAAGCACGAGGCCTTGAGCTTGACCTCGCCCTTCTTGACCTGCTTTTTGCCCTTGCGACGATGGCTATTTTGCATTTCCATCTCCTCCTCCTCGTCCTCCTCCTCGTCATCACTAGGTGGTGGTTGAAGTTCATCCCTGATGCCCATATGCTTCAAGTCGTTCCTTGCCTTCGGCCCATCTTTGGTGTTGTCGGTGTTAAGGAGGGTGGCAAGCAGACTCTCTCCCACGTTCTTTGTGATATGCATGAGATGGAGGATCTTCTAGTATGGCAAGTCCAAGAAAACAGACCTCGCCTTCCATACCTTCAGCAGTGGCTTTGGCTTCTTCTGGGTCTTTCCCGGTGCAGGGCATTCCTTCCAGTTATTCAACAGCTCGTAGATTTGCACGCCGCTCCTCTGGTCTAGGATTCCTCGGAGCTTGACCGCCCCATCGAACAGATCTCCTAGCTTTCTCCAGGCGTGATTCTTGGGAAGCCACCTCCGAGCCCCAAGGGACACGGTTTTCCTGGACCCGGATATTTCTGTAGCTGGCGGTACGTTGTATTATCTTTGCACCTAACGCACCCATAGAATCCTTGGACCACCTGCCCCGAGAAGTATCCGTAACCGGGATAGTCTTGCACCGTCGTGATCACTGCCGCTCTCATGTCAAAGTATTCTTGTCTCGAGGCGTCCCACGTACGTGCTCCTTCTTCCCATAATGTGGCAATCTCCTCTTTCAACAACGTGAGATACAGATTGATGTCTGTACCGGGTTGTTTTGTCCCTTGAACCAGCATACTCATGGTTACGTACTTCTTCTTCATGCACAACCAGGGGGAGGTTGTAGATCCATACAAACACAGGCCAGGTGTTGTGTGTGCTCCTCTGGCTTCTGAACGGATTGAGTCCGTCGGTGCTCACGCCCAGCCTGAGGTTCCTTGACTCTTTCCAAAAATGTTGGTAATATTGGAGGTCCAACGCCTTCCACTTGCAAGCATCCGAAGGGTTCCTCAGCATTTCCTCCTTCTCCGGATCATCGTCTTCCATCCTCTTTCTTTCCACGTGCCAGCGCATGAGCTCTGCTTCCTTAGGGTCCGCGAAATACCGCTGCAGACGAGGAGTTAGAGGAAAGTACCACACCACCTTTCTAGGAGCTTTCTTGGTCCCTCTCTTGTATCGAGAGGTCTTGCACATCGGACACATGGTCTTCTCCGCGTCCTCGCCTCGGTAGATGATGCAATCATTTATGCAGACGTGGTATTTCATGTGCGGTAGATTGAGAGGGAATGCGACTTTCTTGGCCTCATCGATACTAGTCGGACATGTGTTCCCCTTCTTGGGAAGAATATCGTGCCAAAATGCAATGTTGTCGTCGAAGCATTCGTCGGTCATTTTGTGTTTCGCCTTCATCTCCAGATCCTTGAGCGTTACATTCATACGGGTATCCCTGTCGTTGCATGCATCAAACAATGGAGTGACCGCGTCTTTCTTCATTTGCTCTAGCTTAGATTTCTCTCTAGAAGCGTCTCTGGTGTTACTCGTATCCTTGAGAAGCAGATCTTGGACATGAGGGTCTCGCAGCTAGCTCGAATCATGGTCGACACCTTGATATTCGTTTTCATGCCCGGCACCACCTTGATCATCTTCGTGTTCATGCCTGGCGCCACCCTGATCTTCATGATCATCACCTGCCCCGCCGTCAGCGCCTTGATCTTCGTGATCATGACCGGCATCTTGATCTTCACCATTATTGACATCCTCATCATCATCTTCATCATCACGTATCCACCGAGTGTAGCCATCCATGAAACTACGTCAGAGAAGGTGCGACTCCAGCATTCCGGAATCGTGCCTTATCAGATACATCATCTTGTAGTCGCGACACGGACATCTTATCTCTGTCTTGTTTGCGCGTGCCATATCGGTCCTCGCGCATCTCATCCACCTATCCACGAGGGCTTTGCGAATCAATGGTTGGACCATGGTCGCCTACGCGTGGTACAAAGAGCAAGAGAATAATTAGACCATATATGGACATCTGGATCGCTCGAAAAATTTGGCATGACCTCCCCTAAAAAGAGGACATCTGCGAGTGCCAGAAATTCTCCGGAAAAGAAATTCATCGATATTCCGGTGAAACATTGGCATCTCAAATGAAATCCCTGCACAAAAAGAAGCATGCACTACAACACAATCATATAGTCGCGGTGTCCCCGACAACGCGTATGAGCATACAAGCAACACCTTCACGCTTCCTCCAACGACAACTTGCACAAGAGAGACGGAGGAGAAGTAAAGGGACATGTTGTAGATCTAGAGGAGCAAGAAACTTCACTTACATGTGAGTGTTAACCAATGGAGATTGAGCAAGCTTCTATGGTGAATCAATGTGGGAAATGAGGTGGGGAGAAGGAGGGGGCGACCAAATATGTCTTTGGGTGGAGAGGAATAAGTGAGGCAAGTGAGTGGGGTGCATGTGCCAAAAAGGTGCAGAAAAAGTGAGCCAGGTTATGCGAGGCGCATATTGCAGTAAATGCGCCTCTGATAGTCTGAACTATCTGAGGCGCACATGCCAACATGCGCCTCGCCTATGCGGCCACCTGGGCCCGTAGGGGTTGCTTGAGGCACACGCTCCCTAATGCGCCTCGCCTATTGTAAGTATTGGAGGCGCATCTTACTATATGCGCCTCGCATATTGGACCAGCGATCTCCACCCGGGCTCACCCAAGATACACGAGGCGCAGTTATCACACATGCGCCTCGCCTGTTTAAGTACTAGAGGCGCATGTCTGGCTTGTGCGCCTCGCATAAGATGGGGGTGCCAGATTTCGTCTGTACAGATGCTAGAGGAGGCGCATTCTGCAGATATGCGCCTCACCTATTTAATTACTAGAGGCGCATGGCTGGGCGGTGCGCCTCGCATATCTTATCAGAGGCGCATATAGTATAAATGCGCCTCTAATGTACATGTCTCCTATATGCTTTTCTCTAGTAGTACCGTACACCACAACCCTACCTAAGAAAGGACTCCCGTTCAAAAGAAGTAGTGAAGACGTCTCGAACCTAACGTATGCAACCGTGACAAAGAAGGGCAAGAAGACGACCATTGTCAAGAAACGCTAGCGTGCTCCGACCATTGTCAAGAACCGTTGTGTGTGTGTGGCCTACTATTATGTATCGAAACATTCATAATTATCATTTTTTGTATGTTATAATATTGCATTGAGAATATTATGTATCGACGAGACACATTCATAATACCCACTTTTGTTGTTTTGGCAATATTTGAATTTTTAAAATATTTGCAGTATATTTTATAGTTCATATTCTGTTTGGACAATGTTTTTACATGAAAAATGGCCTTCAAAAAAAGTTTACAAAAAATTTGAGCCACCAGGATTCAAACCTGGGTGGCTAGGCTTTAGAATAGGACAAGGGACAAAACTAGTGGGCTAAGTGTATATTTGTTGACAGATACAGCGCACTGCACTAGTTGACTAGTGCCGCAGAATACCCGAGGTGCATTCTGGCAAGATGCGCCTCGCGTAAACTTATACAAGGCGCATTTTCAAATATGCGCCTCGCATAAGCTAGTACCTGTCTATGATTGAGGGCCTTTTTCTCTTTCACCTCTTCATCTCTAGACGAACTACCTCTGTCGTCGATGTCGCCGCCCCTTCCTCTGCCGCGCTGTCATCGCCCCTTCCTGCCACCGTCCGCGCCCGCCGTCTACCGTGATCGAGGTGACCCCCTTCCCCTACCCCTCTTCCCTCCCCTTACCCTCTCCCTGCCATCTCCGCGACCAACCACAGGGAGGAGGAGCTCGCCGCCCGCGACCCGCCTGCCCCGTGGAGGAGGAGCCCGCCCACGCTGTGCCCAGGAGGAGGAGCCCACCGCGCCATGCCTAGGAGGAGGAGCCCGCCTGTCATCTTCTGCTGCCACCATCGTCTACACCCTCACTGCGGTGATCATTCTCTCTTCCCTCTCCCCACCCCCTCTCCCCTCTCCCTATGATTCCCTCTGTCGTCGTTGTTGCTGCGCCAGGTGTTGTGAGATACATCTGTTGAAGGATGCCAATCGTGCATCTGTATTTGCTATTTTTTCAGAAAAAAGGAGATCCATAAATGGTCAAGTAGTAGTAATCTAGGCATTATGCAAAATATAAACATCATAGTAGGTGTACTTGCTAGATGGTCAGATTATGGTGTACTTGCTATAAACATTCAGATTATGGTGTACTTGCTAGTTGTCAGATTAAGGTGCCAATATAAACATCTAGATGGTCAAGTAGTAGTAAGCTAGATGGTCATTCAAAATATAAACATCATAGTAGGTGTACTTGCTAGATGGTCAGATTATGGTGTACTTGCTATAAACATTCCAGATTATGGTGTACTTGCTAGGTGTCAGATTAAGGTGCCAATATAAACATCTATTAGCTCTAAAAAACATCTATTGAAGGATGCCAACTGTGCATCTGTACTTGCTAGATGGTCATTCAAGTAGTAGTAAGCTAGGCGACGTCAACCTACATAGATGATATGCTGCATATTCAAAATTGATTAAAACATTGGGAGACTTGCAAAGTAGTTTAGCCTAGCAGCTTCGAGATATATGATTTGTACATGTATTAGAACGAGTGATTATTGTTGGATGTTGTGAGAGATTATATGTCGATCTATGTACAACCCTACAGGTAAGGAGTGACAGTCTTATACTTGGTCCTTTTTGATAGTTCTAGTGATGCTATTGAGCATGGTTTGCTCGAATTGGGTTAGGCCTAGTACTATTGATGTTGTTGTTGATCGTCTGCTAGTGGCTTAGCTTGATCTAGTACATGTGCTATTGCTTATTTAGTGCAACTGTGCATGTGCTCATGTGACTTGATTCATAGTTTTAGTAATCCTAATGTGCTGATGGATAATAGTGCTAATGCTAAACTAGTTCTAGTGATCTCGCTCCTTCTAGTGGTCAACCAATAGTACTAGGCCTAACCCAATTTAGTGCTTATACTTGGCCATTTCTGTGAGTTCCAATTCTCCATGCTTCTTGAGTGTCAGGCCATCAAGCCTGATACCAATAGTCTAGCAATAGTCAGGATCTGCTGTTACCGCCTCACCCCTATCTGATGGTTGTTACCTAAGTTTCCAATTAGATGCCTTGTAATGAACTAATTAAGTACATGTAAGCGTGGTCCTGCTCTTTGGATACAAAGGAACATGAGAGGGAGGTCGGGTGGCACGCAGTCAATAAAAACCTATATTTATCCCTGTTTTTCTATTTATCCTAGATAGCTGATATTTTTTTAGTTTGTGCATTTGTAGAGAAGTTGTATGCTGCTGGCTGCTATTTATCCCTGTTTTTTTGTTTATCCCTGTTTTTCGGGTGCTGTATGCTCTCCATATTTCTTGTATGCTGCTGGCAACAAGTTGTGTATGGTTGTGCTTGTGTATGCTGGCAGCAAAATGGTTGTGTTTGTGCCTATTTAGGCTTTTTGTGTAGGTTTTTCTTTTTGAGTTGCCAATGTTTCGCAGGAATGTTGATTCTTTTCCGTTACAGCGAATTTATGGCACTCCTAGACATAGAAAATTAGCAAAGGTTATGCCGAAATTTTCTGTGAATTTTTGTTCTTATTAGTTCCATTTATTTGTGTGTTTAGAAATGTCGGCGGAGCCGGGCCCTTCTAGCAAGAAGGCCTTTTGGTAGCAGTAGGTGGATATGGAATCCCAAGAGGACCCAAAATTCGTTCTGCGGGACAACGAGATGGAGGCGGATGAGGATACCTCGTCGGGCGATGAGGAGATGGGGGACGCCGATGGCGACGCCACTACCACTAATGGCGGCGGTCAAGCTACTACGGACGGTGGTAGCACATTGAAGAAGGCTCGGAAGTATCGGACCTCGATCGTGGTCGACATCAAAAGGTCCATCTTCACAAGCGTGAGCGCTAAAGGTGCGCCTTTGGAGCCAGAAGAGTTTGTCGCGGGTTACTCAAACAAGCTCGCGGCAATCCTCCGAAACACTGTCACGATCAACATAGAGAACCTAAAGGCCAAAGAGAACAGGGGTTTCCTCACCGGCTCTTCTGGAAGCTGCACGCGAGATACGTGTTCCTGGGTGATGACGAACACAAGTATAATAATGACAATCTCAAAGGGAATCCGGTGAACAAGTTCGCCCTCAGGAAGATGACCAAGGCCTTGTCGAATTGGAAGGTCCGGGTGAAGAAGCTAATTTTCGAGGACAAGCTAAGTTATTTGGAGGTCGTCAAGAAGGAGCCTCTGGTCACGGAAGAAGACTTCAAGGTGTTCAAGGCCAGATGTGAATCCGCCCTGGGCAAGGCCAAGAGTCTGTACTTCAAGGAATTGTACGAGAATAACATTGGTACCCACCATCTCGGCTCTGGCGGTTATAGAGCTACGGTTCCCAAATGGGAGAAGGAGGACGCCGACGCTCGTGCAAAGGGGTTGACACCTCCCTTTGACGACATAAAAGAGAAGTAGGCAAAGCACTTTTTCAGGGCCCGGTTTGCCAAGCCGAAAGGGAGTTCTGATTATTCCTCGGAGCCCGCCGGCCCCTTCGCTACGAAGGTGACGGACTTCATGAGAAAATATGTAAGTAGTTTGCATGCAGGTCGATTAATTGCGTTCACGATTAATTGCATTCACGATTGATTGCGTTCTGATTAGTCCTTGTGCGTAGGACAAGGAGTGTAGGAGCTCCTCATCCCAAGGTTCGGCTCCTGTCACTGATGACCCACAAGTATAGGGGGTGTATCACAGTATTTTCGAGGGAAGTGAAACCCAATTTATTGATTCGACACAAGGGGAGCCAAAGAATACTTATCAGCCTTAACAACTGAGTTGTCAATTCAGCTGCACCTGGAAACAATCTTGCTCACAGCAGTTTATCAGTAGCAACAGTTTTGTAGTAGGAATAGTAAAGTAACAGGTAGCAAAGCAAAAGACAGTAGTAACAAAAGCGATGAATTGGGATTCGAGTGCGGTAGGCATAGGGATGGATGGACGGGCGTTGCATGGATAAGACAATTCACATAGCAATCAGAACATAGGGCAATTGCAGATAAATAAGATAAAGCATCCAAGTACTAGAAAATCCTAGGCATGTGTTCCATATATAGTCATACGTGCTCGCAATGAGAACTTGCACAACATCTTTTCTCCTGCCAGCCCAATTGCAGCGGGGACTCTAGGGAACTACTGGAAATTAAGGTGCTCCTTTTAATAGTGCACCGGAGCAAAGCATTAACACTCCATGAACACATGTGATCCTCACATCAAAGCCTTTCCCTTCCGGCTACCCCGATTTCTATCACTTCGGGACCATAGGTTCCGGACAACAACGTATGTATACAACTTGTAGATAAGACCCAAAACAATACTATCATGATGAATCAATAACATGTTCAGATCTGAAATCATGGCACTCGGGCCCTAGTGACAAGCATTAAGCACAACAAGTCGCAACAAAGTCATAAAGCACTAATAAAAGATACTAGGAACCATGCCCTAACAATTTGATGCAATTACATGAACGATCTCATCCAATCCCTACCATCCTCATAGCCTACAGCGGGGGATTACTCACTCATAGATGGGGATGATGGTGGGGATCGATGGAGATGGCTCCGGGGGCACTTCCCCGTCCCGGCAGGGTGCCGGAACAGAGACTTTCTATCCCCCGAATCTCCCCTTCGGTGGCGGCGGCGCAGCGGAAATTTTCGTGGAAAAACGTCGAACCCCCAGAGTTTTTAGGCCAGAAGGCTTCTTATAGGCGAAGAGGGAGACCGAGGGGGTGCCTGGGGCCACCACACCATGCCCTGGCGCGGCCAGGCCCAGCCCACGCCTGGGGGGTGGGGGGTGTGGCCAGCCTCTGGCCCTCCTCCGTCTCGTATTCTGGCTCCTAGAGTCTTCTGGAAAAATAGGCACTTTGGCTTTTGTCCCGTCCAATTCCGAGAATATTCATTTTCTGACTTTCCTGGAACCAAAAACAGTAGAAAACAGGCAGCTGGCACTGTGGCTCTTGTTAATAGGTTAGTCCAAGAAATCATATGAAAAGTACTCCAAAGTGTGGACAAAACACAAGAAAGTGGATAAAACCAAGCATGGAGCATCAAAAATTATAGATACATTTGCAATGTATCAACATCCCCAAGCTTAACTCCTGCTTGTCCTCGAGTAGGTAAGTGATAAAAAGAAAGAATAATTTTGGAGGTGACATGAACCATCATAAACTTGATCAAAGCATTTGTAAAACATTCAAAACTGGGATCATAGTACTTCAATCATAACATGAAAGACAAAGTTCTAGCAATAAGACAAAGAAACTATGATGCAACATGAAAAGGCACAAACAAAAGATTCTTGAATAACAATGCTTTGCAAGACGTTTATTTGTTTCACATAAAGAAAACATGGCATAATAGTATTCAGCTTGTCCCTCAATAGAGTAGCAAATATAGAACTAAGAATGGCCACTATGCTCTCAAAGTAGGTGCATAAAGGTAGAAGGTGGAGACTCAATATAATGGTGGAGGAAAGGCCTTTTGTAAAAGGAAGTAGGGATTCAAGTCTCATAAAGAGCTTCCAAAAATTATGGTACTTAAAGCTTTCAGCTCTCATTGCCCCTATCATAAGCATCTTGAAGTGATTAATGTTAAAGTGAACAAACTATGGTGTACATGCTTGGCGAAGTATAAGTCAGAAATCCCATGTCCCTTGCATACGAGGGCCGCTCCTCATGCTACTCAAGTTTAGTCACTGATAAGTTCTTGTCATTGTAAGTACATGTGTATCATAGAGAACCGCGAACGGGGTACCCCTTGCCCGATGATACGGAAGAATCCCCATATCAAAATGACAAGGCAAGCAGACAACGAGCATCTCAGCATTCTTCTTATTTACCATGGGAATATGGTGCTTTTTTCTCTCTTTCCTCTTTTCATAGTATCTTTTTTTTCTTTTCTCTTTTTTCTCAATATAGGACTCTTTTTTTATAAGAAGAATGCTTCATAGACAGCTCATTATGGTTACGCTGCATGTTTCCACCATGTCAGCATGGATTAGACTAGCAACCCAGGCGTTTCTCTAACACATATACATAACTCCATGGACTTACAAGCTCCCCTTTCATTTCACACCGACGACATCCATATACAAAAGAGCATGATATCAACTAGGTACAAGTACCAAGTGCAATGTTGAAAGCGTTCCCCATGAAAGCATGGTTCTGCTAATTCCCAACAAATAAGTGCAAGCATATATAACATAGACGACACAATGGTTCAAGTTTATTAGAGGCAAAAAGTAAAGTGTGCCATCAAGTTCATGAGATCTTTAATCACTAGTTTTCTCATAACAAGTGGAAGGTAAACAAAAGCATGAATATACTTGGAATAGCATAAGCTAGTAGGCAGGTATGGTGGACTCTTTGGAATAACTTGGTTTAGGGAGTTGGGTGCATGAGTGGAACTCATACTTGGTTGTGGAGGCTAGCAAAAGACTGGGAGCGACAAACTAAGAGGGCAATAATGGCCATAATCATGCAGAGCGACAGAACATCATTGATCAAAGCATAAGGTGATACTACAAGTTGAAAACTAAAGGATCATAAAGGCTTATGGTGACTTGAGATAGTCATAACATGGTGTGAGCATGTGCCAAGTCAAGCCAAATAAAGCATCAAAGGAGAATACCACTATACTATGCTTTAATATGCTAAAACAACGCATGATTCATCCAAGGCACATTAAGCAATCTCAATTGTTTATAACAAGTCATGCTACAACAAAGAATACTAAGCATAAAGCCAAAACAATATCAAGAATGTCATGACAGAGCATAGGCCACAGTCAAAAACAAGCTCTCTTTACCACTTAAGCATGAGCTTTCCTACTCTTTTCCAAACCAAACCAAACTATTTGAACACCAATACATGAAAGAGGGAGTCCAACCAATTTATTCAGAAAACTAAGAAAACCATGCAAACTAAAAACCAAAACGAAAACAAAAAAGAAGACGCTCCAAGAACAACACAACTGTGCATGAAACAATAAAAATGAAGTGTTTGGAAGAAACCTGGGATTTTTATTGATGAAGAAGGGGATGCCTTGGGCATCCCCAAGCTTTGACTCTTGTACTTCTTGGATATTTCTTGGGGTGACACGCGTGGCATCCCCAAGCTTGAGCTTTAGTCCATCCTTCATCTCATTACTCATTCCTTCCATACACCTGAAAATTTTCCTTCATACAAAACTTCACACAATCTTTATTAGCAACATTAGTGCACCCAAGATAAAAGGTCTTTAAGGTTCAGTTATAACACAAAATAAACTCCCATTAAAACACTAGCTACTGTAGCACTTCCCTCAAAAAGCTCAATTCCCCAAAAGAACTCAAAAAGGAACCAACAAGAAGCAAATGCAGAAAATGGCAGAAATCTGTCAAAACAGACCAGCAGGTAAAGACGAATTTTTTGGAAGACCTTCTGTTGCTCAAATCAAAAAGTGTTGAACTAACGAAAGTTAGATAACAACCTGGGGCAGAAGCACAAAAAATTAAAGCTCAATCCGACATACAGAGCTCTCTCACGAATATTTACGGTGAAGCACAAAAATCTGTTTCAGGACAGCAACTTTCCCAATCATTACTTCTCTCTCATTAGAGGTTACTCTTGGCACAAAAAGCAAATAAAAAGGATAAGGAGCGGTTATTACTGAATTAATAACTTCTAAGACTCATCTAAAACTTTTGGGTTATCTCCCAATAAGTACTTTTCTTTAATGCCTTTAAGTTAGGCATAAGCAAAAACTGAAAATGGATAGAATAGAAGTAAGCGGAGATAATCACGGTGAAAACATTGTTTTGTTCAATGAAATCCTTTTGTTAACAAGGTTGATCAGGTCTTGTTACCAAATTTTTTTGCATATGAGACAAAACTTTGTATTCCACTAATGATTATGTTACCTCAACCTTGATAGCAATGGTCCCAATCATAATAGTTTCAATTTTTTCTCTTGGTATGGGACAATATATTTCTCCAACTTGAATGCCCTCAACATGTTCAATTGAATTAAAACCATAAGTCCTTTCAATCTTCTTGGGGAAATAGATAGTATGTTCCTTGTCATTAACATTGAAGGTCACCTTCCCTTGATTATAATTAATAACAGCTCCTGCAGTATTTTAAGAAAAGGTCTCCCAAGAATAATAGACATAATATCATCTTCAGGCATAAAAGTTTGAGAGGATGCTCTCATAATAAATACGAATTGAAGTAAAAGAGAGCATGAAGAAGAAAATTCAAAACACATTTAAGTCTAACCCACTTCCTATGCATAGGAATCATGTATGCAAATAAATTTGCAAAGAACAAAGTGACATGCATAGGAAGATGAAACAAGAGTAACTTCAAAACTTTCAGCACATAGAGAGGTGTTTCAATACCATGAAAACTTCTACCACCATATTTTCCTCTCTCATAATAATTTTTAGTAGCCTCATGAATAAACTCAACAATATAACTATCACATAAAGCATGCTCTTCATGATCTATAAGCACTAGAGCTTTATTATAAACATTTTCAAAAGAAACCTCAGGAACATAACATCCATCCTCCTTTAGTAAGCATGGGGGACAATCAAATAATGTAAGGGATAAAGAGTTACTCTCATTAGAAGGTAAGAATGGGTAGCTAATCCATTCTTCCTCCTTTTGTTCATCACTCTCCTTCTCTTTTTTATCTAATGAGATTTCAGGTTCATCAATTTCTTCTTCCATAGGATCCTGCAAGGCATTAGTCTCTTCCATTTGTGGAAAGCATCTATTAGTATATTCAAGAATATAGCCGTTTTCTTCCTTGTAATTCTCAAAGCAAAATTTAAGTATACCATAAACCTCATACTTATAAGGTGAATCATCAATATTTTCAACCAAACTAGCAAGTTCAAATGCACCCTTCCAAGCAATAAATTCCTCAATTTGTTCCACATCATAAAGATCATATTTTCCCTTAACATAGAAAGATATGGTAACATTATCATTATACTCACATTGAAAAGGGAGGTGTTTGTACCTCCTACAGCAACAAGATTTATCAAGGCAATAAGTAACATTATAAGTAGAGCACACATTTCTAGCAATGGTATACAATCTATCAATTTGTCCCCATAAGTGTTTCCCTTTTTGTGACAAGCGGTGTTACTTATAATAATATTTTTCATCTTCCGTGAACCCACCTTGCCAATAAGATTTAGTTTCAAAGAAACCAACCATTGACAACAAGCATGACAAAGCAAGACAATAACAGACCAATGAAAATAACACCTAGAGTAGGAACTATTTTTTTTTGTATTTTTGATAAAGAAACAAGCAAAGAAGTAGAAAATAAACTTAGCTTGAACAATAGTGAATCCAAGTGAACTTGATAAATAAAGCTGTGCTCCCTGGCAGTGGCACCAGAAAATAGTCTTGATGACCCACAAGTATAGGGGGTGTATCACAGTATTTTCGAGGGAAGTGAAACCCAATTTATTGATTCGACACAAGGGGAGCCAAAGAATACTTATCAGCCTTAACAACTGAGTTTTCAATTCAGCTGCACCTGGAAACAATCTTGCTCACAGCAGTTTATCAGTAGCAACAGTTTTGTAGTAGGAATAGTAAAGTAACAGCAGTAGCAAAGCAAAGACAGTAGTAACAAAAGCGATGGCAGTGATTCGGTAGGCATAGGGATGGATGGACGGGCGTTGCATGGATACGACAATTCACATAGCAATTAGAACATAGGGCAATTGCAGATAAATAAGGTAAAGCATCCAAGTACTAGACAATCCTAGGCATGTGTTCCATATATAGTCATACGTGCTCGCAATGAGAACTTGCACAACATCTTTTGTCCTGCCAGCCCGTTTGCAGCGGGGCCTCTAGGGAACTACTGGCAATTAAGGTGCTCCTTTTAATAGAGCACCGGAGCAAAGCATTAACACTCCGTGAACACATGTGATCCTCACATCAAAGCCTTTCCCTTCCGGCTACCCCGATTTCTGTCACTTCGGGACCACAGGTTCCATACAACGACGTGTGTATAAAACTTGTAGATAAGACCCAAAAGAATACTATCATGATGAATCAATAACATGTTCAGATCTAAAATCATGGCACTCGGGCCCTAGTGATAAGCATTAAGCACAACAAGTTGCAACAAAGTCATAAAGCACTAATAAAAGATACTAGGCACCATGCCCTAATAATCTGATGCCATTACATGAACGATCTCATCCAATCCCTACCATCCCCATAGCCTACAACGGGGGATTACTCACTCATATATGGGGGAAACATGGATGGTCGATGAAGATGATGGTGGAGATCGATGGAGATGGCTCTGTCCCGGTAGGGTGCCGGAACAGAGACTTCCTGTCCCCCGAATCTCCCCTTCGGTGGCGATGGCAGAGCGGAACTTTTCGTGGAAAAACGTCGAACCCCCCTAGAGTTTTTAGGTCAGAAGGCTTCTTATAGGCGAAGAGGGAGACCGAGGGGGTGCCTGGGGCCACCACACCATGCCTGGCGGCCAGAGCCCAGCCGCTTTGGGGGTGTGGCCAGCCTGGTCGCCCTCCTCGGTCTCGTATTCTGCTCTGAGTCTTCGGAAAAATAGGCACTTTGGCTTTGTCCCGTCAATTCGAGAATATTCATTTTCGACTTTCCTGGAACCAAAAACAGCGAAAAAGCAGGCAGGCACTGTGGCTCTTGTTAATAGGTTAGTCCAAGAAATCATATGAAAAGTACTCCAAAGTGTGGACAAAACACAAGAAAGTGGATAAAACCAAGCATGGAGCATCAAAAATTATAGATACATTTGCAATGTATCAGTCACCAAGTGGGGCTCCTCTTTTAATAGGGCGCTGAACCGGACGAATAATGTTGAGCCCCTGGTGGCCCCGTCATCGGCTGGTCGTGTGGTCGTCTTTGGTGGCATAACATGGTCCGATACTATGGCTTTGGTGGCAGAAGGGCAGGAAGGCCGAAAGGGCCGAGGTAAGACAACTAAGGGAACATGTGGAAGCCTTTCCCAATATAGTCCAAGATGTCGTGAACCAGGCTGTGTCTGAAGGGAATATGCCATGAGAGGCAATAATAAAGTTGTTATTATACATATTCCAAGTATATGATAGATGTTTATTTTGCATGCTATAATTGTATTAATTTGGAAACATTAATACATGTGTGTTTAATAAACAAAAGGAAAGTTCCTAGTTATGCCTCTCTTATAAACTAGCTCGTTGATTAACAAGATGATCAAGGTTTCCTGATCATGGACATTGGATGTTGTTAATAACAAGGTCACAACATTAGTGGAATGATGTGATGAACATTCATCCGAAGTATAGCATTACGATCAAAGTCATTGTGTTTATATTGCTATAACATCTAACAAAGTAATCCTAGTCCTTAGACCATGAGATCATGTTAATCACAAACACTGGAAGAGTATCTTGATGGGTTCGTAGCATGGAAAACAAAAAATTTCTACCGCAAGAACGAACAAAACCCAGATCTAATCTAGATAAAAGCCAAGATCTAAACTATTAGACATGAGCAACGAGATAGATCAGTACTAACCCTCGTAGAACTGAAAGCATTACGAGCTTAGATCTCATGGATGATGTAGTCGATCACTTGCCGATCTCAAGATCGTGTGGACGATCCTTCCGGCGCCGCGATCCGGCAGCGCTTCCGCAGACGGTCACACGTGCGGAGTCGAAGCAGATCTTCCTCTCCCCGTTCCAGCGAGTAGCAGAGGTAGTAGATCTTCTCCACGGAATCCCAGCAGCACGACGGCGTGGTGGTGGAGATGAGAATTCTGCAGGGCTTCGCCTATGCCTGTGCAGAAGAAAGGTGGAGGATAGAGGCGGCTGAGATTGGTTGTTATGAGAGTAGGTGCCAGAGGGGGCGCCCCCTCCCTTCTATTTAAAGGAGGGAGGCGCGCTTGGGGAGGGGGAGTCCTAGTAGGACTCCCCTCCTCCTTGGGCCAGCGGGTTGGGGGGAGGAGTCCTCCTCCCCCACGAATCCGTGTATTGCCCCACTTGGACTCCCTTGATCCCTTTCTTGGTTTTCAAGTAAACTCCAAGAAATCCTCTAGAACCTTCCAGAACATTCCGAAATCTTCTAGAATCTCCATACAAACACTCCGAAACATTTCCTAACTTAGAAAATGATCCCCAATATATGAATCTTATTCTCCGGACCATTCCGGATCTCCTCGTGATGTTCCGGATCCATTCCAAGACTCCGAACAACATTCGGTCTCCAACGCAAATTCCATATCTACTTAAAACAACTTCAAACCTTAAGTGTGTCACCCTACGGTTCGTGAATATGCAGACATGATGAAGTCACCTCTCCGATCAATAACCATCAGCGGGATCTGGAGATCCATAACGGCTCCCACATACTCAACGATTACTTCATGATCGATAGAACCATTTAACATACGAAACCAATTCCCTTTGTCACACGATATTCTACTTATCCAAGGTTTGATCGTCGGTATCTTCATACCTAGTTCTTCCTCGTTACTAATAAGTACTCTCTACTCGTTCCATGTTATGTCATCCCTTGTGACCCAGTCACATGCTTGCAAGCTATCTAGATGACATTCCACCGAGAGGGCCCATAGTATATCTATCCGTCATATGGATGGACATATCCCAATCTTGGTATATGCGCTTCAACACATACTTTCAGAATACCCAATGACACCTTTATAACCACCCAGTTACGAAGCGGTGTTTGATGTCATCAAAGTACCCATCCGGTGATGGTGATTAACATAACCTCATGGTCGAAGGATTAGGTTGCTATGTATTTGAAAGCTTACAGCAATACGAACTTAATGACTTGATCTTATGCTACGCTTACTATGGGTGTGTGTCCATCACATCATTCTCCTAATGATATAACCTTGTTATTAATCACATCCAATGTCTATGATCAGGAAACCATGATCATCAATCAATCAACAAGCTAGTTCA
This sequence comes from Avena insularis, assembly GCA_023614405.1. Taxonomy (NCBI): domain Eukaryota; kingdom Viridiplantae; phylum Streptophyta; class Magnoliopsida; order Poales; family Poaceae; genus Avena; species Avena insularis. Next base: position 523,899,473 of record CM042694.1, read on the forward strand.
ACAAGAGGCTTACTAGGGACTCTTTTATGTTTACAAAACACACAAGTATTAGTGTTTCCTAATAATACAATTATAGAATGGGATGTAAACATTCATCATAAACACAAAGATATAATAATAACCACTTTTATTATTGCCTCTTGGGCATATCTCCAACAGGCTCCCACTTGCATTAGAGTCAATAATCTAGATTACATGGTAATATACCTAACACCCATGGCATTCTGGTGTTGGTCATGCTTTGCTCTAGGGAGAGGTTTAGTCAACGGATCTGCTTCATTCAGATCAGTGTGTACTTTGCAAATCTTTATGTCACCATCTTGGACATACTTGTGAATAGCATGAAAACGTAGCTTGATGTGCTTCAGCTTGCTATGTGACCTTGGCTGCTATGCATTAGCTATGGCACCTGTGTTGTCACAGTAGATGGCCATCGGGTCCAACGCACTGGGAACCACGCCAAGTTCAGTAATGAACTCCTTCATCCATATGGCTTCTTGAGCAGCCTCCGAAGCAGCTATGTATTCCGATTTAGTTGAAGATTTCGCCACAACGCTCAACTTGGCACTCCTCCAGCTCACTGCAGCACCATTCAATATAAATATGTATCGAGACTGTGACTTCGAGTCATCTGGATCGGTGTTCCAACTAGCATCAGTGTAACCATTTACAACAAGCTGTTCATCACCTCCATAAGAAAGAACCATATCCTTAGTCCTATTCAGGTACTTTAGGATATTCTTGACCTGTCGATGTTCCATTCGGGATCACTTTGATATCTGCTAGTCAAACTAACAGCATGTGCTATATCCGGTCTTGTACACAGCATGGCATACATGATAGAACCTATGGCCGAGGCATAGGGAATTTTATTCATCTTTTCTCCATCTTCTGCCGTAGCCGGACTTTGAGTTTTGCTCAAGGTCTTACCTGACAACATGGGCACGAACCCTTTCTTGCTCTCTTCCATTCTAAACTTCTTTAGAACTTTGTCTAAGTATGTACTTTGTGAAAGCGCTATTAGGTGTCTTGATCTATCTCTATAAATCTTGATGCCTAGAATATATGCCGCTTCGCCAAGATCCTTCATCAAAAAACTATTATTCAAATAGGTTTTGACGCTATTAAGAAGTTCTACATCATTCCCAATCAACAATATGTCATCTACATATAGTACTAGGAATGCTACAGAGCTCCCACTCACTTTCTTGTAAATACAAGCTTCTCCATAAGTTTGTATAAATCCAAAGTTTTTGATTACTTTATCAAAACGTTGATTCCAACTCCGGGATGCTTGCTTCAGTCCATAAATGGAGCGCTGAAGTTTGCATACCTTATCAGCATCACCAGGATTGACAAAACCCTCGGGTTGTACCATGTACAACTCTTACTCAATGTCACCATTAAGGAACGCCATTTTGACATCCATCTGCCAAATTTCATAATCGAAATATGCAGCGATTGCTAACATAATCCTCACAGACTTTAGCTTTGCTACTGGTGAGAAAGTCTCATCGTAGTCAACTCCTTGAATTTGTCGGAACCCTTTCGCGACAAGTCGAGCTTTATAGACGGTAACATTACCATTACCATCAGCATCTGTTTTTCTTTTGAAAATCCATTTGTTCTCGACAGCCTTACGGCCATCCGGTAAGTCCACCAAAGTCCATACTTGGTTTTCGTACATGGATCCCATTTCGTATTTCATGGTTTCTAGCCATTTGTCGGAATCTGGGCTCACCATAGCTTCTTCATACGTCGCAGGGTCATCAGTGTTGTCCACTAACATGACGTTCAAGGCAGAGTCATACCACTCAGGAGTGGTACGAACCCTCGTTGACCTGCGAGGTTCAGTAGTAACTTCATTCGAAGTTTCATGATCATCATCATTAGCTTCCTCTCCAGTTCGTGCAGGCGGCACAGAAAAATCTTCTGGTGCTGCGCTACTCTCAACTCCGAAAGAAGGTTCAATAACCTCGTCGAGTTCTACTTTCCTTCCAATCACTTCTTTCGAGAGAAATTCCTTCTCTAGAAAGGATCCATTCTTAGCAACGAAAACTTTGCCTTCGGATCTATGATAGAAGGTATACCCAATTGTTTCTTTAGGGTATCCTATGAAGACGCATTTCTCCGCTTTGGGTTCAAGCTTATCAGGCTGTAACTTCTTTACATATGCTTCGCAACCCCAAACTTTAAGGAACGACAACTTAGGTTTCTTTCCAAACCACAATTAAATGCGGTGTCGTTTCAACGAATTTAGATGGTGCCCTATTTAAAGTGAATGCGGCTGTCTCTAATGCATAGCCCCAAAATGATAACGGTAAATTTGTAAGAGACATCATAGACCGAACCATATCTAAAAGAGTTCGATTATGACGGACACACCATTACTGTTGTGGTGTTCGGCGGTGTCAAGCTGAGTATTTCACATTTCTTTAAATGCATGCCAAACTCATAACTCAGATATTCACCTCCGCAATGTAAGGCGAAACTTAATCTTCTTGTTACGATGATTTTCCACTTCACTTTGAAATTGCTTAAACTTCTCGAAAGTTTCGGATTTATGTTTCATAAAGTAGACATACCCATATCTACTCAAGTCATCCGTGAAAGTGAGAACATAACGATATCCACCATGCGATGCTACACTCAATGGACCGCACACATCGGTATGTATTATTTCCAATAAGTCTGTAGCTCACTCCATTATACCAGAGAATGGAGTCTTAGTCATTTTTCCCATTAGACATGCTTCGCATCTTTCAAGTGATTCAAAATCAAGTGATTCAAGAAGTCCATCAGAATGGAGTTTCTTCATACGCTTCACTCCAATGTGACCAATACGACAGTGCCACATGTATGTAGAATTATCATTCAATTTTATTCGTTTAGCATCTATGTTGTGAACATGTGTATCACTACTATCGAGATTCAATAAGAATAAACCATTCATCTCAGGTGCATAACCATAAAAAATATTACTCATATAAATCGAACAACCTTTATTCTCAGACTTAAAAGAGTAACCGTCTCGCAATAAACAAGATCCAGATATAATGTTCAGGCTTAACGCAGGCACCAAATAACAATTATTTAAATTTAAAACTAATCCCGATGGTAGATGTAGAGGGAGCATGCTGACGGCGATCACATCAACCTTGGAGCCATTTCCAACGCACATCGTCACCTCGTCTCTCGCCAGTCTTCGTTTATTCCGCAGCTCCTGTTTCGAGTTACAAATATGAGCAACCGAACCGGTATCAAATACCCAGGCACTACTACGATTACTAGTAAGATACACATCTATAACATGTATATCGAATATACCTTTCTTCTTGATGTTGCCATTCTTTAGTTCCGCCAGGTATTTGGGGCAGTTACGCTTCCAGTGACCAGCACCCTTGCAGTAGAAGCACTCAGTTTCAGGCTTAGGACCAGCCTTGGGCTTCTTAGCAGGTGCGGCAGCTTTCTTGCCGTCCTTGTTGAAGTTGCCCTTGTTTTTAGGCTTGCCCCGTTTCTTGAAATTGGTGGTCTTATTGACCATCAACACTTGGTTCTCCTTCATGATCTCCACTTCAGCAGTTTTCAGCATGGACGATAGTTCAGGCAACGTCTTGTTCATGCAGTGCATATTGTAGTTCATCACAAAGTTCTTGTAACTTGGTGGCAGTGATTGGAGGACACGGTGAATCCCCAATTCATTAGGAATCGGTATCCCCAACTCTCGGAGTTTGTTTGCGTGCCCAGACATGGTGAGAACATGCTCGCTAACGGAGCTACCCTCTTCCATCTTGCAGGTAAAGAACTTCTCGGAAGCTTCATAGCTTTCCATGGCCGCGCGAGTCTCAAAAATGAGCTTGAGCTCCTTAATGATCTCAAACGGGTCATGGTGCTCAAAACACTTTTGAAGTTCTGATTCTAAACCGTACAGGATGGCACACTGAACTGTGGAGTAGTGATGTTTCCGAGTGGCATAAACATTCTTTATGTCATCGGTGGCATCTTCTGCAGGTGGGTCACCTAGCGGTGCTTCGAGCACATAGGTCAACTGACCAGCCCTGAGGAAGATCTTCAGTCCACGGAACCAATCCGTGAAATTGCTTCCATTGTTCTTAAGCTTTTCTTTCTCTAGGAATGCATTGAAATTGATGCAAACGTTCGCCATAATCTACAACAAATTTGCAAGTAGTTTAGACTAAGCTTATGATAAATAGTGTTCAAATTTAATTCTTAAATTAACTAGGTGAACTCCCACTCAAAACAACATCCCTCGAGTTGTTTTAGTGATTACACGAACCAAATCCACTACACCAAGTCCGATCATCACGTGAGATGATGTAGCTTCATCGGCGAACAATCTTCATGTTCATCATATCAATCATATGACTCATGCTCTACCTTTTGGTATTCCGTGTTCCGAGACCATGTCTGTACATGCTAGGCTCGTCAAGATTAACCTTAGTTTCCGCATGTGCAAATCTGGCTTGCACCCGTTGTATGCACACGTAGAGTCTATCACACCCGATCATCACGAGATGCTTCGAAACGACGAGTCTTAGCAACGGTGCCAACTAAGGACGAACACTTTATTACTTGATATTTAGTGAGAGGGATCATCTTATAATGCTACCGTCGCGATCTAAGCAATACAAGATGCATAAAGGATTAACATCACAGGGAATTCATAATTAGTGTGATATGATATGGCCCTTCCTTCTTATGCCTTCGATCTCCATCTCCAAAGCACGGACATGATCTCCATCATCACCAGCATTGCGTCAAGGTCCGTGGCGCCGCTTCATGGTTATTCATCTTCACTAGCAACTATTGCAACTACTTGGAACAAAGCTATTACAAGATGAATCGACACACAGGTCTTAACAGAATTAAAGACAACCATTAGGCTCCTGCCGGTTGCCATAATACAACAAGGATCATTGCATACATCAAATACAATCTCAATCACATGATGGACATATCACATCACAAAACCCCTGCAAAAACAAGTTAGACGCTTCTAATTTTCTTTGCAAGTTTTACGTGGCTTGGGGCTTTCGACTAAGAACGGATCTTACCTACGAAACTGAACCACAACATTGATACAAGTGCTATCAAGTGCAAAGTGTAGATTTGATCTATACTATGATGGGAGAGACAGACACCCGCAAGGCCACTTGTGCAAAACGATTTGCACGTCAAGCGTGGAGCAAGTCTCATGTACGATGACATGTAATGTTAGCCCGAGCCGCTTCATCCCACCATACCGCAAGATGCAAAGTACACACATAGCAAAAGACGGCACGAGCACCAACACCCACAACCTCATTGTGTTCTACTCGTGCAACAGATCTACGCATAGACAAGGCTCTGATACCACTGATGGGTTCGTAGCATGGAAAACAAAAAAATTCTATCGCAAGAACGAACAAAACCTAGATCTAATCTAGATAAAAGCCAAGATCTAAACTATTAGACATGAGCAACGAGATAGATCGGTACTAACCCTCGTAGAACCGAAAGCGTTACGAGATTAGATCTCGTGGATGATGTAGTCGATCACTTGCCGATCTCAAGATCGTGTGGACGATCCTTCCGGCGCCGCGTTCCGGCAGCGCTTCCGCAGACGGTCACACGTGCGGAGTCGAAGCAGACCTTCCTCTCCCCGTTCCAGCGAGCAGCGGAGGTAGTAGATCTTCTCCACGGAATCCCAGCAGCACGACGGCGTGGTGGTGGTGGTGGAGATGAGAATTCTGCAGGGCTTCGCCTATGCCTGTGCAGAAGAAAGGTGGAGGAGAGAGGCGGCTGAGATTGGTTGTTATGAGAGTAGGTGCCAGAGGGGGCGCCCCCTCCCTTCTATTTAAAGGAGGGAGGCGCGCCTGGGGAGGGGGAGTCCTTAGGACTCCCCTCCTCCTTGGGCCGGCAGGTTGGGGGGAGGAGTCCTCCTCCCCCACGAATCCGTGTATTTCCCCACTTGGACTCCCTTGATCCCTTTCTTGGTTTTCAAGTAAACTCCAAGAAATCCTCTAGAACCTTCCAGAACATTCCGAAACCTTCTAGAATCTCCATACAAACACTCCGGAACATTTCCTAACTTAGAAAATGATCCCCAATATATGAATCTTATTCTCCGGACCATTCCGGATCTCCTCATGATGTCCCGGATCCATTTCGAGACTCCGAACAACATTCGTTCTCCAACGCAAATTCCATATCTACTTAAAACAACTTCGAACCTTAAGTGTGTCACCCTACGGTTCGTGAATATGTAGACATGATGAAGACACCTCTCCGATCAATAACCATCAGCGGGATCTAGAGATCCATAACGGCTCCCACATACTCAACGATTACTTTGTGATCGATAGAACCATTTAACATACGAAACCAATTCCCTTTGTCACACGATATTCTACTTATCCAAGGTTTGATCGTTGGTATCTTCATACCTAGTTCTTCCTTGTTACTGATAAGTACTCTTTACTCGTTCCATGTTATGTCATCCCTTGTGACCCAGTCACATGCTTGCAAGCTATCTAGATGACATTCCACCGAGAGGGCCCAGAGTATATCTATATGTCATATGGATGGACAAATCCCAATCTTGGTCTATGCGCTTCAACACATACTTTCAGAATACCCAATGACACCTTTATAACCGCCCAGTTACGAAGCGGTGTTTGATGTCATCAAAGTACCCATCCGGTGATGGTGATTAACATAACCTCATGGTCGAAGGATTAGGTTACTATGTATTTGAAAGCTTACAACAATACGAACTTAATGACTTGATCTTATGCTACGCTTACTATGGGTGTGTGTCCATCACATCATTCTCCTATAACCTTGTTATTAATCACATCCAATGTCTATGATCAGGAAACCATGATCATCAATCAATCAACAAGCTAGTTCAACAAGAGGCTTACTAGGGACTCTTTTATGTTTACAAAACACACAAGTATTAGTGTTTCCTAATAATACAATTATAGCATGGGATGTAAACATTCATCATAAACACAAAGATACAATAATAACCACTTTTATTATTGCCTCTTGGGCATATCTCCAACATATCTTGATAACATCAAACGTGACACCGTGAAAGGGTGATTATAAAGGTGGGTTCAGTGCTACAAAAGTGTTATGTGGAAGCTCATGGATCAAGAGTGGGATTTGTCCATCTCGATGACGGATAGATATTCTTTGGGCCCTCTTGGTGATATCACATTGGTTAGCTTGCAAGCAAGTGATGAGATCACTAGAATGTTATATCACTGGAACAAGAAAAGAGTACATGTCGGTAACGAGATCAAAATAGGTATGGATATACCGATGATCGAATCTCGGACATGTAATATATCGCGAGACAAGGGGATTTAGTTACTAGAGTTAAAGGTTCTCACGATCACAGAAGTCATCGTAGAATGTGTAGGACTCAATATGGATCTCCAAGTCCCGCTTCTGATTATTGATCTGAGAGGGGTCTCGATCATGTCTGCATTATTCACGAACCGTAGGGTGACACACTTAAGGAACACCAACACCATTTGGAGCAAATGTCTTTCAGATGAATGAATTGCGAAGCGCTGGAATTATTTCAATAGACACCAAAACTGTTTCGGGTGAAATTGCTGAAATTGGTTATGCATGTAATATTGAAATATTGTAGTGGGTTTTATGTGAATGTTTGTTAATTAATGTAATTAACAAAATTCTGAATAAATTTAATAAAAGAGTTTTATTAAATGAGAGAGCATTAAATATGGAGAAATTTAATGCATTTAAAGTAAAGACTTTCAAGAGGAATGTTAAGGGACACTTTTATGTGGAGGGGGTTACCACCACATGAATGGGGGAGGTGAGGGGTAACCCCCATGGGGCGCCGGCCATGGGGAGGGGTACCCCGTCCTCCTATAAAAAGCCACCCCTCTCACCCTTCTTCCTCACACCTCCTCGTGAAGGATCTCTCTCCCCTCTAGAATTATTCCCCCATGGTCTCGGATTAGCGAGGTACATGTTCCCGGTGGCATTTCATCTAGAAGGAGTTGCTGCTTCCGCTACATCGCTGGAGTGAGGAGGCGGAGGTTGTTCGGTGGCCTGAACATGTGTGCGAGTGTGGATGCGTTGCTGGTTTGTGGCGCTAGGACTTCCACACGATCTTGAGATCGGCAAGCATATGACTACATCATCCACGAGTTCCTACTCGTTAACAAAATTTTGTTGTCTTCGAGGGTAAGTTCTCCATGGATGTATATCCACCCGTTTCTTGTATCTAGTAGATAGATCTTGGCATATAGTTCTCATCGTAGTAATTTTTTTTTCTATGCTGCGAACCGTCAGTTGTATCAGAGCCTATGCATAGGTGCTTTGCACGGGTAGAACACATAAGAGTATGTGGGCAGTGATGATCATGTTATTGCTTCTTATATGTACTTTGGATATTGGTGGCATAGTGGGATGAATCGGCCCGGAGCAACCTTACATGTCATCGCACATGAGACCAGTTCCACGACTGACATGCAACTAGTTTTGCATAAGTGGCTGGCAGGTGTCTGTCTCTCCTACTATAGTCAATATCTGGTTACAACGAGTTGCTAATAATTTGGTTATCATCATTGTGGTTCCATGTTCGTAGGTAAGAACGGTTCTATCTTCGAAAGCCCTAAGCCACGTAAAACTTGCAATTGATAAATTAGAGGCGTCTAGTTTAGATCGTTGCTGGGATTGTGTCTTGATATGGTATTGTTGTGATTTGATGTATAGTTGATACATGTACAACACACTTAACGTGTAAGTTCCATAGACCTTGGCCTTACACACAAAGGAATGATGGAGATCATACCACAATGCATATGATAGTGATCAAATGCAAGAACCATATCATTTCACTTTACACATATGATGTTTGCATCTTATATTGCTGTTTGCCGTTTTAGTAGCGTTATAAGATGATCCCTCATTTAAATATCAAGATAAAAATGTGTTCTTCCTTAAGTATGCACCGTTTATGTTTCGCCGTTTCAAGACATCACGTGATGATCGGGTGTACTTGAATCCACGATCATATTTCGGGTGTAAGACAGTTTTACACACGCGAGTAATAAGGTTCTTACTTGGCGAGCCTAGCATGTACAGACATGGTGTCAGAACATGGACCGAAAGGTTAAGCATGAGGCATATAGTTGATATGATGCCCATATAGATGCTCGCCTTTGAAGCTACACCGACTCACGTGGTGATCGGACTTGGTGTAGTGGATTTGGTTCATGTAATCACCAAAAAGACACGAGAGATGTTGTTTTTGAGTGGGAGTTTAGTTGAACTCAATCTATCATAAACTTAATCTAAATAAAATTTACAAATTCTGTTGTAGATGGCACCACCTGCTTTTAATTTCAATGTGTTCATGGAGAAAGAGAAACTTGCTGTGAATGGTAGCAACTTCACCGACTGGGCTATGAATTTGAGGATTCTCCTCTCTGCTGCACAAAAGCAATATGTGCTAGAAGCGCCGCTAGGCCCCCCACCAGCTCCTGATGCCCCTGACGAGGAAAAGAATATCTATGTGACTCGTCAGGAGGACCACAACTTAGTTCATTGCGGCATACTGTATGGGCTAGAGGCAGAACTTCGAAAGCGATTCGAAAATGGCAATTCCTTTGATACCATGGGTGAATTGAAAACAAAATTTTGTTGTCTTCGAGGGTAAGTTCTCCATGGATGTATATCCACCCGTTGCTTGTATCTAGTAGATAGATCTTGGAATATAGTTCTCATCATAGGAAATTTTTTGTTTTCTATGCTGCGAACCCTTCAGTGTCGGCTGTCGAGAAAAAGTTCCAAGAACAAGTTCATACACAAGTCTAGTCACAAGTGAATGATAAGCTAAACGCCATCCTTCCCGCCTACATGGAAAAGTACAACAAGTGGCAGAAGGGTGGTAAACAAGGGCCACCTCCGACATCACCCAGTCGGACAACGTGGCGAGGCCGGAGGCGCTGGTGACTCCTCTAGTGGGGCCGATGGTGGTGGAGACTCCTCCAGCTCCGGAGCTTAACTTGCCCGCTGCAGCAAAGGTGCCGGCCCGCACCACCGCGCCATCAGGCAGCCACTCCGCCACTTGCGCGCTCAAGCCTACCAGTGGTGGTGCCTCGACATTGGCCAAGTTCGATGCCCTCAAGGTAACTAACTAATTAAAGCGATACTTGGGAGGCTGAACCACACCAATGACTTGATATCCGTTTTACTGACGTCCGGCCTACATGTCTTTTGCAGGGAGACACTCCTTGCACTCTAATGCACTGGGTGGGCGACCAGTTGAAGGATGTTGCCAAGGGTACTATCGTTCAACCGGAGAACCGCAAAATGCATAATGTCACAATGCCACCCAACATGATGAGGGTCAGATATAATATGGTGCTTCCGGGCGACGAGCAAGTGGAACCTCCCTCTCAACCTCAAGGATGGGATGATGAGGAGACAACGACGGTCCTCAATACCGGCTTCGGCTATTTGTACCTATGGCCGAAGAGCCAGATCCATTTGGGGACGGAGGACCAGCTCAACATCACCCCAGAGGCAGCACAACCAGCACATGATGAAGACTTCGAGATGGCGGACTTGGACAACATGGCACATGATCCCTATGATGATGATGGAGAAATTGACATAAACTTCGGTGACTAGTTCGTTAACACAAGGTTTTCTGATTGGTATGAGCCGGCACCATCAGGCACACATTAAGTTGCTGATACCCAACCAGCACCGGTGAAACCCCCTTACCAGGCGTGTCTCTTCCCAAATAGTCAGGAGACGCCGCCACCCACCCCCTTCACCGAGCCTCCGAGGCCATCAGTTCCTTTGATCATCCCCAACACCCTTCATAAGGTGATCGGTGAGGTGAACACGGTGGCCAACGCCCCAAAGGGCAGGAAGCAAGGTCGCAAAAGGAAGCCTAAGGGTGACCGGGGCAAGGATCCAAATCTTGTTCTCCGGGCTCAGGACGGCCTTGCGGGGCAAGCCAGGAATCAGTAGCACGTGGCAGGTGCACCGATGATGTGTAACTCGTTGCTCGAGGTCATAGGCTCTCAAATGCGCAATCTTCATTATAGCTGTCTCACAATTGAGGAGGGCTGCATTCGCGAGAACGATCAGTCGTACCTCGTTTTCAATGCTAAGGTGCCTTCTATGCCGTACTTCGTTAGTGTACCCCCGGGGATATCTTCTACGTGTGGCATACCGACATCTTCGACATGTTGAATGGGTTCCGGCTGCACAATACCCTGGTCCGGCTATTCTCCCTCAATATGGCCATGCAGATCACTAGAGACAAGATCCCGGGCATCCAGATAGTGGATCCCTACTTCATGCGTGACGTCATCTTGAAAGATGCTGAGGACATAGCGCTGGCGACCGACTACCTCTCAACCTTCCCGCAAACATACTCGGACAAGGATGTGATTCTCCTTCCCTACCATCCCATCACGGAGGATGATCGGACAGGCTGCAGGCTCAGATGCTTGAATTTGAAACACTCAATAGCCGTGCACCTCGACTCAAACAGTGCGATCCCGAAAAACTACACCAATATCAAGAAAATTCTTGATGGTGCTCTCACCGGCTACGTCGCAGCGGGAGGCGTCAAACCGGCAATGCCACATGTGAAGTTTGGCGCGCACGTGTTCCGCCACAACACCAAGTTTGACTGCGTCAAGCAGCCGTCTGGCAGCAGGAAGGATGCCTTCTACGCCATTTACCACATGAAGGCGTTCTTCAATGACATGGAGAGCAAAACGCTGCCATCTGACCTTGCGAAGTGGGCTGGAAGGCTTGCAATAATACATGATCGCAACCTCAGGTAGCACTTCTTCGACATCCAGGAGGAGATCACGACAATCATGCACCAGGGAGTCATGAAATCCGGGGGCACCTTCTACGGCGGCCATACACCGCCGAACAGGGAGATAGACGAACGCTTAGTGCAGCAGGGTGACCGTAGGACATTCATGCAGATGGCGAAAACTTGGTCGGGCTTCATCAATGCCCCCCGCCAAAGCCGACTCAACAACCGAAGAAGTCTTGATGATTGCATTGGCTGGGTAGCTAGCTGTTAGTTCCGAACTCGTGTTGTAACCTCTTATCACTATGTTAAACTGTTTCATCAACCGTTGAACTTGATTGTGAGCGATATTAGCTAGTTATTTGTGTTATGAACTATTTTAAGTGCTTGTTTCTTTTCATTCGTTATTGCCACCCTACTTCTTGTGGATTGCTTTCTTTGTCTTTCTTTGAAATGCCGATGATTAAAACGTGTTGTGGTGTCATGTGTGTGACCATGCCGTTGCTGGATCTGGTGTGCCAACTAGAGTGGAGGTTTGTGCATATACTCTACTTGCCGCACCAGATCCATCAGCAGCATTATCATTTTCTGTGCCCAACCTAAGTATGAGGAAAGTAGACTTGTAATTTTTTTTCCCAAGTTAATACTATTTCATATCGTAGCCCCAAAGTCGAAAGAGGACAAATATTTTCGAGGTTCATATACATAAGACATAATATGTTGAGTGGCAAGCCAAGGAAAGGGTTCTGGGTCCACCTGTCAACGACTCCTTTCGACACACTAAAATCGAAATGAGTCATTGTCGTGGAGACCTAATCCTTTCTTTGGTTTACTGCTCGACATATCATGCCCATGCTATATGAATCGTGGAAGTATTTCTCTTCTTTTGTCTTTGGCGATACGAATAGATTAGATAGCATGAATTAAATGAAATGGTGAAGTATTTAGTTTCAAATATCTCATTGTAGGCCCAAAGTCGAAAGTAAGAAAGACACTACTTCACTATTTGTATAGCATTGGCGACATTGTTCTATGAATCATGGAATGATTTCTTTCCTTTCATCTTTGGCGATACAATGAAATGATAAACTATTTCATTTCGTATCCCCAAAGTGGAAAGAGGACAAATATTTTCGAGATTCATATACATAAGACATAATATGTTTAGTGGCAAGCCAAGGAAAGGGTTCTGGGTCCACAACAACGACTCCTTTCAACACACCAAACTCGAAATGAGTCGTTGCCGTGGAGACCGAATCCTTTCTTTGGTTTACCACTAGACATATCATGCCCATGCTATATGAACCGTGGAAGTATTTCTCTTCTTTTGTCTTTGGCGATACGAATAGATTAGATAGCGTGAATTAAATGAAATGGTGAAGTATTTAGTTTCAAATATCTCATTGTAGCCCCAAAGTCGAAAGGAAAGACATTACATCACTATTCGTATAGTATTGGCGACATTGTTATATGAATCGTGGAATGATTTCTTTCCTTTCGTCTTTGGCGATACAATGAAATGATAAACTATTTCATCTCATAGCCCCAAAGTCGAAAGAGGGAAAATATTTTTGAGATTCATATACATAAGACATAATATGTTCAGTGGCAAGCCAAGGAAAGGGTTCTGAGTCCACGACAACGACTCCTTTAGACACACCAAACTCGAAATGAGTCGTTGTCGTGGAGATCGAATCCTTTCCTTGCTTTGCCGCTGGACATATCATGCTCATGCTATATGAATCGTGGAAGTATTTCTCTTCTTTTGTCTTTGGCGATACAAATAGTATGAGGCACGAATCCAAGTCATTCTTGGTTTAATTTTTTTGGTATTTCTTCGAAATGCCGATGATTAGAACATGTTGTGGCGTCATGTGTATGACTATGCTGCTATTTGATCTGGTGTGCCAAGTAGACTAGTAATTTGGGCATATACTCTACTTGCCGCACAAGATAAACAATGAGCATTGTTATTTCTATTCCCAACCTAAGTATGCGGCACTAATCCAAGTCATTCTTGGTTTGCTTTTTTTTGTCTTTCTTCGAAATGCCGATGATTAGAACGTGATTTCTTACATCTTGTTGCACCCATATATATGCATGATCTTATCTTGTGAACTGCTATTGCTTTCCACTGACATAGATAATATCACCTATCTTGTGTACAGGAGATGGCGAAGAAGTGCTATGTCGTGTACGTCGGCAAGGTTCTAGGTGTGTACGAGGAGTGGAAAGACTGCCAGAAGCAAGTGAACGAATTCTCGGGCAATAGCTACAAAGGCTACAAGACTAGAGAGGTGGCGGAAGAGAAGTGGAGGAGGCACATGAGGAAGAAGTGGAGGAACTTCCTCGTGATCACAACCTTGTTGCTCTTCATGGTAGGTTATGTGCTCTACTTCATCTAAATAGAGCTTTGTCGTCGTACTTGGAATGTGATTGTGAACTTGTGGCACAAACACTTGGTGTTGTGTGAAAACTTGGCACTTGTTGATGTATGAAATCGTATGTCGTGATTGATGTGTAATGTACTTGTATTCATGCTGGTTCTATTATGATTTGGCCAATTACAAGTTTCAGGAAAATTCTATGCTGTTTATACTGTATTCTGGACTGTATTGTATATTTGAATACCTGTAAACTGTTATTTGAAAATTGCTGTAAAACTTGAATTTCGAAAATATATCCAAGGCGCATATGTGAAGTATAGGAGGCGCATATATGGTATTATACGAGGAGCATTTTACAACATATGCGAGGTGCATATGTATACTTCATATATGTGAGGCGCATATACTGATATGCTCCTCGCGTATATGAAGTATAGGAGGTGCATATGATATGCGCATCGCATAAAAAAATACTAGGGACGCATATGATATGTGCCTCACATAACAAATACTAGAGGCGTGGCGCTAGAGGCGCATACCATATGCGCCTCAGATAGGGTTTTTGGTGCGCCTCGGGAAGGGTTTTCCCTAGTAGTGCCTGGCCGAGTCGGCCAGGGCCTCCCCTAGGCCGGCGGGTGGGGTAGAGGCGATGAGGGAGGGAGGAGTCCACCCAGGACTTATACTCCCTCCCTAGTCGAGTTGGAGGAGGAAGGAGGAGTCCTTCTAGGACATTAAGTCCTACTCCTACTCTCTCTATGTGTGTGTGGAAGAGAGGAAGGAGGAGTCCTACTAGGACACGAAGTCCTACTCCTACTCCCTATATTGGAGAAATGGCTAGTCGCACATATATACGTCGGTAGGGCCATGGTCAAGGAGACGTATTTTTGCAGAACCACTGATACCTTCGATCCTGATTCACGAATGTAGTATAATAGTTTTTTCCCTAAAAGATCTAGGTTTAATCGAACCTTAGAAAGCAATGCTAAAAGGAAATAAAAAGGACAAGTCTACAAGACTTTGTTTGTTCGTTTTAACTTAGTTTACCAGACCAATCTAGTTTACTTTATAATGGGTTGAATCAATGGATGGAGATAGGCTAGGATTGAAGATCCACCTGCAGCTACACATCATATGGGATAAAAGATAATAATAAGCATAGTCATGTATAATGTTTGAACAGAGATAATCTCTTATGGGCAACACATCCTAATATTCTAGAGCCCCCGTGATGCAGCAGGCATAGCAATAGACTTTTAGTCCAACCGAGTGCACACCGAAGCCATGGGTTACAAACGATTATTTAAGTATAAAACATAGACCAAGGCTTTAAATGGTGATGTTGTTGTGATCACGAATGGGGCGCTAAGCGAAGACCGTACTACCCATTCTGTCACTGAGGTTCCTATGAGATCGTCGCCAGCCAAGTATCTCACCTCAAGCTTTTATCAATCTATGGGATCTTGGGTACCTACAAGTCCACAGATCGAGACAAGAGACAAAGAAACAAAAGATACAAATCTCAATTGCAAAAAAAATACAATACTACAATGATCTACATGCACATAATCACTGCGAGGTTTCTCCCCAACCCGTAGCCCGTGAGGACTACTCACTCATAACAAATAGATCGGAGATAAAAACATCATACAAATACTTAGATTGAAATCAAATATTCTTACACTGGTCGCCAAATCACAAGGAGATCTAAAGTTAAAGCAATAGCTATGGCTAGTGGATGAATGGATGGTGGAAGTGATGAACAATGGTGTGGATATCCTTTGGTGGTGTTGTGATGTAATCTGAGAATGACGGCTCTCTGGCCAGCGGTTGGAGCCTCAAAATATATATGCGTCTTCATGAAAGTTGTAGGGTTTGACGAGACAAAGCCATCGCCACCTAGTACGGGCAAATGGTACGGGTGGGCCCTGCCCACACCAGTGGTCATTAAGCTTGCTGACTCCCTGGAATGACTCCCCAATTACTTGGCCATGTGGACTTCCTCAAAAACCTTCATTATGACTCCTTATTTCGCATTAAAAACCGTGATTTCCTACACAACATAATTCAAAGAGAGGTTTTGCATATCTTTGCAATTATTAGTCATTAGTGGCAAGGGTTGAGAGTTTTTGGCAATTGCTTGACCAAAAACAATGTTTAAACATGGTAGAGGATGGAAAATATTGGAGCCATCAACTTCCCCAAAGCTCAAACCTTGATTGCCCTCGAGCAAGAAGAACCAAAAGAACTATGAGGAATTCATCGTTTAAACTTGAAACAAAAAGAATAAGAATTCACTTACGGTTGGTATTCGTATGCGCTCAACACTTCATTCATTTGCAAGGCTTATCAAAGTTAGAGAAATGACAAGAGTACTATACAAGCTTCGGTAAGTCAAGGCAGTCAAAGTAAAGTTTAATGTAAGTATAAGTAATTAAAAGTGTAGCAATCAATCTAATTCTTCTAATTAACTCTCAGCTTGCCAAGGAACACTAGAATGTTTAAATAGCATAATTGAGTAAGAGAGTTTCATGTCCTAAGTAGTATATCAATGAAGTGTCTTATTTACACCCACATCAATAAATCAAGTCTATCAAAAACACTTCTAATCCAATCATTGTTTTTTAAGAAAAATTCGTAAAGTAGTAATGAGATCATGCCGAGGACTTATTATGTGGATCCTCATAGATATTTGTTTTTATTCTTTCAAGGATCGCTGGATGTTTCTTTTGCAACTGTTTGCACAAACTTTGAGAGTACCAATACTTTATCCCATATATTGACACATATGCCACTCATGTCATCAACTCATAGCCGAAATCTAGGGTTATACCATAGATCGTTCAAAAGCTAGCGGAGTTGCTGGCATCCCAAAGGTGTGCATTAGAGACATAGAACAAAGTTGACTCGCTTCTTTCTCTTTTTTTGAGCTAGTACCGCGGTTTGGTCCACAAGGTTAGATTTGGCATCCATCACAATTACCACTAGACTTTATTTCAATCAAACAACTCCTTTCATGGGTGTCATCAAGACTATCAAAAATATCTACGGGGTTAAGTATCATCAAGGGTATACTCTCAAGACAATCATTCATCAAACAAGTCGTAAATTTCAGACTTTTTCTTATTGTACTTGTTTGGCAATATTATTTCCAAGGCAAGACTTGGTTAACTAAAATAACTAGAGAAAGGGCTTCAACAAATAATCATCATACTAATAAAAAGACTTACTCTAACCATATTAAATTACTTCCCACTACCATGGCATCTTAGCAAATCAACCAACTAAGATAAACAACTCAAACTTCATAAGTGGGAGACATAGGACATACCTCTCATAAGTAACTTCATGATCCTCTTCCTTATAGGGATGTGTTCCTTCAAAACTCAAACATGATTATTCTCATAATAATAGTAAAGCAAATAGGCAAATTGCGAATCCGCATTTATGGAAAAAAGGACGAATGGAAAAATCTTTTTGTATTTTCAAGGATAGGGATTAAAGAATAGAAAATAACTTGCGACCAAGAAAGGGTTTTAAGAAAAGAAAAACAGAAACAAACTAAAAACAAAAGCAAATTAAAAAGTAAAGGAAAAAAAGCAAAGTTTTGGAACAAGCCAACACGAGTGTTTCAAAGCTCCCAAGGAGCCAGAGTACAACCTCGTTATTACACAAATAAATTTGCCGGGGGAACACATCGCCATGCTCAGGCTTTTGCAAGCCCTTTTGTTGCTTATTGTGGTGGCAGTGGATAGTCTCCCACATTCCATTGGCTGCTCCAATCATGGAACGGGGTGGCAAGGCTTGCAGTAGCATCACGAAGGTTGTTGGAGAGGTTGTTCATGTTTTGAATATTTCCTTCGAGTGCGTAGATGTCTTCATAGGTGGTGTAGTAGTTTGGTGGCTGCTCATCTTGTTCGGGTCCTCCTTGTTCTACTTCTTCATCTTCTCCTCCTCCCATGGGTATTTCTTGTTGGGGTAGATTAGCTTCAACCACATGCTCTTAGAGTAGAAAGACCGAGACGATGACTTCATGTCAACGGTTGGATATCACCTAGGTTGATGTGAAGTGCGCGTGCAAGAACGATCACAACTCCTCCTCCACATATGGGTACTCGAGATTGAAGAGCCTGATGCTTAAGGTAAAACACGGGAAGAGCACCCAAATTTGGCATTAAGTTACAATTAATAATAAAGCTTTTGCGAGGATCAACATGTTCTCCTCATTAACTCTAGTAAACTCACCATGTGCCTACAAAGTGTTAGCAATCATATAGAATAGCAGGATGATCAATTTGGTTCCCCTTGGATGTGTTTCCACGAATTCTCATCAAATTAAAGTACTGTGAAGGGGAAGGATCTAAAAAAAGTAGTTGTGCATACATCAGTAGTGTTGTGGGTAAACCCAAAGCATTGAGCCCATTGGCTGAGTGTCAAAGTGTACTCATAGTTCATAAGGCGGAATTTTATGCGATCAACTCCGGGCCTTTGTTCCTCGGTAGAACCGTAAGGATCCACCTTATGTGTCAAGGTGCTGAAGAACTCAAGCGTCAAGCGGCGATACGTGGCAACATCCTGAAAGACAAAATCATACAAATGAACATTGTTGCAAAGTAAATCGAAATCAGCACGAATGCCAAGTTGGTTTAGGATATAAGTACACCCCCACTTGGTGGACTTGATTTCTCAGAGCTTGAGACGATTGAAACGGTTCAGCTAAAACTCGGTGAACTCGATGCCAAGTGACTCGGGGGTCAACGTCTCAACGGGCGGTGCGGAGGATTCCGCAACCATCTCACGTGTACGACTCCTCGTGTTCATCTAATAATAATAAAATAAGACAAAGTAAATAAAATTGCTAATATTTTTTTTGGTCCAATAGAAACATAGCATAAGTGATTATCTATACTAACTACAAAAGAAACTCCTCTAAAACAATACTAAGCATGCTCAATATCAAGATTGAATCAAAAACAAGACCTAGTCTAGATTGATAATGATGAAAGATTGAGTGAAGCATTTGCACAAATAAGTTGAGGATCGGAGGAGAATCATACCTTAGATCGAATGAGTGCGAGGAATCAAAGAAAGATTAAGTAAATTTAAATATCCAATGGAGGTGGTTTTGAGTTTGGAGGAAGAAGAGAAAGATTGATTTAGGAGATTTTTAGGTTACCTCCTCGGGCTGAATATGGCGGCCGTGTACGTGGTACAGCGGGCAGTACGGCCGGAGCCCTCCCATACCGGGTGACTTACCTTGGGGGCAACGGCTGCTCCCAGGCGGTGTACTCGGCACAGTCACACTGTACAATCGCGCGCGCCCGTACTGCTGGTCATTATCAGCTCTAAGTCTTTGCTTGAAATCTGATGTTTGCTCGAGGGTACGGTACGGGCACGTCCGTCCATACCAGTGGTCTTTATCGACACTGATACTCGTGGCAAAAATCAGAATTTCTATCTTCCTTCAGCTTGATATGGTACGGGCGCACGGTACTGTCCCTTCCGGCCATACCAGTGGTCGTTAAGAACACTGTGAGCTACAAAACACAATTTTTTTGATTAGAAGCTCCGTGTGCGTTTGCACATCTTATCAAAGGACAAAATAACAACAAATATACTAAGTAAGGATCCAATAATACTTCTTAGGCCATGTGTTAGTAAAATAAAATATAGAGGATTACCTTATTTCTTCTCCTCTCTCCAAAGGTCTTCTTGAACACTCTTTATTAAAAAAACTAACACAACAAAAACTAATACATAAATAAAAAAATATTTCACATGGGTTGCCTCCCATGAATCACTTCTATTTAAGGTCAATTAGCTTGACTTTGATGGCAATCACTTAGGTTTAAGAAGTGGAACACCCACTCCAAAGTAGTTGGCTTTTAAAGTAATTACACCATCATCATCATTAGGCTTGGCCTTCTTTTTCCTAGGGAAGTGGACTATAAAAGGATCTCTAGATGGTAGCCCTATTCTCACATTCCCCTCATGTAAATTAATCAAAGCTTTAACAGTTCTTAGGAATGGCCTACATAGAATTATAGGTGTTATGGCATCTTCATGAAGGGTTCGCAGCATAGAAAACAAAAAATTCCTACGATGAGAACAATACGCAAAGATCTATCTACTAGATACAAGCAACATGTGGATATACATCCATGGAGAACTTACCTTCGAAGACAAAAAAGTTTTGTTAACGAGTAGGAACTCGTGGATGATGTAGTCGTACGCTTGCCGATCTCAAGATCGTGTGGAAGTCGTAGCGCCACAAACCAGCAACGCATATGCACTCGCACACACGTTCAGGCCACTGAACAACCTCCGCCTCCTCGCTCTAGTGATGCAGCGGAAGCAGCAACTCCTTCTAGACGAAATGCCATCGAGAACATGTATCTTGCTAATCCGAGACCATGGGGGAATAATTCTAGAGGGGGAGAGATATCCTTCACGAGGAGGTGTGAGGAAGAAGGGTGAGAGGGGTGGCCTTTTATAGGAGGAGGGGGGTATCCCTCCCATGGCCGGTGCCCCATGGAGGTGACCCCTCACCTCCCCCATTCATGTGGTGGTAACCCCCTCCACATAAAAGTGTCCCTTAACATTCCTCTTTAAAGTCTTTACTTTAAATGCATTAAATTTCTCCAAATTTAATGCTCTCTCATTTAATAAAAATATTTTATTAAATTTATTCAGAATTTTGTTAATTACTTTAATTAACAAACATTCACATAAAACCCCTTGCAACATTTCAATATTACATGCAGAACCAGTTTCAGCAATTTCACCCGAAACAGTTTTGGTGTCTATTGAAATAATTCCAGCACTTTGCAATTCATTCGTCTGAAACACATTTGCTCCAAATGGTGGTGTCCCTTAAGTGTGTCACCCTACGGTTTGTGAATAATGCAGACATGATCGAGACCCCTCTCAGATCAATAATCAGAAGCGGGACCTGGAGATCCATACTAACTCCTACACATTCTACGATGACTTCTGTGATCGTGAGAACCTTTAATGCTAGTAACTAAATCCCTTTGTCTCGCGATATATTACATGTCCGAGATTCAATCATCGGTATCTCCATACCTAGTTTGATCTCGTTACCGACATGTACTCTTTTCTCGTTCCCGTGATATAACATTCTAGTGATCTTATCACTTGCTTGCAAGCTAACCAATGTGATATCACCGAGAGGGCCTAGAGTATATCTATCCATCATCGGGATGGACAAATCCCACTCTTGATCCATGAGCTTCTACATAACACTTTTGTAGCACTGAACCCACCTTTATAATCACCCTTTGACGGTGTGATGTTTGATGTTATCAAGATACTCTTCCAGTGTTAGTGATTAACATGATCTCATGGTCTAAGGACTAAGATTACTTTGTTAGATGTTATAGAAATATAAACACAATGACTTTGATTGTAATGCTATACTTCAGATGAATGTTCATCACATCATTCCACTAACGATCTGACCTCGTTATTAACAACATCCAATGTCCATGATCAGGAAACCTTGATCATCTTGTTAATCAACGAGCTAGTTTATAAGAGAGGCATAACTAGGAACTTTCCTTTTGTTTATTAAACTCACATGTATTAATGTTTCCAAATTAATACAATTATAGCATGCAAAATAAACATCTATCATATACTTGGAATATGTATAATAACAACTTTATTATTGCCTCTCAGGGCATATTCCCTTCAGTCTCCCACTTGCACTAGAGACAATAATCTAGTTACATGGTGATAAATCTAACACCCATGGAGTTCTGGTGTTGATCATGTTTTGCTCTAGGGAGAGTTTTAGTCAACGGATCTGCTACTTTGAGATCCGTATGTACTTTACAAACCTTTATATCTCCATCCTTGACATGCTTATGGATGGAGTGAAAACCGACACTTAATATGTTTGGAATTGTGTGAGACCTTGGTTCCTTTGCGTTGGCTATGGATCCATTATTGTCACAATAGATCACCATTGGATCCAACGCACTAGGAACCACACCCAGTTCGGTAATGAACTCCTTCATCAAAACTGCTTCCCGTGCTGCTTCTGAAGCAGCAATATATTCCGCCTCCGTAGTTAACCTTGTTACCACGGGTTGTTTGGAGCTCCTCCAACTAACTGCTGCTCCTTTCATGAGAAATACGTATCCGGATTGAGACTTAGAGTCGTCCGGATCAGTGTCAAAGCTAGCGTCGACATAACAATTAGCGACCAACTCTTCTTCACCTCCGTATACAAGAAAATTTTCCTTAGTTCTTATCAAGTACTTAAGGATATTCTTGACCGCTATCCAGTGTTCCAAACCTAGATCATATTGGTACCTACTAGTCAAACTAATAGCAGGTGCCACATCCGGTCTTGTACATAGCATGGCGTACATTATAGAGCCTAAGGCTGAAGCATAGGGGATCTTATCCATTATCTCTCTTTCTTCCGCCGTAGCCGGACTTTGAGTCTTACTCAATGTCTTGCCTTGCAACATAGGTAAGTACCCCTTCTTACTTCCGTCCATATTAAACTTCTTTAATATCTTATCAAGGTATGTACTCTGCAATAGCCCAATTAGGCGTCTTGATCTATCTCTATAGATTTTAATGCCTAATATATATGAAGCTTCACCAAGGTCCTTCATCGAAAATTTGCTGTTTAGATAACTTTTAACACTGTTTAAAAGATCTATATCATTTCCAATCAATAATATGTCATCCACATATAATATCAGAAAAGCCACATTGCTCCCACTCACTTTCTTGTAAATACAAGCCTCTCCATAAGTTTGGACAAATCCAAACTCTTTGATCACCTCATCAAAGCGGAGATTCCCACTCCGTGATGCTTGCTTTAGTCCATAGATGGATCGCTGAAGCTTGCACACCTTGTTAGCATCCTTAGGATCGACAAAACCCTTTGGTTGTATCATATACAACTCTTCTTCAATGTTACCATTGAGGAACGCAGTTTTGACATCCATCTGCCATATTTCATAATCAAAATCTGCAGCAATTGCTAACATAATCCTAACTGATTTTAGCATTGCTACGGGAGAGAATGTCTCATCATAGTCAACTCCTTGAATTTGTCTAAACCCTTTTGCGACAAGTCGAGCTTTATAGATGGTTACATTACCATTAGCATCCGTTTTTCTTTTGAAAATCCATTTATTCTCAACGGCCTTTTGGTCATGAGGTAAGTCCACTAAGGTCTAAACCTGGTTTTCGTACATGGATTCCATCTCGGAATTCATGGATTCTAGCCATTTTTTGGAATCCGGGCTCATCATCGCTTCTTCATACGTTGCAGGGTCATCTATTTCATCAACCATGAAATTTACAACAAGATTCCCGTACAGTTCAGGAGCTGCACGTGTCCTGCTTGACCCGTGCGGTTCATTAGTGTCAACTTTTGGAGTTTCATGATCATTATCATTAGTTCCTTCTTCATTTGGTGAAGTCAACTCCAGAACGACTTCCGGTGCTATGCCACTCGCCATTTTATGAAGAGAAGGTTCAACAACCTCTTTGAGTTCTACCTTTCGACTACTCACACCTTTCGTGAGAAACTCTTTCTCTAGAAAGGATCCATTCTTGGCAACGAAAACCTTGCCCTCGGATCTGTGATAGAAGGAATACCCAATTGTTTCTTTAGGGTATCCTATGAAGATGCATTTTTCCACTTTGGGTTCGAGTTTATCCGGTTGAAGTTTGTTCACATAAACATCGCATCCCCAAACTTTAAGAAATAATAGCTTAGGTTTGTTTCCAAACCATAATTCATACGGTGTCGTTTCAACGGATTTAGACGGTGCCCGACTTAAAATGAATGCAGCGGTTTCCAGTGCATAATCCCAAAATGACAGTGGCAAGTCAGTCAGAGACATCATAGATCGAACCATATCCAATAGAGTACGATTACAATTTTCCGATACACCATTACATTGTGGGTTTCCGGTAGGCATGAGTTGTGAAACTATTCCACACTTTTTCATGTGTGTGCTAAACTCGTAACTTAGATACTCACCTCCACGGTCGGACCGCACAAATTTGATCTTTCTATTACGATGATTTTCCACTTCATTCTGAAATTCCTTGAACTTTTCAAAGGTTTCAGACTTATGTTTCATCAAATATATATACCCGTATCTACTCAAATCATCTGTGAAAGTAACAAAATAACGATATCCACCTCGCGCCGACACACTCATTGGACCGCACACATTAGTATGTATGATTTCCAATAAATCTGTCGCCCGTTCCATTGAACCGGAAAACGGCGTCCTAGTCATCTTGCCCATAAGGCATGGCTCACATGTATCAAATGATTCAAAATCCAATGATTCCAAAAGTCCATCAGAATGGACTTTCTTCATGCGTTTAACACCAATATGACCTAGATGGCAGTGCCACATATATGCATATATATCATTATTAAGTTTAATTCTTTTAGCATCAACATTATGGATGTGCATATGAGTATTATCGAGATTCAACAGAAATAAACCATTCATCATGGGTGCATGACCATAAAAGATGTTATCCATATAAATCGAACAACCATTGTTTTCGGATTTAAACGAATAACCACATCGCATCAAACAAGATCCAGATATAATGTTCATGCTCAGTGCATGCACCAAATAACAATTATTTAGGTTTATAACTAATCCCGATGGTAGGTGGAGAGGCAGCGTTCCGACAGCGATCACATCAACTCTTGATCCATTGCCGACACGCATCTTGACCTCACCCCTTGCTAGCGGTCGCTTGTTCCGTAGCCCCTGATTCGAGTTACATATGTTAGCAACCGATCCGGTATCAAATACCCAGGTGCTACTTCAAGTACTAGTCAAGTACACATCAATAACATGTATATCATATATACCTTTGTTTGCCTTGCCGGCTTTCTTGTTTGCCAAAAACTTGGGGCGATTAAGGCTTCAATGGCGATCCTTACAATAGTAGCACTCGGTATCAGACTTAGGGCCAGCCCGGGATTTCTTTTCAGGCGCAACAACAGATTTGCCGCCCTTCTTTCCCTTATGTTTACCCTTCTTGTCTTTCTTGAAACCGGTGGTCCTATTGACCATCAACACTTGATGTTCTTTCCTAATCTCCACTTCTGCAGTCTTAAGCATTGATAGAAGCTCGGGGAGAGTCTTCTTCATGCCCTGCATGTTATAGTTCATCACGAAGCTCTTGTAGCTAGGTGGCAGAGATTGGAGAACATGATGTATTCCTAAATCAATGGGAATCGTTATTCCCAAGGACACAAGCTTATCGGCGTACCCAGACATTTTGAGTATGTGCTCACTTACGGAGCTGTTCTCTTCCATCATGCGGCTAAAGAACTTTTCTAAAGAATTATAACTCTCTATGGCAGCATGGGTATCGAAAATCATTTTCAATTCACCCATGGTATCAAAGGCATTGCCATTTTCGAAACGCTTTCGATGTTCTGGCTCTAGCCCATACAGTATGCCGTAATGAACTAAGTTGTGGTCCTAATGACGAGTCACATAGACATTCTTTTCCTCGTCAGGGGAATCATGAGATGGTGGGGGGCCTAGCGGCGCTTCTAGCACATATTTCTTTTGTGCAGCAGAGAGGAGAATCCTCAAATTCATAGCCCAGTTGGTGAAGTTGCTACCATTCGCAGCAAGTTTCTCTTTCTCCATGAACACATTGAAATTAAAAGAAGGTGGTGCCATCTACAACAGAATTTGTAAAGTTTATTTAGACTAAGTTTATGATAGATTGATTTCAACTAAACTCCCACTCAAAAACAACATCCATCGTGTCTTTTTGGTGATTACATGAACCAAATCCGATCATCACGTGAGTCGGTGTAGCTTCAAAGGAGAGCATCTATATGGGCATCATATCAACTATATGGCTCATGCTTAACCTTTTGGTCTGTGTTCCGAGGCCATGTCTGTACATGCTAGGCTCGCCAAGTAAGAACCTTAGTACTCGCGTGTGTAAAACTGTCTTACACCCGAAATATGATTGTGGATTCAAGTACACCCGATCATCACGTGATGTCTTGAAGTGGCGAAACATAAATGGTGCATACTTAAGGAAGAACACATTTTTACCTTGATATTTAAATGAGGGATCATCTTATAACGCTACTAAAACGCCAAACTAGCAATATAAGATGCGAACATCATATGTGTAAAGTGAAATGATATGGTTCTTGCATTTGATCACTATCATATGCATCGTGGTATGATCTCTATCATTCCTTTGTGTGTAAGGCCAAGGTCTATGGAACTTACACGTTAAGTGTGTTGTAAGTGTATCAACTATACATCAACTCATAACAATACCATATCAAGACACAATCCCAGCAACAATCTAAACTAGACGCCTCTAATTTATCAATTGCAAGTTTTACGTGGCTTAGGGCTTTCGAAGATAGAATCGTTCTTACCTACGAACATGGAACCACAACAATGATAACCAAATTATTAGCAACTCATTGTAAATCAGATATTGACTATAGTAGGAGAGACAGACACCCGCCAGCCACTTATGCAAAACTAGTTGCATGTCAGTCGGGGAACCGGTCTGATGTGCGATGACATGTAAGGTTGATCCGGGCCGCTTCATCCCACTATGCCACCAATATCCAAAGTACATATAAGAAGCAATAACATGATCATCACCGCCCACATACTCTTATGTGTTCTACCCGTGCAAAGCACCTACACATAAATCAGGCTCTAATACCACTTAAGGGTTCGCAACATAGAAAACAAAATTTTCCTATGATGAGAACTATACGCCAAGATCTATCTACTGGATACAAGCAACTGGTGGATATACATCCATGGAGAACTTGCCCTCAAAGACAACAAAGTTTTGTTAACGAGTAGGAACTCATGGATGATGTAGTCGTACGCTTGCCGATCTCAAGATCGGGTGGAAGTCCTAGCACCGAAAACCAGCAGCGCATATGCACTCGCACACACGTTCAGGCCACCGAACAACCTCCGCATCCTTTCTCTAGCGATGCAGCGGAAGCAGCAACTCCTTCCAGATGAAATGTCACCGGGAACATGTATCTCGCTAATCCGAGACCATGGGGGAATAATTCTAGAGGGGGAGAGAGATCCTTCACGAGGAGGTGTGAGGAAGAAGGGTGACCTTTTATAGGAGGAGGGGGTACCCCTCCCATGGCCGGCGCCCCATGGAGGTGACCCCTCACCTCCCCCATTCATGTGGTGGTAACCCCCTCCACATAAGAGTGTCCCTTAACATTCCTCTTTAAAGTCTTTACTTTAAATGCATTAAATTTCTCCAAATTTAATGCTCTCTCATTTAATAAAACACTTTTATTAAATTTATTCAGAGTTTTGTTAATTACTTTAATTAACAAACATTCACATAAACCCCTGCAACATTTCAATATTACATGCAGAACCAGTTTCAGCAATTTCACCTGAAACAGTTTCGGTGTCTATTGAAATAATTCCAGCACTTTGCAATTCATTCGTCTGAAACAAATTTGCTCCAAATGGTGTTGGTGTCCCTTAAGTGTGTCACCCTACGGTTCGTGAATAATGCAGACATGATCGAGACCCCTCTCAAATCAATAATCATAAGCGGGACCTGGAGATCCATACTGACTCCTACACATTCTACGATGACTTTTATGATCGTGAGAACCTTTAACACTAGTAACTAAATCCCTTTGTCTCGTGATATATTACATGTCCGATATTCAATCATCGGTATCTCCATAGCTAGTTTGATCTCGTTACCGACATGTACTCTTTTCTCGTTCCCGTAATATAACATTCTAGTGATCTTATCACTTGCTTGCAAGCTAACCAATGTGATATCACCGAGAGGGCCCAGAGTATATCTATCCGTCATCGGGATGGAAAAATCCCACTCTTGATCCATGAGCTTCTACATAACACTTTTGTAGCACTAAATCCATGTTTATAATCACCCTTTCATGGTGTGACGTTTGATGTTATCAAGATACTCTTCCAGTGTTAGTGATTAACATGATGTCATGGTCTAAATACTAAGATTACTTTGTTAGATGTGATAGCAATATAAACACAATTACTTTGATCGTAATGCTATACTTCGGATGAATGTTCATCACATCATTCCACTAATGATCTGACCTTGTTATTAACAACATCCAATGTCCATGATCAGGAAACCTTGATCATCTTGTTAATCAATGAGCTAGTTTATAAGAGAGGCATAACTAGGACTTTCCTTTTGTTTATTAAACACACATGTATTAACATTTCCAAATTAATACAATTATAGCATGCAAAATAAACATATATCATATACTTGGAATATGTATAATAACAACTTTATTATTGCCTCTCAGGGCATATTCCCTTCACTTCAGGGCATAAGAAGATCAATAAGAGAGGGACTACCTTTAATTTCAACAACTATATTTTCTTTAATCCCAACAACTTGTTTATAAGTTGAATCAGCTAGATGGAGTCTCAATTCAGTTGTAACAAATGGCCCCAAGTTTAATTTGTCGAATAAGCTTTTGGAAATTGTTGAGACGCTCGCACCAAGATCACAAAGTGCGGATATCTCATTGACTCCCAACTTACTTTTAATAGTGGGATCAAATATATCATCTAGCTTAGCTGGAAGCTTATTAGCTAGTTTTTTATACTCCATCTCTAAATTGCGAACTTTAGATGCTACTTGTTGTATAAATTGTTGGTCAATAGCATCATTACCTTATTCTATACCTAGATTCTTCACGGTGATCATCTTTAATAGATCTTCCATGGTATATTCCGGTGTTGGCACGTTGCTATAATCCATCTCTTCAGGTTTCTCTTTGTTGGTTACCACCCTCATCATCTTGAGGTCTTCTACCGGATTTGGCTCGGGTTTTCCATTAAACTTTGCTAGTATGAGAGCTTGGCTCTCAGCTAACTTACCCAGCTGAGCCTCCACGGTCTTTGTCCTTTCCTGTAGAGCATGCACATCATTTCTAATTACAACGGCTTGGTTAGATAATTTTCCTAACTACTTTCATGGTTCTCTATGATTTTAATAAGCATATTATTTTGCTCGGTTTGAGCTTGTATAAAGGTTCTAACAGTTTGCTCAAATGTGAGATTGCCATGATTTTCTCCATGAATATTATCATAATTATTATAAGGAGCTCCTGTAGCATTAGAATGATATTTTTGAACATTGGAAGCATAATTATTTTTCCATGCAGGATTAAAAGGAGTGTGAGCTATAAAATTAACATCATTAACATCAGTAGTGATATCATTAACTTGGGTATCTTCTTTACCATTTACAAAGCTAAGCAACTCATCTACCTTAGATGTAAGCTCTTCATTATTTACCTCAGTAATTGAACTTACTCTCTTCGAGGTTCTTTCCACATGCCATTTGACATGGTTATTTTGCATATCATCAAGTAACTTCTTTGCAACACTCACTTGCTTTCCCATGATTGTTCCTCCTGCTGCAGTATCTAGCATAGACTTAGACATTGGGTTAAGCCCATTATAAAACAAATGTAATATAAGACATTCTTCCATCCCATGACTAGGACAATTCATTACAACTTCTTTCATCCTTTCCCATGCAAGCCCTAGTGGCTCATGGTCTTCTTTTCTAAAGCTTGTAATGTTGGATCTCAGCTGTATAGTCTTAGCTAGGGGAAATAATTTAGTCATAAACAAATTAGTACATTCCTCCCAAGATTCAATAGTGCTCTTTGGTAGATCTAGCAACCAATCCTTAGCTTTTCCTCTAAGAGAGAAAGGAAACAATCTTAATTTAACAACATTTGGATTTACATCCTTAATACACATCATGTCGCAAATTTCAGTGAAACGGTTGAAGTGCAAACCCGAATCTTCAGCAGATGAGCTCCCAAATTGGTTTTGTTGAACCACACTAAAAAGGTTAGGCTTTATCTCATATGTTTCCGCATCAACTGCAGGCTGAGTGATGGGTGCACAAATAAAATCATCAGTGGGAGTAGTATACTCCCGTAATCTCTTTTGAGCCATGGTGATACGTCCATTTTGCATCACTATTCTATATCATAATTTACTATTATTCATTGATATATTTCATATTAAGAGATGATACTTACGTTATTTCATCTGTTTTTGCATGGTTGATGACTTTTGGAGGATGGACCGCTGAAGTCAGGATTGTAATGGAAAAGGCACTGTTTGGAGGTGAAATTCGCGAAGATCAGAAAATTCCAGAAAATACATGGAAAATCCTATTTTTCCAAAAGACGAAGGATGCCAAAAGGGGGAGCGGAGTTGGGCCACAGGGGCCCACACCACCCCTAGCGCGGGCCACCCCTGGTCGCGCCACCAGGTGGTGTGGCCACCCTGGCCCACCTCCAGCTCTCCTCTTTGGCGTATATTATCCCCACGAAACCCTAAGCCCGGGGGAGCGACCACAGAAAGATTCCGCTGCCTCTGCGGGGCAGAAAACTGCAGAGAGAGAAAGAGCTCTCTGGCAAGCAGAAATTTGCCGGGGAAATTCCTTCCCGGAGAGGGGAGATCGTTGCCATCAACACCACCATCAAGCTCGACTTCATCAGGATCATCATCATCATCATTTCCATCATTAACTCAACCAGCACCATCATCACCACTTCATACCGCTGTAACAATTGGGTTGAATCTTGCATAGTTCTTAGTGGAAACTTTCCCGGTGTTGATTACTTGTTGTAGTTGATGCTATTGAGTGGAACCATTGAATTATTGTTATGTTCAGATTGTTGCTTATCATCATATCATCTCTGATCTTGATCCATATGATGTCTTGTGAGTAGTTCGTTTAGTTCTTGAGGTCATGGGAGAAGTCATGTTGTTAGTAGTGGAATTGTGTTGAGAAAGATTCAGTGGTTTGATATTTAAGTTGTGGTGTTATTCTTCTAGTGGTGACATGTGAATGTTGACTACATGATACTTCACCTTTATGGGCCTAGGGGAATGCATTGTGTATTTGGCTACTTTTGCCAGAGTGATAGAAACCTGAACCCCCGTTAAGAAACCTTTGCACAAGGGAGGTTAGGATCTCAGAGTTTAAAGCTATGGTTAGGTTTCTATCTTAATTACTTTCTTGTACTTGTGGATGCTTGCAAGGGGTATAATCACAAGTATGTATTAGTCCTAGGAAGGTTGGTACATTAGCACAGGTTCACCCACACAACACTTATCAAACTAAAGAGGATTAATCAACTAAGCGAAAGCACTTGACAGTATTCCCATGTGTCCTCGAGAACATTTGGTCATCTTAAGTAATACAACCGGCTTGTCCTTTGCTAAAGAAAGGATTGGGCCACTTGCTGTATTTATTATTATTGTCTTTTATTTACTCGTACTTTATTTATCTGCATTATCAAAAACCCCTAAAAATCCGTTTGCTAAGTATTTATAGAGAATTCCTGCTCCAAGCCACTCGTCAACACCTTCTGCTCCTCGTTAGGTTCGACACTCTTACTTATCCAAAATACTGCGATACACCCCCTATACTTGTGGGTCATCAAGACTATTTTCTGGCGCCATTGCCGGGGAGTGAAGCGCTATTGGAGAGTGTAACTAGTAAAGGAAACTTCTACTGTGAGTACTGTTTACTTTTGTTAGTTACTTTATTTCAATATGGATAATTCACTTAGTTTCTTATTTCGAGATGCTACTACCACTGCTAAGGTAGTAGATGAACCTCCACCTGCTGAAAATGATACTTTTAAAATACCTACAAGAATTGTTGATCGTTTGCTCTTTATACACGAATTATGCGGGTTGTTCAAGTGTGCAGGTATTACAACAGATCAAGTCAAAAAGAAGTTATTCTCATTATCACTAAAAGGAAGAGCTGAAGAATGGTACAAGCTACTGAAGGATGATCAAGCTCTTGAATGGGAGGAAGTAGTACCTCTCTTTTATTCAAAATTTTATCCTCCTAGTGAGATTCATAAAGATCGGAATCAAATATACAACTTTTGGCCTCTTGATGGAGAGAGTACAACTCAAGCTTGGGGGAGATTGAAGTTACTAATGCTCAAATGTCCTATTCATGAGGTCCCCAACAATATTATTATCAGTAACTTTTATGCAAGGCTTTCACTTCATGATAAGGATCTACTGGATGCTTCTTGTGCTGGATCATTTACACGCATGAAAGAAGAAGCTAAATGGGATCTTCTAGACCATATTCATGACAATGCTGAAGCATGGGAGAATGATAAAGGAAGAATGTCAGGTATAAATTATGATTATGAATGCATTAAATCTTTTATGGGAACTGATGACTTTCAGAATATTAGTAATGCTTATGGTCTAGACTCTCAAATTATTGCAATTTGTCTTAAGGCTTTTGCCTTATACATTGAGATTCCAAAAGAGGAATGGAACAAATATCGTGCACCATCTAAAGATGTTGTTGATTGTGTTCCTGCTAGAAGTACTGAATTTTGCACTATTGATCACATCTTACCTGAACCTTATATCGAGAAAATGCCTTTCCCGGATAAGGTAAAGGAGCATCCTATGATAACTAGTGTAATTAATAAAAGTAAAAAGAGAGCTGTAAAACCTGATGAACAAATAAACATTGAACCTGTAGTAGCAATTGTGAAAGACCTTGTCACTAAAAGTGTAGAAGATGGACACATTGTCTTTGTGAGGATGCTTCTAATATTGTCTCACATCCTAATAGAACTAAAAAAGCTAGTGTCCATGTGCTTTCTATTAGAATTGGTGATCACTGCTATTATAGTTTATGTGATATTGGTGCAAGTTCAAGTGCTATTCCTTTCAAGCTTTACAAAGAAATTATGCATGAAATTAGTCCATGTGAACTAGAATAAATTGATGTGGTCATTCACCTTGCAAATAGAGAGACCATCTCTCCAATTGGTATCGTAAGAGATGTAGAAGTTTTTTGTGGTAAGATTAAATATCCTGCTGATTTTCTAGTACTTGGTTCAGCTGCTAGTAAAACCTATCCTATCATTTTTAGTAAACCTTTCTTGAAAACATGTGGAGCCATTATAGACTGTAAAGGGAGAAAATTTTAACCAAATTTGATGGGGAGTCTTATGAGTTTAATTTTTCAAAATTTACTAAAGTTCCTTGTGAAAATGAAACTCCTAATGAGGATTTTAGAATTGAATAACTTGCTTCTATTTCTCTTGATCCTAACAATGCTCTGCAGCAATTTATGGAAGACCACGAAAGTGAAATCTTCATGGAAGAACAAAATGAGATTGATGAGATTCTCCGTCATCAACCTAAGATGCTTAAGCTTAACTTGCCTGTGGAAGATTTGGGTACCACATTGCCACCTAAAAAGGATCCGGTTTTCGATCTAAAACCTTTAGCTGACAATCTTAAATACATTTACATTGATGATAAGAAAATATACCCTGTTATTATTAGTTCTAAACTTTCAGGGAAGGAAGAGGAAAGATTATTAGAAGTATTGAAGAAACACTAAGGAGCTATGGGCTATACCCTTGATGATTTAAAGGGGATTTCTCCTACTATATGTCAGCATGCTATCAATATAGAACCCGATGCAAAACCAGTGGTAGAATATCAACATCGTTTAAATCCTAAGATGAAGGAAGTGGTAAGAAACGAGGTATTAAAACTCCTTGATGCTGGTATTATTTATCCTATTGCTGATAGTGAATGGGTTAGTCCTGTTCATTGTGTCCCTAAGATAGGAGGGATTACCGTTGTGCCTAATGATAATGATGAGCTTATTCCCCAAAGAATAGTAGTAGGTTATAGGATGTGCATTGATTTCAGAAAGGTTAACAAAGTTACTAAGAAAGATCATTACCCACTGCCTTTTATTGATCAAATGTTAGAAAGGTTGTCTAAAAAGACCCATTTTTGTTTTCTTGATGGATACTCTGGGTTTTCTCAAATTGCTATTAAACAACAAGATCAAGAAAAAACTACTTTTATGTGCCCTTATGGAACCTATGCTTATAGGCATATGCCTTTTGGTTTGTGTAATGCTCCTGCTACTTTTCAAAGATGAATGTCTACTATCTTTCATGGTTTTTGTGAGGAAATTGTGGAAGTATTCATGGACGACTTTTCCGTCTATGAAACTTCTTTTGATAATTGTCTGCACAACCTTGATAAAGTTTTGCATAGATGTGAAGAAACCAATCTTGTTCTTAATTGGGAGAAATGCCACTTCATGGTCAATGAAGGGATTGTCCTTGGACATAAAATTTCCGAAAGAGGCATTGAAGTTGACAGAGCCAAAGTTGAAGCAATTGAGAAAATGCCATGTCCAAGAGACGTCAAAGGTATTCGTAGTATCCTTGGTCATGCTGGTTTCTATAGAAGGTTTATTAAAGATTTCTCTAAGATATCAAAACCCCTCACTAATCTTCTCCAAAAATATGTACCCTTTTGTTTTTTATGATGATTGTAAGGAAGCTTTTGAAACTCTAAAGAAGGCTTTAACTACTACTCCTATTGTCCAACCACCTGATTGGAACTTACCCTTTGAAATCATGTGCGACACTAGTGATTTTGCTATTGGTGCTGTTCTTGGGCAACAAATAGATAAAAAGTTAAATGTTCTCCATTATGCTAGTAAGACTCTTGACGCCGCTCAAAAGAATTATGCTACTACTAAAAAAGAATTTTTAGCTGTTGTCTTTGCCTGTGATAAGTTTAGACCTTATATTGTTGATTCAAAAGTTACCATTCATACTGATCATGCTGCTATTAAGTACCTTATGACGAAGAAAGATGCTAAGCCTAGGCTTATTAGATGGGTGCTGCTTTTACAAGAGTTTGATCTACATATTGTAGATAGGAAAGGAGCTAAAAATCCCGTTGTTGATAATTTATCTCGATTGGAAAACATCTCTTTTGATCCTATGCCTGTTAATGATAGTTTCCCAAATGAACAATTGGCTGCAGTAGGGGTAAGCTCGCGAGGGAGCCCTTGGTATGCTGATTATGCTAACTTTATTGTCTCTAAGTATTTGCCTCCAACTTTTACAGCCCAGCAAAGAAGGAAGTTCTTTTACGATTTAAGGCATTATTTTTGGGATGACCCACATTTATATAAAGAGGGGGTGGATGGTATTATGCGAAGATGTGTTCCAAAACATGAACAAAAGGAGATATTGCGGAAATGTCATGGTAGAGCCTATGGAGGACATCATGCGGGAGATAGAACCGCAAAAAAGGTGCTACAATAAGGTGTTTACTGGCCTACCCTTTTAAAGATGCAAGAAAATTTGTCTTATCATGTGATGAGTGTCAACGAGTTGGTAATATTTCTAGACGCAATGAGATGCCTATGAATTACTCTCTTGTTTTTAAACCATTTGACTGTTGGGGATTCGACTTTATGGATCCTTTTCCCCCTTTGAAAGGGTATACTCATATTCTTGTTACTGTTGACTATGTTACTAAGTGGGTAGAAGCCATACCTACGAAAAGTGCTGATGGTGAGACATCTTTAAAGATGCTTAAGGATATTATCTTTCCTAGGTTTGGAGTGCCTAAGTATCTTATGACTGATGGAGGCTCTCATTTCATTCATGGTTGCTTTAGAAAGACCCTTGCTAAATATGATGTTAATCATAGAATTGCTTCAGCTTATCGTCCCCAAACTAGTGGGCAAGTAGAACTATCAAATAGAGAAATTAAATCCATCTTGTAGAAGACTGTTAATAGATCTAGAAAAAATTGGGCTAAAAAGTTGAATGATGCTTTATGGGATTATAGAACTGCTTATAAAAATCCTATGGGAATGTCTCCTTACAAAATGGTTTATGGGAAAGCTTTCCACCTGCCTTTAGAATTAGAACACAAAGATTATTGGGCAGTGAAAGAACTTAATAGAGACTTCAAACTTGCTGGTGAGAAAAGATTATTTGACTTAAGTTCGTTGGATGAATGGAGGAGTGAAGCATATGAAAATGCTAGACTCTTTAAAGAGAAAGTTAAAAGATGGCATGACAGGAGAATTCTTAAGAGAGAGTTCCATGTTGGTGAGAAAGTTCTATTGTATAGGTCTCGTGTTAGATTTTTTGCAGGGAAACTACTCTCAAAATGGGAAGGACCTTCTGTTATTGAAGAAGTGTATTGTTCAGGTGCAATACAAATTTCTTCTTTAAAAGATAATACTACACAAGTGGTGAATGGTCAGAGACTCAAGCACTATATTTCTGGAGATTCTTACAATGAGGATATTGATGCCATTCAAATGGTAACTCCGGAAAAATTTATTAAATACCAAGTTCAGAGACCTGCAGAGTCCGTTTTCGAATAGGTAACAGTTCTGGTAAGAAAAGGTCCACGAAAAATCTGTCCAGTTATATTTTTGCAGTTTTTATCTAACAAGGAAAGCAACGAAGCGAAAGAGGGACGGAAACGGAGCCAGGATGGCTCACACCACCCTGTGGCGCGGGCCCACCTGGTCGCGCCACCAGGGGGTGTGCCCGCCCCGGAGTCCGTCTCCGACCCGTTTTCTCCTAGTACCTTCCTTTTGTTGTTAAACTTCGTAATATATAATCCCCCGGGTCCCCCGACGTTCGTATATCGTGTTCTCATCGTGTTTTCGTCTCGATCTGTTTCTGACAGGTAGAGTCTCAGTTTTGGAGCCACAATGTCTTTCTCTGGATCAGCCAAGAAAGATTCCTCTGCGGACATCGTCAACCCGTACATGCGTGAGTTGAAGATTCATCCCAAGGGGTTGTTTCTCGAAGATGGGGAGGTACAGATAAAAGAGGTTCAGGGCCCTAAAGGTGAAGGCAATCTGGAGGACAGGATGGAAGCACTAGAGCAAGAAGTCTTTAGGTACAAGAAGATGGCGGAACACGAAGTGGATATCATCCATAAGATTAGTTCAGAACTCATCGCCGAGCACCAGAAGGAGACTGCCAAGCTTAAGGATGAAATTCTCTCACTCCACCGAATAACCAACCAACTACAAGCACAGCTCTACGACGTGCAAAATCAAAACTGTGAGTATGAGGTTAGGTTTAAATGCATAAGTGTTGCTGCTAGTTTCAGGATGATGGAGACCAGGATGTCTTTTGTTGATGGGGAGCCCTTACCTTGGAAGTCGGACGAGGATGAGAGAACACCACCACCACCGAAGGAGTAATTCGTCATCGGGTTTTGGCATCCTCTTGGTTTGTTCCAAGCTTGGGGAGTGCCGCGGTATCGCATCATTATCTTCTATCTTTTTACCTTTTTAGTAGAGTCATATCATGAATAGTGAAGATATCATATAAGATGGTTTGCATTATGGAAGTGTCTCTCCTCTAGTTAGATATCTATTTATCCCTTGGTGTGAGTTGCCGTTATGGAATATTCATGAGAAGTTCTATCATTTACTCTTTTGCATATCTCATATTATTTTTCAATTTTTGTTATATGATTGATCTTGTTGTTAGTATTGGTATCACTTTGGGATCATTGAGTAAATTTAGTTGGTTTTGGCAAACCTGGCTTGGTCAGTAGCAACGCTATTATGAGAATTGAATGAAAAATATAAAAGTACTCTTAAGAAATATAATTTCATCATCATCTTTCTTGATTTTCTCATAAGCTTAGTATTCTCTAGTTAAGATCTTTTGTGCTTCCAAGGAAGATTGCATGTTTTTTTATCACTTGTATGTTTGTTTGTTTCCTTCAACTCTTATGCTTGCTACCCAGCCTTGCTAGCCTAAAACCTGTACTGAGAGGGAATGCTTATCGTGCATTCAATCCTTAAACCAAAACCTATGCCATTTATGTCCACCATACCTACCTATTAGCATTATTGCTATTCCAAGTAAATTCATGTTTTTATCTACCTTCTGAATTAAACTTGTTATGTGAAAATTAGTGATTAAAGCTCTCACGAACTTGACGGCACACTTTACTTTTCTTGCCCCTAATAAACTTGAACCATTGTGTCATCTATGTTGTATATTCTTGCACTTATACGTTGGGATTAGCAGAACCATGCTGTCATGGGGAATGCTTTCAACATTGCACTTGTACATTGTACCTAGTTGATATCATGCTCTTTTGTTTATGGATGTTGTCGGTGTGAAATGAAAGGGGAGCTTGTAAGTCCATGGAGTTATGTATGTGTGTTAGAGAAACGCCTGGGCAACTGGTCTAATCCATGCCTAATCATGGTGGAAACCTGTAGCGTAACCATAATGAGCAATCTATGAAGCATTCTTCTTATAAAAAAAGAGATAGAGATTGAGAAAAAAACAAAAAAAGATGATAAAAGCGGACAGAGAGAAAAAAGCACCATTTTCCCATGGTAAATAAGAAGATGCTGAGATGCTTATTGTGTGCTTGCCTTGTCATTTTGATATGGGGATTCTTCCGTATCATCGGGCAAGGGGTACCCCGTTGGCGGTTCTCTATGACACACATGTACTTACTATGACAAGAACTTACCAGTAACTAAACTTGAGTAGCATGAGGAGCGGCCCTCGTATTTAAGGGACATGGGATTGCCAACTTATACTTTGTCAAGCATATACTCCGTAGTTTGTTCACTTTAACTTGAATAACCTAAAGATGCTTATGATAGGGGCAATGAGAACTGAAAGCTAATGAGTACCATAATTTTTGGAAGCTCTTTATGAAACTTGAAATCCCCGTTTCCCTTTGTGAAGGGCCTATCTTTTACTTTTTAGTTGAGTCAGTAAACCTATTCCCTTCTATCTCAGCAAGTATTTTGAGTTGTTGTGTTTCATTCATTCATATGATGATTTATTCAATCATGTTTCTTATGTTCCTTGTTTTGTACATTGCTCTTATCTTAGAGAGTATTACTTTTAAAGCTATCATTGAAAACCCCTTTATGTTTGAACTCCTGCAAATTGTTAGCTATCCTTTGACCAAGTGCAAAGTTTGCCATTACCAATTATGATTTACTTTATGTATCTTTATTGTGCTTCCTTTACTTATTGCAAGTTAAAGTTATATAATGGTGAGTAGTCTACTATTATGATTTATGTAATGATGAATGTGCTGTTTTGTGTCCGTATTCTTTTATCGACACTTCACTCCATAAACCTGAGGTCATGTTTATTGAGCTCAGTTTTCGCTTGGGGACAAGAGAAATCTAAGCATGGGGGGAGTTTATTCGTCCATTTTGCATCACTATTCTATATCATAATTAACTATTATTCATTGATATATTTCATATTAAGAGATGATACTTACGTTATTTCATCTATTTTTGCATGGTTGATGACTTTTGGAGGATGGACCGCTGAAGTCAGGATTCTGATGGAAAAGGCACTGTATGGAGGTGAAATTCACGAAGATCAGAAAATTCCAGAAAATACATGGAAAATCCGATTTTTCCAGAAGAGGAAGGATGCCAGAAGGGGGAGCGGAGTTGGGCCACAGGGGGCCCACACAACCCCCTGGCGCGGGCCACCCCTGGCGCGGGCCACCCCTGGCCACGCCACCAGGTGGTGTGGCCACCCTGTCCCACCTCCATCTCTCCTCTTTGGCATATATTATCCCCACGAAACCCTAAGCCTGGGGGAGAAACCACAGAAAGATTCCACTGCCTCTACAGGGTGGAAAACTGCAGAGAGAGAAAGAGCTCTCCGGCAGGCAGAAATCTGCCGGGGAAATTCCTTCCCGGAGAGGGGAGATCGTCGCCATCAACACCACCATCAAGATGGACTTCATCGGGATCATCATCATCAACTCCATCATCATCTCCACGAGCACCATCATCACCACTTCATACCACTGTAACAATTGGGTTGAATCTTGCATAGTTCTTAGGGGAAACTTTCTCGGTGTTGATTACTTGTTATAGTTGAAGCTATTGAGTAGAACCATTGAATCATTGTTATGTTCAGATTGTTACTTATCATCATATCATCTCTGATCTTGATCCATATGATCTCTTGTGAGTAGATCGTTTAGTTCTTGAGGACATGGGAGAAGTCATGTTGTTAGTAGTGGAATTGTGTTGAGAAAGATCCAATGGTTTGATATTTAAGTTGTGGTGTTATTGTTCTAGTGGTGTCATGTGAACGTCGACTACATGACACTTCACCTTTATGGGACTACGGGAATGCATTGTGTATTTGGCTACTAATGTAGGGGTTGCCGGAGTGATAGAAACCTAAACCCCCGTTAGGAAACCTTTGCACAAGGGAGGTTAGGATCTCAGAGTTTAAAGCTGTGGTTAGGTTTCTATCTTAATTACTTTCTTGTACTTGTGGATGCTTGCAAGGGGTATAATCACAATTATGTATCAGTCCTAGGAAGGTCGATACATTAGCAGAGCTTCACCCACACAACACTTATCAAACTAAAGAAGATTAATCAACTAATACAAAGCGAAAGCACTTGACAGTATTCCCCTGTGTCCTCGAGAACGTTTGGTCATCTTAAGTAATACAACGGCTTGTACTTTGCTAAAGAAAGGATTGGGCCACTTGCTGCATTTATTATTATTGTCTTTTATTTACTCGTACTTTATTTATCTACATTATCAAAAACCCCTAAAAGTCCTTTTGCTAAGTATTTATAGAGAATTCCTGCTCCAAGCCACTCATCAACACCTTCTGCTCCTCGTTGGGTTCGACAGTCTTACTTATCGAAAATACTGTGATACACCCCTATACTTGTGGGTCATCACATGGCGCTTATATTTTTGGTATTTTTAAGTAATGAAAACAAATAACAAGTAACTAATTTTTTGGGTTTTCAAATAGATAACAAGAAACTAAACTAATAACAAGAATTTAACTACAAACTAACAATAAAACTAAAAAAAGGTCTCTAGTGACCTCACCAGGATAGCGAAATTGCTTCTCGGCAACGGCGCCAGAAATAGGGTTGATACCTTCGATCCTGATTCACAAATGTAGTATAATAGCTTTTTCCCTAGAAGATCTAGGTTTTGTCGAACCTTAGAAAGCAATGCTAAAAGGAAATAAAAAGGACACGTCTACAAGACTTTGTTTGTTCGTTTTACCTTAGTTTACCAGACCAATCTAGTTTACTTTATAATGGGTTGAATCAATGGATGGAGATAGGCCAGGGTTGAAGATCCACCTGCAGCTGCACATCATATGGGATAAAAGATAATAATAAGCATAGCCATGTATAATGTTTGAACGGAGATAATACCTTGTGGGCAACGCATCCTAATCTTCTAGAGCCCCCGTGATGCAGCGGGCATAGCACCAGACTGTTAATCCAACCGAGTGCACACCGAAGCCGCAGGTTATAAATGATTATTTAAGTGTAAAACACAGATCAAAGCTTTAAGTGGTGATGTTGTTGTGATCCAGGAATGGGGCGCTAAGCAAAGACCGTACTACCCTTTCTGTCACTGAGGTTCCTATGAGATCGCCGCTAGCCAAGTATCTCACCTCAAGCCTTTATCAATCTAAGGGATCTTGTGTACCTATAAGTCCACAAATCGAGACAAGAGACAAAGAAACAAAAGATTAAAATCTCAATTGCAAACAAAATACAATACCCCCATGATCTAGTGATGACCCACAAGTATAGGGGGTGTATCGCAGTATTTTCGATAAGTAAGAGTGTCGAACCCAACGAGGAGCAGAAGGTGCTGCCGAGTGGCTAGGAGCAGGAATTCTCTATAAATACTTAGCAAACAGATTTTTAGGGGTTTTTGATGATGCAGGTAAATAAAGTACGAGTAAATAAAAGACAATAAGAATATATGCAGCAAGTGGCCCAATCCTTTCTTTAGCAAAGGACAAGCCGGTTGTATTACTTAAGATGACCAAACGTTCTTGAGGACACATGGGAATATCGTCAAGTGCTTTCGCTTCATATAGTTGATTAATCTTATTTAGTTTGCTAAGTGTTGTGTGGGTGAACCTGTGCTAATGTACCGACCTTCCTAGGACTAATACATACTTGTGATTATACCCCTTGCAAGCATCCGCAAGTACAAGAAAGTAATTAAGGTAGAAACCTAACCACAGCTTTAAAGTCTAAGACCCTGACGTCCCTTGTGCAATGGTTTCCTAACGGGGGTTCAGGTTTCTGTCACTCCGGCAACCCCTACGATTAGTAGCCAAATACAATGCATTCCCCTAGGTCCATATAGGTGAAGTGTCATGTAGTCGATGTTCACATGACATCACTAGAAGAAGTACACCACAACTTAAATATCAAACTATTGAATCTTTCTCGACTCAGTTCCACTACTAACAACATGACTTCTCCCATGTCCTCAAGAACAAAATGAACTACTCACAAGACATTATATGGATCATGATCAGAGATGAAATAATGACGTGTAACAATCTGAACATAAACGATAATTCAATGGTTCACTCAATAGCATCAACTACAAGGAGTAATCAACACCGGGAAAGTTTCCCCTAAGAACTA
Organism: Avena insularis; assembly: GCA_023614405.1. Taxonomy (NCBI): domain Eukaryota; kingdom Viridiplantae; phylum Streptophyta; class Magnoliopsida; order Poales; family Poaceae; genus Avena; species Avena insularis. The sequence goes on from CM042694.1 coordinate 523,942,111, forward strand.
TGCAAGATTCAACCCAATTGTTACAGCGGTATGAAGTGGTGATGATGGTGCTGGTGATGATGATGGTGGTGATGATGATGATGATCCCGATGAAGTCCAGCTTGATGGTGGTGTTGATGGCGAAGATCTCCCCTCTCCGGGAAGGAATTCCCCCGGCATAATTCTGTCTGCCGTAGAGATCTTTCTCTCTCGGTGTTTTCTGCCCCGCAGAGGCGGCAAAATCTTTTATGTGGTTGCTCCCCGAGTTTTAGGGTTTCGGGAGGATAATATACGCCAGAGGGGAGAGGCTGGAGTGGACCAGGGCGGCCACACCACCTGGTTGCGCGCCCTGGGGTGGCCCGTGCCAGGGGGTGGTGTGGCCCCCTATGGCCCATCTCCACTTCCCCTTCTAGCATTCTTCGTCTTCTAGAAAAATAGGATTTTCCATGTATTTTCCCAGATTTTTTGATCTTCGCGAATTTTGCCTCCAAACAGCACCTTTTCCATCAGAATCCTGACTGCAGCGGTCCATGCTCCAAAAGTCATCAATCATGCAAAAACAGATGAAATAACATAAGTATCATCTCTTAATATGAAATATATCAATGAATAACAGTAAATTATGATATAGAATAGTGATGCAAAATGGACGTATCAACTCCCCCAAGCTTAGACTTCGCTTGTCCCCAAGCGAAACCAAACTCAATAAACATGACCTCAGGTTTATGGGGTGAAGAGTCGATAAAAGAATACAGACAAGAAGCATCACATTCATCAATACACAAATCATAAAAGAAGACAACTCACTATTATATAACTTAACTTGCAATAAGTAAAGGAAACAAAATAAAGATGCATAAAGTAAATCGTAATTGGTAATGGCAAACTTAGCTCTTGGTCGAATAATAGTTGACAATTTGCTGGAGTTCACAAATAACTGATTTTCAATGATAGCTTTAAAAGTAATACTCTCTAAGATAAGAGCAATGTACAAAACAAGGAACATAAGAAACATGATTGAATAAATCATCATATGAATGAATGAAACACAACAACTCAAAATACTTGCTGAGATAGAAGGGAATAGGTTTACTGACTCAACTAAAAAGTAAAAGATAGGCCCTTCACAAAGGGAAACGGGGATTTCAAGTTTCATAAAGAGCTTCCAAAAATTATGGTACTTATTAGCTTTCAGCTCTCATTGCCCCTGTCATAAGCATATTTACGTGATTAAGGTTAAAGTGATCAAATTTGAGGATATGCTTGACAAGTTACAAGTTGAAAATCTCATGTCCCTTGAATACGAGGGCCGCTCCTCATGCTACTCAAGTTTAGTCACCGGTAAGTTCTTGTCATAGTAAATACATGTGTATCATAGAGAACCGCCAACGGGGTACCCCTTGCCCGATGATACGGAAGAATCCCCATATCAAAATGACAAGGCAAGCAGACAACAAGCATCTCAGCAATCTTCTTATTTACCATGGGAATATGGTGCTTTTTCTCTCTTTCCTCTTTTCTCATCTTTTTTTTTATTTTTATCTTTTTCTCAATCTCTATCTCTTTTTTTATAAGAAGAATGCTTTATAGATGCTCGTTATGGTTACGCTGCAGGTTTCCTCCATGACTGCATGGATTAGACCGGCGGCCTAGGCGTTTCTCTAACACACATACATAACTCCATGGACTTACAAGCTCCCCTTTCATTTCACACCGACGACATCCATAAACAAAAGAACATGATATCATTCCCGGTGACAACATGGTTCTGCTAATTCACAACTTACAAAGCGCAAGCATATACGCAACATAGATGGGCACAATGGTTCAATTTTATTAAGTGCAAGAAAGTAAAGTGTGCCATCAAGTTCATGTGAGCTTTAATCACTAATCTTCACATAACAAGTTTAATTTGGAAGGTAGATAAAAACATGAATTTACTTGAATAGCAATAGTGCTAATAGGTAGGTATGGTGGACACAAATGGCATAGGTTTTGGTTTAAGGATTGGATGCACGAGAAGCATTCCCTCTCAGTACAGGTTTTTGGCTAGCAAGGCTGGGTAACAAGCATAAGAGTTGAAGGAAACAAACAAACAGACAAGTGACAAAAACAAACATGCATTCTTCCTTGGAAGCACAAAAGATCTTAACTAGAGAATACTAAACTTATGAGCAAATATAGAAATAAAGATGATGAAATTATATTTCTTTAAGAGTACTTTGATCTTTTTCATTCAACTCTCAAAAATAGTGTTTCTACTGACCGAGCCTGGTTTGCCAAAACCAACTAAATTAACTCAATGATCCCAAAGTGATACCAATACTAACGACAAGATCAATCATATAACTGTGAATTGAAAATTAATAAAAGATATGCAAAAGAGTAAATGATAGAACTTCTCATTAATATTCCATAACGGCAACTCACACCAAGGGATACATAGATATCTAACAAGAGGGGGGACACTTCCATAATGCAAACCATCCTACATGATAACTTCTCTATTCATGATATGACTCTACTAAAAAAGTAAAAACATAGAAGATAGTGATGTGATACCGCGACACTCCCCCAAGCTTGGAACAAACCAAGGGGATGCCAAAACCTGATGAAGAATTACTCCTTTGATGGTAGTGGTATTCTCTCGTCATCGTCCGACTTCCAAGGTAAGGGATCCCCATCAACAAAAGACATCATGGTCTCCAGCATCCTGAAACTTGCAGCAGCACTTATGCGTTTAAACCTAACCTCATACTCACAGTTTTGATTTTGAACGTCATAGAGCTGTGCTTGCAGTTGGTTCGTTGTTTGGTGGAGTGAAAGAATTTCATCCTTAAGCTCAGTAGTCTCCTTTTGGTGCTCGGCGATGAGTTCGGAACAAATCTTATGGATGATATCCACTTTGCATTCCGCCATCTTCTTGTACATAGAGATTTCTTGCTCCAACGCTTTCCATCCTGTACTCCAGACTTCCTTCACCTTTAGGGCCTTGAACCTCTTTTATCCGTACCTCCCCATATTCAAGCAACAACTCCTTGGGATGAATCTTCAACTCTCACATGTATGGTTGATGATATCCGCTGGGGCATCTTCTTTGGCTGATCCAGATGAAGACATTGTGGCTCCAAAACTGGGACTCTACCTGTCAGAAACAGATCGAAATGAAAACACGACGAGAACACGATACACGAACCTCGGGAGATCCGGGATATTATATATTACAAAGTTTTACAACAAAAGGAAGGTACTGGGAGAAAACGGGTCGGAGACGGAGGCCGATGTGGCCACATCACCTGCTGGCGCGGCCAGGGGGGCCGCGCCAGGGGTGGTGTGAGCCACCCTGGCTCCGTTTACGTCCCTCTTTTGCTTCGTAGCTTTCCTTGTTGGATAAAAATTGCAAAAGTATAACTGGATAGAATTTTCGCGAAACTTTTCTTACCAGATCTATTACCTATTCGAAAATGGACTCTGCAGGTCTCTGAATTTGGTCTTTGATAAAAAATTTCGGAGTTATAACTTGAAAAGCATCAACATCTTCATTGTAAGAATCTCCAGCAATATAGTGGTTGAGTCGCTGCCCATTCACCACTTGTGTAGTGTTATCTTTTTAAGAAGAAATTTTTATTGCTCCTGAACGGTACACTTCTTCAATAACGAAAGGTCCTTCCCATTTTGACAGTAGTTTCCCTGCAAAAAATCTGAGACAAGACCTATACAATAGAACTTTCTCACCAACATGGAATTCTCTCTTAAGTATTCGCTTGTCATGCCATCTTTTAACTTTTTCCTTAAAGAGTCTAGCATTATCATATGCTTCACTCCTCCATTCATCCAACGAACTTAAATCAAATAATCTTTTTTCACCAGCAAGCTTACAATCTCTATTAAGTTCTTTAACTGCCCAATAAGCTTTGTGTTCTAATTCTAAAGGTAGGTGACAAGCTTCCCCATAAACCATTTTATAAGGGGACATCCCCATAGGGTTTTTATAGGAAGTCCTATAAGCCCATAAAGCATCATTCAACTTTTTAGACCAATTTTTTCTAGACCTATTAAGAGTCTTTTGCAAGATGGATTTAATTTCTCTATTTGATAACTCTACTTGTCCACTAGTTTGGGGATGATAAGCTGAAGCGATTCTATGATTAACACCATATTTAGCAAGGGTCTTTCTCAAACCACCATGAATGAAATGAGAACCTACATCATTCATAAGATACCTAGGCACTCCAAACCTAGGAAAGATAACATCCTTAAGCATTTTTAGAGAGGTCCCCCCATCAGCACTCTTCGTAGGTATAGCTTCTACCCACTTAGTGACATAATCAATGGCAACAAGAATATGCGTATAACCTTTTGAGGGAGGAAAAGGACCCATAAAGTCAAATCCCCAACAATCAAAGGGTTCAATAACTAGAGAGTAGTTCATAGGCATTTCATTGCGTCTAGAAATATTACCAACACGCTGACACTCATCACAGGATAAAACAAATTTTCTTGCATCTTTAAAAAGGGTAGGCCAGTAGAAACCTAATTGTAGCACCTTTTGTGCAGTTCTATCTCCTGCATGATGTCCTCCATAGGCACTACCATGACATTTCCGCAATATCTCCTTTTGTTCATATTCTGGAACACATCTTCGCATAATACCATCCACTCCTTCTTTATATAAATCTGGGTCATCCAAAAATAATGACTCAAATCGTAAAAGAACTTCCTTCTTTGCTGAGCTGTGAAACTTGGAGGCAAATACTTGGAGACAATAAAGTTAGCATAATCAACATACCAAGGGCTCCCTCGCGAGCTTACCCCTACTACAACCAACTGTTCATTAGGGAAACTATCATTAACAAGCATATGATCAAAAGAGATGTTTTCCAATCGAGATAAATTATCGGCTACAGGATTTTCAACACCTTTCCTGTCTATAATATGTAGGTCAAACTCCTGTAAGAGTAGCACCCATCTAATAAGCCTAGGCTTAGCATCTTTCTTTGTTATAAGGTACATAATAGGAGCATGATCAGTATGAATGGTAACTTTTGAGTCTACAATATAAGGTCTAAACTTATCACAAGCAAAAAAGACGGCTAGGAATTCTTTTTCAGTAGTAGCATAATTCCTTTGAGCAGCGTCAAGAGTCTTACTAGCATAATGTATAACATTTAACTTTTTATCAATTCGTTGCCTAAGGACAACACCTACAGCAAAATCACTAGCATCACACATTATTTCAAAGGGTAATCTCAAATCAGGTGGTTGAACGATAGGAGCTATAGTTAAAGCCTTCTTTAGAGTTTCAAAAGCTTCCTTACAATCATCATCAAAGACAAAGGGTACATATTTTTGAATAAGATTAGTGAGGGGGTTTGATATCTTAGAGAAATCTTTAATAAACCTTCTATAGAAACCAGCATGACCAAGGATACTACAAATACCTTTGATGTCTCTTGGACAGGGCATTTTCTCAATTGCATCAACTTTAGCTCTATCAACTTCTATGCCTCTTTCAGAAACCTTATGTCCAAGTACAATCCCTTCATTCACCATGAAGTGGCATTTCTCGCAATTAAGAAAAAGATTAGTTTCTTCACATCTCTGCAAAACTTTATTGAGGTTGTGCAGACAATTATCAAAAGAAGTTCCATAGACGAAGAAGTCATCCATGAACACTTCCACAATTTCCTCACAAAAACCATGAAAGATAGCAGACATGCATCTTTGAAAAGTAGCAGGAGCATTACATAAACCAAAAGGCATACGTCTATAAGCATAGGTTCCATAAGGGCATGTAAATGTAGTTTTTTCTTGATCTTGTTGTTTAACAGCAATTTGAGAGAAACCAGAATATCCATCAAGAAAACAAAAATGGGTCTTTTTATACAACCTTTCTAACATTTGATCAATAAAAGGAAGTGGGTTATGATCTTTCTTAGTAACTTTGTTAACTTTCTTGAAATCAATGACATTCTATAGCCTACTACTATTCTTTGGGGAATAAGATCATCATTATCATTAGGGTAGAGGGTAATTCCCCCTTTTTAGGGACACAATGAACAGGACTAACCCATTCACTATCAGCAATAGGGTAAATAATACCAGCATCAAGGAGTTTCAATACCTCATTTCTTACCACTTCCTTCATCTTAGGATTTAAACGCCGTTGGTGCTCTACCACTGGCTTTGCATCTGGTTCTATATTGATAGCATGCTGACATATAGTAGGAGAAATCCCTTTTAAATCATCTAGAGTATAGCCCATAGCCCCTTGGTGTTTCTCCAATACCTCCAATAACCTTTCTTCTTCCTTCTCTGAAAGTTTAGAGCTAATAATAACATGATATATCTTATTATCATTAATGTAGGCATATTTAAGATCATCAGGTAAAGGTTTTAGATCTAAGACCAGATCCTTTTTAGGTGGCAACATGGTACCCAAGTCTTCTACATGCAAGTTATGCTTAAGCATCGTAGGTTGACGACGAAGAATCTCGTCAATCTCATTTCTTTCTTCCATGAAGATTTCACTTTCATGATCTTCCATAAATTGCTGAAAAGCATTGTTAGGAGCAAGAGAAATAGAAGCAAGTTGTTCAACTCTAAAATCCTCATTATGGGTTTCATTTTCACGAGGTTCTTTAGTAAATTTCGAAAAATTAAACTCATAAGATTCCCCATCAAATTTAGTCAAGATTTTCTCCCATTTGTAGTCTATAATAGCTCCACAAGTACTCATGAAAGGTCTACCAAAAATGATGGGATAAGTTTTACTAGTAGCTAAACCAAGTACTAGAAAATCAGCATGATATTTAATCTTACCACAAAGAACTTCTACATCCCGCACAATACCAATTGGAGAGATGGTCTCTCTATTAGCAAGGTGAATAACTACATCAATCTCTTCCAGTTCACAAGGACTGATTTAATGCATAATTTCTTTGTAAAGCTCATAAGGAATAGCACTTGAACTTGCACCAATATCACATAAACCATAATAGCAATGATCACCAATTCTAACAGAAAGCACATGGACACTAGCCTTTTTAGTTCTATTAGGATGTGAGACAATATTAGAAGCATCCTCACAAAAGACTATGTGTCCATCTTCTACACTTTTAGTGACAAGGTCTTTCACAATTGCTACAACAGGTTCAATGTTTATTTGTTCATCAGGCTTTACAGTTCTCTTTGCACTTTTATTGATTACACTAGTTATCATAGGATGATCCTTTACCTTATTGGGGAAGGGTATTTTCTCGATATAAGGTTCAGGTAGGATGTGATCAATAGTGCAAACCAACAGGAACACAGTCAACAATATCTTTATATGGTGCATGGTACTTGGTCCATCCCTATTTCGGAATTTCAATATAAGAAGCAAAAGCCTTAAAACAATTTGTAATAACTTGAGAATCAAGACCATAAGCATTACTAATATTTTGAAAGTCATCAGTTCCCATAAAAGATTCAATGCATTCATAATCATAATTTATACCTGACTTTCTTCCTTTGTCATTCTCCCATGCTTTAGCATTATCTTGAATACGGTCCAGAAGATCCCATTTAGCTTCTTCTTCCATGCGAGTGAATGATCCAGCACAAGAAGCATCCAATAAATCCTTATCATGAAGAGAAAGCCTTGCATAAAAGTTATTGATAATAATATTGTTGGGGAGCTCATGAATGGGACATTTGACCATTAGTAACTTCAATCTCCCCTAAGCTTGAGCTGTACTCTCTCCATCAAGAGGCCAAAAGTTGTATATTTGATTCCGATCTTTATGAATCTCACTAGGAGGATAAAAATTTGAATAAAAGAGAGGTACTATTTCTTCCCATTCAAGAGCTTGACCATTCTTTAGCAGCTTATACCAGTCCTCAGCTCTTTCTTTCAGTGATAATGAGAATAATTTCTTCTTAACTTGATCTGTTGTAATACCTGCACACTTGAACAACCCGTATAATTCGTGTATAAAGAGCAAATGATCACCGGGATGGACAGTTCCATCTCCAACATAATAGTTATCCATAACATGATCAATAATTCTTGTAGGTATTTTAAAAGTATCATTCTCAGCAGGTGGTGGTTCATCTACTACCTTAGCAGTGGTAGTAGCATTACGAAATAAGAAACTCTGCGAATTATCCATATTGAAAATAAAGCAACTAACAGAAGTAAACAATACTCATAGTAGAAGTTTCATTTACCAGTTCCACTCTCCAATAGTGCTTCACTCCCCGGCAACGGCGCCAAAAAATAGTCTTGATGAACCACAAGTATAGGGGGTGTATCGCAGTATTTTCGATAAGTAAGAGTGTCAAACCCAACGAGGAGCAGAAGGTGCTGGCGAGTGGCTAGGAGCATAAATTCTCTGTAAATAATTAGCAAACGGGTTTTTAGGGGGTTTTGATAATGCAGGTAAATAAAGTACGAGTAAATAAAAGATAATAAGAATAAATGCAGCAAGTGGCCCAATCCTTTCTATAGCAAAGGACAAGCCGGTTGTATTACTTAAGATGACCAAATGTTCTCGAGGACACATGGGAATATCGTCAAGTGCTTTCGCTTCATGTAGTTGATTAATCTTCTTTAGTTTGCTAAGTGTTGTGTGGGTGAACCTGTGCTAATGTACCAACCTTCCTAGGACTAATACATACTTGTGATTATACCCCTTGCAAGCATCCACAAGTACAAGAAAGTAATTAAGGTAGAAACCTAACCACAACTTTAAACTCTAAGACCCTGACGTCCCTTGTGCAATGGTTTCCTAACGGGGTTCAGGTTTCTATCACTCTGGCAACCCCTACGATTAGTAGCCAAATACACAATGCATCCCCCTAGGTCCATATAGGTGAAGTGTCATGTAGTCGACGTTCACATGACACCACTAGAAGAAGTACACCACAACTTAAATATCAAACTATTGAATCTTTCTCAACACAGTTCCACTACTAACAACATGACTTCTCCCATGTCCTCAATAACAAAATGAACTACTCACAAGACATCATATGGATCATGATCAGATATGAAATAATGATGTGTAACAATCTGAACATAAACGATAATTCAATGGTTCACTCAATAACATCAACTACAAGGAGTAATCAACACCGGGAAAGTTTCCCCTAAGAACTATGCAAGATTCATCCCAATTGTTACAGCGGTATGAAGTGGTGATGATGGTGCTGGTGATGATAATGGTGGTGATGATGATGATGATCCCAATGAAGTCCATCTTGATGGTGGTGTTGATGGCGACGATCTACCCTCTATGGGAAGGAATTACCCCGTCAGAATTCTGTCTGCCGGAGAGATCTTTCTCTCTCGGTGTTTTCCACCCCGCAGAGGCGGCAGAATCTTTTCTGTGGTCGCTCCCCGAGTCTTAGGGTTTTGGGAGGATAATATACACTAGAGGGAGAGGCTGGAGTGGACCAGGGCAGCCACACCACCTTGTGGCGTGGCCTGGGGTGGCCCGCGCTAGGGGGTGGTGTGGGCCCCCTGTGGCCCATCTCCACTTCCCCTTCTAGCATTCTTTGTCTTCTAGAAAAATAGGATTTTCCATGTATTTTCCGAGATTTTCTGATCTTCGCGAATTTTGCCTCCAAACAGCACCTTTTCCATCAGAATCCTGACTGCAGCGGTCCATGCTCCAAAAGTCATCAACCATGCAAAAACAGATGAAATAACATAAGTATCATCTCTTAATGTGAAATATATCAATGAATAACAGTAAATTATGATATAGAATAGTGATGTAAAATGGACGTATCATCTAGCTGCACATAATCGCTGTGAGGTTTCTCCCCAACCTGCAGCCTGTGAGGACTAATCACTCATAACAAATAGATCAGAGATAGAAAACATCATACAAATACTTAGATTGAAATCAAATATTCTTACAATGGTCGCCAAATCACAAGGAGATCTAAAGTACAAAACAATGGCTATGGCTAGTGTATGAATGGATGGTGGTGGATGTGATGAACAATGGATGAACAATGGCATGGATATCCTTTGGTGGTGTTGTGATGTAATCTGAGAATGGCAGCTCTCTGGCCGGCGGCTGGAGCCTGAAAATATATAGGCGTCTTCACGAATGTTGTAGTATTTGACGAGACAAAGCTGTCGCCAGCTGGTACGGGCGGACGGTACAGGCGGGCCCTGCCCGTACCAGTGGTCGTTAAGCTTGTTGATGCCCTGGTATGAATCCCCGATTACTTGGCTGTGTGGACTTCCTCAAAATCCTTCATTATGACTCCTTATTTCGCATTAAAAACCGTGATTTCCTGCACAACATAATTCAAAGAGAGGTTTTGCATATCTTTGCAATTATTAGTCATTAGTGGCAAGGATTGAGAGTTTCTTGGTAATTGCTTGACCAAAAAAATGTTTAACCATGGTAGAAGATGGAAAATATTGGAGGCATCAACCACACACCAGACCTACTGGAGCCGTCGCCACTGTCGACCTGCCGACACTGCCAACCCACTGCCGTTGCGCCACTACGCTGCTTGCTGTTGCTGTCAGCCGCCGTCGCCTCGGCGTCTTGGAGCTTGTCTTCCTCTGAGTGTTGCTCGCCGTCGTCGTCGTCATCACAAGGAACCCTTCTCCTTCATCACATTGGGGTGTTGCTTGTATTCTACCTCCATCTAGATCTAATATATGTTGGGTTCGCAGCATAGAAAACAAAAAATTTCCTACGATGAGAACTATACGCCAAGATCTATCTACTAGATACAGAGGAACGGGTGGATATACATCCATGGAGAACTTACCCTCGAAGACAACGAGTTTTGTTAACGAGTAGGAACTCGTGGATTATGTAGTCGTACGCTTGCTGATCTCAAGATCGTGATGAAGTCCAGGAGGTCCGGCTCCAGCACGTCCATCAGATCCAGCTCCAGCAAGTCCAGCACCACCAAGTCTAGCACCACAAAGCAGCGGTGCATCCGTGATCACACACACCTCCGGTAGCCCGACAACCTCCGTCCCTCGCTCTAGAAAAGCAGCGGAAGTAGCAACTCCTTTCCAGATAAATCCACCGGGAACATGTATCTCGCTAATCCGAGACCATGGGGAATAACTAGAGGGGGAGAGAGATCCTTCACGAGGAGGTGTGAGTATGAAGGTGTGAGAGGGGGGGCCTTTTATAGGAGGAGGGGGGTGCCCCTCCCCATGGCCGGCGCCCAAGGGGTGACCCCTCACCTCCTCATTCATGTGGTGGTAACGCCCTCCACATAAATTTGCCCCTTCACATTCTCTTTTAAAGTCTCCACTTTAAATGCATTAAATTTCTCCAAATTTAATGCTCTCTCATTTAATAAAACTCTTTTATTAATTTTATTCAGAATTTTATTAATTCCTTTAATTCACAAACATACACATAAAACCCCCTGCAACATTTCAATATTACATGTAGAACCAATTTCAGCAATTTCACCTGAAACAGTTTCGGTGTGTATTGAAATAATTCCAGCGCTTTCATAAATCTTTATCTGAAACATATTTGCTCCAAATGGTGTCGGTATACCTTAAGTGTGTCACCCTACGGTTCGCGAATAATGCAGACATGATCAAGACCCCTCTCCGATCAATAATCAGCAGCGGGACCTGGAGATCCATACTGACTCCCACATATTCAACGATGACTCTTGTGATCGTGTGAACCTTTAACGTCGTAACTAAATCCCTTTGTCTTGCGATATATTATATGTCCGAGATTCAATCATCGGTATCTCCATACCTAGTTTGATCTCGCTGCCGACATGCACTCTTTTCTCGTTCCCGTGATATAACATTCTAGTCATCACATCACTTGCTTGCAAGATATTTCAATGTGATATCACCGAGAGGGCCCATAGTATATCTATCCGTCATCAGGATGGACAAATCCCACTCTTGATCCATGAGCCTCAACATAACACCTTCGTAGCACTGAACCCACCTTTATAGTCACCCTGTTACGGTGTGACATTTGATGTTACTCTTCCGGTGTTAGCAATTAACATGATCTCATGGTCTAAGGACTAAGATTACTTCGTATGATGTTATAGAAATATAAACACAATGACTTTGATCGTAATGCTATACTTCGGATGAATGTTTATCACATCATTTCATAAATGTTGCGACCTTGTTATTAACAACATCCAATGTCCATGATCAGGAAACCTTGATCATCTTGTTAATGAACGAGCTAGTTTATATGAGAGGCATTACTAGGAAAGTTGTATTTTGTTTATTAAACACACATGTATTAACGTTTCCAATTAACACAATTATAGCATGCAAAATAAACAATATCATAAACATGGAATAAGATAATAACCACTTTATTATTGCCTCTCGGTCATATTCCCTTCAGTCTCCCACTTGCACTAGAGTCAATAATCTAGTTTGAAAAACTTTGCGTATTGAACACCTATGGCTTTCTGGTGTTGCATATACGTGATTGCTGGTGGTTAACATAATCTCCGGATCTGACAGTTTCAGGTCCGTGTGTATTTTCATGTCTTTGCGTCTCTACGCATCACTCATTATCAAATGAGATGGCATTTGTATAAATTTGGTCCTTTGGTGAGACCTTTAGTTTGTTCGGGTTAAAATATGTTGATATTATTGTCATACAATATATCTTCATAGTATTAGCCCCTTTGAACTACACCTAGTTTGATAGCAAACTTCTTAACACAAATGCCCTCCTTTGCTGCTACTATAGCAGTCATATATTTAGCCTTTTGTTGTAGTATCCGTCACAATGTTTCAACTTTGGAACTTATCCAAATCCATCATGGAACATCCTTTCCATTACATTGTGCCACCCATAGTATAAATTGAGATAAATTTAATTTGTATCTTGTGACAAAACTAGTATCAATGTAACACTTTACAATGAACTACCTTTAACTATTTGTCACGTATACATGATATATTCTTAGTTCTTCCAAAGCTCATAAGAATATCTATAATATTGTCCAATGATCATCTTATGAATCATTCTAGTATGTGCTCATAACATTTAGAGCATAGGACATTCTGGATATATACATATCACGGTATAATCGATCAAAATCTTCATGTGATTTTACTCACCAAGTGTTGAAACACTTGAATTTTGATACAATCCTTTCCATGCAGCAAAAACCTTTCTTGTTGTTTCCATATTGAACCCTTTCAATATCTCATATATGTATGTCTGGCACAACCATATTAGCGCCTCAATCTATCCATATAGATATTAATGCCAAATAATCCGGGTTTGCCCAAGTCTTTCATCGAAATCTTATTTTAATGAAATTCTTAACTTGTGTCAATACAAGATACATCATTTCCAATCACCAATATGTTCTCTACATAATGTATTATAAATATGTCTCAGCGCTCCCACTTAATTTCTTGCAAATGCAAGCATCTTCATCATCTCTGATGAATTTAAACTCTTTTAACAGTTTCATCATGGTGAAGATTCCAACTCCGCTATGCTTACTTCAACTATTGAAGTTTGCATGCCCTTTTAGCACCCTTTGAATTAACAAAACTCTTCGGACCATGTCTTGTACAGGTCCTAGGTAACCATTCTATTAGAAGAACATTGTTTTGTTTATTGAACTACCATACATCAAATTATATGTAGTGGTTGCTACATTAATCTGTCAAGACTAAATATCGCTATGAAAGATCAAATCTTGTCATAGTCAACTCCTTGAACATTGTCGTAAACTTCTTTCCGACATGTCGACTATTTCATAGATGTTAAACATCCATGTCTATTTCTTTATAGATCTAGACACGATCGATAGGCTTCACGCCTTTCCGGAGGGTCTTCCAAGTTCAAAAACTTGATTTCTCGTGTATGGATACAATCACGGATTCTATGACTTCTACTCATTTTATGGAGTCAGGGCCCATCATCGCTTCTTTGCATGTAGTCGGTTCATCATTGTCAAAACAATAAAGACTTACTTATCAAATCACACTATTTGATTCTTACCGACCCACACGGTTCAATAGGAACTCTAATCTCTGAGATCACAACCTTTGTAATCACGGGAGCCATGAGCATTGTGGCCGCCACTGGGACACTTTCCGGCGCTGCGCTACTTAGCACATATAGCTAAGGTTCAACAACCTTATCCAAGTTCTATTGTCCTCCCACTTAAATTTTCGCGAAAAATTCCTTCTCAAGAAACTTGACGTTCCAAGTAACAAACTCTTTTGTCCTCGGTGTTATGGAGAAATTCCCAACAAATTCTTTGGGATAACCTACAAAGACGTGCTTATCTGACTTTGGTTGTAAACATTTTACTTATGCATAGCATACCAAAATTTAAGAAAAGACAATTCGGGTTTTATCCCAAACCATAACTTATATGGTGTCATTTCAACAGATCAAGATGGTGCTCTTTTCAGTGTAAAAGCGGTAGTCTCTAAAGCTTTAATCCTCAAAACATAATGGCAGTTTTATAAATGACACCTTTGATCTTACCATGTCAAACATGGTTTGATTTCATCTCTCGAATATGCCATACTCCTATGGTTTACCGGAAAACACAAATCATGGAACAATTCCTCAAATCTTAGGTGTTTTGCTAAACATGTAACTCAAATATCTTCCTTTATGATCAAATCATAAACTCTTTTATTTTCTTGTTACAATGATTTTTCACTTCATCTTGAAAGTCTTTGAACAATTTTCAAATGTTTCATACTTCTTCCTTATTAAGTAAATATATAGATATATTCACTTAAATTTCTGGAGAAAGCATAAGAAGCAAAAAGATCCATCGCATATGGCTACACATAATGGACTATATACATCAACATGCATAATATCCAATAAGTTAGTCATCCGTTCCTGTTTGGCCTATGGACGGAGTTTCAATTATCTTGAGGAAAGTTTCACAAGTGTCAATTGATCAAAATCAAAGACTCCAAAAATTCCATCAACATGGAGTTTCTTCATGTTTTCTTTCCAACATAATTTAGAACAGCGATGTCACTTCATAAGTGATCTTTTAATCATTTGTCTTGCGACATTTTAGCAATAATGTTTATGGATGTAATTTCTCTAACTAGACTTGTAAAAGTTCATCCATCCTTTATGGAATACGGTAATTATGTGAACAACCATTGTTCTCGTAATACCGGAACAAAATAACAATTATTAAAACAAATCTTGAAGACTAGGTTTGACGTCAACGAAAAGCACAATAACACTTTATTTGTTTTCGATGATCATCATCACTTATTCTCTTGCTAGTTACTTAGGCCATTGTAGTTCATGAATTGCATTGTCCTGTACGACACTTCATACCAACCAATTCGGTATCCAATACCGGTATCCAATACCTCAGAACCACATTGTTTAACAAGCAAGGAATACAACCATAACATGTATATCTTCTATATACCTAAGTTGGACATCTCCAACCTTTTCTTTTCTACCAAATATTTTATAGATTCTCTTTCAACAATTCCTTTTCCTTTTAAAAGAATCTATCAACATCAATAGTGGTGTCATTCACATGACACATAGTACAAAGTGTATATAGTCAAATACTAATACCTTTGGACTTGCACTTTGAAGTGGATCACCATCATCAAATGTTTGGTGTTCTTTCAAAAATCCATTCTTTAGTAATCTATTAGTGTAGTAAACATTTTACTTATATCTTCTATTCATCCTTATCATGACAACTTTCATTATCAAGCTACTATAGCATGTAAGGAAGAATCGCGAGTATAATGTTAGTTCCCAAAACCTTTTGGGAGATTCGGTTGCCTAGCATCTCCATCCTTCACAAATTCTCATACAATATGAGAACATGTATTTTGCTAAATTATACTCTATCATAATGCAACCAAAAACATTGTTTAGATATCACAATATCTTCCACACATGATGGTTTTTGAAACAATTTTTCAGCTCCTAGATAATCTTGATATTAAAACAACTTTTGAATATCAATAATCATGGAGGCAAACATGATACTTTAGATACTAACATTAGAATTATTACGCTTGATTTAATACTACTTATTAAACTTCATGGAGTAAATAGAGTTTGCTGAAAGTTTGCAATAGGACTTATAAACTTTAAATTGACATTCAAAACAATACGATACCAGTTCGTAAATTAAATATCCAGAATTCTATAGTTCTATTATCTCAATTAAAACTAAGCATAAGGTAGTGAATAGACGCTAATGACTACAACAAATTATGCAAATTCACTTCGATTTAGCTTATGACAAATTGAGTTCGACTAATCCAAATTATAAATAAAGTCCCACTCAAAAACAACTTCCCTCGTGCCTTTTTGGTGATTACATGAACCCAATCCACTACACCAAGTCCGATCATCACGTGAGTCGGTGTAGCTTCAAAGGCGAGCATCAATATGGGCATCATATCAACTATATCACTCATGACTAACCTTTCGGTCCGTGTTCCGAGGCCATTTCTGTACATGCTAGGCTCGCCAAGTAAGAACCTTAGTACTCGCATGTGTAAAACTGTCTTACACCCGTTTCTATGGAAGCGCAGAGTCGAGTACACCCGATCATCATGTGATGTCTCGAAACACGATCCATAGAACGGTGCATACTTAAGGAAGAACACATTTTATCTTGATATCTAAATGAGGGATCATCTTAAAATGCTACTAAAACGCCAACTAGCAATATAAGATGCAAACATCTAATGTGTAAAGTGAGATGATATGGTCCATGCATTTGATCTCTATCATATGCATCATGGTATGATCTCTATCATTCCTTTATGTGTAAGACCAAGGTCTATGGAACTTACACGTTAGGTGTGTTGTAAGAGTATCTATCATACATCTACTTACAACATTACCATATCAAGGCACTAGCCCAGCAACGATCTAAACTAGACGCCTCTAATTTATCAATTGCAAGTTTTACGTGGATTAGGGCTTTCGGAGATAGAACCGGTCTTACCTACGAACATGAACCACAACAAGGATAACCAAGTTATTACCACCTCGTTATAAATCATATATTGACTATAGTAGGAGAGACAGACACCCGCCAGCCACTTATGCAAAACTAGTTGCATGTGAGTCGTGGAACCAGTCTCATGTGCGATGACATGTAAGGTTGGTCCGGGCCGCTTCATCCCACTATGCCACCAATATCCAAAATACATGAAAGATGCAATAACATGATCATCATCGCCCACATATAAACATATGTGTACTACCCGTGCAAAGCACCTACACATAATCTGGCTCTGATACCACTGTTGGGTTCGCAGCATAGAAAACAAAATATTTCCTACGATGAGAACTATATGCCAAGATCTATCTACTAGATACAGAGCAATGGGTGGATATACATCCATGGAGAACTTACCCTCGAAGACAACGAGTTTTGTTAACGAGTAGGAACTCGTGGATGATGTAGTCGTACGCTTGCTGATCTCAAGGTCGTGATGAAGTCCAGGAGGTCCGGCTCCAGCACGTCCATCAGATCCAGCTCTAGCAAGTCCAGCACCACCAAGTCCAGCATCGCAAAGCAGCGGTGCATCCGTGATCACACACACGTCCAGTACCCCGACAACCTCCATCCCTCTCTCTATCAAAGCAGCGGAAGCAGCAACTCCTTTCCAGATAAAGCCACCGGGAACATGTATCTCGCTAATCCGAGACCATGGGGAATAACTAGAGGCGGAGAGAGATCCTTCACGAGGAGGTGTGAGCATGAAGGTGTGAGAGGGGGGCCTTTTATAGGAGGAGGGGGGGTGCCCCTCCCCATGGCCGGCGCCCAAGGGGTGACCCCTCACCTCCTCATTCATGTGGTGGTAATTCCCTCCACATAAATTTGCCCCTTCACATTCTCTTTTAAAGTCTCCACTTTAAATGCATTAAATTTCTCCAAATTTAATGCTCTCTCATTTAATAAAACTCTTTTATTAATTTTATTCAGAATTTTGTTAATTCCTTTAATTAACAAACATTCACATAAAACCCCCTGCAACATTTCAATATTACATGTAGAACCAATTTCAGCAATTTCACCCGAAACAGTTTCGGTGTCTATTGAAATAATTCTAGCGCTTTCATAAATCTTTATCTGAAACATATTTGCTCCAAATGGTGTCGGTATCCCTTAAGTGTGTCACCCTACGGTTCATGAATAATGCAGACATGATCGAGACCCCTCTCCGATCAATAATCAGCAGCGGGACCTGGAGATCCATACTGACTCCCACATATTCAACGATGACTCTTGTGATCGTGTGAACCTTTAATGTTGTAACTAAATCCCTTTGTCTTGCGATATATTACATGTCCGAGATTCGATCATCGGTATCTCCATACCTAGTTTGATCTCGTTGCCGACATGCACTCTTTTCTCGTTCATGTGATATAACATTCTAGTGATCACATCACTTGCTTGCAAGCTATTTCAATGTGATATCACTGAGAGGGCCCATAGTATATCTATCCGTCATCGGGATGGACAAATCCCACTCTTGATCCATGAGCCTCAACATAACACCTTCGTAGCACTGAACCCACCTTTATAGTCACCCTGTTACGGTGTGACGTTTGATGTTATCAAGATACTCTTCTGGTGTTAGCAATTAACATGATCTCATGGTCTAAGGACTAAAATTACTTCGTATGATGTTATAGCAATATAAACACAATGACTTTGATCGTAATGATATACTTCGGATGAATGTTCATCACATCATTTCATAAATGTTGCAACCTCATTATTAACAACATCCAATGTCCATGATCAGGAAACCTTGATCATCTTGTTAATCAACGAGCTAGTTTATATGAGAGGCATTACTAGGAACTTTGTATTTTGTTTATTAAACACACATGTATTAACGTTTCCAATTAATACAATTATAGCATGCAAAATAAACATTTATCGTAAACATGGAATAAGATAATAACCACTTTATTATTGCCTCTCGGGCATATTCCCTCAATATATTCGGACGACGAAGTGCTACCGGATCTTCATCGACACGTTCATGCTTTGAGTGTGAGCTTGATCTCACTTCGACGTGGTGTCGTTCTTGTTGCACACGTGGATACCGGTGGAGGTGCGATGCTTGGAGCACTTGATTGTTGGAGCCATTCATGGGATAATACATCTCCTTGCGACTCGCTAAGTATTGTTGCGGGGATCGATGCATGACCAACCTCGTCATTGACAAACTTCTACTAGTTCAATCTTTACGGGTATGATCTGTTACCTTGTCTCTCGCATTGGATCTTGGTTATGTGTTGATGATGACAACTCCGTGTACCAATTCGTTGGGACTCCAAGTGCAGAGTGTTGTATCAAGTGTATTTTCCCCACAAGGGTGACTCGAGGGTTTATATCGAACTCTCGGGGAATTGGCTTAGAGATTTATTCTTCCTCTCCTCTTCAAGCAACCTACAAAGCAAAGTTTTGTCTTGTGTCCCCAATTTCACTATGTGGTTATCAAGAACATGGTTTTGTATTAGTAATAGGAAATAAAAATAATATAAAAATAAAATAACGCAAGTAAAAACTAGGCAAACAAAGTAAGAACAATAAAGGATAGTTGTTTTGGGGTTTTGGTTGTGTGTGCAAGTGAAGAAAGTATTTTTGTATTTTCGAAATAATAAATAGCAGAAAATATAAAGTGTGATAGCGGGGTTGCAAAGGTGTTTCTTATGGTTTTAAATGGACTGAGATTCATGGGTTCACTTGTCTACTATCTTTTTGGGTTGCAATGGACACAAACAATTCATCAAACACATAATATTGGTGGAACTAATACATGTGTTTGATAAGCATTCGTATGGGCATCACATCCTAACATCGATATGATGCAACACATCTCTCTTATACTCCTCAAGAATGGGAAAATTCCAAACAATCTTGAATTAAGAATCAACATGGTATAGCCTTAGGTATTTTGACATGATGTTTGAATCACAAATATGCTACCTTGACCAAACAAGATTATTTACCTGTCAAAAGATAATTATAGCACATGGATTCACTTTATCCCTAGTGAGGCAGCAAAAGAAAGGTAAATACCATAGTAGATCTCGAATTTGTTGTAACTATTCAATCACTACCACCACACTACTCCATCTAATACACACTTATCCCCACACATGCTCTTGCATACAAGTTGGATCAGAACAAATACTTAAGAATGGGGTACATTATATGCATCTATCAATACATGTTACACATTATAAGTTCCAATCTCATATATCAAATCATAGAATAAAGATCCACCACATAGGAATTACAAATATGACCATAATCATGTTGGGCAGCTCATATGGTACTAGATATATGAAGAACAAGAGAGAGAGAGAGAGAGAGAGAGAGAGAGAGATCAAGCTACTTCCACAAACCCATAGTCCAGAGGTGGACTACTTTCTCTTCATCATGGTGATGATGGTGGAGACGTTGGAGAAGGTAGAGATCCCTCTAGTAGCGGCTCTGGTGGAGTTTCCCCTCCAATCTTTGCTGGTTATGGCTCTGTTTTGGTGTTTCAGTGTTTCTACGTCGCCTCCCTCCAGGAACTCTCGAGGGGCCCTTTATATAGTGTTTTTAGGTCAAACGAAGGCAGTGGACGAACAATCGAAGTGAATTGATGGTCAAGGAGGAAACTAGCATGGGTGGCGTGCCCACCCTTACTAGGTGTGCCACCAGTGCTATTTTGGACCTCCGGGATCTTCTGGTGTGGTCGAAGTACTCATGGTGCTTCTCTTGATGAAATATTGACATCCCCGAAATCCGAGCTCCATTTGACTTTGTTTAGATCCCGAAAAGGCAAAAATACACAAAACAGGGTTTTCCTGTCTTGCTGAGTTATAAACAAAATAAAGGGGATCATTGGTAAATCCATATAAATCAATGTAAGACATGAATATCACATCATATATGTAGCAAATATGTGGGAATTCATAGCAACCAACTACATAGTTCATGCATGCATTTTACATGCATCATGCGCTAGAAAATTTGGTTTTACGTAGCGCATTCCCTGACAGTGTTATCAGAGAGATCTATGCATATGCACAAGTACAGATAGAGGAATTGTCGAATTCTGGCATTACTGATCTTGTTCTTGCCACCTAATTGTCACAATTTTGATCTTGGCGGTATTGCATGATTAGCAGCCTGAGCCAACTTCATGATCTTAGGATCGAGGCCAATTTGTGAAGTGTACTTATGGTGCACGAAACAACTTTATTGGGTGTTAGTTTTTTGCACTAGTCAAGAAACACATTTTACACATTGGCCTTTTGTGGATATGGTGAAATCTACACGAGGGTCACGCATATAGATGAAGTTTGGTGAAGCTAATGTACTATTTATAATGCAACAGAGACACACCTCGGATAAGATAAAAAAGCAAACAATTGAATCATGATCCTTACTTACCATGTAGGTAAAAGAAGGGTTATGTACATCACCATAGGGCCCCGTAATCTAGCAAAGCGTGTTAGATGTGTCTAACTTGTTTTTGCATGGAAAGTGATATGGTATAGCTGAAGTTTGCAATGTGATGTATGGAATGTATTATGTTGTAATCTCCTAGGGCATGAGTGGTCGGAGCAGCGATGTTTTTTAAAATATTATTGTAATAGCCATAGTTGTTTTTTACTTTAGTAGCTAGAGTAGAAATAGTTATAAAAGCAAGGATATGGTAATGATGATCAAGCAACGATGGACCTCGATGCTATGCCTGTGGTTCGTGCAAGAGTACATGGCACCAGAAGACGTTGATGATTGAGATCGTTGGCATGAAGTGCTATACAATATCACTATATGAATTGCATGTGATAAATAGGGTGATCTCTCACTAAAATTATCAAGTTAATGTGTTCCCCCTTAGTTAGGCTCCACATAGCATGGGCTTTGAACTGGTGTGAGTCATGTAACATGGGCGCACCTAGCGACGTTCATAATATGGGTGCAAAACTGTCGCATTGCTTGTGTACGAAGGTTCACTTGACATACTACCTAGAACGTCTAGAGTATGGAACACAAGAATCGAAAGATTAACAAGAATCATATGGTGATATGATTGGTATGAGTACCTACCGGTATTTACTCCTTGCCATGCAATGTAACGTTGGTGTTGTGAAAGCAAGACGTGGATCTTGAATCACCAAGTATCAATCATGAGGTATATTGATTTTAGTGGGAATCAGAATTAAAGTTATTAATTTGTGTAGTTCATTAATTATGAAACAATG
Organism: Avena insularis; assembly: GCA_023614405.1. Taxonomy (NCBI): domain Eukaryota; kingdom Viridiplantae; phylum Streptophyta; class Magnoliopsida; order Poales; family Poaceae; genus Avena; species Avena insularis. The sequence continues at coordinate 523,964,343 of CM042694.1, forward strand.
GCTAAATGAATTTGCACTTGTTTGTAGAACAATGGCACGCAACAATTTCCCTTTAGTTGGTATATTAGAGAAAGAGAACTGCATGAATACGGAACAAACTTTGTGGTCTAGTATTGCAATGTGAGGATAGTTATGTGAGGTACTAAAATAGACTATATCTTGGAAGCAACTATTGGTGATGCTCCTACTGATAACGCTACTAATGAAGCGTACAATATCATCCAGTCACATAGTTATGACTATATCATTGTCCAATGCGCCTTGATTGCATCCATGGAACCAGATCTACAAAGGAGGTTTGAAGAGTGGGGTCCATTTGAATCAATTTTTGAATTGAGGGGCATGTTTTAGAAGCAAGTCTGAGCTCAAAGATATGATATATCTCAAGCTCTCTTGGATTGCAAGATGGAAGAAGGAGGCTCGGTTAGTGCTCATGTAATCAAGTTACATGGGTACGTTCAAATGTTGGAAGCGCTAGGTGTCCCTTTCCTACAAAACTAGGAACCGACATAATCCTGAAATCACTCCCACCTAGGTTTGCTAGGGTTGTCATGAACTTCAACATGCATGGGATGAACAAGACATTGGTCGAACCGTTTGTGATGTTGAAGGTGGATGAAAAGGACACATACAGAAGAACACGATGGTGAAGAAAAATACTCACTTTAAGAAGAAGAAGTCTGGGGGAAGCAACAAGAAGAGGACTGAGGCATGCCGCACTCCTAACAAGAGCAAGGCGCCCAAGCCTAGTCCAGCCCACGATGCTGAGTGTTTCTTCTATAAGGAGAAGGGTTACTAGAATAAGAACTTCCCGAAGTACTTAGTGGAGAAGAAGAAGACTAGAATGTTAGCTGAGGTATATCAGATATACATGTTATTGATTTTACTTTCAAGGTCCTAAAAGTAACTCTTGGGTATTTCATACCGGATTGGTTGCTAACATTTGCAATACGATACAAGAGCTACAAAATCCTAGGAATCTTGGCAAGAACAAGGTGACAATGTGTGTCGGGAATGGAGAAAGCTTTGCGATGATTGCTGTCGGCACAAGACCTCTACATCTACCATCATGATTGATATTAAAACTTAGTAATTGTTACTTCATACTAGCATTATGTAAGAATATTATATCAGGATATTGTACCTTACAAGATGGTTATTCATTTAAATTAGAGAATAATGGTTGTTCGATTTATATGAATAATATATTCTATGCACATGCTCCCGTGAAGAGTGGGTTATTTATTATTGGTCTTGATTGTGATACAAATATCCATAACACTGAGGCTAAACATCGAAAGACTAATGGTTTGAATACCACATATTTGTGGCACTGCTGATTGGATCACATTGGACATAAATGCATGAAGAGATTCCATAGTGATGGACTTTTGTGTTCATTAGATTTTGAATATTTTGATACACGTGAAGTATGTTTGATGGGTAAGATGGCTAAATCATCGTTCAATGGATATGTTGAACGGGCCAGTGAATTGTTGGAAATAGTACATACTGATGTATGCAGTCCAATGAGTATTCCCACACACGGTGGATTCCTCTACTTTATAACCTTCACCGATGACTTCAGTTGGTATGGTTATATTTATCTTATTAAGCATAAATATAAAACATTTTAAAAGATCAAGGAATATCAAAATGAAGTATAGAATCAACATGGTGAGAAAATAAATTTTCTGTGGTTAGACCATGGAGGAGAATATTTGAGTCATGAGTTTAGCAAACATTAGCTTACGCCTCCTAGAATACCCCTCATGTAATGGAGTGTTGGAGCGACGTAATCTCCCTTTGTCATTTTGGGGATATGCTCTAGAGACTGCGGATTTTACACTCAATAGAGCGCCATCAAAGTACGTTGAAACGACACTATATGAGTTGTGGTTTGGCAACAAAACCCAACTTACCTTTATTAAAATTTGGGGATGCAAGGTTTATGTAAAACGTTTACAACCAAACAAGATCAATCCCAAGTCAGACAAATGTGTATTTGTAGGTTATCCCAAAGAAACTTTTGGGTATTACTTCTAGCACAAAGCCAAAGGCAAGATTATTGTCACGTGAGGAGGATAATTTCTTGAGAAGGAATTTATCGCTAAAGGTTTAAGTGGGAGGACAATAGAGCTTAATGAGATTGTTGAACCGGAGCAAGATGGGTAGAGTAGCGCTGAACCGGAAAATGTTCTGAATATACCTATGGCGCCATTAGATGCCACGACACCTACAAATGTTGTAATCCCCGAAATTACAGCTCTTATTAAACCGCTTAGATCTAGTAGAGTTCGTCTTCGGTCATAAGATTTGAAGATGAAGTATTGTTGCTAGATAATAATGAACCAATTGCACACAAAGAATCTATGATGGGCCCTAACTCCGTTAAATGGCAAGATGCCATGAAATCTCGGATAGAATTCATGTACAAGAATCATGTTTGGAACTTGATGGACCCTCCTGAAAGTGTGAAGCCTATAAAATGTAAATGGATCTATAAGAAGAAACATACACATATAGAAAATGTGACTGTCTATAAAGCTTGACTTGTCGCAAAAGGGTTTCGGCAAATTCAAGAAATTGACTACGACGAGACATTCTCTCCCATAGTGATACTTAAGTGTGTTTGGATACTTCTACCAATCGCTACCTATTTTGATTATGAGATATGGTAGATGGATGTGAAAACAACGTTCCTAAATGGGAAGCTAACCAAGGATGTGTACATGGTACAACTCGAAGGTTTTTTCAATCCAAAGGATGTTTAAAAGGTGTGCAAACTTCAGCGTTCAATCTATGGACTGAATCAAGCATCACAGAGTTGGAATCTCCATTTTGATAGAAGTGGTCAAAGTATTCTTCTTTGTAAAAAATGGTCAAGAAGCTTGTGTATACAACAAAGCGAGTGGGAGCGCAATAGAGTTTCTAATACTATATGTGGATGACATATTGTTGATTGGAAATGATAAAACATTTCTTAACACTATAAAGGACTCACTAAAGGACAGTTTTTCAATGAAAGATTTGGGTGAAGCACCTTACATATTGGGCATAAAGATCTATAGGGATAGATCTTGGCGCCTGATAGGGCTTACCCAAGATACATATCTAGACAAGATTTTGGAGAGGTTCAAAATGGAAGAATCCAAGAGATGATCACTTCAATGGTACATTGCAGGCCATTAAGCAATAAGAAATGTCCTATGATAGATGCTGAGCGAAACAACATACATGGCGTCCCATATGCATCAGAAATTGGGTTGATCATGTATGCCATGATATGTACAAGACCAGATGTATCCTATACTCTAAGTGTTACGAGCAGATACCAGAGTGATCCAGGAGTAGATCACTGGATAGTAGTGAAAACTAAACTTAAGTACTTAGGAAGGACTAAGAATATGTTTCTCATCTATGGAGGTGACAAAGAGCTCATTGCAAGAGGTTACACTGATGCAAGCTTTTTCACTAATCCTGATGATTTCAAGTTTCAATCCGGCTATGTGTTCACTTTCAATAGGGGAGTGGTGAGCTAGAAAAGTTCTAAGCAAGATATAGTTGTGGATTCTACAATAGAGGTGGAGTAGATAGTAGCGTCAGATGCTGCAAAGGAGGGTGTCTAGATGAAGAACTTCATTACAGAACTTGGTGTGGTTCCAAGTGTCCTAGGACCTATGGAGATTCATTGTGACAATAATGGTGTCATTGATCAAGCAAAAGAACCAAGGTCCCATCAGAAGAACAAGCATGTACAATGTTGATATCATCTCATATGCCATTTCGTGAATGATTGTTATGTCAAGATGTGCAAAATTCATACAGATCTTAATGTGGCAGATCTGTTGATAAAGTTGATCACGCTTGCAAAGCATGAGAAGCACTGAGAAGCCATAGGTGTTAGAGTGCTAAATATAAACAAGATTATTGACTCTAGTGCAAATGGGAGACAGATGGAAATATGCCCTAGAGGTAATAATAAATATATTATTATTCATATTTCTGTTTCATAATTAAGTTTATTATTCTATGCTATAATTGTATTGGTAACAAATAATGTGTATTTGGAGGAAAACCCTAGTACATGTGTGGAATAACAAACACCAATAAGACATCCCTAGTCTTGCCTCCGAGACTAGTTCATGTATCAACGATAGTCCTGGTTTCCTGACTATGGGAAAAACAACAAAGTATTCTAGAGTTTCTAATGATATGTGAGATCAGAGTTGTTGGAGAACAACGACGATGGATAGATCTAACATTATATATCGTGAAACACATCGTAAATATTTCTTATTGGTAGTTTCTCATAAACAATGTACTCCCTTTATTAAAGATCATTAGACCATGAGAGACATGTGAACTTGGGTACAATATGGATGTGGTAGGATTCTTCAAACGTTCCTATGAACAAGAGTAATTAAAGTCGATCTTTGATCTTACTGGATGGTACGCTAAGTACTCAAATGGTGTACTTTTGCTACTCCTGGCGATGGAGAGATACACTCCTGGCCCAATCATGTACTATGATGTTTGTCATCGTCCGACCGGACACATGATCATGTTGTTGATCACAAGAACATCGATGGTACGGTATGAGTACATAATACATGCCAGGTAATGAGAATAACCTAGTGTTTAATCTTGGGTAATGTAAAGTATCGATGAATCAATGCATATCGGACATAATACTACGACTCACATGATAAAGATCTTCGTGTTATTTGTGGGGATTACTACGTGTATCAAGATTCCAATAGTAATCATTGTCACGGAAGGATTTCCGGACATGTCCGTAAATATCCGAACCCACAGGGGTCACACACTTAAGAATATCGATATTTAGAATGTGATTGTGTTTACGATATTTGAATGAAGTAATACCGAAAGGATGTTTTGGAGTGCCTCATAATATTCTGGAGGTGTCTAGGATATAACCAAGAATGGACGGACTTATTCCGGACATGTTATGAAAGACATCGGGAATATTTTAGGAAGGTTCCGGAAGTAATTCGAGTGAGTTCGAATTTTTTTGGAAAGCTTTGCAATAAATATTTATAATTAAAAGTAATTATCCTGGTGGAGGCACCATGGGCCGAAGGAGCCACGCGTGCATGGGAAGGGGGACTCTGGCCTGGTTGGCTAGGGCCTTGATGGCTCAAAATATATTGAGCTCGTTGGGGAACCCCAAGAGGAAGGTATGATGAGCACAGCAACAAGTTTTCCCTCAGTTATGAAACCAAGGTTATCGAACCAGTAGGAGCAAGGAAACACCTCCAAGGTGTTGTTTCCAACTTGGAATCCTGCACAACAAAACCACAGAACTTTGCCCCCAACTTACAGTGAGGTTGTCAATCTCACCGGTTTTGCTGAAAACAAAGGATTAAACGTATTGTGTGGAAGATAGTAATTGCTTGCAGAAAGTAAACATCAAATAGTAAATAGATTTTAGATTGATGGTAAAAGAATGGACCAGGGTCCATAGTTCACTAGAGGTGATTCTCCTTAAGATAGAGGACATGTTGGGTGAACAAATTACAGCGGGGCAATTGACAGACACCAAGAAAGCATACATGCATATACTAATCATCTTCACTCCTACGAGATTTGATTGGGCATTACAACATTATACATAGACCATAATCCAACTGCATCTATGACTAATAATCCACCTTCAGGTTATCATCTGAACCCCCTCCAGTATTAAGTTGCAAGCAACAAATAATTGCATTAAGAAAAGTGTGTAAAGTAAACAATACGATTATTCTATGAACAAAGGATTGTTGTTGTCTCCCTAGTAGCAATAGCACATCTAGTACCTTAGAGATTTCTGTCACTTCCCCATATTCCTAGAGGAATGGACCCATTATCAAGCATAAATACTCCCTCTTGGAGTTGCTAGCATCTACTCGGCCAAGATAGCTACTAACAACGGAAAGCATGCAAGATCACCAATAACATAGACATGATAGAATCAATAATCAATCTGAAATAGCATCTCAATATCCATCGGATCCCCGCAAACACAACATGTAAGATTACAAATAGATGATCTTGATCATGAACGGAGCTCATAAGATCTAAACATGGTAGCACAAAGGAGGAGAACCAACCATCTAGCAACTACATGGACCCGTAGTCTAGGGATAAACTACTCATGCATCACACCGGAGGTAGTCATGGTGATGAAGAAGGCCTCCAGGGTGATCTCTCCCCTCCGGCAGGGTGCCGAGAAGAGCTTCAGATCCCTCCTGATCTAGGGATGGAGATGGCAACGGCTACAGACTCTTTCATGGAATTTTGATCGGGTACATAGGGTTTTCGTCCCGGGAGACTTTTATAGGCGAAGGGGCAAGGTTGGTGGAGTACTAGGGGGCCCATACCACCCCCTGGCGCGGCCTGGCCTGGCCTGTGCCACCAGGTGGTGTGGCCAGCCACTGGACCCTCTCCGTCTCGTCTTCTGGCTCCGTGAGTCTTCCGGTAAAATATCGACTTTGGCTTTTGTTCGGTCCAATTCTGAGAATATTTCTTTTCCAGCTTTTCTAAAACCAAAAACAGCAGAAAACAGGCAATTGGCACTGTGGCATCTTGTTAATAGGTTAGTTCCAGAAAATGTGTAAAAATACTCCAAAGTGTGGACAAAACATAAGAAAGTAGATATAAAACAAGAATGGAACATCAAAAATTATAGATACGTTTACAACGTATCAGGCCTCCCCTAGGATGACGGGTAGGGGAGAAGCGGTTGGGAGGGAGGAGTCCACCCAGGACTCATACTCCCTCCCTAGTTGATTTGGAGGAGGAAGGAGGTGTCCTTCTAGGACATGAATTTCTAATCCTACTCTCTCTATGTGTGTATGTGGAGGAAAGTAAGGAGTAGTCCTACTAGGACACGAAGTCCTACTCCTATTCCCTCTTGGAGAGAGGGCTAGCCACACATATATATGAGGGCATGGCCAAGGGCGAGGAGATGCTTTTGGAGAACCACACACCATCCATGCTAGAGCTGCCAGCACCGTCAATCCTTTGCCGCCACGATGGCCACTAGTAACCCCCAAGTGCAGGGGATCACCGTAGTAAAATTTGATAAGTATTTGAGTGTCGAGCCCACGAGGAGCTAAAGGTAAACTATCTATTCTCTAAAGCCCTATAACCCACTTATATGGCCTTTTATGCAAAGCTAGGATCGAGAGTGTGTATGTGTGGTTGTTTTTACTATTAACTAGAATGCGGTAAATTGTTGGAAGTAATTACTATGAATAAACTAGTGCAAGTAAAATATATCTACTAAAGTGGAGTGATGGCAAGTTTTCTCAAGGGAGTAAATATTTAGACAAATTGTTGTTTCATTCATTTGGTTGTCACAATTAGTTAAACACATATTATAGCTAGATGCATCGGTACTAAACATAATAAAGCATAAAGAACTCGATGATTAAAATCCCAAGGCACTATAATCTAGAGCAACAATAGGATTAATTAAGGACATGTGTCTAGCAGGTGACACTCCTAACCATCACATCTAACTTATATGGATAAAGTCTATTGTTTCTTCTAGGTGGAGCCCTAAATCACGGAGTAGTCAAGTAAATGAACTACCACACACCCTAGTGATTGGTCCCTAAGGCAAGTTAATGTGCTAACAAGGGATTCATTAAGACAAGTATGTCCAACCACCGCTTTAAGTTCTAAGGTCCCTAATATATTCCCCGTTAATTAACCATGCATTAATATAGCATGCATATAAGACTTGGAACATGGTTTCTGTTCAACTCCCTCCGTTCCCCCTCCTAACAACATGTAATGGTGATAACCTTATGCATACCCCAAAATATGTGCGCACTCATATATCAGTATATAAGACCATCATAGAAGATAACAAACTTGTATGTAACCAACATGAACTAGATCACAATTTCCATGAACAATCACTAATGAAACATCAACGTTGAGATACAATAGATCATGAGAAAGTAAAATATTGCCTTATACATCATGTTTGCCAAAATATTATCGTAGTTATATGGAGGGTATGTCTCTGTAGATGGTGATGGAGATGTGCCAGGGGAGAGGCGGCCACACGAGGAGAGGAGGCGGCGTTGGCGGCAGGGAGGCGCCGACGCCCTCCTATGGCGGCGGCTGCGCTTGGAGAGCACTGCCCATTTGCCTCCTTCTTCCTTGGAGCTTCTTGGTGATTTATATGAGCCCTCTCCCTTGTAGATGGAGGCCAATATGGAGGAAAATTCGTGGCTTGTAGTGGCTGCCTCCAAAAATAGGGATTTCCCCTCAATATATAGTGGTGGAGGCTTCACCGGGACCATCGGATCAAAACCCTTGAATCCAAGGGCACTTGGGAACCTTTAGAACCTTCATGGTGACTCATAGAAAGGCCCACAAGTCTACAAATTTTTGGCTTAGCCGAATTTATCTCATATGGCAAGAGTTTGAGTCAACCACGTCACCAACAACGAAATCCCGAAACTGCTTGTGTATCCTTCAGTAATCGGGATTTTTAGGGAGATTCAGAACTTCGTTTTGGACTACTTTTGACTCTAAATCGTATGGCAAGAAATTATACACAACTTTCATGTTAATCACTTTTTCAGTTGATGTCATCTTCAAGCTCTTACGAGTCTATCTCTGAAAAGTGTTTAGCAGGATAGATTTCAGGAAACTCCAAATACTGCCATATTGAGCGATTTTCTTTCATATTCATCTTTTTCCTACACAACAAAGTGTAAAATAAAAACTTGTGCACTTTTGAAAATATTAGTAGGTTATTCTCAATAAACATAATAAAGTTGCAAAATAATAAGCAATCACAATAAACTACAAAGTTCATGTATGCATTTTACATGCATCAACATCCACAAGCTTAACCCATGCTCGTCCTCGAGTATGAAGGTGATAAAACTAAACATGTACTTTGGAGTTTATTGGTTTTCTTACTTCATTATCATGTAGAGTTCATAGGCTCAATTCCTTTAAATGAAACATAATATGCAAGTGTACTATCGAGTTGTATCTTTTACACATCTATAAATATGTTAAATAATAAGTAATGGTCTGATAAAACAAATGATGAACAAAACAAACCTTCAAGCAACTTTGATGAACCTATAGAATAAGAGACTCTTTTCAGGATTAGCGTTGGTGTTTTATTCCTTTATTTTTGGGCTACTTCTTAGTTTAATGCCCTTGACTGGAAGAATCACTTCTTAGTTTTATGTCTTCCATTAAAATGGTTTGCATCTCGTACCGAAAGTAAGCATTTAATACATATGTTAATCCTCCATAAAGAATGAAAAATAGAATTTTGAGCTATGTAATTCATGTCAACAATACTAATAAGGATGGGGTTCCAAGTATCTTTTTTATTTCACTTTGTTTTAATGCTTCATATGGTTTATGTGCTAAAAACCTTACAAGTTAATTTTTTATGCACCTAGCCTATGACCTTGCACTCGTCATGCTACTAAACTTAGGCCAGTCATTGTATACTCATGTTGGTCTATGAAACCACATCACTGAAGTACCTCTTGCCCCTATGTAGATATATGCCCCCTTTTGGCATTTATTTATTTGCTTATTTATTCATTCATTCAGCATAAAAGATAATATAATTCCTAGGTTGTGTTCAAGGTGGGAGGGGGCGGTATCTCTACTAGAGAAGAACAAGAAAAACAGACATATGAATCATATCAATAAGGATCATCATGCTGTAAGTTTCCACCATGTCATGCATGGCTTTGGCTAGCGGTTCAGGAGCGTTTTCTACCAACATGCCTACTCCAGTGTGCACACTTCATTTCACATCGTTGCAATCCATAGGTAGAACTTAAACATGATCAATGTTCAACATTTAACATTGAAAGCTTTATGCCATGCTAGTCATGGTTTAGCTAACAACCAATAATAAGATGTAAAGCACAAAACATTCCATAGTGGTATCACCCCAAACCTTACTTTCTTATGAGTTTTAAAATAGATGTAAACAGTGTTTTTAAGAATGTTTGGAGGATTAACATACATACTATATTGAAAGTAGCTTTTTCCAAAAATAGGTGGATATCTCTAGTCTAGTTTATGGGGTTTGGAACAAGTCTTTGCTTGTATAGAGAAGGCTTAGCAAAAAGAGATCTAAAGGATGTGCCATCTAGTTCATACTGTCAACATTTATTTTCACACCTTGCTCATTAATGTTTGAGTATAAATATACACAAGCAAATGATACAAATTAATAGGCACAAAACAAATTATACTTCATATAAAGTACTTGAGCTTAAGAACTAGACACAACATGAATTCAGCCTTTTGTTTTTATCTCCCCTTTTCTTTTGATAGCACACAACTCATTCTCATCAAGGAATTTAATCATGGGATAGATTGTTTCAGTAGATATTTCCTAAGCATGAAAAACATTTATCATGGTGGTTTCATTTATTCTCAAGCCAACATGCAAAACTAGACAAAGACGCTCCAAGTTTCTATGATCATTCTATGTTGCTCAAAAAGTTTAGAAGTTTGCAAACCAAGAGTTTGATAGGTACAGTGGGGTATGTCGGGCATCCCCAAGATTATGGTCTTCACCATTCTTGGGTAAGTCTTAGTGTGGTGTTCCTCCAATCCCTGTCAAAAAACTTCAACACAAAACTTTCTCCCATTTCTTTTCTATGGGCTGACATTAGTGGTACCAAGATATAGTGCTAGATGTGATAAAATAGCCAAATAAAATTTGGGTTTAAATGCCAATATCCATAAAATATCAATAGACTCAAAAATAATCAAATCAAAACTCAAAAAGGCCACTCTTGCAACAAAAGATAGATTCTTTCCAGAAAAACAGCAGCTGCAGAACGTATTAATTTCTCCCACTTAAACATGTCAGGACTTTTAGCCAATTTTTGTGCGTATAGAAGATGAAAATTTGTAACTTCAATAGAAAATTTAGCTCAATCGGAGTTACATAAAAAATCAGAAAAATCATTTCATAAATAGCATCGTGTAGAAATCTTCAACTCCAAATATATGTTTCAACTTTTAACATCCAAATAGGTAAAACTTGGACCTTTATTAAAAACTTAAGAAATCAAACTAAAATAAAAATCTCTTTCAACAACAAGAGTTCAAAAAGAAAATCCAAACAAAACAAAAAGGTAATTCAAACATGGTTTTCACAAACATACAAACCAAAACATGAAGGTAAAACTAGGACATGAGTTTGGAATGATATTACTTGAAATACTTGAAAGAAGAGGGGGATGCATGGACATCCCCATGCTTGTGTTCTTGCTAGTTATTTTCCTCTACTTCTTTCACATCATATCATGTCACTCATCTCAAACAAAGAAATATTTTCATCTTCATGTTACTTCAATGCCTACAAAATGGTTAGTTCTCCAAACAAATGATATAATAGTTTCTACTATGATGAAAACTATAGTAATTATTGGGAAACCATTTTATTCAAGAAGCTAATATATTACGAAAGAGACACTTTTTATTTTATTTTTATGTGTGGAAAGTTTTAATGATCTATACTTTGTAATGGTTCAATTGGCATGAACAACACATGCTCAAGGTCGACCCCAACTTCTCCATTGCTAATCCTTCTCATTTTCTCTCCCAAATTTTATATTTAGTTAAAATCTTAAAATAATTATTAAATAATAGTATCTAAAGTTATTTTACATGTTACATGGATATCAAGGTATGCTCAAATAGAATAGTATTTGAAAGCATATGGAGCACACCACAAAGCACATAGACATTAACATTTAAGTCTAACTTTCTTCCTATGCATTGACATTTTATATATGAATAAGTAGTAGCAACTTTGTGGTGTCCAATGCATATAAGGATCAATAGCTTGCATTTTAAATAATATGGGAATATAAGGATGGCTCTTATCTCCTCCTTTTTCATAATAGTTGCAAGCATCAAAGGTAAGTTCACCCTCATAGTTTTTAATAGAGTCACCATATAAAGACTTATCATCTAATGAGAATAAGGTTCCGTATATCTCATTTATATAATTATTATCCTCCCATATATTAGACACAATTGTTCCACATATAGGACTATTAGGCAATAAAGAATCATCATCCATAGCACTATCATTTAATAAGTCAAAGCAATATTCCTCCTCTTTTTTAATGGAATGACTAGTACTAATGGAATCATTTTTATCCTTTAAAAATATAGTATCTACCAAACTATCATATGATTCTCCAAATAAAGCATTCACATCAAGAGATTCATCAAGTATGGGCTTATCAAAATAAATATCATCATTACTTGCAATAGTATAAGAAGGTGTTTCCATGGAAATTTGTTCATTACCATTATTGGTAGTAGGAGATGGGTAGCTACTCCATTATTTCTCCACTTGTTCTTCTTTATCCTCTTCTTGGGATGGCTTATGCTTTTATCATCCTCTTCCTGCAAAACATTAGTGCTCTCTTATGCAGCAATCTCCTTATTATTGTAGTAAACAACATAAATATTTTCCTTTAAGTTGGCTATACAATAATTAAGGAGAAGAGTAATTCTCATATCAACTTTACAAGCTACAATACTAGTTTTAAAATTTTCATCAATGAAGCTTTTTAATTCATAAGCTGCCAAAAATTAATAAATTGATCTACTTGCTCCATCCTTAAATGAGCATAATCACCTCTATTGTAGGAGGCAATGACATGATATTCATGGAACATACAATGAAATTTAAAGTGTCTATCATCTTGTATAGAGCAGCAAGTTACATCACTATGATATTCAAGTAACTCAGTAGAAGTAGAATCTAATTTTTTCAACCAATGCTCTAGTATTTTCCCTTCTTGTGATTCTCTATGTTTCTTAGCAATCTCAGAACTATGCAAGTATCTAGACAAATCATCATTTATGTATATGCTTATGCCCATAAAATAAGTATTTTTTGCTATTTTCCATTTTCTATTTTTTTGTGGGTTTTAGTTTTATAAAAAAGATACTAAAATTAAACTAGCAATGCAAGCAAGAATAGAAGTCTAGCGCTACACTCCCCGGCAATAGCGCATTCCCCCTCCTAACAACATGTAATGGTGATAACCTTATGCATACCCCAAAATATGTGCGCACTCATATATCAGTATATAAGACCATCATAGAAGATAAAAAACTTGTATGCAACCAACATGAACTAGATCACAATTGCCATGAACAATCACTAATGAAACATCAACATTGAGATACAATAGATCATGACAAAGTAAAATATTGCCTCATACGTCATGTTTTCCAAGAGATTACAGTAGGTATATGGAGGGGATCTTGCTATAGATGGTTATGGAGATGTGCCTCTCCAAGGGGGAGAGGCAGCCACGCAAGGAGAGGAGGCGGCGCTGGCGGCAGAGAGGCGTCGGCGCCCTCATATGGCGGCAGTTGCACTTGGGGAGCACCGCCCCTTTGCCTCCTTCTTCATTGGAGCTTCTTGGTGATGTATATGAGCCCTCCCCCTTGTAGATGGAGGCCAAGGGGGAGGAAAATTCGTGGATTCTGGTGGCTGCCTCCAAAAACAAGGTTTCTGAAGGAAATATGCCCTGAGAGGCAATAATAAAGTTGTTATTATATATTCCTTATATATGATAGATGTTTATTTTACATGCTAGAATTGTATTGATCAGGAAACATCAATACGTGTGTGTTTAATAAACAAAAAGGGTTCCTAGTTATGCCTCTCTTATAGACTAGCTTGTTGATTAACAAGATGATCAAGGTTTCCTGATCATGGACATTGGATGTTGTTAATAACAAGGTCACACCATTGGTGGAATGATGTGATGAACATTCATTTGAAGTATAACAGTATGATCAAGTCATTATGCTTATATTGCTATAACATCATACGAAGTAATCTTTATCCTTAGACCATGAGATCATGTTAATTGCTAACACCGGAAGAGTATCTTGATAACATCAAACGTCACACCGTAACAGGGTGACTATAAAGATGGGTTCAAGAAGGTGTTATGTTGAGGCTCATGGATCAAGAGTGGAATTTGTCAATCCCGATGACGGATAGATATACTCTGGGCCCTCTCGGTGATATCACATTAAGATAGCTTGCAAGCAAGTGATGTGATCACTAGAATGTTATATCACGGGAACGAGAAAAGAGTGCATGTCGGTAACGAGATCAAACTAGGTATGGAGATACCGATGATCGAATCTCGGACATGTAATATATCGAGAGACAAAGAGATTTAGTTACAAGCGTTAAAGGTTCTCATGATCACATAAGTCATTGTTGAATCTGTAGGAGTCAGTACGGATCTCCAGGTCCCGCCGCTGATTATTGATCGGAGAAGGGTCTCGATCATGTCTGCATTATTCGCGAACCGTAGGGTGGCACACTTAAGACTTACCGGACACCATTTTGGAGCACATATGTTTCAGACGAAAGAATTGCAAAGCGCGGGAATTGTTTCAATAGAAACCAGAAATTGTTTCGGGTGAAATTGCAGAAAGAGGTTCTGCATGTGATATTGTAATATTGCAAGGGGCTATATGTGAATGTTTGTTAATTAAAGTAATTAACAAAATTCTGAATAAATTTAATAAAAGAGTTTTATTAAATGAGAGAGCATTAAATTTGGAGAAATTTAATGCATTTAAAGTGGAGACTTTAAAAGGGAATGCGAAGAGGCATTTTAATGTGGAGGGGTTACCACCACATGAATGGGGGAGGTGAGGGGTCACCCCCCATGCACACACCTCCTTGTGAAGGATCTCTCTCCCCCTCTAGAATTATTCCCCCATGGTCTCGGATTAGCGAGATACATGTTCCCGGTGGCATTTCGTCTGGAAGGAGTTGCTGCTTCCGCTGGATCGCTGGAGCGAGGAGGTGGAGGTTGTCTGGTGGCTTGAACGTGTGTGCGAGTATGGATGCGTTGCTGGGTTGCAGCGCTCGGACTTCCTCACGATCTTGAGATCGGCAAGTGTACGACTACATCAACCACGAGTTCCTACTCGTTAACAAAACTCGTTGTCTTCGAGGGTAAGTTCTCGTTGGATGTATGTCCACCCGTTGCTTTGTACCTAGTAGATATATCTTGGCGTGTAGTTCACACCGTAGGAAAATTTTTGTTTTCTATGCTGCGGACCCAACAGTGGTATCAGAGCCTGATCTATGTGTAGGTGCTTTGCAGGGGTAGTACACATATGTTTATATGTGGGCGATGATGATCATGTTATTGCATCTTCTATGTATTTTGGATATTGGTGGCATAGTGGGATGAAGCGGCCCGGACCAACCTTACATGTCATCGTACATGAGACCGGTCCCACGACGGACATGCAACTTGTTTTGCATAAGTGGCTGGCGGGTGTCTGTCTCTCCTACTATAGTCAATATCTGATTTACAACGAGTTGCTAATAACTTAGTTATCCTCGTTGTGGTTCATGTTCGTATGTGAGAACGGTTCTATCTCCGAAAGCCCTAAGCCACGTAAAACTTGCAATTGATAAATTAGAGGCGTCTAGTTTAGATCATTGCTGGGCTAGTGTATTGATATGGTATTGTTGTAAGTAGATGTATGATAGATACTCTTACAACACACTCAACGTGTAAGTTCCATAGACCTTGGCCTTACACACAAAGGAATGATAGAGATCATACCACGATGCAAGTGAGAGAGATCAAATGCATGGACCATATCATCTCACTTTACACATTAGATGTTTGCATCTTATACTGCTAGTTTGGCGCTTTTGGTAGCATTATAAGATGATCCCTCATTTAGATATCAAGAAAAAAATGTGTTCTTCCTTAAGTATGCACCGTTCTGTGGATCGTGTTTCGAGACATCACGTGATGATCGGGTGTACTCGATTCTACGCTTTCATAGGAACGGGTGTAAGATAGTTTTACACACGCGAATACTAAGGTTCTTACTTGGAGAGCCTAGCATGTATAGACATGGCCTCGGAACACAGACCGATAGGTTAAGCATGAGTCATATAGTTGATATGCTGCCCATATAGATGCTCGCCTTTGAAGCTACATCAACTCACGTGATGATCGGACTTGGTGTAGTGGATTTGGTTCATGTAATCACCAAAAGGACACGAGGGATGTCGTTTTTGAGTGGGAGTTCATTAGTAATTTGGATTAGTTGAACTCAATCTATCATAAACTTAGTCTAAATAAACTTTACAAATTCTGTTGTAGATGGCACCACCTGCTTTTAATTTCAATGTGTTCATGGAGAAAGAGAAACTTGGTGCGAATGGTAGCAACTTCACCAACTGGGCTATGAATTTGAGGATTCTCCTCACTGCTGCACACAAAAGCAATATGTGCTAGATGCGCGCTAGGCCCCCCACCAGCTCCTGATGCCCCTGACGAGGAAAAGAATGTCTATGTGACTCGTCAGGAGGACCACAAATTAGTTCATTGCGGCATACTATATGGGCTAGAGCCAGAACTTCGAAAATGTTTCGAAAATGGCAATGCCTTTGATACCATGGGAGAATTGAAAATGATTTTCGATACCCATGCTGCCGTAGAGAGTTATAATGCTATAGAAAAGTTCTTTAGCTGCATGATGGAGGAAAACAGCTCCGTTAGTGAGCACGTACTCAAAATGTCTGGGTACGACGATAAGCTTGTGTCCTTGGGAATAACGATTCCCATTGACTTAGGCATACATCGTGTTCTCCAATCTCTGCCACCTAGCTACAAGAGCTTCGTGATGAACTATAATATGCAGGTCATGAAGAAGTCTCTTCCCGAGCTTCTGTCAATGCTTAAGACTACAGAAGTGGAGATTAGGAAAGAACATCAAGTGTTGATGATCAATGGGACCACCGGTTTCAAGAAATACAAGAAAGGCAAGCACAAGGGAAAGAAGGGTGGCAATTCTGTTGCCACGCCTGAAAAGAAACCCCGAGCTGGCCCTAAGTCTGACACCGAGTGCTACTATTGTAAGGGGACTGGCCATTGGAAGCGCAACTGCCCCAAGTATTTGGCGGACAAGAAGTCCGACAAGGCAAACAAAGGTATATGTGATATACATGTTATTGATGTGTACTTGACTAGTACTCACAGTAGCACCTGGGTATTTGATATGGGATCGGTTGCTAATATATGTAACTCGGTTCAGGGGCTACGGAACAAGCGACAACTAGCAAGGGATGAGGTCAGGATGCGGGTCGGCAATGGATCAAAAGTTGATGTGATCGCCGTCGGGATGCTACCTCTCCATTTTCCATCAGGATTTGTTATAAACCTAAATAATTGTTATTTAGTGCCTGCACTGAGCATGAACATTGTATCTGGATCGTGTTTGATGCAAAGTGGTCATTCCTTTAAATCTGAAAACAATGGTTGTTCGATTTATAAGAATGATATCTTTTATGGTCATGCACCTATGTTGAATGGTTTATTTCTGATAGATCTTGATAGTAATATTACACACATTCATAATGTTAATGCTAAAAAGATTAAACTTGATGATGATATGTCTACATATATGTGGCACTGCCATCTAGGTCATATTGGCATTAAACGCATGAAGAAACTCCATTCTGATGGACTTTTGGAATCACTTGATTTTGAATCATTTGATACATGTGATCCATGCCTTATGGGCAAGATGACTAGAACGCCGTTTTCCGGTTCAATGGAACGGGCGACAGATCTATTGGAAATCATACATACTGATGTGTGTGGACCAATGAGTGTGTCGGAGCGAGGTGGATATCGTTATTTTGTTACTTTCACGGATGATTTGAGTAGATACGGGTATATCTATTTGATGAAACACAAGTCTGAAACTTTTGAAAAGTTCAAGGAATTTCAGAATGAAGTGGAAAATCATCATAATAGAAAGATCAAATTTCTACGGTCTGACCGTGGAGGAGAGTATGTAAGTTACGAGTTTAGCACACACATGAAAGAGTGTGGAATAGTTTCACAACTCACGCCTGCCGGAACACCACAACTTAATGGTGTGTCAGAACATCGTAATCATACCTTATTGGATATGGTTCAATCTATGATGTCTCTGACTGACTTGCCACTGTCATTTTGGGGTTATGCACTGGAAACTGCTACATTCACTTTAAATCGGGCACCATCTAAATCCGTTGGAACGACACCGTATGAATTATGGTTTGGAAATAAACCTAAGCTGTCATTTCTCAAAGTTTGGGGATGCGATGTTTATGTGAAGAAACTTCAACCAGATAAACTCGAACCCAAAGCGGAAAAATGTGTCTTCATAGGATACCCTAAGGAAACAATTGGGTATACCTTCTATCACAGATCCGAGGGCAAGGTTTTTGTTGCCAAGAATGGATCCTTTCTTGAGAAGGAGTTTCTCGCGAAAGGTGTGAGTAGTCAGAAGGTACAACTCAAAGAAGTTATTGAACCTTCTCTTCATGGAATGGCGAGTGGCGTAGCACTGGAAGTTGTTTAGGAGTTGACTTCACCTGATGAAGAGAGAGCTAATGATAATGATCATGAAATTCCGAAAGAGGACACTACCGAACCTCACAGGTCAAGCAGGACACGTGCAGCTCCTGAACTGTACGGCAATCCTGTTGTGAATTTCATGGTTGATGAAATGGATGACCCTGCGACGTATGAAGAAGCGATGATGAGCCCGGATTCCAACAAATGGCTGGAAGCCATGAAATCTGAGATGGAATCGATGTACGAGAACCAAGTTTGGAACTTGGTGGACTTACCTCGCGATCGAAAGGCCATTGAGAATAAATGGATTTTCAAAAGAAAAACTGATGCTGATGGTAATGTGACCATTTATAAGGCTCGACTTGTCGCAAAGGGGTTTCGACAAATTCAAGGAGTTGACTACGATGAGACATTCTCTCCCGTAGCGATGCTTAAGTCGGTTAGGATTATGTTAGCAATTGTTGCATATTTCGATTATGAAATATTGCAGATGGATGTCAAAACTGCGTTCCTCAATGGTAATATTGAAGAAGAGTTCTATATGATACAACCTAAGGGTTTTGTCGATCCTAAGGATGCTAATAAGGTATGCAAACTTCAGCGATCCATCTATGGACTGAAGCAAGCATCCCGGAGTTGGAATCTCCGCTTTGATGAGGTGATCAAAGAGTTTGGATTTGTCCAAACTTATGGAGAGGCTTGTATTTACAAGAAAGTGAGTGGGAGCAATCTGGCATTTCTGATATTATATGTGGATGACATATTATTGATTGGAAATGATATAGATATTTTAAACAGTGTTAAAAGTTATCTAAACAGCAAATTTTCGATGAAAGACCTTGGTGAAGCGTCATATATATTAGGCATTAAAATCTATAGAGATAGATCAAGGCGCCTAATTGGGTTATCATAGAGTACATACCTTGATAAGATATTAAAGAAGTTTAATATGGACGAAAGTAAGAAGGGGTTCTTACCTATGTTGCAAGGCAAGACATTGAGTAAGACTCAAAGTCCGCCACTACGGAAGAAAGAGAGATGATGGATAAGATCCCCTATGCCTTGGCCATAGGCTCTATTATGTATGCCATGCTATGTACAAGACCGGATGTGGCACATGCTATTAGTTTGACTAGTAGGTACCAATCTGATCCAGGTTCGGAACACTGGATAGCGGTAAAGAACATCCTCAAGTACTTGAGAAGAACTAAGGATATGTTTCTTATATACGGAGCTGAAGAAGAGCTACTCGCTAAGTGTTATGTCGATGCTAGCTTTGACACCGATCCGGATGACTCTAAGTCTCAATCCGGATACGTATTTCTCTTGAACGGAGCAGCAGTTAGTTGGAGGAGTTGCAAACAACCTGTGGTGGCTGGATCAACGACGGAGGCGGAGTATGTTGCTGCTTCAGAAGCGGCGCAGGAGGTGGTTTGGACGAAAGAGTTCATTACGGAACTAGGTGTGGTTCCCAGTGTGTTGGACCCAATGGTGATCTATTGTGACAACAATGGAGCCATAGCCAATGCAAAGGAACCGAGGTCTCACAAGAATTCCAAGCATATTAAGCGCCGGTTTCACTCCATCCGCGAGCATGTCAAGGATGGAGATATAAAGATTTGTAAAGTACACATGGACCTAAATGTAGTAGATCCATTGACTAAAGTTCTCCCTAGGGCAAAACATGATCAACACCAGAACTCCATGGGTGTTAGATTTATCACTATGTGAACTAGATTATTGTCTCTAGTGCAAGTGGGAGACTGAAGGAAATATGCCCTGAGAGGCAATAATAAAGTTGTTATTATATATTCCTTATATATGATAGCTGTTTATTTTACATGCTAGAATTGTATTGATCAGGAAACATCAATACATGTGTGTTTAATAAACAAAAAGGGTTCCTAGTTATGCCTCTCTTATAGACTAGCTTTTTGATTAACAAGATGATCAAGGTTTCCTGATCATGGACATTGGATGTTGTTAATAACAAGGTCACACCATTGGTGGAATGATGTGATGAACATTCATCCGAAGTACAGCATTACGATCAAGTCATTATGTTTATATTGCTATAACATCATATGAAGTAATCTTTATCCTTAGACCATGAGATCATGTTAATTGCTAACACCGGAAGAGTATCTTGATAACATCAAACGTTACACCGTAATAGGGTGACTATAAAGATGGGTTAGGTACTACGAAGGTGTTATGTTGAGGCTCATGGATAGAGAGTGGAATTTGTCAATCCTGATGACGGATAGATATACTCTGGGCCCTCTCAATGATATCACATTAAGATAGCTTGCAAGGAACTGATGTGATCACTAGAATGTTATATCAAAGGAACGAGAAAAGAGTGCATGTCGGTAACGAGATCAAACTAGGTATGGAGATACCGATGATCGAATCTCGGACATGTAATATATCGAGAGACAAAGGAATTTAGTTACAAGCGTTAAAGGTTCTCACGATCACAGAAGTCATCGTTGAATGTAGGAGTCAAGACGGATCTCCGTGTCCTGCTGATTATTGATCGGAGAAGGGTCTCGATCACGTCTGCATTATGCGCGAACCGTAGGGTGGCACACTTAAGAGTTTCTGGACACCATTTTGGAGCACTTATGTTTCAGACAAAAGAATTGCAAAGCGCAGGAATTGTTTCAATAGAAACCGGAAATTGTTTCGGGTGAAATTGCAGAAAGAGGTTCTGCATGTGATATTGAAATATTGCAAGGGGCTATATGTGAATGTTTGTTAATTAAAGTAATTAACAAAATTCTGAATAAATTTAATAAAGGAGTTTTATTAAATGAGAGAGCATTAAATTTGGAGAAATTTAATGCATTTAAAGTGGAGACTTTAAAAGGGAATGTGAAGAGGCATTTTAATGTGGAGGGGTTACCACCACATGAATGGGGGAGGTGAGGGGTCACCCCCCCGTGCGCCGGCCATGGAGAGAGGGGGCACCCCCCTCCTCCTATAAAAGGCCACCCATTCCCTCCTTCATCCACACACCCCCCTCTAGAATTATTCCCCCATGGTCTCGGATTAGCGAGATACATGTTCCCGGTGGCATTTCGTCTAGAAGGAGTTGCTGCTTCTGCTGGATCGCTGGAGCGAGGAGGTGGAGGTTGTCTGGTGGCTTGAACGTGTGTGCGAGTACGGATGCGCTGCTGAGTTGCGGCGCTCGGACTTCCTCACGATCTTGAGATGGGCAAGTGTACGACTACATCAACCACGAGTTCCTACTCGTTAACAAAACTCGTTGTCTTCAAGGGTAAGTTCTCGTTGGATGTATGTCCACCCGTTGCTTTGTACCTAGTAGATAGATCTTGGCGTGTAGTTCACACCGTAGGAAAAATTTTGTTTTCTATGCTGCGGACCCAACAGTTTCGCCTCAATATATAGTGGTGGTTGCTTCATCGGGCCATCGGATCAAAACACTTGGATCCAAGGGCTCTTGAGAACCTCTAGATCCTTCATGGTGACTCCTAGAAAGGCCCACAAGTCTCCAAATTCGTGGCTTGGCTGAATTGATCTCATATGTCAAGAGTTTGATTCAACCACACCACCAACTTCAAAATCCTGAAACTGCTTCTGTACCCTGCCTTTTCTGCAGCGTCAGAACTTCGTTTTGGATGATTTTTGAATCTAAATCATACGTGTTGAAATTCCCCACAACTTTCATGTTCATAACCTTTTCATTTGACGTCATATTCAAGCTCTTACATGTCCATATCTAAAAAGTGTTCAGCAAGACAGATTTCAGGAAACTCCAAATATTGCTATATTGAGCGGTTTTCTTCCATATTCATCTTTTTCCTACACAACAAAGTACAAAACAAGAACTGGTGCACTTTGGTAACTATTAATAGTTTAGTCCCAATAAATATAATAAAGTTGCAAAATAATAAGCATTTTAGCACAATAAACTACAAAGTTCATGTATGCATTTAAATGCATCAGCCACCGCCGCCGATCCTCTACTACCGTGACGCCTAGGGACTTGGAGATTCTCTTCCTTCGCTTCTTTGTGTTGCCGTTGTCATCGTGAGGAACCCTTCTTCTTCATCACTCCGAAGTCCTTCTCATCTTCTACCTCTGTCTAGATCTAACCTAGCCGAACGAAGAAGTGATGTCGGATCTTCATCGACACGTTCCCACTTTGACTATGAGCTTGATATCACTTTGGCAAGGTGTCGTTCTCATTACACGTGTGGATACCGGTGGAGGTGCGATGCTTGGGGCACTAGACTATTGGAGCCATTTGTGGGATAATACATATCATCGTGACTCGCTAAGGCTTGTTGCAGGGATCAACAGACAACTAACCTCATCATCAACAAACTTCCGCTAGTTCAATCTTTGAGGGTTTGATCTGTTACCTTCTCCCTCACATTGGAGTGCGCTAAAAAAAGTTTTCCGTAGCACGTTCCCCAACGGTAGCACCATGTCAAAGGAGGCATGCTCTGCCATCCTTTACCCCAGAAAATCCTCCGGGTCATTGTCGACCTTGAGCTAAAGTTGTCGGCTCTCGTACTCTAGTGGAACCTACCATGTCGGCTCGTCCTTCACCTTCTTCATCCACGGAGAGCCGATCTCCTACTTCCTCATGACGAGGCGCAGCTAGACCGCAGTGGCGAGGGATCCTAGAGCCGTCCGAGCTCTTCCGCGGCTTCTTATCTTCCTCATCCCTGATAGCGTTGAGTAACATGATCGCGACGAGGATGATGAAGTGGAAGCTTCTATCCTCCATGGTGTCCCCCACCACTAGGGCGGCGAGTAGTGCAGGCACTCACCACCCACAGCGATGTGGTCCACCACTGCGGAGAGCATGCGGCCCAACACACCCCACCATAGCTTGTGGTCGGTCGTGTTCTTGTTGGCTAGCACATTTGTAAATGGGGAGCTCTAACTGTTAGCGATGCCTGAAGAATTAGTTCCAGGTAATCTAGCTGCTAGGGTCCCAAATAGGGTCCGCGCGCTACTCCACGCAATTCTAGTGGGATCTCTATGCCACCTTCATTGATCCTAACATCCCAAGATTCTAGTTGGGGTTTCAATTTTTTTGATTTGCATTGCATTGTATCCATCATGCAAAAAAAATGAATTTGAAACCCTCTTAGCAAGATCTATTTAAAACCTTACATTGTATTTATTAAGACTTCTTTTGCAAATCATATTTTATATTTGATTGAATAAATTTCCCTAATGTCGTAAAGAGAATTTGGAAATTTTATAAAACACTAAATCCTTGTTGTTTCTGAATTTTCTGGTCCCTCTTGCGATGGTACCTTCCGTGGTATTCCCACGGCAAGTTCCATCAAATAGAGGTGCAGAACCCGGACAATTAATATGAGGCATGCAATTCTTTTTATTAGGATATACATAAGGGAATTGATTATGGGATGTGGATTTTTATGATGGGTCATTTTCATCAGAAGAATCCTCAATATAATCTTTTCCGGTGTCCAATGGCCTCCCATGAGGTACTATCGAAGGGTTACCAGTGAAAGCCCCCTTGCTGATACCCTTAAAACATCCTTCTAGGTAATTATTCGAGTAAGGATGTCAAAATCCGCCTTAGCCTTATCACGGGTTTTATGGGAAAACATTTCCTGAATCTCCTTGACCGAATAAGTCTTACCCTTATCATCATCAGAGAAAACCATATTTTCTCTTAGGCGGTAAATCCCTTAACAGAGCCCTTGGCTCTGATACCAATTGAAAGGGTAAGATGGTTAACCTAAAGGGGGTGAATAGGTTTCTACAAATTTCTTTATAATCTTTTGCAAGTTTTAGGATTTGCGGAGTATAAGTGTGCCTAAATACAAACTAGGTGAGGTGAACTAGATGATGATGCAAGATACTTCAAGCAGGAAGGCTATCACAAGGTAAACAATAGAAGCAAATAGATCGGTTAGGAATAACCGAAGCACGCGGAGACGAAGATGTATTCTCGTGTTCCCTTGGAAAGGTGTGAGGTCCCACAAAGGACTCTCCAAGGCCATGAAGTCTCACAATGCCGATGAGTACGCCATGGAGGGGGTCCTCACAGTACGTGTTTAGAGACATGGGGTAAGGCAGAGAGTTGGCGGGTACGAGGTAACACAGCTTACCCAGGTTCAAGTCCTACAACGGTGGCAAAACTCAACTCCTGCTATAAATCACTATAATGGCAATACACCGAGTTACAGAGATAGGTTCGCTGTGCGAGGTGTTGCGTGTTGTACGCTGCAATCAGAGAAGTTGTTGCCCTAAAGGCTCCCGCAGACCGGCTTATAAAGGTCCCAAGACCTAGAGTTTACAGGGAAAGGTCCTTGCCGGACAAGGTAAAGAGTCCTACACCTACACGAACTAGTCTTCCATGTCTTGTACTTCAAGGCTCCGAGTATGTTGGTGACTCCTTCGTAGCCTTCCTTTATCCGGCATGGGCCTCCCTTCAAGATCCGTCTAATTGGACCGCCCAGCAGGCCATAGGCCTTGCTACCAACTATGGGCCACCCGGGTTAGGCGGATTGGTGACATGCTATGAGGATACCCATATAGCATATCCCCAACAGTAGCCCCCGGAGGACTTTGAAATCTTGCATCGTCTTGCTTGTTGATCTCTAAATATCCCATCTAACTGATGCTGGCAATTCGTCAAGTAATATCTCAAAGGTCTCCCAAAGAACCCTGCAATCCTCTCTGGCTTCACAGTGTAGCTGGAGATTCCTTGAGTCTTTGTTTCCAGAGTCGGACGATCTCCGTCTTCGATGGAATCTTCGGACATGACCCTTCACTGCAACTGTCAGGAGGATGACGTAGGGTACAACCTACGCTACCTCGAAACTCACAGAAGCAAAGAATTAATCATTAGCTATTTTCACGCGTGCGAAATCCGAAAACAGCGGAGCGGCAAAAGACGGATGACGTGGCGAAATTACCACGCACGATCACTTCCACGTCGGTAAAGTTACATCCATTAGATCTTTTTGCATGAATCTTGACGTGAGGCTTATATATTTCCACCACAGTCAATTCATTTCTTTTTACCTGCATTCGCTCCAAGTCTTCGTCTTCCTCCAGCCGCACGACCATTCGAGCTCCTCTACGAAAACCCTAACCAGAGCCTCTTCCTCCTCCACACACTCCTCGTCGCAATGGCCTCCAGCAGCTCTTCTCCTTCCACGGCGGCGATTCCCGAGGCTACGACAGAGCCATCCCAGGGAGTTATCGTTCTGCCAGACGGGGTGGTCGTCCCCGTCTCCACCGTGATGGAATCCACCGGCGATGACCAAAATGAGCGGCGGCCGAAGCCGCCGAAGAGGAAAACGACTGCCATAAGGGGGTGTGGAGAGGTTCTGATCTCTCCGCCGAAGATCTCGAAGAACTGATTGATGAGGGGTATCTCCCTACGGCGGAGAAGTTCGTCTGGCGGGTGGCACCAGCCGGCGAGGTGGTCCCTTCTCCCCAAGCCAGAGAGAAGGTGTACCTCAAATCTCAGCTGGTACGTGGCATAAGCCTGCCAGTCTCCGACTTCTTCCTGGATGTCCTTCGACACTTCCGGGTACTTCCCCACAACCTATCTCCCAACAGCATCCTAGTCCTTAGCTTCTTTGTAGCTTTGTGCGAAGAATATCTAGGAATCAAGCCTAGATTAGATCTGTTTGTATATTTCTTCACCGTCAAGAGAGAGTCCGTGGAGTCCAAGGATGAACTGCAGATCTGTGGAACCATTAGCTTTAAGATACGTCCTAGCCAGCGCTTCCCCGACATCATAGGGCATGAGTCTTGCAAGAACTGGCAGCGCACGTATTTCTATGGGCCAGATATCCCTCTGCCAGACCGTCTTGAGACGTACCTCGACTTCGTCGATGGAGCTGCCACCAAAGTGCCCGCATGGCGGACCCCAGCCTCTCTTCCCTCTGACGATGAAGCCAATCGTGCCGTAAGGCGGATCAAATGGCTCGTAGACGGAGGTCTAACGGGCTTGGACCTTTCCATGTGCTGGTACGTTAGGAGGATCCAGCCTCTATAGCACCGTGCCGAGCTGATGTGCAAGTATAGCCAAGACAGGAGGGATCCCATGCGAATTTCGCGGGATAACTTCTCTACTGAATCCATCAAGCTCCGGCTAAAGGACATCGTCAAGGTGAAGGACAAGAAGCATGGCTTCAAGATCACCTTCGACATGTTCGATTGCGGCACATGCCCAGAGGTAGCTTCTGTTTCCTTTGTTGCTCGTTATATACTCTAAGGTTTTTCCGACTTGAAGTTGTGCATCTCACATTGCCATGTATCCCAGTTGGCGACCTTGGCGACATATCAAATGGCCTCCTAGGTCTATGATCCTAAGCTGAAGGATATCCAGGTGGTGTCCGACGATGACGCCTCCAAGGATCAGCCAGCTCCGGAAGCACGAAAGTGGAAGAGCTCCACCTCTAACGCTGCTGCCGAGGCCAAGAAGAAGAAGAAAAAGGAGAGTGGAGTCTCCAAACAATCCACTTCCGCCTTAGAGGCGGAGAAGAAGAAGAAGTCCACCGGCATTCCCCTCACCAAGGCTCCTGCCATGGAGTAAGTATATTCATTCTCTAGCTTGTAGTTTTCAGCTCGCACCTTTTTTCAACTCTTGTACTTATACTTTGTACGTTTCAGGAGGAAAGCTGGTGTTAGTTTGAAGCGATCCTCCAAAGGTGTTGGAGGGTCAAAAAACATTCATGATATGTTGACCAAGGGCCTGTCCGCCAAGCCCTCTCCCGCCACCGTTCCCCCTGAGAATATCATTTTGCGGCCCGAAAGTTGGGGCGCCCAGGCAACACGGTACCCAAGTTCCCTGAAATTATCCATGATGACTATAGTTGGTGTGCCAAATACTCAGAGGGTCTTTTTTGGCACGAATTCAACTTTACGTTTCAATACAAAAAATCAGGCTAACGACCGTTAACTTGGGCCCCCATGTCAGTTCTCGTCGTTATGTCGCTCCCGCCGCTTAGGTGTCAATTAGGCTTGCAGCATTGGTGCCTGCATCCATTACGCGTCTTCTTCTTCCCCGGAGCAGCAATCTGTGGGGCGTCGCAGCCATGGCACGGAGCTGGGACGTGGATGAACCTGATTGGCCCAGCTCTCCTCCCTGTAGGCTTGCAGCGTTGGCGCCTGCATCCATTACGCGTCTTCTTCTTCACCGGAGCGGCAATCTGTGGTCGCGGCCATGGCGCAGAGCTGGGACGGGACGAACCTGCTCGGCCCCGCTCTCCTCCCCATCCTGAGTCGGAGCTCACCCTCACCATGTTCGCACCCATGGCATGGTGTGGGGACGAGAATTGGTTCCCGGTGAGATATGTCACCATGTCGACCATGCTCGGTTCTGTTTTCCTCCTCTAGAATCCGAGCTTGCCGTCGCTGTGGTTGTACCCACACCAATTCTGCCACCTCTGCCGAGGTCTCTGTGGTAGCTCAAGTTCTGTCATGTTGGACCTGTAAGCAAATTCGGAGCTGGGCAGTGGCAACCCGTTGTTGAACCTGCAAGGAATTTACTAAACACTACGTGCCGCTCTAAGGTCTTAGGCTGATGCCTTCGGCTTCTGCCAACGTCCACCGCCGATGTGAGATCATTTAGTTACTTCAATATAAAATTTTGACCAATTTAACTTGTTGATGTATTCCTTGACAATTATAATATAATCGAGCACTAGAAATATTTTGTAGTGTGCATGAGCATGATCAGTAATATAATTGATCAGTAGAAATTTTAAGGCACTCCATATAAAGGAGTAGATTAATATAGAAGGTTCACTAGAGACACCATGGGTATATTCATTTACATGCCACACACAGGTAATAATTAACTAAAACAAAATAAAAGAAGGGGCGACAACAGGAGGCCGGGACACAGAGACACCTAGCAGGGCAGGGGCATATCAGCAGGAGGCAGCGACAGCCTAGTAGATGGGATACATGCCAGTTCTGACGTACTCCCAGAGGAATTTGCCGAAGGCTGCGTGTCGTGCCAAGGTAATCGGCCTATGGCTTCTGCCTCCACCTCTAGCAACGCCCACCGCGTGCTGGATCATGCTGTCGAGGTCCACTTTGATTGCTCTGCCACAGAACGGGCAAAACAGTCTCCCCCTACGATGGAAATAGATTAGCCCACACCGTAACCGCCTCAGCACGTAGCGGCTGTTGTTGTTCCTAGATACCTTGCTATCGTCCACTTCGTCATCATCCTTCTATTGATTTTTAAGAACATAACTTAGAACTCATACATATGATTGAATTGTATTACAACTCAAGAATTGACAACATGTATATGTAAGACAATATATCCGTGGATATCAAAGATGAAGCATCTTAGCAATAGTTTGATCGGTTCATATATCATTTCATCTCAACACAATGACAAATAATTTTATCAGAGTGTATGTAGAATAAAGATTGCGGCCTCATAAGTTTCTTCAGGGACGGCGTGAGTGACCCAAGTCACAATTGCACAACCTATATTGTTCTTGTACATCACCCCAGGTTCACTAACTCGTCCCTGAAAAAATCTGACACCAATGTGTCTGCCTCTCTTTTGGGACAAATTTGAATCATTGGTCACAATAAGAAATTGAAATGTAATCGTACAAAACAATATTCAGGGATATACATAGTCAGGTACAAAAACAAGCCTAAATATTGTAATTATAAATAATAAACCAAACAATCTTCAGGTACATGTTAAAAATACTTATGATCAAAACCATTCATATACATAAGCATCATACCAATCATTAAAAGATCAGAAACAATTCAAGGATTATATATGTAGTTCCATATGAGAATAAATCTAGGGCCACATAAATTGTTTCAGAGATGGAGTTGGCGAACCAAAGTACCAATAACACAGCCTATATTGTTTGTGTGCATTGCTGCCTCAGGTTCACCAACCCATCCCTAAAAAACGACACCATCATATGTGTCTCCCCTTGAACTCTTTTGGGGAAAATTTCAATCATCGGCCTCAATGATAAACTGAAATGTAATTCTTATATACTATGAATGCATGTAATAGATAATTCAAATATCATAGTTCTATGAATGTAGAATAAAGATTGCGGCCTCATAAGTTTCTATAGGGATGGAGTAAGCGAACCAAGTAACAATTGCACAGCTTATATTGATCTTGTACATGGCCCCAGGTTCGCTAACTCATCCCTGAAAAAATTTGACACCAATGTGTCTGGCTCTCTTTGGAGAAAATTTGAATCATTGGCCACAATAAGAAATTGAAATGTAATCATACAAAACAATATTCAGGGATATACATAGGCGGGTACAAAAACAAGCCTAAATATTGTAATTATAAATAAAAACCAAAAATTAATCTTCAGCTACATGTTAAAAATACTTATGATCAAAACCATTCATATACATATGCATCATACCAATCATTAAAAGATCAGAAACAAATCAAGGATCATATATGTAGTTCCATATGAGAATAAATCAAGGGCCTCATAATTTGTTTTAGAGATGGAGTTGGAGAACCAAAGTACCAACAGCACAACCTATATTGTTTGTGTACATTGCTGCCTCAGGTTCACCAACCCATCCGTAAAACACGACACCACCATACGTGTCTCCCCTTGAACTTTGTTGGGGAAAATTTCAATCATCGGCCTCGGTGAGAAACTAAAATGTAATTCTTATACACTATAAATGCATGGAATAGATAATTCAAATTCATAGTTCTATGAATGTAGAACAAAGATTGTGGCATCATAAGTTTCTACAGGAATGGCATAAGCGAACCAAGTAACAATTGCACAACTTATATTGATCTTGTACATGGCCCTAGGTTCGCTAACTCATCCCTAAAAAAATTTGACACCAATGTGTCTGCCTCTCTTTGGGGCAAATTTGATCATTGGCCACAATAAGAAATTGAAATGTAATCGTACAAAACAATATTCAGGGATATACATATGCATCATACAACGCATTCATAGATCAGAAACAATACAAAGATTATATATATAGGTTCCATATGAGAAAAAAAATAGGGCCTCATTTTTTCAGCGATGGAGTCGGAGAACCAAAATACCAACAGCACAACCTATATTGTTTATGTGCATTGCTACCTCAGGTTCACTAACCATCCCTAAGAAAACGACACCATCAGATGCCCTTGCACTATTTTGGGGCAAAATTGAATCATTGGGCTCAGTAAGGAATAGAAATGTAATGTTATAGGCATGCTGTGTATCGAAATCAACACTCAACTAGCAAACTCAACTAGATGGCAGATGAGCAGATTGGGGTTTTGTGAATAGACGGATTGGGGTTTTGCGACTAGATGGCAGATGCATCAATCGACTGATCGAACCATATATATACTACCCTACTTCAAGAGCAAAAGAATCTGTACATGATTGAGCAAATCCTATGTATGAACAGTGAAATCTACGACTGCGACTAGAGAAGCTAGCAATGTAGTACCTCGGACTCCTCATCAGGAACCTCCTCCTTCAACTCGTCATTCTCCGCGATTGCGTCGAAGATTTCTTGTATGGTGATGGGGTCGTTGATGTAGAGCACCGGATTGCCTCCGCCTGCTGCCTACCCTCCATCCAGATCTGCCGCTGGCACCACGATGTTGTCGGCCACCTACTGCTCGGCGGCGAGGGCTACTGGCTGGATGGATGAGCTCGCACCCTCGACGGCATGGTGACAAGCGGCGTTCGTGCCCGGAGAAGACGCGTCCGCCTACTTGGCAACGACCGAGCCATTTGCTGCTGCGCCTTCAACTAGCTTCACCTCTGGCTCGTATCCATGCATACGCTTCATGGCGCACCAAGGGAAGGAGGTAGTGCAAGTGAGGGAGCTTCGACGCGCGATAGGTGCAGATTGGGGTCTTGGGACTAGACAGACTGGGGGAAAATGACACGAGCACATGGAAGAAGAAGGTCGAGGGGGGTTGTAAACACCGGACCGTTTGTAGTCCTCGAGTGGACAAGTGTGGTGGGCGGGGGGCTACCACGATCTCCACCTTTTTTTGGGTTCCCTTTTTTTGAAACAGACACGATCTCCACTTTAAAGCTGCATTGAAAACACGCTCATGGCAGACCTTGATTCGACTGCATGCAGGTGGTGCGGAACCAATTTCTAGCAACGTTAGATCTACTCAAGGGGGGCCCTTGACTCATGGAAGTTACTAGCGGTAGGGCCCAGTTGGAAGTGAGACTGAGAGTGCTACGTAAAAATTGGATATGTCTTATTAAAATCAAGTGGCAATAAATTGCAGCGTCCTGTCGACAACCGTGCACTCGATGACCCTGTTGCCCCGTGCATGTGTTGTAGTAGCAGTAGTAGCCTTTGCAGAATAGATTAAACGTGACATGACCACTCAACGAATTTTTCCATGGACGGCATCGTGTTCCTTCTTGTAGAGGGAGACGTCAAGATGGGGCCTCATCAAGATGGTAGCTCATTAACTGGCAGTTTGAAAGAGTACCCTTTTCCTCTCTCGCTAAACAGATGTTTCATTTTTCCTAAATTGGTAGCAAATCTAGAGAAGATTCTCTCTTCGATCCACGAACCTCTTTTTGCCTCTGATCAGGTAGCAAATCTAGAGCAGCAAATCACACCAGGCAGAATACATTCATTCAAAAAACAAAACAAATGTAGATATAGCTGTGCGCAACTAAATAGGATATAGAGATAGAAAGTAGGTTGCTTAACGAGGTTCGATGCATTCAGCCAGAAATAGGATGCAAGCAAAATATAGAAAATCAAAAGAAGCTGCTTAGCAGCAGCAGCCGCCACAGCAGCAGATACATTCAAGGACACATCCAACCCGTCCTTCATGCGCCCGCGCCTCCGCCTCCTCCCTCCGGCGCTTCCTCCAGTTCTTGCTGCCCAGTCCCTTGATCTTAGGGGCCTTGCACCTGATTGGAGGCATGCGACCCTCTTTGATGGCCACCCGCTGGAGGTTTCGGAGGTGAATGCCGAGAGCCCAGTGTTCAGCGATGTAGACGTTGATGTTCATGGTCTCGCGCTCGCCGCCTTTGTGGATGCCGGAGCCTGGGGCCTCTGCATGCTTCAGTAAGCAGTTGAAGTTTGTGCCGAAGAGACTCACCCAGCAGAAGGGGCAGCGCCAGGGGCTGCCCCTGAAGAAGGCATCATACTGGCCGACCCGCAACCTCCTCAGCACCTGACGAGTCTTTGTGTGCATGGACTCGTCACCGCTGCAGACGTCGCTGCCAGAACCCTATTGGAAGAAAAGGAAAATGGGGGAGTAGATGATGTAAGAAGATCGAGCAATCGAAATGTGAACAAGCGAATCCTAATAAACCAAGATCTAGCATCCAACAATGGGAACGGTAGAAGAACCAGGGAGGGGAGCAAACCCTAGTTACCTCCGACCATGGGTCGTCGATGCCGGTGTCGTAGGGGTTCAGCGGAGCGGTGTACTTATCTGGATCGTAGGTGCCCAAGAAGTGCTTGATCTGCTTGTGACCGGCAGGGGCCTCCTCGCCAGCGGGGGCTCCTCTTCGGCGGCTCCGTCGGTAGCGGGGACGGGTGCCTGGACAAAAATGGCGGTTGCCATCGATGCCTCGACTAGGGCCTAGACAGGGACGGCACTGCTTTCAATGCATCGAGGGGGACCGGTGAGGAGACGGGGGCCTCGTCGGCGGCTACTTCGGTAGCGGGGACGGGGGCCTGGACGGGAACGGCGGCTACCATCGATGGCTCGACTAGGGCCTGGACAGGGACGACGGCTGCATTCAACGCGTCGAGGGGGACCGGTGAGGAGCCGGTGGCCTCGGAGGCAACTATGGCCACCGTATCCTCCTCCGCCATCGCCGGCGTGGATGAGGTATTCTCGGGAGTTTGCAGATGCTGGTGGGACAGTGGAAAGGGTTGTGTGGGGTGAGTGAGAGAGAGTGAGAGTGGGTGTGCGGAGAGGGGCTCTATAGTTAAGTTGGATGGAAGCAAGGCACGTTTCATTGCACCACCATGCAACGTGCTATGCAGTCTACTGCACCGTGCACCACGACACGCGCACGATATTTCATGTTTTTTCCCAGGCCATGCATGGCAGTTCTGTATTGAGCCGCATGCAAAGGACGCACACACAATTTCTATGTACGAAGTTTGACTTGGCCCTAAAATTGGAGATAGTTAAAAGTGGAAATGTAGAGGGGAAGGTAGGTGGCTGTACGACGAGATTTGTGGGGTTGTGCTAGATCGGGTAGAGGGATGTGTTGATGGCTGCGAGTGACTCGATGAAGCCCGAGACATTAGGTCTCATAGAGCTCAGCTCTTCGGCCTCTGGCTAGCGCGTGCAAGCTTCTTATAGTGGGGCCCAGTTGGAAGTGAGATTGAGAGCCGCTGCATAAAAAATGGGATATGTCTTATTAAAATCAAGTGGCAATAAATTGCAAATGTCCATCGACGGCCGTGCACTCGATGGCGCATGTGTTTTGGCGTAGTAGTAGCAGTAGTAGGCTTTTCAGACTTGATTAAACATGACATGACCGCCCGACGATGTTTGCCATGGACGGCATCGTGTTCCTTCTTGTAGAAGTCTCGCTGAGGGAGACGCCCGTGCTGTCTCACGCTGTACTGTGAAGGGCATGACGTGTGTAACAATCATCGTTGGATCGCACAGAATCAACGGTTGGTGCGCACGATATGCGTGACAACTGTGACAACCAATCAGGGAGTAGCAGACAGGGTGAGCACATGTTTGGGCTTCTATGAAAGATAGAGAGAGGGGGGCAAAACTGAGTAGTATCAAAAAACCAAGGGTAAAGCTGAGTAGTATAAAAATGGAAAGTGAGTGTCTTGTACAATGAAATACATCATGGCATACATCAAATTATGCCAATATAGATCCACTAGAGTTCATTGGATGTGTGTTCTGCTCATAAACCACATCGACCCACTAGAGTTCATTGCATGTGTGTTATTGTCATAAACCACATGGATCCACTGGTGTCATTGCAAGTGTGTTCTTTTCATAAACCACATGTTGATCCACTAGTGTCATTGGATGTGTGTTCTTCTCACAAACCACACATGGATCCACCAGTGTCATTGCATGTGTGTTCTTCTCATGAACCACAGCTAGAGTCATTGCATGTCTGTTATTCTCACAAACCACATAAGGATACACCAGTGTCATTGCATGTGTGTACTTCTCATGAACCACAACCCATGTCATTGCATGTCTGTTCTTCTCATGAACCACAGTGAGTGTCATTGCATATGTGTTCCTCTCATTGTGTACACATGGATCCACCAGTGTGATTGGATGTGTGTTCTTCTCATGAACCACATCTAGAGTCATTGCATGTGTGTTATTCTCACAAACCACATAAGGATACACCAGTGTCATTGCATGTGTGTTCTTCTCATGAACCACAACTAGAGTCATTGGATGTGTGTTCTTTTCATGAACCACATAAGGATCCACCGGTGTCATTGGATGTTTGTTCTTCTCATGAACCAGACATGGATCCACCAGTGTCATTGCATGTCTGCTCTTTTCATTA
This sequence comes from Avena insularis, assembly GCA_023614405.1. NCBI lineage: Eukaryota > Viridiplantae > Streptophyta > Magnoliopsida > Poales > Poaceae > Avena > Avena insularis. The sequence goes on from CM042694.1 coordinate 523,999,333, forward strand.
ACCATAGTTTGAGTCATTGCATGTCTGTTCTTTTCACAAACCACATATCACCAGTGTCATTGCATGCGTGTTTTTCTCATGAACCACACATGGATCGACACAGTGTGATTGCATGTCTGTTCTTTCCAGAAACCACATATGGATCCACCAGTATCATTGCATGTGTGTTCTTTTCACAAACCACATATCACCAGTGTCATTGCATGTGTGTTCTTCTCACAAAGGACACATGGATCCACCAATGTCATTGCATGTCTGCTCTTTTCATTAACCACAGTTAGAGTCATTGCATGTGTGTTCTTTTCACAAACCACAGCTAGAGTCATTGCATGTGTGTTCTTCTCACAAACCACATAAGGATCCACAAGTGTCATTGGATGTGTGTTCTTTTCATGAACCACACCTAGTGTCATTGTATGTATGTTCCTCTCACAAACCACACATGGATCCACCAGTGTCATTGCATGTGTGTTCTTCTCATGAACCACAGCTAGAGTCATTGCATGTCTGTTCTTCTCACAAACCACATAAGGATACACCAGTGTCATTGCATGTGTGTTGTTCTCATGAACCACACATGGATCCACCAAGTGTGATTGCATGTCTGTTATTTTCACAAACCACATATGGATCCACTAGTGTCATTGCATGTGTGATCTTTTCATAAACCACACCCAGTGTCATTGCATGTATGTTCCTCTCATAAACCACACATGGATCCACCAGTGTCATTGCATGTGTGTTCTTCTCATGAACCACAGCTAGAGTCATTGCATGTCTGTTATTCTCACAAACCACATAAGGATACACCAGTGTCATTGCATGTGCGTTCCTCTCATAGTGTACACATGGATCCACCAGTGTCATTGGATGTGTGTTCCTCTCATGAACCACATCTAGAGTCATGGCACGTGTGTTCTTCTCACAAACTACATAAGGATACACCAGTGTCATTGCATGTGTGTTCTTCTCATGAACCACAACTAGAGTCATTGGATGTGTGTTCTTCTCATGAACCACAGCTAGAGTCATTGCATGTGTGTTCTTTTCACAAACCATTGCTAGAGTCATTGCATGTGTGTTGTTCTCACAAACCACATAAGGATACACCAGTGTCATTGCATGTGTGTTCTTCTCATGAAGCACATAAGGATACACTAGTGTCATTGGATGTGTGTTCTTCTCATGAACCATATCTAGACTCATTGCATGTATGTTCTTTTCACAAACCACATAAGGATACACCAGTGTCACTGCATGTGTGTTCTTCTCATGAACCACACCCAAGATTCATTGGTGTTGTTCTTTTTCACAACAAAGGTATCACACACCATCTGATGTCATTCTTGTGAATGTCCACTTCTGTATGTGTTTCTATATGCATCACATTATGTGTTTATTTTTCCTCATTGCATATATAGACATGTCCCCCTCACAATTGGTGTTGTTCTTTGTTCATGAACCACTTCATTTCAGATAATGTCGCTTTCATGAACCACACATGGATCCACCCAGTGTGATTGCATGTCTGTTCTTTTCACAAACCACATATGGATCCACCAGTGTCATTCCATGTGTGTTCTTTTCACAAACCACATATCACTAGTGTCATTGCATGTGGGTTCTTCTCAGAAACCACACATGGATCCACCAGTGTCATTGCATGTCTGCTCTTTTCATTAACCACAGTTAGAGTCATTGCAGGTGTGTTCTTTTCACAAACCAGAGCTAGAGTCATTACATGTGTGTTCTTCTCACAAACCACATAAGGATCCACTAGTGTCATTGGATGTGTGTTCTTTTCATGAACCACACCTAGTGTCATTGCATGTATGTTCCTCTCACAAACCACACATGGATCCACTAGTGTCATTGCATGTGTGTTCTTCTCGTGAACCACAGCTAGAGTCATTGCATGTGTGTTCTTTTCACAAACCACTGCGAGAGTCATTGCATGTGTGTTCTTCTCACAAACCACATAAGGATACACCAGTGTCATTGCATGTGTGTTCTTCTCATGAACCACATAAGGATACACCAGTGTCATTGGATGTGTGTTCTTCTCATGAACCACAGCTAGAGTCATTGCATGTCTATTCTTCTCACAAACCACATAAGGATACAACAGTGTAATTGCATGTGTGTTGTTCTCATGAACCACACCCAGTGTCATTGCATGTGTGTTCCTCTCACAGTGTACACATGGATCCACCAGTGTCATTGGATGTGTGTTCTTCTCATGAACCACATCTAGAGTCATTGCACGTGTGTTCTTCTCACAAACTACATAAGGATACACCAGTGTCATTGCATGTGTGTTCTTCTCATGAACCACAACTAGAGTCATTGGATGTGTGTTCTTCTCATGAACCACAGCTAGAGTCATTGCATGTGTGTTCTTTTCACAAACCACTGCTAGAGTCATTGCATGTGTGTTCTTCTCACGAACCACATAAGGATACACCAGTGTCATTGCTTGTGTGTTCTTCTCGTGAACCACATAAGGATACACCAGTGTCATTGGATGTGTGTTCTTCTCATGAACCATATCTAGACTCATTGCATGTATGTTCTTCTCACAAACCACATAAGGATACACCAGTGTCATTGCATGTGTGTTCTTCTCATGAACCACACCCAGTGTGATTGCATGTGTGTTCCTCTCACAGTGTACACATGGATCCACCAGTGTCATTCGATGTGTGTTCTTCTCATGAACCACATCTAGAGTCATTTCATGTGTGTTATTCTCACAAACCACATAAGGATACACCAGTGTCATTGCATGTGTGTTCTTCTCATGAACCGTAGCTAGAGTCATTGGATTTGTGTTCTTTTCATGGACCACATAACGATCCACCGGTGTCATTGGATGTGTGTCCTTCTCATGAACCACACGTGGATCCACCAGTGTCATTGCATGTCTGCTCTTTTCATTAACCACAGTTAGAGTCATTGCATGTGTGTTTTTCTGACAAACCACATAAGGATACACCAGTGTCATTGCGTGTGTGTTCTTCTCATGAACCACACATGGATCCACCCAGTGTGATTGCATGTCTGTTCTTTTCAGAAACCACATATGGATCCACCAGTGTCATTGCATGTATGTTCTTTTCACATACCACATATCACTAGTGTCATTGCATGTGTGTTCTTCTCACAAACCACACATGGATCCACCAGTGTCATTGCATGTCAACTCTTTTCATTAACCACAGTTAGAGTCATTGCATGTGTGTTCTTTTCACAAACCACAGCTAGAGTCATTGCATGTGTGTTCTTCTCACAAAACACATAAGGATACGCCAATGTCATTGCATTTGTGTTCTTCTCATGAACCACACCGAGTGTCAGTGCATGTGTGTTCCTCTCATAGTGTACACATGGATCCACCAGTGTCATTGGATGTGTGTTCTTCTCATGAACCACATCTAGAGTCATTGCATGTGTGTTCTTCTCACAAACCACATAAGGATACACCAGTGTCATTGCATGTGTGTTCTTCTCATGAACCACAACTAGAGTCATTGGATGTGTGTTCTTTTCATGAACCACATAAGGATCCACCGGTGTCATCGGATGTTTGTTCTTCTCATGAACCAGACATGGATCCACCAGTGTCATTGCATGTCTGCTCTTTTCATTAACCACAGTTTGAGTCATTGCATGTCTGTTCTTTTCACAAACCACATATCACCTGTGTCATTGCATGCGTGTTTTTCTCATGAACCACACATGGATCAACCCAGTGTGTTGCATGTCTGTTCTTTTCAGAAACCACATATGGATCCACCAGTATCATTGCATGTGTGTTCTTTTCACAAACCACATATCACCAGTGTCATTGCATGTGTGTTCTTCTCACAAACCACACATGGATCCTCCAATGTCATTGCATGTCTGCTCTTTTCATTAACCACAGTTAGAGTCATTGCATGTGTGTTCTTTTCACAAACCACAGCTAGAGTCATTGCATGTCTGTTCTTTTCATGAAGCACACCCAGTGTCATTGCATGTGTGTTCTTCTCATAAACTACATATGGATCCACCAGTGTCATTGCATGTGTGTTCTTCTCATGAACCACATCTAGAGTCATTGCATGTCTGTTATTCTCACAAACCACATAAGGGTACACCAGTGTCATTGCATGTGTTTTCTTTTCATGAACCACACCCAGTGTCATTGCATGTGTGTTCCTCTCACATACCACACATGGATGCACCAGTGTCATTGCATGTTTGTTCTTCTCATGAACAAAACCCAGAGTCATTGCATGTCTGTTCTTCTCACAAACCACATAAGGATCCACCAGTGACATTGGATGTGTGTTCTTTTCATGAACCACACCTAGTTTCATTGGATGTTTGTTCTTCTCACGAACCACACATGGATCCACCAGTGTCATTGCTTGTGTGTTCTTCTCATGAACCACACATGGATCCACCAAGTGTGATTGCATGTCTGTTCTTTTCACAAACCACATATGGATCCACTAGTATCATTGCATGTGTGTTCTTTTCATAAACCACACCCAGTGTCATTGCATGTATGTTCCTCTCATATACCACACATGGATCCACCAGTGTCATTGCATGTGTGTTCTTCTCATGATCCACAGCTAGAGTCATTGCATGTCTGTTATTCTCACAAACCACATAAGGATACACCAGTGTCATTGCATGTGTGTTCTTCTCATGAACCACACCTAGTGTCATTGCATGTGTGTTCCTCTCATAGTGTACACATGGATCCACAAGTGTCATTGGATGTGCGTTCTTCTCATGGACCACATCTAGAGTCATTGCACGTGTGTTCTTCTCACAAAGTACATAAGGATACACCAGTGTCATTGTATGTGTGTTCTTCTCATGAACCACAACTAGAGTTATTGGATGTGTGTTCTTCTCATGAACCACAGCTAGAGTCATTGCATGTGTGTTCTTTTCACAAACCATTGCTAGAGTCATTGCGTGTGTGTTCTTCTAACAAACCACATAAGGATACACTAGTGTCATTGCATGTGAGTTCTTCTCATGAACCACACATGGATCCACCCAGTGTGATTGCATGTCTGTTCTTTTCATAAACCACATATGGATCCACCAGTGTCATTGCATGTATGTTCTTTTCACAAACCACATATCACTAGTGTCATTGCATGTGTGTTCTTCTCACAAACCACACATGGATCCACCAGTGTCATTGCATGTCTGCTCTTTTCATTAGCTACAGTTAGAGTCATTGCATGTGAGTTCTTTTCACAAACCACAGCTAGAGTCATTGCATGTGTGTTCTTCTCACAAACCACACAAGGATACACCAACGTCATTGCATTTGTGTTCTTCTCATGAACCACAGTGAGTGTCATTGCATATGTGTTCCTCTCATTGTGTACACATGGATCCACCGGTGTGATTGGATGTGTGTTCTTCTCATGAACCACATCTAGAGTCATTGCATGTGTGTTCTTCTCACAAACCACATAAGGATACACCAGTGTCATTGCATGTGTGTTCTTCTCATGAACCACAGCTAGAGTCATTGGATGTGTGTTCTTTTCATGAACCACATAAGGATCCACCGGTGTCATTGGATGTTTGTTCTTCTCATGAACCAGACATGGATCCACCAGTGTCATTGCATGTCTGCTCTTTTCATTAACCACAGTTTGAGTCATTGCATGTCTGTTCTTTTCACAAACCACATATCACCAGTGTCATTGCATGCGTGTTTTTCTCATGAACCACACATGGATTGACCCAGTGTGATTGCATGTCTGTTCTTTCCAGAAACCACATATGGATCCACCAGTATCATTGCATGTGTGTTCTTTTCACAAACCACATATCACCAGTGTCATTGCATGTGTGTTCTTCTCACAAAGGACACATGGATCCACCAATGTCATTGCATGTCTGCTCTTTTCATTAACCACAGTTAGAGTCATTGCATGTGTGTTCTTTTCACAAACCACAGCTAGAGTCATTGCATGTGTGTTCTTCTCACAAACCACATAAGGATCCACAAGTGTCATTGGATGTGTGTTCTTTTCATGAACCACACCTAGTGTCATTGTATGTATGTTCCTCTCACAAACCACACATGGATCCACCAGTGTCATTGCATGTGTGTTCTTCTCATGAACCACAGCTAGAGTCATTGCATGTCTGTTCTTCTCACAAACCACATAAGGATACACCAGTGTCATTGCATGTGTGTTGTTCTCATGAACCACACATGGATCCACCAAGTGTGATTGCATGTCTGTTATTTTCACAAACCACATATGGATCCACTAGTGTCATTGCATGTGTGTTCTTTTCATAAACCACACCCAGTGTCATTGCATGTATGTTCCTCTCATAAACCACACATGGATCCACCAGTGTCATTGCATGTGTGTTCTTCTCATGAACCACAACTAGAGTCATTGCATGTCTGTTATTCTCACAAACCACATAAGTATACACCAGTGTCATTGCATGTGCGTTCCTCTCATTGTGTACACATGGATACACCAGTGTCATTGGATGTGTGTTCCTCTCATGAAGCACATAAGGATACACTAGTGTCATTGGATGTGTGTTCTTCTCATGAACCATATCTAGACTCATTGCATGTATGTTCTTTTCACAAACCACATAAGGATACACCAGTGTCACTGCATGTGTGTTCTTCTCATGAACCACACCCAGTGTCATTGCATGTGTGTTCCTCTCACAGTGTACACATGGATCCACCAGTGTCATTCGATGTGTGTTCTTCTCATGAACCACATCTAGAGTCATTTCATGTGTGTTCTTCTCACAAACCACATAAGGATACACCAGTCTCATTGCATGTGTGTTCTTCTCATGAACCGCAGCTAGATTCATTGGATGTGTGTTCTTTTCATGAACCACATAACGATCCACCGGTGTCATTGGATTTGTGTTCTCATGAACCACATGTGGATCCACCAGTGTCACTGCATGTCTACTCTTTTCATTAACCATAGTTTGAGTCATTGCATGTCTGTTCTTTTCACAAACCACATATCACCAGTGTCATTGCATGCGTGTTTTTCTCATGAACCACACATGGATCCACCCAGTGTGATTGCATGTCTGTTCTTTTCACAAACCACATATGGATCCACCAGTGTCATTCCATGTGTGTTCTTTTCACAAACCACATATCACTAGTGTCATTGCATGTGGGTTCTTCTCAGAAACCACACATGGATCCACCAGTGTCACTGCATGTCTGCTCTTTTCATTAACCACAGTTAGAGTCATTGCAGGTGTGTTCTTTTCACAAACCCGAGCTAGAGTCATTACATGTGTGTTCTTCTCACAAACCACATAAGGATCCACTAGTGTCATTGGATGTGTGTTCTTTTCATGAACCACACCTAGTGTCATTGCATGTATGTTCCTCTCACAAACCACACATGGATCCACCAGTGTCATTGCATGTGTGTTCTTCTCGTGAACCACAGCTAGAGTCATTGCATGTGTGTTCTTTTCACAAACCACTGCGAGAGTCATTGCATGTGTGTTCTTCTCACAAACCACATAAGGATACACCAGTGTCATTGCATGTGTGTTCTTCTCATGAACCACATAAGGATACACTAGTGTCATTGGATGTGTGTTCTTCTCATGAACCACAACTAGAGTCATTGCATGTCTATTCTTCTCACAAACCACATAAGGATACACCAGTGTAATTGCATGTGTGATGTTCTCATGAACCACACCCAGTGTCATTGCATGTGTGTTCCTCTCATAGTGTACACATGGATCCACCAGTGTCATTGGATGTGTGTTCTTCTCATGAACCACATCTAGAGTCATTGCACGTGTGTTCTTCTCACAAACTACATAAGGATACACCAGTGTCATTGCATGTGTGTTCTTCTCATGAACCACAACTAGAGTCATTGGATGTGTGTTCTTCTCATGAACCACAGCTAGAGTCATTGCATGTGTGTTCTTTTCACAAACCACTGCTAGAGTCATTGCATGTGTGTTCTTCTCACAAACTACATAAGGATACAGTAGTGTCATTGCATGTGTGTTCTTCTCACGAACCACATAAGGATACACCAGTGTCATTGGATGTGTGTTCTTCTCATGAACCACAGCTAGACTCATTGCATGTATGTTCTTCTCACAAACAACATAAGGATACACCAGTGTCATTGCATGTGTGTTCTTCTCATGAACCACACCCACTGTCATTGCATGTGTGTTCCTCTCACAGTGTACACATGGATCCACCAGTGTCATTCGATGTGTGTTCTTCTCATGAACCACATCTAGAGTCATTTCATGTGTGTTCTTCTCACAAACCACATAAGGATACACCAGTGTCATTGCATGTGTGTTCTTCTCATGAACCGCAGCTAGAGTCATTGGATTTGTGTTCTTTTCATGAACCACATAAGGATCCACCGGTGTCATTGGATGTGTGTTGTTCTCATGAACCACACGTGGATCCACCAATGTCATTGCATGTCTGCTCTTTTCATTAACCACAGTTAGAGTCATTGCATGTGTGTTCTTCTCACAAACCACATAAGGATACACCAGTGTCATTGCATGTGTGTTCTTCTCATGAACCAAACATGGATCCACCCAGTGTGATTGCATGTCTGTTCTTTTCATAAACCACATATGGATCCACCAGTGTCATTGCATGTATGTTCTTTTCACAAACCACATATCACTAGTGTCATTGCATGTGTGTTCTTCTCACAAACCACACATGGATCCACCAGTGTCATTGCATGTCTTCTCTTTTCATTAACCACAGTTAGAGTCACTACATGTGTGTTCTTTTCACAAACCACAGCTAGAGTCATTGCATGTGTGTTCTTCTCACAAACCACATAAGGATACACCAATGTCATTGCATTTGTGTTCTTCTCATGAACCACACCGAGTGTCATTGCATGTGTGTTCCTCTCATAGTGTACACATGGATCCACCAGTGTCATTGGATGTGTGTTCTTCTCATGAACCACATCTAGAGTCATTGCATCTGTGTTCTTCTCCCAAACCACATAAGGATACACCAGTGTCATTGCATGTGTGTTCTTCTCATGAACCACATAAGGATACACCAGTGTCATTGGATGTGTGTTCTTCTCATGAACCACAACTAGAGTCATTGCATGTTTATTCTTCTCACAAACCACATAAGGATACACCAGTGTAATTGCATGTGTGTTGTTCTCATGAACCACACCAAGTGTCATTGCATGTGTGTTCCTCTCACAGTGTACACATGGATCCACCAGTGTCATTGGATGTGTGTTCTTCTCATGAACCACATCTAGAGTCATTGCACGTGTGTTCTTCTCACAAACTACATAAGGATACACCAGTGTCATTGCATGTGTGTTCTTCTCATGAACCACAACTAGAGTCATTGGATGTGTGTTCTTCTCATGAACCACAGCTAGAGTCATTGCATGTGTGTTCTTTTCACAAACCACTGCTAGAGTCATTGCATGTGTGTTCTTCTCACAAACTACATAAGGATACACTAGTGTCATTGCATGTGTGTTCTTCTCATGAACCACATAAGGATACACCAGTGTCATTGGATGTGTGTTCTTCTCATGAACCACAGCTAGACTCATTGCATGTATGTTCTTCTCACAAACAACATAAGGATACACCAGTGTCATTGCATGTGTGTTCTTCTCATGAACCACACCCACTGTCATTGCATGTGTGTTCCTCTCACAGTGTACACATGGTTCCACCAGTGTCATTCGATGTGTGTTCTTCTCATGAACCACATCTAGAGTCATTTCATGTGTGTTCTTCTCACAAACCACATAAGGATACACCAATGTCATTGCATGTGTGTTCTTCTCATGAACCGCAGCTAGAGTCATTGGATTTGTGTTCTTTTCATGAACCACATAAGGATCCACCGGTGTCATTGGATGTGTGTTCTTCTCATGAACCACACGTGGATCCACCAATGTCATTGCATGTCTGCTCTTTTCATTAACCACAGTTAGAGTCATTGCATGTGTGTTCTTCTCACAAACCACATAAGGATACACCAGTGTCATTGCATGTGTGTTCTTCTCATGAACCAAACATGGATCCACCCAGTGTGATTGCATGTCTGTTCTTTTCATAAACCACATATGGATCCACCAGTGTCATTGCATGTATGTTCTTTTCACAAACCACATATCACTAGTGTCATTGCATGTGTGTTCTTCTCACAACCCACACATGGATCCACCAGTGTCATTGCATGTCTTCTCTTTTCATTAACCACAGTTAGAGTCACTACATGTGTGTTCTTTTCACAAACCACAGCTAGAGTCATTGCATGTGTGTTCTTCTCACAAACCACATAAGGATACACCAATGTCATTGCATTTGTGTTCTTCTCATGAACCACACCGAGTGTCATTGCATGTGTGTTCCTCTCATAGTGTACACATGGATCCACCACTGTCATTGGATGTGTGTTCTTCTCATGAACCACATCTAGAGTCATTGCATGTGTGTTCTTCTAACAAACCTCATAAGGATACACCAGTGTCATTGCATGTGTGTTCTTCTCATGAATCACAGCTAGAGTCATTGGATGTGTGTTCTTTTCATGAACCACATAAGGATCCACCGGTGTCATTGGATATGTGTTCTTCTCTTGAACCAGACATGGATCCACCAGTGTCATTGCATGTCTGCTCTTTTCATTAACCACAGTTTGAGTGATTGCATGTCTGTTCTTTTCACAAACCACATATCACCAGTGTCATTGCATGCGTGTTTTTCTCATGAACCACACATGGATCGACCCAGTGTTATTGCATGTCTGTTCTTTTCAGAAACCACATATGGATCCACCAGTATCATTGCATGTGTGTTCTTTTCACAAACCACATATCACCAGTGTCATTGCATGTGTGTTCTTCTCACAAACCACACATGGATCCACCAATGTGATTGCATGTCTGCTCTTTTCATTAACCACAGTTAGAGTCATTACATGTGTGTTCTTTTCACAAACCACAGCTAGAGTCATTGCATGTGTGTTCTTCTCACAAACCACATAAGGATCCACAAGTGTCATTGGATGTGTGTTCTTTTCATGAACCACACCCAGTGTCATTGTGTTGGGGGGATACCCCCGGGTAGGGTCACTCCAGGGTATAAAGGCCGAGTTAACCGAGGTTCGACAAGGTCAAAGCGGATGCTGTCCGGGTCACCTCAAGGCAGGCCGGATCACGGAGTAACCCGGACCAGGGGGGGTCGCCTAACATTATCTCGGCCGACTTAAGGATTAAGTCAGAAGTGCTTGTCTAACTTGTATGCAGGAACATGTATGGCCGGATGTACTATGATCCGGGTCCCGTTTAGCTTCTGGGAGAAGGAAGGAATCTCGCTGGTCAAAAAGAATATGCCTCCACGTATGCCCTAGGCAGAGACCAAGCCACCTCTATATAAGGGGGGCTAGGGTTTCAGTAGAGGGGGTTGGGTTTTCTTCTATTCTAATTTGGCTAAGGTTTTAGGTCTGAACTATGGGTAAGAGTAAGAGAGCTCCTTCTTCCTCCTCTCACCAATACATCTCTAGGAGCACTTGTAATCTTGAAAGGAAAGCAATACAAACTTCTGTGTGGAGAATCACTTCACTATCCCTCCCTGGATTCCCCTAGCGTGTATTAGTCCCCACCTTTATCCTATCCATGGCATCTGCCGTGACACCACCACGACAGTTGGCGCCCACCGTGGGGAAAGCGGCGCTAGCAGGGGTCAAGATCCGGACGGGAAACTTCATCGCCACCGGCGAACGCATCGTCTCCGGGCTCGTTCAGCGCTTTGGAGCGCTGGACTTCGTCAGGGACAAAGCAGGCTGCTTCGGCACGAGCCCACTTCCATGCAACATCCTCTTCGTCAAGCTCGGCGCGCACAAGTTCTACGTTGCTATGGACGTAACGTGCGCTCATCCGCGCCGCGTCGTTGAAGCAGGGGAACCACCCCTCACTGTGGCTCGCGGGGCGCGTATCGTTCGCTCCCCGGACCATGTAGAGGTGATGATGACCACGCCTTGTGCGGGCGTAAACAAGGATCCGGCGCCAGATCCGGAGGTAACGCCTAAGGAACCAAGGAAAGCTAGAGGTCCTCCACTAGAGAGGCCGGAAAATGTGCTGAGAGAGGCGATGGATAGCTTGGCAAACCCTGTAGTAGCAGCAGTAGATCCGACTCGGGCGCAGGCCGAACTGGAGGAAACTAGACAAAAGATGCGTTGACCCGGAAGAAGGGCTTGACATCCTCCGAGATATACACCAAGGAGAATGCGGGCATCATGCTTCATCCAGAGCCTTGGCGGCAAAAGCATTCCGGCATGGGTTCTACTGGCCAAGTGCCTTAGAACAAGTAGAAGATCTCGTGAGAAAATGCAATGGTTGTTAGAGGTATGATACTAAGACACATATGCCAATGTCGGAACTCAAGACCATACCAATCACATGGCCATTTGCCGTATGGTGCTTGGATATGGTTGGTTCGTTTAAACCAGCAAGGGGAAACATGACTCACATTTTGGTCATGGTGGATAAATTTACGAAGTCGGTCGAAGTAAAGCCTATTAGAAAATGTGATGGGGCTACGGCCGTAACGTTTCTCAAAGATATAATCCTGAGGTACGGTTACCCACATAGTATCATAACTGATAATGGCACAAATTTTGCAGAAGGAGCGTTTGTGCATTTCTGCCGGGATAAGAGGATCCGGCTGGACGTAGCCTCGGTAGCCCACCCTGCATCAAACGGACAAGTGGAAAGATCCAACGAATTAGTACTATCCGGGATAAAACCCCGGCTTATTGAGCCGCTGCAAAGATCAGCAGGGTGCTGGATAGAAGAACTACCAGCGGTACTGTGGAGTTTAAGAACAACTCCGAATCGATCAACAGGCTATACGCCGTTTTTTCTGGTATATGGGCGGTTATATTACCAAACGACATAGAGCATGATTCTCCTAGGGTCACCCAATACACGTAAGCCGGGTGCAAGAAGCCCGCAAAATGATGTTGCTCATGGAAGAAGCGAGACAATGGCATCGCCAGATCCGCCATATATCAGCAAAATCTCTGATGCTATCATAGCCGGAAAGTGTGCCCCCGAGTCTTTCGGGAAGGCAATCTGGTGCTCCGGTTGGTACAACGTACTACTGGCATGCATAAATTATCCCCCCCATGGGAAGGGCCATTCATCGTGAGCAAAGCATTGCACAATGATTCTTATTATCTTATAGATGCAAAGCAACAAGAAAAGAACAAGGCAGACAGGTCCGGAGAGGAATCTAAGCGACCATGGAATGTAGCACTACTTCGTCCTTTCTACACTTAGCTAAGAAGGGTATGTATCCGAGTCGTCTCATATGTCGGTATGTATGTCAGCAATGAGCTTATCAATGAAATATTAGCACCTCGAGCAGTAACTCGGGGACTGCCTTAATAATTTTTGTTGTTGTCTCTTGTGCGTTAGCTGGAATAAGTTGTTCTACTTAACTCGGATTAGTAATGTGTGAGCACCAAAAACCCTACTCCTCAACTTGCTGCTGTCCAACAAGAATTGGCTTCATGGCAAGCAAGAGAACAAGTTTGGAATTGCGTAGCACATGAAAAGCGACTAAGTAAAAGAATTTATTCGAGCCAACGTTTGTTTTTCGGACTAACCCTGTATTTATTTTCAAGTTATTATGCAGCTTTATTTTTGAGCTAAGTCTAAAAGTTTCCTAGTATTGTTAAGATAATTTTTGAAGCTCGGATTCGTAAGTTATAAAACTGAATCAAGGTAGACACGATCCGAGCCAAAAGATTGGACGAACAAGAAAAAGAAACTCGGGGACTACGCCCAAGTTAACCTGGTATAAGAACTTAGTAGCAAAATATCACATATACACGGGATACAGTTCCGCCCGGCATACCAGGGATCTGTTAAATTTCCAAGTTTCTTTTTTTTGACTTAAGGAGCAGCAGGAGGAGGAAGTTCAGCGTCGTCTTTGCTGTCTTCAATATCTGAGGCATCGCCTTCTTCGTCCTCATCCAACCCGTCTTCAGCGTTCTCAGCGTTCTCGTCCCCAACGGATTCCAGGAAGCTCGGTCCTTCAGCCCATTCATGGATAGGAGAGTATTCGATGAGGCTGTGGGCGCAAGCCTGGCGCCAAGCTACCCACTCCGGGTCATTAGTCCATCTGGATCCGGTGCGCAGGCGTGTAAGGAGGCTGAGGTCGATCTTCTCATACCATGTGAGTATGTGATGAAGGACAAGATTGCGGCAGACGCCCAATGGACTCTCTCCGTAGATCGAGCTAGGTCTCGGTCTCCATTAGCTTCTCGACGAGAATCGCGGTGGTCTCCGGTATCTTCTCCGGCCGTAACGTGTTGAAGATGCGAATCGCAGTGTCGAGGATATCCTTGCCATAGTTCTTGATGAGTTCCACGCAGATGACAAGTCACCAACAGGTCCTCCATGTCGAGGGAACCTCCTCACCATCGGGGCAGGAGTACCCTTGCTCGGTGGAAATCTGCAACCGCGCTTGCAATAGTGGTGCCTCGTGAAATTTGCACGAGCAAGACAAAGGAAGAAGGTAAAGAAAAGACATATGAAGTAACCTGGAAAAGTATGTCGGATAAGGGAAGGAACTTACGTGATATATGGCTGAGGATCCGGGTCAACTCCTTGATGCAGTCATCGCGTCTCTTGCGAAGTTGCTCAAGCTCAGCGTTTGCCGACCCAAGCTGGATGTCGGATTCTTTGAGTAGGTCCTGGTGCATGGAGATCTGGAGAGTAAGGTGCTCGCGCTCTTCTGTGATGTTCTAGCCAACCTTTTGGAGCTCGGTTTGGTGCTGGGCCTTCATCTTCTCCATCTCAGCCTTGAGCCTGGAAATCTCATTATCCTTGGTCCGGAGGAGAGCGAGTTCATCATCTTTTTTCTTCAGCTCGGCTTGATGCTGCCCTGCTTGTTCGAGAAAATGCAGCATCATATCAGGCACGGGCAGACTATCCTCAAGCGATGCTGAAATAGTATGTTGACCCGGCAAAGCCAAGGAATGAATGTTTGCCGAGCCAAGAAGAAAAGGAAATGGAAAACACTATAAGGTCGGACAAAAAGGACATACCCTTGATTTGCTCCAAGTTCTTCCGCATGATCTTGTTCTCAGCCTCCACCCCAGCTGCAGAAACCGAATGATGAGATTAGTTCGGCAGAAGAAGATGAAAAAAAACGGAAAAGCACCAAGGGAGAAACTTACCCCTTTTCTCATGTTCCGCGATAAGTGCAACGTGCTTTGCACGTAGCATCTTGTGGGTATCCAGCAGGCGTTGGAATTCAGCACTCCGGCGATTGGTGGTCACCTGAAAAAAGTACAGAAGCGTAAATTAGCTTGATGTATATTCGAAGCGTACAAGATCCGGGCCAAGTGGAACTTAACCCGGCTCTAGGTGTGTGAATATTCGAAGTGTACAGAGATCCGGGCCAAGTGGAACTTAACCCGGCTCTAGGTGTGTGCATATTCGAAGTGTACAGAGATCCGGGCTAAGTGGAACTTAACCCGGCTCTAGGTGTGTGCATATTCGAAGTTATCATGGAGCTACGTTAGTTTTCTAATGAGCATCCGGCCGAGTAACAAGTTACTCCCCCGGAGGCTCGGGGACTAATGGTTATTATCTACAGCATGTAAAGGAGAAGCGACATACCTCCATCATCCGCCCCGCGAGGTTAATTGCCTTAGCGGCTGTGTTCATTTGGGCGGAAAATTCTGCGGGGCCGAACTTTTCCGGAAGATCGTCGTTGTGGACAAACTCCGCATTGTTCCAGTTCATGACGAACTCAATCAGGCTCAGAGGGTACCACTCACCGGTGGGCATATGGGGTGCCACCAAGCCCTTCGCATGCGCTTCTTTCCTCTCAACCAAGGCAAGGGCTGGGCTAGTATGCAGAACCATTTGATGCGCATCAGTTGGCTCGGCAAGGGCATCCTTCGCTGCTGGAGCTTTCTTGGGAAGCATTGACGCTAGGGTTCGCTGCCCAGCCTCGACGAATGGTGACTTGGTAGCATCCAGAGCCTTTTTTCCCTTGGCTTGCTGGGAAGAAGTAACTGCAGTGGATTTCCCCTTAGGAGCTGCTGGGGTAGTTCCTCGCCGAGGTTGATATGACTCGGACGAGGCGGAAGAACTTGGCGCTGGAGCTCTTATAGCTGGACTTGCTGCGGTTGCTGATTTTCTTGGTGCCGGAACGGGTGCTGGTGCTGGTTCGGTCGCTGGTACTGGAGCTGTTGCTGGTGCTGGGGATGGTGCTGGTGTCGAGGTAGTCTCGGTGGCTGCTGGTTGCGGCGATGCCGAAGTTGTGGATGCCGTCGCCTCGG
Organism: Avena insularis; assembly: GCA_023614405.1. Taxonomy (NCBI): domain Eukaryota; kingdom Viridiplantae; phylum Streptophyta; class Magnoliopsida; order Poales; family Poaceae; genus Avena; species Avena insularis. The sequence goes on from CM042694.1 coordinate 524,015,729, forward strand.
CTGGTCCGGTCTCTCCCGCTCTGAGGTTGCACTCCTCTTGGCGAGGTAGTGCGAAACCCGGAGCAACCGCCGAACCCTCTGGAATAGGGCTCGGCGGACATGACTCGTCGTCACGAGGGGGACAAGGGCTAGATCGGAGCGGTGAAGAGATGCTAGATCCGCTCCGAGGGACCTCCACCAGAGCCCTGCAGAAGAGAATAATGTCAGAAGAGAAATTACAACGATGCAAGGAAAAGTGGGTTACGGAAAGAAAAATGACTTACACATCCGAGGTTTGGGCCTCCTTGGGTTTCCGAGCCCTTCGAAAGTCGGGCTTGAGGCGCTTTTGTCTCCGCCTTCTTCGCCTTTTATGGCTGGAAGGTCCGGAGAAGGAACTTGGTGCGGCTCCGCGCTTCTTCTTCGGCGCCACCGGAACCGGTACGCCCATATCAAGCGGAGGATCCTCGTGGATATGCCCACCGGGGTTAGCTGATGCCGGAAAGGCAAAAGAAAGAGGGATAGCCTCAACAGGTTCAATCACCTCGACATTCGAGTCATCCTCATCATCGGGCCAGTCTCTAATAGAAGGGAATTTACTGGTGGGTCGTTTTGTAGCGTCGGTCATAGGGAGAAACATCTCCTGGTCCGGCTCCTCCTCATCCGGGGTCTCTCGGTCCGGCGCCACTTAAGGGTCGGATTCGTGCCGTCCTCAAGGGTCTGCTGAAGGAATAGATGAGAAAAAGAATGAAGAACAGAGTCAAAAGTACAACAAAAACCGAAGCTTACCGCAGGAGGGAGCCTGTCACGACAAAAGTGCTCAATTTCCCACGTCCACTCAGCAGAGAAATCCTTGTGGGTGGTGAAGAGAGCCTTAACCCGGCAAAAAATCTCCGTGTTGCTCAGCTCGAAGGAGGAGGTCCGGTTGGGGTCGCGGCCGAAACTCATGTGGCACACCTTATGGGTGCGCTTCTGGAGGGGAGAGATTCAGTTGCACACGAACGTGATCATAGCATCCTCGTTGCGCAATCTGAGCTTCTTCAGTTCCGCGAACCTCTTGTTAACCTGGTTAGCCAAGGTCGTGGGCTTCTTGGAGAATTCCGGGTTAGGTGGACCCGGAGTATAGGGGAGCAACCAAATCAAATCTTCAGTGCCCGCATTCCGGACATAGAAGAAGGTCCGGGCCCATCCTTTGCAGGAGTCAAGCCCGGTGACCCGGGGGAAAATGGAAGTCCTCCGGGGTGAGATGGACGCAGCTCCGAATTGGGTGAGCTGCTTGTCCTCCGACTCAACTTGGATGTTGGGGATGACGTTACGACGGAGGCCGAAAAACCAGATCCACAGCTCCTTCGTGGGCCACAGTCCGGTGTAGCCTTCGATCATAGAAGAAAAAGCAGAGAGAGAAGTGATAGCGTTGGCGGAAGGCAGCGGTGCACTGGTAGGTGCTAAGCCAATCCCGGAAGAAGTCGCTCACCGGCAAGCCGAACCCCCGTTGGAAGTGGGACAAGAACATGACGAACTTACCCGGATTGGGTGAGGGGGCCAGTTCGACGGAGGGGAGACGAGTGACGACGCCGGCAGGGACGCGTTTGGTCCGGTAAAGCCAGTCAAGGTCATCTTGACAAACCCAAGACCCGGCCCACGCGCCACGGTCCGTGGCAGCGGCGTCCTCCTCCATTTCTTGCTCGGCGACGACGAGCTCCTCCGCTATCTCAGATTACTACCGGGCGCTAGCGGTGGTGGGGGTCAAAGGCCTGGATTGGTGAGGACCCGTGGCGAGGAAGTTGCACAGCGGTGGCCGCGGCGCAGAGGCTCGGGGAAAAGTGCGGCGGCGGCACTGCTGCTAGGAGCACTGGTGGCGGCGCGGTCGCGAGGAAGACGAAGAAGAATAGCAACAGGAAGAGGGGCGCGGAAGAGGAAAAAATCCTAAGGGGTGCGCCCCTCCTCTATTTAACCACTCCCTAAAGGGGTGAGTGGGATCTCACCCTGCAAATGAACCACATGGTGTGGCCGTGTATCACCTGCCTGAGCCAATCAGTGAGGAGCCACACGGAGGGCCACAGGGCAGAGGCGATCCCATGACGTGACGCACTGATGCGGTAAACGAGGAGGCAGGCGTGACGTGACCCTCGCACAGTGATAACTCACAATTACTGCGGCGGTTACTGTGCAGGCCCTTAAAATAAGACAACATAATGATTAGCCTCCACGTGGGTTGGCGTATGAAATAAGGAAACAAGGCCTGGATCGAACAATGGTAACCTGGACAGCAAGTAAAAACTTAGAATGTGCATAGGGAAAGTAAAACCATGAGATCCGAGTCAAAGTGGTAACCCGGCTGGCAAGTGAAAACTTGGAACGTGCGAAGGGAACGTAAATCCATATAATCCGAGATAAAGAGCTAACTCGGAAATAACATCCAAGGCTCGAACATAAATGAACCTGATGTGGCCTTAGCGGCCAAGGTAGCTAAAACCGCACCAGCTTCGGGGACTAATGTTGGGGGGATACCCCCGGGTAGGGTCACTCTGGGGTATAAAGGCCGAGTTAGCCGAGGTTCGGCAAGGTCAAAGTGGATGCTGGCCGGGTCACCTCAAGGCAGGCCGGATCATGGAGTAACCCAGACCAAGGGGGGTCGCCTAACATTATCTCAGCCGACTTAAGGAGTAAGTCGGAAGTGCTTGTCTAACTTGTATGTAGGAACAAGTATGGCCGGATCTACTATGATTCGGGTCCCGTTTAGCTTCTGGGAGAAGGAAGGAATCTCGCTAGTCAAAAAGAAGGCCCAGTACGCATTGCATGAGCGAAGCAGATAAGGGCAGGACCACCGGGTCATGGCCGACAAGGGTGACGACCCCCATGTCGGCTGACGCGGGCGCCGCAGAGGCTCACGTAGCTAAAGCATGTGTGACGCGGCGGAAAAGCACCCCGGCCGGCTTACCACTTTGAGAGGAGGCATATTCTTCGGAATATGCCTCCACGTATGCCCTAGGCAGAGACCAAGCCACCTCTATATAAGGGGGGCTAGGGTTTCAGTAGAGGGGGTTGGGTTTTCTTCTATTCTAATTTGGCTAAGGTTTTAGGTCTGAACTATGGGTAAGAGTAAGAGAGCTCCTTCTTCCTCCTCTCGCCAATACAACTCTAGGAACACTTGTAATCTTGAAAGGAAAGCAATACAAACTTCTGTGTGGATAATCACTTCACTATCCCTCCCTGGATTCCCCTAGCGTGTATTAGTCCCCACCTTTAGCCTATCCATGGCATCTGCCGTGACACCACCACGACACATTGCATGTGTTTTCCTCTCACAAACCACACCTGGATCCACCAGTGTCATTGCATGTGTGTTCTTCTCATGAACCACAGCTAGAGTCATTGCATGTGTGTTCTTTTCACAAACCACTGCTAGAGTCATTGCATGTGTGTTCTTCTCACAAACAAGATAAGGATGCACCAGTGTCATTCCATGTGTGTTCTTCTCATGAACCACATAAGGATACACCGGTGTCATTGGATGTGTGTTCTTCTCAGGAACCACAACCAGAGTCATTGCATGTCCGTTCTTCTCACAAACCACATAAGGATACACCAGTGTCATTGCATGTGTGTTCTTCTCATGAACCACACCGAGTGTCATTGCATGTGTGTTCCTCTCATAGTATACACACGGATCCACCAGTGTCATTGGATGTGTGTTCTTCTCATGAACCACATCTAGAGTCATTGCATGTATGTTCTTCTCACAAACCACATAAGGATACACCAGTGTCATTGCATGTGTGTTCTTCTCATGAACCACAGCTAGAGTCATTGGATGTGTGTTCTTTTCATGAACCACATAAGGATCCACCGGTGTCATTGGATGTGTGTTCTTCTCATGAACCAGACATGGATCCACCAGTGTCATTGCATGTCTGCTCTTTTCATTAACCACAGTTTGAGTCATTGCATGTCTGTTCTTTTCACAAACCACATATCACCAGTGTCATTGCATGTGTGTTTTTCTCATGAACCACACATGGATCCACCTACTGTGATTGCATGTCTGTTCTTTTCACAAACCACATATGGATCCACCAGTGTCATCGCATGTGTGTTCTTTTCACAAACCACATATCACTAGTGTCATTGCATGTGTGTTATTCTCAGAAACTACACATGCATCCACCAGTGTCATTGCATGTCTGCTCTTTTCATTAACCACAGTTAGAGTCATTGCAGGTGTGTTCTTTTCACAAACCACAGCTAGTGTCATTGCATGTGTGTTCTTCTCACAAACCACATAAGGATCCACTAGTGTCATTGGATGTGTGTTCTTTTCATGAACCACACCCAGTGTCATTGCATGTATATTCCTCTCACAAACCACACATGGATCCACCAGTGTCATTGCATGTGTGTTCTTCTCATGAACCATATCTAGAGTCATTGGATGTGTGTTCTTCTCATGAACCACAGCTAGAGTCATTGCATGTGTGTTCTTTTCACAAACCACTGCTAGAATCATTGCATGTGTGTTCTTCTCACAAACCACATAAGGATACACCAGTGTCATTGCATGTGTGTTCTTCTCATGAACCACATAAGGATACACCAGTGTCATTGGATGTCTGTTCTTCTCATGAACCATAGCTAGACACATTGCATGTCTGTTCTTCTCACAAACCACATAAGGATACACCAGTGTCATTGGATGTGTGTTCTTCTCATGAACCACACCTAGTGTCATTGCATGTGTGTTCCTCTCAAAGTGTACACATGGACCCACCAGTGTCATTCGATGTGTGTTCTTCTCTTGAACCACATCTAGAGTCATTTCATGTGTGTTCTTCTTACAAACCACATAAGGATACACCAGTGTCATTGCATGTGTGTTCTTCTCATGAACCACAGCTAGAATCATTGGATGTGTGTTCTTTTCATGAACCACATAAGGATCCACCGGTGTCATTGGATGTGTCTTCTTCTCATGAACGACACGTGGATCCACCAGTGTCATTGCATGTCTGCTCTTTTCATTAACCACAATTAGAGTCATTACATGTGTGTTCTTCTCACAAACCACATAAGGATACACCAGTGTCATTGCATGTGTGTTCTTCTCATGAACCACACATGGATACACCCAGTGTGATTGCATGTCTGTTCTTTTCATAAACCACAGTTAGAGTCATTGCATGTGTGGTCTTTTCACAAACCACAGCTAGAGTCATTGCATGTGTGTTCTTCCCACAAACCACATAAGGATCCACCAGTGTCATTGGATGTGTGTTCTTTTCATGAACCACACCAAGTGTCATTGCATGTATGTTCCTCTCACAAACCACACATGGATCCACCAGTGTCATTGCATGTGTGTTCTTCTCATGAACCACAACTAGAGTCATTGCATGTGTGTTCTTTTCACAAACCGCTGCTAGAGTCATTGCATGTGTGTTCTTCTCACAAACCATATAAGGATACACCAGTTTCATTGCATGTGTGTTCTTCTCATGAACCACATAAGGATACACCAGTGTCATTGGATGTGTGTTCTTGTCTTGAACAACAGCTAGAGTCATTGCATGTCTGTTCTTCTCACAAACCACATAAGGATACACCAGTGTCATTGCATATGTGTTCTTCTCATGAACCACACATGGATCCACCAGTGTCATTGCATGTCTGTTGTTCTCATGAACCATAGCTAGAGTCATTGCATGTTTGTTATTCTCACAAACCACATAAGGATACACCAGTGTTATTGCATGTGTGTTCTTCTCATGAACCACACCCAGTGTCATCGCATGCGTGTTCCTCTCATAGTGTACACATGGATACACAAGTGTCATTGGATGTGTGTTCTTCTCATGAACCACATCTAGAGTCATTGCATGTGTGCTCTTCTCACAAACAACATAAGGATACACAAGAGTCATTGCATGTGTGTTCTTCTCATTAACCATAGCTAGAGTCATTGGATGTGTGTTCTTTTCATGAACCACATAAGGAGCCACCAGTGTCATTGGATGTGTGTTCTTCTCATGAACCACACATTGATCCACGAGTGTCATTGCATGTCTGCTCTTTTCACTAACCACAGTTTGAGTCATTCCATGTCTGTTCTTTTCACAAACCACATATCAACAGGTTCATTGCATGTGTGTTCTTCTCATGAACCAAACATGGATCCACCCAGTGTGATTGCATGTCTGTTCTTTTCATAAACCACATATGGATCCACCAGTGTCATTGCATGTATGTTCTTTTCACAAACCACATATCACTAGTGTCATTGCATGTGTGTTCTTCTCACAAACCACACATGGATCCACCAGTGTCATTGCATGTCTTCTCTTTTCATTAACCACAGTTAGAGTCACTACATGTGTGTTCTTTTCACAAACCACAGCTAGAGTCATTGCATGTGTGTTGTTCTCACAAACCACATAAGGATACACCAGTGTCATTGCATGTGTGTTCTTCTCATGAACCACAGCTAGAGTCATTGCATGTGTGTTCTTCTCACAAACCACATAAGGATCCACCAGTGTCACTGGATGTGTGTTCTTTTCACAAACCACATCAGGATCCACCAGTGTCATTGGATGTGTGTTCTTCTCATGAACCACAGATAGAGTCATTGGATGTGTGTTCTTTTCATGAACCACAGCTAGAGTCATTGCATGTGTTTTCTTCTCATGTACCACATCTACAGTCATTGCATGTCTGTTATTCTCACAAACCACATAAGGATCCACCAGAGTCATTGCATGTGTGTTCTTCTCACAAACCACATAAGGATCCACCAGTGTCATTGGATATGTGTTCTTTTAATGAACCACACCCAGTGTTATTGCATGTATGTTCCTCTCACAAACCACACATGGATCCACCAGTGTCATTGCATGTGTGTTCTTCTCATGAACCATAGATAGAGTCATTGCATGTGTGTTCTTTTCACAAACCACTACTAGAGTCATTGCATGTGTGTTCTTCTGGGAAACCACATAAGGATACACCAGTGTCATTGGATGTGTGTTCTTCTCATGAACCACAGCTAGAGTCATTGCATGTCTGTTCTTCTCACAAACCACATAAGGATACACCAGTGTCATTGCATGTGTGTTATTGTCTTGAACCACACCTAGTGTCATTGGATGTCTGTTCCTTTCATAAACCACACATGGATCCACCAGTGTCATTGCATGTCTTCTCTTTTCATTAACCATAGTTAGAGTCATTGCATGTCTGTTCTTCTCACAAACCACATATGGATCCACTATGTCATTGCATGTGTGTTCTTCTCAAAAACCACATAAGGATCCACTAGTGTCATTGGGTGTGTGTTCTTTTCATGAACCACACCTAGTGTCATTGCATGTCTGTTCCTCTCTAAAACCACACATGGATCCACCAGTGCCATTGCATGTGTGTTCTTCTCATGAACCAGAGCTAGAGTCATTGGATGTGTGTTCTTTTCATGAACCACAGCTAGAGTCATTGCATGTGTGTTCTTCTCACAAACCACATCAGGATACACCAGTCTTATTGCATGTGTGTTCTTCTTATGAACCACATCTAGAGTCATTACATGTCTGTTCTTCTCACAAACCACATAAGGATCCACCAGTGTCATTGGATTTGTGTTCTTTTCATGAACCACACCCAGTGTCATTGGATGTGTGTTCTTCTCACAAACCGCATATGGATCCACCAGTTTCATTGCATGTGTGTTCTTATCATGAACCACACCCAGTGTCATTGCATGTATGTTCCTCTCAGAAACCACACATGGATCTACCAGTGTCATTGCATGTGTGTTTTTCTCATGAACCACATCTAGAGTCATTGCATGTCTATTATTCTCACAAAACACATAAGGATACACCAGTGTCATTGAATGTGTGTTCTTCTCATGAACCACACCCAGTGTCATTGCATGTGTGTTCCTCTCACAGTGTACACATGGATCCACCAGTGTCATTGGATGTGTGTTCTTCTCATGAACCACATCTAGAGTCATTGCATGTGTGTTCTTCTCACAAATCACATAAGGATACACCAGTGTCATTGCATGTGTGTTCTTCTCATGAACCATAGCTAGAGTCATTGGATGTGTGTTCTTTTAATGAACCACATAAGGATCCACCGGTGTCATTATATGTGTGTTCTTCTCATGAACCACACATGGATCCACCAGTGTCATTGCATGTCTGCTCTTTTCATTAACCATAGTTAGAGTGATTGCATGTCTGTTCTTTTCACAAACCACATATCACCAGTGTCCTTACATGTGTGTTCTTCTCATGAACCACACATGGATGCACCCAGTGTGATTGCATGTCTGTTCTTTTCACAACTCACATATGGATCCACTAATGTCATTGCATGTGTGTTCTTTTCACAAACCACACATCACTAGTGTCATTGCATGTGTGTTCTTCTCACAAACCACATAAGGATCCACCAGTGTCATTGGATGTGTGTTCTTTTCACAAACCACATAAGGATCCACCAGTGTCATTGGATGTATGTTCATTTCATGAACCACACCAAGTGTCATTGCATTATTGTTCCTCTCATAGACCACACATGGATCCACCAGTGTCATTGCATGTGTGTTCTTCTCATGAACCACGGCTAGAGTCATTGCATGTGTGATCTTTTCATGAACCACAGCTAGAGTCATTGCATGTGTGTTCTTCTCACAAACCACATAAGGATACACCAGTTTCATTGCATGTGTGTTCTTCTCATGAACCACAACTAGAGTCATTGCATGTCTGTTATTCTCACAAACCACATAAGGATACACCAGTGTCATTGGATGTGTGTTCTTTTCATGAACCACACCCAGTGTCATTGGATGTGTGTTCTTCTCACAAACCACACATGGATCCACCAGTGTCATTGCATGTGTGTTCTTCTCATGAACCACAACTAGAGTCATTGCATGTCTATTCTTCTTACAAACCACATAAGGATCCACCAGTGTCATTGGATGTGTATTCTTTTCATGAACCACACCCAGTGTCATTGCATGTGTGTTCTTCTCACAAACCACACTTGGATCCACTGGTATCATTGCATGTCTGTTCTTTTCATGAACCACAGCCAGTGTCATTGCATGTGTGTTCTTCTCACAAACCACACATGGATCCACCAGTGTCATTGCGTGTCTGCTCTTTTCATTAACCACAGTTAGAATCATTCCATGTGTGTTCTTTTCAGAAAGCACAGCTAGAGTCATTCCATGTGTGTTCTTCTCAAAGACCACATAAGCATACACCAGTGTCATTGGATGTGTGTTCTTCTCATGAACCACAGCTAGAGTCATTGCATGTTTGTTCTAATCACAAACCACATAAGGATACACCAGTGTCATTGCATGTGTGTTCTTTTCATGAACCACACACAGTGTCATTGGATGTGTGTTCCTCTCATAAAGCGCACATGGATCCACCAATGTCATTGCATGTCTGCTCTTTGTATTAACCATAGTTAGAGTCATTGCATGTGTGTTCTTTTCACAAACCACATATAGATCCACCGTGTCCTTGCATGTGTGTTCTTATCACAAACCACATAAGGATCCACCAGTGTCATTGGATGTGTGTTCTTTTCATGAACCACACCCAGTGTCATTGCATGTCTGTTCCTCTCACAAACCACACATGGATCCACCAGTGTCATTGCATGTGTGTTCTTCTCATGAACCACAACTAGAGTCATTGCATGTGTGTTCTTTTCATGAACCACATCTAGAGTCATTGCATGTGTGTTCTTATCACAAACCACATAAGGATACACCAGTGTCATTGCATGTGTGTTCTTCTCATGAACCACATCTATAGTCATTCCATGTATGTTCTTCTCATAAACCACATAAGGATCCACTAGTGTCATTGGATGTGTGTTCTTTTCATGAACCACACCCAGTGTCATTGGATGTGTGTTCTTCTCACAAACCACACATGGATCCATCAGTGTCATTGCATGTGTGCTCTTCTCATGAACCACACATGGATCCACCAAGTGTGATTGCATGTCTGTTCTTTTCACAAACCACATATGGATCCACCAGTGTTATTGCATGTGTGTTCTTTTCATGAACCGCACCTAGTGTCATTGCATGTATGTTCCTCTCATAAACCACACATGGATCCACCAGTGTCATTGCATTTGTGTTCTTCTCATGAACCACAGCTAGAGTCATTGCATATCAGTTATTCTCACAAACCACATAAGGATACACCAGTGTCATTGCATGTGTGTTCTTCTCATGAACCACACCCAGTGTCATTGCATGTGGGTTCCTCTCACAGTGTACACATAGATCCACCAGTGTCATTGGATCTGTGTTCTTCTCATGAACCACATCTAGAGTCATTGCATGTGTGTTCTTCTCACAAACCACATAAGGATACACCAGTGTCATTGCATATGTGTTCTTCTCATGAACCACACATAGAGTCATTGGATGTGTGTTCTTTTCATGAACCACATAAGGATCCACCGGTGTCATTAGATGTGTGTTCTTCTCATGAATGACACATTGATCCACCAGTGTCATTGCATGTCTGCTGTTTTCATTAACCATGGTTAGAGTCATTGCATGTCTGTTCTTTTCACAAACCACATATCACCAATGTCATTGCATGTGTGTTCTTCTCATGAACCACACATGTGTCCACCCAGTGTGATTGCATGTCTGTTCTTTTCACAAACCACATATGGATCCACCAGTGTCATTGCATGTGTGTTCTTTTCACAAACCACATATCACCAATATCATTGCATGTGTGTTCTTCTCACAAACCACACAAGGATCCACCAGTGTCATTGGATGTGTGTTCTTTTCACAAACCAGATAAGGATCCACCAGTGTCATTGGATGTGTGTTATTTTCATGAACCACACCCAGTGTCATTTCATGTCTGTTCCTCTCACAGACCACACATGGATCCACCAGTGTCATTGCATGTGTGTTCTTCTCATGAACCACGGCTAGAGTCATTGGATGTGTGTTCTTTTCATGAACCACAGCTAGAGTCATTGCATGTGTGTTCTTCTTACAAACCACATAAAGATACACCAGTGTCATTGCATGTGTTTTCTTCTCATGAACCACAGCTAGAGTCATTGCATGTTTGTTATTCTCACAAACCACATAAGGATACACCAGTGTCATTGCATGTTTGTTATTTTCATGAACTACACCCAGTGTCATTGGATGTGTGTTCTTCTCACAAACCACAGATGGAACCACCAGTGTTATTGCATGTGTGTTCTTGTCATGAGCCATAGCCAGAGTCATTGCATGTCTGTTCTTCTCACAAACCAAATAAGTGTTGGGTCCGCAGCATAGAAAACAAAAAATTTCCTACGGTGTGAACTACACGCCAAGATCTATCTACTAGGTACAAAGCAACGGGTGTACATACATCCAACGAGAACTTACCCTCGAAGACAACGGGCTTTGTTAACGAGTAGGAACTAGTGGTTGATGTAGTCATACACTTGCCGATATCAAGATCGTGATGAAGTCCAGCAGGTCCGGCTCCAGCACATCCATCAGATCTAGCTCTAGCACCACCAAGTCCAGCACCTAAAAGCAGCGGTGCATCCGTGATCGCACACACGTCCGGTACCCCGACAACCTCCATCCCTCGCTCTAGCAAAGCAGCGGAAGCAGCAACTCCTTTCCAGATAAAGCCACCGGGAACATGTATCTCGCTAATCCGAGACCATGGGGAAATAATACTAGAGGGGGAGAGAGATCCTTCACAAGGAGGTGTGTCTGAGAAGTGAGGAGAGGGGGGCCTTTTATAGGAGGAGGGGAGGGTACCCCTCCTTCATGGCCGGCGCATGGGGGAGGTGACCCTTCACCTCCTCCATTCATGTGGTGGTAACCCCTCCACATTAAAATGCCCCTTCACATTCTCTTTTAAAGTCTCCACTTTAAATGCATTAAATTTCTCCAAATTTAATGCTCTCTCATTTAATAAAACTCTTATTATCTTTATTCATAATTTTGTTAATTACTTTAATTAACAAACATTCACATAAAACCCCCTGCAACATTTCAATATTACATGTAGAACCAATTTCAGCAATTTCACCCGAAACGGTTTCGGTGTCTATTGAAATAATTCCAGCGCTTTCTTAAATCTTTATCTGAAACATATCTGCTCCAAATGGTGTCAGTATCCCTTAAGAGTGTCACCCTACGGTTCGCGAATAATGCAAACATGATCGAGACACCTTTTCGATCAATAATCAGCAGCGGGACCTAGAGATCCGTACTAACTCCTACACATTCAACGATGACTTCTGTGATCGTGAGAACCTTTAACGCTAGTAACTAAATCCCTCTGTCTCACAATATATAACATGTCCAAGATTCGATCATCGGTATCTCCATACCTAGTTTGATCTCGTTACCGACATGCACTCTTTTCTCGTTCCCGTGATATAACATTCTAGTGATCACATCACTTGCTTGCAAGCTATCTTAATGTGATATCACCGAGAGATCCCAGAGTATATCTATCCGTCATCGGGATTGACAAATTCCACTCTTGATCCATGAGCCTCAACATAACACCTTTGTAGCACTGAACCCACCTTTATAGTCACCCTGTTACGGTGTGACGTTTGGTGTTATCAAGATACTCTTCTGGTGTTAGCAATTAACATGATCTCATGGTCTAAGGACTAAGATTACTTCGTATGATGTTATAGCAATATAAACATAATGACTTGATCGTAATGCTATACTTCGGATGAATGTTCATCACATCATTCCACCAATGTTGTGACCTCGTTATTAACAACATCCAATGTCCATGATCAGGAAACCTTGATCATCTTGTTAATCAACGAGCTAGTCTATAAGAGAGGCATAACTAGGAACCCTTTTTGTTTATCAAACACACATGTATTGACGTTTCCGATCAATACAATAATAGCATGCAAAATAAACATTTATCATAAACATGGAATAAGATAATAACCACTTTATTATTGCCTCTCGGGCATATTCCCTTCAATAAGGATCCACCGGTGTCATTGGATGTGTATTCTTTTAATGAACCACACCCAGTGTCATTGCATGTTTGTTCTTCTCACAAACCACACACGGATCCACCGGTATCATTGCATGTCTGTTCTTTTCATGAACCACAACCAGTGTCATCGCATGTCTGTTCTTCTCACAAACCACACATGGATCCACCAGTGTCATTGCATGTCTGCCCTTTTCATTAACCACAGTTAGAGTCATTGCATGTGTGTTTTTTTCACAAACCACATCTAGAGTCATTGCATGTGTGTTCTTCTCACAAACCACATAAGGATACACACCAGTGTCATTAGATGTCTGTTCTTCTCATGAACCACATCTAGAGTCATTGCATGTGTGTTCTTCTCACAAACCACATAAGGATACACCAGTGTCATCGCATGTGTGTTCTTCTCATGAACCACACCTAGAGTCATTGGGTGTGTGTTCTTTTCATGAACCACATAAGGATCCACTAGTGTCAATAGATGTGTGTTCTTCTCATGAACCACACATTGATCTACCAGTGTCATTGCATGTCTGCTCTTTTCATTAACCACAGTTAGAGTCATTGCATGTCTGTTCTTTTCACAAACCACGTATCACCAGTGTCATTGCATGTGTGTTCTTCTCATGAACCACACATGGATCCACCCAGTGTGATTGCATGTCTGCTCTTTTCACAAACCACATATGGATCCACCAGTGTCATTGCATGCGTGTTCTTTTCACAAACCACATATCACTAGTGTCATAGCATGTGTGTTCTTCTCACAAACACAATAAGGATACACCAGTGTCATTGGATGTGTGTTCTTTTCACAAACCACATAAGGATCCACCAGTGTCATTGGATGGGTGTTGTTTTCATGAACCACACCCAGTGTCATTGCATGTATGTTCCTCTCATAGACCACACATGGATCCACCAGTGTCATTGCATGTGTGTTCTTCTCATGCACCACGGCTAGAGTCACTGGATGTGTGTTCTTTTCATGAACCACAGCTAGAGTCATTGCATGTGTGTTCTTCTCACAAACCACATAAAGATACACCAGTGTCATTGCATGTGTTTTTTTCTCATGAACCACATCTAGAGTCATTGCATTTCTGTTATTCTCACAAACCACATAAGGATCCAACAGAGTCATTGCATGTGTGTTCTTCTCAGAAACCACATAAGGATCCACTAGTGTCATTGGATGTGTGTTCTTTTCATGAACCACACCCAGTGTCATTGCATGTGTGTTCTTCTCATGAACCACAACTAGAGTCATTGCATGTGTGTTCTTTTCACAAACCACTGCTAGAGTCATTGCATGTGTGTTCTTCTCACAAAACACATAATGTTACACCAGTGTCATTGCATGTGTGTTCTTCTCATGAACCACAGCTAGAGTCATTGCATGCTTGTTATGGTTTCAAACCACATAAGGATATACCAGTGTCATTGCATGTGTCTTCTTTTCATGAACCACACCCACTTTCATTGGATGTGTGTTCTTCTCACAAACCACATAAGGATCCACCAGTGTCATTGTATGTGTATTCTTTTCATGAACCACACCCAGTGTCATTGCATGTGTGTTCTTCTCACAAACCACACATGGATCCACCGGTATCATTGCATGTCTGCTCTTTTCATGAACCACAGCCAGTGTCATTTCATGTGTGTTCTTCTCACAAACCAGACATGGATCCACCAGTGTCATTGCATGTCTACTCTTTTCATTAACCACAGTTAGAGTCATTGCATGTGTGTTCTTTTCACAAACCACAGCTAGATTCATTGCATGTGTGTTCTGCTCACAAACCACATAAGGATATACCAGTGTCATTGGATGTGTGTTCTTCTCATGAACCAAAGGTAGAGTCATTGCATGTTTCTTCTTCTCACAAACCACATAAGGATACACCAGTGTCATTGCATGTGTGTTATTTTCATGAACCACACCTAGTGTCATGGGATGTGTGTTCCTCTCATAAACCACACATGGATCCACCAATGTCATTGCATGTCTGCTCTTTTTATTATCCACAGTTAGAGTCATTGCATGTGTGTTCTTTTCACAAACCACATTTGGATCCGCTGTGTCATTGCATGTGTGTTCTTCTCACAAACCACATAAGGATCCACCAGTGTCATTGGATGTGTGTTCTTTTCATGAACCACACCCAGTGTCTTTGCATGTCCGTTCCTCTCACAAACCACACATGGATCCACTAGTGTCATTGCACGTGTGTTCTTCTCATGAACCACAACTAGTCATTGGATGTGTGTTCTTTTCATGAACCACAGCTAGAGTCATTGCATGTGTGTTTTTCTCACAAACCACATAAGGATACACCAGTGTCATTGCATGTGTGTTCTTCTCATGAACCATCTTGAGTCATTGCATGTCTGTTCTTCTCAGAAACCACATAAGGATCCACCAGTGTCATTGGATGTGTGTTCTTTTCATGAACCACACCTAGTGTCATTGCATGTGTGTTCTTCTCTAGAACCACACATGGATCCAACAAGTGTGATTGCATGTCTGTTCTTTTCACAAACCACATATGGATCCACCAGTGTCATTGCATGTGTGTTCTTTTCATGAACCACACCCAGTATCATTGCATGTCTATTCCTCTCATAAACCAAACATGGATCCACCAGTGTCATTGCATGTGTGTTCTTCTCATAAACCACAGCTAGAGTCATTGCATGTCTGTTATTCTTACAAACCACATAAGGATACACTAGTTTCATTGCATGTATGTTCTTCTCATGAACCACACCTAGTGTCATTGCATGTGTGTTCCTCTCATAGTGTACACATGGATCAACCTGTGTCATTGGATGTGTGTTCTTTTCATGAACCACACCTAGTGTCATTGCATGTGTGTTCTTCTCACAAACCACACATGGATCCACCAGTGTCATTGCACGTGTGTTCTTCTCAAGAACCACACATAGAGTCATTGGATGTGTGTTCTTTTCATGAACCACATACGGATCCACCAGTGTCATTGGATGTGTGTTCTTCTCACAAACCACACATGGATCCACCAGTGTCATTGCATGTGTGCTCTTTTCATTAACCACAGTGAGAATCATTGCATGTATGTTCTTTTCACATACCACATATCACTAGTGTCATTGCATGTATGTTCTTCTCATGAACCACACTTGGATCCACCCAGTGTGATTGCATGTCTGTTCTTTTCACAAACCACATATGGTTCCACCAGTGTCATTGCATGTCTGTTCTTTTCACAAACCACATATCACCAGTGTCATTGCATGTGTGTTCTTCTCACAAACCACATAAGGATCCACCAATGTCATTGGATGTGTTTTTTTTCATGAACCACACCAAGTGTCATTGCATGTCTGTTCCTCTCATAAACAATACATGGATCCACCAGTGTCATTGCATGTGTGTTGTTCTCATGAACCACACATGGATCCACCAAGTGTGATTGCATGTCTGTTCTTTTCACAAACCACATATGGATCCACTAGTGTCATTGCATGTGTGTTCTTTTCATAAACTACATCTAGTGTCATTGCATGTCTGTTCCTCTCACAAACCACACCTGGATCCACCAGTGTCATTGCATGTGTGTTCATCTCATGAACCACGGCTAGAGTCACTGGATGTGTGTTCTTTTCATGAACCACAGCTAGAGTCATTGCATGTGTGTTCTTCTCACAAACCACATAAAGATACACCAGTGTCATTGCATGTGTTTTCTTCTCATGAACCACATCTAGAGTCATTGCGTGTTTGTTCTTCTCACAAACCACATAAGGATCCACCAGTGTCATTGGATGTGTGTTCTTTTCGTGAACCACACCTAGTGTCATTGCATGTTTGTTCCTCTCACAAACCACACATGGATCCACCAGTGTCATTGCATGTGTGTTCTTCTCATGAACCCCAGCTAGAGTCATTGCATGTGTGTTCTTTTCACAAATCACTTCTAGAGTCATTGCATGTGTGTTCTTCTCACAAACCACATAAGGATACACCAGTGTCATTGCATGTGTGTTCTTCTCATGAACCACAGCTAGAGTCATTGCATGTCTGTTATTCTCACAAACCACATAAGGATACACTAGTGTCATTGCATGTGTGTTATTTTCATGAACCACACCTTGTGTCCTTGGATGTGTGTTCTTCTCACAAACCACACATGGATCCACCAGTGTTATTGCATGTGTGTTCTTCTCATGAACCACAGCCAGAGTCATTGCATGTCTGTTCTTCTCACAAACCACATTAGGATCCACCAGTGTCATTGGATGTGTATTCTTTTAATGAACCACACCCAGTGTCATTGCATGTGTGTTCTTCTCACAAACCACACATGGATCCACCGATATCATTGCATGTCTGTTCTATTCATGAAACACACCCAGTGTCATTGCCTGTGTGTTCTTCTCACAAACCACACATGGATCCACCGGTATCATTGCATGTCTGTTCTTTTCATGAACCACAGCCAGTGTCATTGCATGTGTGTTCTTCTCACAAACCACACATGGATCCACCAGTGTCATTGCATGTCTGCTCTTTTCATTAACCATAGTTAGAGTCATTGCATGTGTGTTCTTTTCACAAACCACATCTAGAGTCATTGCATGTGTGTTCTTCTCACAAACCACATAAGGATACACACTAGTGTCATTGGATGTGTGTTCTTCTCATGAACCACATCTAGAATCATTGCATGTCTATTCTTCTCACAAACCACATAAGGATCCACCAGTGTGATTGGATGTGTGTTCTTTTCATGAACCACACCCAATGTCATTGGATGTGTGTTCCTCTCATAAACCACACATGGATCCACCAGTGGCATTGCATGTCTGCTCTTTTCATTAACCACAGTTAGAGTCATTGCATGTGTGTTCTTTTCACAAACCACATATAGATACACTATGTCATTGCATGTGTGTTCTTCTCACAAACCACATAAGGATCCACCAGTGTCATTGGATGTGTGTTCTTTTCATGAACCACACCTACTATCATTGCATGCATGTTCCTCTCACAAACCACACATGGATCCACCAGTGTCATTCCATGTGTGTTTTTCTCATGAACCATAGCTAGATTCATTGGATGTGTGTTATTTTCGTGAACCACAACTAGAGTCATTGCATGTGTGTTCTTCTCACAAACCACATAAGGACACACCAGTGTCATTGCATGTGTGTTCTTGTCATGAACCACATCTAGAGTCATTGCATGTCTGTTCTTCTCACAAACCACATAAGGGTCCACCAGTGTCATTGGGTGTGTGTTCTTTTCATGAACCACACCCATTGTCATTGGATGTGTGTTCTTCTCACAAACCACACATGGATCCACCAGTGTCATTGCATGTGTGTTCTTCTCATGAACCACTCATGGATCCACCAAGTGTGATTGCATGTCTGTTCTTTTCACAAACCACATATGGATCGACCAGTGTCATTGCATGTGTGTTCTTTTCATGAACCACACCCAGTGTCATTGCATGTCTATTCCTCTCATAAACCAAACATGGATCCACCAGTGTCATTGCATGTGTGTTCTTCTCATAAACCACATCTAGAGTCATTGCATGTCTGTTATTCTTACGAACCACATAAGGATACACTAGTGTCATTGCATGTGTGTTCTTCTCATGAACCACACCCAGTGTCATTGCATCTGTGTTCCTCTCACAGTGTACACATGGATCTACCTGTGTCATTGGATGTGTGTTCTTTTCATGAACCACACCTAGTGTCATTGCATGTGTGTTCTTCTCACAAACCACACATGGATCCACCAGTGTCATTGCATGTGTGTTCTTCTCAAGAACCACAGCTAGAGTCATTGTATGTGTGTTCTTTTCATGAACCATATAAGGATCCACCAGTGTCATTGGATGTGTGTTCTTCTCACAAACCACACATGGATCCACCAGTGTCATTGCATGTGTGCTCTTTTCATTAACCACAGTTAGAATCATTGCATGTATGTTCTTTTCACATACCACATATCACCAGTGTCATTGCATGTGTATTCTCCTCATGCACCACACATGGATCCACCCAGTGTGATTGCATGTCTGTTCTATTCACAAACCACATATGGATCCACCAGTGTCATTGAATGTGTGTTCTTTTCACAAACCACATATCACCAGTGTCATTGCATGTGTGTTCTTCTCACAAACCACATAAGTATCCACCAGTGTCATTGGATGTGCTTTTTCATGAACCACACCAAGTGTCATTGCATGTCTGTTCCTCTCACTGACCACACATGGATCCACCAGTGTCATTGCATGTGTGTTCATCTCATGAACCTCGGCTAGAGTCATTGGATGTGTGTTCTTTTCATTAACCACAGCTAGAATCATTGCATGTGTGTTCTTCTCACAAACCACATAAGGATAAACTAGTGTCATTGCATGTGTTTCCTTCTCATGAACCACATCTAGAGTCATTGAATGTCTGTTATTCGCACAAACCACATAAGGATCCACCAGAGTCATTGCATGTGTGTTCTTCTCACAAACCACATAAGGATCCACCAGTGTCATTGGATGTGTGTTCTTTTCGTGAACCACACCCAGTGTCATTGCATGTTTGTTCCCCTCCAAACCACACATGGATCCACCAGTGTCATTGCATGTCTGTTCTTCTCATGAACCCCAGCTAGAGTCATTGCATGTGTGTTCTTTTCACAAACCACTTCTAGAGTCATTGCATGTGTGTTCTTCTCACCAACCACATAAGGATACACCAGTGTGATTGCATGTGTGTTCTTCTCATGAACCACAGCTAGAGTCATTGCATGTTTGTTATTCTCACAAACCACATAAGGATACACTAGTGTCATTGCATGTGTGTTATTTTCATGAACCACACCCAGTTTCATTGGATGTGTGTTCTTCTCACAAACCACACATGGATCCACCAGTGTTATTGCATGTGTGTTCTCATGAACCACAACAAGAGTCATTGCATGTCTGTTCTGATCACAAACCACATAAAGATCCACCAGTGTCATTGGATGTGTATTCTTTTAATGACCCACACCCAGTGTCATTGCATGTGTGTTCTTCTCACAAACCACACATCGAGCCACCGGTATCATTGCATGTCTGTTCTTTTCATGAACCACAGCCAGTGTCATTTCATGTGTGTTCTTCTCACAAACCACACATGGATCCACCAGTGTCATTGCATGTCTGCTCTTTTCATTAACCATAGTTAGAGTCATTACATGTGTGTTGTTTTCACAAACCACATCTAGAGTCATTGCATGTGTGTTCTCACAAACCACATAAGGATACACACCAGTGTCATTGGATGTGTGTTCTTCTCATGAACCACAGCTAGAATCATTGCATGTCTATTCTTCTCACAAACCACATAAGGATCCACCAGTGTGATTGGATGTGTGTTCTTTTCATGAACCACACCCAATGTCATTGGATGTGTGTTCCTCGCATAAACCACACATGGATCCACCAGTGGCATTGCATGTGTGCTCTTTTCATTAAGCATAGTTAGAGTCATTGCATGTGTGTTCTTTTCACAAACCACATATGGATACACTGTGTCATTGCATGTGTGTTCTTCTCACAAACCACATAAGGATCCACCAGTGTCATTGGATGTGTGTTATTTTCATGAACCACACCTACTGTCATTGCATGCCTGTTCCTCTCACAAACCACACATGGATCCACTAGTGTCATTGCATGTGTGTTCTTCTCATGAACCATAGAAGGATACACCAGTGTGATTGCATGTGTGTTCTTCTCATGAACCACAGCTAGAGTCATTGCATGTCTGTTATTCTCACAAACCACATAAGGATACACTAGTGTCATTGCATGTGTGTTATTTTCATGAACCACACCCATTTTCATTGGATGTGTGTTCTTCTCACAAACCACACATGGATCCACCAGTGTTATTGCATGTGTGTTCTTCTCATGAACCACAGCCAGAGTCATTGCATGTCTGTTCTTCTCACAAACAACATAAGGACCACCAGTGTCATTGGATGTGTATTCTTTTAATGAACCACACCCAGTGTCATTGTATGTGTGTTCTTCTCACAAACCACACATGGATCCACCGGTATCATTGCATGTCTGTTCTTTTCATGAACCACAGCCAGTGTCATTGCATGTGTGTTCTTCTCACAAACCACACATGGATCCACCAGTGTCATTGCATGTCTGCTCTTTTCATTAACCAGAGTTAGGGTCATTGCATGTGTGTTCTTTTCACAAACCACATCTAGAGCCATTGCATGTGTGTTCTTCTCAGAAACCACATAAGGATACACACCAGTGTCATTGGATGTGTGTTCTTCTCATGAACCACAGCTAGAATCATTGCATGTCTATTCTTCTCACAAACCACATAAGGATCCACCAGTGTCATTGGATGTGTGTTCTTTTCATGAACCACACCCAATGTCATTGGATGTGTGTTCCTCTCATAAACCACACATGGATCCACCAGTGGCATTGCATGTCTGCTCTTTTCATTAACCACAGTTAGAGTCATTGCATGTGTGTTCTTTTCACAAACCACATATGGATACGTTGTGTCATTGCATGTGTGTTCTTCTCACAAACCACATAAGGATCCACCAGTGTCATTGGATGTGTGTTCTTTTCATGAACCACACCTACTGTCATTGCATGCCTGTTCCTCTCACAAACCACACATGGATCCACCAGTGTCATTGCATGTGTGTTCTTCTCATGAACCATAGCTAGAGTCATTGGATGTGTGTTCTTTTCATGAACCACAACTAGAGTCATTGCATGTGTGTTCTTCTCACAAACCACATAAGGACACACTAGTGTCATTGCATGTGTGTTCTTATCATGAACCACATCTAGAGGCATTGCATGTCTGTTCTTCTCACAAACCACATAAGGGTCCACCAGTGTCATTGGATGTGTGTTCTTTTCATGAACCACACCCATTGTCATTGGATGTGTGTTCTTCTCACAAACCACACATGGATCCACTTGCATGTGTGTTCTTCTCATGAACCACTCATGGATCCACCAAGTGTGATTGCATGTCTGTTCTTTTCACAAACCACATATGGATCCACCAGTGTCATTGCATGTGTATTCTTTTCATGAACCACACCCAGTGTCATTGCATGTCTCTTCCTCTCATAAACCACACAAGGATCCACTAGTGTCATTGCATGTGTGTTCTTCTCATGAACCATAGCTAGTCATTACATGTCTGTTATTCTCACAAACAACATAACCATACACCAGTGTCATTGCATGTGTGTTCTTCTCATGAACCACATACAGTGTCATTACATGTGTGTTCCTTTCACAGTGTACACATGGATCCCCTGTGCCATTGCATGTATGTTCTTTTCATGAACCACACCCAGTGTCATTGCATGTGTGTTCTTCTCATAAACCACATATGGATCCACCAGTGTCATTGAATGTGTGTTCTTCTCATGAATCACTTCTAGAGTCATTGCATGTCTGTTATTCTCACCAAACCACATAAGGGTACACTAGTGTCATTGCATGTGTTTTCTTTTCATGAACCACACCTAGTATCATTGCATGTGTGTTCCTCTCACAGAACAGACGTGGATCCACCAGTGTCATTCTATGTGTGTTCTTCTCATGAACCACACCCAGAGTCATTGCATGTCTGTTCTTCTCACAAACCACATAAGGATCCACCGGTGTCGGTGGATTTGTGTTCTTTTCATGAACCACACCCAGTGTCATTGGATGTGTGTTCTTCTCACAAACCACACATGGATCCAGTAGTGTCATTGCATGTGTGTTCTTGTCATGAACCACACCCAGTGTCATTGCATGTATGTTCCTCTCATAAACCACACATGGATCCACCAGTGTCATTGCATGTGTGTTCTTCTCATGAACCACAGCTAGAGTCATTGCATGTCTGTTATTCTCACAAACCACATAAGGTTACACCAGTGTCATTGCATGTGTGTTCTTCTCATGAACCACACCGAGTGTCATTGCATGTGTGTTCCTTTCACAGTGTACACATGGATCCACCCGTGTCATTTGATGTGTGTTCTTTTCATGAACCACACCCAGTGTCATTGCATGTGTGTTCTTCTCACAAACCACACATGGATCCACCAGTGTCATAGCATGTGTGTTCTTCTCATGAACCACACATGGATCCACCTAGTGTGATTGCATGTCTGTTATTTTCACAAACCACATAAGGATCCACTAGTGTCATTGGATATGTGTTCTTTTCATGAACCACACCCAGTGTCATTGCAGTTGTGTTCTTCTCACAAACCACACATGGATCCACCAGTATCATTGCATGTCTGTTCTTTTCATGAACGACAGCCAGTGCAATTGCATGTGTGTTCTTCTCACAAACCACACATGGATCCACCAGTGTCATTGCATGTCTTCTCTTTTCATTAACCATGGTTAGAGTCATTACATGTGTGTTCTTTTCACTAACCACAACTAGAGTCATTGCATGTGTGTTATTCTCAGAAACCACATAAGGATACACACCAGTGTCATTGGATGTGTGTTCTTCTCATGAACCACAACTCGAATCATTGCATGTCTGTTCTTCTCACAAACCACATAAGGATCCACCAGTGTCATTGGATGTGTGTTCTTTTCATGAACCACACCCAATGTCATTGGATGTGTGTTCCTCTCATAAACCATAGATGGATCTACCAGAGTCATTGCATGTGTGTTCTTTTCACAAACCACATATGGATCCACTGTGTCATTGCATGTGTGTTCTTCTCACAAACCACATAAGGATCCACCAGTGTCACCGGATGTGTGTTCTTTTCATGAACCACACCCAGTGTCATTGCATGTCTGTTCCTCTCACAAACCACACATGGATCCACTAGTGTCATTGCATGTGTGTTCTTCTCATGAACCACAGCTAGAGTCATTGTATGTGTGTTCTTTTCATGAACCACAGCTAGAGTCATTGCATGTGTGTTCTTCTCACAAACCACATAAGGATACACCAGTGTCATTGCATGTGTGTTCTTCTCATGAACCACATCTAGAGTCATTGCATGTCTGTTCTTCTCACAAACCATATAAGGATCCACTAGTGTCATTGGATGTGTATTCTTTTCATGAACCACACCCAGTGTCAATGGATGTGTGTTCTTCTCACAAAACCCACATGGATCCACCAGTGTCATTGCATGTGTGTTCTTCTCATGAACCACACATGGATCCAGCAAGTGTGATTCCATGTTTGTTCTTTTCACAAACCACATATGGATACACCGGTGTCATTGCATGTGTGTTCTTTTCATGAACCACATCCAGTGTCATTGCATGTATGTTCCTCTCATAAACCACACATGGATCCACTAGTGTCATTGCATGTGTGTTCTTCTCATGAACCACAACTAGAGTCATTGCATTTCTGTTATTCTCACAAGCCACATAAGGATACACCTGTGTCATTGCATGTGTGTTCTTCTCATGAACCACACCCAGTGTCATTGCATGTGTGTTCCTTTCACAGTGTACACATGGATCCACCAGTGTCATTGGATGTGTGTTCTTTTCATGAACCACACCTAGTGTCATTGCATGTGTGTTTTTCTCACAAACCACACATGGATCCACCAGTGTCATTGCATGTGTTTTATTCTCAAGAACCACACATGGATCCACCTAGTGTGATTGCATGTCTGTTCTTTTCACAAACCACCTAAGGATCCACTAGTGTCATTGGATGTGTGTTCTTTTCATGAACCACACCTAGTGTCATTGCATGTGTGTTCTTCTCACAGACCACACATGGATCCACCAGTGTTATTGCATTGTGTTCTTCTCATGAACCACATCTAGAGTGATTGCATGCCTATTCTTCTCACAAACCACACATGGATCCGCAAGTGTCATTGCATGTCTGTTCTTTTCATGAACCACAACTAGAGTCATTGCATGTATGTTCTTTTCACAAACCACACAAGGATCCACCGGTGTCCTTGCATGTCTGTTCTTTTCATGAACCACAACCTGAGTCATTGCATGTCTGTTCTTCTCACAAACCACACATGGATCCACCATTGTCATTGCATGTCTGCTCTTTTCATGAACCACAGCTAGAGTCATTGCATGTATGTTCTTCTCACAAACGACATATCACTAGTGTCATTGCATGTGTGTTCCTCTCATAAACCACATATGGATCCACCTAGTGTGATTGCATGTGTGTTCTTCTCACAAACCACATAAGGATCCACCAGTGTCATTAGATGTGTGTTCTTTTCATAAACCACATATGGATCCTAACCTTAGGAGAGCCCTAACCTTAGCCCCCCAATGGGTGGACATTAGACCGAGTCTTCTAGAAGGCATGCCCTAACACAGTTGTTCTGCTTGACGATTGTTACATACCGTTCGATCGGGGCGCTTAGACGATTGTGATGGTCTTCGTGAGAGCGATCCGCAAGTAGGATGTTCTGCGGCATGATTGGCCACGCTTGCTCTAGACAAACTGGCAACACCGGGCGATCCCTTGTTGCGTGTGTCACGACTCACGAGTTTAGTGGGCCATATCCCAGTGTCACGCCCCCATTACTTCTCTTCCTCCCCGTACTTATCTTCCTGCCCCTCAAAGACACTTTCCCCACTTCACTCCCATTCTGGCCATGCAAGCCGTGGCGCCTCCATCAATCCCTCTCCGCACTACCCCTTCCACCCCCCCTCTCGCCATGGGTTCAAGGGGAGACAGCGAGGAAACGCGTCGTGACGATAGGGACGGTGATTTCAATGTGAGTCGTCTCATCTCTATCTCTATCATCGGTGGCTAGTTATCTATTTTTTGAGCTAGATCTACTATGTTTACTCATCCGCGTATGATGTCTTAGGCCAACCCGACGATGTATGACTCTGACTATCACGGTTTAGCGGATGAAGACAGTCCTATGCTATGTAAACATGGATATGTGCCCACTAAATTTGTAGCGTTTGAAGGACGAAATGCAGGCAGGAGGTTTCTACGGTGTCAAGGACATCGTGCAATGATGCAAGGCGGAAGTTGTGGTGTTGTCAAATGGGTAGATCCAGAGTGGCCCAAATCGATGCAGAAAACGCTAGACAAACTATGGGAAATGACTGTTGAGTTGAAAGAATCCGTATTTAGCTCACTTCTTGACAGTGTTGAGATGAAACTATGGGAACCAGTTGACACGACCAAGCATAAGCAAGATCTCGGGTGGGTGCAAGACAAGGTTAGCAAAGTCGAGAAGGAGAGAGACACGGCGTTGGCCCTGAATGCTAAAGTAGAGCAAGAACTGACTCAAGCAAGGAATGATCTTCACCAGGCCAAAGTCCTGTAGTTCACAACGACGAGTATTGACAAGTGCATGAGGAAAAATGCAGAGAAACAATTGAAGCTATGCAAGTAAGACGCTAAAAGGAAGGAGCAGACGATTTGATCCTTGCTCTCGCAGGAATATGCGCATCGGGCTAAGATTAGGAAGATCAAGGAGATGTGTGATAACTAGTTCTATTTAGCTTGAGCTTCGTGCCTTTTTAAGTTATAATAGTTGTACTTGTTGACCTAGCGGTCTGAACTATTGGCCCCGGAGTCCTGGGAGGAAAAAAATTGGTCGCCCGTTAATCTGTCTTAACCCTGCATTACTTCCTTTTGTCTGACCAATGCCCTTTGGATATTCCGCCCGTCGCTTCGTCGTCCTCGTGTACAAATAGGAGGCGCCACAGCGCGTCGCTTCGTCGTCCATCCCCTCTCCCTCTCCAATCTCCACCACGCCGTCGCTTCGTCGTCCATCCCCTCGCTCCCTCTCCAATCTCCACCGCACCGCCATGGAGATGCCTCCACTGAACTTCTACGAGGCGGTGATGTTCGTGCACTTCGACATCCTCGCGCCGCCGGCCGCGATGGTTCCCCACGGATAGCGCATCAGCTATGCGGGGGTGCCGGTGGCTCCGCTCCTCGTCCCCGGCAGAGCCAAGATGGAGAGCGAAATTGCGGCAGGAAAAGGGCGCTACCCCGGTACGCGGCGGCTAACCCGTACTGGCCGGCGCTGTTCAAGAAGGAGCGAAAGGCCAAGATTGGCAACCGCATCATTTACGGGCGCGTGGTGCACCAGGATCTCCGCAACCGAGAAGGGTGGGAGAGGTTCTTGTCCGTTCCTGGACGGACCAAGTACACCGTCATCGCCGCTGCTCGCTGCGAAGAGGTGCTCCGTCTCGCGAACAATGTAGAGATCGTGGAGGTTCCGTCCGACGACGACGAGGAAGCCGGTGACTTGGAGGACAGCGGCAGCAGAAGTGAAATTGTTGACTAGTGGTTGAATTAATGTAGGATGTGAAATTGCACCTGTGTTTAGAAGAATTTGTTAGATCTCTGTCCCGGATTGGGAACGTGACCGTGGACCAAAGATCCTTTTTCTACTAGTGTATTATGACATTGGTGGTTTGTTTAAATGTAATCTACGGGGATTGTGCCGCATGCAAATGGCACAACCACAATTTATAAAGTGGAAGCACGTACACCCAGTTACTGGAGATCCGGGAGCTTCGCCAGATGTAGGGGATGCAGGAGCAGAGAGGCGGTGAGATAGACGGGCTCAAGATTAGGCCAGAAAGTGGTACCAATTTCCTCCTCATCTAGGCATTATCGGTTGCCATTGCTGTTTATGTTGCCATGTCGTTGTGTGCACCAGCTGAAATAAGTTGCTGCTTCATGGAGTGTAGAAGCTTAAATAATTTATTCCTGTGCCACTTACATTCCGTCGTATTTGGAGACCTCCTGCCCCTCAGCAATCGTGGAACCGGTGCTATGTGTTTTCAGATAGTAGTGGCACAATCACAATTTCGGATTCAACTACTGACTCGAGCATTTCCAAACCCTAAGTCGTGGTACATTTTATTTAGAGAATCTGGGTAGATTGTTTCGCCCAGCAAAGTTCCACACATAGAGCTCCAGAATTTAACTGAATTACATATATAGGTTCAAGTTCAACACATTACTATGCATCTTCATTGCCAGCAGCCTTCTTCCGCAGCCTGGGTGCCAAGCCTTCACGTCCACTGGCTTCTTCATTTCCTGCCTTCTTCCTCTTCCTCGGTGCCAATTTTCTTAGCTTCACATACTCTGCATCGCCGGGACAATGGGCACCAGAATCGTGTCCAACATCATCTTTCCACTCATTTTTAATTTCTTCGAACAGAAAAATGACTGACCCGACAGTCATGTTTCTAACCTTGCGGCGCTTCCTATCAAAGAAACAAGACTGTTGCATAACTGCCCAATATCTATAGAGTAAATAAAACAAAAATTACAATTCAGCACAAACATGCGAACCCCAAGAGACTTTTGCTTACCAGGAGCTAATTGGGTTCGAGCAACCACCCTGTCCAAGAATAGAAGGGCGACTCCCAGTTGCAGCAGCTTCCACATCCAGTACATCACAATTCAGCTTAAACATGCAAGCCGGAGCATACCTTTTCATCAACCCAATTAGCTAACTGTCACACGTTAGAGGAACCATGATGCCATGTTCATCCATGAAGCTGAACTTTGTAGTCTGCTTTAGCCATAATTCATCATGATTACGCAGAGCAGCAACCATACCAGATATAGTGCAGATCTGCACAGGCGCTTCTTCCATCATGATACAATGGTGTCCATACCACTTTCCCATAGAGTCGTACCTGAAGAGGACTACCGTAACCAGGTAAGGGTGGCCCGCGGAGATCCCACTTGACAGAAAACTGTGGACAAAATATGTTTGTCAGTGTTGAGCTAACAAACAATTTTAGGTTCAGTAGTCAGCTAGCAGTTATAATTAGTGCGAAGAGCAAAGATAAGGGTAGCTCACCCGCTTGTAGCCAGAACTTCTTCTTCCTTGGTAGTAGGATCTGCCATCCTCCGAGTTGCTCGGCTCGTCGATGGTAGAGGCGGGCTAGAGCCTCGCAACAGCGGCTACGGCATGCGCCATTGGAGCTTGGGATCAGCAACTGGGCGCAGCAACTTGGCGCCGTAAGTCAAATGTCCGAAGGGATCGTCCTGCCTAGAGGGTGGATTCTGACGCCGTCGGTGCTAGGGGAAAGGTGGGAATGGATTTGTGAAATTGGTCAACGCATCCAATCCACTTAGTTCCTCGATTTTCCTAAGAGGTTGCCGTGTTGGCGCTCGCTTCACGGACAGATGACCGACATGAGGGTCCCGACCGTATACTTCACGGGGCAGTTTCATGGAATGTTTGAATTTGGAAGAGGTGAGATGATTTTGCATCGAAATGGCCCCTCTTGGTAGTTGGCGGCCCAACATTTCAAAATGCGGAAATTTCAGGCAACCTAGGTACCACGGTGCACTGGCCTGCAAACTTTGGTACCGCAGACGAACATGCCCGTTCCCCTACTCCTGCCACTATTCCCTCTGCTGGTCCCACTGGGCCATCATCTCCCGTCATCCCTGAGACCTCCGCCATTGAGATAGATATCAATCCAAACCTTGATGTCTCAGGCTCTATCGAGGTAGACGTTGCTCCCAGCTGTCAGGTGACGCAGGAGAGCACCTCCTCTAAAGTGGCTGAAGCTCTGGCTAAGGATGCCACCGAGAAGGGGAAGGAAGTGGAAGAGGTGGATGTGGAAGCTACGATTGAGGCGGGAGCCTCCGCGCCATCTACTGCTTTGAAGGTGCAGGAGGCAGCTAGGGCTTCGTCCATGCCTCCAGCTTCGACCTGTCCATTGGCTACGACTCCTCCGACGTTGAGCCTAGATGATCTCATCAAGCAGGACGACGCAATCAATAAGAATGTCGGTCCTTTCATGATTCCTACGTTCATCTAGCCAACAATCTCAGGATCATTGCCATCGTAAGTTTTTTGAACTTCACTTGCTTTACTTTGTGTAGTATATCCCACTGTAGCCCCCGATCTCTTAGGCAGATAAGTCAATAGTTATTGGCCTAAGTGCTCCAGAGAACTAAGCGCAGAACTTGTCCGTGTAGCCCACGAGCGTTTAGTTGAAACTGAAAAGTTCCGACTAGATGCTCTAGAGAAAGTAGCTTACTTTAAAATCGTGCACTGTAGCCCCCAAGCGTTTAGTTGAAACTGAATAGTTCCGACTAGATGCTCTAGAGAAACTAAGCATGCTTATATCTTGTCAGAATGAGAATAAATGGAGGATAGCCGTCAATGAGAGGTTTGCTGCTCTTCGGAAGGAGATGGACCTTGAACAGGGTAAAACCAAATTCCTGATGGAACAGATCAAAAATAGCCAGAGTCTGTTTCCTACGACAGCTCCTTGCTTTCCCATTGAGTCATTTCTTCCGTCTTTTGACATCACTTTTTGATTTCTGTCTTACATAAGCCATTGCTAAGGCCAAGAGCATCGTCGAGCAATCCAAGCATATACAGGAGCTCGCTGATGAAAACAAGATTCTAAAGAAGGACCTGGCCGAGGCCGTCAAGGGCCATGCGGCAACGATGAAGGCTATGCAAGAGCCTGTGGACGCCAAGATGCAGCGCCTAAAGGATGAGATTGCATAGCTCAAAGACCAGAACCAAGCTGCCAAAGAGCAAAATGCTAGGAGTCTTGAGATGTTCAAGTCAGTCTAGAAGGAGCACGATGTCTTGGCGGAGACATGCATGCAAGCGGAAACGAGCATCTTTGGTAACCTTTCTCCGTCTTGCTCTTTTCTGTATGTTGGATAACCATTTTACTTGTTTGTACTCATGGTCCTTTTTTGTGCAAACCGCAGATCCCACTGGCTTAGCCAACTTGGGTGAGGGTGCTCCAAGTTCCAAGGAACACATGATTCTTGCCGACAACTTCATCAGCACCGCCATCGCCCAAGCCAAGGAGATAGCTCAACCTCTAGGTATTAACATCAAGGAGGCAGAATCAACAGCCAAGTTCGCAGAAATCCTGCGCCGAGCCCCCGAGAAAGTCAAGGACTAGAAAGCCTCTTGCATCCAGGTCGGTGCAAGGATGACCCTGTCCTTAGTCAAGGCGTACTATGACAATGCTGACATCGACCTGGTGACCTCCGGCTTTCCCAAGATAGACGAGGAAGGTCGAGAGATCGATAGCGATGCTATTTGGAATTCTCTCGCCAGCTTCGACGCCAGGGTTGCCAAGATGGTCAAGGCAGATGTATTTGTGCCTGCCGAGATTCTGGATGATGATGTGACTTCGTCCGAGTCTAGCCCCTCTCCTTCTGAGTTTGACGAGATCTCCCGACCTGGCTCTCCTGATGATGCCACCACGAATCCCCTTGCAACAGAGCCATGAAAAACAGTTTCTGTATTAAATGTATCTCTGCAAAATGTATGCGGAAAAACTTATGTTTGTCTAAGGCGAAAAACTTGTGTTCAAGTTTCCTGCAACTTATCTGTTTCCAGCATGTGTATATATTTTTTAAGCAAGTGTTGGCTTATCCATTATTCTGGTTCGTATGCTTGACCTTTCGTGAGACGGAATACTCGCAGCGTGTCGTTGGATTGATGACAAGTACGCCATGAGGGGGTCCTCGAGGCGTGCGGAAGAGAGGGGTGTGAGATGTACGGTATTCCGGGACGGTGAGCACACAAGTTCATCCAGGTTCGAATCCGCCGGGTTTGGACAGATCCTACTCCTGCTAGCAATCCAGTAATACGGCAGAGCCAGAATATGGGTTACAAGGGTTTCGCTTGTGCGAGTTGAAATTGTAGACTATTGAGGTCCCCTAAAGTCTCTCCCTAGGACGGCTTATATAGATATCCGGCCTAGGGTTTACAGGAGAGATCTATCCGGCTACGTCTAAGAATCGGTTATAGAGTACATCTTGAACTACAAGTAACGCTATGGGCCTAAGTCGGTAAGTCTTCTGGGCCTTCCCGTTGCCGAATTGGACTCCGTATTTCTCCCTGACTGGGCCGCCCGTGAAGCAAAGCTCTAACCCGAAGTGGGCCACCCTGGTTAGTGAGGAACTGTGAGGATACCCGGAAAGTATATCCCCAACAGCAGCCCCCGGAGGCCTCCAAGATCCAAAGTCGGATTTATCATCGTCTAGCTTGATCTTCGGCTTGCAGAATCTTGAAGGGTTCCTGAAACTTCACAACAAAAAATAAGATCCGGGTCTTTAAAAATAAGTCAGACCTATTAATAGGTTACTCGGATTTTCCAGCTCGATTTCAAAGTAAGCCGGAACTTGGTCTCTAACGCCACCTGACACAAGCATGGTCAAGTCACGTCATATGACAGGCGTTCCGTCAGCACGACCGTTGGTGGGTCCGCGGTTCGCGGAACCGAGGCACCATTTCAATGCATGCGTGGAGATCGAGGTGACGCAATCATCACGTGGGTCCTTCCCAGTTCCTTCCACGACGCGTGGCGGTTACACTGTAGCATTTGCACGAAACTTGGCGCAGTTAGGTAGATATAAGGGGTTTGGATTTCTCCTTCTCCTTTCCACCAGTCCTTTGCCGTTTCCTTCTTTCCCAATCCTCCTGCGTGCACAGAGCCTCATTGTCCTTCCCCCACAGAACTCCCAGCGCCGCTCCTTTCAGGTCACCTTCGCACCGGAGAAATGGCTTCATCTTCTTCCTCTGGTTTGGTGGTAGCGGCAGTGGTAACGACGGCGGAAGCAGCAGCAGAGAAGGAGAGCTTCCAGGGAATCTGGATCCCCTGCGCCCTCAACGAGGAGGGCCTCAAGAATGTGGAGAAGGAGGGGCTTCTCGCCGCCAGCGGAGCGGCCAGAAACCGTCCCCAACCCGCGCGACGGCGAGCGGGTCCACTTCGGCACCCACCTCGATAGAGGTCTGTCCTTTCCTCCCTCGGAGTTCTTCTCTGAGGTGATAGATCATTTCGGAGTTCAACTCCACAATCTTCCTCCCCACTCTCTCTTAGAGATGAGTGTGTATGCTTCGCTTTGTGAGGGCTTTCTCGGCATTAGGCCGAGTTTGACTCTCTTCCAGTACTATTTCCATGTCCGAAGGAATTCCATTACTGCCGGTGTTCCTTACATCACCGGCACTATCAGCTTTTCACTTAGACGCGACCGGGCTTATCCCAAGATTCTAGCCAGTGACTCGGTCAAACAATGGCCGGCCACTTTTTTCTATCATAGGGATATTCTGGCTCCTGACAAAGCTACCGCTTTGCCGGATTTTGTCGATGGAGCCGCCACGGCCCAGCCTTCCTGGGACGAGGCTTCTCTGGTTCTTTTCGACGATCTGATCCTCGCTAAGAGGCGGATCGAATATTTGATTAAGCACAATGGTCTGAAGGGATCCGACTTGGTCCAGTGCTGGGTCTCATGTCGGATCTAGCCACTTCAGTACCACGGAACCCGACTGATGCACTCCATCACGTCGTCTCCAACTGACTCCCTCCGCATCAGCTCCAAAGCCTACACCACTCAAGGCTACATATGCCAAATCAAGTGGATGATCAAGGAGCAGATCGAGAGGAGGTTTCCGGAGGTTTCTCTGGACATGCACACGGCGGAAAACCCCGTGGTGCCGGCAAGCTTCCATCATCACACCTTTTATGTGTTTCAATCTTCAAGTTATACTGCAATACTGATATGTTTTCTTGTTTTCAGCTTGCTGACCTCCCCGAGTCGGAACTTGCTCCGCTCGAAGGATACCCCCTGAGTTTTCTCACGAGACAGAAGTGGTCCCATTGCCGGACCTTGCGCTCAAGAAGCGTAAAGCTCCGACAGTGGTTGTTGGCACAAAGGAGGTGCCTGTTGTGAAGAGGTAACTTTCAGCCACAACTTTCCGCCTTTGTTCCTTATTCGAATTTCTTTCCGAGATGTCATGTTTCCAACTTTACTACATTCTCAGAGAAAATCCGCTCATCAAGGGTAAGGGGAAAGGGATTCTTTCGAAGCCCCTGCGACAGACGAAGCTCACCATAGCTTCCCCTACCGTGGCTCCTCCGACTCCTGCCCCTCAACCTTCTGCAATTCCGGCGATTACTCCTTCTCCGGTGGTTGCAGAAGATCTGGCTCCTCCAACGGAGCCTGCGATCCTTGGGTCGCAAACTGACGTCACCATGAATGCATCAGATCAAGATAAGGGTGAACCCTCTTCGGGTAATGATCCCTCGGTAGAAACCTTCACCGAAAACCTCATGAGCAATCCGGGTCTTGCCAAGTTTTGCCTGACCCGAAAATCTGCCGAAGAGATCCAGCGGCTCGCCAGGCAAGTCCTGGAGAAAAGCCATCTATCTGCCGAAGAAGAAGCGCAAGAAGCAGAGGACATCAAGTTCTCTGATCTTCTTGCTCAAGTCCACCTTCGCGACGAGAGGATTAGGACTGGCGAGCTTCCAACAGCCCCAGTGATCCCTCTTACTCTTGCCGAGAAGGTGGCCGCTGAAGTGAACACGGGTTTGGATAAACTTACCCGCGAGCAATATGTAAGTCGGAATTCCAACTCCTGTTTTTCCTTTATTGTATTTTATATCATATCCTCTAGCCCCCAAGCATGAAGTAGGATAAACAATCCAGGTTTATGCTTTATTAGGATGCCAAAGAACGAACTAGTGTAGCCCCCAAGGCTCGTGCTGATATTTTAGAAAAAATATTAGCCCAAGTCTTAAGTAGCTTTCTGACTTTGGGTATTCTGACTTACAGAAAATATGTTCCTATAACCAGGAATTACTGACCAATGTCTGCGATAAGAGGAGAGAGATCAAAGCTCTCCGGCTTAAAAATGTTGAGCTTAAAGTTGCCAAGGATGAGGACGAAGGTAAATATTCTGAGAGTCAAACCTTGTCCTTGTTATTTTCAATGTCGAATTTTTCTGAACTTTTGTTTTTTTTTGTCTTACAGCGCTAGTGAAACAATCCGTCGCCATGATTGAAGAGGCCGAGAACCTCAAGACCCTGGTGGTGGAAAACAAGGGACTTCGCCAAGAGCTGGATAAGCTCAAGGCGGATCATGAAAGGAGCATAGCTCAAGTCCTTGAATCCTCCTCCATGGCCACTAATGAGCGTGATCGCAAGATTGCTGCTCAAGATAAAATAATCTCGGACCTCAAGAATGAGCTTGACAGAGAGAAGGACATGTCCCAGGCGCTCTGGGCTAAACTCCAGAGTCTCCGGGAGGAGAAGACCAAGATTGACGACGTCATTTTTGGTACGTTCCATCTATCTGACTTGTCTCTTTCTTTGAATTTTATCAATGTCGGTTTTTTCTTAACTTGTTTTGTGTATAGGTCCTCTGAACTTGACGGACTCTTCCTCCTCTGAGCCCCGCACCCACCGGCTTACCCAAGTCGGTGACCTACTTCATGACTTCCGCCAGTCCCTTGAGGATGTCGGCAAAGCTCTCAAGATTCCGGACATGCCAAGAATGTCGGACTTCCAGGTGCGGGACAAGGTGAAGGAGATGCCGCAACTTGTTCGGGACTGGAACATGTCCTACGCGTGGACTGCTGCGCAGAATGCTCTCACCATGGTCATGAGCCACCATGGAAACATGGAGATATGGCAAGTGACCAGAGGGTACTTCAAGGTAGATCAAGACGGCCAGGAGCGGGACCTTCAAGCCATCATGCACTCCTGCGCCGGATACGGGTGTCACGTGGCTGATCTGACCAGCTACGAGATCCCCTTCTTCACCCGCGTGGATACCCTGCCTCCTCCTGCAGAAGAAACCGAAGAAGTTTCCGACGATGAACGCACCACGTCAGATGCGGACATCTCGGAACGATATCAAGGCGGAGTAACCAGCGAGCCGGCAGCTCCTTCATCTCCTCTTGCATCGTAGACCAGAAACTTATGTATTATTTTGGAAAAAACATGATGCGTTTGTAAATATGTAATACTTTAACTTTGCTAGTCCTAAGCTTTTGAACTATTCAGCACTTTTCGACTTTGAATTTTTTTTGTGTGCCTGAAATGTTTACATAAGCACTTATACTTTTTCGTCTCTACTTATCGTTTATCTGGCTTTCCGCCTTGTCCCTTTCGTGAGCCGGCTAAACCTTCCGCCGGAAACTTTGCCGAGCAACAGAGCTCAATTGCTAAACCAGTTTAAACTCGGAAACAAAGCCGGCTTCCAGTACCAACAATTCACTACTCGGAAAATGCCCGCATCCAGCAATCAGACAAATAACTAAAGTAAAGACTAGAAACTTTAGAGTTATACCCGAAGGTAGCAGTTTTAGAATCGGAAATCTAAACCAGAACGAACATGAGCATAAAGTACTTTCAAGCATTCCGGGATTTTCGACTATGACATGATCATTCGGAAATAAGATGGTAACAACTTCTCAGAAAAAATTTGAGGCAACCAAAACTTTTATTTCTCACAGAACATGTACATATGTATGATTACAAAGAAAGGTAAACTAAGAATAAAAGGGACGTAGATGAGCAATATTCCATGGTCTGTCTAACTCATCCAGATTTGTACTGCCTCCAACTCTCTTTCTCTTCTTAGTAGCAGGTCTTTCTTTGACTGGCCTCATGTCATTTAAGTAGTACGATCCATTGTGCAATACTCGACTAACTAAAAAGGGCCCTTCCCATACTAGGGAAAGTTTGTGCTTTCTTTGTTGCACAAGCCGGAGAACCAAATCACCTTTATTGAAGGATCTATTTCGGCCTCTCTGGCTATGATATTTCCATAACTTCTGCTGATAGGCTGTAGATCTCATTTTAGCAATGACGTGAACTTCTTCGACTAAGTCGAGATCATTTTGTCGAGAAATCTTGGCATCCTCTTTGATATACGCGGCCACTCTAGGAGAAGTGTGAATAAAATCACTAGGAAGAACTGCTTCCGTGCCATAGACCAAGAAGAAAGGTGTGTATCATGTTGACCTGTTTGGAGTTGTTCGTAAACTCCAAATTATAGAGGGTAGTTCCTCTGCCCAAGCCCCCGCAGCACGTCGTAGTGGTGTTTCGAGTCTCGGTTTTAGGCCTTGTAATATTAAACCATTTGCTCTTTCGACTTGTCCGTTAGCTTGTGGATGTGCGACTGACACAATGTCAAGCCGGATATTTTGCTCGTTGTAGAATTCAGCCAATTCTCCCATAGAAAAGTTACTCCCGTTGTCCGTGATAATGCTATGCGGATAACCATACCGGATTATAACATCCTCGACAAATCTTTTGGCTGTTGCTCCATCACAACTTGTGACGGGTTTAGCCTCAATCCATTTGGTGAATTTATCCACCATCACTAAGAGGTGAGTAAATCCACTTGGAGCTCGTTTAAAAGGTCCTACCATATCAAGCCCCCAGATCGCAAAGGGCCATGTTATAGGTATTGTTCGTAGCTGATCAGCCGGAACATGAGCTTGCTTGGCGTACTTTTGGCAGCCTTTGCACGTCTTGAGTAATTGTTCGGCATCTGCCTAAGCTATAAGCCAGAAAAATCCGTGTCGAAAAGCTTTTGCCACTAAAGATTTGGCTGCAGCGTGGTGACCACACTCGCCTTCGTGGATTTCCCTTAAGATTTCCACTCCTTCTTCCGGAGATACACAACGCTGAAAAACCCCAGAAACACTCCGTTTATAGAGCTCACCTTTAACAATAGTATAGGCTTTAGCTCGTCGGATAATCTGCCGGCTCAGCACCTCGTCTTCGGGTAATTTGCCATCTACCAAATAATCGAGGTAGGGTTGAGTCCAGCTAGGAATTACAGCCAGAACTACTATTAAAGGTGAGTCGGATTTGGTCAGATATTCCTCATCTACCGTTGGGGGGATACCCCCGGGGTATAAAGGCCGAATTAGCCGAGGTACGGCAAGGTCAAAGCGAATGCTGGCCGAGTTACCTCAAGGAAGGCCGAATCTCGGGGTAACCCGGACCAGGGGATGTCCACCTAACGGAGTCTCATCCGACTTAAGCCGTAAGTCGGATAGATGAACCTAACTTATATGCAGGAACAGGTGTAACCGGATCAACTACGATCCGGGTCATAGCAAGCTTCTAGGAGAAGGAAGGCATCTCGCTGGTCAAAAGTAGCCCCGGTATGAACAACATGAGTGAAGCGCAAAGGGGCAGGACCACCGAGGCATGGCCGATAGAGGTGACGACGCTGATGTCGGCTGACACAGGCGCTGCAGAGGCTCACGTAGCCTCTGCATGGATGACGCGGGGGAAAAGCGACTCGGTCGGCTTACTATTTTGGGAGTAGGCATATTCCCTGGAATATGCCTCCACGTATGCCCTAAGTGGAGACCTAGCCACTCCTATATAAGGGGGGCTAGGGCCTCTGTAGAAGGGGTTGGTCTCAATTGGGTAGAGCTTACTGTATTGATCTCTATAGACCAGTTGTGACTTGGTTCCTGAGGGCTAGCTAGCGGGGAGAGTAAGAGAGTACCTTCTTCCTCCTCTCTCCAATACAGCTAGAGGAGCACTTGTAATCTATGAAGTGAATAAAAGACAAACCTTCTGTGCGAGGAATCACCTCACTATCCCTCCCTGGATTCACCTAGTGCTATTAGTCCCCACCTTTAGCCTATCCATGGCATCTGCCGTGACACCACCACGACAGTTGGCGCCCACCGTGGGGCTAGCGGCGCTAGCAGGGGTCAAGATCCGGATGGGAAACCTCATCGGCACCGGCGAACGCATCGTCTCTGGGCTCGTTCAGCGCTGGACTTCGTCAGCGACAACGCTGGCTGCTTTGGCACGCGCCCACTTCCGCGCAATGGCCTCTTCGTTAGGCTCGGTGCGCACAAAGTCTACGTTGCTATCGATGTGTCGTGCGTTCATCCGCGGCACGTCGTTGAGGAAGGGGAGCCACCCCTTAGCGTGGTGCACGGGGCGCGTATCACTCGCTCCCCGGACCGTGCTGAGGTGATGATGACTGCGCCAGGCGCGGGCGCAAGCAAGGATCCGACGCCAGATCCGGAGGTAACACCTAAGGCACCGAGGAAAGGTAGAGGTCCTCCACTAGAGAGGCCTGAGAATGTACTGAGAGAAGCTATGGATAGCTTGGCAAACCCGGTAGCGGCAGTGGTAGATCCGGCTCAGGCACAGGCCGGGCTAGAGGAAACTAGGCAAAAAATTCTAGAGGGAGCAAAAAAGATAGCTGCGGCTCAGCAGTCGTTGAACATGACGTTGCGTGAGTATGCAAAGGCAAATAAAGTAGATGCTGTAAAAGTGAAGGGGGGAAATCTCATGAGTGAAATGAACAAAGAGGGTGATACTAGGATTGAGGAGTCAGAGAACTGTTTGTCCGTGGGGCTGCCGAAGTATAGTACCCCGGCAAAAAACCTCAGGGCAGCAGATGCAGCTGCGTCCGAGTTAGAGGGTCTAACGAGTGCAGCCCGTCAGAGACAGCAAGATAGGGTCAATGAGTTGGTTCGGATCGCGAACAGGCAAAATGAGGAATTGCTCAGGGCTAACCCGGAGAGAGCTGGGGCCTCCAAGATCATTCATTCGGCGGTGGGTAACCCGAAGAAATCCGCTGGAGCCGCATCGTCTCCTCACGGCGGTCCTAGGAGAGAAGAGGTAGTAACCTCGGCCAGGAGAAACAAACAGATCGTTCTGTATGACCTGACAAGGGCAGGAAAAGCAAAAGAGGTACAGAGAAACAATGATCGATGGAGCGTAAGCCGAGGTGAAGCTGGCCGAGGTAACCGCGACCAAGGCAATGTCAGTCAAGGAAACACTGTGAATGGCAATGCCGGACAGCGCAACTTGGCAGGACAACCGCAGCAGCGGAATATACCAAGGCAAGAGCAAAGTACCGGCCGAGGTATGCAACAGAGAGGTGCACCACGAGAGCAAGACCGGTATAACGATGGAGATTTGGAAATGGTGAATGCAGGATACCCAAGGCCAGACTATCATGTGATAGGGTCGAGATTGGGAACCAGGGATCTGATGCCTGATGATGCCAGGTTGAAACTAGAAAGACTGTATAGGTCGGAGCAGATTGAAAGTCAAGGTCCTCCGGTTCCTGCGTGTTTTGGACCCCGGATCATGAAGGAGCCACCAGTACCTAACTTCCAGTTACCTAGAGGCACGAAGACGTATGACGGCAGTACTAAGACGGAGGATTGGTTGATAAACTATGCTACAGCTGTAAAAATTGCGACAGGCAACTTGAGATGGGTTGTAAGATACGTACCCAGATGTTGGAAGGGCCAGCAAGGGTATGGTTAAACAATTTGCCGCCCGGAAGTATTAACTGCTGGATCGATTTTGAGGAAATGTTTATCAGCAATTTCTCAAGTACGTATCAGAGGCTAAATGGGCCACAAACCCTAGCTATGTGTAAGCAGAGACCGAACGAGACGAACCGGGAGTTTTTAACTCGGTGGTGTACCGTGAGAAACTCGTGTGAGGGTGTGATAGAGTCGCAAGCCATAGCATGGTTTGCGCATGGGTGTAGGTATGCAAGCGAGCTGTGGCAGAAGTTGGAAAGGAAAATGCGAACCACTTTGGCAGAGATGATCCGGATTGCTGATTCGTATGCTTTGGGTAATACGACTCAACATAGGCTCGTGTCAAACGAGTCGAATGAGGAGTACTACCAGAGAGATGGAGCCGAATCATCCCGGAGGAATGATTACAGAGGTAAAAGAAGAGATGGCAGCCCAGATCACTGGTATAGTTCGCAACAAGTTGCAGCTGTGAATCAAGATCAGCCCGGAACAGGGAGCAATCAACGTCAGAAAACTGGAGGGCAACAATGGACACCGAGAAATGATGGCAAGAAAACTTGGATGCCAGAGCAGAAGAAACAGTGGCAAGAAAAGAAGGACCGTCCGAGGTATACTTATGAGTCGATGTTGGATCAGCCGTGTAAATTTCACACGCCAAATCCGAGTAACCCAGCGGGTCATACAACGAGGCAATGTGAGTGATGCATAAGATAGAACAAGGTGGTTCGGGGAATGCTCAGGAACCCCAGAATGATCAACCTCGGTAGGAGTTACCCTGGCAGCAACTGCTCTCCGGAGCAAACACGCAACAGCTAATGTTGCCTCCCCCTCTGCCGAGGTATGATAACCATGAGAGAAGGGATGCAGTGCATCAAGTAGAAAACCAGCATCAGCCGGATCAGAGGTACCCCGAAAATGAGGGGAGGAATGAGTATAGGGAGCATCATCAGAGTTACTGTGTGTTTACCACTGAGGAAACAGATAGAAAAAGCTTGCAGCGCCAACATATGGAGGTCAATGCAGTAATGCCAGCGGTGACGAGGTATATGCCTTTACCGGACTAGGAAATTACCTGGAACATCAAAGATCATCCCAAGATTACGCCGAGTCCTGGTTCATATGCGTTAGTGCTGGATCCAACGTTCATTAGGCCTAACATCA
The DNA here is from genome assembly GCA_023614405.1 of Avena insularis. Lineage (NCBI taxonomy): Eukaryota > Viridiplantae > Streptophyta > Magnoliopsida > Poales > Poaceae > Avena > Avena insularis. Next base: position 524,057,042 of record CM042694.1, read on the forward strand.
ATGTGAGGTTCTCCAAGGTACTGATCGACAATGGTAGTAGCATTAACATCATGTATGCGGATACAATGCGCAAGTTGGGTATCTTAGAGAACATGCTCCAAGCTACAAGGACAACTTTCCATGGCATTGTGCCAGGCATCACTTGTGAGCCAATAGGCAAGGTCCAGGTTGACGTGTTGTTCGGCACAAGAGATAACTGCCGAACTGAGAATTTGGAGTTCGAAGTGGTGAACTTGGAAAGTGTGTATCACGCGTTACTCGGAAGACCAGCACTGAACAAGTTCATGGCAAGATGCCACATCAGTTACTTGAAGATGAAGTTACCCGGGCCAAACGGAGTGATTACCATTGCTGGGGATTTCCGACGTTCCATTGAGTGTGCCTCAGCCGGGTCTAACCTAGCCGAGTCACTCATGATTGCGCAAGAGAAAAGAAAAATCCAGGAGGTGGCGGCATTGGCTCAGTCCGCGCAGCAATATATGCCAGCATTGAGTAATGCGCATGGTAGCGTTTCGTTCCAAGCCACAAAGGATACCAAGAAAGTGTTTGTCGATGATATGTTCCCAGAGCGCACCGTAACAATTGGTGCCAGGTTGAATGATAAATAGGAAAGCGAGCTCGTCAACTTCCTCCGTGAGAATCGGGATATTTTTGCTTGGTCCACACAGGACTTGCAAGGTGTTCCGAGGGAGTTGGCCGAGCACTCTTTGAACGTGAGACCCGGAGCAAGGCCCGTGAAGCAACCTCTCCGCCGCTTTGTCGAAGATAGGAGAAAAGTCATTGGAGATGAAATAGCTCGGTTACTAGCAGCAGGATTTATCATGGAAGTACTTTACCCGGATTGGCTATCTAATCCGGTGCTGGTGGAGAAGAAGAAGGATGATCTGAACGTGGCAGTGGTTTGGCGCATGTGTATCGATTACACGAACCTGAACAAGGCATGTCCAAAAGATCCATTTCCACTGCCAAGGATAGATCAAGTCATAGACTCGACTACTGGATGTGAACTGTTGTCATTCATTGATGCATATTCTGGTTTCCACCAGATACCTCTGAATCCGGATGATCAAATAAAGACTGCATTTATCACCCTGTATGGGGCTTATTGCTATCGCACCATGCCGTTTGGTTTATGTAATGCAGGGGCAACGTACCAAAGATGTATGCAGAAATGTTTGCAGGACCAAATAGGTCAAAATGTACAAGTGTATGTGGATGATGTGGTTATCAAGACCAAGGAAAGCAAAACGCTTCTTGACGATATTAGGCAGACATTCGCGAACTTAAGAAGGTTCCGGATGAAGCTTAACCTGGAAAAATGTACCTTCGGTGTCCCGGCTAGAAAATTACTCGGATTTCTCGTATCCAGCCGAGGTATAGAAGTTAACCCAACTAAGATCCGGGCCATTGAGCGAATGGAACTGCCAAAGTGTCTTAACGATGTCCAGAAGTTCACTGGTTTCCTGGCATCGTTATGTCGGTTTGTATGTCGGTTGGGAGAAAAGGCATTGCCTCTCTATCAACTAATGAAAAAGTCGGATAAGTTCGTTTGGACGCAGCAGGCCAATGAAGCCTTTGCCCACTTAAAGAAAATGTTAGCCACTGCACCAGTGTTAGCCTCTCCACTATCAAAGGAGCCAATGTTGCTCTATATAGCCGCAACCAACCGAGTTGTAAGTGCAGTGATTGTGGTAGAGCGCGACGAAGAGGGTAAGTTGGTGCAAAGGCTAGTGTATTATCTGAGCAAGTTATTGTCAGCTTCAAAGCAAAATTATCCGCACTATCAGAAGGTGGCGTATGGTGTCTATATGGCAGCTAAGAAGTTGAAGCATTACTTTGAGGAGCATCCCATCAAAGTAATATGTGAAGCTCCCATATCCGAGATAATGAGTAACAAGGATGCGAGTGGTAGGATTGCGAAATGGGCAATTGAACTAGCTCCCTATACGCCACAATATGACAGAAGAGAAGCAATCAAGTCTCAGGTTGTGGCCGACTTTTTTGTGGACTGGGCCGACGTACAATACGAACCACCGCTACCAGATCCGAACTACTGGAGGATGCACTTTAACGGGTCAAAAACAAAAACCGGGTTAGGCGCCGGAGTGGTGCTTACCTCGCAAAGAAGGACCAACTGAAATATGTGCTGCAGATCCATTTCACGGCATCAAACAATGTCGTTGAATATGAAGCACTTGTGCATGGGCTCAAAGTGGCAAAAGAAATTGGGATACGTCGGATCCAATGCTTTGGCGACTCGGATTTGGTAGTTCAGCAAGTGTCGGGGCTGTCGGACGCTCTTGATCCAAACATGGCGTTATACAGATTCCATGTGCAGAAAATATCTGGTTATTTTGAGGAATGCAAATTTCGCCATGTACCCCGGGTGGAAAATGAGGCTGCCGACATGTTGTCGAAGCTCGGATCAACCCGACAAGCAATCCCACCGGGTGTAGCATTAGAGCACCTCAGAAAACTGTAACATCCCAAAACTTTAATCCAAGCTTATCAAGATCAAATCATCCAAAAATAGGGTTAACAAAAACTTTTCCAAATTTAAAATGAAAGCATTCATATGTGTGTGCATTTAAAATAGGAGTTGTTTGAATTGCCATGATTGATTGATCCAATGCTTGTAAAATGTTTCTTAGGTGATTTAAACATCATCTACATCATTCCCAAACTTTTCCTAAAGAAAATCAAATAAAAAAGAATTAAAAAGAAGGAATGGTCATTTTGGCAAATTTAACTCTCATGCCTACTTTGGCTATTCCTAGTACTCAATTCTTAACAGAAACAATTTTTGATCTTTGCACCCCTTGATAGTACACATAATGAGGTACCAAGGCCCACCTTTGGATCTGCTAAAAACATTCTGTTAGCTATTTTAAATGACAGTTTAAAATTGAATCTAATGCATATGCATAGATCACCCCTATTTCAAAAACCATCTATTTGAGCTCCATTTTCAAAACCCTCGCAACCAGAGACTACCTATCACTAGTGGAGATCACTCAAAAAATTTGAACTCAAAATTCAAAACTTTTTCTCTTGCGGCCATTTCATCAAACACATGGCAGGCAGAATCAAACACAAATAGCTAGCTCACTGTTTCTACAGAGTTTAGCCACCCATTTGACCACAAAACACTCCCTCTGTCTCCACTTGATCAAACCATGCCATTACCACCCCAACCCCTACACCCTAGTGGCCAGACCAAGCCATGCCGAGCACCAACTCGCCGGCCAAACTTGCCCTCACCCCAGCAGACCACATCCTCCTTCCTCTCCATGTCTAGGAGGTAGCCAGCACCTCACCGCCACTCCCTGTCCCTTGCCCGAGCCAAGAGCAGCAGTGGACCACCGAGCACAACCAGCGCCCAGTGCCACCTCACCATGCCAGTGCCGCCTCTAGAGAGCGCCTTGTCCCCGCGTGCACAAGTCACCGCTCGACCGCAGCCCGCGCCCGCTGCTCCGCCTCGACCTGGACAACACCCCAGACATCCCTGTTCGCCGCCCAAAGCCTCACAGCCACCGCTCGCCGTGGACACCGCCCGCTTGACAGAGCGCCACCTCGCCCAGACCGCGTGCCACCGCCCCTACGGCCGCATTTAAGTCCTAGAGCACCGCCAGGGAACCGCCCATCGATCGCCATCCCCCGCCATGCCGCTAGCTCGCCGTAGCCATGTCGCCACCGTCGACCTCCCATCCCGCTCGGTCTCACCGTCGGGCCTATAAAAGGAGCCCTCCCCCGCCATTCTTCTCCACACCATTCCACTACCCTCACCTCTCTGAACCTCACCCACCTCTAGCCGGAGCAAGTGGAGCAGCAGCTCGCCGGAATTGGAACCGGAGCCGCCGCCTCTGGAGGAGAAGGGTGCCGTTGATTTCGACCGCCCCAAGCTCCGCCGCAACCGCGCCTCGCCTCGCCGTTGTCTTCCACTTCGTTTGCCCGCCTCGCCGACCCCGCTGGAGCCCTGGTACGCTCCCAGTAGACCCCCACCGAGCCGCTAGGGTTTGAGCTCGCCGGCGACCTGTTCATCGTCGATGACGACCTTCAGCCGTTGATCTCGCTTCTAATCGCACGGCCCACAGCACGCGTACCGTTTCGCGTGTTAAGTGCCGCTGACAAGCGGGACCCCCCTGTCAGCTAAGCCCCGCGCCGCGGAGCGCCACTGGGCCGGCCCAAGTCCTTTCACGCGCTAGCCCATAGATTCAAATCTGGTTTTTCTTTTTTAGTTAAATCTAGTTTCTATCCCCTATTTCAAAATTCAATTCAGAGAGTTTTATAAATCCAAATTGTATGAAACCAATTTTGTCTGAAAGGTATTAAAATGATCTATCCAAACCCGTTGGATTTAATTCAAATAGAGTTATAGATCTCTCCTAATAAAAATGAGAAGACAGAAGCTTTTGCAACTTGCAACATTTTTATAAAATCAACCAAGTTAGCTTTTGAGTTGATTCCAACTCTCAAAAATCACATTTCATCATATCTATCTAACCATGTAATAATATTAAGGTTGACATGCAGTGACTTTGGACTAGTACCAAAATAATTCTATATAGGCATTTATAGTCACTTTAAATCATTAAATAATAAACTTAAACTAAAGTAATATTGGTCCAACTTTTAATTCTTATTCCCACATGTTAGAGTATGTGGTGAGGAAATGTGTCCACATGATCCCATATTTTGGTGGTGAATATTAAATTTTAGTTAATATTTCAATGAGTAGAAATTACTTTTCTAAAATAAAAAGGATGAAACTATTGAATTAAAACTTGTGATGTTTGTGATGATAATAGATCATCAAATGTGTGTTTTAGAATGCTACTTAGCCTAGTTAAGTACTGTTTGGTGATTGTGCACTCCCTATGTATTTATAGACGCTAGTACCGACCAAACTTTCGAGGAGGAGGAGTTCTACCAAGAAGAAGAAGAAGAAAACTTCAACCACTGCACCAACCTAGGCAAGCTATTGTTAGCAAGCTATATTTAAACTAGATGGTTTAGCAAATATGCCTTAAGCATGCTTTGATCACACCCCTTTAACTATTACTACCCCAAGTCTTATTGACAAGTTTTACCTCCCTTAGTTCACACAAAGATCTTTACTCGTTTTGAAGGTAGCATAAAAAGTATAAAACTTGACCTACTTAGAAACCTTTATATGTCATTCTATGGCATGAGATTGAAACCATCTTTTCCACCTTAGTGAATACTCTTAACTTAGTATCTTAGTATAGATCAAAAACTTGAGTCACTCTAGATGGGAATACTTGGTGAAAATGAAATATGAAAACCTTGGAATGATGAGTCATTCTATTGAGATGTTTTGACAGGTGTTGAGAAACACAAATGGTTTATGATGATGAAAATGACGAGGCATGAGCCTTAACCCTTTTATAAAACTGATGGTTGGATTCGGATGCGATACCATTCCAAATTTACCGTACAACCACATTACCTGAATTGGGTAAGGCTTAGCTGGAAATTTATATGCATTATTATTAGTTCCCTCATGGGAGAGGTTTGAGCTGATGCTACCTCTCAATGTTGTCCACCTATGCAGTGCCCAAGATGACTGATGGTCATGGTTGGGAGGCCATGCTCATAGGAGAGGTGCTTGTACTAGGGTGTGTAAAGGGAAGGTTATGTTTGATTATCTGCATACTAAGTATGATGATTCAGGGTTATCCCTGACAGATGTATCGAATCTTGTGGTGAAAGTGTACCACCTCTGCAGAGTGTCAAACTATTCGAATAGCCGTGTCCTTGGTTATGGACAGTTGGAATGGCCATATTGGTTCGTTGTCAGCTGTTTTCTAAATAACTTGACATGAATGATTAACTTTGACTTGACCCCAACAGGGTTGTGTTGATGATAATAGCTTCCCAACTTAAGTGATTCTAGAACTTTACTTTATCTTTCTTTGCTTCTGAACTTAGCTTAGGTTTCAAATTTAACTTGATAGTTAACTTAGATTCAGTACTTTAACTTAGAATTATACCCCTTGTTAGTAGTAGTTTGCGAGTACTTAAAGAGTACTCATGGCTTTTGTCCCTGGCTATTATCATGGCCAGACTATGAAGGAGATTATCAAGATGATGGTCAGTAGGACGGCTATGATAACATGGACCCCACCGCTACACTATCGTTTATTTCCGCTGCTTGTTGTATTAAAGACTGGATCATGAGATCCTTATTTGTGTAAAACCTTATGTATGGTTTGTAATGGATGATGTACTGTAATATCCAATCCATTATGTCTCGCAAAAATGGTAATCCTGGGATTGCGAGGTATGGCATAACGGGCATCTGGGATTAAAAATCCGGGTGTTAACAAGTTGGTATCAGAGCCATCCTGACCATAGGAGACCCTAGTTAGAATGGACGTTCAAACAAAAACTTAGTTTAAAAACCAAAATGAGTATTTATGAAAAACTATTTCCCCTCTTACCCTTGTGAACTCATTCTTTCTCCAAAAAAATTCATGTTCCTCAAAATTCTTACATTACTACTTAAAATTTGACACACTTGATCACTTCACTAACTTCCTCATCCTTAATTCTTGTAGATGGAGACTCGGTTCAGCAAGTTTTACCAGTTGGGAAATGGAGGTTAGTTGATCTTCGAGAGGGATCTGGATTCCTTTAGGAGATTCTTGGGACGCCCACATCCGGAGTTTCTTGGAGCTCAACTTCCAGGACCCCCAGGAGGAGACCTACAGTGGCTAGTCACCGCGGATCTTCGGGGAAGCATCGAAGCACCAACTTCCGGGAGAATTTAGTTCTCCGTGAGAGAGAACAACTGGCTAGATGGATTAGCCAGGGCAATGCATGAAGCTCTCGCACGTCTATGTGCTCTCAGCGTCAACAAGATTCAAGGAACCCGTTTTGCCCACTATGCAAGACATGACTTCATGGGAATGCCGATGGAGATGCCAAGTCACCCAGAGTTGAAGCGTTAAGTGGAGAACCTTGACTTCTTGCTTCATGACGGCGAGGCTGGACAATGCAGAGTTAGCCAACCAGAACCGTGCCATTGCCGACCAGAAGGCCCAGACTTTCGCACTGCTTGTCCAAGATCGTCAGTCTCTTTGCCGCCAGCGTGCAAAGAAGGATCGCACCATCGCCCGTCTTCGCAAGAAGGTGGACGACCTCGAGAAGACCATCAAGGAGCAGGAAGCTCAGCTTGCCGCCAAGGAAGAAGAAGATGAGGGTGAAGACATCCAGGGAGATATGGATTCTTACCTCAGCAACAATGACGATTTTCTAGAAGAAGATGCTGTGGACTTCTACACTGATGATGAGGACTCCGACTTCATCGACGATGAGTAGATGCACTAGATCACTGTCATAGCATGAGATGTATCATCTCATTGTATCGTAGCTTGCAGAATGGTTCTTCAAACCATCTGTTTTCTTCTTTGATTGTTGTGATGTGTGTTGTATCGAGTGCTTGCTTACATGAATGAAAATGAAGTTAATTGAAAAACCTGAGTCTAACTCAATGTTTTAGCATTGAAAAACCCAAAACCATGAACCTTAGAATTTCCCTCTTACCCCTATATCTATCTCAATCTTCAGATGACTCGTGGAAACCAAGGAGGGAGCAGCTCGTCGCAGGACCCAATGCTGTAGATATTGCAGAATCTTATCGCGGACCGTGAAGCAAGCAGGGCCGAGCGTCAAGCCAACTTAGCAACATTGCAGCAGATCGCCCAAATGGCTCTCAACAACCAAGGACATGGAAATCAGGATCACCATGGATCTAAACTCAAAAAATTTCAGAACACAAATCCCCCAATCTTCAACCAATATGGGAACCCATTAGATGCTAATGACTGGTTACAGACCATGGAAAACAACCTCGAAGTTGCGGGAGTTGATGCAAATGAGAAAGTTCTATTCGCCACCCACTATCTTGCGGGAGATGCCAGAGCTTGGTGGAATAGCATCCGCAATATGAACCATGGCCAGGTGATGACCTGGGAAGCATTCAAGGTCAAGTTCAGCCGCACCCACGTGCCGCAAGGTCTTGTCAACAGGATGAGAGATGAATTCCGCGAATTGAAGCAAGGAAGAATGAGTGGTAGATGCGTGACAAATTCTTGTCACTTGCGGATATGCACGGATGAGATCAACACGGAGGCCAAGAAGAAGGAGAGATTCTTAAGCGGTGCATGATGAGATGCGGTATCCTCGTCAACATCCGTTCGATGATCTCGAAGAGCTAGTCGACTCTGTCATTCAGATGGAAGGGAAGATTAACCACAAGCGACAACACATAGCGTCGTATGATGCAGCGATGCTGGATCCGATAGTCACTAGAAGTACCGTCCCAACCCTTCGCGGGATATGCACCAAGGAACAACCGACCCCAAATTCTCGCAAGCTACCCCAACCGTAGCGGAGGAAATGTGAAGTCCGGAGGAAACAATCACAACTCTGGCAATGCCAAAAATTTCAACCGTGCCCCTCCCAAGAGCAACAACAACAACAACAACACTGCACCCAGAACTGGCAGCAATGTTGTACTTATCATGATCAAGGACAAGTCCCGGATCACTTGTTTGAGTGTGGAATGAAGGTCACTACTCAATGAGTGTCCTAAGAGACTGCCGCCAATGCCCTGTGAATGCCCCAGCTCAGCAGCAGCGTCGTGTTCAACCAGGAAGGAGATTTGCCCTAGGGAACCCGCTTTAACCATAGCAGTCGTCTCTTCCACATGAGCAGAAGAAGCCGAGCGCGGATGTAGTCTTGGGTATGTTTTCTGTCAACTCAGTTTTAGCAAGAGTATTGTTTGATTACGGAGCATCGCATTCATTTGTCACCGAAGAATTTGTATGCACTAGTAAGATTAAGCCCAACCAACTGAAGCATGTCATGATAGTTCAAATCCCGGTTCAACAACAAAAGCTAGAAAAATTTGCAAAGTTGTACCTATCGAATACATGGGATAGATTTTTATGCCAACCTAATTGTACTTGGAACCAAAGGATTGGAAGTAGTACTAGGTATGGACTGGATGTCAAGGCATAAAGGACTGATAGGTATGCTAAGAAATCCATCACCATGACCAGTAGTTACGGAGTAACATGAAGCATATCTCGAAACCTTACCCGTCAATTCAAGTGCAACAAAGTGTAGCCCTGCCTACCATTGACCAAGTCGAGTAGTCATGAATACCCCGACGTATTCCCAGATGAATTGCCAGGTATGCCCCCGGATAGGGATATTGAATTCATTATCGAACTAATCCCCGGAACCGGACCTATAGCCCAGAGACCCTATACCATGAACCCCTCAGAGTTAGTAGAACTGAAGAAGCAGTTGGATGCCATGTTAGCAACAGGTTTGATTCAACCAAGTGCATCGCCATGGAGATCACCAGTGTTATTCATCGACAAGAAAGATGGAGGCAACCGTCTGTGTACAGACTACAGAAAATTGAATGACATCACCATCAAGAACAAGTACCCTTTGCCAAAGATAGAGGATCTATTTGATCAGTTGACCGGAGCTCAGGTATTCTCAAAGATTGATCTTAGGACTGGTCATCACCAACTTAAGATTCGTGCAACAGATATTCCGAAGACCGCCTTTACTACTCGCTATGGTTTATATGAGTATACGATTATGTCTTTTGGATTAACCAATGCTCCTGCTTATTTCATGAATCTCATGAATAAGATCTTTATGAATTTCCTAGATAAGTTTGTAGTTGTGTTTATCGACGACATCCTTATCTACTCCAAGTCAGAAGAAGAGCATGAGCAACATCTGAGAATCATCCTAGAAACCCTTAGAGAGCATCAGTTATATGCCAAGTTCAGCAAGTGTGAGTTTTGGCTGAAAGAAGTAGGATTCCTGGGACATATTGTGTCTGCTGGAGGAGTCTCTGTTGATCCCACCAAGATCAAAGATGTCGAAGAATGGGAAGCCCCAACCAATCAAACCCAAGTTCGTTCATTTCTCAGATTAGCGGGATATTACCACAAGTTCGTAGAAGGATTCTGAGCATAGCCCGACCAATGACCCAATTGTTGAAAAAGGACAAGAAGTTTGAATGGACAGACCAATGTGAAGCTAGTTTCCAGGAGCTAAAGAAGAGATTGATATCCGCCCCGATTTTGATCATGCCAGACATCAAGAAGCTGTTTGATGTGTATTGTGATGCATCCAAGATTGTCCTAGGATGTGTATTGATGCAAGAAGGAAAAGTCATCACGTATCTGTATCGACAACTGAAGCAGCATGAGCAGAACTATCCTACCCATGATCTGGAGCTAGCAGCTGTGGTTCTAGCATTGAAGACATGGCGTCATTATTTGATGGGTAATCGTTGTGAGATTTACTCAGACCATAAGAGCTTGAAGTATATCTTCACCTAGAATGAGCTGAATATGAGGCAAAGAAGATGGATAGAGTTAATCAAGGATTATGACCTTGACATTCACTATCACCCCGGCAAAGCCAATGTGGTAGCGGATGCTCTTAGCAGATTGCCGTGTAGGCTTAACACCATGATCAAAGAGAAGCAACCAAGTTTGTACGAGGAGCTGGAGCAGTTCAGGACTGAGTTAGTTAACAAAGGATTCCTAGCTAGCATTGAACTTCAACCCACTTTGATTAGCCAAATCAAGGAAGCCCAGAAGGGAAATGAGAGTATCGACGGAATCAAACGTCGTATTGGTACAGGAAAGGTACCTGGATTCACCGAAGACGAAGAAAGAGTACTGTGGTACAAAGGACATATCTATGTGCCAGCAGATTCGGAGCTGAAGGAGGTTATCATGAAGGAAGCTCATGATACTCTTTATTCTATCCACCCCGGAGGAACAAAGATGTATCAGGATTTGAAAGAGCACTTTTGGTGGCACAAGATGAAGAGAGAGATCGGAAGCTACATCGCAAAATGTGACATCTGTCAAAGAGTCAAAGCAGAGCATCAGAGACCTGCCGGACTGTTGCAACCATTGCAGATTCTGGAATGGAAATGGGATTCTGTCGGAATGGACTTTATCACCGGTTTACTCACTTCTAGTAGGGGAAATGACTCAATCTGGGTCATAGTTGATCGACTGTCCAAGGTAGCCCACTTTATACCTGTCAAGACAACCTACTAGAGTGCAAAGCTAGCAGAGCTGTACATTGCTAGGATTGTTAGTCTGCATGGAACCCCCAAGACCATCGTCTCAGATCGAGGAACCCAGTTTACTTCAAGATTTTGACAGAAAGTTCAGGAAGGTTTAGGAACCAAGTTGAATTTCAGTACCGCTTATCACCCGCAAATAGATGGACAAACTGAGAGAGTCAACCAGATCTTGGAGGATATGCTTAGATCTTGTGTGTTGGAATACGGATCAAAATGGGAAGACTGCCTGCCTATCGCAGAATTCTCGTATAACAACAGTTATCAGGCTAGTTTGCATATGGCACCATTCGAATTCCTATACGTAAGAAAGTGTCGTACCCCTCTGAATTGGTCACAAGTAGGAGAGAGTCAGATATTTGGACCCGACATTCTCCGAGAAGCAGAAGAGAAAGTTCACAAAGTCCGTGAGCATCTCAAGACCGCCCAATCCAGACAGAAGAGCTATGCTGACAAGGGAAGGAGAGACCTGACTTTCAATGTCGGAGATTTCGTATATCTCAAGGTTTCACCATTGAAGGGAACTCAACGCTTTAGTCTGAAGGGAAAGTTAGCTCCTAGGTATATCGGACCTTTCAAGATTCTAAACCGCCGAGGAGAAGTATCGTACCAACTGGAACTGCCTGAAGAGATGTCAGTCATCCACAATGTGTTCCATATCTCGTTACTTCGCAAATGCTTGGAAGTGCCTGAGAAGACTGAAGTTTTCAAGAACATCGATCACAGAGCTGTGGAAATCAACAATGACCTGACCTATCGGGAAGTACCCATCCGTATCTTAGAAGAAGCCTACAGAACCACCAGGACTAGGAGTATCAAGTTTCTCAAGATTCAGTGGAGCAAGCATACCGAGGAGGAAGCCACTTGGGAACGCGAAGATTACATAAGGACCGAGTTTCCAGATCTCTTTACTTCCTAGTTTTCTTTGTAAATCTCGGGACGAGATTTTGTTTAAGGGGGGAAGGTTTGTAACATCCCAAAACTTTAATCCAAGCTTATCAAGATCAAATCATCCAAAAATAGGGTTAACAAAAACTTTTCCAAATTTAAAATGAAAGCATTCATATGTGTGTGCATTTAAAATAGGAGTTGTCTGAATTTCCATGATTTATTGATCCAATGCTTGTAAAATGTTTCTTAGGTGATTTAAACATCATCTACATCATTCCCAAACTTTTCCTAAAGAAAATCAAATAAAAAAGAATTAAAAAGAAGGAATGGTCATTTTGGCAAATTTAACTCTCATGCCTACTTTGGCTATTCCTAGTACTCAATTCTTAATAGAAACAATTCTTGATCTTTGCACCCCTTGCTAGTACACATAATGAGGTACCAAGGCCCACCTTTGGATCTGCTAAAAATATTCTGTTAACTATTTTAAATGACAGTTTAAAATTGAATCTAATGCATATGCATAGATCACCCCTATTTCAAAAACCATCTATTTGAGCTCCATTTTCAAAACCCTTGAAACCAGAGACTACCTATCACTAGTGGAGATCACTCAAAAAATTTGAACTCAAAATTCAAAACTTTTTCTCTTGCGGCCATTTCATCAAACACATGGCAGGCAGAATCAAACACAAATAGTTAGCTCACTGTTTCTATAGAGTTTAGCCACCCATTTGACCACAAAACACTCCCTCTGTCTCCACTTGATCAAACCATGCCATTACCACCCCAACCCCTACACCCTAGTGGCCAGACCAAGCCATGCCGAGCACCAACTCGCCGGCCAAACTTGCCCTCACCCCAGCAGACCACCTCCTCCTTCCTCTCCATGTCTAGGAGGTAGCCAGCACCTCACCGCCACTCCCTGTCCCTTGCCCGAGCCAAGAGCAGCAGTGTACCACCGAGCACAACCCGCGCCTAGTGCCACCGCACCATGCTAGTGCCGCCTCCAGAGCGCGCCTTGTCCCCGCGTGCACAAGTCACCGCTCGACCGTAGTCCGCGCCCGCCGCTCCGCCTCGACCTGGAGAACACCCTAGACATCCCCGTTCGCCGCCCAAATCCTCACAGCCACCGCTCGCCGTGGACACCGCCGCTTCGGCCGCGCAGAGCGCCACCTCGCCCAGACCGCGTGCCACCACCCCTACGGCCGCATTTAAGTCCTAGAGCACCGCCAGGGAACCGCCCATCGATCGCCATCCCCCGCCATGCCGCTAGCTCGCCGTAGCCATGTCGCCACCGTCGACCGCCCATCCCGCTCGGTCTCACCGTCGGGCCTATAAAAGGATCCCTCCCCCACCATTCTTCTCCACACCATTCCACTCCCCTCACCTCTCTGAACCTCACCCACCTCTAGCCAGAGCAAGTGGAGCAGCAGCTCGCCGGAATTGGAACCGCAACCGCGCCTCGCCTCGCCGTCATCTTACAGTTTGTTTGCCCGCCTCGCTGACCCTGCTGGAGCCCTGGTACGCCCCCAGTAGACCCCCACCGAGCCGCTAGGGTTCGAGCTCTTGCGACCTGTTAACGTGTGACGACCTTCAGCCGTTGATCTTGCTTCTAATCGCACGGCCCACAGCGCGCGTACCGTTTTGCGTGTTAAGTGCCGCTGACAAGCGGGACCCCCCTGTCAGCTAAGCCTCGCGCCGCGGAGCGCCACTGGGCCGGCCCAAGTCCTTTCACGCGCTAGCCCATAGATTCAAATATGTTTTTTCTTTTTTAGTTAAAACTAGTTTCTATCCCCTATTTCAAAATTTAATTCAGAGAGTTTTATAAATCCAAATTGTATGAAACCAATTTTGTCTGAAAGGTATTAAAATGATCTATCCAAACCCGTTGGATTTAATTCAAATAGAGTTATAGATCTCTCCTAATAAAAATGAGAAGACAGAAGCTTTTGCAACTTGCCACATTTTTATAAAATCAACCAAGTTAGCTTTTGAGTTGATTCCAACTCTCAAAAATCACATTTCATCATATCTATCTAACCATGTAATAATATTAAGGTTGACTTGCATAACGGGCATCTGGGATTAAAAATCCGGGTGTTGACAAAAACCATCTATCAGACCGTCCCTAGAAACCGACTCAATCTACGTCCCGGAGGAACCCGAATCCGGAGATGTGCCCATGGACATTGACATGGGAGGTGGTGCGCGAAACCCGGGGACTGTCTCAGCAAACCCGGGGACTGCCTCAGCAAACCCAGGGACTGCTCAGCATGATCCGGTTGAAGTTATGCCGGTGGATCAGATGGAAATTGATGAGGATGTGTTCCCTGTGCGAGCAATACCAGCTTGGGCACTACCTATATTTCAATTCCAGAAAGATGGAACGTTACCCACTGAGGAGGTGCTATCCTGGCAAACTCAGAGGAGAGCAAAGGCATACACAATCATCAATTCCGAGCTATACAAAAGGAGTGTGACCAATGTCCTCCAGCGATGCGTTGACCCGGAAGAAGGGCTTGACATCATCCGAGATATACATCAAGGGGAATGCGGGCATCATGCCTCGTCCCGAGCCTTAGTGGCAAAAGCTTTCCAGCATGGATTCTACTGGCCAAGTGCCTTAGAAAAAGCAGAAGATCTGGTGAGAAAATGCAATGGTTGTCAGAGGTATGCTACCAAGACACATATGCCTATGTCGGAACTCAAGACCATACCAATCACATGGCCATTTGCTGTATGGTGTTTGGATATGGTTGGCCCGTTCAAACCAGCAAGGGGGAATATGACTAACATTTTGGTCATGGTGGACAAATTTACAAAATGGATTGAAGTGAAGCCAATAAGAAAGTGTGATGGAGCTACGGCCGTAACCTTTCTCAAAGACATCATCTTAAGATACGGTTATCCTCACAGTATCATAACTGATAATGGCACAAATTTTCCTGAAGGAGCATTTGCGCGATTCTGCCGGGATAAGAAGATCCGGCTAGACGTTGCCTCGGTAGCTCATCCCGCATCGAATGGACAAGTGGAAGGATCCAACAGATTAGTACTGTCTGGGATAAAACCCCGGCTCATTGAGGCGCTGCAAAGATCAGCGGGGTGCTAGATAGAAGAACTACCAGCGGTACTGTGGAGTTTAAGAACAACTCTGAATCGATCAACAGGCTATACGCCATTTTTTCTGGTATATGGGGCAGAAGCTGTATTACCAGCCGACATAGAGCATGATTCACCTATGGTCACCCAATACACAGAAGCCGAAGTGCAAGAAGCCCGGCAAAATGATGTTGATCTGCTGGAAGAAGCGAGAGAATTGGCATTGTCCAGATCCGCCATATATCAGCAAAATCTCCGACACTATCATAGCCGGAAAGTAAGCCCCCGAGTCTTCCGGGAAGGCGATCTGGTGCTCCGGTTGGTACAACATACTGCTGGCATGCATAAATTATCCCCCCCATGGGAAGGGCCATTCATTGTGATCAAAGCATTGCACAATGATTCTTATTATCTTATCGATGCAAAGCCGCAGGAAAAGAACAAGGCGGACAGGTCTGGCGAGGAATCTAAGCGTCCATGGATTGTAGCTCTACTTCATCCTTTCTACACTTAGCAGAGAAGTGTATGTATCCGAGTCTTCTCATATGTCGGTATGTATGCCGGCAATGAGCTTATCAATGAAATGTTGGCCCCTCGGCGAGAACTCGGGACTGCCTTAATAATATTTGTTGTCTTTTATTATTTATACGTCAGCTGGAGTAAGTTGTTCTACTTAACTAGGATTAGTAGTGTGTGAGCACCAAAAACCCAACTCTTCGACTTGCTGCTGTCCAACAAGAATTGGCTTCATGGCAAGCAAGAGAACAAGTTTGGAATTGCGTAGCACATGAAAAACGACTAAGGAAAAGAACTTAATCGAGCCGATGTTTGTTTTTCGGACTAACCTTGTATTTACATTCAAATTATTATGCTGAATTATTTTGAGCTAAGCCTAAAGTTTCCAAGTATTGTTAAGACAATTTTTGAAGCTTGGATTCATAAGTCGTAAAACCGAATCAAGGTAGACACGAACCGAGCCAGAAGTTGGACGAACAAGAAAATGAAACTCGGGGACTACGCCCAAGTTAATCTAGCATAAAACTTAGTAGAAAAATATCACATGTGTACTGGATACAATTCCACCCGGCATACTAGGGATCTGATAAATTTTAAAGTGTTTTCACTCAAGGAGCAGCAGGAGGAGGAAGTTCGGCATCATCTTTGTTGTCTTCGATGTCGGAGGCATCACCCTCTTCATCCTCAGCCGAGCCATCTTCAACATTCTCAGCATTTTCGTCACCAGCGGCATCCAGGAAGCTCGGACCCTCAGTCCATTCATGAATGGGAGCATATTCAATGAGGCTATGGGCGCAAGCCTGGTGCCGAGCTACCCACTCCGGGTCATTGGTCCATTTGGATCCGGTGCGCAGGCATGTCAGGAGGTTGAGGTCGATCTTCTCATACCACGTGAGTATGTGGTGAAGAACGGTCTCAACTGCGGCATGTCCAGCGGACTCCCTCCAAAGGTCGAGCTGGGTCTCGATTTCCATCAGCTTTTCAGCAAGAGTTGTGGTTCTCTCCGGAGTGTCTTTGCCAGGGTAGAACGTGTTGACGATTCGGACAGCAACGTCAAGGAGATCCTTGCCATAGTTCTTGATGATTTCCACGCGAGATGACAGGCTGACCAACAGGTCCTCCATGTCATAGGGAATGTCTTCACCGTCAGGAGCAACGGGAGTACCCTATCTTGGCGGAAATTAGCAACAGCGGCGCTCGCAATGGCAGTGCCCTCTGGAAATTTGCCTGAAAACGAGATAAGAGAAGCAAGTAAAGAAAAGACATGTGAAGTAACCCGGAGAAATATGCCGGATAAGGGAAAGGAACTTACGTAAAATGTGGCTGTGGATCCAGGTCAATTCCTTGGTACAGTCATCGCGTCTTTTGCGGAGTTGCACAAGTTCAGCGTTCACCGACTCAAGCTTGATGTCGGCCTCCTGGAGAAGTTCTCGGTCCTTGGCAATTTGGAGATTAAGGCGCTCGCGCTCTTCAGTATAGTCCTGGCCATCCTTTTCAAGCTCGGATTGGTGCTGCGCTTTCATTTTCTTCATCTCGGCTTTGAGCTTGGCGATCTCATCATCCTTGGTTCGGAGGAGGGCAAGCTCATCGTCTTTCTTCTTGAGCTCGGCCTGATGTTGCCCTGCTTGTTCGAGAAAATGCAGCATCATATCAGGCACGGGCACACTATCTTCCAGCGATACTGAAATAGTTTGTTAACCCGGCAAAGCCGAGGTATGAATGTTTGCCGAGCTAAGGAGAAAAGGAGATAGAAAGTAGAGAAAGGTCACGCAAAAGTAACTTACCCTTAATCTGATCCAAATTCTTCCTCATAAGCTTGTTCTCAGCCTCCACCCCAGCTGTGAAAATCGAATGATGGATTAGTTCGGCAGAAGAGATG
Organism: Avena insularis; assembly: GCA_023614405.1. NCBI lineage: Eukaryota > Viridiplantae > Streptophyta > Magnoliopsida > Poales > Poaceae > Avena > Avena insularis. The sequence continues at coordinate 524,074,594 of CM042694.1, forward strand.
AGTGGAAAACAGAAAAATGTGAAGAAGAGAACTTACGCCTTTTCTCGTGCTCAGCAAGATGTGCATTATGCTTTGCGAGCAGCATTTTGTGAGTGTCCAGGAGATGCTGAAACTCAGTGCTCCGGGCTTGGTGGTCACCTAAAAAGAGTACAAAAATATAGCTTAAGCCTTGTGCATATTCGAAGTGTACAAGATCCAGGACAAGTGGAACTTAACCTGGCTCTAGGTGTGTGCATATTCGAAGTGTACAAGATCCGGGCCAAGCGAAACTTAACCCGGCTCTAGGTGTGTGTATATTCGAAGTGTACAAGATCCGGGCCAAGCGGAACTTAACTCGGCTCTAGGTGTGTGTATATTTGAAGTGTACATGATCCGGGCCAAGCGAAACTTAACCCGGCTCTAGGTGTGTGTATATTCGAAGTGTACAAGATCCAGGCCAAGCGGAACTTAACCCGGCTCTAGTTGTGTGTATATTCGAAGTGTACAAGATCCGGGCCAAGTGGAACTTAACCTGGCTCTAGGTGTGTGCATATTCGAAGTGTACAAGATTCAGGCCAAGTGGAACTTAAACCGGCTCTAGGTGTGTGCATATTCGAAGTGTACAAGATCCGGGCCAAGTGGAACTTAACCCGGCTCTAGGTGTGTGCATATTCGAAGTGTACAAGATCCAGGCCAAGTGGAACATAACCCGGCTCAAGGTGTGTGCATATTCGAAGTGTACAAGATCCGGGCCAAGTGGAACTTAACCCGGCTCTAGGTGTGTGCATATTTGAAATTGTCAAGGAGCTACGTTAGTTTTGTAAGGAGCATCCGGCCGAGTAAAAAGTTACTCCCCCGGAGGCTCGGGGACTAATGGTTATATAACTAATATATATAGCATGCTAAGGAAAAGGTGAAGTAACGTACCTCCATCATCCGACCCGCAAGGTTAATCGCCTTAGCGGCTGTGTTCATCTAAGCAGAAAACTCGGCGGGACCGAACTTCTCTGGGAGATCGTCGTTGTAGACGAACTCCTCCTTGTTTCAGTTGTTCATGAACTCAATCAAGGTTGGAGGATATCGTTCGCTGCTGAGCATGTGAGGCGCCACCAAGCCCTTGGCGTGTGCTTCCCTCCTCTCAACCTGAGCAAGGGCCGGGCTGGGGCAAGACAAGTTGCTGCACACTAGCTGGGTCGGCAGGGGCGTCCTTCGGTGCTGGAGGCTTCTTGGAAAGCATGGACGCGAGAGTGCGCTGCCCGGCCTCGATGGACGCTGCCCTGGTGGCGTCAGGGGCCTTCTTGCCTTTGGGTTGCTGAGAGGAGGAAGTGGTTGCAGCAGATTTACCCTTGGGAGATGCCTGGGTGCTTTCTCGTCGAGACTGAGAAGACTCGGACGAGGCGGAGGGGCTAGGCGTTGCTGCTTTGGCTGCTGGCGCTGGAGTTGGTGCTGGTGCTGGTGCTGTTTTCTTCTTCGGAGGAGGTACTGATGTAGACTCGGTGGTAGCTGGTTGCAGTGGAGCCGAAGTGGTGGATGCCGTTGCCTCAGCTTGGCCAGTCTCCCCCGCTCCGAGGTTGCCCCCCTCTTGCCAAGGTGGGCTAGAACCCGAAGCAGTCGCTGAACCCTCCGAAATAGGGCTCAGCGGGCGTGAATCGTCGCCACGAGGGGGAGAAGGGCTGATTCGGAGCGGCGAAGCGATGCTAGATCCACTCTGGGGGACGTCCACCGCGGCCCTGCCGAATCAAACAGTGTCAGATGAGAAACTATAACAATGCAAGAGCAAGTAAGTGGCAGAGGGAAAAAGAGTCTTACGCATCCGAGGTCAAGGGCTCCTTGGGCTTCCGAGCCCTTCGTGTTGGGGCCTTGGTTGCAGGCTTGGAGGTAGTCTTATCCCTGGACTTCTTTCGCCTCTTGGCTGGCTGAGAAGGTCTAGAGGAGGAAGTCGATGCGGATTCCCTTCTCTTCTTCGGCGCAACCGGAACAGGGTCACCCACGACAAGGGGAGGGTCCTCATGGATCTGCCCACCGGGGTTAGCTGATGCCGGAAAAGCATAAGAAAGGGGGACATCGTCAAATGCTTCCATCACCTCAATATCCGAGTCATCTTCATCGTCGGGCCAATCTCTAATAGAACAGAGTTTACCGGTGGGTCGCTTGGTCGTGTCGGCCATTGGGAGGAATATCTCCTAGTCCGGTTCTTCCTCGTCCGAGCTATCCCGGTCAGGCGCACATTTGAGGGTGGGATGGGTGCCATCCTCGATAGTTTGCTGAAGGAATTACTAAGGGAGAAAAAAGACAAACGAGTTAAAAATACAATGGCAACTGAGATAAGATTTAATTCAGAGAAAACTTGTGGCACGAAGCTTACCACGGGAGGAAGCCTATCCCGTTAATAGTGCTCAATTCCCCATGTCCACTTAGAGGAGAAGTCCTTGTGGGTGGTGAAGAGGGCCTTGACCCGGCGATAGATTTCTGTGTTGCTCAGCTCGAAAGATGAGGTCCGGTTGGGGTCGCGGCCCCAGCTCATGTGGCACACTTTGTGAGTGCATTTCTGGAGAGGGGAGATCCGGTTCATGGCGTCCTCGTTGTGCAACCCGAGCTCCTTCAGCTCCGCGAACCTTTTGTTGACCTGGTTGGCCAATATTGTGGGTTTCTTGGGGACAACATCCCACAACTCCGGGTTAGGAGGACCCGGAGCATAGGGGCGAAGCCGGATCAGGTCTTCGGTGCCGTTGTTCCAAACATAAAAGAAGGTCCGGGCCCATCCTTTGCAGGAATCTAGCCCGGTAACCCGGGGAAAGACGGAGAGCCTACGGGGTGAAATGGATGCAGCGCCGAACTGTGTCAGCTGCTTGTCCTCCGGGTCAAGCTGGATATTCGGAATTACATTACGACGAAGGCCAAAGAACCGGATCCATAGCTCCTCTGTGGGCCATAATCCGGCGTAGCCTTCGATCGTGGAGGCAAAAGCAGAGAGAGATGTGATAGCGTTGGCAGGAAGGTGGTGCAGCTGGAGTTCATAGGTGTTCAACCAATCGTGGAAAAAATCGCTAACTGGCAAACTGAACCTCCGTTGGAAGTGTGACAAGAACACCACAAACTCACCCGGATTGGGTGAGGGGGCGAGTTCGGCAGAGGCGAGGCGCGCAGTGATGCCTGCGAGGATGCGCCTGGTGCGGTAGAGCCAATCCAGGTCATCCTGGCAGACCCAGGATCCAGCCCACGCACCGCGGTCCGCCGTCGCGGCGTCCTCCTCCATCTCCTGCTCGGCGACGACGGGCTCTTCTTCTGTCATCTCAAGTTCGTTGCCCTCACTATCGCTAGAGGCGGTGGGGGGCAGCGGCCTAGATTGACAGCGACCCGTGGCGGAGGAGCTGCGCAGCGGTGACGGCGACGCGGATGCGTATGGAAGCGGCAGGCAAGGCTGCTACTCGACGCGGATGGCGGCGTTGTCATGAAGGAGAAGATGAAGGAGAAGAGCTAGAGGCAGAGGGGCACAGAAGTTGGAAAAAACCCAAGGGGCGCAACCCTCCCCTATTTAACTGCTCCATCGAGGAGGAAGTGGGATCGTGCTATGCAGATATGCCACACGGTGTGGCCGTGTATAAACCAGATGGGCCAATCAGTGAAGAGCCACACGGAAGACCACAGGGTGTAGCAGATCCCATGACGCGACGCATTGATGCAGTTAACGAGGAGGCAGGCCAGACGTGACGTGCGCTACAGTGATAACTGAAATTACTACATCGGTTACTGTGACTGGCCCTTAAAATGAGGCAACCTAATGATTAGCCTCCACGTGGGAAAGCGTACGAGAGAAGGAAAGATAACCTGGATGGGATCATGGTAACCCGGCCAGCAAGTGAAAACTTGAAATGTGCCAAGGGAAAGTAAACCCATGAGATACGAGATAAGAGGTAACTCGGAGAAGGAGCACAAAGCTCGGTGAAATTGAACCTGCTGTGGCCTTAGCGGCTAAGGCAACTAAGACCGCACCAGCTTCGAGGACTAATGTTGGGGGGATACCCCCAGGTAGGGTCACGCCGGGGTATAAAGGCCGAATTAGCCGAGGTATGGCAAGGTCAAAGCGAATGCTGGCCGAGTTACCTCAAGGCAGGCCAAATCTCGGGGTAACCCGGACTAGGGGATGTCCACCTAACGGAGTCTCATCCGACTTAAGCCGTAAGTCGGATAGATGAACCTAACTTATATGCAGGAACAGGTGTAACCGGATCAACTACGATCCGGGTCATAGCAAGCTTCTAGGAGAAGGAAGGCATCTCGCTGGTCAAAAGTAGCCCGATGCGACAGCATGGTAAGCGCCTGAGGCAGGACCACCGAGGCGTGGCCGATAGAGGTGACAACGCCGATGTCGGCTGACGCAGGTGCCGCAGAGGCTCACATAGCCTCTGCATGGATGACGCGGGGGAAAAGCGACCCGGTCGGCTTACTATTTTTGGAGGAGGCATATTCCCTGGAATATGCCTCCACGTATGCCCTAAGTGGAGACCTAGCCACTCCTATATAAGGGGGGCTAGGGCCTCTGTAGAAGGGGTTGGTCTCAATTGGGTAGAGCTTACTGTATTGATCTCTATAGACTAGTTGTGACTTGGTTCTTGAGGGCTAGCTAGCGGGGAGAGTAAGAGAGTACCTTCTTCCTCCTCTCTCCAATACAGCTCGAGGAGCACTTGTAATCTGTGAAGTGAATCAAATACAAACCTTTTGTGTGAGGAATCACCTCACTATCCCTCCCTGGATTCCCCTAGTGCTATTAGTCCCCACCTTTAGCCTATCCATGGCATCTGCCGTGACACCACCACGACATCTACTCCCTTAATTGAGTGAACTTTGAGGTGCTCTAGAAAAGCGCCATCCGGGACCTCTTTCCGCGCAGAACCTATTCGAGATAGTGCATCTTCTTCCTCATTTTCTGCTCGAGGGATGTGTTGTACTTCAAACCCTTCGAACGATTTAGATAGATCATCCACGGCAGCTTTATATGTTGCCATGTGTTTATTTGCATTACAAATATCCGACACTTGTTGAGCAACAAGATCGGAATCTCCGTAACACATCAAACGTCGGATGCCAATATTCTTAGCAATCCGGATTCCATGCAGCAGTGCTTCATACTCGGCAATATTGTTTGTCGCTGTGAAGTGGATCTGCAACACATAAAAAAGTTTATCTCCTTGGGGTGATTTGAGCACCATGCCAGCCCCCGAGCCCCCTCGAACCTTAGACCCGTCAAAAAAGAGGGTCCAATATTCCGATTCAGGGAGGATCATATTCTCCTTCGTCTCTATCCAATCAGCAACAAAGTCAGCAAGGATCTGGGATTTGATTGTTTTCCGAGGTTTGTACTCAATATCGAAAGCTGAGAGCTCTATGCCCCATTTGGCGACGCGTCCTGTGGCGTCGCTGGTGTTGATTATATCTCTCATGGGAGCTTTCTCACCATGGTAATTGGATGCTCCTGAAAATAGTGTTGTAACTTACGAGATGTTAGAAAAACACCGTAAGCCAACTTTTGATAGTGCGGATATCGCTGTTTTGATTCTGTCAGGACCTCGCTGACAAAGTAAGTCGGACGCTGCACCAGGTGTTCCTGATTTTCCTCTGGTCTCTCCACCACCATGATGATACTAACGACCTTATTTGTCGCAGCAATATAAAGCAACATCGGTTCCTGAGGTTCTGGCGCTGCAAGGATAGGAGCAGATGAGAGTACTTTCTTCAGGTCTTGTAGTGCAGGTTCAGCTTCATTAGTCCAAACAAAATCTTTGGTCTTTTTCAGGAGTTTGTATAATGGTGTGGCTCTTTCACCAAGCCGGCTTACAAATCGACTAACCGCAGCGATGCAGCCAGTTAATCTTTGTACGTCCTTCAGGCGAGTTGGCCTGGAAATATTGAGTATAGCCTTGATTTTGTCTCGGTTCACCTCTATGCCTCTTTGAGACACGATAAAACCTAACAATTTTCCGGCTGGTATTCCAAAGAAGCATTTCTTCGGGTTAAGCATGATGTTGTATTTTCGTAGATTGGCGAACGTTTCCTCCAAGTCGGAAATCAGTGTTTCCTTCTTTTTGGACATCACCACGATATCATCCACGTATGCATGCACATTGCGTCCGAGTTGGTCGTGGAGGGAACGCTGCATCGTGCGCTGGTACGTAGCTCCTGCGTTCTTCAGCCCAAAGGGCATCGTAACAAAACAGAAGGTTCCGAAAGGGGTTATGAATGAAGTTTTGACTTTGTCAGATTCCTTCATCCGGATTTGGTGATAACCGGAATATGCGTCGAGAAAACATAGGAGTTCCGAGCCTGCCGTAGAATCAATAACTTGATCAATTCTAGGCAAAGCGAACGGATCTTTTGGACAAGCCTTGTTCAAGGCAGTATAATCAACACACATCCTTAAATCAGTGGTGTCCTTTTTAGGGACCATTATAGGATTGACCGACCACTCAGTGTGGACGACCTCTTCTATGAATCCGGCTAACTCGAGCCGCGCTAGTTCCTTAGCTATTGCCTTACGCTTTTCGTTGCTAAACCGTCGTAAGGACTGTTTGACGGGTTTAGCGTTCGGGTTTACATTTAGAGAGTGCTCGGCAAGTTCCCTAGGTACTCCGGTCATGTCAGATGGCTGCCATGTGAAGATATCTTGATTTGCTTGGAGGAACTTGACGAGCGCGCTTTCCTATGCGCTATCTAGGCCTACGCCTATCTGGGTCACCCTGGAGGGGTCATCATCCTTCAACGGTGCTTTCTTCGTCTCTTCGGATGCCTCGAACTCCGTATTTGGCTTGGTCACCTCCTTCTTTGTTGCGGGCATCTCGGACGGATCTATGCTCTTCTTGATCTCCTGGTACTCCTGGGCGTGCAGCACGGCTTTGGCAAAGGAGGCATTTCCATCCTTGCACTCTCGCGCATTCTTCGGGTCTCCCCTGATGGTGATCATGCTGTTGGGACATGGAATTTTCATCATATTGTAAATGTAACATGGATGAGCCATGAAAGCCTAGTAAGCCGGACGTCCAAATATAGCGTTGTATGCGCTCTTGAACGGGACCACTTCGAAGGAAAGTGCCTCCTTCCGATAATTCTTTGGAGTTCCAAAGGTATCATCCAAAGTGATCTCTCCCAGGGAATTAGCTTGTCTTCCTGGGACAACTCCGTGAAAAATCACAGAGCTATGGTTCAGCTGGGTCTCCGAAATCTTCATCCGGCGTAGCGTTTCGACATAGAGAATATTGATGCTGCTACCACCGTCCATGAGGGTCTTGAAGAAACCATAACCGTCAATAAGTGGGTTGACGATTAAGGCGTATTTTCCTTGCTTGTGTAACTTAGGCGGATAATCATCATGGTCAAATGTGATTGCCACTTCCAACCAGTCCAGATACTGTGGGACAGCCGGAACTGTTGCATTGAGCTCGTGTAGAACTGCTTTCTTGACCTTTGCTGGTTGAGATCCGAGGAAAGTGACATAAGTGTCCTTTTTGGTGGGAAAAGTCTTCTTCCCTTCCGACTTGGGGTTTGAAGCATCGGCTTCCTCCATGTCGGAATCTTCCTTGGTCTCTTTGTCCTTTTCGGGATTTTTCTTTCCCTTCTTCCGCTTAGCTTTGTAGCCCACGGTGTCATCTCTTTTGATGTCGTCATTGAAACGACATTCAGCGTTGGTGTGGGACGAGCCCCCATTGGCGTCTAAGTGATGCACACATGGGTTATTGGCAATGTCGACCCAAGAGTAGGTTTTGCCTGGTTGCTGTTCTCCTCTACCTTGGACCCTCGAAGTCCCACGGCCACGCCCGCGGCCTCCGCCACGTCCTCCTCGTCCTCCAGACCCGGAAACAGTAGTCACCACCGTTGTTTCCGTGTTGGATTTTTCTTCCGAGGTATTTTTGCGCTTCTGAGCTTGTTGCTTTGTTTTTGCTGACAGAGGTATAGCCAGGACGTTGAGTAGTCCCTCAGCATCGTCGTCAGCATCTGCATACTTGCTCGCTGTTTATATCATCTCTCCCAAATCAGTGACCTTGTCGCACTTTAAGCGGTGATGTAGTAGACCAATTGGGAGCCCTGCGATGAAAGCTTCAATCGCGGTTTGATCGTTCACTCCTTCGCAGGAGTTCTTGGTGTCGATCCATCATCCGAGATAATCTCGGCAAGTTTCTCCGGCTTTCTGGGTGCAACGCTGTAGGTCTCCGACCGAACAGGGCCTCTGATATGTGCCTTCGAAATTACGAAAGAACGCACTTTGCATGTCATACCAGTTGTGGATGGTGTTCTCCGGAAGTTCATTGAGCCATGATCGTGCTGTCTTCCACAACATAAGTGGGAGATATCGGGTTGCGACCAGGCTGTTTCCGCCTTTGGCGATGCAGCAAGCTTGGAAAAAAATCCTGTAGCCAAGTGTCTGGCCGAGCAATGCCGTCGTAGGCTTGGATGTGTCTTGAGATAGCAAATCCTTCAGGGAATCGTGTAGCTCTGATGCGTGGTCCAAAGCACTTTGGGCCCACGTACATGTCATCGTTTTCATAGCGTCGCGCCTCTATGATGGAATTGATCCTGTGCCTTGCCTCGTTCGGGGATAGAGATCGTCCCGAATGCCGGTTGTGGCTGCGGTGCCGTGGAGCCGGACTTTGGCTTCTGGCACCACCTCCTTCGCCATGTCGTCCTCCTTGCCCTCCATGGGGGTCGTTGTGATGATTGTGTGGTGGAGAGCGTGGTGCAGCTTGATAGTTTCCGGCTGATCGCCGGCCTCCATCCGGAGCATCATTATTCCGGTTCCGGGGAGGATCTTGACTACGACGAGCCCCCTGCCGGCTTGTACCAACATGGTTTCCGTCGTTTCTTCGTCCGTCGTTCCCACCATGGTGAGGATCAGCCGGACGGCTTGTATACTTAGGAGGTGGCATTTTTTGACGATCCTCCTCCCGTCGTTTTTCTTTATCTTCTCCCCTTCGATCCTCAGATTCTCGTCGGGGAGGGTTCGTCGGATTCAGGGCAGCAATGGCGTCTTTATCGGCCGCTGGGGCGACATTGCTCCAGTTACGTGAAGTTCTGTGATGCTATCCTGAAGATCCGGTTTTTGAATAGTTGTCTTCCCGGTGTTCGGGGTAATGATACTCCGCCCGGACGTAATGGGATCTTAGGCCAGCCCATGCCGGATCAGTGCGACATTGGTCAGAATCTGAGACCAGCTTTTGACTTCCGGACAGGGCGACCTTTTGCTGCTCTAGTCCCTTGTTGAGTAGTTTGATACCCAAACAGATCTCCTCTGGTCCTGGATTAGCCGATAGAATTTCTCGGGCTGCCACGGTATTCTGCACTAGTGTTGGGTATACCCAATCTCCATTGCTATCTTTCCGTGGCTTCCCCATCTCATCTCCAAAAAGGACGGCACGGACACGTGGGAATTGGTTGTCATCTATGTGACGCTTCCGTGCCTTCTGATGCAAACGAGACATGTATTCCTTGTTTGACATGCGTTTCTTCTCCACCTCGATGTTTTTGGCTTCATCGAGGAGTTGTTGACGACGCGCTTCTAGGGCCTGCGCCCTTTCGTCTAGCTCATCCATAGTAAGTTCTGCGGCTGTAGGGATAGGTGTGGTTAAAGCGGCATCGATGAGTTTACGCGCACCTTCGGTGATCACGTGTCCATCCACCGATGCTTCTTTTTTCGGCTCTTCTGGGATAAGCGCTCCATCCGAGTCTCCTTCGTATTCCTCGGCAATCACCTCCTCTGTCAGAGGGTCTTTTGCCTGGTTCTTGTTTTTCTTGTTCTTCTTCTTTGCCTTCTTCGCAGCGCCGGTAGCAAAGACGACTTTGGATCCGTTTCCCGGAGTCAAGCTCTAATCGGTACTTTCGGACATCTAGACTTCGGGATTGTCTCCGATGTCCATGTCATCTTGCGCTTTGGGAGAGTGTTCCCCGGATCCTTCATCCATGGCTTCTCCTTCTTCTGCAGCTCTAGAGTTTTACTCCTCTTCAAATTCCGCGGAGAACTTTCGGAAATCTACTGACGTCATCGATTCATCTGAGGATGTGGGTACGTCGGCGTTTGTTCCAATTGCCTCCATCATAGAGTCAGTGTTTTCTCCAGCGTCGGCAGAGCCGGATCCGGATCCCACGTATCCGACAAAGTGCGACGCGTGCTTCCTGAGGTACCTGCGGCTTTCGCGATCAGCCATATCGAAACTTCTGATGGTCTCGAGGATTGCATCTGCGCTTTCGCCTTGCAGTATCATATATTTTAGTGTGTACCTTAGGAAAGGTCTATCTGTCTCGGCGTCGTCAGAGCCAGAATCAGTGTCGTTGATATGCTCCTCCTGGATTTTGACTTCCACGGGTGGGTCGATCTAGGATCTGGCTTCTCCAGAGAGATCCACTCCAGATTCGATTTGGACTGTAAGGTCTTCTTCAGGCTCAGATTTCTCCACTATCTCCGCAACTGGTGCGGGCTAGGTGGGATTAGGGTTTTCTGAGATCCGGAACTCTGTCGCCTCCGCGGACAAAGGGGACCCAGAAGACTCTTCTGCCTCTATCATCACCGCTGGGGTGGGTTGGGCAGGTTCAGCGAAACCGATGTAAACATCGATCTCGCCAAAAGACATGATTGTGTAGGAAGTCACGGCCTCCCTAGCCGGAATCCAAGTCTCGTCGAGAACGATGAGAGGGACATCGCTGGCGTAGAGGATGCGACCGACGGCGATGGTCTCGCTGATTCCGATTCTTGCAGATTCCGCTCGGAACACAGATCTGAAGCTCACGATCCCCACGGTGGGCGCCAACTGTCGTCGGATTGATGATAAGTACGCCATGAGGGGGTCCTCGAGGCGTGCGGAAGAGAGGGGTGTGAGACGTACGGTATTCCGGGACGGTGATCACACCAGTTTACCACAGTTCGAATCCGCCGGCTTTGGACGGATCCTACTCCTGCTAGAAATCCAGTAATACGGCAGAGCCAGAATATGGGTTACAAGGGTTTCGCCTGTGCGAGTTGAGATTGTAGACTATTGAGGAGCCCTAAAGGCTCTCCCTAGGACGGCTTATATAGATATCCGGCCTAGGGTTTACAGGAGAGATCTATCCGGCTACGTCTAAGAATCGGTTACAGAGTACATCTTGAACTACAAGTAACGCTATGGGCCTAAGTCGGTAAGTCTTCTGGGCCTTCCCATAGCCGGATTGGACTCTGTCTTTCTCCCTGACTGGGCCGCCCGTGAAGCAAAGCTCTAACCCGAAGTGGGCCACCCTGGTCAGTGAGGAACTATGAGGATACCTAGAAAGTATATCCCCAACACAGCACATAACTATGTTCTTAGGTGATAATGCTTAATAGCACCATCTAGAACCTAAGAGCAAAATCGCCGGCTTTGAGTGCCGAAAAGTCACTACTCCGGAATCCACATAAAAACTTCAGAAAACGTGTAGACCAGAAAACTTAAGCTACCCGTAGGCAGAATTTTCACAAGGGCAAAAGCAACCTTGCGCATAAAGGTTTATATGATCCAAAAATGAACAACTAAAGGAGGTAAAAGACTAAGAGAATATGAGTGAACCAAATGCTTTGTTTCATTGATCATATAAGAAACTTATTACATAATATAAATGTGCTAAGTGTAAAAGGGACGTAGCTGTGCTATGTTCCATGGTCGATCTGTCTCTAGGTAATCATCATTGGAGTCACGTTGCTTGCGCTTGTGATTTTTTGGCCTATCTTTCTACTCCCGAATATCGACGAGGTAATAGGAACCATTGAGCAATGCTTTGATTATGACGAACGATCCTTCCCAAGGTGGGGATAATTTGTGTGATTTCTCCTGCTTGAGTCTAAGCACCAGATCCCCTTCTTAAAACGAGCGATGCTTTACATGGAGACTATGGTATCCACGTAGCTTCTACTGGTAGACGGCAGATCTCTGGCATGCTAGCACGTGCTCTTCTTCAAGTAGGTCCATAGATAGCCATCTGGATTCTTCAGCGTCATCTTCCTTGTAGGCGGAAACTCTTGGTGCATCGTGGAGGATGTCGGATGGGAGAACTGCTTCTGCTCCATAAACCATGAAGAAAGGAGTCAAGCCGGTAGATCTATTAGGCGTTGTTCGTAAACTCCACAAAACAGATGGTAATTCCTCCGCCCAGGATCCAGTTGCTCTACGTAGCGGTGCCTCCAAGCGTGGCTTGATTCCGTGCAGAATTAATCCATTGGCCCTTTCAACTTTCCCATTTGACTGTGGATGTGCCACATATGCTAGGTCAAGGCGGATGCCTTTCTCATGACAGTACTTCTCAACTGCTCTGAGAGATAAATTTCTTCCATTGTCGGTGATGATGCTATGTGGGAGACCAAATCTCACCACTAGATCCCGGACAAACTTTAGGGTTGTTTCCCCATCAAGCTTTCTAATGGGTTTAGCTTCAATCCATTTTGTGAATTTATCCACTACACCTAGCAAGTGTGTGAATCCACAGGGTGCTGTCTGCAAAGGTCCCACCATGTCCAGTCCCTAGACTGTGAACGACCAAGTTATTGGAATTGTTCGCAATTCTTCAGCTGGAACATTTGGTTGTCTTGCATAAAACTGACACCCAAGGCATGTTTGTACCAACTTGTCGGTGTTCGCCTTGGCAGTTATCCAGTAGAATCCTTGTCGAAAGGCCTTGGCCACCAATGATCGGGGAGCAGCGTTATGCCCACAATCTCCGAGATGTATTTCTCTAAGGATTTCAATACCTTGCTGCTGGGAGACACACCATAGGAAGACTCCTGTGGTACTTCTTTTGTATAGCTGGCCGTCAATGATGACGTAACCTTTTGCTCTGCGTACTATTTGCGGGCTTTCGACTTCGTCGGCAGGCAAAGTTCTGTCTTGTAGATAATCCATGAACGGCTTCGACCAAGCCGGAGAGGCCACTGTTAATGTGTTAACAAATGAGTCCACTCTTTCCGGGTTGTCGGGGTCCACTCCCTTCACGGATGGAGTCCATAAATGCTCCAGGAAAACGCCTGGTGGAATTGGTCGACGAGCTGATCCAAGCTTTGACAGCAGATCTGCCGCCTCATTATCCTCCCTCTTGACGTACATGACTTTGTAGCCGTAGAAGCACTTGGCTATTTCGTCTACTTCGTCTCGATATGCCGCCATCATTGGGTTCCGCCCGTTCCAGGTGCTAGCTACCTGCTGGGCAACCAAGTCGGAATCTCCATAGCAAACTATGTGCTTAATGCCAATAACCTTGGCTACGCGAAGTCCGTGAATGAGGGCCTCGTACTCCGCCATGTTATTTGTAGCGTTGAAGTGGATCTGCAGGACGTATTGCAACTTCTCTCTTGTTGGTGATTGCAATAATACACCAGCCCCCGAGCCATTGAGTAACTTGGATCCGTCAAAGTGCATGACCCAATACTCTGGCTCTAGCACAGGAGTGTCTTCTGGCAGCTTTGTCCAATCTGCAAGAAAATCCAACAATGCTTGTGATTTGATAGCGTCGTGTCACTTATAGGTGATGTCGAAGGCAGCAAGTTCAATGCCCCACTTTGCCACTCTCCCTATAGCGTTGTTGTTGTTGATGATGTCGGACAATGGAGCTTTGCTCACCACTGTGATGGGTTTCTCCTGGAAATAATGCCTTAGCTTACGCGAAGCAAGGAAAACTCCATAAGCGATCTTTTGGTAGTGAAGGTAATGCTGCTTGGATTCCGTCAAGACCTTGCTTACATAGTAAACGGGTCGCTAAACTCCATATTCGTGCGTTGGTTCCTTGAGCTCCACCATGATGACGATGCTGATTACTCCGTTGGTCGCCGCCATGTATACCAACATAGGCTCCCTTGACACCGGTAATGCAAGTATAGGTGGGGAGGAGAGTATTCTCTTCAACTCCTGAAGTGATGCGTCAGCCTCGTTCGTCCATGTGAATTTGTCCGCCTTCTTGAGCAACTTGTAGAGCGACATAGCCTTCTCACCAAGTCGGTTGATGAACCGGCTTACTGCTACAACGCAGCCTGTGAGCCTTTGTATGTCATTTAGGCATGTCAGGCGTTTGATGTCGAGGATGGCCTTGATTTTCCCTGGGTTCACCTCAATTCCGCGATGCAAAACAATGAAACCAAACAGTTTGCCGGATGGTACCCTGAAGACACACTTCTTTGGGTTCAGCATCATGTTGTATTTCCGGAGATTGTCGAAGGTTTCCTACAAGTCAGCGATAAGATCATTTTATTTCTTTGACATTACCATGATGTCGTCCATGCAAGCGTGTATGTTGTGACATATTTGTTCATGTAGGCAACGTTGCATCATCCGTTGGTACGTAGCACTAGCGTTTTTCAACCCAAAGGGCATCGTGATGTACCAATACGTGTTGTAGGGTGTGGTAAACGAAGTGGCCAATTAGTCTGACTTTCACATCCGGATCTGGTGGTATCCTGAATAGGCATCGAGAAAACACAGAAGTTCCGAGCCAGCCGTCGAGTCAATGACTTGGTCAATGCGAGGCCAAGCAAATGGATCCTTCGGACATGCTTTGTTCAAGCCAGTGTAATCAACGCACATTCTTAATTCATTGGTTCCCTTTTTGGGGACAAGTACAGGATTTGCCACCCATCGGGTGTGAATAACTTCTCGGATAAAGCCAGCCTTAAGTAACCTAGCTATTTCTTTGCCTATAACCCTTCGTCTTTCATCACCAAAGCATCACAGAGGTTGTTTCACCGGTTTGGCATTTGGATCAATATTTAAGCTATGCTCGGTAAGTTCCCTAGGTACACCTTTCATGTCGGCAGGTTGCTAGGCAAAGATGTCCCTATTCTCACGGAGGAACTCGACGAGCGCGCTTTCCTATTTGGGATCCAGGTCCGAGCCAATGGCGGTGATCTTGGAGGAATCACCTTCGACAAGTTCCACCTTCTTAGTCTTGATGGCGGCCTTGAAGGCGGGTTCGGCAATAGTGATCTGCTTCTTTGAAGTCAGCATCTCTGAGGCATCGACCTGGTTCTGGATCTCCTTGAACTCCTCACCATAGAGGACTGCTTCGGTGAAGGCGGCTTCGCTGAGCTCGCACTCCCTTGCCTTGGTGAAGCTTTGATAGATTGCAAATGTATCTATAATTTTTGATGTTCCATGCTTGGTTTTATCCACTTTCTTGTGTTTTGTCCACACTTTGGAGTACTTTTCATATGATTTCTTGGACTAACCTATTAACAAGAGCCACAGAGCTAGCTGCCTGTTTTCTGCTGTTTTTGCTTCCAGGAAAGTCCAAAAATGAATATTCTCGGAATTGGACGGGACAAAAGCCAAAGTGCCTATTTTTCTGGAAGACTCACGGAGCCAGAATACGAGATGGAGGAGGGCCAGGGGCTGGCTACACCCCTAAGCGCGGGTGCCCCTAGGCCGCGCCAGGTCATGGTGTGGGCCCCCAGGCACCCCCTCGGTCTCCCTCTTCGCCTATAAGAAGCCTCCTGACCTAAAAACTCTGGGAGGTTTGACGTTTTTCCGGAAGGAGTTCCGCTCCGCCGCCACCACCAAATTCCACGAAACAGCACCAGAAACTTCGTTCTGGCACCCTGCCGGGATGGGGAATTGGAGGAGATCATCGCCATCATCATCACCATCGCTTCTCCATCGACCATCCATGTTTCCCCCACTATGAGTGAGTAATCCCC
The DNA here is from genome assembly GCA_023614405.1 of Avena insularis. Taxonomy (NCBI): domain Eukaryota; kingdom Viridiplantae; phylum Streptophyta; class Magnoliopsida; order Poales; family Poaceae; genus Avena; species Avena insularis. The sequence goes on from CM042694.1 coordinate 524,090,240, forward strand.
CGTTGTAGGCTATGGGGATGGTAGGGATTGGATGAGATCGTTCATGTAATGACATCAGATTGTTAGGGCATGGTGCCTAGTATATTTTATTAGTGCTTTATGACTTTGTTGCGACTTGTTGTACTTAATGCTTGTCACTAGGGCCCGAGTGCCATGATTTCAGATCTGAACATGTTATTCATTCATTATGATAGTATTGTTTATGGTCTTATCTGCAAGTTGTATACACACGTTGTTGTCCGGAACCAATGGCCCCGAAGTGACAGAAATCGGGATAACCGGAGGGAATGGCTTCGATGTGAGGATCACATGTGTTCACGGAGTGTTAATGCTTTTCTCCGGTGCTCTATTAAAAGGAGAACCTTAATTGCCAGTAGTTCCCTTGAGGCGCCGCTACAAACGGGCTGGCAGGACAAAAGATGTTGTGCAAGTTCTCATTGCGAGCATGTATGACTATATATGGAACACATGCCTAGGATTATCTAGTACTTGGATGCTTTATCTTATTTATCTGCAATTGCCCTATGTTTTGATTGCTATGTGAATTGTCTTGTCCATGCAATGCCCGTCCATCCATCCCTATGCCTACCGCACTCGAATCCCACTATTTACTGCTATTGTTACTGATGTCTTTACTTTACTACTGCTGCTACTTTGCTATTCCTACTACAAAACTGTTGCTACTGATAAGCTGATGTGAGCAAGATTGTTTCCAGGTGCAGCTGAATTGACAACTCAGTTGTTAAGTCTTATAAATATTCATTGGCTCCCCTTGTGTCAAATCAATAAATTGGGTTTCACTTCCCTCGAAAATACTGCGATACACCCCCTATACTTGTGGGTCATCAAGACTATTTTTTGGCGTCGTTGTCGGGCATAGCTTTATTTATCAAGTTCACTTGGATTCTCTATTGTTCGCTGCTATCCATCCATCATGGGTAAGTCTCGTGATGGAAAGTTTCCTATTTTACCATCCACTACAAGAAGAGGTACGGTTCTGAACACCTCTATTGCTCTTGATTCACCGTCTGTTATGAGTAAGTTCCTTACACCACCACATACACATGCTACACACACTGCTACTACTGCTGAATCTGAAACTTCTGATGCTGCTTCTACTGTGCTTGATAAGAGTGGTTCATTAGGTCCTTTCCTAGATGCTACGATTGCTTGAACTATAGCTGGAAATACCGAAACTCCTAATGAAGACACTACCACACATGTTAGTTCACCTGAGTCTAGTGAGAGTTATGATATTGAAGATGGTTATGTTGAGATGACCGATGAATTTATTAAAGAATGTAAAAACACCCGTGATAGGAGTGCTGCTAAGAATCTCCTTGAGAGGTGTACTATTAGACCCAAATTGTCTCCTATTGCTAAGTTTGCTGCTTCCCCCATAAACATTATAGATGAAGATTATGATTTCTCTCTCGATCTATCTTACATAGCTATTGTCGAGAAAGAACCTTTTTGTGGGACTAAGAATGAAAGTGCAGTAGCACATATGAATGAAATCTCTACCTTGAGTGGCTTGTTTTCTGATGATATTAAGATGCGTACTTACTTTGTTGCTAAGATTTTCCCCTTTTCACTAAAAGGAGAAGCCAAAACTTGGTTTAGTAATTTACCTCCTGGATCTATTGATAGCCCTGAGTGCTTGATTAGTACTTTCCTGGAGAAATATTTTCCTCCTAGTGCTAGACATGCTATTTTGCAGGAACTTTTTGATTTTAAACAGGGAGAAAAGGAGGTATTGCCTGAATCTTAGGCAAGGTTTTATGCTTTGATTCATGCACAAGCTGGAAGTCCATTACCTAAGAATGAGCTTCTTGATATATTTTATAATGGACTAACCGAAGAATCTAGGACATACCTAGATAGTTGTGCTGATTGTGTTTTCAGGAATAGGACTCCTAAGGAAGCTGAGGAATTAATGGCTAAAATAAGCAAGAATTATGAAGATTGGACTCCTCCTAAACAAGCTATACCTGAAGTAATTGTACCTGAACCTACTATTCCGGAGCCTATTCCAACATCAAGGAAGCCTATTCCAACATTAAATGATGAAGTGATGAAGGAAGCTAAGAAATGTCTTAAGGAGAAGGGAATTAAAGCTGCAGATGTCAAGAATTTACCTCCTATAGAATAATTATGTAAGCCTATCCCCTACTCATCCACTATTGAGGTACACTCTCTCCAACACTTTGATGAAGGTGATATCCCTTACTCTAAACCTCCTGATCAATGCTTAGAATAATTCGATATCTTTATTGTTAAGCAAGATAACTTTAATAAAAGGGTGCAAAATCATCTGATGGAAAACACTAGAGCTATTGTTGAGTTGAAAGATATTGTGGAAAGAACCTCTAATGATGTTAAAATGATTGTTAAACACTATCAAATGGTTCAAACTCAAATAGATCAACTCGTTAAAGTGCAAAACGACTTGCTAGTTAATGCTGCTAAAGAAAAACATGCTTATGAAATTAGAACTAGAAGTGGAGCTGCTACCCAGGATCCTCTATATCCCGAGGGGCATCCCAAAAGAATTGAGCAGGATTCTCAACAAGCTGAAAATAGTGGTTCTACTCGTAAGAAAAGGAAAAAAGAAACATAAAACTGTTGTAGAACCCTCTGAACCGGCTATAGATCCTAATAGTATATCTATCTATGATGCTAAAACTGAAAGTGGTGATGAATAAAATGAAGCTCCTAATGAAGAAAAAGTTGAAGAAGAAACTGAAAACCACACTAAGAATACCAAATACACTAAAGAGGATTTTATTGCTAAGAAACATGGTAGTGAAAGAGAACCTTGGGTCCAAAAACCTATGCCATTCCCTGATAAGAATCACAAGTCAAAGCTAGATGAACACTATAATAAGTTCTATGAGTGGATGAAACCTTTATTCCTGCAAATTCCTTTGACTGATGCTATTAAATTGCCTCCTTACTCAAAGTATATGAAGGATATTGTCTCGAATAAAAGGAAGATCCCTAATGAAGAAATTTCTACTTTGCTTGCTAATTATTCCTTCAATGGTAAGGTTCCTAAGAAACTTGGAGACCCAGGGATTCCAACTATCCCTTGCTCTATTAAGAATAGTTATGTTAGAACTGCTTTGTGTGATTTGGGAGCTGGAGTTAGTGTTATGCCTTTCTGTCTCTATAAGAGGTTTCAACTAGAAAAATTAATACCAACTGATATATCTTTGCAAATGGCTGATAAATCTACCACTATTCATGTTGGTATATGTGAGGATGTACCTGTTCAAGTGGCTCATAATTGCTTGATATTAACTGATTTTGTTGTGCTTGAAATGCCTGAAGATGATAATATGTCTATTATTCTTGGGAGACCTTTTCTTAGTACTGCAGGAGCTGTTATTAATTGTAATCAAGGAAAGGTGTCTTTCAATGTTAATGACAAGGAACATACTATCTATTTCCCCAAGAAGATTGAAAGGACTTATGGTTTGAATTCAATTGAACATGTTGAGGGCATTCAAGTTGGAGAAATATATTGTCCCATACCAAGAGAAAAATTTGAAACTATTATGATTGGGACCATTGCTATCAAGGTTGAGGTAAAATAATCATTAGTGGAACACAAAGTTTTGTCTCATATGAAATTGTTTTGGTAGCAAGACCTGATCAACCTTGTTAACAAAAGGATTTCATTGAACAAAACAATGTTTTCACCATGATTATCTCCGCTTACTTCTATTCTATCCATTTTAGTTTTTGCTTATGCCTAACTTAAAGGCGTTAAAGAAAAGTACTTATTGGGAGATAACTCAAAAGTTTTAGATGAGTCTTGGAAGTTATTACTTTAGTAATAACCGCTCCTTATCCTTTTTATTTGCTTTTTGTGCCAAGAGTAACCTCTAATGAGCGAGAAGTAATGATTGGGAAAGTTGCTGTCCCGAAACAGATTTCTCTGCTTCACCGTAAAATTTCGTGTAAAATCTCTGTACGTCCTTTTGAGGCGTGAATTTTTGTGCTTATGACCCAGGTTGTTATCTAACTTTCGTTAGTTCAACACTTTTTGATTTGAGTAACAGAAGGTCTTCGAAAAAATTCGTCTTTACCTGCTGGTCTGTTTTGACAGATTTCTGCCATTATTTGCATTTGCTTCTTGTTGGTTCCTTTTTGAGTTCTTTTGGGGAATTGAGATTTTTGAGAGAAGTGCTACAGTAGCTTGTGTTTTAATGGAAGTTTTATTGGTGTTAGAACTGAACCTAAAGACTTATTATCTTGAGTGCACTAATGTTGCTAATAAAGATTGTGTGAAGTTTTGTATGAAGGAAAAATTTCAGGTGTATGGAAGGAATGAATAATGAGATGAAGGATGGACTAAAGCTAAATCTTCGGGATGCCACGCGTGTCACCCCAAGAAATATCCAAGAAGTACAAGCGTCAAAGCTTGGGGATGCCCAAGGCATCCCCTTCTTTATCAATAAAAATCCCAGGTTTCTTCCAAACGCTTCATTTTTATTGTTTCATGCACAGTTGTGTTGTTCTTGGAGCGTCTTCTTTTTTGTTTTTGTTTTGGTTTTTAGTTTGCGTGGTTTGCTTAGTTTGCTGAATAAATTGGTTGGACACCCTCTTCCATACATTGGTTTTCAAATAGTCTGGTTTGGAGTGGAAAGGAGTAGGAAGGTTCATGGTTAAGTGTTAAAGAGAGCTTGTTTTTGACTGTGCCTATGCTTTGTCATGCCATGCTTGATATTGTTTTGGATTTATGCTTAGTATTCTTTTTTGTAGCATGAATTATTCTAAACAATTGAGATTGCTTAATGTGCTTTGGATGAATCATGTGTTGTTTTAGCATATTAAAGCATAGTATTGTGGTATTCTCCTTTGATGCTTTATTTGGGTTGACTTGGCACATGCTCACACCATGTTATGACTATTCCAAGTCACTATAATACTTTATGATCCTTTAGTTTTCAACTTGTAGTATCACTTTATGCTTTGATCAATGATGTTTTGTCGCTCTGCATGATTATGGCCATTATTGCTATCTTAGTTTGTCGCTCCTAGTCTTTTGCTAGCCTCCACAACCAAGTATGAGTTCCACTCATGCATTCAACTCCCTAAACCAAGTTATTCCAAAGAGTCCACCATACCTACCTACTAACTTATGCTATTCCAAGTATATTCATGCTTTTGTTTACCTTCCGAATTAAACTTGTTATGAGAAAACTAGTGATTAAAGCTCTCACGAACTTGATGGCACACTTTACTTTTCTTGCCCTTAATAAACTTGAACAATTGTGTCATCTATGTTGTATATGCTTGCACTTATTTGTTGGGGATTAGCAGAACCATGCTGTCATGGGGAACGCTTTCAACATTGCACTTGGTACTTGTACCTAGTTAATATCATGTTGTTTTGTATATGGATGTCGTCGGTGTGAAATGAAAGGGGAGCTTGTAAGTCCATCGAGTTATGTATATGAGGTAGAGAAACACCTGGGCCGCTTGTCTAATCCATGTCGACATGGTGGAAACCTGCAGCGTAACCATAATGAGCTGTCTATGAAGCATTCTTCTTATAAAAAAAGAGTCCTATATTGACAAAAAAAGAGAAAAGAGAAAAAATGGAGATATGAAAAGAGGAAAGAGAGAAAAAAGCATCATATTCCCATGGTAAATAAGAAGATTGCTGAGATGCTCATTGTCTGCTTGCCTTGTCATTTTGATATGGGGATTCTTCCGTATCATTGGGCAAGGGGTACCCCGTTGGCGGTTCTCTATGATACACATGTACTTACGATGACAAGAACTTACCAGTGACTAAACTTGAGTAGCATGAGGAGCGGCCCTCGTATACAAGGGACATGAGATTTCTAACTTATACTTCGTCAAGCATGTACACCATAGTTTGTTCACTTTAACCTTAATCACTTCAAGATGCTTATGATAGGGGCAATGAGAGCTGAAAGCTATTAAGTACCATAATTTTTGGAAGCTCTTTATGAAAATTGAATCTCGCCTTCTATGAAGGCCTTTCTTCCACCATTATATTGAGTCTCCACCTTCTACCTTTATGCACCTACTTTGAGAGCATAGTGGCCATTCTTAGTTCTATGTGCATTGTCCCAAGACTTGTTGATTGATGCATACCTTGATATTGCTTGTTTTAAACTATTTGTATCTAGTCACTATTATGAACTTTGAAGGTGTCATATGCATTTATATTTGCTACTCTATGAGGGACAAGCTGAATGCCATTATGCTATGTTTTCTTTATGTGAAACAAACAAACGTCTTGCAAAGCATTGTTATTCATGAATCTCTTGTTTGTGCCTTTTCATGTTGCATCATAGTTTCTTTGTCCTATTGCTAGAACTTTGTCTTTCATGTTATGATTGAAGTACTATGATCCCAGCTTTGAATGTTTTACAAGTACTTTGATCAAGTCTTTGATGGTGCATGTCACCTCAAAAATTATTCTTTCTTTTTATCACTTACCTACTCGAGGACGAGCAGGAGTTAAGCTTGGGGATGTTGATACATTGCAAATGTATCTATAATTTTTGATGTTCCATGCTTGGTTTTATCCACTTTCTTGTGTTTTGTACACACTTTGGAGTACTTTTCATATGATTTCTTGGACTAACCTATTAACAAGAGCCACAGTGCCAGCTGCCTGTTTTCTGTTGTTTTTGGTTCCAGGAAAGTCAGAAAATGAATATTCTCGGAATTGGATGGGACAAAAGCCAAAGTGCCTATTTTTCCGGAAGACTCACGGAGCCAGAATACGAGACGGAGGAGGGCCAGGGGCTGGCCACACCCCCCCTAGGCGCGGGTGCCCCCAGGCCGCGCCAGGGCATGGTATGGGCCCCCCAGGCACCCCGTCGGTCTCCCTCTTCGCCTATAAGAAGCCTTCTGACCTAAAAACTCTGGGGGATTCGACGTTTTTCTAGAAGGAGTTCCGCTCCGCCGCCGCCACCAGATTCCACGAAACAACACCAGAAACTCCGTTCTGGCACCCTACCAGGACGGGGAATTGGAGGAGATCATCGCCATCATCATCACCATCGCTTCTCCATCGACCATCCATGTTTCCCCCATCTATGAGTGAGTAATCCCCCACTGTAGGCTATGGGTATGGTAGGGATTGCATGAGATCGTTCATGTAATGGCATCAGATTGTTAGGGCATGGTGCCTAGTATCTTTTATTAGTGCTTTATGACTTTGTTGCGACTTGTTGTGCTTAATGCTTGTCACTAGGGCCCAAGTGCCATGATTTCAGATCTGAACATTTTATTGATTCATTATGATAGTATTGTTTGTGGTCTTATCTGCAAGTTGTATACACACGTTGTTGTCCAGAACCAATGGCCTCGAAGTGACAGAAATCGGGATAACCGGAGGGAATGGCTTTGATGTGAGGATCACATGTGTTCACGGAGTGTTAATGCTTTACTCCAGTGCTCTATTAAAAGGAGCACCTTAATTGCCAGTTGTTCCCTTGAGGCCCCCCGCGCAAACGGGTCAGGACAAAATATGTTGTGCAAGTTCTCATTGCGAGCACGTATGACTATATATGGAACACATGCCTAGGATTATCTAGTACTTGGATGCTTTATCTTATTTATCTGCAATTGCCATATGTTCTGATTGCTATGTGAATTGTCTTGTCCATGCAACGCCCATCCATCCATCCCTATTCCTACCGCACTCGAATCCCATTGTTTACTGCTATTGTTACTGTTGTCTTTACTTTACTACTGCTGCTACTTTGCTATTCCTACTACAAAACTGTTGCTACTGATAAACTGCTGTGAACAAGATTGTTTCCAGGTGCAGCTGAATTGACAACTTAGTTGTTAAGGCTTATAAATATTCTTTGTCTCCCCTTGTGTCGAATCAATAAATTGGGTTTCACTTCCCTCGAAAATACTGCGATACACCCCCTATACTTGTGGGTCATCAAGCTTCCGTCAACGGTGATGATGCCATTTGGTCCAGGAATCTTGAGTTTGTTGTATACAAAGCATGGCCTTGCGAGGAAGGAGTGGAAGATGTCGCGTCCAAAGATGACATGGTACACGCTCTTGAAAGGCACCACTTCAAAGGTCATGTGCTCTTGGCGGTAATTGTTAACATCACCAAAAGCGACCGGAAGCGTGATGCAACCCAGGGAATTTGCTTGTTGGCCAGGGACAACCCCATGGAACACGGTGTTGCTCTTCCTTAGTTGGGTCTCCGTCAAGTTCATCTTGTGCAGTGTATCCAGGTACATGATGTTGATGATGCTTCCACTGTCCACGAGGCACTTGGTGAACTCTGTGTCATCAATCAAAGGGTTGATGACCATGGCATACTGGTTCTCTGTTGGGATAAGTTCTGGGTGATCCTCCCTATCCCAAGTAATTGGAACTTCTGACCACCTGACATACTAGGGAACTGGAGGGAGGGTAGCCATCAGTATCCTCAGAGAGGTTTTCTAGGCCCGGACGGTTTGGGTACAAGGGAAGGTGTGGTAACATGGAGCCTTCTTTTCGAAGGGGTTTTTCCCTTTATGCTCTCCCTTGTCGGAATACTTTGGGTCCATGTCCTCGTCCATATCACTTGATTCCTTGGGTTCTTCCTCCTTCTTCTTCCCTTTGCCCTTTCCGTGGGGTCTGTTCTTTCGACTTTGCTTGTAGCCAGACTCAGGGTCCTCCTTGAGATCATTGACAAACTTGCACTGGAGATTGGTGTGGGTGGATTTCCATTGGCGTCGAGATGGACGAAACATGGCATATCACGGTACTCTTTGTATGTTTGGGGAACACGGGGAGTTGAGGGTGTAGTGTCACTCCTCTGCTGGCCACTGCTGGTTCCCCGGCCATGTCCACGCTGTCCACCATTGCCTCTGCCAATGAATGTTGCAGCGACCATGTCGGCTACTTGCTTCTCTTCGGGCAGATTCTTCCGCTTGTTATTGTTGTTCTTCTTGGCCTGGGTAGGGATTGCTACCGCCGGGCAACGATCCACGCACGTTGTCATCAGCAGCGGCGAACTCGCTAGCCATGGCGATCATTGCGTTGAGGTTGAGGTCATTGTTGTCTTGCCTGCGCTTCAACGTATGCCGGAGCAAAGTACCCTTCTCCAGTCCATCAATGAAGGCGGCCATAGCGGTCTGTTCGTGCACCCCCGCGCAAGAATTTTTCATATCTAGCCAGCGAGAGAGGTAGGCACGGGAGGTTTCATCCTTTTCTTGCACACACCGCTGTAGGTCTCTGATAGTGCAGGGACGTTTGTACGTACCCGCTTCATGCATGTCCAACCAATTGCATACTGATTTCTCTGGTAAGTCGTCGATCCATTGCGGGGTGGTGCCGGTCAACATGAGTGGGAGGTACTTGACGGCGATGTTGGGGTTTCCCCCTGCGATGTGAATCGCTTCGCTGTAGTCCTGCAACCACGTTGCTGGCCTGTCGGTGGCGTTGTAGGGCTTGATGGTCTTGTCTATCCGGAGGCCCTTGGGGTAGGTTGTGGCCCGTATGACTGGTCCAAAACAACGTGGCCCAAGGTATGGGAGTTCCCGAGCTTCTTGGATCTTGTCCAACCGCGATCGTGCGTCATATGGCTCTGGCTGCTTCCCTTTTCCATCATGGGGAGGAGAATTGTGGCGTGATTTGTGATATCCGCCATGACCTCCGCCATGATGGATGCTAGGTGGCAATGGCGGCGGTGGAGGCGGTGGGTTAGCTTTCTTGTTGTGCCCCTCCTGCGACTCCTCACTCTTGTCGCGGTTGCTTGTCGGACGTGGCGGTTCCTTGTGGGACCTGCTCCTGTGTCCGTCATGGCCGCTGAGCTCTCCGGCATGTCGAGGTTGTTCGCCCTGATCACGTATAACGATATTGGGTTGTGACCACCTTTGAGGTGGCATGCTTGTGCGGTGGCGCGGCGCTGGTTCCTCGTGACATCGAGATGGTGGTGGAGGTGGCGAGCGGTGGGGACGAGCCTTTTCTCCATGGTCGAAGGATATGGGGATAGTGTCAGTCCTATTGCGTGCCTCCCTCCGTCTTTGCTCTGTAGAGCCTATGCGCGATCCTTCGTCACGGGGAGATTTTGGCCTTCTGCGGCTATTCAGGGTTGACTGGCAAAGCTCCAGGTTGGACTCAAGCCTCTGCGAGGTGGCCTTTTCCTGTTGCTTGCATGCCTTAGCGACGAGGTCGTACACCTGAGCAACAGCTTCTGGCGACCTGTCCTGCTCCAAGAGGGTCTTGGCGACGGTGATGTTGAGAGCGGGAGTTGGCATGACTTGCCTCCCCTCTGAATCTATGTAAGGGGTGGCCTTTGTCGGTTTAGACCCGTCAAATCCCAAGCCTCGCGGAACACTGGGATCTTGGACGACGTGAGCTGGTACCTTCTTTGCATTATGCTTCAATAACAATTGCTTATATTCGGCCTCCATAGCTCTTGCCGCCTTGATGGATTGATGCGCCTTAGCCATGTCTTCGTCCAGCTTAGCGCCTTGCTCTGCGATGCACTTGGCCTCCACCAAGATTTCTGCACACTTCTCATCAAGCTCCGCAACGCTCCAGATATGGGCAACGGTGATTAGCTCAACAAGGAGTGCACCATAGATTGCTTTGTCGGTGGGAGTGGGTAGTAGGTTACCAGCTGCAGACGTTGACGGTGGCACTGGCAGCTGATTCGATTGTCGGGACTTATTGGGGGCCGTGGTAAGTTCCTGCGCTGGTGGCTGGCGGTTAACCAAAGGAGGCGCGGCCCTGGCCGGAGCCAGAGGCTCGGCGGCCTTTTTAGCTCCTACTGCTCTGGTGACCGCTGGCGTGGGCAGAGCTCTCTCACGTTCCCGTTCCTGCCCGTCTTCTTCCATCACGCTCCCAATGGCGATTAGCACCTGGTGGGAAGTGTTGGTCTTATCGGCACGCTCCTCCTTCTTGATCACCTGCTCGATCTCCCTCATAACAGCGTCGTATTCCTCCAAGTTGACATCCGAGCCACCGGCATCCATATTGATGTCGGCGTAGAGCGCATCGAGGACAGAGTCAGAGTTGGCTTCGGTGTTGGCGATGGCAGATGTTGAGGGTGATGGAGGTGAGCCGTTGTTGTTATTACCTCCTACGACTTCGATGGTGATCGCCGCCTTGGCTTCTTCATTGGCGTCCGCCTATTCATTAACGATGGCAACCATCTCACCAAGGGTTAGAGGGCCTGCGGCCTGCCGCCTTCGAAGGGTATGTCGGAGGAGGATTCTAGGTGTGAGCATGGTCGCCCTCTAGGGTTTCCCTCACCCTCATCCATCTGGCAAGGTATTCACAGGGGGATTCTCCATCCCTTTGAACGCATCTAACCAGATCGACGATGGTGACGACGTCGACAAAGTGTGACCTGCGCATCTCTAACGCTCAGGGAAGCCAAGCAGATTTGCGGGGTCCTTCCACCTTTATATCCTGCACAGGGGCGGTTTGGGTGGGCCTTGAAATTTCCTGATCGGGGCCACCATACTCCAAAGAGAGGTATGGCACAGATCCTTCCGCGAACATGTCCTGCTCATAGGCGGTCCATGCGGGGCTTGATGATTTTCCGACTTCCTGGGAGCTAGGACCCGAGTCAGTTTCACCGATGAAGAAGTGGATGTATCCGAAGGGGATGACGAAGCAACACGTGGGGTTCGTCTTCGCCGGCACCCATAACTCATCTAGATGGACGATCAGGACGTTGCCGGAGAAGAGAACGCGACCGATGGCTATGGTGTCGCCGATTCCTGCGAAGAGATTGGACCTCACCCGGTGTAGATCTCGAAGCGCCTCTTGCCCCACGGTGGGCGCCAACTGTCATGGTATTGCCGACGAGTACGCCATGGAGGGGTCCTCACAGTGCGTGTATAGAGACGTGGGGTAAGGCGGAGAGTTGGCGGGTACGAGGTAACACAGCTTACCCAGGTTCAAGTCCCACAACAGTGGCGGAACTCTACTCCTGCTATAAATCACTATAATGGCAATACGCGGAGTTACAGAGATAGGTTCGATGTGCAAGGTGTTGCGCGTTGTACGCTGCAATCAGAGAAGTTGTTGCCCTAAAGGCTCCCACAGGCCAGCTTATAAAGGCACCAAGACCTAGGGTTTACAGGGAAAGGTCCTTGCCAGACAAGGTAAAGAGTCCTACACCTACACGAACTAGTCTTCCGTGTCTTGTACTCCAAGGCTCCGAGTATGTCGATGACTCCTGCGTAGACTTCCTTTATCCGGCATGGGCCTCCCTTTAGGATCCATCTAACTAGGCCGCCCAGCAGGCCATAGGCCTTGCTACCACTATGGGCCACCCGGGTTAGGCGGATTGGTGACATGCTATGAGGATACCCATATAGCATATCCCCAACAGTCTCAAAACCCTCACAAACTTTCCACGGGGAGAATCACAAGCCGACCCAAGAGTAACAAGCAAACTCAATGAACTCAAGGGGGAATGAAGTATGGCCTCGTGGAAACATAGATCAGGACCTCCTCTTTCTTTCTACCAAAGGGATTTGGCTTTAGTTGGGTAGAATGGGAGATCATCAAGCTTTTGGTGTTTTAACAATGGAATGTGAGAGAGAGCTCAAAGAATGAATATGAATGGTTGACCTGACTTCTTAGTTGAGAAGAATGGGGTATTTATAATCTAGGTGCAAAACTAACCATTTTGGGGAGCCTGCGAAGGAATCGACAGTAAGTTTGGTGGGGTTAGATTTTGGGCCTGATAATTCAGTCGGAAACATGGCAAGGAATTTTCAGCGTCAGACCTGGCGGGCCGAAAACCTGGCCAGGAATTTCTGGAGGCTACCAGAATTTCTGATGACCCACCGAAACACTAGTCTGAATAGTGGTTCGTCAGAGGCCGGGAAATTCTAGCGGTGGCTGAATTTTTCCAGCAGGATTTCCGGTGGCGCCGGGATACTCGCCGATTACGCAGGAACCCTTTTCAAGCTATTTTTCATCTTTGACATATGGCTCACTCAGGTGGGTGTGGTGGCTATTTGGTATTAGGATGTGTATGTGTATATGGTGTTTTGCATCCCAAAGAGCTCACCGAGACCGCACCTCTTAATAGTGCAGTGTTTCCTAATCGACTCAAATGATAATAAGAGATAAATGCAACGGAAACACCGGCTCTCCTCAAGACTAGAGAATCGGGGGAGGGGGTCTCAAACTACCTCTCATAACTTGTGTAAACACTAGTAGGTGACATTAGTCCATAGTCTAGCTCTGATGTTAACATTAACCAAAATAATGGATATGGACATTTTTCCCTTACAGTCTTTTAGTCCCAAGCGAAGTTGTCACCAAATGGTGTGTGCTGAAGAGCATATCCTCTATGATGTTGGCGCTGATAGATCCTTCGGCGCCAACATGACTTTGATGTCGAACAGAATAGGGAGACGCTCAAGAACGCTAGGATTAGATAGGATATTTGTCCTAATTAGGTGTAGTTTTAGTTTTTAGAGGTAGATCTGCTGAACAGAGGGGGGCTCAAGACCTTCTACGTTGTTAGCAAATGCTACCTCTAATATAATGATTAGAGAGTGGCTCAACCGCTCAAATCCAGTGTAGTGTGATGTAATGAATATTTTCTATATCAATAAACTGAATTTTTCAATTTCAATGGAATTAGCAACATAAATTGATTACTATTAATGTATAATGTTGACTCGTACTGTTAATGTAAAACTTTTATAATGTTGGAAGTTGTAACACAACAATTAACATGTCGTTACACGGGACTAAAGTTCTGCCATCCTTTGATAATGTACCGAGGTGCAACCTCTACGGTGACGCGGAAGCGCTAGCTCGGCGGATGTTAATGTGATGAGCCAAAAAAGCGCCGCCTAAATTTTTTTCCAGACGCAGTTATCCCTGGCGGCTTATTTGCCGCGTTGATATGTTGCTAACGTATCTATAATTTTTTAATGTTCCATGCTTGGTTTATATCTACTTTCTTATGTTTTGTCCACACTTTGGAGTACTTCTTATACACTTTCTGGGACTAACCTATTAACAAGATGCCACAGTGCCAGTTGCCTTTTTTCTGCTGTTTTTGGTTCCAGAAAAGTCAGAAAATGAATATTCTCGGAATTGGACGGGACAAAAGCCAAAGTTAATATTTTACCGGAAGACTCGTGGAGCCCAAAGCAGAGACGGACGAGGGCCAGGGCCTGGCCACACCATATGGTGGCGCGGGTGCCCCTGGCCGGCCACCGACCTTGCCCCTTCGCCTATAAAATCCTCCCGATGCAAAAACCCTAAATCGTCAAGCCTCCAACCACGAAAAGTTCCGCAGCGCCGCCACCACCGAAGGGGAGATTCGGGGGAGAGAAAGTCTCTGTTCCGGAACCCTGCCGGGACAGGGAAATGCCCCCGGAGCCATCTCCACCGCCATCTCCATCACCGTTGTTGATTCCCATGATGATGAGGGAGTAGTTCTTCCTCAAGGCTAAGGGTTCTACCGGTAGCTATGTGTTCATCTCTCTCTCTATGCATGATCATATTGTGATCATGAGGTTTGTAATCAAGTAGATCTACCTTGCTACTCAAGTGCTTTAATAGATCTCTGCTCTCCCCATGTGTGTGAAAGTGACAACGTGTACAACATGGTGGCACTTAGGCTAGAGATTACAAATACTTGTTATGAGTTATATTTGGAGTTGGATGTCTCTATGAAATTGTGGTGTTTGTTGGAACCATCTAGAGCTCAAGGTGATAGTGTAGGGTTACCTAGATGGGAAAAGCGGACTTTGAGGAGTGCTGTTATAGCCCTACCATGGATTAGAGTGTCCAACCGGAGAGTAGTTCAGCGTAGTATCATAAATAGAAGATATTTATACGAGGGTGTTCACTAGTGAAAGTATGATCCCTAGGTCTTGTTTATAAGCATTGAAACATCGTTTTCAATTAGATCTGTGACATGTTTGTTTGCTTCCATATTTATTTCAGTCTGCCTTTAGTCTCTTCCATGCCATCAAGCTATTTTCTAGCACTGTTGTCTTATATTCATACCGCTTGTATTTCACTATCTCTTCGCCGAACTAGTGCACCTATACACCTGACAAGTGTATTGGGTGTGTTGGGGACACAAGAGACTTCTTGTATCTTGATTGCAGGGTTGCTTGAGAGGGGATACCTTTGACCACTTCCTCCCTGAGTTCGATAAACCTTGGGTGATCCACTTAAGGGAAAACTTGCTACTGTTCTACAAACCTCTGCACTTGGAGGCCCAACAACTGTCTACAAGAATAGAAGTGCGTAGACATCAAGCTATTTTCTAGCACCGCTGTCGGGAGGTATAGAAAGGTACTCACATCCTCCGGTGTGAGTGCTCGAAGTTATTTCCTTTAGATTCTGCAATTTTGTCTTTTTGTTTCTTGTTTTCACTAGTTAGGCTTAATGGAAAACAACAACAAAATTAGAGAGCTTTATAGTATTTATCTTGAGTTAGGACATGAAGTGTTTGAAGAGAAAATTAAAAAACCTATGGAACTTTATTTGCATGCTAATAGTAATGTTGTTAGTATGAATTCTTTGGACACCATTATTGCTAATACTATGGAAAAGTTTAAGCTTGGGGAAGCTAGTTTTTATGAAAATGATCTTTTTAGTTCACCAACTTTGGAAGATAGCTGTTCTATTGCTTATGATGATACCAAACCTCCAATATATGATGATTACAATGATGAATATGGTATTTTCAGTATGCCTCCTATATTAATGATTACAATATGCCTCCTATATTTGATGATTATGGTGATGAGAATAATAATGATAGCTATTTTGTTGAATTTGCTCCCACCATAATTAATAAGAATGACTATGCTTATGTGGAGAGTAATAATCATTTTATGCATGTGGCTCATGATAATAAAGTTTTATGCGATAGTTATATTGTTCATTTTATTCATGTTACTACTGAAAGTTATTATGAGAGAGGGAAACATGGTCTTATGTATCTCAATAATATTAGGTTTCCCCTCTTTATGTTGAAAGTCTTGAAGTTGCACTTGTTTTGCTTTCCTATGCTTGTTGCTTTGTGCTTTCATGACTTGTTTTTTTACAAGATTCCTATGCATAGGAAGTGGGTTAGACTTAAATGTGCTTTGAATTTTCTTCTTGATGCTCTCTTTTACTTCAATTCATATTTCTTATGTGAGCATCTTTTCAAACTACCATGCCTAACTTAAAGGCGTTAAAGAAAAGTACTTATTGGGAGATAACCCAAAAGTTTTAGATGAGTCTTGGAAGTTATTGCTTCAGTAATAACCTCTCCTTATCCTTTTTATTTGTTTTTTGTGCCAAGAGTAACCTCTAATGAGAGAGAAGTAATGCTTGGGAAAGTTGCTGTTCCGAAACAGATTTTTGTGATTCGCTGTAAATATTCGTGAAAAATCTCTGTATGTCGGTATGAGCTGTAATTTTTTGTACTTATGCCCCAGGTTGTTATCCAACTTTCGTTAGTTCAACACTTTTCGATTTGAGCAACAGAAGGGCTTCGAAAAAATTGGTTTTTACATGCTGGTCTGTTTTGATAGATTTCTGCCATTATTTGCATTTGCCTCTTAATCTCTTTCTCTTTGAGTTCTCTTTGTCACTTGAACTTTTTAAATGAAGTTCTACAGTAGATTGTGTTTTAATGGAAGTTTTACTTGTGTTGAAACTGAACCAAAAGACTTATTATCTTGAGTACACTAATGTTGCTAATGAAGATTGTGTGAAGTTTTGTATGAAGGAAATTTTCAGGTGTAGGGAAAGAATGATGTAATGAGATGAAGAATGGACAAAATCTCAAGCTTGGGGATGCCACCCCATGTCACCCCAAGAAATATCCAAAAAGTACAAGCATCAAAGCTTGGGGATGCCCAAGGCATCCCCTTCTTCATCAATAAAAATTTCAAGTTTCTTCCTAACACTTCATTTTTATTGTTTCATGCACAGTTGTGTTGTTCTTGGAGCGTCTTCATTTTAGTTTTCGTTTGCTTAGTTTGCTTGAATAAATTGGTTGGACCCCGTCATTCATGCATTAGTTTTCAAATAAGATTGGTTTGGATTGGAAAAGAGTTGGAAAAGTTCATGCTTAAGTGGTAAAAGGAGTTTGTTTTTGACTGTGGCCTATGCTTTGTCATGCCATGCTTGATATTGTTTTGGCTTGATGCTTAGTGATCTTTGCTGTAGCATGACATGTTATAAACAATTGAGATTTCTTAATGTGCCTTTGAAGAATCATGCGTTGTTTTAGCATATTAAAGCATAGTATTGTGGTATTCTCCTTTGATGTTTTATTTGGGTTGACTTGGCGCATGCTCACACCATGTTATGAGTATCAGTCACCATAGCCTTTATGATCCTTTAGTTTTCAACTTGTAATATCACTTTATGCTTTAATTAATGATGTTTTGTCGCTTTGCATGATTATGGCCATTATTGCTCTCTTAGTTGGTCGCTCCCAGTCTTTTGCTAGCCTCCATAACCAAGTATGAGTTCCACTCATGCATCCAACTCCTACAACCAAGTTATTCCAAAGAGTCCACCATACTTACCTATTAGCATTTGATATTCCAAGTATATTCATGTTTTTATCTACCTTCCGAATTAAAGTTGTTATGAGAAAACTAGTGATTAAAACTCTCACGAACTTGATGGCACACTTTAATTTTCTTGCCCTTAATAAACTTGAACCATTGTGTCATCTATGTTGTATATGCTTGCACTTATATGTTGGGGATTAGTAGAACCATGCTGTCATGGGGAACGCTTTCAACATTACACTTGTACTTTGTACCTAGTTGATATCATGCTCTTTTGTCTATGGATGTCGTCGGTGTGAAATGAAAGGGGAACTTGTAAGTCCATGGAGTTATGTATGTGTGTTATAGAAACGCCTGGGTCATCAGTCTAATCCATGATGTCATGGTAGAAACCTGCAGCGTAACCATAATGAGCTGTCTATGAAGCATTCTTCTTATAAAAAAGAGTGAGATATTGAGAAAAAAAGAGAAAAAGAAAAAAAAGAAAAAAAAAGATATGAGAAAAGAGGAAAGAGAGAAAAAAGCACCATTTTCCCATGGTAAATAAGAAGATTGCTGAGATGCTCGTTGTCTGCTTGCCTTGTCATTTTGATATGGGGATTCTTTCGTATCATCGGGCAAGGAGTACCCCGTTGGCGGTTCTCTATGATACACATGTACTTACTATGACAAGAACTTACCGGTAACTAAACTTGAGTAGCATGAGGATTGGCCCTCGTATTCAAGAGACATGAGATTTCCAACTTATACTTTATCAAGTATATACTCCATGGTTTTTTCACTTTAACCTTAATCACTTCAAGATTCTTATGATAGGGGCAATGAGAGCTGAAAGCTAATAAGTATCATAATTTTTGGAAGCTCTTTATGAGACTTGAATCCCTGCTTCCTTCTATGAAGGCCTTTCTTTTACTTTTATGTTGAGTCTCCACCTTCTATCTTTATGCACCTATTAAGAGAGCATAGTGGCCATTCTTAGTTTAATGTGCATTGTCCCAAGACTTGTTGATTGATGCATAACTTTGATATTGTTTGTTCTTAAACTATTTGTATCTAGTCACCGTTATAAACTTTGAAGGTGTCCTATGCATTTATGTTTTGCTACTCTATGAGGGACAAGCTGAATGCCACTATGTTATGTTTTCTTTATGTAAAATAAAAAAACGTCTTTCAATGCATTGTTATTCAAGAACCTTTTGTTTGTATCCTTTCATGTTGCAGCATAGTTACTTTGTCTTATTGTTAGAACTTCATCTTTCATGCTCATGTTTAGAATTCTTTGATCCCAGCTTGCAATGCTTGCAAATACTTTGATCAAGTCTATGATGGTGCATGTCACCTCAAAAATTATTCTTTCTTTTTATCACTTACCTACTCGAGGACGAGCAGGAGTTAAGCTTGGGGATGTTGATACGTTGCTAACGTATATGTAATTTTTGATGTTCCATGCTTGGTTTATATCTACTTTTTATGTTTTATCCACACTTTGGAGTACTTCTTATACACTTTCTGGGACTAACCTATTAATAAGATGACATAGTGCCAGTTGCGTGTTTTCTACTGTTTTTGGTTCTAGAAAAGTCAGAAAATGAATATTCTCGGAATTGGACGGGACAAAAGCCAAAGTTAATATTTTACCGGAACACTCACGGAGCCCAAAGCAGAGACGGAGGAGGGCCAGGGCCTGGCCACACCATATGGTGGCGCGGTTGACCCCTGGCCACGCCAGGGCATGGTATGGGCCCCCTGGCCGTCCACCGACCTTGCCCCTTCGCCTATAAAATCCTCCCGATGCAAAACCCTAAATCATCAAGCCTCCAGCCACGAAAAGTTCCGCAGCGCCGCCACCACCGAAGGGGAGATTCGGGGGACAGAAAGTCTCTGTTCCGGCACCCTGCCGGGACAGGGAAGTGCCCCCGGAGCCATCTCCATCGATCTCCACCGCCATCTCCATCGCCGTTGTTGATTCCCATGATGATGAGGGAGTAGTTCTTCCTCAAGGCTAAGGGTTCTACTAGTAGCTATGTGTTCATCTCTCTCTATGCATGATCATATTGTGATCATGAGCTTTGTAATCAAGTAGATCTACCTTGCTACTCAACTGCTTTAATAGATCTCTGCTCTCCCCATGTGTGTGAAAATGACAGCGTGCACGCCACGGTGGCACTTAGGCTAGAGATTACAAATACTTGTTATGAGTTATATTTGGAGTTGGATGTCTCTATGAAATTGTGGTGTTTCTTGAAACCATCTAGAGCTCAAGGTGACAGTGTGGGGTTACCTAGATGGGAAAAGCGGACTTTGAGGAGTGTTGTTATAGCCCTACCATGGATTAGAGTGTCCAACCAGAGAGTAGTTCAGAGTAGTATCATAAATAGAAGATATTTATATGAGAGTGTTCACTAGTGAAAGTATGATCCCCAGGCCTTGTTTGTAAGCATTGAAACACCGTTTACAATTAGATCTGTTACATGTTTGCTTGCTTCCATATTTATTTCAGTTTGCCTTTAGTCTCTTCCATGCCATCAAGCTATTTTCTAGCACTGTTGTCTTATATCCATACCACTTGTATTTCACTATCTCTTCGCCGAACTAGTGTACCTATACACCTGACAAGTGTATTGGGTGTGTTGGGGACACAAGAGACTTCTTGTATCTTAATTGCAGGGTTGCTTGAGAGGGGATACATTTGACCACTTCCTCCCTAAGTTTGATAAACCTTGGGTGATCCACTTAAGGGAAAACTTGCTGCTGTTCTACAAACCTCTGCACTTGGAGGCCCAACAACTGACTACAAGAATAGAAGTGCGTAGACATTACGCTCCAGCGCGTGCGCGATGACTAGGTGTGTACCTCGGCGTTTATAAGTGCCAGGGAACACGGACATGTTGTAGTGGAACCCATCTCCAAGAAGGATAAATGCATCGACCTTGCGAGACTTGCCGTCGACACCACCATGACCCCAAACAACTCCACCGCCATGCACATGTCCATCATCCCGCGTCCGACGCCGAGACCCAGATGCACCATACCACGAGACTCACCGAGTTAGAATGGTAGATGACATGCAACTCCACCTTGGTCCCCACATGAGAAGCATGCAGAGACGAACACCCAGTCAGCGAAGCCATCGACATGTCCATCTAGCCAATGTATGTATTCAAAGATGATGCCCCGACGGGGGTGACAACACAACCGTTACCAACCGATATGGGGGACCCGAATCCGAGGTTTCACTCGGAGTACATGGAGCGAGATACACACCCACAATGCCTCCAACGAGGAATGCGACGCCTGCGGGTGCCAACGTCAATGGTGGCTTCCTCATCCGCTTCACTAGCTAGACCACCGTCTCTTCCTCGATGTGGACCGCCACACCCCACGACCATGTAATCCACCGCGAGAACGGTGTCACCACCATTCGGATCCCATCGCAACACCAAGGTAGACAATCAATAATGAAGGAACCAACCTCACTATGTGACTGATGCCATAGCTACGCACACGTCGAACCAAGGAACCCGCTTGAGATTCGCCACAACAGTTGCCCCTGCAAATTGCAGCAGAGGGACGACCTCCGGTAGCCATCCCCTCTCCCGCTGGGCTTCCTGAATGGGATTCAGTAGCGATGGCCTAACCCTAGAACACCTGAGAGGGGGTACGGGAGGGGTTTTGTCGTCAAGGGGAGAACGACGGAGAAGAAGATAAAAGGTGTTGCCACCATGCCATCGCGGTGTGGAGGGCCAATGCTTGGCACCATCCTCATAAAAATTATCAACATCTAAACCATCGAATAAATAAATTATAATTTTTTTCATGTTGAATCTTTTTTTTTTGAGAAACATAGTACGAACGCAGACGCACAATGCGTACATACACTCACCCCTATGAACACACGCACGCACACCCTACCCCTATGAGCACCTTCGAGAGACTGAACCGACGGGTCTTGAGATTGACAAAGTCACCGCAGGCGCCTCGCTATCAACGGGAACGTCGCCTCCCACTGAAAAAATATTCCGCCTTTACGAGACAACAAAGCGTCAAACCTAGGGTTTGAACTCTCGTGGACTGGGGTACCACTACCCTTCTAACCATCCAACCACGGGTTGGTTCTCTTTTTCATGTTGAATCTAATGATACTAATTTGGTATCATGAATGGTACTTCTCCCTTCCACAATATAGTATATTGTGAAACAAAGGGTTTAATATTTTTATAAAACCTGTTCAAAGGCGGTTGACGTTTGACTTTTCCAAAAACTAAGACACCATATAACACTACTATCTCTGTCCCAAAACTTAAAACTAATATTTTTTGAAAGTAAAAATATGTAAAGTTTGACCAAATCTTTTAAAAAAAATTAATATTTATAATATGAAATCATGAAACATATTTTCACATTCTATCTATATAATATTATAGTTTCTGATATTTTTTTCTAAAAGTTTGATCATACTTTTAGTAGCTTGATTTTTCAAAATAGATAAATTTTAAGCTTTGGAACGAATGTACTCCCTCTGTTTCAAAATATAAGATGTTTTACTTTTGTGAAAGAAGTGTATCTAGACCTCTTTTAGCGTGTAGGTTCATTTAAAACTAGATGAACCTAGACACTAAAGTGAATCTAGATGCACTCTATTTACAAAATTAAAACATTTTATATTTTGAAACGGAGGAAGTACTAAGTTAAAAGGGAAATTTTGCTACAGGACACCGTTATTTTCTGTCATTGCTGAAACACATTGTTCAATTGTGTCTTTGCCAGGTACCATTACAATTTTGTGTCACATTTGCCAGAACACACCGCACGGATAGAAAGGAAAAGTTTGGCACATTTTCTTCAAACCCGGCCATAACATGGTCAACCGGGCAAAAGTGCCAAAACTTTCCTTTTTTGGCTGTGCGGTGTGTCCAAGCAAATGTGACACAAAATTATAGTGGTACCTGGCAAAGACATAATTAAACAATATGTTTCAGCAAATGACAGAAAATAACGGTGTCCCGTAACAAATTTTCCCAAGTTAAAAAGATGCCATATTCTACTTTTTAGCCCTGTAGTTAAGTTTCATCGGAGGCCTTGGCCCGGGCAGGAGCCCACTGAACCGAAGACGACGCAACAAACGGCCCGCACCAGTCGCTTGCGGCGTGCACGCGCACGCGCACACATAGCCTTTGCGGCTGGTCGTGCCCCGCCCATCGATCGACGACCAACCCACCATGACGCTGACGCCGTCACCGCCGCCCTTGCGCGTGCGTGCGTGCCAGTTCGCAAGACGTTCAACTCACGTCTCGATCGCCAGGGTCCTGGCGGCGACGCCATGCGATCCGCTTAGACTTCCACCCGGCGCAGGGCGAATACGGTTGCAAAACGCAAATGCCCCGAGACGGGAGGGGCGGTGCACCTTCCGCGCCGCCCCACGGCCGCGCTGCTCCCCCATCGCCAGACACGCGCCCCTCCGTGCGCACCAGCAACCGATTGGCTTTGCCTGCCTGGTTTCTTGCAACTTGCGACCGCCCCGGGGCTTGGCCACGCCGCCCCCCGCGTGCCTAAAGAATCTCCCCAAGGGGCGTCGCGCTCGGCTGCGCCCCCATCCATCCATCCTCTCGACGACCCCTCGCGCCCGAAGTAGTAGCAGCAGTACCGATAGTCTTAGATACGTGCCAGTTGTTCCTTACTTCGCTGGCCGCCCATCCCAGCCCGTGGTATGGTATCAGATACGTACCGGCTAAGGTTACGACGACGACGATGATGATGATGATGATCGCACTCTCCCTGGGTAGAGTTCAACGACGCAATGCAACTGCTCCGACAAGTCGGTCTGCCGGTTTTCAGACGAAATCTGAAAGATCGCTGTCATTTCCTCCGATTGATTTACTCGGGTGGCTGTGTGACACTTTGCTTGGTAATCAAGGGCCGGCAGCGCGATCATTGCAAAGGTCCGTTGGCCTCGGTGCCTCCTTTTTCTTCCATAGGAAACTCTTGCCTCCAGGGATACAGAGTCTTACCTACGTAATAAGAATCACAGGATCGTGTAAAGAGGTAGCGGATCATACCGACCACTCCATGATCTCCACCAAATCTCCAGGACTGTGGCCTGTTACAGCCCCACTTGAGAATTGCCGCGCAAGTTGTCGGTTTTTTATTGAATTTATTAAAACTACAGCAGACGGGGTAGTACATAAAAATGCCGTAAGTTAGCCGTCGGGCGTGAACGGGCAGGAAGAAGAAGCCAATCATGCTTCGTCATTTGCAGGTTGCATAGCTGACACTGGTGATTGAAAAATAGCACTATGAGTAGCTATTAGGGTCTGTTTGTTTGTGCTGTGGCTGGCTGTGCTGCTGTGCAGGGAAAGCTACTTCTCTGAGTTTGACTGTTTGTCAACTTGGCTGGCTGACTGGCTGTGTGCTAAGGAATTGTCTGTAATGTCCCTGTGACTCATATAACATGTATACTTCACTATTGAAGTACAATACCACATCAAGAGAGACATGTAGGAATTTTTATAGCAGTACCACATCAAACAACACCAATATTTAGAGCACTATCACTGCAAAATTACACTGATATTTAGAGCATTATCATAGCAGAATTTCGAGCAGCACTATCACAGGAAGAGAGGCATGTGTCAATTTCGAGCAGTACTATCACACCATGAAATTCTAGCACTACACATCAATACCAACACATAGCTGAATAGAAAGGCTCAACTGAATTGTATTGCCAAGTACAGAGAATACATATACAACAGGGAGTAGCGATCGTGTAGATCGTGTGAGCACATGCAGGGGCACTCTACGGTAAATGCAAGACATTGACTAAGCTATGCCTGTAGACTAGGACTAGTAGTTACAATACACAATGTTACAATGTACAGGATTCAACACACAGAACAAGCAATACCATGTCTCACCCGCAAAAAAAACTAGCAGCGCCATGTCGTGCGAGGAACCAAGGCCTGGCCTCTGAACTGGGACAAGGTCGACCGGGGAGGAGTTCGGACAGGGAGGAGGTCAGCTGGGCTCGGACGCCAAGGAGGTAGCTGAGCCAGGACGGGATCGGGCGGTCTTGGCGGTGCCGGAACTCGGGCCGGTTGCTGCTGGACGGCACCCTGTCGTGCGAGGAGTGGATCGAGCGGTCGGGAGGCGGCGAAGAGAGAAAGGTTCGGCGGCGGGGAGGAGGTCCAGCGCGAGGAGGAGGCAGGCCGCTGTTTGGAGCCGACCGGACGGCAGCGACCACAATGGCTGCGTTGGGGATGAACCCTATCGGATGTGTGGCAGCGTGGGGATAATGTTCTGTTTTTTCTTTGCTGCGGTAGTTTCTATCAGATTGGGTGGCAATCTGTTGTAATTTCATCCAACCGGTATGTCCAAGTGCGAAAACGGTTCGCTCGCAGCTCCGGGAAGCTGCGGGAAGCACCTGCCGAGGTGCTTTCCCTCCCATGCCTGTTTTCTCCAAGTACTTCGGCAAAAGCCCAACTCGCGGCTGGCCGTTTGGTTCGTTTTTCTGGCTTTTTCTAATAGAAAGCTACCAAAAGCCCAAACAAACACCCCCTAAAAATGCTGAAGTGAGGAAGGCCATGGGATTGTGCATGTGATTATTATAGTGCAAAAATATTTTGGAGAAAGATGGACCTCTACTTCGACGAGATGAGTGGACGATGCAGCTCGAAACTGGCCTTAAACTTCGTTCAAGAACCATTCCCCACGGCCACGGGACAAACGTCTCGAGTAAAGATAGTTTTCTTTAAACAAAGCAAAAGATTTTCTATTTTATTTAATAAAGCACACGTATAGGTTGGCCGGTTTATCAGTGGGGAAACCGGCCGAAAACCAACACAAGCACCCTCGACGACCGTCATGGAGCACGGCCATCGCGGTGGCCAAACTCAGTCACCCTACCTACCCACATAAGTTGCACAAACGCGAACTCAAGTCGGCCTAAGCCAAATAGATGGCTCCTCGAGAAGAGGCCGGCAACTCCGATTCTGAAGATGAGCGCCGAAGAGAAGATGCGCAAGACCCACGCTGAAGAAGACCTTCACCATCGGAGCGCTCCTTGCAGGTAACCATACACCACCCAACTGATACGGAAGGACATGGCAATTATGACTTCACAGTAAGAGGAGACCAACAACGCCGGGACGAAACCGACTACCACGGCCTTGCCGCTACCAGACCATTGCTCATCAGCATTGTCGTTGCCATGCTAGCCTCCACCTGGAACTCTCGTGTCTCCATTTGACCTCCCGCCAACCTCGATGTCGTGTATGTCCATCCCACTGAAACACATGAAGGGGATAACAAACTTCGAGGCGACGCCCACAAGAGGGGAAGCGATGGAGGACCGATGCCGTCGCCCGATCCTGCAAGATAGAATCTTGGTTTTCACCCTGAAAACATAAACCCGAGGGAGATGAAAGGCCGGAGAGCTACTCGACAACCCTCCAAGATGGTTAGCAACATCCACAGACGCCGCACCGTCAGACTTCCGCGGAGCGGACCATCCTCCACACCCCCACACACTCGGACAGAACCGCAGAGACCAAAACGCTATCGACCTACACTGCACTGGCCCACACTCTTGATAAGGCCGGAAGCTGATGAAGGGAAAATTATAAGACTAGGAAAACTGTAGATGTTGAATGCCTTATCATGTTTAACCGCACAGAAATTCAAAATACAAGACCAAGACCCTGTCAGAATCGGTGCAATCAATTCTTTTTTCCTTTCGTTATGACATTAGTCTAAGCATCATAATCCCGTTAAAATAAAAATATCTACTCTCTCTCCGTTCAATAATGTAAGACCTTTTAGATATTTTAAAATGGATTAGATGCACTCTAAAATTAGCACTGGTAGAAAGAGGGCCTTTGGTCCAGTGCCTAAAATCCATTGGTCCCGGTTCGTTTCCATAATCGGGAGCAATGCCAGACATCGGTCCCGGTTCATGCCGCCTAGGCATTGGTCCCGGTTCATCTCTAAGCATTGGGGGGTGAGCATGAACCGACTGCCTGCGACGCACTTTGTGGGGCATTGCTCCTGGTTCATGCCACGAATCGGGACCAAAAATCCCGCGATGGTCAGCAGTCCAGGACAATTAATGTAAATTAATTCAGGGCAGAAATTAATTCGAGGCAGAAATTAATGCGAGGTAGAAATTGAATTGATCAGTATTTTTGAAAAAATATTTCACAAATTAATCGAGACAAAGATCTAAATTGAGATATTTTATTATTTGACCATAAATTTTTCCATACAAAGATGCGACTTTACAAATTTTCCTAGTCGACAACACTTCCGTTGTCACTGTCCTCCGAGCCGCCGTCTTCCTCGTCGTCGTAGGACGAAATCTCCACGATTTCGGCGTTGTTCGGGAGACGGAGCTCCTCTGCGCGCCTAGCGGCGTCGATGGCGATGTAGATGGTCCATGCAGGGACGAACCAGAACATCTCCCGCCCTTCTTGGTTGCGGCGATCCGGGTGCACCAGACGCTCGTCCATGATGCGGTTGCCAAGCTTGGCCTTCCGCTCCTTCTTGAACAGCCGGGGCCAGTACTGGCTGGCCGTCGCGTACCGGGGCAACGCTCTCATCGACGCGGGCAGCTGGCGGCGACGCTCCGTGATGACGTACTTCATCTCGTATCCGCGGGGGTTGAGGAGCGGAGCCACCGGCACACCCGCTTCGCTGATGCGAAATCCGGCGAACGCGATGCAAGCGTGCGCCAGGAGATGCCATAATACATAAACGCCGCCTCGTAGTGGTTGAGCGTGGGCACCTCCATGGAGGCGCGGTGGAGATTGGAGAGGAAGGGGAGGCGAGAA
This sequence comes from Avena insularis, assembly GCA_023614405.1. NCBI lineage: Eukaryota > Viridiplantae > Streptophyta > Magnoliopsida > Poales > Poaceae > Avena > Avena insularis. The sequence goes on from CM042694.1 coordinate 524,117,592, forward strand.
GACGGCACGGTGGAGAGGCGATGGCTAAAGGGGTGGGGTGGAGATGGACTGCAGAGAGGCCGAGGCGATAGCGAAAGCGAGCGTTGTGGCCTCATATTTATACACGGGGACGACGAAGCGACGGTGGGCATTGGTCCCGTTATTGCCACGAACCGGGACCAAAGCCCCTCCCGCGCGACACGTGGCGGCCTAGCAGCTCGCACCCCCTGGGTGGGGTGCGAGCTGCTAAACCACGTGTCGCTGAGGGGCTTTGGTCCCGTCGTGGCACAAAACCCAAAAACCCTCCCCTGGCTATATATAAGCCCAGCCCTTTGTCCACCAAATTTTTCTGGATTGTGTGTGAGGTGTGGGTGCTAGCTTTTTTTTTGTTTGATTGCACACAAGGTGTTCGACGAATTGTCCGAGCCACACTTTAGTACGCACAACACGGTATCCTCGGCTGAGGTTAGCAACCTTATCTTCTTTATCTGTAACTGATACAAAAATATTGCATGTGTCCATGTAGGATGGTCATTTTACTATTCACGATGTTATTGTAATGGTTAATTATTATGACGCAGATCGATGCACGGATGCGATGGATGTATGGCGACCGACGCCATTCCGATTTTATTGCAGGCCTGCATAAATTTATCGATTTGGCTAAGGAAAACAGAGTGGATAATTTTATGCCTTGTCCCTGAGTCGACTGTCGGAACGTGGCGGAGCACTCTGCTCCGAGAATCTTTCAAATCCATCTGCTTCGGAGAGGTTTCATGCCTGGATATTATTGTTGGACCATGCATGGAGAAAGAGGGGTTAGGCTGGAAGAAAATGAAGAAGAGGAGGATGATGACAGCTATCCTATGTCCCCTGAAGAATACGGTGATACTGGAATGGAAGACAATGAAGAAGAGGGAGGCGGCAATGAAGAAGAAGAACGGGCATCGGATGAGCCCGCTGATGGTCTTGGTCAGGTCATTTCTGATGCAAAGCAACAATGTGATACAGAAAGGGAGAAGCTTAAGTTGGAGGCCATGCAAAAGGATCACAAAAAGGTTTTGTACCCAAATTGCAAAGATGGAAGCACAAAGCTCGGTACCACACTTGAACTGCTGAAATGGAAGGCAGAGACTGGCTTATCTTTCAAGGGATTTGAGAAGTTACTGAAAATAATGAAGCCGAAGCTTCCAAAGGATAACGAGCTGCCCGAGACAACGTACGAAGCAAAGAAGACTATCTGCCCTCTAGGATTAGATGTGGAGAAGATACATGCATGCATTAATGACTATATCATGTACCGCGGTGAGAAGTACGAGAATATGGATAAATACCCGATATGCACTGCATGTCGATACAAGATCAGACAAGATGACCCTGGTGATGTTGAGGGCGATGACGAGCCCTCCAGGAAGAGGGTTCCTGCTAAGGTTATGTGGTATGCTCCTATAATACCATGGTTGAAACGTCTGTTCAGAAATAAAGAGCATGCCAGGTTGTTGCGATGGCACAAAAAAGAGCGTAAGAAAGACGGGAAACTGAGACACCCCACCGATGGGTCGCAGTGGAGAAACATCGAGAGAAAGTACTCGAACTTTGTAGGTGATGCGAGGAACTTATGGTTTGGTCTAAGTACAGACGGCATGAATCCTTTTGGGGAGCAGAGCTGTAGTCACAAAGACTGGCGGTGACTCTATGTATCTACAACCTTCCTCCTTGGTTGTGCATGAAGCGGAAGTTCATTATGATGCCAGTGCTCATCCAAGGACCGAAGCAACCCGGCAACGACATTGATGTGTACCTAAGGCCATTACTCGATGAACTTTTGCAGTTGTGGGTAGAACCAGGTGTAAAGGTGTGGGATGAGCACAAACAGGAGCCGTTTGACCTACGAGCGTTGTTGTTCGTAACCATCAATGGTTGGCCTGCTCTTAGTAATATTTCAGGATAGTTAAACAAGGGATACAATGCATTTACGCACTATTTAGATAATACTAAAGGTACATATTTGGATAAATGTAAGAAGGTTGTGTACCTGGGGTGTCGTAAATTTCTTCCGACCAATCATCAAGTAAGAAAGAAAGACAAGAATTTCAACGGTGAGGCAGATTACCGGAAGAAGCCTAAGCTCCCTAAAGGTGTTGATGTATTTGATATGGTGAAGGACCTAGAAGTAATCTTTGGAAAGGGTCCTGGCGGTCAATCTGTTCCGAAAGACCCCATTACCGGACACACGGCCATGTGGAAAAAGAAATCTATATTTTGGGAGCTTGAGTATTGGAAACACCTAGAGGTCCATTCTTCAATCGACGTGATGCACGTGCTGAAGAATCTTTGTGTGAACCTGCTAGGCTTCTTGGGCGTGTATGGGAAGACAAAAGATACACCAGAAGCACGGGAGGACCAGCAACGTATCAAAGACCCATACAACAAGCATACTGATAAAGGACGTGAATACTTAAGCAGCTACGCTCTTACCAAAGCAGAGAATGAAATCTTTTTTGAAGTCCTTTACTGTATCAAGGTCCTGGCTGGCTTCTCGTCAAATATAAAGGGAATAATAAATATGGCAGAGAAAAAAATTCAGAACCTGAAGTCTCATGATTTCCACGTGATTATGACACAGTTGCTTCCGGTTGCATTGAAGGGGCTTCTACCAGAAAATGTTCGATTAGCCATTGTGAAGCTATGTGCATTCCTCAATGCAATATCTCAGAAGGTAATCGATCGAGAAAGTCTGGAAAGGCTACAGAAGGATGTGGTCCAATTTCTTGTCAGTTTTGAGTTGGTGTTCCCCCCGTCCTTCTTCAATATTATGATGCATCTCTTAGTTCACCTAGTCGAAGAGATTTACATTCTCGGTCCTGTATTTCTGCACAATATGTTCCCCTTCGAGAGGTTCATGGGAGTCTTAAAGAAATATGTTTGTAACCGTGCTAGGCTAGAAGGAAGCATCTCCAAGGGCTATGGAACATAGGAGGTCATTGGGTTCTGTGTAGACTTTCTTCCTGACCTTAAGCCGATTGGTGTTCCTGAATCATGGTATGAGGGGAGACTAAGTGGAAAAGGCACGCTAGGAAAGAAAGCAATGATATTTAGGGACGGACATTCTTTGAATCAAGCACACTACATAGTTCTCCAAAGTTCTACCTTCGTGGCTTCGTATATCGAGGAACACATGAATGTTGTACGCTCCAAGTTCCCGGGGAAGGATGACTACTGGATTAAAGAAAATCACATGGAGACTTTTGGCACTTGGTTGCAATTACATCTCATGAATGACACCACTATTGGAGATCAGCTCTATTTGTTGGCCGCGACACCATCTGCGACTATATTGACTTTCCAAGGGTACGAGATAAATGGAAATACATTTTACACGATTGCCCAAGATAAAAAGAGCACCAACCAAAATAGTGGTGTCCGCTTTCATGCAACATGCGAGAATGGGAAAAAGGACACATACTATGGTTACATAGAGGAGATATGGGCACTTGACTATGGACCTACTTTTAAGGTCCCTTTGTTTCGATGCAGTTGGGTCAACATGAATGGAGAAGGGGTAAAGGTAGACCAGCTGTATGGAATGACAACAGTGGATCTCAAAAATCTTGGTTATAGAGATGAACCATTCGTCCTAGCCAATGATGTGGCTAAGGTTTTTTATGTGAAGGACATGACCTCTAGACCGAAAAAAGAAAAAAAAGGAAATGAATACATCAGACGATGAGCCCAGGCGTCACATAGTTCTTTCAGGAAAAAGAAACATCGTGGGAGTCGAGGACAAGACAGACATGTCAGCAGATTATGATAAGTTTGATGAAATTCTGCCCTTCACCATGAAAACTGACCCAAGCATCCTGTTAAGCAAAGAAGATGCTCCATGGTTACGGCCTAAGAAACAATCATAGGCAAGGGATCGACATACACGACGAAGGATTCATATCCTAAACCCTAAACCCTATGTAAATATATGTAATGTATGGAAACTTTATGTGATATATGGAAACTTTATGTGATGTATCGAAACTTTATGTAATGGAGTCTTTTACGGGCTTGCAGGGAAATATTTCTGAGGCGAAGCTTCCGAATATGCCGTAGGGCGTGTGCACCAATGACATCTTCGAGAAGCTCCGCCATGGGAGATTTCTTAACCCTTTCCCCAACACTATTAGAGGAGATGGAGTCTTTCACGGGCTTGCAGGGAAATTTTTCCGAGGCGGAGCTTCTGAAGATGCCGTAGGGCGTGTGCACCAACGACATCTTCGAGAAGCTCCGCCACGGGAGATTTCTCAACCCTTTCCCCAACACTGTTAGAGGAGATGGAGTCTTTCACGGGCTTGCATGGAATTTTTTTCGAGGCGGAGCTTCCGAAGATGCCGTAGGGCGTGTGCACCCACGACATCTTCGAGAAACTCCGCCACGGGAGATTTCCCAACCCTCCATCCATGGGGATGAAACTCTCTCTACCTATGTTGGCTTGTTGAGCTGCTTGCCATGGCATATCTATGGTCCTTTTATAGGCACGGCGTCGCTTCTACTTTGTCTTGTTCCTCCGACAGGGCGTCGTGCGCTACATGCTTTATCTCATCGAGCAGTGCGTCCACCCACACGTCATTATCCCGCCGACAGATTTAGTCGCGGTTGCACCCACCAGCCGGGACTAAAGGTTACCCACGCGTCCTTATCCCATCGACAGCTTTAGTCTCGGTTGCACCCACCAACCGGGACTAAAGGTTACCCACGCATCCTTATCCCACCGACAGCTTTAGTCTCGGTTGCACCCACCAGCCGGGACTAAAGGTTATCCACGTGTCCTTATCCCACCGACAACTTTAGTCTCGGTTGGCTTTTTCGTGCGTCGAAAGGGAAAACTTCCTCCTGCAACATCGTAAGCCATCCCAAGATGCACATGTGTGCACAATATGGGCACATTATCACAAACTATGCCCAGATTCTAGCCATAACATTGGTGGTTTGACCTAAATGCCATGAAACCTCGAACATGATAGGTCATTTTGTGAAGGATTTTTTATGATGTTTGCAATTTTTCAAGTTCAATATTTTTCCTTGCAACTGTGACACATAATATGACACCACGCGAAGGTTTCACATTGTTTGGATCATTTTTGAATTTCTTATGCCCGTTTCAAACTATATTCAAAACAGCAGGCATGAAGCTTCTTAGCCCGAGGCTGAGCCTCGCTGAACTTGAAGTGGATCTCTAATGAAATAGCATGTTGTGAACTTATAAATGATTTTTTTAAAAATTCACAAGCATTATATCATGTACTTGTAGTTCAAATTTTGGCAACCTCCTACCAATTCGGCAGGAATTTGTCTTTTTCATGAGCGATGGACAGAAAGGTTCCAGATACACCGGTTGGGAAATTGTCCATATAAGGTGGTCTAGTATTTTTGAAAAATGGGTTGGTACCAATGCCAAACTTTAATTTGGTGGTTGCTTCACAGAGCACCCTGATTTCGGCACCTCAAAAATGGAAATTGGCTTTTCATGCGTCGAAAGGGAAAACTTCCTCCTGCAACATCATAAGCCATCCCAAGATGCACATGTATGCACAATATGGGCACATTATCACAAACTATGCCCTGATTCTAGCCATAACATTGGTGGTTTGACCTAAATGCCATGAAACCTCGAACATGATAGGTCATTTTGTGAAGGATTTTTTATGATGTTTGTAATTTTTCAAGTTCAATATTTTTCCTTGCAACTGTGACACATAATATGACACCACGCGAAGGTTTCACATTGTTTGGATCATTTTTGAATTTCTTATGCCCGTTTCAAACTATATTCAAAACGGCGGGCATGAAGCTTCTTAGCTCGGGGCTGAGCCTCGCTGAACTTGAAGTGGATCTCTGATGAAATAGCATGTTGTGAACCAATAAATGATTTTTTAAAAAATTCAAAAGCATTATATCATGTACTTGTAGTTCAAATCTTGGCAACCTCCTACCGATTCGGCAGGAATTTGTCTTTTTCATGAGGGAAGAACAGAAAGGTTCCAAATACACCGATTGGGAAATTGTCCATATAAGGTGGTCTAATATTTTTGAAAAATGGGTTGGTACCAATGTCAAACTTTAATTTGGTGGTTGCTTCACATAACACCCCGATTTCGGCACCTCAAAAATGGAAATTGGCTTTTTCGTGCGTCGAAAGGGAAAACTTCCTCCTGCAACAGCGTAAGCCATCCCAAGATGCACATGTATGCACAATATGGGCACATTATCACAAACTATGCCCTGATTCTAGCCATAACATTGGTGGTTTGACCTAAAGGCCATGAAACCTCGAACATGATAGGTCATTTTGTGAAGGATTTTTTATGATGTTTGCAATTTTTCAAGTTCAATATTTTTCCTTGTAACTGTGACATATAATATGACACCACGTGAAGGTTTCACATTGTTTGGATCATTTTTGAATTTCTTATGCCTGTTTCAAACTATATTCAAAACGGCGGGCATGAAGCACTTTTCCTGTTCAAAATTGTATAGTTCAAATAAAAATATTTGAAAACACAAAATGGTTTTTGATTAGTTATTTAAATTGAAGCACTTTTCCTGTTGAAAGTTTTTTGAAATTCCAAATTATGTAATAAATATTTGTTATTGCAATTTTAATTGAAAATAGTAAAATTATATAGTTCAAATAAAAATATTTGAAAACACAAAATGGTTTTTGATTAGTTATTTAAATTGAAGCACTTTTCCTGTTGAAAGTTTTTTGAAATTCCAAATTATGTAATAAATATTTGTTAATGCAATTTTAGTTGAAAATTGTAAAATTGTATAGTTCAAATAAAAATATTTGAAAACAGAAAATAGTTTTTGATTAGTTATTTAAATTGAAGCACTTTTCCTGTTGAAAGTTTTTTGAAATTCCAAATTATGTAATAAATATTTGTTAATGCAATTTTATTTGAAAATAGTAAAATTGTATAGTTCAAATAAAAATATTTGAAAACAAAAAATGGTTTTTGATTAGTTATTTAAATTGAAGTACTTTTCCTGTTAAAAGTTTTTTGAAATTCCAAATTATGCAATAAATATTTATTAATGCAATTTTATTTGAAAATAGTAAAATTGTATAGCTAAAATAAAAATATTTGTTAATGCAATTTTATAGCAATCCCGGTTCTTCCCACCAACTGGGACCGTTGGTCCTTTGGTCCCGGTTATTGGGATGACCCGGGACCTGGAACGATCCTGGATGCACGCGCTGATCAACAGGCCTTTGGTCCCGGTTGGTGGGACGAACCGGGACCAAAGGACAGACCATTGGTCCCGGTTCTTCCCACCAATCGGGACCGTTGGTCCTTTGGCCCCGGTTATTGGGACGACCCGGGACCAATGGTCTGTACAGATAACAGCCTCGGCCCTTCCTCCTCCCCAACTCCCCCAATTCACAGAGCACATCAACGTGCGGCTAAGGAAAATTTGCGGCGGAGCAAAATCACGCCGATAGGCTGCCCAAATCTAGAGCGGCCGCTTCATGTCGTTGACGCCCGTCGCCGAGCGCCACTGTCCGCCGTCGCGAGCAGGCAAGGAAGCTCCGCCTCGCTGCAATCGACCCCACCTTCCCCGACTCCGGCCGCCACGTTCTCCACTGATTTCGGCAGCGCCCGGCCTCCTCCGGCCTTGCCGCACCCTCCATCGGCCTCCTAGTGAGCCACTGGTGCTCCAGCACCACTCCTACGTCTCCCTCTCTCACTGTATCGTCCTCCCCACGAGCACTGGCCGCCGCCGGCCACCGTCAAACAGCTTGCTCCGGCGCACCTGCCGTAGCGGCGCCACCCGTTTTAGGTAGCCCGCATCGTGCTGGTTCGAACCGGGACAGTGGCGTCATCCCGCGCGCTTCTCTCCGCCGTCTTCCACCACCGCCTGGCAGTTTGCCGGCGAGCCTACGTGGCACCACGGTGGCGTCGACGTGGCGTCGCGTGTGCGTGACGTGGGCGCTGACCAAGCCCCACTAGTGTGGCATCTGAGGTGGCTTGGGCCCCCCGTGTCAGTCTCTGTGGCTAGTTTAGCCGTGGAGAAAAAAAACCCCACCCCGAGCTGACGTCATAATGACGCAGTAAAAGTTTAATAATTGTTTAAATAATTTCAGAAAAGAGTTTAATCTTATAAATTTAATAACTAATTATTTCTAAGTCAGAAAAATATGTATAATATATCAAAATGTTCAGAAAAATGAGATCTACACAATAGACTCATAATCATGCATTGTTCAACAACTTTAATTACAAGTTTAATAAGAGAATGAAATCAACCCCTTGTAGGTGATTTCGGGATCTCTCCTGTACTAGGGTTTGGACCCTTCGGATCCCGCTTAAATTGCCAAGCATGCCTTAGGGTTAAATTTCAACTCTGTTTACCTTGTCATATCATCATAGATGTCATGTGTTGATTGTTGTTTCCCCTTGCTTGTTATAAACTTAATATGTAATTCCAGAACATCATCTTTGCAGATACTATGGATCCAACACATCAGGAAAACATCCTCCAAGGAATGATCTGCGAAAATGAAGATATCGATATCGATGTCACCAGTGAGTTTCTGAACGATTTCGGTCAGGGAAATGAGTCTCTCAACCGAGGAGACGGCTCCGGTAAGGTAGAAGCCGAAGCCTAGGACAGGGGAGAAGCCAATGAGGAAGAAGGCGACGGCTCCGGCGGAACCTTAAATCTCGCAAACACCGGCGAGGTGTATATATGTATTTTTGTAATTACAATGCTGCTGTCTATATATATACATGCATTTATTAACACTCTTTTTTCTTTTAGCTCTCCGGATCGAGAACTTCTTCCGTAAGAACGAAACGAGGCCCAACAAAAAAGTTGGATGACACTATGAGGTATAGGATCGAAGTGGTCGGTGTAGATGGCGAACCGCAAGCTCCCGTCGATGTCGCAAGAAAATTTTTCAAGCAATGCGGAGTTCTTGCGAGGGACTACATCCCGATCACCGTTCAAGAATGGAATCGGCCAAACGGCGGTGGAGTCCCGTATGTCGGCGACGCCGCCAAAGATAAGCTTTTTGACGAGCTCATGACTAATTTCTTCCTACCGATGCCAGATGTGAATCCAGATGAGGAGGAGAGAGCAAGAATGAAGCTTGTGCAAAGAGTCAAGAAGTTTGCTCTCAGCAAGATGGTCGATGCATTCAAGAACTGGAAGAAGAAACCGTACCATACATTTGTCAAGGTAGAGAAGACTACGGATTTCACTCAAGGCGGCTATGCTAAGTTAAGACACCAATGGGAGGATTTTGTGAAGTACAAGACATCGGAGAAAGCTAAGAAAAGGTCTAGAATAAATACGGAGTATGCTACTAAGAAACTGTACCATCATAACATGGGGCCTGCTGGCTACGTCGGTTGCATGCCTAAGTGGGATGCACTTGAGGTCAATTACATAGCTGCCGGGATCAGACCAGAGCCCGCAACATGGACACCATGGGTGAGAAACTGGTTTTACGGCCATGGGGGCACGTTGGACAAAGAAGGAAGGGCAACATATAATCAGAAACACAAAGATGATCCCCTACTGTCCATCGACGATATTAGAAATGCAGTAGATGATGTTGCAGCAGGACGGTTTGTTCCCGATAGAGAGAACAACGAGCTCACACGCGCCCTTAAAAATCCTGAACACGACGGACGAGCACGAGGCACACCAGGCTCCAAGTCGTGGAAGGTTGCCTTCCCCCCGGAAATGAAGAGATATCCCGATAAAAGCCATCAGAGGAGAAAGGAAAGGGAGGCAGCTGAGAAAGGGGCCGCTGCAGACCGGCTGCGTAATGTAGAAGAAGCATTAAAGCGGCACCAGGATCAACTCGACCGACTTAGCCAGCAAGGTACTAGCGGCCAATCTCAGCGGCACGTGGTAGAAGCTGCATTCGAGGGTACCGGCGCCCTATCGAATAAGAAAAGCAGCGTCGCTTCCACGCAGCTCCATGATGTTGATGATGATGCACCGACGACATCTCCTCCTAAACGCTACCCAGTGGATGATATCACGGAGACAACAGCTTGTGAACTAAAGGTACATGTTATGAACTTAAGGGTGATGGCGGCGGTCGGCATGGCGGTACCAATTGCGCCTAACCCAACTTGGCATTGCGGACCGGTTCCAAAAGGGTACGTTGTCGTCACGGTGGATGAGGTGAAGGAAGGTTTTGAGGAGCTGAAGCTAGACCACCCTACAGAGGAAGATATGGAGCTGACTCACTTAGGAGAAGCCAAAGGAGGGACTATTCTATGGCCAAAGGAGCGCATCATGCTTCCAAATTATGTGCCGCTAAGACCACCCACTCCTCAGAGCAACAATCCACCTTCACCGCCACCTCACCATTCTCCAGCGCAACCGTCGCCTTCACCGCCTCACCATTCAGCGCAACCGTCTCCATCGCCGCCTCAGCCGTCTCCGTCCCCTGAGCCTCAAAGACAAAAGCGGAAGTATACTAAGGGGGCAGCACCACCAGCAGCAGCAAGAGCATGTTCCGATCACCGAAACATAAGCTATCGCCCCTCCCAAAAGTACCTCATCAGAATATGAAGAAGCTACCTTGCGAGAAGACAGATGAGGAAACTGATGCGGCCGCAGCTGCCCATTATGAAAAGTGAAAGATTGACATGGCTAACAAGAAAAAGCCGATAGAGGCATTTTTCCTAGTCACTGCAGAAGATAAAGCCAAAGCAGCCGCAATTAAGATTCAGCTTCACCAACCCATAGCGCTCACATTAGACTATAATCGCTCTATTACCAAGTCGGATGAGGCAAAAGAGCAGAGAGTCAGGAAAGAAGTTGCCCAGCTCGGACAACAGAAAAATCAATCGATCGAACCGTTCAAAGTGTACGATACCAATGAGTGGATGATCCAGGAGCGGCATGATCCGAACATTGATCCGGAGTTTGTTCGACTGTACGGAGAAAAGACCCAATTATATGGACTATCTATTACTGAGTACATGAGCCGTATGCATGAGTTCGAGGGGTACCAAGAAACAGCATACGTGTACCAGTACGGGGCTCCTCTCGTCAAACCCGAGTTAGTCTGTGCTGGTACATCCAAGCCTGTGCTGATTCTAAAAACTGGATCTATGCTGCATATAAACACCACCATTACGGTCATGGAGATGGCTTTCTACTGATCGAATTTCCAGAATTATTTCAGTTTTACCAACAAGACGACCTCGACAAAGCTATCGTCAGTGCCTATTGTTTGTAAGTATTATTAATTTCTGTAATTAAGTCTTTCTAGCTTAGCTCATTCGTTGCTTGTATAATCTTACTAATCACTATACTAATTATATATGCAGAATGAAGATTCAAGAATGCAATAAAGGACAAATCTATGACCTTGGGTTTGTTGACTGTAATTTCGTTCATGAAGTTACTCCAAAAACAAAACCCAAAGATACGGAGGATAACTTGTTCCAAGTGTTGAAGCATTTCAGCAACAGAAGGGAAATACTATTTCCTTACAACGCTGGGTGAGTGTTACTGTCTTGTACATATTCTATTTTCGCTTACTCGATGTTAAGCGTATAATTGACTCGTGTTATATTTTGTTAGTGCGTCCAGCTTTCACTATATTATGTTAATCATTGCTGTTGATACCGGAGTAGTAAAAGTCCTAGACTCGAAACACACACCATTAGAAAAGTAGGCGGACATGCAGGAATGCCTCCAGAAGGCTTGGAAACGGTTCACCGCCAAAACTAGGGGTGTTTGGAAGCCAGAGCTTACATTTCAACCATTGACTATAAGTACTACTTGCTAGATCCACGCATCTCTTTGATTCTAGTTTCAATACCACCATTATCATGCTTGATTATTATTTTGATTGAACTCTGTTCTCGTAAAGTGCTTGAGGCAGGAAGCTGGGAATAACTTATGTGGATACTATGTCTACGAGTTCATTCGCCAGACGACCAAAGAGAAGGGTGCAGACCGGAACATCAAAAAAATTGAAGTACGATAAACAATAATCACAACTTTATTTTATTACCACCAATTGTGTTTAGTTTCATTCATATATTGATCCCCTTCTTTATATTAGATCGAACGGATGCGGGACGGTCTTCTATCACAAGAACGCGTGCAAGCAATTTAAGAGGAAATTGCCGGATTCTTGTTAGAACAAGTCATAGATCCGAAAGGAGAATACTATTACCCGCTTCATTTGGAAGGGTAAAGTGTAAAAAAGAAGATGTAAATTAGATCAAATTTGTGTGAGAGTATCGTTTGTAATTATAATATGTTTCGACCAAGAAGACGGATGAGACGGTGTATATATTTATGATCATGCATGATGTGTAACATATATATCGTGGTTTCATTATTGCCGTATATATGTAGTACCATTAAATTGATAAAAAAAATCCTGTCGCGGCAGAAAAATGGGCCGAAAATCCTGCCGCGACACAAAACCCTGCCGCGGCAAAAAACCCTGCCACGGCAGAAAAATAGCCCGAAAATCCTGCCGCGGCACAAAACCCTGCCACGGCACAGAGACCAACGATCCCGGTTTGTGCCAAGAACCGGGACCAATAATCCACCCCCGTCCGTCTCTGGCGCTGCCACGTGGAGACCCATTGGTCCCGGTTTGTTCCACGAACCGGAACCAATGATCCACCCCTCTCGTCGTGCGCCTGCCCACGTGGAGACCCATTGGTCCCGGTTCGTGCACGGACCGGGACCAGCATTAGTCCCGAGTGATTGGTCCCGGTTCGGGAACCGGGACCAATGGCCCTTATGAACCGGGAGTAGAGGCCATTTTTCCACTAGTGTAGTGTACCTAAATATTAAAACACGTCTAGGTACATGTGTTTAAAAAAAGGCTAGAATGACTTATATTAGTTTTTTTATTAATTAATGTCTTATATTAGTGAATGAGGGAGTATCTTTTAGGAGTAATGTGGAGATTTATTTACTCGAAACAAATTTTGTAGTGTGATCTCACCATGTTTTTTGCAGGAATATAAATTCTAAGGTACTTTGGAAAAAAAATCTAAGTTACTAATCACAAAATGGAAACTAATAAGTTGCAGCTGGCATTGACCGATTGCCGCTGATAAATAAAGAAATAAGCCCGCAAAAAAAAGGTGAAATGGGAGCAGAAATGATTTCGCTTTCCTGTTAAGTTGAGAGCTATACGCAATTGCTTTCATTCAAAAGATGAAAGGCACGTGTCTCCAAATAACGAGGATTACGTTAAAAACTTTGAGGCCTCCGGATAGACCGATGTGATTGAGTTCTACTTGACTGATGAGTTGTACTGGCCAATTGAGAAGGATTGTTGACTTGAAGGACACAACTGCTATAGTATCATCTGAGATATACTGTGTGACATTTACCCGAGACATAAAATGTTGATTGAAGCAAAAGAATGCGGCATTACTTCAACGCCAAATTCTGATCGTTACAGTCTTACAGAGCTAATATCGTGATGTATTCTAACCCCAAAATCTACCACTAACCTACATACGCATACATCAGCGCGGCGGCGGGTTTTGTCAGCGTATGTGTGGCCACGGCGTCGGTCGCACAACCAAGCAGACTCCAACGCTTTCAATGGTCCACCCAGATGACAACGGGTTCAGGCGGTTGTGTCGTTCTCACGGTGACTCCGGGGAGGATCGGGCACGCCCTTTGGGCATGGCGGTCGCTGGCGGCGAGGAGGAGTTTGTTGGGGGATGATCCTAGGTAGGGTAAAGCAGGGGTTAAAGGACAAGGTCCACCGAGGTAAAATCAGGTCAAAGCGTGTGCTGGCCGAATCATAGAAGGACCGGTCGGGTTGTCCTGAGCCAGAAATCACTGGCAAGACTCGGTCGGCACGAGGAAGGAACCATTTTCTCTTTGCAGGTACTAACTTGGCCGGGTTAACCATACCTAGGCCGAGTCCGGAGTTAACTTGCTCAAGAAGGAGCTCAAGGTCAGCGTTTTTCTCTCTCCTAAGGGAATCCAGGAAGAGAAAAGCGCTAGCGATAAGAGTCAGAGAGTCAAAAGACAGAAGAGATCGTCACTGACGTGACAGTCTCTGGCGGCAACGGTCATAGCGCGTGGGCTCTGCGCCATTGCCTAACAGAGGCTCTGGACAGGGGAAAGGAGCGCGCCGAGTTACCTCTTTGGGATGAGCATATTCCAAACATATACCGAGCCACATCAGCCCTAGATGTACCCTGGCCACCCCTTTATAGGGTGAGCCAGGGCCTCCTTGGGAGGGGTCGATCTTTTTGCTAAGGGAAGAACCCTAGAGAGTAGAGAGCAGGAGCACTTCGTCTCCTTCCTCTCTACGATACAGCTCAAGGAGCATCTATAATAGCTCGTGGATCATAATATAAGATCTTTGAGCAGTTCTTCGTGTGTGTCTTGTTTAATCTATCGTGTGTAGAATCACTACGCTATCCCTCCCCGGATACCACTAGTACACATTGGCCCCATCTTTAGCCTACCCATGGCATCTGCCGTGACACCACCACGATAGTTGGCACCCACCATGGGGCCAGTAGCGGTGCTAGCTGGAGTGAGGATCCGGATAGGAAACTTCATCGTCACCGGCGAACGCATCGTATCCTGATTGGTCCGTGCTAGGGCTCGCTAGACTGCGTCACCTACAACATGCGCAGTTTCTCCAACCGTCCGCCTCCGCGCAATGGGCTCTTCATCAACTTCGGTGTCCACAAGATCTTCATCGGCATCGACGAGTCTTGTGTACGCCCGCAGCACGTCGTCGAAGGAGGAGAACCCTCTCTCAGCGTGGCTCGTGGTCCGTGCATCGCTCGCCCCGCCAGCTGCGCCGAGGTGATGATGATCGTGAAGGACGCGGGGACAAGCAAGAATCCGGTGGAAGACCTGGAAGTAACACCCAAGGTACCTAGGACTAGAGGTCCACCATTAGAGTGGCCGCAGAACATATTGCATCAAGCGATAGAGAGTCTCACTACTCCTGTAGTTCCCATAGTGGATTTGGCTCAGGCATAGGCCGAGTTAGAAGAGACTTGGCAAAAAAGTTAGTCAGGGCAAAGAAAGTAGCGGCACTTCAGCAGTCGTTAAACATCATGTTGCAGGAGTACGCAAAGGCAAATAGGATTAGTCCCACCTGCATGGACGGTGTGAAGATCAGGGGTAGAAACCTTATCGGTGAGATACACAAGGAATATGTGCCTAGACCGGGGCATTCAGGAAACCCCATGTTAGTTGGTCTGCCGAGGTATAACACCCCGGAAAAGAACCTCAGGGCAGCAGATGCGGCCGCATCCGAGTTAGAGGGACTGACCGATGAAGCCCAAGAAAGGCAGCAGGAGAGACTCGTTGAGTTAGTGAAAATTGCTAACAAGCAAAATGAGGAGTTAATCAAGGCAAACCCGACAATAGAAGGAGGTTACCGTGTTGTTCATTCGGCGAGAGGCGCTCTGGCAAAATCCGTCGGGGCAGCATCATCCCCTCATGATGGCCCAAGAATAGAACAGGTAGTCAACTCGGGAAGAAAGAGCAAGCAGATGGTCCCATACGACCCGGCAAGGGAAGGGAAAGAAAAGCAATATAGTGTGATGAGGATCGCCATAGTGCTAGCCGAGGTGAAGGTGGACGAGGAAACCATGACCACGGAAACACTGGGTATGGCAATGCCGGACAGCATAATTCAGTGGGAGCTAGACAAAATCCACCCCGGCAACATCAACGACAGTACATACCTCGGCAAGGGCAAATTGTCAGCCCAGCTATGCAACGACAACATGTTTGTCTGGGTCAAGATAGGTATGATGGTGGTTATTCGGCAATGGCTAATGCCGGGTTTCCCAAGCCAGATCATCATGTGATAGGCTCAAGGCTGGGGAACAGGAACCTACAGCCAGATGATGCAAGGTTAAAGTTGGACCGAATTTATAGGTCAGAAATGATGGAAGGACAAGGTCCTGCTTCGGACCTTGGATTATGAGGGAACCACATGTGCCGAACTTCCAATTGGCTAGAGGGACAAAAACATATGATGGAAGTACCAAGCCAGAAATTTGGCTAATTGATTATGCAACTGCGGTAAATATTGCCAGGGGCAATTTGAGATGGATCGTGAGGTATGTGCCTCAACTGCTAGAAGGACCAGCGAGAGTATGACTCAAAAATTTGCCAGCAGGAAGTATCAACTGCTAGATAGATTTCGAAGAAATTTTTATCAGTAACTTCACAAGTACCTACAAGAGGCCGAATAGGCCACAACAATTGGCGATGTGCAAATAGAGACCGAATGAGACAGATCGAGAATTCTTAACTCGCTGGTGCAATATGCATAATTCATGTGAAGGGGTGATCGAGTCACAAGTAATCACTTGGTTTGCACAAGGATGCAAATATGAAAGTATGTTGTGGCAAATGCTGCAAAGAGATATGCCAATGACTTTGGCTGAAACAATCAGAATCGCCAACTCATATGTGTTGGGTGATCCAACTCAACCTCGGTTGGTGTCAAACAAGTCAAATGAGGAATATGACCCTTGTTATGGAGCCGAGTCGTCCCGGTGAAATGATTTCTAGGGTAAGAGAAGAGAGGAAATACCGGATTATAGATATGGTTCGCAACAAGTTGTTGTAGTAGACCAAGATCAGCCCAGAGCTGGGAACAGCCAGCGACAAAAGAGTAGTGGCCAGCAGTGGGCACATAAAAGTGATGGCAAGAAGCCTTGGACTAGTGAACAGAAAAAGCAGTAGCAAGAAAGGAAGGATAGGCCGAGGTATACATATGAGGCTATGCTTGATCAACCATGCAAGTTCCACACTCCAAATCTGAGTAAGCCGGCGAATCATACAACCCGACAGTGCGAGTGGTTTCAGCGGGCAGGACAAGGTAACCCAGAGCAAGGCAACATGGGACCACCCCAGCAACCTCGGCAACCACATCTCATAGGAGGGAACGCTCAGCAAATGATGTTGCCACCGCCTCCACCGACGTATGAGAACCATGAGAGAAGGGATGTAGTGCATCAGGTGAACGACCAGAACCAGCAGAACAAAGATACCCTAGCAATGACGGAAGAAATGAGTACATGGAGCACCATCAGAGTTACTGTGTGTTTACCATGGAGGAAACTGATAGGAAGAGTGTGCAGCGGCGACATATGGAAGTCAATGCAGTTGTGCCGGCAGTGCCGAGGTACATGCATTGGTCTGATCAGGAAATAACTTGGAGTATCAAGGATTACCCTAGGCTCATGCCGAGTCCTCGGTCATATGCTTTGGTGCTTGACCCAACTTTCATTGGCCAAACATCAATGTAAAACTTTCCAAGATTGATTGACAATGGAAGAAATATCAATATATTATACAAGGATACCATGCACAAGTTGGGAGTCTCAGAGAATATGCTACAGGAAACAAAGACTACTTTCCATGGCATTGTGCCGGGTTTGTCCTGTGAGCCAATAGGCAAGGTCCGAATTGATGTGTTATTCGACACAAGGTAGAACTGCCGAACTGAGAACCTAGATTTCGAAGTTGTGAACCTGGACAACTGTTACCATGCATTACTCAGTAGGCCAGCTCTTTCAAAGTTTTTGGCGAGTGACCACATCAGTTACTTGAAGATGAAGATACCAGGACAAAACAGGGTTATCACCATAGAAGGGGACTTTAGGCGCTCCATGGAGTGTGCCTCCGCCGGGTCCAACCTGGCTAAGTCACTGGTAATAGCACAAGAGAAGAAAAGGATCCAAGAGGTTGCGGTACTGGCTCGGTCCGCTCAACTGAACATGCCGACTCTAAGTAACCCACACGGGAGTGTGCCATTTCAGCTGACAAAAGATACCAAGAAGGTGCCCATTGATGATCAGTTCCCAGAGCTCACCGTGACTATTGACGCGGGTCTTGGCGACAAATAGGGAAGCGAGCTTGTCAGCTTCCTCCATGGGCCTTTGCTTGGTCCACACAGGATCTGCAAGGTGTACGGAGGGAGATGGCCCAGCACTCTTTGCACGTCAGACTCGACACAAAGCCGGTGAAGCAACCTCTCTGCCGCTTTGCTGAAGATAGGAGAAAAGTCATTGATTATGAGATAGATCAGCTCCTTGCAACCTGGTTTATCATGGAAGTACTCTACTCGGATTGGTTGTCTAATCCGGTGCTAGTGGAAAATAAGAAGGATGATCCGAACGTAGCAGTGGTGTGGCATATGTGTATCGATTACACGAACCTGAATACGTGTCTAAAAGATCCATTCCCTTTGTCGAGGATAGATCAGGTCATTGATTGATAGCTAGGTGTGAGTTGTAGTTATTTGTAGATGCGTACTCTGGTTTCCACCAGATACCACTGAACCTAGATGATCAAATAAAAATTGCCTTCATTACCCCGTATGGGGCTTATTGCTATCACACCATGCCATTTGGCTTATGTAATGCAGGGGCAACATATCAAAGATGCATGCAAAAATGCTTGCATGATCGAATTGGAAAAAATGTCCAAGTATATGTTGATGATGTGGTGATAAAAACCAAGGAGAGTCATATTCTCTTAGATGATATCCGACAAACGTTCGTGAACCTAAGGAGGTTTCGAATGAAGCTTAACCCGGAAAAGAGCACCTTCGGTGTCCCGACAGGAAAGTTACTCGGTTTCCTCGTGTCCAGCTGAGGTATAGAAGCCAACCCGACAAAAATCTGAGCTATTGAGCGAATGGAATTGCCGAAGTGTCTCAATATGTCCAGAAGTTTACTAGTTGCTTGGCATCATTGAGTCGCTTCGTATGTCGGCTGGGGAAAGACATTACCTCTCTATCAGCTGATAAAAAGTCGGATAAATTTGTATGGACGCTGCAAGCAAATAGTGCTTTTCACGAACTAAAAAAGATGGTAGCATCTACACTAGTGTTAGCTTCACCATGATGAAAACAGCCGATGTTTCTCTATATAGCAGCGACCAATCGAGTTGTAAGTGTTGTGATAGTGGTGGAGCGTAACGAGGAAAGTAAGTCGGTGCAGAGGCCAATATATTACCTAAGTGAGGTACTATCCACTTTGAAGCAAAACTATCCTCATTATCAAAAGATGGCATATGGCATCTTTATGGCGGCAAAAAATCTTAAGACCTATTTTAAAGAACACCCTATAAAGGTGATATGCGAAGCACCTATATCCGAGATAATGAGTAACAAAAATGCAAGTGGCCGAATTACCAAGTGGGCAATTGTACTAGCCCCCTATGCTCCACAGTACGATAGAAAAGGTGCGATCAAGTCTCAGGCAGTGGCCGGCTTTTTCGTGCATTGGGCTGAGATGCAGTACGAGCCTCCATTGCCGGACTCAAATTACTGGAGAATGCACCTTGATGGATTAAAGTTGAAGGATGGATTAGGGGTCAGGGTAGTTCTTACCTCGCCCAAGAAAGACCAATTGAGATATGTACTTCACATCCATTTCAGAGCATCAAACAATGTGGCCGAGTATGAGGCGCTCATACATGGGCTAAAGGTAGCAAAGGAAATTGTCAACACCCAGATTTTTAATCCCAGATGCCTGTTATGCCATACATCACAATCCTAGGATTACCATTTTTGCGAGACATAACATATTGGATATCACAGTACATCATCCATTACAAACCATAATAAGGTCTTACACTAATAAAGGATCTCATGATGCAGTCTTAGTACAAACAAGTAGCGGAATAAATAGCATAGCGGTGGGGTCCATCTTTAGTGTCACAGGCAATGCTGACGGTGGGAGATGATCCTAGTTGTCGTAGCCGTCCTGCTGTCCTTCTTCAGGGTAGTCCTCCTCATAGTCTGGCCATAGGAATAGCCAGGGACAAAGCCATGAGTACTCTTTAAGTACTCGCAAACTATCACTAACAAGTAGAGTAGTTCTAGTAGGAATGCTAAGTTCTAAGTTTATTTGTAAATTTAAGTTTGAAACCTAAGCTGAGTTCAGAAACAAAGAAAGATAAAATAAAGTTCTAAATCACCTAAGTGGGAACTTAGTTGTCATAGTCACAACCATGTTGTGGTCAAGTCATGTCACAATTCATTTCATAAGTCGTTTTGAAAACATCTAACAACGGAACAGTATGGCCACTCCAACTGTCCATAACCGCGGACGCGGCTATTCAAATAGTTTGACACTCTGCAGAGGTGGTACACTTTCACCACAAAATTCGATACATCTGTCAGGGATAACCCTGAATCATCATACTTAGTATGCAGATAATCAAACATAACCTTTCCTTTACACACTCTAGTATAAGCACCTCTCCTATGAGCTTGGCCTCCCAGCCATGGCCATCTGCCATCCTGGGCACTACATAGCTGGACAACATTGAGAGGTAGCCTCAGCTCAAACCTCTCCCGCGAGGGAACTAATACTAATGCATATAAACTTCCGGCTAAGCCTTACCCAATTTAGGTATTATGGTTGTACGATAAAATTGGAATGGTATCGCATCCGAACCCAACCATCAGTTTTTATAAAAAAGGGCTAAGGCTCATGCCTCAACACTTTCATCATCATCATAAACCATTTGTGTTTCTCAACACATGTCAAAACATCTCAATAGAATGACTCATCATTCCAAGGTTTTCACAAGTCATTTTCACCAAGTATTCCCATCTAAAGTGACCAAGTTTGGTTATAACTCTAAGCTACTAAGTTAAGAGTGTTCACTAATGTGGGATGCTAAGATCAATCTCATGCCATAGAATGACATCTAAGTCTAACTAGATAGGCCAAGTTTTATACTCTTTATGCTATCTATATACAAGTAAGAAACTTTGGTAAAGTAAAAGAAAGTAAAGCGCTTGTAAATAAAACTTGGAGTAGGTATAATTCAAAGGGTATAACCAAAGCATGCCTAATGCATCTTGCTTAGGTTATCTTTCTTAAGTCTAACTTTCTAACAATAGCTTGCCTTGGTTGGTGTAGTGGTTGAAATTCTCCTTTTCTTCTTCGGGGTAGAACTCCTCCTCCTCGTAGACTTGTTCGGTAGTATCGTCTATAAATACATACGGAATACACAATCACCAAACAATACTTAACTAGTCTACTTAGCACACTAAGGAACACATTTGATGATCTAGTATCATCATAAACATCACAAGATTTAATGAACTAAGTTCCTTTATTTTATTTGAGAAAAGTAATTTCTACTCATTGAAAATAACTAAGATTTAATATTCTCCAATTAAAATATGGGATCATGTGGACACATGTCATCACCACATATTCTAATGTATGTGAATGTGATTTAAATGTTGGATCACATTTTAATAAGTTTAAGTTTAATATTTAATGATTTAAAGTGACTAGAAATTCCTATATAGCATTATTTTTGTACTAATACAAAGTCACTGCATTCAAACCTTAATATTATTACATATTCATATAGGTATGGTTAAATGTGATTTTTGAGAGTTGGAATCAACTCAAAATCTATTATGGTTGATTTTATAAAAATGTTTGAATGTGAAAAAGCTTCTGTCTTGTTATTTTATCTAGGAGATATCTATAACTCTAAATGATTAAAATCCAACGGTCCTGGATAGAGATTTTCAGTACCTTTCCAACAAAATTGGAATCACTCAATTTGGATTTGTAGAACTCTCTGAATAGATTTTTGAACTAAGGGACAGAACTAGGTTTAAGTCTAAAAAGAAAAAGCTAAATTTGAATCACAGGGCCAGCGCGGGAACACTAACGGGCCGGCCTAGTTTCACTCCGCGGCACTGAGGACAGCTGACAGGGGGGTCCCGCCTGTCAGTGGCTCATTAAACGCGAAGCGATATAGGGCATTATGGACCATAGGATTAGAACAGAATCTACGGCTGGGGCTTATCGTCGACGACAGACTCGTCGCCGGCGAAGCTGAACCCTAGCGGCTCGATGGGGGTGCGGTGAGGGCATACCAGGCCTTCAGCAAGTGCTGCGAGGCAGAAAAACGAACGAGGAGATGACGGTGAGCTCAGGCGAAGACGCACCAGAGGCTGGGGTGGACGAAATCGACGATAGTGTCTCCTCCTCTGTTGCGGCTATCTCCGGCTCAATTCTGGCGACTGGCTGCTCGAACTGCTCCGACGAGAGGTGGCGAAGGATCAGTGGAGAGAGGAGAGTGTGAGAGTGTGAGGAATTCGTGCTAGGGAGGCCTCCTTATATAGGCGCGGCGAGGCGGCAGAGAGGCATGGGCGGAGCTCGTCGGTGACGACGGCACAGGGGGATATCGGCATGGGCGAGATAGGTGGACGGTGGGCGGTTCCTTGGCGGTCAGCTAGGGCGTAATGGCGGTGCTAGGGGTGGTGGATTGCGGTCGGGAGCGTCGCGCGTTCTGGGAGACAGAGACGGTGCTCGACGCGGTTCCCGATGAGTGTGGGTCGAGTGGCGGGGTACGGGCATGTCTGGCTGGTTGAGGTGGTCAAGGTGCAGCAGCGCGTACGGTCTATGGTCGAGGCACGGCGTGTGGCGTGCTGGCGGTGATGGCGCTCTAGCGCTAAGCGCGCGCAGAGACTCGATCGGCGTTGTTCGGGCTGGTCCAGGCTAGCGGTGGGGTGGGGTGGACCGTGGGCGGTGGTGAGGTCACGCCTTGCTTCCTAGAGCGGCGGAGAGGGGCTGGTGGTCTCTTGCGGGCTGTGCATGTTTGGCCGGCGAGCATGGCCTCGGGGTGGCGGTGTACTGTTTCCCTAGGCCATTGGGTAGGTCCTTGATGGACTGGTTGGGTTTAGGGGAGACAAAAGCATTGATTTGGGTTCAAATGGCTCGACAAAATTTGATCAAAAACAGTGATAGTTAGGCCAGTTTGATTCTTCCCTCCAAGTGTTCGATCAAATGGCCGCAAGAAGTCAAATTTGGAATTTTGAAAAGAAATTTGGTGGAGTGGTTTGTCACATGCTTAAGCATCTGTGGTTGCTTGGGATTTTTAAATGGAGTTCATTTGAGAGGTTTTTGAAATAGGGTGATCTATACATATGAACTATATTCCATTTTCAAATGTCATTTAAAATTAGAGTTTGAATGTTTTTGGAAGATCACAAAGTGGGCCTTGGTACATCACTACTTGTACTAGCAAGGGGTGCAAATATCCACAATTGTTTCTATTGGAAATTGAGTGCTAGGAATACCCAAAGTGGGCTAGGTGATTAAAATGGCAAAAGTGACCATTTCCTTTCTTTAATTCTTTTTGGTTTCTTTTTCTTTGGATTTTGCTTGGCGATGATCTAGATGATGTGGCATTCATCTTAAAATCATTTTACAACCCTTATCATAGACAATCATGGCATTTCAAAACAACTCCTATTTAATGCAACACTCACATGCATGCTTAAAGATTTTAAATGAGAAAAGTTTTTGTAAACCCTAAATTTGGTAATTTGGATCTTGATCACTTTGATTAAAGTTTTGGGATGCTACAAACCTTCCCCCCTTAAACAAAATCTCGTCCCGAGATTTAAGAAAGAAAACTAGGGCCTAAAGAGATCTGGGAACTCAGTCCTAATGTAATCTTCTCGCTCCCAAGTGGCTTCTTCTTGGTATGGTTGCCCCATTGAATCTTGAGAAATTTGATACTCCGGGTCCTGGTGGTTCTGTAGGCTTCCTCCAAGATACGGATGGGCACTTCACGATACGTCATATCCTTGTTGATATCAACATCTCGGTGATCGATGTTCTTGAAAACTTCAGTATTCTCCGGCACTTCTAGGCATTTGCGAAGTAACGAGATATGGAACACATCATGGATGGCTGACATCTCCTCTGGCAGTTCCAATTGATATGATACTTCTCCTTGACGATTCAGAATCTTGAAGGGTCTGATATATCTAGGGGATAACTTTCCTTTCAGACTAAAACATTGGGTTCCCTTCAATGGAGAAACCTTGAGATATACAAAATCTCCGACATTGAAAGTTAGGTCTCTCCTTCTCTTGTCAACATAACTCTTTTGTCTGGATTGGGCGGTCTTGAGGTGCTCCCGAACTCTGTGAACCTTCTCTTCGGCTTCTTGTAAGATGTCTGGTCCAAAAATCTGAATCTCTCCTACTTGTGACCAATTCAAAGGGGTACGACACTTTCTTCCGTATAGGAACTCAAATGGTGCCATTTGCAAACTAGCTTGATAACTGTTGTTGTATGAGAATTTTGCGAAAGGCAGACAATCTTCCCATTTTGATCCGTACTCTAATACATAGGCTCTCAACATATCTTCTAAGATTTGGTTGACTCTTTTCATCATCCATCGGTTTCTTATGTGATAAGTCGTGCTGAAATTCAACTTGGTTCCTAATCCTTCTTGGACTTTCTACCAAAATCTCGAGGTAAATTGGGTTCCTCGATCCGATACTATGGTCTTGGGGGTTCCATGCAAACTAACAATTCTGGCAATGTACAACTCTGCTAGCTTCGAACTCTGGTAGGTTATATTGACGGGTATAAAATGAGCTACCTTGGACAGTCTATCAACTATGACCCAAATTGAGTAATTTCCCCTACTAGATGTAGGCAAACCGGTGATAAAGTCCATTCCGACAGAATCCCATTTCCATTCCGGAATCTGCAATGGTTGCAATAGTCCTGCGGGTCTCTGATGTTCCATTTTGACGCTCTGACAGATATCACACTTGGCGATGTAGCTTCCGGTTTCTCTCTTCATCTTGTGCCACCAAAATTGCTCTTTCAAATCCTGATACATCTTTGTTCCTCCGGGGTGGATAGAATAAAGAGTATCATGAGCTTCTTGCATGATAACTTGCTTCGGTTCCAAATCTGCTGGCACACAGATACGTCCTTTGTACCACAGAACTCCTTCTTCGTCTTCGGTCAATCTAGGTACCTTTCCTGTACCAATACGCCGTTTGATTCCGTCGATACTTTCATTTCCCTTCTGGGCTTCCTTGATTTGGCTTATGAAAGTGGGTTGAAGTTCAATGCTAGCTAAAAATCCTTTGCTAACTAGCTCAGTTCTAAACTGCTCCAACTCCTCATACAAATTTGGTTGCTTCTCCTTGATCATGGTGTTTAGCCTACATGGCAATCTGCTCAGAGCATCCGCTACCACATTGGCTTTGCCGGGGTGATAGTGAATGTCAAGGTCATAATCCTTGATTAACTCTATCCATCTCCTTTGCCTCATATTCAGCTCCTTCTGAGTAAAAATATACTTCAAACTCTTGTGATCTGACTAAGTCTCACAGCGATTACCCATGAGGTAATGACGCCATGTCTTCAATGCCAAAACTACGGCTGCTAACTCAAGATCATGGGTAGGGTAGTTCTGCTCATGTTGCTTCAGTTGTCGAGATAGATATGAAGTGACTTTGCCTTCTTGCATCAACACACATCCGAGACCAATCTTGGATGCATCACAATACACATCAAACGGCTTCTTGATATCTGGCATAATCAATATTGGGGCTGAAATCAATCTCTTCTTGAGCTCTTGGAAACTTGCTTCACATTTGTCAGTCCATTCAAACTTCTTGTCCTTCTTCAACAATTGGGTCATGGGTCATGCGATGCTCGAAAATCCTTCTACGAACTTGCAGTAATATCCCGCTAATTTGAGGAATGCATGGACTTGGGTTTGAGTGGTTGGGGCTTCCCATTCTTCTACATCTTTGATCTTGGCGGGATCAACAGCGACTCCTCCGGCAGACACAATATGTCCTAGGAATCCTACTTCTTTCAGCCAAAACTCACATTTGCTGAACTTGGCATACAACCGATGCTCTCTAAGGGTTTCAAGGAGGATTCTCAGATGTTGCTCATGGTCTTCCTCTGACTTGGAGTAGATAAGGATATCGTCGATAAACACAACGACAAACTTATCTATAAAATTCATAAAGATCTTATTCATGAGATTCATGAAATAACCAGGGGCATTGGTTAACCCAAAAGACATGACCATATACTCGTATAATCCATAACAAGTAGTAAAGGCGGTCTTCGGAATATCCGTTGCACGAATCTTAAGTTGGTGATAACCAGTCCTAAGATCAATCTTAGAGAACACACTGGCACCAGTCAACTGATCAAATAGATCCTCTATCTTTGGCAATGGGTACTTGTTCTTGATTGTGACATCATTCAGCTTCCTGTAATCTATGCACAAACGGTTGCCCCCATATTTCTTGTCGACGAACAAAACAGGCGATCTCCCTGGCGATGCGCTTGGTTGAATCAAGCCTTTCTCCAGCATAGCATCCAACTGCTTCTTCAGTTCCACTAACTCTGAGGGGTTCATACTATAGGGTCTCTGGGCTATGGGACCGGTTCCAGGAATTAGTTCAATAATGAACTCAATATCCCTATCCGGGGGCATACCGGGCAACTCATCTGGGCATACGTCGGGGTATTCACAGACTACTCTGACTTGGTCTATGGTGGGTAGGGCTAGACTCTTATTGCACTTGAATTGACGGGGCAAAGTTTCAGATATATGCTCTACTGATACTCTAGAGCTACTAGTCATGGTGATGGCTTTCTTGGCACAGTCAATCAATCCTTTATGCTTTGACATCCAATACATTCCTAGTACTACTTCCAAACCTTTGGTTCCAAGTACTATTAGGTTGGCATAAAAATCTATCCCATGTATTTTGATAGGTACAACTTTGCAAAATTTTCTAGCTTTTGTAGTTGAACCAGGGATTTGAACTATCATGACATGCTTCAAGTTGGTTGGGTGAATCTTACTAGTGGATGCAAATTTTTCAGTGACAAATGGGTGCGATGCTCTAGAATCAAACAACACTCTTGCTAAAACTGAGTTGACAGAAAACATACCCATCACTACATCTGGCGCTTCTTGGGCTTCCTCGGTGTTCATGTGGAAGAGACGGCCGTTGCGGTTGTGAGAGTTCCCTGGGGCAAATCTTCTTCCTGGTTGAACACGACACTGCTGTTGAGCTGGGGCATTCACATTGGCAGTGGCGTCAATCTTCTTGGGACACTTATTGGAGTAGTGACCCTTCACTCCACACTCGAAACAAGCAATCTGAGACTTGTCTTTTGCTGCCACGGGCACAACATTGCTTCTAGTTCTGGGTGCAGTGTTGTTGTTGCTGTTGTTGTTGTTGTTGTTGTTGTGCTTGGGAGGTGCATGGTTGAAATTGCTGGAGTTGCCGGGGTGGTTGTTGTTTCCTCCGGACTTCACATTTCCTCCGCTACGGTTGGGGTAGCTTAGGCGAGACATTGGGGGTCGATTGTTCCGCGGGGCATATCCGGCAGACGGGTTGGGATGGTACTTCTGGTGACTGCTGGATCCAGCTTGGTGCATCATCCGATGTTTGCGGTTGTCGTTTGCTTGATTTATGTTCCCTTCCATTTGAATGGCAGAGTCCACTAGCTCTTCGATATCCTCGAAACGGATGTTGACGAGGACAGTCTGCATCTCATCATGCAGTCCGTTCAGGAATCTCTCCTTCTTCTTGGCCTCCTTGTTGATCTCATCAGGTGCATACCTGGCGAGGGACAAGAATATGTCACGGTACTCCACTACAGTCATTCTGCCTTGCTTTAACTCTCTGAATTCATCTCTCATTCGGGTGACTAGACCCTGCGGCACGTGGGTGCAGCTGAACTTAATCTTGAAGGCTTCCCATGTCATCACTTGACCATGGTTCATTGTGCGGGTGCTGTTCCACCATGCTCTTGCATCTCCTGCCAAATAGTGGGTGGCAAAAAGAACCTTCTCGTTGGCATCCACTCCGGCTACTTCTAAGTTGTTCTCCATTGTCTACAACTAGTCATCAGCATCTAGTGGGTCTTCAGACTTGCTAAAGATTGGGGGATTGGTATTCTGGAAGTTTTTGAGTTTGGATCCATGATGATCCTGATTTCCATGATTTTGATTGTTATGAGCCAGCTGGGCGATCTGCTACAGGGTTGCTAGATTTGCTTGGCGCTCCGCCCTACTAGCTTCACGGTCTGTAATGAGAGTCTGCAGAATCTGCAGCATTGGGTCTTGCGATGAGCTGCTCCCTCCTTGGTTTCCACGAGTCATCTGAAGATTGAGATAGATAAAGGGGTAAGAGGGAAAGTTCTAAGGTTCATGGTTTTGGTTTCAAAGCTTAAAACTTTGCGTTTGACTCAGGTTTTGCAACTAACTTCTTTTCATTCATTCAAGCAAAGCACACGATACAAACACACACACACCACAACATCAAAGGAAAACAGATGGTTTTAAGAACCATTTTGCAAGCTAAGATACAATGGGACCGATACTCCTCACTCCTACGATAGTGCTCTAGTGCATCTACTCATCATCGATGAAGTCGGAGTCATCATCGTTGGTGTAGAAGTCCATGGCATCATCCTCCAGATAGTCATCATCATTGCTGAGTTACGAGTGAATATCCCCCTGGATGTCTTCACCTTCTTCCTCTTCTTCTTTTGCTGCAAGCTGAGATTCTTTCTCCTTGATGGTCTTCTCGAGGTCGGCCACCTTCTTGCAAAGACGGTCGATGGTGCGATCCTTCTTTGCGCGTTGACAGCGAAGAGACTGACGATCCTTGACAAGTAGTGAGAAAGTCTGGGCCTTCTGGGCGGCAATGGAGAGGTTGTGGTTGGCGAACTCTCTAGCATTGTCCAATTCCTTCTGTCTGTCGTATAGTAGGAAGTCGAGGTACTCCACTTGACGCTTCAGTATTGGGTGACTTGGCATCTCTAGTGGCATTCCCATAGAATCACGCCTTGCATAGTGAACAAAGCGGTTTCGTTGGATTAGGTTGACACTCTGGGTGCAAAGACGTGCGAGAGCTTCATGCATTGCCTAGGCTAATCCATCTAGCCAGTTGTTCTCTCTCACGGAGAACTGAATCCTCTCGGACATTGGTGCTTCTAACTTGCCTCGAAGATCAGCAACTACTAGCCATTGTAAATCTCCTCCTGGTGGACCCGAGAGTTGAGATCCAAGAAATTTCGAATGAGGACGCTCCAAGTACTCAGACAGTGAATCATGATCCCCCTCGAAGATCAGTTGGCCTCCGTTGCCCAACTGGTAGAACTTGCAGTACTAAACTTCCATCTATAAGAATTTAGGATGAGAAAGTTAGTGAAGTGATCAAGTGTGTAAAAATTTTATGTAATAATGTAAGAATTTGGAGGAACATGAATTTTTTTGAGAGAAAGAATCTCAAGGATAAGAGAGGAAATAGTTTTCACAAATACTCACTTTGGTTTTTGAAACTAAGTTTTTGTTTCGGACGTCCATTCTAACTAGGGTCTCCTATGAAAGTTGAAGGATGGATTAGGGGTCAGGGTAGTTCTTACCTCGCCCAAGAAAGACCAATTGAGATATGTACTTCACATCCATTTCAGAGCATCAAACAATGTGGCCGAGTATGAGGCGCTCATACATGGGCTAAAGGTAGCAAAGGAAATTGTCAACACCCGGATTTTTAATCCCAGATGCCTGTTATGCCATACATCGCAATCCTAGGATTACCATTTTTGCGAGACATAACAAATTGGATATCACAGTACATCATCCATTACAAACCATAATAAGGTCTTACACTAATAAAGGATCTCATGATCCAGTCTTAGTACAAACAAGTAGCGGAATAAATAGCGTAGCGGTGGGGTCCATCTTCAGTGTCACAGGCAATGCTGACGGTGGGAGATGATCATAGTTGTCGTAGCCGTCCCGCTGTCCTCCTTCAGGGTAGTCCTCCTCATAGTATGGCCACGGGAATAGCCAAGGACAAAGCCATGAGTACTCTTTAAGTACTCGCAAACTATCACTAACAAGTAGAGTAGTTCTAGTAGGAATGCTAAGTTCTAAGTTTATTTGTAAATTTAAGTTTGAAACCTAAGCTGAGTTCAGAAACAAAGAAAGATAAAATAAAGTTCTAAATCACCTAAGTGGGAACTTAGTTGTCACAGTCACAACCATGTTGTGGTCAAGTCATGTCACAATTCATTTCATAAGTCGTTTTGAAAACATCTAACAACGGAACAGTATGGCCACTCCAACTGTCCATAACCGCGGACGCGGCTATTCAAATAGTTTGACACTCTGCAGAGGTGGTACACTTTCACCACAAAATTCGATACATCTGTCAGGGATAACCCTGAATCATCATACTTAGTATGCAGATAATCAAACATAACCTTTCCTTTACACACTCTAGTATAAGCACCTCTCCTATGAGCTTGGCCTCCCAGCCATGGCCATCTGCCATCCTGGGCACTACATAGGTGGACAACATTGAGAGGTAGCCTCAGCTCAAACCTCTCCCGTGAGGGAACTAATACTAATGCATATAAACTTCTGGCTAAGCCTTACCCAGTTCAGGTATTATGGTTGTACGATAAAATTGGAATGGTATCGCATCCGAACCCAACCATCAGTTTTTATAAAAAAGGGCTAAGGCTCATGCCTCAACATTTTCATCATCATCATAAACCATTTGTGTTTCTCAACACATGTCAAAACATCTCAATAGAATTACTCATCATTCCAAGGTTTTCACAAGTCATTTTCACCAAGTATTCCCATCTAAAGTGACCAAGTTTGGTTATAACTCTAAGCTACTAAGTTAAGAGTGTTCACTAATGTGGGATGCTAAGATCAATCTCATGCCATAGAATGACATCTAAGTCTAACTAGATAGGCCAAGTTTTATACTCTTTATGCTATCTATATACAAGTAAGAAACTTTGGTAAAGTAAAAGAAAGTAAAGCGCTTGTAAATAAAACTTGGAGTAGGTATAAGTCAAAGGGTATAACCAAAGCATGCCTAATGCATCTTGCTTAGGTTATCTTGCTTAAGTCTAACTTGCTAACAATAGCTTGCCTTGGTTGGTGTAGTGGTTGAAATTCTCCTTTTCTTCTTCGGGGTAGAACTCCTCTGTAGCATCCCAATTGTCTAACAATTGTAATGCTACTTGGTCTAGTAATATAATGGCTACTTCATTTATATAATTGTTGCATCATAATCATATCATGCTCATGTCATCATGCCACCTTGCATTTGAGCATCATATCAAACCCTTTTTGTTTTGGTTCTTCTCTCATATGCATTGTAAATTGTATTTGCCTCTTGATATTGTATTTGGTTGTTGATATATTGTTCAATGCCCAAGTTGAGTTGGGGGCATATCTTTTATTTCACTCCACCACCTTTCTGGTCACCACCCCATAATTCCACCATCCAACCAAATATGAGCATTGCAATTTATTTGGTCTTACCTCTTGCTCATGTGGGTTGGGATGGATCCAATTCTATCTCCACATGCTCTCATATATGCACCATATTGTTCCCACATTATTGGTTTATTAGAGCCACATGGCCACCTTTGCATGCCTTGTGAGTGGAACTTTTCCCTAGCTTCCATATGGGTTGTTTTGGGGTTATTATCATGTTGGGGTATTTTTGGGACTATTAAACATCTAGTGGAATATACACACTAGCAAGTCCCAATTATAATCAAATGTGATCATCTCCATCTACTCCATCTGGAACTTTCCTTTAAATTCTTTTGCTTGGCTTAATTCCATATTTTTGGGAATGCATAATAATAATGCCATGTTAATATTATTGTTCTCACAAGAATAAACATGGCAATAAATATTTTGCATGGGCCATGCAAGTGCCACCACAATTAAGTCTTTTTGGATTTTTATTTGAATTCTTGAGTGGTTCATCTCTCTCCCTCTCTCTATTCCTCATCTTCCCCTCCCTTTTCACCTCCATCCTTGCATGGTCATGTGGATCATGCCTAAACCCTAAACCATACCCTCCCTCCCTAATCTTTTCTCCAAAATCTCTCACCTAAGCTAAACCCTAAACCTAACCCCTCATCTACCCTAGTTACACCCTACCACCACCATGGGCATCATCTAACCTAACCCGAGCCCCTCTCTAGCTAACCCTAGTCCCCACCCTCTCTATCTCGGCCTCCCTCCTCTCTCACCTAGCTAGCCCCACCTGGTCACCCTGGTCCAACCCGAGCTACCCTACCCCTCCCCTAGTGCAAACCCTAACCGAGCCTAGCTCCCACCCGAGCTCCATGCCTCCCCTCTCCTTCTTTCTTCTCTCTCTCTGCCTTGCATGCCCCACCAACCCGAGCCTCTCCTACCTTCCTGGCCTCACCTTGCCCCACCTGCCAGCTGCCTACTCCAGGCCAAGTCACCGAGCACGTGAGGGAGGGAGAAGAAAAGGTGGCCGAGCCACCTTTTCTCTTCACCGATCCCCACGGCACCCTCTCCTCTCCCGTCCCTATCATCTCCTCTCTCTCACCGCTACCTCTCCCAGATCTCCACTGTGGTCGTGCCCATCTTTTCTCCTCCCCATCTACCCTACCACTGCTCACCCGGCCGCCGCCTTGTCATGGCCCATCTACAGAACAAGGAGGCGTGCAGACGCTGGTGTCGGGAAGACCACGGCGCCTTTCGCGCTCGCCTAAGGGTAACGTAGGGAGGAGGCCACAGGCCAACCACCAGCGCCGCCGGTTAAACCTAGCTCGCCCGGCGTCCGCTGCCGCCGATCGACCGCCCCCGCTCAACCAACCGCACCAACAACCTCCCGTGAGCTGCTGAGCCTACGTGACATCCCCTTCCTCGCTCTTACCCTCTGCTCAGACCGTCACTCCGTCGAACGCCTCTCGGCCAAGGCCGTGCTTGGTTCTTCTCGCTGGCGTGCAGAGGCGATCTAGGCCGCTACTAACCTTCTAACAACTACCCTCCCTAGCCCAGCGCCAGCCGCCACAAGACGCCAGGTCCCTGGGCTCGATCTCAAGACGCTCAAGGCCTCGGGCGAGCACCGTTCGGTCGTCAGTAAATTCAGAGAAGAACAACAGTGCTGCGACCTCTTTTGCAGAAAACCCCTTCTGTGTTCTCCCGCTCAACCCGCAATCCTTAGGACCCCACCTGTCGGTCTCGGTGGCAGCTTTGCACAAAGGTACCGCAAGTCTGGGAATCACAACCATGTCCCCTGGCTCGCCACAGTGGCCTCAGCTCACCCAGCCATCACGTGGACCTCGTGTCATTGCCCCATCTCGCCGGGCAGACGCTAGACTAGCTCATGGTGAGAAAAGCTTTTCACAAGATGTTGCCCACAAGATCTGGCCCACCCATCAGCGGCTGGGTCTGGATCTGCCTGAGTACAAAAAGTTTCTGTTTATATCTGTTTTAATTTAAACCTTTTTCAAATTAATTCAAATTCAAATTTAAATCTGTTTTCAAATAACTTTTAAAATATAAATCCAAATAATACAAATAATATATGTTTTGAAATCAGAAAAATATGAGGAATTCAAATATGCCATTCAAAATATATTTTGGACACTTTAATTTTTAAGTTGATTAAAATTACAATAAAATGCCCTTTTTCCTTAATTAATTAATAACTTTTGTTTTCTAACTTCAAATTTAACAAATAATATGTCTAAAATGATTAGCTCGACGAGACCTTTCTGTTTATGCATTCCTTGTTCTGTTTTGCAGCATGCATCATATAAATATAATGTATACAGCAACTTAATTGAGGTTAAAACATGATTAAAACTCAACAAAATGATTTATACTTGTATTCCACACCTCACCCATGCCATGCTACATTATTTCCATGCAAATTGTGCATCATTCATCATGGCATGATTGTTTGCTTGATGCATTTTATTCATATGCTTGTGCACTTTATTTATGTTGGCCCTTGTTTGTTTGGTTCTTCTCCGAATAGACGAAAGGTGGGATATATCAAAAGACCTGTGAGCACTACCCATCCTTCTCTCGCTCAATCGAGCTGCCAGGCAAGCACTACCACATGCTTGCATACATATAGTACCTATTGCCTCTATCTTATTCTTGCATCATTGAGTCGCGATTGCATTAAATTGAATCCCAAGTATTGCATAGCCTTTACTTTTAAACCCCACCGAAGCTTGTTCCTCCATCCCATGAGCCATTACTACAGGAGTTGTTTGAGCCATGTGAGTCGTAGAACAGCATGTGTAGGGTATGTGAGAGTCTGATGGATAACGAGGTACCTAAACAACTTAACCTGAGTAGTAATGGGATAACTAATGAAAGTGGCATCGGTGAGCCATATTTGCTATATGGTTTTTCAGGCTCACTTGTGTCCCGTAGGACCCCGAGTACTTGATTCCTGTTCCTTGAATATTCGCGCTATCCACATCCGGGAGGCTTATGAACCCCCCTGAGCCAGAGCTTGATTCATTCTTATTTCTTGGGGCCACAAAGTAGTTTGGGGATTTATTACTATTCTGTATTTATGCCATGCTTTACTGCTTAATTTAAGATTGTGCGAGGAATGCACCTGTACTGTTTAGGTAAGCGGAGTGTTTTCGTGGTATCGACAAGCCCAGTCCCATTTTCGGGTTCCCAGTCGTTTACAGCCATTGACGCAAACCTTGAGTCCGTCTCGGAGCCGGCCAACTTCGTCGCGGGTAGCTTAATGGGTTGCCCCCTGAAATATTTCAACTCGTGATCGCTTTGTCGTGACTCGCGTTGGGTTTTGATTTGGTTTTTCCGAGGTTGATCGAGTGTGTGTTGTTATTTGTGCACCCTCGCAGGTAAAACTTTCTGAAAGCCGTGTCCGCGGTTATGGACGACTTGGAGCACAGTTTCTCGATCATAGACAAGTATAACTAAAGTACCGCTTTTAATTTGACTAAGTATCTGACTAGTAAATAGTGCAACACTCATGGAATGGATAATAAAAATGCCAACGGATGGGGGGGGGGGGGTTGTTCGTCCGCTTCCTCGTCGGTAAGCGAGGAGGAGGATGGATCTGTTAATATTACTATTATAACTGTTGTTATCAATTCACGAACATCCATCTATCTGTGGTTAGGCGGATGGTTAGCGAGTATCTATAGACTTGTTAGGGTTTATCTTTTGCTGCAATTGCGTCACCCTGTGTTGTGTCCCTTTAGAGGCATAAAGACTTGCCGAAAATTTAGGGTCTCACACGATAAATTGTTTGATTCGTATGAATGTAAACTCGCAAGATGGATACTGGTGGAGGAGACGAACGATGTTGGCAACGATCATTCGTGTAGAGATTCCGGAACGGGTATCCGTGAGATCTGTATGGATGTGTTTAATTATGGGGCATCTTATGCCGATTTGCTTCTTATCCGCATCGATCTTGTTTTCCGCCCGCTTGATACTCGATGTTTGATGTATGAGGAGATATCCTAAACTATTATATCTATCTAGGATATTTGGATCTTGCCGTATATGCTGCAATATTTCTATTTCTTTTAGATGGAATGGCTCTGAGGACTATTGTATGGTGGCTTGCATACATACTCATTTGTGTATGTAGTTGATCCCTTCGCCTGCCGATTACGCCGCCCGTTCTTGTCCTGATGTTTGGAAATGGTTAGGACGGCCGAAAGGTCTACCTGTGAGTGGCATTTGGGCCCCACCGTACTATTTTAACCATTTCCGCTCATCCAGGCTTGTAACTAGGAGCGTAATTCACCGAGGTAGTTACATCCTCCTCCTCGTAGACTTGTTCGGTAGTATCGTCTATAAATACATACGGAATACACAATCACCAAACAATACTTAACTAGTCTACTTAGCACACTAAGGAACACATTTGATGATCTAGTATCATCATAAACATCACAAGATTTAATGAACTAAGTTCCTTTATTTTATTTGAGAAAAGTAATTTCTACTCATTGAAAATAACTAAGATTTAATATTCTCCAATTAAAATATGGGATCATGTGGACACATGTCATCACCACATATTCTAATGTATGGGAATGTGATTTAAATGTTGGATCACATTTTAATAAGTTTAAGTTTAATATTTAATGATTTAAAGTGACTAGAAATTCCTATATAGCATTATTTTTGTACTAATACAAAGTCACTGCATTCAAACCTTAATATTATTACGTATTCATATAGGTATGGTTAAATGTGATTTTTGAGAGTTGGAATCAACTCAAAAGCTATTATGGTTGATTTTATAAAAATGTTTGAATGTGAAAAAGCTTCTGTCTTGTTATTTTATCTAGGAGAGATCTATAACTCTAAATGATTTAAATCCAACGGGCTTCGATAGAGATTTTCATGACCTTTCCAACAAAATTGTAATCACTCAATTTAGATTTGTAAAACTCTCTGAATTGATTTTTGAACTAAGGGACAGAACTAGGTTTAAGTCTAAAAAGAAAAAGCTAAATTTGAATCACAGGGCCAGCGCGGGAACATTAACGGGCCAGCCCAGTTTCACTCCGTGGCGCTGAGGACTGCTGACAGGGGGTCCCGCCTG
Source organism: Avena insularis (assembly GCA_023614405.1). Taxonomy (NCBI): domain Eukaryota; kingdom Viridiplantae; phylum Streptophyta; class Magnoliopsida; order Poales; family Poaceae; genus Avena; species Avena insularis. The sequence goes on from CM042694.1 coordinate 524,153,836, forward strand.
TGAGTGGCTCATTAAACGTGAAGCGGTACGGGGCATTGTGGACCGTAGGATTAGAACAGAATCTACGGCTGGGGCTTATCGTCGACGATGGACTCGTCGCCGGCGAGGCTGAACCCTAGCGGCTCGGTGGGGGTGTGGTGAGGGTGTACCAGGGCTCCAGCGAGTGCGGCGAGGCAGGCAAACGAACGAGGAGATGACGGCGAGCTTAGGCGAAGTCTCGGCAGAGGCTGGGGTGGACGAAATCGACGGCAGCATCTCCTCCTTTGCTACGACTGTCTCCGGCTCAATTCCGGCGACTGGCTGCTCGAACTGCTTCGGCGAGAGGTGGGGAAGGATCAGTGGAGAGAGGAGAGTGTGAGAGTGTGAGGAATTCGTGCTGGGGACGCCTCCTTATATAGGCACGGTGAGGCGGCAGAGAGGCATGGGCAGAGCTCGTCGGTGATGATGGCACAGGGGGATATCGGCGTGGGCGAGATAGGTGGATGGTGGGCGGTTCCCTAGCGGTCAGCTAGGGCGTAATGGTGGTGCTAGGGGCGGTGGATTGCGGTCGGGAGCGTCGTGCGTTCTGGGAGACAAAGGCGGTGCTCGAAGCGGTTCCAGGTGAGTGTGGGTCGAGCGGCGGGGTATGGGCGTGTCTGGCGGGTTGAGGTGGTCAAGGCGGAGCGGCACGCGCGGTCTGTGGTTGAGGCGCGGCGTGTGGCATGCTGGTAGTGATGGCGCTCTGGCGTGCGCTGGCGCGGCGCAGAGACTCTGTGTGGCGCTGGTCTGGGGTGGTCCAGGGGATAGCAGGGTCCGTGGGGTGGACACTGGGCGGTGGTGAGGTCACGCCTTGCTTCCTGGAGCGGCGGAGAGGGGCTGGTGGTCTCCTGCGGCCTGTGCACGTTTGGCCGGCGAGCATGGCCTCGGGGTGGCGGTGTACTGTTGGCCTAGGCCATTAGGTAGGTCCTTGATGGACTGGTTGGGTTTAGGGGAGATAAAGGCATTGATTTGGGTTCAAATGGTCGACAAAATTTGATCAAAAATAGTGATAGTTAGTCCCGTTTGATTCTGCCCTCCAAGTGTTCGATCAAATGGCCGCAAGAAATCAAATTTGGAATTTTGAAAAGAAATTTGGTGGAGTGGTTTGTCACATGCTTAAGCATCTATGGTTGCTTGGGATTTTTAAATGGAGTTCATTTGAGAGGTTTTTGAAATAGGGTGATCTATACATGTGAACTAGATTCCATTTTCAAATGTCATTTAAAATTAGAGTTTGAATGTTTTTGGAAGATCACAAAGTGGGCCTTGGTACATCACTACTTGTACTACCAAGGGGTGCAAAGATCCACAATTTTTTCTGTTGGAAATTGAGTTCTAGGAATACCCAAAGTGGGCTAGGTGATTAAAATGGCAAAAGCGACCATTTCCTTTCTTTAATTCTTTTTGGTTTCTTGTTCTTTGGATTTTGCTTGGGGATGATCTAGATGATGTGGCATTCATCTTAGAATCATTTTACAACCCTTAGCACAGACAATCATGGCATTTCAAAACAACTCCTATTTAATGCAACACTCACATGCATGCTTAAAGATTTTAAATGAGAAAAGTTTTTATTAACCCTAAATTTGGTAATTTGGATCTTGATCACTTTGATTAAAGTTTTGGGATGTTACAGAAATTGGGATACATCGGATATGGTGTTTCAAAGATTCAGACTTAGTGGTTCAGCAAGTTTCTGGTCATTGGGATGCGCTGGACGCAAACATGGCCCTGTATAGGTTTCACGTCCAAAAGATATGTGGATACTTTGAGGGATGTTAATTCCACCATGTGCCAAGAGAAGAAAATGATGCAGCCGATGTGTTACCTAAACTGGGCTCATCCTAGAAAGCCATCCCGCCAGGAGTTGCTTTGGAGCATCTGGGAAAACCATCTATTAACCCGTCACCAGAATCTGAATAAATTTATATCCCAGCAAATCCAGGATCAGAAGCTGCCCCAATGGACATTGACTGGGGGAACACCTCGGCAAACCCGGGGACTACCTCGTTAAACTCGGGGACTGCCTTGCAGAACCAGGGGACTGTTCAGCTTAATTCGCCAGAAGTTATGTCGGCTGATCCTATGGAGGTTGATGAAGTGCTTTTCCCGGCCTGCGCTGTAACAACATGGGCACGACAGATTTTTGAGTTCTTGAAAGATGGAGCTTTGCCCTGTGACGAGGTACTTTCTAGGCATGTTCAAATTAGAGCAAAAGCGTACACCATAATTAACACTGAGTTATACAAGAGGAGTGTCACAAGTGTCTGCAGCGATGCGTTCACAGAAGAAGGCCTGGACATCCTCCGTGATATTCATCAGGGGAATGTGGGCATCATGCCTCATCCAGGGACCTAGTGGCAAAAGCTTTTCAACGTGGGTTCTACTAGCCAAGTGCCTTGCAGCAAGCCGAGGAACTTGTGAGGAAATGTAATGCGTGTCCAAGGTACGATAGCAAGACACATCAGCCGATGTCTGAACTCAAAACTATACCTATCACTTGGCCATTCGCTGTGTGGTGCTTGGATATGATTGGACCATTTAGGCAAGCCCGAGGAAACATGACTCACATCCTAGTCATGGTGGAAAAGTTCACTAAGTGGATTGAGGTAAAGCCAATCAGAAAATGTGGTGGAGCTACTGCCGTGTCATTCCTCAAGGACATTATCTTGAGATACGGCTACCCACACAACATCATAACAGACAATGGCATGAATTTCGCCGAAGGAGCATTTGCCCGGTTTTACCGAGATAAAAGAATACGGCTAGATGTTGCATCAGTAGCACACCCTGCATCGAACGGGCAAGTAGTAAGATCCAACAGACTAGTATTGTCCGGGATAAAACCCTGGCTTATTGAGCCGTTGCAAAGATCAGCAGGGTGCTGGATTGATGAACTCCTAGCGGTACTATGGAGCTTAAGAACAACTTCGAATTGATCAACAGGCTATACGCCATTTTTCTGGTATATAGGGCAGAAGTTGTATCACCAGCCGACATAGAGCATGACTTGCCTAGGGTCACCCAGTACACAGAAGCCGAAGTGCAGGAAGCCCAGAAAAATGATGTTGATCTGCTGGAAGAGGCAAGAGAGTTGGCATTGTCTAGATCCGCCATATATTAGAAAAACCTCCGATGCTACCATAGCCAGATAGTGAGCCCCCGGGTTTTCTGGGAAGGATATTTGGTACTTAGGCTAGTGCAACGCACTGCCGGCATGCATAAGCTCTCACCTCCATGGGAAGGACCATTCATCATGAGCAAAGCACTACACAATGATGCATATTACCTTATAGATGCTCAACCACAGGAGAAGAACAAGGCAGACAGGTCCGGGGAAGATTCAAAGCGGCCATGGAACATAGCACTACTTCGCCCATTTTACAATTAGCTAAAAAGTGTATGTATCTCGAACTCTCGTATGTCGGCCTGTATGTCGGCAACAAGCTTATCAATGAAATCTCGGCACCTCGGGCAGAATCTCGGGGACTACCTTAGTAATAATTGTCTTTTCCTGTATTTACTTTTCATATGTCGTATGGCTTAAATTTCTTACCCTTTAGCTGAGTTAGTAGTATGTTGGCACCAAAAGCTAACTCTTCGACTTGCTGCTGTCCAAAAAGATTGGCTTCATGGCAAGCAAGAGAACAAGTTTGGAATTGTTGTACACATGAAAAATGACTAAGGAAAGGGACGTAATCGAGCCGACATTTTTTGGACTAACCCCTCTATTTACCTTTTTAATTATTATTATGCTAAGTTATTTTGAGTTAATCCTCGCAATTTCAAAGTATAGTTACTTTAGTTTGATTGACCTCAGACTCGTAAGTCGAACGCTGAGTAATGGTAGACATGTGCCGAGTCTTTGAATTGAAAGAACAAGAAAATGAAACTCGGGGACTTTGCCCAAATAGATCCGACATAAAGACGTAACTTGTAGCAAAATGAACCATGGTTTAATACATTTGCACCCGGCATACCGGGGATTTAACAAAGTTTAAGTTTTTCGCTAAGGAGCAGCGCCAGCTGGATCATCAGTAGCAGGTGGAGGCATATTATCTTCGGTGTTAGGAGCCTCGTACTCAGCTTCATCATCGGGATTTGCCTCGGCATCCTAGGCATCCTCATCATCATCCAGACCCTCTTGATCTTTGGCAGCACCCTCCTCAATGTAACCATCATCTATCTCGTCAAGGAAACTTAGCCCATCAGTCTAGACATGGATATTGCCATACTGGATTAGCTGATAAGCTCAGTCTTGACGTTGTTGGATGAGGGTCGGGTCACTGGTCCACCTGGAGTTGTCGCGCATGTTTTGAAGGGTGGCCAAGTTGAGTCCATCATACCAAGATAACACGAAGGCCAAGGTTATGTCGGCGCCAACTCGTGCTGCTGACTCCCGCCATAGATTGAGCATGGTCTCGCTCTCCATGAGTTTCTCGGCCAGCTAGGAGGGACCTTTGGGCGCAATCTCGTTCGGCCAAAGGACGTGGAAAACCCGGATGGCTGCATCCAGAAGGTCCACCCCAAACGAGTTCATCACTTTGACTCCGGCCCAGAGGCTGACGAGCGAGTCATCCATGTCGAACGCAGCAGTGGAGTTCGCATGAATGCCTTTTTAGCCCGGGTGGTTTTAACAACAGTGGTAGCGCAAGGGTCAGATTGAGGAAAGTCATCTGAAACACAAAGAAAAGGAACAAGTTAGTGCAAAAACAGATAGAATAACATGAACGTCGGCAAATCAGGAAACACCCGGGAAAAACTTATGGGTGATGACAATGTTGATTCTGGTAATCTCCATCAACCAGGCCAGAGCCTTCTTTCAGAAGTTTTCCAACTCAAGACTAACCGAGTTAAGTTTGACCTTGACATCCTTCAATAAATCCTGATCCTTATCAAGCTGGGTCTTGAGCCGGTCTTTCTCCTCGGCGAAGGACTGCTCCACTTTGTCAAGATCAGCTTTTTGGAGAGATTTTAATTTCTCAATCTCGGCTTGGAGCCAAGAGATTTCTTGGTCCTTCTCCTTCAGTTGATCTTGGTGTTGGACTGCTTTTTCGAGAAAGTGAAGTGTCAATTCAGGCATTGGAACACAATCCTAAAGAGATACTGGAATTTTTTTTACCCGGTCGAGCCGAGGTATAATTACCCACCGAGCCAGAAAGAAGACAGCCCAAAAAAGAAAAAGAGCAAAGGGAAAACTACCTTTTAGCTCGGCCACCTGTTTCTTCAGCTTCGTATTCTGAACTTCCACATTGGGTAGAAAAATCAGAATCACAAGTTAATTCGGTAGAGTAAGATCGAGAAAAATCAAAGTGAACACGACAAAGAGAAGATTCTACCTTTCTTCTTCAACTTCGGCAGCAAGGCCTTATGCTTTAAGTAAAGCTCTTTATGAGGGTCAAGAAGCCACTAAAACTCGGCGGTGCGACGATTGGTGGTGATCTGAAAAGAACAACTATTAGTTCATAAATAATAAAAATATTTGAAGCTATTCAAGATCCGAGTCAAGTGGAGCTTAACCCGACTCTAGGTGATTGGATATTTGAAGTTATTCAAGATCCGAGTCAAGTGGAACTTAACCCAACTCTAGGTGATTGGATATTTGAAGTTATTCAAGATCCGAGTCAAGCGGAACTTAACCCGGCTCTAGGTAATTGGATATTTGAAGTTCTTCAAGATCCAAGTCAAGTGGAACTTAACCCAGCTCTAGGTGATTGGATATTTGAAGCTATTCAAGATCCAAGTCAAGTGGAACTAAACCCGACTCTAGGTGATTGGATATTTGAAGTTATTCAAGATCCGATTCAAGTGGAACTTAACCTAGCTCTAGGTGATTGGATATTCTAAGCTATTCAAGATCCCAGTGAAGTGGAACTTAACCCGGCTCTAGTGATTGGATATTTGAAGTTATTCAAGATCCGAGTCAAGTGGAACTTAACCCGGCTCTAGGTGATTGGATATTCTAAGCTATTCAAGATCCCAGTGAAGTGGAACTTAACCCGGCTCTAGTGATTGGATATTTGAAGTTATTCAAGATCCAAGTCAAGTGGAACTTAACCCGGCTCTAGGTGATTGGATATTTGAAACTACTCAAGCTTTGAACAGAGTAAAGCTCGATTCAAATCTAGGTGGCTGGACAAAGGAAATATTGGTCTAAGTTCTAATGACTAAGGTAAAACACTTTGGAAGAACTATGCAAGTTTATAGTTAGGAGCATCCGGCCGAGTAACATCTTACTCCCCCGGAGGCTCGGGGACTGGAGTATATGTGTACAACTACTTGCGCAAATAGAAAAAAGATAGCTGAAAGTTTACCTCCATCATTTTGCCGGCATAAGCAATGGCTTTGCTAGAAGTGTTCATCTGCACACCAATCTCCGCAGGGCCAAACTTCGCGGGATTCCTTGAGCTGACATCAATGTATTTGGTGTTATTCTAGTCCTAGGCATACTCACCGAGCGAGCCGAGGCTCCCGCCACTGAGAGTACGAGCCAGGACTAACCCTTTTCATCTTGCTTGGCGGCGATATTGGCAAGCGGCGAGATGGCGTCGTGCGATCTACTTATCCTAACTGGGCCGGCAAGACTACCTGTTGCATCATGGAAGCAATAGTGCGCTACCCAGACCCGAACGTTGATACCTTGGGCACTGCCTTGGCCGACTCGGCAGCATTCTTGACCTTGGTCATGTCAACAATTTTCTTGGCCTTGGTTGCTAGTTTGGTCTGCTGCTGCGAGGCTGATGGTTGCGCTCCAACCGAAGAAGCGGGCGTGGAGGACATGGTCTGCGGGATCTGCCGAGTTTGGTCTTCTCGCCGAGTCTTGGGAGACCCAGACAAGGTGGTGCTTGCTGAATAGAGCTTGATGCTAGAGCTTGTTGAGGTTGAGGTGGAGGTTGAGTTTGAGCTGGTGTCGGAGTTTCCAGCACCGCGGTAGAAACATTATCGGTGCCGATATTGCTGGCACCATGATCTTCTTGCTGGAAGGTGGAGGAAGAACGCTGCTAATCCGGCATAGGCATGTCCTCGGGGGCGCCCCTCCACCAGTGCCGACATTTCCCTCCTCCCACCGAAGTGGACAGTTGTTTGGCGCAGCAGGAGAGCTCTCCCGGATGGGGCTTAGAACAGGAGCTTCGCCATGTGGAGAAGGTGGCCCCTCAGGAATAGGAGAAGCAATGCTGGAGCCACTTTGGGAAATATCCATGGTGGCTCTGCCGAATCAAATAAGGAACAAGTTGAGTTAAACAAAAAGAGAGAAACAAGAAATACAAGAGAAAAGAAGAACAAAGAACACAGAAATAACCCGGAGAAAGATGCTTACCCGGATACATAGGGAGGAGGCTTGGGTGTTGGAGCTTTCCGGATCACGTTCTTATGACCGCATTTCTTGTACCTCTTGCCGGGTTTGGCTCGATCAGCTAGAGGAGCCGAGGTAGAAGCTTGCTTCTTCACAGGGACTTGTTCACCCACAACAAGAGGAGTATCATTGTGCACCTGACCAACCGGGTTAGCTGGAGCGAGATCAAACAGAAAGGCGTAAGAAATAGGCATCAGATCAAGTACCTCGAGAACTTCACATTCATCATCGTCATCATCATCCGTCCAATCCTTGAACAAAGAGGTCTTACCGAAGGATCGACCGGAGCCAAAATCCAGAACAGGCATGAACTCCTCGGAGTCCGGCTCCTCCGGGTCCGAGGTATCCTGATCCTTGCCTCACATGAGGGCTAGGGTCTAGGTGTCCTCCAATGTCTGCTGAAGGAATTTATGAGTGAAGAAAAGCAAAAAGGTCAGATAAATGATAAAAGCTGACATAAAGAGTAACTCGGGAAAGGGTCACACAAAAGACATACATGGGGAGCTGGCCTGTCTCAGCTGTAGTGCTCTAGTCCCCACTCCCAATCTTCGGTCAAGGGCGTCTTGAAAATGGACATAACCCGACGATAGATCTGGGAGTCAGAGAGTTCGATCAATGAAACTTGGTTAGGGTCAAGATGACCGCTCATGTGGCAGAGTTTGTGGGTGCAGCGGGCAAATTCGGCTCCGGATGAAAGTGATCATCAGATCCTCACTGGTCAACCTGTCTTTGATCAGCTCAGGCATGCGCTTCTCCACTAGGTCAACCAAGGTTCTTGACTTCTTGGGGATCCGACCCCATCGATTCTTGTCAGGGATGCCGACAAAAAAGGGAGGCAGCTGAATCTTGTCCACCGGGGTATCGTTCTTTACATAAAAGAACGTCTTGGCCCACCCTTTGCAGGACTCCAAGCCCATAACCCGGGAAATATGGAGTCTCACTGAGGAGAGATGGATGCCACCCCACATTGGGTTAGACCCTCGTCACTGGGACGAAGTTCTTTATTCAGAACAATGTTAGCCCGGAATCCAAAGAACTTGAACTAGATATGTATCATGGGCCACATGTCGAGGTACCCCTCGATGCCAAAAGCAAAATCCAAGAGAGAGGCGATGGCGTTCGCGGGAAGATGATGGGGTTGGAGCACAAAGGTTGTGAGGAAGTCATGGAAGAAGTCACTGATAGGAAGGCCAAAGCCGCGGACGAAGTGGGAAAGGAAGACCACAAACTCACCGGGACTCGGCGGGGACACGGCGGGTGCGGATGAGCTAATCGATCTCATTCTGTGTCACCCAAGAACCGGCCCAAGCGCCACGCTCATGGGAGCCACCGCCCTCTTCATGCTCCTCCATGATGCAGACGTCTTGCGGTATCTCCAGATCCCCCTCCTCGAACAGCGAGTATGAATTGGAGGAGAAAGGCTTAGACTGATAGGGCCCCATAGTGGCAGTGAGCAGCGATGCTGTAGCAGAGCAAGCGAGAAGCAGAGAGTGGCTGCGGTGGCGCTATCGCTAAGCAGGGAACGGTGGTAGCGGTGGCGCTGCGAGGAGGAGGAGGAAGAAGAAGAAGAAGAAGAAGAAGAAGAAGAAGAAGAAGAGGCGAACGGGGGAAAGTGAGCCAGAAACTCCCCTGTTCCCCTATTTAACCACGCCCCTAGCGGGGGTAGTGGGATAATGTTTTTCGCCAAGACACATGGCGTGGGTGTGTATTTCTCGAAGGAGCCTATCAGCAGCAGGCCACACAGAGGGTCACACGGCGCAGCAGACCAAGTGACACAACGTGTCTCTGCGGTTATTGAAGAGGTGCCCCATGATGTGATAGGTGCGCAGTAATCTCTGACGGCGTGCGTAGTAACTAACACACATGCCCTTAAAATGAGGCAAAGGTGATGATTTCCCTTCCACGTAGGATACAGGGAAGTGTACATGAGAAGATCCCGGATGCAAAACTACGACTCGGCCAATGAGAAGTAACTCGGAAAGAGCCAAGAAGAGTCAAGGTAAAAACCGAATCACCGTCAGGAAACCCCGAGTCAATATCGGTGTAGGCCAACATAGATGTAAGTCGGCGAGTTGGACCATGATCCGAGTGAAAATGAACCTATTGTGGCCTCTCCAGCTAAGGCTGTTAAGACCGCATCAGCTTCAGGGACTAATGTTGGGGGGATGACCCCAGGTAGGGTAAAGCCGAGGTTAAAGGACAAGGTTCACCGAGGTAAAATCAGGTCAAAGCGTGTGCTGGCCGAATCATAGAAGGGCCGATCGGGTTACAGCCAGGTTTCCCTGAGCCAGGAAGCACTGGCAAGACTCGGCCGACATACAAGGTATGTCGGCACGAGGAATGAACCATTTTCTCTTTGCAGGTACTAACTTGGCCGGGTTAACCATACCTAGGCCAAGTCCGGAGTTAGCTTGCTCAAGAAGGAGCTCAAGGTCAGCGCTTTTCTCTCTCCTAAGGTAATCTAGGAAGACACAAGCGCTAATGACAAGAGCCAGAGAGTTAGAACACAGAAGATATCGTCACGGACATGAGAGTCTCTGGCGACAACGGTCATAGCATGTGGGCTCTGCGCCATTGCCTAACAGAGGCTCTGGATAGGGGAAAGGATCGCGCCTAGTTACCTATTTGGGATGAGCATATTCCAAGCATATACCAGGCCACGTCATCCCTAGATGTACCCTGGCCACCCCTTTATAGGGTGATCCTGGGCCTCCTTGGGAGGGGTCGATCTTTTTGCTAAGGGAAGAACCCTAGAGAGTAGAGAGCAGGAGCACTTCATCTCCTTCCTCTCTACGATATAGCTCAAGGAGCATGTGTAATAGCTTGTGGATCATAATATAAGATCTTTGAGCAGTCGTTCATGTGTGTATTGTTTAATCTATCATGTGTAGAATCACTATGCTATTCCTCCCCGGATACTACTAGTACACATTGGCCCCATCTATAGCTTACCCATGGCATCTGCCGTGACACCACCACGACAGAGTTGGTGGCCCAGCCGGTTACATGTGCGAGGATCCACCGTCAATGGTGGTGCCTGTGGGCGTCGTTTACCTCGTTAGAGGCCTTTCTCGTTCCATATGTGTTCCGGAAGAAACCCCAGATTCGGATTTTCTAGATCAGATGATGCAAATGTTCTTGCATCATCCCCCCATGGGGGCATCATCTTTGTAGACATAGATCGGCTGGATGGACAAGTGGATGGTTTTGGTGGCTAGACACCGGTCTGGAGCGTGGCAAAGGTAATGCATTGATCCCTATTGCGAAAATGGGTTAGTGGAAGATGGCCGCGATGATTTCTGGAGTGTGTGCGTCGGGGGCCTGCCAGACCGGTTTGTGTTCCCGTCTCGTCGCTAGGCAGTTTGGTGAGGCCTATGATTTTATGATGATGTACGTAGGTCCGAGGTCAAGGCAATGGCTCTGTTATGGCCACCCGCTTCATCAAGTTTATAGGTGGTGTGGTCTTTGGGGAGGTGACTTTGGCTTCATCATCTCTATATTTTCTTTGTAAGACTATATTGAATAATAAATAAAAAGTTGTGTGCATCATTTTGATTTATAGCTCGGGGTATCACTTCCATTTCGGAAAAAAGGTTACGCATACATTATTAATTTAGATAAGTTAGAGTGCATGGTGGTTCTTTTCACACAATGAAGTACGGTAGTAGCAGAAATGGAGACATGGAGAATACTTTTTAAAAGGAAAACAAAAGCTTTTCCTTATCCGAGAAAGTGTGGTTAATTACAAAATATGAGCAAAAACCTATACAAACAGGGTCCATCCCACCCAAACAACACAAGAGCGCCACACCCACTCGCCGATGATACATTGGAGACAACATAATGATGCCAACCACACAAACACAACCAACGGTGATCACTCCACCAAACTAGCTTATCTTCCACCAGAGAAGAAGTCGCACATGATATGCAAGGTGCAGATCTGCGAAGTTCCTGCAAAGGTAAAGAAATCTGCATCCACAAGACCATGTGCCTGAAGTGGTGCTAACATGCCAATGACCAACATGGAGAGCCACGTTAACGCCCACATGACACAAGGTCAAACACCCTCAAAGTTGACGAACACTCGAAGCTGCGACTACGAATTTCCGTTGCTCCGTCATGCCCTACGCTGTCAACCAAGACCACCACATTCCCACCCCGCCGCCCCGACATTCTGCCGCTCACTATCAAGCTGCAATGCCACGGAAACCATCAACCGTAGCCCTCAGAGCATGACCATCACACTAACTCATCCAGGGCCACCGCCCTGACATAAAAGTCAGACCGCCCACTCTAGGGCTTGTCAATCGAGCCGACCATACCGTCGCACAAGAAGCACGACATTGCCACCCAAGTAATGGTGATACACAACCCTACCTCATAGGGGTACCACCCATGATGGTTTTTGAGGTCGTCGCCTCGATGCACAAACACAACCTCTCAGGGTCGTGATGGCTGTGAAAATAGCCATCTTTCTTCATGTTTAAACTTTGTTTTTAGTCAAGTAATTAAAAAGTATCTCTCTAGCCTTGTCACTAATGACTAATTATTACAAAGCTGTGCAATCCATTGTTATGAATAGTGTTGTGCAGAAAATCGTGCTTTTAAGGCAAAATCAGGAGCCATAAATGAAGATTTTGCGGAAGTCACACATCCAAGTAATTCTGGAGAAAAAACGAGTAGACAGAGGCCATAACGACCACTGGTACGGGCAAGGTCCACCTGTATGGCCCGCTCGTACCAGGTGGCGTTGGATTCGTCTCGTCAAACCCTACAACTTTCATGAAGGCGTCTATATATTTTGAGGTCCCAGCCGCCATGCAGAGGACCACCATTCTCAGATTGCATCACAACACCACTAAAGAAGGTCCACCGCCATAGTTCATCCTCTCCATATCCATAGCCCTTAGCTTGTACTTGAGATCTCCTTGTGATTCAGCGATTATTCTAACAATATTTGATTTCAATCTAAGTATTTTGCACAATGTTTTCTATCTTTAATCTTATTATTATGAGTGAGTAGTTCTCACGGGCTGCGTGTTGGGGTGAAACCTCGCAGTGATTATATGCATCTAATCTATGGGAGTACCATGCATTGATTGAATAGAGATTTGTATCTTTGTCTCTTTGTCTCTTGTCTTGATCTATGACTTGCAGGTACCCAAGATCCCAGAGATTGATAAAGGCTTAAGGTGAGATACTTGGTTAGCGACGATCTCATAGGAACCCAGTGACAGAAAGGGAAGTACGGTCTTCGCTTAGCGATCCATTGGGGCACAACAGCAACATCACTTCTTAAGGCTTTGATCTGTGATTTCACTTAATAATTATTTGTAACCCGGTGCTTCATGGTGCAAACGGTTAGATCAAAAGACTATTGCTATGCCTGTGACTCGCAGGGGCTCTAGTATATCGGGATGTGTTGCCCACAAATTTTATCTATATTAAATCATTACACATGAATATGCGTATTACTATCTTTATCCCATATGATGTGCAGCTGCATGTGAATCTTTAACCCTGGCCTATCTCCATCCATTAATACAACCCACGTTATAAAGTAAACTAGAGCGGTCTGGTGAACAAAGATAAAACGAAGAAACAAGTATTGTAGATGTGTCTTATTATTTTCCTTTTAGCATTGTTTCCCAAGGATACGATTAAACCTAGGTCTAATAGGGAAAAACTACTATACTACATCTGTAAATCCAGATCGAAGGTATCAGGTCACCACTCTGACATCCACCAGCAATGACCCAAAGGAGTGCAACGAAACATCCACAAACTAGCTCTCCAAGAAAACACCCAGGAGGGAAGCGACAAAGATGCAATCCTCGCGCACTCTAGGCAACCAGAGTTTGGGTTTCTACCCAAAGAGCCCAACCTAATCATGTCGAGATGAACATGATCTCTTTGGTGACACCGAAAGGCACCAACGTAGCTGACACCGACCCAAAGTCCCAGGTAGGCTTTCTCCTGACTCATATCTCATCCACGAAAAAGACTTGCAGATCTGGAGCACACGTCATCTAAACCATAGAGTTGTGCATGTCGGCACTCCACCAACATCAACCACCAGCACCATCGGCATAACCTATACGTAGACTAGATCCAAGTGCAACCAGGCGAAATGCATAGCCAACAGAGCCTCCACATGACCTGCTGCCAACTATGAGCCAGCACAAGCCACCTTCGCATTGTCCCCAAGCCAAACGTGCTTATGGAGGTGCACGTGACCAGATCCCGCGGGCCGGATGCACCATTGACCTGGCCGATAGCCGCACCACCTCGTTGTCGAAGCCGTCGACCCTCACCAGCGAAGACACGCCGCATCACACCACCATCGCCTCTGCCTACGTAGCACGATGTCAAGCTTGTTATACCACCCTGCCTTTCTAGCGTCGGACGGCTGGCCGCCGCCATCCTGTTGGGTCCGCAGCATAGAAAAAAAAATTCCTATGATGAGAACTATACGCCAAGATCTATCTACTAGATACAGAGCAACGGTTGGACATACATCCATGGAGAACTTACCCTCGAAGACAACGAGTTTTGTTAACGAGTAGGAACTCGTGGTTGATGTAGTCGTACGCTTGCCGATCTCAAGATCGTGTGGAAGTCCGAGCGCCGCAAATCAGCAGCGCATCCGTCCTCGCACACACGTTCAAGCCACCGGACAACCTCCACCTCCTCGCTCCAGCGAATCAGTGGAAGCAGCAACTCCTTCCAGACACAAGGCCACCGGGAACATGTATCTCGCTAATTCGAGACCATGGGGAAATATCTAGAGGGGGAGAGAGATCCTTCACGAGGAGGTGTGGTTTGTGAGAGGGGAGAGGGGGGATTTATATAGGAGGGAGGGAGACCCCTCCCCTCCCATAGCCGGCGCATGAGGGGGGGGACTCCTCCCCTCCTTCATTCATGTGGTGAACCTCCACTCACATAAACATGGCCTCCACCCAAAATCCCACTCACATGTATTTAATTTCCACCAAATTAAATGCAACTCTCAATTAATAAAACTCTTTTATTTATTTTATTCAGAATTTTGTTAATTACTTTAATTAACAAACATTCACATAAAACCCCTTGCAACATTTCAATATCACATGCAGAACCACTTTCTGCAATTTCACCTGAAACAATTCCGGTTTCTATCGAAACATTTCCTGCACTTTGCAAACCTTTTGTCTGGAACATATGTGCTCCTAAATGGTGTCCGGCTTAAGTGTGTCACCCTACGGTTCGCGAACAATGCAGACATGATTGAGACTGCTCTCAGATCAATAATCAGAAGCGGGACATGGAGATCCATATTGACTCCTGCATATTCAACGATGACTTCTGTGATCGTGAACCTTTAACGTCAGCAATTTAATCCCTTTGTCTCATGATATAATACATGTCCTAGATTCGATCATCGGTATCCAAATACCTAGTTTGATCTCGTTACTGACATGCACTCTTTTCTCGTTCCCGTGATATAACATTCTAGTGATCACATCACTTGCTTACAAGCTATCTTAATGTGATATCACCGAGAGGGCCCAGAGTATATCTATCCGTCATCGGGATTGAAAAATTCCACTCTTGATCCATGAGCCTCAACATAACACCTTCATAGCACTGAACCCATATTTATGGTCACCCTGTTACGGTGTGATGTTTGATGTTATCAAGATACTCTTCCGGTGTTAGCAATTAACATGATCTCATGGTCTAAGGACTAAGACTACTTTGTATGATGTTATAGCAATATAAACATAATGACTTGATCGTAATGCTATACTTCGGATGAATGTTCATCACATCATTTCACAAATGTTGTGACCTTGTTATTAACAACATCCAATGTCCATGATCAGGAAACCTTGATCATCTTGTTAATCAACAAGCTAGTCTATAAGAGAGGCATAACTAGGAACCCTTTTTTTTATTAAACACACATGTATTGATGTTTCCTATCAATACAATTATAGCATGCAAAATAAACATCTATCATATACAAGGAATACATAATAACAACTCTATTATTGCCTCTCAGGGCATATTTCCTTCAGTCTCCCACTTGCACTAGAGACAATAATCTAGTTTATATAGTGATAAATCTAACATCCATGGAGTTCTGGTGTTGATCATGTTTTGCCCTAGGGAGTACTTTAGTCAACGGATCTGCTACATTCAGGTCCGTGTGCACTTTACAAATCTTTATATCTCCATCCTTGACATGCTCGCGGATGGAGTGAAACCGGCGCTTAATATGCTTGGAATTCTTGTGAGACCTTGGTTCCTTGGCGTTGGCTATGGCTCCATTATTGTCACAATAGATCACCATTAGGTCCAACGCACTAGGAACCACACCTAGTTCCGTTATGAACTCCTTCATCCAAACCGCTTCCTACACCGCTTCTGAAGCAGCAACATATTCCGCCTCTATCGTTGATCCAGCCACCACAGGTTGTTTGGAGATCCTCCAACTAACCGCTGCTCCGTTTAAGAGAAATACGTATCCGGATTGAGACTTAGAGTCATCCGGATCAGTGTCAAAGCTAGCATCAACATCACACTTGGCGACTAGCTCTTCTTCACCTCCGTATACAAGAAACATATCCTTAGTTCTTCTCAAGTACTTAAGGATATTTTTAACCGCTATCCAGTGTTCCGAACCTGGATCAGATTGGTACCTACTAGTCAAACTACCATGTGCCACATCCGGTCTTGTACATAGCATGGCATACATTATAGAGCCTATGGCTGAGGCATAGGGGATCTTATCCATTATCTCTCTTTCTTCCCATGAGTCGGACTTTGAGTCTTACTCAATGTCTTGCCTTACAACATAGGTAAGTACCCCTTCTTACTTCCGTCCATATTAAACTTCTTTAATATCTTATCAAGGTATGTACTCTGCGATAGCCCAATTAGGCGTCTTGATCTATCTCTATAGATTTTAATGCCTAATATATATGAAGCTTCACCAAGGTCCTTCATCGAAAATTTGCTGTTTAGATAACTTTTAACACTGTTTAAAAGATCTATATTATTTCCAATCAATAATATGTCATCCACATATAATATCAGAAATGCCACATTGCTCCCACTCACTTTCTTGTAAATACAAGCCTCTCCATAAGTTTGGACAAATCCAAACTCTTTGATCACCTCATCAAAGCGGAGATTCCAACTCCGGGATGCTTGCTTCAGTCCATAGATGGATCGCTGAAGTTTGCACACCTTATCAGCATCCTTAGGATCGACAAAACCGTTAGGTTGTATCATATACAACTCTTCTTCAATATTACCATTGAGGAATGCAGTTTTGACATCCATCTGCCATATTTCATAATCGAAATATGCAGCAATTGCTAAGATAATCCTAACCGACTTAAGCATCGCTACGGGAGAGAATGTCTCATCATAGTCAACTCCTTGAATTTGTCGAAACCCCTTTATGACAAGTCGAGCCTTATAGATGGTTACATTACCATCAGCATCAGTTTTTCTTTTGAAAATCCATTTATTCTCAACGGCCTTTCGATCGTGTGGTAAGTCCACCAAGATCCAAACCTGGTTTTCGTACATGGATTCCATCTCAGATTTCATGGCTTCTAGCCATTTGTTGGAATCAGGGCTCATCGTCGCTTCTTCATACGTCGCAGGGTCATCTATTTCATCAATCATGAAATTCATAACAGGATTGCCGTACAGTTCAGGAGCTGTATGTGTCCTGCTTGACCTGCGAGGTTCGGTAGTGTCCTCTTTCGGAGTTTCATGCTCAATATCATTAGCTCTCTCTTCATTAGGTGAAGTCAACTCCGAAACAACTTCCGGTGCTGCGCTACTCGCCATTTCATGAAGAGAAGGTTCAATAACCTCTTCGAGTTCTACCTTCCGACTACTCACACCTTTCGCGAGAAACTCCTTCTCAAGAAAGGATCCATTCTTGGCAACAAAGACCTTTCCCTCGGATCTGTGATAGAAGGTATACCCAATCGTTTGCTTAGGGTATCCTATGAAGACGCATTTTTCCACT
This sequence comes from Avena insularis, assembly GCA_023614405.1. Lineage (NCBI taxonomy): Eukaryota > Viridiplantae > Streptophyta > Magnoliopsida > Poales > Poaceae > Avena > Avena insularis. The sequence goes on from CM042694.1 coordinate 524,171,244, forward strand.
TTGGGTTCGAGTTTATCCGGTTGAAGTTTCTTCACATAAACATCGCATCCCCAAACTTTAAGAAATGACAGCCTAGGTTTGTTTCCAAACCATAATTCATACGGTGTCTTTTCAACGGATTTAGATGGTGCCCTATTTAAAGTGAATGCAACGGTTTCCAGTGCATAACCCCAAAATGATAGTGGCAAGTCAGTCAGAGACATCATAGATCGAACCATATCCAATAAAGTACGATTATGACGTTCTGACACACCATTACGCCAGGTGTTCCGCAGCGTGAGTTGTGAAACTATTGCACGCCTTTTCATATGTGTGCTAAACTCGTAACTAAGATACTCTCCTCCACGGTCGGACCGCAGAAATTTGATCTTTCTGTTATGATGATTTTCCACTTCATTCTGAAATTCTTTGAACTTTTCAAAGGTTTCAGACTTATGTTTCATCAAATAGATATACCCGTATCTACTCAAATCATCCGTGAAAGTAACAAAATAACGATATCCACCTCGCGCCGACACACTCATTAGTCCACACACATCAGTATGTATGATTTCAAATAAATCTGTCGCCCGTTCCATTGACCCGGAAAACGGCGTTCTAGTCATCTTGCCCATAAGGCATGGTTCACATGTATCAAATGATTCAAAATCAAGTGATTCCAAAAGTCCATCAGAATGGAGTTTCTTCATGCGTTTAACGCCAATATGACCTAGATGATTGCCACATATATGCAGATATATCATTATCAAGTTTAATCCTTTTAGCATCAACATTATGAATATGCGTAATACTACTATCGAGATCCAACAGAAATAAACCATTCAACACAGGTGCATGACCATAAAAGATATTATTCATATAAATCGAACAACCATTGTTTTCAGACTTAAACGAATAACCACTTTGCATCAAACACGATCCGGATACAATGTTCATGCTCAGTGCATGCACCAAATAACAATTATTCAGGTTTATAACTAATCCCGACGGCATATGGAGAGGCAGCGTTCCGATGGTGATCACATCAACTCTTGATCCATTGCCGACCCGCATCATGACCTCATCCCTTGCTAGTTGTCGCTTGTTCCGCAGCCCCTGAACCAAGTTACATATATTAGCAACCGATCCCGTATCAAATACCCAGGTGCTACTGCGAGTACTAGTCAAGTACACATCAATAACATGTATATCACATATACCTTTGTTTGCCTTGCCGGCCTTCTTGTCTGCCAAATACTTGGGGCGCTTATGCCCAATGGCGTCCCCTTGCAATAGTAGCACTCGGTGTCAGACTTAGGGCCAGCTCGGGGTTTCTTTTCAGGCGCGGCAACAGATTTGCCGCCCTTCTTTCCCTTCTGCTTGCCTTTCTTGTCCTTCTTGAAACCGGTGGTCTTATTTATCATCAACACTTGATGTTCTTTCTTAATCTCCACTTCTGTAGTCTTAAGCATTGACAGAAGCTCGGGAAGAGACTTCTTCATGCCCTGCATATTATAGTTCATCACGAAGCTCTTGTAGCTAGGTGGCAGAGATTGGAGAACATGATGTATGCCTAAGTCAATGGGAATCGTTATTCCCAAGGACACAAGCTTATCGGCGTACCCAGACATTTTGAGTACGTGCTCACTAACGGAGTTGTTCTCTTTCATCATGTAGCTAAAGAACTTTTCAGAAGCATTATAACTCTCTACAGCAGCATGGGTATCGAAAATCATTTTCAATTCTCCCATGGTATCAAAGGCATTGCCATTTTCGAAACGTTTTCGAAGTTCTGGCTCTAGCCCATACAGTATGCCGCAATGAACTAAGTTGTGGTCCTCCTGACGAGTCACATAGACATTCTTTTCCTCGTCAGGGGCATCAGGAGTTGGTGGGGGGCCTAGCGGCGAGCACATATTGCTTTTGTGCAGCAGTGAGGAGAATCCTCAAATTCATAGCCCAGTTGGTGAAGTTGCTACCATTCGCAGCAAGTTTCTCTTTCTCCATGAACACATTGAAATTAAAAGCAGGTGGTGCCATCTACAACAGAATTTGTAAAATATATTTAGACTAAGTTTATGATAGATTGAGTTCAACTAATCCAAATACTAATGAACTCCCACTCAAAAAGGACATCCCACGTGTCATTTTGGTAATTACATGAACCAAATCCACTACACCAAGTCCGATCATCACATGAGTCGGTGTAGCTTCAAAGGCGAGCATCTATATGGGGATCATATCAACTATATGACTCATGCTTAACCTTTCGGTCCGTGTTCTGAGGCCATGTCTGTACATGCTAGGCTCGTCAAGTTAGAACCTTAGTATTCACGTGTGTAAAACTGTCTTACACCCGTTGTATGAAAGCGTAGAGTCGAGAACACCCGATCATCACGTGATGCCTCAAAACACGATCCACAAAACGGTGCATACTTAAGGAAGAACACATTTTATCTTGATATCTAAATGAGGGATCATCTTATAATGCTACCAAAAGCGCTAAACTAGCAATATAAGATGCTAACATCTAATGTGTGAAGTGAGGTGATATGGTCCATGCATTTGATCTCTATCATTTGCATCGTGGTATGATCTCTATCATTCCTTTGTGTGTAAGGCCAAGGTCTATGGAACTTACACGTTAAGTGAGTTGTAAGAGTATCTATCATACATCTACTTACAACAATACCATATCAAGACACTAGCCCAGCAACGATCTAAACTAGACGCCTCTAATTTATCAATTGCAAGTTTTACGTGGCTTAGGGCTTTCGGAGATAGAACCGGTCTTACCTACGAACATGAACCACAACAAGGATAACCAAGTTATTAGCAACTCGTTGTAAATCAGATATTGACTATAGTAGAGAGACACCCGCTAGCCACTTATGCAAAACTAGTTGCATGTCACGTGGAACCGGTCTCATGTACGATGACATGTAAGGTTGGTCCGGGCCGCTTCATCCCACTATGCCACCAATATCCAAAGTACATAGAAGATGCAATAACATGATCATCATCGCCCACATATAAACATATGTGTACTACCCGTGCAAAGCACCTACGCATAGATCAGACTCTGATACGACTATTGGGTCCGCAGCATAGAAAACAAAAAATTTCCTACGATGAGAACTATACGACAAGATCTATCTACTAGATAAAGAGCAACGGGTGGACATACATCCATGGAGAACTTACCCTCGAAGACAACGAGTTTTGTTAACGAGTAGAAACTCGTGGTTGATGTAGTCGTACGCTTGCCGATCTCAAGATCGTGTGGAAGTCCGAGCGCCGCAAATCAGCAGCGCATCCGTCCTCGCACACACGTTCAAGCCACCGGACAACCTCCACCTCCTCGCTCCAGCGAATCAGCGGAAGCAGCAACTCCTTCCAGACACAAGGCCACCGGGAACATGTATCTCGCTAATCCGAGACCATGGGGAAATATCTAGAGGGGGAGAGAGATCCTTCACGAGGAGGTGTGGTTTGTGAGAGGGGAGAGGGGGGCTTTATATAGGAGGGAGGGAGACCCCTCCCCTCCCATAGCCGGCGCATGAGGGGGGGACTCCTCCCCTCCTTCATTCATGTGGTGAACCTCCACTCACATAAACATGGCCTCCACCCAAAATCCCACTCACATGTATTTAATTTCCACTAAATTAAATGCAACTCTCAATTAATAAAACTCTTTTTTTTTCAGAATTTTGCTAATTACTTTAATTAACAAACATTCACATAAAACCCCTTGCAACATTTCAATATCACATGCAGAATCATTTTTTGCAATTTCACCCGAAACAATTCCGGTTTCTATCAAAACAATTCCTGTTTCTATCGAAACATTTCCTGCGCTTTGCAAACCTTTTGTCTGGAACATATGTGCTCCTAAATGGTGTCCGGCAACCCTTAAGTGTGTCACCCTACGGTTCGTGAATAATGCAGACATGATTGAGACTCCTCTCAGATCAATAATCAGAAGCGGGACTTGGAGATCCATACTAACTCCTGCATATTCAACGATGACTTCTGTGATCGTGAGAACCTTTAACGTCAGCAATTTAATCCCTTTGGCTCATGATATAATACATGTCCGAGATTCGATCATCGGTATCCAAATACCTAGTTTGATCTCGTTACCGACATGCACTCTTTTCTCGTTTCCGTGATATAACATTTTAGTGATCACATCACTTGCTTGCAAGCTATCTTAATGTGATATCACCGAGAGGACCCAGAGTATATCTATCCATCATCGGGATTGACAAATTCCACTCTTGATCCATGAGCCTCAACATAACACCTTCATAGCACTGAACCCACATTTATGATCACCCTGTTATGGTGTGATGTTTGATGTTATCAAGATACTCTTCCGGTGTTAGCAATTAACATGATCTCATGGTCTAAGGACTAAGACTACTTTGTATGATGTTATAGCAATATAAACATAATGACTTGATCGTAATGCTATACTTCGGATGAATGTTCATCACATCATTTCACAAATGTTGTGACCTTGTTATTAACAACATCCAATGTCCATGATCAGGAAACCTTAATCATCTTGTTAATCAACAAGCTAGTCTATAAGAGAGGCATAACTAGGAATCCTTTTGTTTATTAAACACACATGTATTGATGTTTCCTATCAATATAATTATAGCATGCAAAATAAACATCTATCATATATAAGAAATACATAATAACAACTTTATTATTGGCTCTCAGGGCATATTTCCTTCACATCCCAGTTACAGAGTCGGCCACTAGGGCCACTGGGGAGAAAGCACCCCACCACCTTTGGTAGCGGGGCCCACCGCTACCGTGGTAAAGGCCTGCGACAGACGAGAGCAGCCAGAGGAGTCAGGGCTGGCGGCTCTAGGTCTCTCATGGCGTCCCCGGGAGCGACGCGAGGAGAGTAGGTCGTATTTTCCGTCCAGATAAAAATCGGATAAAGACATGGAGAATATAACTGCAACTAAAATTACTTTGATCTGTATATAAGGAAATTATAATCTACTATACTTGTACATTTTATACGACTCTTGGGTAAATCCAAGCAGTGTTATCTTCTTGGGGTCCGGAGAATCTCTGTGCTCTGTGACAGATTTTGAATACGCAACGGCGCAGGCCCTGTACGGCCTCCGGTTAGAGTAATTTTACGAGGCACAGGAGGATCCACGTCCACCTCACCACCCGTGGCGTTGTTCGTCGTGGCGTGGGGACTTGGGGAGGCGGGGAGCCCTGGTTGGTCCTGTGCCCTCCAACTGAACAGCGGGAGCAGAGGAATCCCATATCTCTCTCCCCGGGATCGATGTGAACAGCATCTGCATCTTATTCTTTTCGAAGTTCAACTTTTACTGCAGTACTACGTAGCAGTTGTTGTTGGTACGTACAGAGTACGTAAGTACGTTCAAATAAACTATAACCGTTCTTTCAGATTTGTTACTGAGGGTGTGCGTATTTGTAATCTTAAAAGGAAAAAAATAAATAGGTTTTCTCCATTTCAAAATATCAAGGCTGAGAGTATCGTTTATCGTTAACTTCTCGGTCGCCTGAAATTAGTGATTTTTGGGTGTATCGTCCGATTTATCGACTGATAAATTGATTAGTCGGTTTATCAGTCATCCAACGATAAGCGATAAATTAGCGTATCGGCAGATTTTTTGAACAAAATATAAAGCATATAAATTTGTCCTATGTAAAATATTTAAATTTGGATACTCATGAAATATGTTCTCGTATTGTATCTACTGATAATATCTATGTTGATATGTGTGCGGTGAGAAGCCTTTCCTTTCAAAAAAAATCAAAACGGAGTTGCTGGCTCCCGTTTTCTTTTGGATTTATCAAAAAAAAATCCTACATATCTATCTACTAATTTACGTAGTGGTACGTTCGTCAGCGGAGGGAAATTTCGTCTGCCCTTAAATTACGGTTTTGCCCCTGACTGTTTGCTGAAATTACACCACTTGCCACCGCAAAGTCAACAACTGGACTGTTCCACCCGCGCCCATGGCTCCCGGCACCCTCCCCGCTCCTCCGTGTCGATCTCAAGCCCCGACGGGTCCAAGTGGTGGTCGACCAGCGGCGGGTCCAAGTGGCAGGGACGAAGCAGGATGGCCCGGATCTAGGGGGAGGGGGAGATCGGAGGCGGAAGGTTCCGTTCCCCAAGCCAGATGAGGGAGGCGACGCCGATTGCTAGAGATCGATGGGTGGCCGATGATGGGGAAGGCCCTGCTGAGACTCATCCCGCACATCGCAGCTGCAGCGCCTGCGGACGAGCTTGCTACCCACGAACACCGAGGAAGAGCGGTGGCGCCTATGGGAGATGCAAAGCCGACGGCGACTAGAGGCCCGCCGGAAGATGCTCGGAAGGAGGAGCTCGGTGGGATAGTCATCGGTGCTGGGGAAGTCATCTAATAGAGGGTGCCAGAGGGAGGCACACTGGCATCTAGATCCAGGCTGCACGCCTCCCTCGAGATATCATCACGGGAGGGGGACGGACATGATCGACGGGCCGGAGGAGAGAGACGTCCATGAGGGGGAGGGCTGACAGAGGGGAGAGGGAGGAAGGGGAGGCGGCCTGAAAGGCCAGAGGTGAGGATGGCCGGAGGGGAGGAGCTGGTGGGCGTGGTGTTCCTCATCAAGAACGAATTTGCCGGCTTGGATGAGAAATCAGCGCGTCGGCCGTGCTATACGGGCTAGGTGAGTTAAACTGCAGGTTCTTGCTGTGTTTTCTTAATCTCATGTGACAGCAACAGTGCCACACCGTGTTATTGTTTTGGTATTAGCTAGCTTCCCAACAAGTAGATTCCTATCTCTTATGAATTGTCCTTCAAATTTCTAAATTATATTCTGTGTGACTTTGTGTATTTGTCATACTTCTGATGGTTGTGTATTTGTCATTCTTCTGAATACAAATAAAATATTGGTTGTGTATTTGTCATACTTGTGAATACAAATAAAATACCATTCAAAAAAAAGTATTCATGGATATATATATATATATATATATATATATATATATATATATATATGTGGAGAAGAAACACTAGATATTCAGCAGTACAACTATTTAGTACAAATAGTTTACTTATAGTCAGCTCGGACGAGCATGTAAAAAAAGTCAGCTCGCACAGAACACTTCCATGTAAAACGAGAATGTATATATATGACTGAAAATAATTATTACTAACTCAGTCAAAGGGTGAATTCGTCCTGTAAAAAGTTTTAAAAATAAATAATGACCGATAATGCGCTTGTTTTTTATTTGGTAGTTTAGTGGCACTACACAACTTCGACTCTGCATAGACATGCAATAATACTACACTGCTCAATATGTCAAGAAGACAACATAATTGTTGCAATAAATGAGTCAAAATGTCAAGAAAATAACATAATTATTGCGAAAAATGAGGGGTCGACAGGTCCACAATCGAGGTGGACATGTTGCGTGGAGGACTACGAGGAAGGGAAGGGCCAGAGTTCTATGCTGGTGGAAGGTGAAGGATTGGAGGCAACGAGGATGGAGTTAATTTTTGATGAGGAAATTCTCTCAGCGTTGGTGGGACAAGCGGGACGGGTCAATAGGGTGCCCTTCGCATGGGTGTGAGTGTTTTATATGGTACGAATTTAATAGCGTTGACTAAGAAATATTAGCCCGTAGCAACGCACCGGCTCTTTGCTAGTAGATATTAATGTACTCTATCCAATACACAAAGTATTACCCTGAGATACCTTGTATTGTGGGCTCAACAAAAATGACAAAATCTGACAGATTTTGATGGTTTTGCAATTAGGCACTGTTCACTTTCCCATACGTCATATTTTGATTTTTTTTGTACAACCCTATACAAAGTATTTCGGGATGAGTCTTTGTGTATTAGATAGAGTACATTAATATCTACTTCAATTATTTTTGTGATCTTTTTGAAACTTCAAACTGACATTTTTGAAAGATTCAAAAAAAACAGGGGCCATGTAGCCCGAACTCCAAAAATGTGTACTCGCTTCCTTTAGCTATTTGTGTAGGAACAAATCAATCAAGTTTTTATTAGAACAGAACAACAAAATTGGTCTGTCCAGTTAAGCATTGGGGAGCTGATTCCCCCGCAAAAAAAAAGCATTGGGGAGCTGATTGATCAAACAAGCTGGTGCCAGAGCTCTAAAGTTGCGCATGCTTATCCATTTTGTTTGATTTTTTTTACTTCTTCCGACCCAAATTAGTTGACTTGGTTTTGTCTAGATTCGAATGTATCTAGCACTAAAACAAGTCTAGATATATGCAAATCTAGATAAATCTAAGTCAACTAATTTGGGTCGGAGGGACTATGTGCTTTGGCTCAAACGAGCTGGTGCCAGAGCTCAAAAGGAGCTGCTGCCAGAGCTCTAAACATTTGAAGTTGTCACTTCAACTACCCGCACAGAAAGAAGATGTCGAGAGTTCTTTATCAGAAAATAGAAGACCCCAATTCAAAAAAAAGGAAAGTAAAAAGAGAATAGAATACCTAAAAAGTTCTGGTGAGGTAGCTTATAATGTTGCAAGTGTAGAAGAGTTCTAGAAAAAAAATACAAAAGGTTAATATGGCGGATCAGATTATAAAAAGTAATAATCTCATACAAAAACTAAATTTAGTCAAATAAATTGCACTATATATTACCTTCCATTAAGTAAATTCCATAAGATATTAGAATAGTCTTAGAGATTGCATTGGTCTATGTTTAGTTGGTGTGTGATATGTTAGAAATGTATCTATTAACTTTGAAGTTTGTTGTGTTAATATCTCATGTATTTGCATCATATCATGAATTATCACCACTGTATTTAATTATTTATGGGGTTTTCCACGAGATCCCCTTTCTTTGGTTTATAACTCTAGGAATCATGAACCCTTATTTTTCATATTTATTACATGAACATTCTGGACCTCAAACACACCCAAGATTTTTGGCAAGTATTTTTTGTGGAATAGAAAACTTGAAGATCAAGAAATACTCGAGAGGAAACTCAAGTTTCTAGGACCCACCCTCCATGTTCCAAGAGGGAGGTCTTCCCCTCAGCCATCTGATTGCTTTTGTTATTTTTCGTACTCTTTGGGTTTGACTATACTCGACTATATATATGCTTCCCTTCCCAACTTCTAGATAGTGACGACACCACCACCAATACACTAAAGTAGCAACATAAACTCCGCCACTGAGAAATATTGGAGGGGGAAACACCGCCAGGACACTCCCTGTTGCACCTCCGACCTCTCCAATGTCTTCACAATCAGCGTCATGATGAGAACGGAGCAATCACCTATGGACTACAGATTTGTGGTAGTACTTGATCTCTCTTTCTCTGTGTGCTATCATGTTTGGAACCATATGAGTTCCCTACATAATATTATGGACATATTTCTAATTCCTTATGGCAGATCTTTTGATATAGATGAGTTACGAGATGCAATTTTAGTATGTGATATATTTGTATATGCATACCATTACCTCCTTCTTTTATACATGTTTTGATCAAACTAATATACTACGCTAGAGGGGAAATGTGCATGTGTGTGTTAGTTGAAGTAGACTTTTAGTATAGCACTTGGACAATGATAGAAAATTTGGGGGATGTTATGGATTTTACCTTTCTTGTTCTACCTCACTAGGGTCATGGGATGGGATCCACTAGAATACCGCTTAGTGACAATTATATTGTCCATGTTTGTTCTAATCAAACACATAAGTCCATCCGGAATCATGTCACCGCTTAAGGCAATACTTTCTGTTATCACTTAAAATTGTCACCACTTAATTCTAAGCATGCGAAAAACCCACTTTCTTAGGGGGGAGTACTAGTGAGATTTGTTACATCATCTCTCTAGTAGGACCTGGTGTCCATGGAAATGCGAATCAAACACTACTTAAAAGTTCCAGAACATTTATCTTGTCTCGCAGAGCTTATTTTGTGCCACCATGTTTATGATAGAAAGGTCAAGTGAACCCATGAACCCCGGTTCACCTTTGTCATAAGAAAGTACTTTTACACTATTTCACGCCCTTCTATATTTTTAATTATTAAATATTCTAAAAATACAAAAACAAATAATTGCATTTTTATCTACAGTTGTATTGTTTTCATCTCATTCTAATTCACGGTTGAGTCCCACAACTACCACGGCTTAGTTGGGGACACAAGACAACTTATTATTCAAAGATATTGCTTCAAGAGGGAGAGGACGAACTTGGGAGTCCTTGACTTTGATAAGTAACCATGATTCATTCTTGTGGGGAAAGAGTCGCTTTCTATAACACTTTGTGCTTGGATTCCAATAAATCAGTATATGTTGCATGTTTCCATCAGTATGTATAGGGAGCCTGACCAAAACAAAGGTGAGTGCCAAAAGTTGCTCTATTACGAATAGCTATCAGCTTTGAATCTAATATATGTATGGTTCATGCCAATACCCTACCAATTTTTTCCTACCATTTGCTAGCCAAACAATGGGCTAGGTATTCCTTGGCCCATTGTTAACCAAAATTTGGTAATTAAAGGGGATGTAAGGTAGTTCGACAACTTTCATAGACAACCAAAATTTTGTAACCAAGTAGGGGGTCAAGATATCACATACTGCCAAAAAAATTGGAAAGGCGCATTTGGGGACCGACCTAACATACCCGATGCAAGCTTGCCATTTTTTTCAGAGAAATCATTTAATATTCAACCCTACTTTGTCCAGCTACTAGAGACGAGTGGACTTCAGACCTAAATTTATCCCTTCTTCTTTCATATTTTATTACTTTTTCTAAATTTTTAGATTTGCTGTTTACACACTACTGCAAAACAAACCATTACAAACACCCCAAAAGTCCATACTCTAGAATGTTTTTGGTAATGTTTAGCACCACTTGTGTATGGACTCGAGGATTGTTACTTGATGAGTGCAAATATTATGCATAATTAAGCATACAATTTTTTTATATTGTCACTCGTCACATGCAATATCTAGCTACAACTATGTCCATTATGCATGATTACTAGTTCTCATTCATTATCCTATGGAATTTTCACAACTACTAGTTTTAGTAGGATTTTATTACTTTTCCTTATCTTTGACTTGTGTGTAGGTTCTATGGACAATCATGGAAAGGAGCCAAGAGGATTCAATATGGAGAAGTTACAGGCGTCAGACTCAGCCATATGAGATGTGGAAAAGTCATATTTTTTTCATCATATTATATTTCTGATATAATACCATGATATTGTATCCCTCGTCGATACAAATCAAATGAGCGAAAGAACATCTCAATCGAAGTCCGTTTGAAAAAATGGCAGCCAAAATACCGCAGAGACAGAGGGTTTAACGACCTGCATTACGGACAGAGCCCGCCCGTACCATATGGTCATACATCCCTCCGTTGGCCACATTTCATTAAACAGAACAACATTTGTGAAGGCCTGATGGGCATATTTGGCCTCGAGCTCCGTCGGTTCGTGAAACCAACCTCCAAAATACCCATTTAAAGAGGGGAACCCTAGCCGCCTCTCCATGAATCCATCCACGCCTTGGGGGCAGAGCCCTGCCACTCTGCCACCTCCATAGCTTCCACCCACAAGATCTTCACCACCATACCACTCAAGAGGAAGAGGATACTTGCATCTTGAAGGGCTACACATCGATCTTCATCATCATCTTCATGAACAACATCTCCAACTTCGATTCCCTTTGTTTACTTTGTTGTAATCACAATTCTATTGTGGATTTGCACTTGTATTCAGTTGTACCTTCATGTATCATCCATATTACTGCAATGATGTTGATCCCCTTCATGTATGAGTAGTTGCCTTGTTCTTGGGGAGAGATGGAGAAACCCTAGTATTATTATGCATTGAAATAAAGATGATCCATAACTTTGGTCCTTGATCTATTGATTTATGATATTGTGTTAGATCTCTCTCTTTAGATGGTATGTGAAGTCGACCACATAGAATTTGCCTTTGGGACTAAAGAGAGGGAACTATCCTTGGGATGTGTATGGGAGTATGTCTAGTGATATTTTGTGACTGTAAGCATTCGTTTATAACCTACACGGTCAAAGAGGGATTACGAGAGATTAACTAAGCTGATTACGATATCCATGGGGAAACCCTTAATTGTGGTGGTCTGTAGAATTGGTTTGCTCACAGGCATCGTAGTGGTTATTTAGAGGTGGACTCAATACTTTACTCGTAGAAGCGGTTGCTCACGGGACTTGTAGTGAACATCTTATTATGGAGCTCTCTCCACACTTGTCACGACGAAAGATATAGGTTATCCTAATCATACATAATTCTCCCATGCTATTGGTGAATCCTACACTCCTTGAGAACCCCCCAATCACATCACTCCAACACTTCATAAACACTCTCTTGCTTTAGTTTACTTTTGTTATTTACTTTGTCACTAGATACTTTAAATATCTCTTGTTTACTATTATTTTAGTAACATATAGTGTAGACTATTTCCAAACACGTATTTTGGTGCGAACTTGGCCTCACTAACAACGTGGCTATGGGATTGTGTTGTTTCCATCTGAAAACCTTTCAAGGGATGAAATTTATAAATAATATTTGTTGTACAAGTACTGCAATAACCCTGGTTGATGCAGGAAACCTAGTGATCGAATTGGCGCCATTGTTAGGGAGCATAGTGCTTGGTTATTTCCTACCCACTCGCACATAATTTATTTTCTTTTGTTGCTATTATCTTACTACTTTTGTATATATTGAAAAGAACAATACAATTATTAAACAAAAAGCTATAAAATCTTTTGCTGCTAATCATGTCTTCCGAGATTACTCTTCTTGAACAGATGAATCTAGCAATGGAGGAGACAAAGTTCGAAACTTTTGGATATTATGTTACGAGGAAAACGACATTAGAAGAGTGGTTTAAATGGTTGAATGCTTATTCCTCCATATTATGTGCCTAATACAAGTTTGTTTGTGGAAATTGCGGATCCATAGATCATATTAATTATCAGTGTGAGCGTAGCATTGATACCACACTAGCATCTTACAATAAAAGTAATGAATGCTTTGTTGATGTGGAGGATTTAGAATATGTTCTTTCTACTGGTGGTTGTGAGTCACTAGCTCACATGAGAAATATAAATGAAAAAGATAAAGCACTAGATAGAATCTATGGAGTAGTACATCATATATACTCTTATTTTTATGATAACTTTAGTAGTAATGCATTATTGACCACTTATATTGTGGAAGAGACTAACATTTTGCAGGACTCATAAAAGAAAGAAGAAAAGGATGTACACCATAGTGAACATACTACTTCCGCTGGTATGTATTTGTTTAACTTGTATGATCTATTAGATGGTTGTGCAAAATCATTTTGTAATTCATATTATGATATTTTTAATAAATGTTTGGTAATTGGTCACCTTAGTTTTCAATGTTTCATTACTCTTGAAGAATCTCTAGTATCTTACACTAGATTTGAAGTCTTAGATTTTTTGGTTTATAAAGGTGTCCATGATCTACTCTTAATAAAATCCATTATGAGTATGAGTAGTGAGAGTATGCTTCACATGAAACTTACCAATTTGTTACCAATGTTACAATCTTATTGCCAAGAACGTCTTAGTGATAATTCACTTATGGTAGAGAGTAAGGCACGGTTTAAAACCGTAGTGCCCGAAGATAACCATTTGTAGGAACCGCAAGATAAAGAGGAGGAGCAGCAAAAAGGTGAGGTTGACAAAGAGCGGCCTACAAATACTGTATTTTTTTATGATGCCCCTCTCTCTAGTAATGATTCTTATAATGCTAAAACTGATTATGATTAATCCGTGGAGGCTTTTTGCCTAAACACTCATGAGTAGAGCATTACTAATGATGAACTAGAGATAGAACCTTGCTATGAATCTTTCGATGCTAATGTGCAGGGACCTGATTTACTCCCAGTTGCAAAGGAAAAATACTATGAAGTGTTCCCCTACAATGGTAACCAAGTGTCAACACCCGGGTTTTTAATCCCAGATGCCTGTTATGCCATACATCGCAATCCCAAGATTACCATTTTTGTGAGACATAACAGATTGGATATCACAGTACATCATCCCTTACAAACCATAATAAGGTCTTACACAAATAAAGGATCTCATAATCCAATCTTAATACAAACAAGTAGCGGAATAAATAGCGTAGCGGTGGGCTCCATCTTCAATGTCACAGGCAATGCTGACGATGGGAGATGATCTTAGTTGTCGTAGCCGTCCTGCTATCCTTCTTCCGGATAGTCCTCCTCATAGTCTGGCCACGGGAATAGCCAGGGACAAAGCCATGAGTACTCTTTAAGTACTCGCAAACTATCACTAACAAGTAAGGTAGTTCTAGTAGGAATGCTAAACTCTAAGTTTGTTTGCAAAGTTAAGTTTGAAACCTAAGCTGAGTTCAGAAACAAAGAAAGATAAAGTAAAGTTCTAAATCACCTAAGTGGGAACTTAGTTTTCATAGTCACAACCATGTTGTGGTCACATCATTTCATAAGTCATTTTGAAAACATCTGACGACGGAACAGTATGGCCACTCCAACTGTCCATGACCGCGGACGCGGCTATTCGAATAGTTTGACACTCTGCAGAGGTGGTACACTTTCACCACAAAATTCGATACATCTGTCAGGGATAACCCTGAATCATCATACTTAGCATGCGGATAATCAATCATAACCTTTCCTTTACACACTCTAGTATAAGCAACTCTACTATGAGCTTGGCCTCCCAGCCATGGCCATCTGCCATCCTGGGCACTGCATAGGTGGACAACATTAAGAGGTAGCCTCAGCTCAAACCTCCTCCGCGAGGGAACCCATACTAATGCATATAAACTTCCGGCTAAGCCCTACCCAATTCAGGTATTGTGGTTATACGGTAAAATTGGAATGGTATCGCATCCGAACCCAACCATCAATTTTTATAAAGGGCTAAGGCTCATGCCTCGACCTTTTCATCATCATAAACCATTTGTGTTTCTCAACACATGTCAAAACATTTTAATAGAATGACTCATCATTCCAAGGTTTTCATAAGCATTTTCACCAAGTATTCCCATCTAGAGTGATCAAGTTTTTGGTTTAGCTCTAACCACTAAGTTAAGAGTGTACAGTAAGGTGGGATGCTAATCTCAATCTCATGCCATAGAATGACATCTAGTATAGGCCAATTTTTATACTCGTTATGCTATCTATACTACTTTCTAAAATCTCACAAAGCATTACTCGAAGTAAAGAAACTTTGATCAAGCAAAAGTAAAACTTGTAAGTAAAACTTGGGATGGGTATAAATCAAGAGGTATAACCAAAGCAAGCCTAATGCATCTTGCTTAGGTTATCTTGTATAATTCTAGCTTGCTAACAATATCTTACAAGTGTTAGCTTGCAAGGGGCTAACTTGCTTAGTAGTGATGGCTTGCCTTGATTGGTGCAGTGGTTGAAATTCTCCTCGTCTTCTTCAGGGTAGAACTCCTCCTCCTCGTAGACTTGGTCGGTACTATCGTCTATACAAAATTACGGGATACAAAATCGCCAAAAAATACTTAACTAGTCTATTTAGCATACTAAGGCACACACTTGATGATCTAGCATCATCACATTCATCACAAGATTTAATGAACTAGTTTCATTTATTTTATTTGAGAAAAGTAATTTCTACTCATTGAAATTAATTAAGATTTAATATTCTCCAATTAAAATATGGGATCATGTGGACACATGTCATCACCACATATTCTAATACATGGGAATATGATTTAAATATTGGATCATATTTCAATAAGTTTAAGTTTATTATTTAAATGATTTAAAGTGACTAGAAATGCCTATATAGCATTATTTTGGTACTAGTCCAAAGTCACTGCATGCAAACCTAAATATTATTACATATTCAGATAGGTATTATCAAATGTGATTTTTGAGAGTTGGAATCAACTCAAAAACTATTATGGTTGATTTTTGTAAAATGTTTGAATGTAGAAAAATCTCTGTTTTGTTATTTTTGCTATATGTGACATCTAACTCCAATTGATTTAAATCCAACGGGCTTGGATTGAGATTTCAATTATCTTTCCAACAAAATTTGAATCATGCATTTTGGTTAAGTGAATCTCTCTGAAATGATTTTTAAACTAGTGGACAGAACCTAGTTTAAACTTAATTAGAAAAACATTCATTTGAATTTTAGGGCCAGCGCGGGAAACTAAACGGGCCGGCCTAGTGACGCTCCGTGGCATAGAGGGCGACTGGCAGGCTGGTCCCGCATGTCAGCGGCACCTAAAACCTGAAACGGTATGGGGTAATCTAGGCGTTACGATTAGAACAGAGATCAACGGTTGTGGTTCATCGTCGACGACGAACAGGTCACCGGCGAGAACGAACCCTAGCGGCTCGGTGGGGGTGCATTGGGGATTACTAGGGCTCCAGCTAAGCGTGGCGATGGGGGCGATCAAACTGGTGGACGATGGCGGTCTCAGGCGTGGTCGCGGCGGCTCCTGAGGTGGTCGCAATCAACTGGGCCCTTCTCCTCCAGTAGCGGCCAGCTCCAGTGGAATTCTGGCGACTGCGAGCTCGAGCGGCTCCGGGGAGAAGTGGGGAAGGCTTAGTGGCGAGAAGGGAGGTGAGTGGTGTGCAGAATTTGGATGGAGGAGGCCTCCTTTTATACTTTTATAAGCTCGACGGTGAGGCAGTGCGGTATGGGCGCGGCTCATCGGAGACGACGGTACAAGCAGCTATGGTCGGGGCTGAGCTAGGCGGACGGTGCACGGTCTGCTGGTGGTCATCTACATCATAATGGCGTGGCTAGGGGTGGTGGCAATTGGTCGGGCATGTCCACGCTCTGGGCGGAGGTAGTGAGTGTTCGATGCAGCGCACGGTGGCTGTTGGTCGCGTGACAGGAAATGGGCATGTCCGGGCGATTGCTAGAGTCATGGTGGAGCGGTGAGCGTGGGCTACGGTCGAGGGGCGGCGTGTGCTGCCTTGTCGGGCGCGTCGCACTCGTGCGTGCTCGGCATGGCATAGAGGCGGCAGGCACGGTCGTGCCTCGGTGGTCTAGTGCCTGGCTGGGCTTGGGGAAACGACAGGGGCGGCAGTGTGGTTTGGCCTACCTCCTAGACACAGCGAGAGGGGGAGGGGCGGTCGGCTGGGAGCTGTCCATGCTCGACTAGCGAGCATGGCGCTCAGGTGGCGTGACACTGCTGCAAACGGCTAAGGGGTAGCCCCTTGATGGCATGGTTGGCACTAGGGAGACAATGGGAGAGGATTTATGCCTTAGTGGCATTGGATCACTGCTCTAAAACAGTAATAGTTAGGCAGTTAGTTCCGTGCTCACTAAGTGTTCGACACAATGGCCGCAAGAGACTTTTATTTGAATTTTGAGAAGATTTTTGGTGGGTGCTTTGATCTTATGATTGGTAGACTGTGGTTGCTTGGGACGGTTAAGTGGAGTTCATTTGAGTGGTTTTTGAAAAGGTGGGATCTATGCATATGAAGTGGATTCAAATTTCAAATGCCCCTTAAAATTAGTGGCTAAGGGTTTTTGTAAAATTGTAAAGTGGGCCTTTTTAGATCTTTACTTGTACTAGCAAGGGGTGAAAATAGTTGAGAATGTTTCTGTTTGAAATTGACTTCTAGGAACACCTAAAGTGACCTAGTGGGTTAAAATGGCCAAAGTGACCATTTGGTCTTTTTTATTCTTATTTGATTTCTTTTTCTTTGGATTTTGTTTTTGAATGATCTAGATGATGTGGCATTCATATTTGAATCATTTTACAACCATTATAACAAACAAACATGGCATTTTCAAACAATTCTATATTAATGCAACACACATGCATTCATACTTGTTTTTAATACCAAAAGTTTTTCTTAACCCTAAATTGGGTGATTTGAACTTGATTAACCTTGATTAAAGTTTTGGGATGTTACAAACCTTCCCCCTTAAACAAAATCTCGTCCCGAGATTTAAGAAAAACTAGGAACTAAAGAGATCTAGAAACTCAGTCCTAATGTAATCTTCTCGCTCCTAGGTGGCTTCTTCTTTGGTGTGGTTGCTCCATTGGATCTTGAGAAATTTGATACTTCGGGTCCTGGTGGTTCTGAAGGCTTCTTCCAAGATACGGATGGGCACTTCATGATACGTCAGATCATTGTTGATATCAATGACTCAGTGATCGATGTTCTTTAACACTTCGGTCTTCTCCGGCACTTCCAAGCATTTGCGAAGTAATGAGATATGGAACACATTATGGATGGCTGACATCTCTTCTGGTAGTTCCAGCTGATACGATACTTCTCCTCGACGATTCAGAATTTGGAAGGGTCCGATATATCTGGGGGCTAACTTTCCTTTCAAACTAAAACATTGTGTTCCCTTCAACGGTGAAACCTTGAGATACACAAAATCTCCGACATTGAAAGTTAGGTCTCTACGTCTCTTGTCAGCATAACTCTTTTGTCTAGATTGGGTGGTCTTGAGGTGCTCATGGACTTTGTGAACCTTCTCTTCGGCTTCTCGTAGGATGTCGGGTCCAAAAATCTGAATCTCTCCTACTTGCGACCAATTCAAAGGGGTATGACACTTCTTCCATATAAGAACTCAAATGGGACCATTTGCAAACTACTTGATAACTGTTGTTGTATGAGAATTCTGTGAAAGGCAGACAATCTTCCCATTTTGATCCATACTCTAACACACAAGCTCTCAACATATCTTCTAAGATTTGGTTGACTCTTTCTGTCTGTCCGTCGGTCTGCGGGTGATAAGTTGTGCTGAAATTCAACTTGGTTCCTAATCCTTCTTGGACTTTCTGCCAAAATCTCGAGGTAAATTGGGTTCCTCGATCCGACACTATGGTCTTGGGGGTTCCATGCAAACTAACAATTCTGGCAATATACAGCTCTACTAGCTTCGAACTCTGGTAGGTTGCCTTGATAGGTATAAAATGGGCTACCTTGGACAGTCTATCAATGATGACCCAGATTGAGTCATTTCCCCTACTAGAAGTAGGCAAACCGGTGATAAAGTCCATTCCAACGGAATCCCATTTCCATTCCGAAATCTGCAATGGTTGCAATAGTCCTGCAGGTCTCTGATGTTCCGCTTTGACTCTTTGACATATATCACACTTGGCGATGTAGCTTCCGATTTCTCTCTTCATCTTATGCCACCAAAATTGCTCCTTCAAATCCTGATACATCTTTGTTCCTCCGGGGTGGATAGAATAAATAGTATCATGAGCTTCTTGCATGATAACTTGCTTCAGCTCCGAATCTGCTGGCACACAGATACGTCCTTTGTACCACATAACTCCTTCTTCATCTTCAGTGAATCTCGGTACCTTTCCTGTACCAATACGACGCTTGATTCGATCGATACTTGCATTTCCCTTCTGGGCTTCCTTGATCTGACTAATCAAAGTGGGTTGAAGTTCAATGCTAGTTAAAAATCCTTTGCTAACTAGCTCAGTTCTAAACTGCTCCAACTCTTCATGCTAAGAGCTTTCTTTAATCATGGTGTTTAACCTACACGGCAATCTTCTAAGAGCATCTCCTACCACATTGGCTTTGCCAGGGTGATAGTGAATGTCAAGGTCATAATCCTTGATCAACTCTATCCATCTCCTTTGCCTCATATTCAGCTCCTTCTGAGTGAAAATATACTTCAAGTTCTTGTGATCTGAATAAATCTCACAGCGATTACCCATAAGGTAATGATGCCATGTCTTCAAATCTAAGACTACAACTGCTAGTTCAAGATCATGAGTGGGGTAGTTTTGCTCATGCTGCTTCAGTTGTCGAGATAAATGACTTTGCCTTCTTGCACCAACACACATCCGAGACCAATCTTGGATGCATCACAATACACATCAAAAGGCTTCTTGATATCTGGCATAAACAATATTGGGGCTAAAATCAATCTCTTCTTGAGCTCTTGAAAACTTGCTTCACATTTGTCGGTCCATTCAAACTTTTTGTCCTTCTTCAACAATTGGGTCATGGGCCTTGCGATGATCGAAAATACTTCTACAAACTTGCGGTAATATCCCGCTAATCTGAGAAATGCACGGACTTGGGTTTGAGTGGTTGGGGCTTCCTATTCTTTAACATCTTTGATCTTGGCAGGATCAACAGCTACTCCTCCTGCCGACACAATATGTCCGAGGAATCCTACTTCTTTCAGCCAGAACTCACATTTGCTGAACTTGGCATACAACAGATGCTCTCTAAGGGTTTCAAGGATGGTTCTCAGGTGTTGCTCATGGTCTTCTTCTGACTTGGAGTAGATAAGAATATCGTCGATAAACACAACGACAAACTTATCCAGAAAGTTCATAAAGATCTTATTCATGAGATTCATGAAATAAGCGGGAGCATTGGTTAATCCAAAAGACATGACCGTATACTCATACAATCCATATCTGGTGGTAAAGGCGGTCTTTGGAATATCCATTGCACGAATCTTGAGTTGATGCTAACCAGTCCTAAGATTAATCTTAGAGAACACTCTGGCACCAGTCAACTGATCAAACAGATCCTCTATCTTTGGCAATGGGTACTTGTTCTTGATGATGACATCATTCAGCTTCCGGTAATCTGTGCACAAACGGTTGCCTCCATCTTTCTTGTCGACAAACAAAACGGGCGATCTCCATGGTGATGCGCTTGGTTGAATCAAGCCTTTCTCCAGCATAGCATCAAGTTGCTTCTTCAGCTCCACTAACTTTGATGGTTTCATGCTATACGGTCTCTCAGCTATGGGTCCGGTTCCTGGAATTAGTTCAATAATGAACTCAATATCCCGATCTGGGGGCATACCGGGTAATTCATCTGGGAATATGTCGGGGTATTCACAGACTAATCTGACTTGGTCTATGGTTGGTAGGGCTAGACTCTTGTTGCATTTGAATTGACGGGGCACGGTTTCAGATATATGCTCTACTGATACTCTAGAGCTACTGGTCATGGTGATGGATTTCTTGGCACAGTCGATCAATCCTTTATGTTTCGACATCTAATCCATTCCTAGTACTACTTCCAAACCTTTGGTTCCAAGTACTATTAGATTGGCATAAAAATATATCCCATGTATTCTGATAGGCACAGCCTTGCAAATTTTTCTAGCTTTGGTGGTTGAACCAGGTATTTGAACTATCATAACATGCTTCAAGTTGGTTGGTGAATCTTACTAGTGCATGCAAATTCTTCAGTAACAAACGATTGTGATGCTCCAGAATCAAACAACACTCTTGCTAATACTGAGTTAACAGAAAACATGCCCAGCACGACATTTGGCACTTCTTGGGATTCTTCGGTGTTCATGTGGAAGAGACGGCCATTGCGGTTAAGCAAATTCCCGAGGGCGAATCTTCTTCTGGGCTGAAGACGGCGCTGTTGCTGAGCTGGGGCATTCACATTGGCAGTGGAGGCAATATTCTTGGGACACTGATGTCTACGCACTTCTATTCCTGTAGACAGTTATTGGGCCTCCAAGTGCAGAGGTTTGTAGAATAGCAGCAAGTTTCCCTTAAGTGGATCACCTAAGGTTTATCGAACTCAGGGAGGAAGTGGTCAAAGGTATCCCTCTCAAGCAACCCTGCAATCAAGATACAAGAAGTCTCTTGTGTCCCCAACACACCCAATACACTTGTCAGGTGTATAGGTGCACTAGTTCGGCGAAGAGATAGTGAAATACAAGTGGTATGGATATAAGACAACGGTGCCAAAAAGTAGCTTGATGGCGTGGAAGAGACTAAAGGAAAACTGAAATAAAGATGGAAGCAAGCAAACATGTAACAGATCTAGTTGCAAACGGTGTTTCAATGTTTAGAAATAAGGCCTAGGATCATACATTCACTAGTGAACACTCTCATATAATTATCTTCTCTTTATGATACTACTCTGAACTACTCTCCGGTTGGACACTAATCCATGGCAGGGTTATAACAGCACACCTCAAAGTAAGCCTTTCCCATCTAGATAACCCCACACTGTCACCTTGAGCACTAGATGGTTCCAACAAACACCACAATTTCATAAAGACATCCAACTCCAAATATAACTCATAACAAGTATTTGTAATCTCTAGCCTAAGTGCCACCATGGTGTGCACACTGTCACTTTCACACACATGGGGACAACATAAATCTATTAAAGCACTTGAGTAGCAAGGTAGATCTACTTGATTACAAAGCTCATGATCACAATATGATCATGCATAGAGAGAGAGATGAACACATAGCTACCGGTAGAACCCTTAGCCTCGAGGAAGAACTACTCCCTCCTCATCATGGGAATCAGCAACGGCGATGGAGATGGTGGTGGAGATCGATGGAGATGGCTCCGGGGGCACTTCCCCATCCCGGCAGGGTGCCGGAACAGAGACTTTCTGTCCCCCGAATCTCCCCTTCGGTGGCGGCGGTGCTGTGGAACTTTTCGTGGCTGGAGGTTGGATGATTTAGGGTTTTTGCATCGGGAGGCATCTTATAGGCTAAGAGGCAAGGTCGATGGACGGCCAGGGGGCCCACACCACCTGGTGGCATGGCCAGGGCTAGCCCAAGCCACCATATGGTGTGCCCACCTTGGTGCCCTACTCCATCTCTGCTTCGTGTTTCCGTGTTGCTCCGGGAAAAATAGGCGTATTGGCTTTTGTCCCATCCAATCCGAGAATATTGATTTTCTGCCTTTTCTGGAACCAAAAACAGAAGAAAACAGGCAACTGGCACTGTGGCATCTTGTTAATAGGTTAGTCTCAGAAAACATATAAAAATACCTCAAAGTGTTTACAAAGCAAGGCAAAGTAGATACTAAACAAGCATGGAACATCAAAAATTATAGATACGTTTGCAACGTATCAACATCTCCAAGCTTAACTCCTTCTCTTCATCGAGTAGGTAAGTGATAAAAAATAAAGAATAATTTTTGAGGTGACATGCACCATCATAAACTTGATCAAAGTACTTGTAAAACATTGCTAGCTGGGATCATAGTACTTCAACATAG
Organism: Avena insularis; assembly: GCA_023614405.1. Lineage (NCBI taxonomy): Eukaryota > Viridiplantae > Streptophyta > Magnoliopsida > Poales > Poaceae > Avena > Avena insularis. The sequence goes on from CM042694.1 coordinate 524,194,265, forward strand.
CATGAAATATAAAGTTCTAACAATAAGACATAGCAACTATATTGCAACATGAAAAGGCACAAACAAAAGATTCATGAATAACAATGATTTGCAAGACGTTTGTTTGTTTCACATAAAGAAAACATAGCATAGTGGCATTCAGCTTGTCCCTCATAGAGTAGCAAACATAAATGCATAGGACACCTTCAAAGTTCATAAGAGTGACTAGATACAAATAGTTTAAGAACAAGCAATATCAAAGTTATGCATCAATCAACAAGTCTTGGGACAATGCACATAGAACTAAGAATGGCCACTATGCTCTCTCAATATGTGCATAAAGATAGAAGATGGAGACTCAACATAAAAGTAAAAGAAAGGCCTTCTTAGAAGGAAGCAGGGATTCAAGTCTCATAAAGAGCTTCCAAAAATTATGGTACTTATTAGCTTTCAGCTCTCATTGCCCTATCATAAGCATCTTGAAGTGATTAAGTTTAAAGTGAACAAACTATGGAGTATATGCTTGACAAAGTATAAGTTGGAAATCTCATGTCCCTTGAATACGAGGGCCGCTCCTCATGCTACTCAAGTTTAGTCACCGGTAAGTTCTTGTCATAGTAAGTACATGTGTATCATAGAGAACATAGCAGGTACCCCTTGCCCGATGATACGGAAGAATCCACATATCAAAATGACAAGGCAAGCAGACAACGAGCATCTCAGTAATCTTCTTATTTACCATGGGAAAATGGTGCTTTTTTCTCTCTTTCCTCTTTTCTCATATCTCTTTTTTTTCTTTTTTCTCAATATCTGACTCTTTTTTTATAAGAAGAATGCTCCATAGACAACTCATTATGGTTACTCTGCAGGTTTCCACCATGATTAGGCATGGATTAGACCAGCGACCCAGGCATTTCTCTAACACACATACATAACTCCATGGACTTACAAGCTCCCCTTTCATTTCACACTGACGACATCCATAGACAAAAGAGCATGATATCAACTAGGTACAAAGTACAAGTGCAATGTTGAAAGCGTTCCCCATGACAGCATGGTTCTGCTAATCCCCAACATATAAGTGCAAGCATATACAACATAGATGACACAATGGTTCAAGTTTATTATGGGCAAGAAAAGTAAAGTGTGCCATCAAGTTTGTGAGAGCTTTAATCACTAATTTTCACATAACAAGTTTAATTCGGAAGGTAGATAAAAACATGAATATACTTGGAATATGAAATGGTAATAGGTAGGTATGGTGGACTCTTTGAAATAACTTGGTTTTATTTGGAGTTGGATGCATGAGTGGAACTCACACTTGGTTATGGAGGCTAGCAAAAGACTGGGAGCGACCAACTAAGAGAGCAATAATGGCCATAATCATGCAAAGCGACAAAACATCATTAATAAAAGCATAAAGTGATATTACAAGTCGAAAACTAAATGATCATCAAGGCTAGGATGACTTGGTATAGTCTTAACATGGTGTGAGCATGCACCAAGTCAACCTAAATAAAGCATTTAAAGGAGAATACCACAATATTATGCTTTTGTATGCTAAAACAACGCATGATTCTTTCAAGGCACATTAAACAATCTCAATTGTTTATAACATGTCATGCTAGAGAAAAAATCACTAAGCATAAAGCCAAATCAATATCAATCATGACATGATAAACTCTAAGTCATAGTCAAAAACAAGCTCCTTTTTACCACTTAAGCATGAACTTTCCTACTCTTTTCCAATCCAAATCAACTTATTTGAAACAACTCACAAAGATAATAATAAATAAAGATCAGTGAGCTTGTCTCACAAATCCACAAAGAAGAACTAAAAAGTTCTAAGCTGAAAGCACAAGAAAACTAAGGCTAAACACAATGCTAGCAAAAGAGAACACTCACAGAACAATAAGACTGAAAACTAGAGTGTTCTAGGCAATGAATAACGAGGTGTGTCTCTCTCCAAAAGAAGTGTGTTGGAATCCAACCAACTTATTTAAGCAAACTAAGAAAAAGAAAACAAAAAAGGAAAACTAAGACGCTCCAAGAACAACACAACTGTGCATGAAACAATAAAAACGAAGTGTCTAGAAAGACCTGAGATTTTTATTGATGAAGAAGGGGATGCCTTGGGCATCCCCAAGCTTTGACGCTTGTACTTCTTGGATATTTCTTGGGGTGACACGGGTGGCATCCCCAAGCTTGAGCTTTAGTCCATTCTTCATCTCATTACATCATTCTTTCCTTAACACTTGGAATTTTTCCTTCGTACAAAACTTCACACAATCTTTGTTAGCAACATTAGTGCATTCAAAATAATAAGTCTTTTGGTTCAGTTTCAACACAAGTAAAACTTCCATTAAAACACAAGCTACTGTAGCACTTCCCTTGAAAAGTTCAATTTCCCAAAAAGAACCCAAAAAGGAATCAACAAGAAGCAAATGCAAATAATGGCAAAAATCTGTCAAAACAGACCAGCAGGTAAAAACCAATTTTTTTGAAGACCTTTTGTTGCTCAAATCGAAAAGTGTTGAACTAACAAAAGTTGGATAGCAACCTGGGGCATAAGCACAAAAAAATCATGCCTCGAAACAATGTACAGAGATTTTACACGAATTTTTACAGTGAAGCATACAAATCTGTTTCGGGACAACAACTTCCCAAGCATTACTTCTCTCTGATTAGAGATTACTCTTGGCACAAAAGCAAATAAAACTGATAAGGAGAGGTTATTACAGAGGTAATAACTTCCAAGACTCAACTAAAACTTTTGGGTTATCTCCCAATAAGTACATTTCTTTAATGCCTTTAAGTTAGGCATGATAGTTTGAGAAGATGCTCACATAAGAAATATGAATTGAAGTAAAAGAGAGCATCAAGAAGCCAATTCAAAGAACATTTAAGTCTAAGCCACTTCCTATGCATATGAATCTTGTAAAGAAACAAGTCATGAAATCACAAAGCAACAAGCATAGGAAAGCAAAACAAGTGCAACTTCAAGACTTTCAACATAAAGAGGGGAAACCTAATATTATTGAGATGCCTAAAACAATGTTTCCCTCTCTCATAATAACTTTCAGTAGCATCATGAATAAAATTAACAATATAACTATCACATAAAACATTCTTATCATGAGCCACATCCATATAATAATTATTACTCTCCACATAAGCATAGTCATTCTTATTAATTGTAGTGAGAGCAAATTCAACAAAATAGCTATCATTATTATTCTCATCACCATAATCATCAAATATAGGAGGCATATTGTAGTCATAATTAATTTTCTCCTCAATAGTAGGTGGACTAAAAATATCATATTCATCATTGTAATCATCATATATTGGAGGCATAGTATCATCAAAGTAAATTTTATCCTCCGTGCTTGGGGGACTAAAAATATTATGCTCATCAAAACCAGCTTCCCCAAGCTTAGACTTTTCCATAACATTAGAAATAATGGTGTTCAAAGAATTCATACTAATAACATTGCTATTAGCATGCAAATAAAGTCCCATAGGTCTTTTAATTTTCTTTTCAAACACTTCATGTACTAACTCAAGATAAATACTATAAAGCTCTCTAATTTTTTTGTTTTCCATTAAGCCTAACTAGTGAAAACAAGAAACAAAAAGACAAAATTGCAGAATCCAAAGGAAATAACTTCGAGCACTCACATACTAGCAATAGTACTAGAAGATAGCTTAGTAGCCAGAAGATGTGAGTACCTTTTACCTTACCTCCCCGGAAACGGCGCTAGAAAATAGCTTGATGTCTACGCACTTCTATTCTTGTAGACAGTTGTTAGGCCTCCAAGTGCAGAGGTTTGTAGAATAGCAGCAAGTTTCCCTTAAGTGGATCACCCAAGGTTTATCGAACTCAGGGAGGAAGTGGTTAAACGTATCCCTCTCAAGCAACCATTCAATCAAGATACAAGAAGTCTCTCTTGTGTCCCCAACACACCCAATACACTTGTCAGGTGTATAGGTGCACTAGTTCAGCGAAGAGATAGTGAAATACAAGTGGTATGGATATAAGACAATGGTGCCAGAAAGTAGCTTGATGGCGTGGAAGAGACTAAAGAAAAACTGAAATAAAGATGGAAGCAAGCAAACATGTAACATATCTAGTTGCAAATGGTGTTTCAATGTTTAGAAACAAGGCCTAGGATCATACATTCACTAGTGAACACTCTCATATAATTATCTTCTCTTTACGATACTACTCTGAACTACTCTCCAGTTGGACACTCTAATCCATGGTAGGGCTATAACAGCACACCTCAAAGTAAGCCTTTCCCATCTAGATAACCCCCACACTGTCACCTTGAGCACTAGATGGTTCCAACAAACACCACAATTTCATAAAGACATCTGACTCCAAATATAACTCATAACAAGTATTTGTAATCTCTAGCCTAAGTGCCACCATGGTGTGCATTTGTCACTTTCCTGAGACATGGGGAGAGCAGAGATCTATTAAAGCACTTGAGTAGCAAGGTAGATCTACTTGATTACAAAGGTCATGATCACAAGATGATCATGCATAGAGAGAGAGATGAACACATAGCTACCAGTAGAACCCTTAGCCTCGAGGAAGAACTACTCCCTCCTCATCATGGGAATCAACAAAGACGATGGAGATGGTGGTGGAGATCGATGGAGATGGCTCCGGGGGCACTTCCCCGTCCCGGCAGTGTGCCGGAACAGAGACTTTTGTCCCTCGAATCTCCCCTTTGGTGGCGGCGATTTAGGGTGTGCCGGAACAGAGAACTTTTCGTGGCTAGAGACTGGATGATTTAGGGTTTTTGCATCGGGAGGCATCTTATAGGCGAAGAGGCAAGGTTGGTGGGCGGCTAGGGCTAGCCCGCGCCACCATATGGTGTGCCCACTCTGGTGCCCTACTCCGTCTCTGCTTCGTGTTTCCGTGTTGCTCCGAGAAAATAGGCGTATTGGCTTTTGTCCCGTCCAATCCGAGAATATTGATTTTCTGCCTATTCTGGAACCAAAAACAGAAGAAAACAGGCAACTGGCACTATGGCATCTTATTAATAGGTTAGTCCCAGAAAACATATAAAAATACCTCAAAGTGTTTACAAAGCAAAGCAAAGTAGATACTAAACAAGCATGGAACATCAAAAATTATAGATACGTTTGCAACGTATCAGACACTCATTGGAGTAGTGACCCTTCACTCCACACTCAAAACAAGTAATCTGGGACTTGTCTTTGGCTGCAACAGGCATGACATTGTTTCTAGTCCTTGGGGAAGTATTGTTGTTGTTGTTGTTGGACTTGGGCGATGCATGGTTGAAGTTGTTGGAGTTGCCGGGGTGGTTGTTGTTGTTTCCTCCGGTCTTCACATTTCCTTCGCTATGGTTGGGGTAGCTTGGACGAGACATTGGGGGTCTATTATTCCGTGGGGCATATCTTGCAGACGGGTTGGGGCGATACTTCTGGGTATTGTGGGACCCAGCTTGGTGCATCATCCCCGTTTGCGGTTGTCATTCGCTTGGTTGATCTTCCCTTCCATCTGGATGGCAGAGTCGACTAGCTCTTCGAGATCATCAAAACGGATGTTGACTAACACCGTCTGCATCTCATCATGCAGTTCGTTCAGGAATCTCTCCTTCTTCTTGGCTTCAGTGTTGATCTCATCAGGTGCATACCTGGCGAGGGACAAAAATCTATCACGGTACTCCACTACAGTCACTCTGCCTTGCTTTAGTTCTCTGAATTCATCTCTCATTCTGGTGACTAAACCTTGTGGCACATGGGTGCGGCTGAACTTGACCTTGAAAGCTTCCCACGTCATCACTTGACCGTGGTTCATTGTGAGGGTGTTGTTCCACCATGCTCTTGCATCTCCTGCTAGATAGTGGGTGGCAAACAGAACTTTCTCATTGGCATCCACTCCTGCGACTTCTAAGTTATTCTCCATGGTCTGTAACCAATCATCATCATCCAGCGGGTCTTCAGACTTGCTAAAGATAGGGGGATTGGTATTCTGGAAGTTTTTGAGTTTGGATCCATGATGATCCTGATTTCCATGGCCTTGATTATTGTGGGCCATCTGGGCGATCTGTTGCAGGGTGGCTAAATTGGCTTGGCGCTCTGCTCTACTAGCTTCGTGGCCTGAAACTAGCATCTGTAGAATCTGCAGCATTGGGTCCTGCGATGAGCTGCTCCCTCCTTGGTTTCCACGAGTCATCTGAAGATTGAGATAGATAATGGAGTAAGAGGGAAATTTCTAAGGTTCATGGTTTTGTTTTCAAAGCTAAAACTTTGATTTTGACTCAGGTTTTGCAAACTAACTTCTTCTCATTCATTCATGCAATCAAAGCACACGATACAAACACACACACCACAACATGAAGGGAAAACAGATGGTTTTAAGAACCATTCTGTAAGCTAAGATACAATGGGACCGATACTTCTCACTCCTACGATAGTGCTCTAGTGCATCTACTCATCATCAATGAAGTCGGAGTCATCATCGTCAGTGTAGAAGTCCATGGCATCATCCTCCAGATAGTCATTGTCATCACTGAGGTATGAGTGAATACCCCCTGGATGTCTTCACCTTCTTCTTCTTCTTTTGCTGCAAGCTGAGCTTCTTGCTCCTGGATGGTCTTCTCGAGTTCGTCCACCTTCTTGCAAAGATGAGCGATGGTGCGATCCTTCTTCTCGTGTTGCCGGCGAAGTGATTGACGATCCTTGACGAGCAGTGAGAAAGTTTGGGCCTTCTGGGCGGCAATGGCAAGGTTGTGGTTGGTGTAGGCTCGACCATTGTCCAATTCCTTCTGCCTATCATACAGCAGGAAGTCTAGGTTCTCCACTTGCCGCTTCAACTTCGGGTGACTTGGCATCTCTAGTGGCATTCCCATAGAATCACGCATTGCATAGTGAGAAAAGCGAGTTCCCTGGATCAAGTTAATGTTTTGTCCACAAAGACGGGCAAGAGCTTCATGCATAGCCCTGGCTAATCCATCTAGCCAGTTGTTCTCTCTCACGATGAATTGAATCTTCTCGGAAAGAGGTGCCTCCATCTTGCCTTGAAGATCAGCAACTATTAGCCATTTTAAATCTCCTCCTGGAAAATCCTTGAGTTGGGCTCCGAAGAATTCTGGATGCGGGCGCTCAAGGTACTCAGATAGTGCATCAAGATCCCTCTCGAAGATCAGTTGGCCTCCGTTGCCCAACTGGTAGAACTTGTAGTACTGAACTTCCATCTATAATAATTTAGGAGGAGTAAGTTAGTGAGGTGATCAAGTGTGTCAAATTTTATGTAGTAATGTAAGAATTTTTGAGGAACATGAATCTTTTTGAAAGAATCCCAAGGGTAAGAGGGGAAATAGGTTTTCATAAATACTCACTTCTTTTTGTTTTGAAACTAAGTTTTTTGTTCAGACGTTCATTCTAACTAGGGTCTCCTATGGTCAGGATGGCTCTGATACCAACTTGTCAACACCCGGATTTTTAATCCCAGATGCCTGTTATGCCATACATCGCAATCCCATGATTACCATTTTTGCGAGACATAACAGATTGGATATCACAATACATCATCCATTACAAACCATAATAATGTCTTACACAAATAAAGGATCTCATGATCCAGTCTTAATACAAACAAGTAGCGGAATAAATAGCATAGCGGTGGGCTCCATCTGCAATGTCACAAGCAACGCTGATGATGGGAGATGATCCTAGTTGTCGTAGCCATCCTACTGTCCTTCTTCCGGATAGTCCTCCTCATAGTCTGGCCACGGGAATAGCTAGGGACAAAGCCATGAGTACTCTTTAAGTACTCGCAAACTAACACTAACAAGTAAGGTAGTTCTAGTAGGAATGCTAAACTCTAAGTTTATTTGCAAAGTTAAGTTTAAAACCTAAGCTGAGTTCAGAAACAAAGAAAGATAAAGTAAAGTTCTAAATCACCTAAGTGGGAACTTAGTTTTCATAGTCACAACCATGTTGTGGTCACATCATGTCACAATTCATTTCATAAGTCATTTTGAAAACATCTGACGATGGAACAGTATGGCCACTCCAACTGTCCATGACCGCGGACGCGGCTATTCGAATAGTTTGACACTCTAGTATAAGCACCTCTCCTATGAGCTTGGCCTCCCAGCCATGGCCATCTGCCATCCTGGGCACTGCATAGGTGGACAACATCAAGAGGTAGCCTCAGCTCAAACCTCCTCCGCAAGGGAACCCATACTAATGCATATAAACTTCTAGCTAAGCCCGACCCAATTCAAGTATTGTGGTTGTATTTTAAAATTGGAATGATATCACATCCGAACCCAACCATCAGTTTTTATAAAGGGCTAAGGCTCATGACTCAACCTTTTCATCATCATAAACCATTTGTGTTTCTCAACACATGTCAAAACATCTCAATAGAATGACTCATCATTCCAAGGTTTTCATAAGCATTTTCACCAAGTATTCACATCTAGAGTGATCAAGTTTTTGGTTTAGCTCTAACCACTAAGTTAAGAGTGTTCACTAAGGTGGGATGCTAATCTCAATCTCATGCCATAGAATGACATCTAGTATAGGCCGAGTTTTATACTCTTTATGCTATCTATACTGCTTTCTAAAATCTCACAAAGCATTACTCGAAGTAAAGAAACTTTGATAAAGCAAAAGTAAAACTTGTAAGTAAAACTTGGGATGGGTATAAATCAAGAGGTATAACCAAAGCATGCCTAATGCATCTTGCTTAGGTTATCTTGTATAATTCTAGCTTGCTAACAATGGCTTGCAAGTGTTAGCTTGCAAGGGGCTAACTTGCTTAGTAGTGATGGCTTGCCTTGATTGGTGCAGTGGTTGAAATTCTCCTCGTCTTCTTCGGGGTAGAACTCCTCCTCCTTGTAGACTTGGTCGGTACTATCGTCTATACATAAATACGGGATACACAATCACCAAACAATACTTAATTAGTCTCTTTAGCATACTAAGGCACACACTTGATGATCTAGCATCATCGCATTCATCACAAGATTTAATGAACTAGTTTCATTTATTTTATTTGAGAAAAGTAATTTCTACTCATTGAAATTAATTAAGATTTAATATTCTCCAGTTAAAATATGGGATCATGTGGACACATGTCATCACCACATATTCTAATACATGGGAATATGATTTAAATGTTGGATCATATTTCAATAAGTTTAAGTTTATTATTTAAATGATTTAAAGTGACTAGAAATGCCTATATAGCATTATTTTGGTACTAGTCCAAAGTCACTGCCTGCAAACATAAATATTATTACATATTCAGATAGGTATTATCAAATGAGATTTTTGAGAGTTGGAATCAACTCAAAAACTATTATGGTTGATTTTTTAAAAATGTTTGAATGTAGAAACGTCCCTGTTTTGTTATTTTTTCTATATGTGATCTCTAACTCCAATTGATTTAAATCCAACGGGCTTGGATAGATATTTTAATTATCTTTCCAACAATATTTGAATCATGCATTTTGGTTAAGTGGATCTCTCTGAAATGATTTTTAAACTAGTGGACAAAACCTAGTTTAAACTTAATTAGAAAAACATTCATTTGAATTTTAGGGCCAACGCGGCAAACTAAACGGGCCGGCCCAGTGACGCTCTGCGGCATAGAGGGCGACTGACATGCTAGTCCCGCATGTCAGCGGCACTTAAACCCCAAAACAGTATGGGGTAATCTGGGCGCTACGATTAGAACAGAGATCAACGGTCGTGGTTCATTGTCGACGACAAACAGGTCACCAGCGAGAACGAATCAGAGGGCTCAGTGGGGGTGCATTTGTAGGGGTTCGTAGCATGGAAAACAAAATTTTCTATCGCATACAAACAAACAAGCCAAGATCTATCTACTAGATTGTAGCAACGAGTCGATGAAATAACTTACCCTCGAAGATTCCAAAGTGGTTAACGAGAGCAGATTCTCGTGGGTGATGTAGTCATACTCTTTCCGATCTCAAGATCGCGTGAAGCGATCCTTCGGCGCCAGCGTTCATAGCGCTCCATGATCGGTCTACGTTCGATTTTCGTGAAGACCTTCCTCTCCTTGTTCCAGCAGCGGAGGTTGTAGCACTCTCCTCGTGATTCGGCGCTGTGGCGTGGTACCGGAAGTAGAGGGAGATCCATGAGGCTTCGCCTTAAGCCGGTGCAGTATGGTGGAGCTTATGAGAGAGGCTATTAGTGGTCTAGTAATTAGACACACCAATTAGAAGGCTATAAACCAATTAGAAGGCTCTAAACTGGCTAAAGCAATTAGAAGCTCTAAACCAAAACGGCTCTAAACCGAGATTAGAGGTGGAAACTTGTGTGTGCTAGGAGGAGCCCTGCCCCTCCTTATATAGGTGGGAGGGCTGGCCGGGGAGGGAGTGGAGTCCCTCCCAACTCGGCTTAGGTGGGGCGCCCGGCTTGGGGAGGACTCCTCCCAACTCGGCTTCACCTCCTCCTCTTTTCCCATTTCCCAAAATTGCCGTTTGACTTTCAAACTAGCCGTTTGACTTTTCAATTTAGGATTTGAATAAACCCTTTATTTTGGACAGCAAGAACACTTAGTACATGATGCAATCATTCCAACTTACAATGACACATTCATGTACCCTTCCCCCCCCCCGGCGCGCCGGACCTTCCGGAACCTTCTAGAACCTTCCCAATGAAAACGGAACCATTCCCCAACTCCGAAGCAGGACTTTCCTTATATGAATCTTATTCTCCGGACCATTCCGGATCTCCTCGTGATATCCCGGATCCCATCCGAGACTCCGAACAACATTCGGTCTCTTTCTCATAATACCATAACTACTCAAACAACGTCGAATCCTTAAGTGTGTCTCCCTACGGTTCGTGAATTATGCGGACATGATCGAGACACTTCTCCGATCAATAACCAATAGAGGAATCTGGAAATTCATATGGCTCCCACATATTTCTACGATTACTTTGCGATCGAATGAACCACTTACATACGATACCAATTTCCCTTTGTCTCACGATATGTTACTTATCCGAGGTTATGATCGTCGGTATCTCTGCATACCTAGTTCAACCTCGTTACTGATAAGTACTCTTTTCTCGTTCCCGTGATATGTGATCCCTTGTGAGCCAGTCACATGCTTGCAAGCTAATTGGATGACATTTCACCGAGAGGGCCCAGAGTATATCTATCCGTCATATGGATGGACAAATCCCACTCTTGATCCATGTGTTTCAACCAATACTTTCCGAACACTCAATGCCACTTTTATAGCCACCCTATTACGGTGTGGTGTTTGATGACATCAAAGCATCCATCCGGTAAAGGTGATATGCATGATCTCATGGTCGAAGGAATTAGGTTACTATGTATCGAGCGTAGAGCAATTGAACTATTGAAATGACTTGATCTTTATGCTACGCTTATCTATAGGAGTATGTCCATCACATCATTCTCCTAATGATATGATCCTGTTGTTAATAACATCTCTATGTTCATGATCAGGAAACAATGATCATATATTAACCAACAAGCTAGTTTAACAAGAGGCTTTACTAGGGACTCTTATTTTAGTTTACAAATCACACAAGTATTAATGTTTCCGTTTAATACAATTATAGCATGGTATGTAAACATTTATCATAAGTGTGAAGATATGATAATAACCACTTTATTATTGCCTCTTGGGCATATCTCCAACAGTCTCCCACTTGCACTAGAGTCAATAATCTAGTTTCAAACCTTTGTGTATTCAACACCTATGGCTTTCGGTGTTGTATGTACACGATTGCTAGTGGTCAGATCTCCGGATCGACACTTCCGGTCAGTGTGTAATTGCATGTCTTTGCGTCTCTACGCATCACTCATTCTCTAATGAGATGGCTTTGTATGATTTGGTCTTTCGGTGTGACCTTTAGTTCTTTGAGGTTAAAACATGTTGATAATATTGTCGCACAATATATCTTCATAGTATTATCCCGCTGTGAACTACACCTAGTTTGATAACAAACTACTTGACACAAATGCCCTCTTTTGCTGCTATAATAGCAGTCATATACTTAGCCTTTTGTTGAAGTATCTGTCACAATGTCTTAACTTTGGAACTCATCCAAATCCATTATGGAACTCACTTTCCATTATATTGTGCCACCCTTAGTTTAGATTGAGATAAACTTAATTTGTACTCTGTGACAAAACTAGTATCAATGTAGTACTTTTACAATGAACTAATCATCTATTTGTCACTTCTACAAATAATATACTCTTAGTTCTTCCAAAAGATCATAAGAATATCCTTACTATCGTCCAATGATCATCTTATGAATCATTACGGTATATGATCATAATATTTATAGCATAGGACATATCTGGATTTGTACATATCACATTATGATTGATATAAATACTCTTTGTGATTTCATACATCAAGTATCAATCTATACTTGAATCTTTGTTTCACTTACCAAGTGCCAATACACTTGAATATATCATCAACATTGAACTCTTTCAATCCTGTCCGTGCAACAAGAACCGGTCTTGTAGGGGCTATATTGAATTCATTCAATATCTCGTCTATGTACTTCTGGCACAACCATATTAGCGTCTATTGATGCCAAATATTTGGGTTTTGCCTAAGTCTTTCATCGGGATGAAATTCTTAATATGTGTTAATAAAAGATACATTATTTCCAATCAACAATATGTCTTTCACATAATGTATTAGAAACATGTCTTAGCGCTCCCACTTAATTTCTTGCAAATGCAAGCATCTTCATTGTCTCCGATGAAATTAAACTCTTTTAACAGTTTCATCATAGTGAAGATTCCAACTCCGCTATGCTTACTTCAACCATTGAAGTTTGCATATGCTTTTAGCATCCTTTGAATTAACAAAACCCTTTGGACCGTGTCATGCACACGTCCTAGGTATCCATTCTATTAGAAGAACTTGTTTTGTTTATTCTACTACCACATAACAAATTATATGTAGTGGTTGCTACATTAATCCGTCTAGACTAAAAATCGCTATGAAAGATCAAATCTTGTCATATACAACCTTTGAACATTGTTGTGAACTCTTTCCCAACATGTCGACTATTTCATAGATGTGAAACATCCATGTCTACTTCTTTATAGATCCAAACACAAGCGCAAGGTCTTACACCTTTTGAGGGTCCTTCAAGTTCAAAACTTGATTTCTTGTGTATGGAACTTTCACGGATTTTATGGCTTCAAGCCATTTGGCCAGTCGGGGCCCATCATTGCTTCTTTGCATGTAGTCCGTTCATTATTCTCAAATAATGATTCAACCCTCAAATCTTGGTATTTGATTGTTTACTTGACCTACTTGGTTCAATAGAAACTTAGACCTCCGTGACCACAACCTTTGAGGCACGTGAGCCATGATCATTATTCTTTGCCTCGGAACACTTTTGATTCTTGCAACTCTGCACATATAGCTAAGGTTCCTTTAACCTTATCAAAGTTCTATCGTCCTCCCACTTAACTTTTCACGAAAAATTCCTTCTCAAAGAAACTTGACGTTCTAAGCGACAAACACTTTTGTCTCCGGTGTTTATGGAGGAATACTTAACATTTATACAAAGACAGGTTCATCCGACTTTGGTTGCACACATCTTTCTTATGCATAGCATACCAATGTTTAAGAAAGGACAACATGAGTTTTATCCCAAACCATAACTTTATATGGTGTCATTTCAACGGATTATGATGGAGCTCTTTTTAGTGGAAAAGCGGTAATCTCTAAAGCTTTTAATCTTAAAAATATAATGGCAGTTCTATATATTACACCTTTGATCTTACCATGTCAAACAAGGTTTTAATTACATGTCTCGAACACTCCATACTCTTATGGTGTTTCGGGAAATGCAAATCCACGGAACGATTCCTTAAATCTTAGGTATTATGCTAAACTTGTAACTCAAATATCTTCCTTTATGATCTTATCATAAACTATTTATATTCTTGTTACAATGATTTTGCACTTCATCTTAAAATTCTTTGAACTTTTCAAATATTTCACACTTCATCCTTATTAAGTAAATATTCATATATTCACTCAAATTTTCGGAGAAAGCATATGAAGTTGAAATCCATCGCTCTTGACTACACACAATGGATTTCGTACAACAATATGTACAAGTTCCAATAAGCCAGTCCATCGTTCCCTTTTGGCCTATGAACGAAGTTTTAATTATCTCTAGGAAAGTTTCACAAACGTCATTTGATCAAAATCAAAAGGCTCCAAAATTCCATCCACATGGAGTTTCTTCATGTTTTCTTTCCAATATAATTTAAACGGCGATGTCACTTCCCAAGTGATCTTTCAATCAATTTGTCTTTCGACATTTTTAGCACTAGTTTTATGGATGTGATGTCTCCAACGAGATTTGTGAATCATCCATCTTTTATGGATTCTGACAATTATTTGAACAACCCTTTTGTTCTCATAATACGATAAAACAAATCTTGAAGGCAAGCTTTTGATGTTTAACGAGCAACACAATAACCCTTTATTTTGTTCTCGATGAACATCATCACATATTCTTTTGCTAGTTACTTAGGCCATTGTAGTTCATGAATTGTGTTGTTTCGTATGACGATTCATACCAACAAATTCAGTATCAAAATACTTAAGAACCACATCGTTTAATAAGCAAAGAATATAGCCATAACATGTATATCATCTATATACTTAAACTGAACAATTCTAGTCTTTTCTTTTCTGCCATATATTTATGAGATTCTCTTTCAGTATTTCCTTTTCTGTTTGAAAGAATCTATCAACATCAATAGTGGAGTCATACATATGACACATAGTCCAAAGCGTGTATAATCAAATACAAATGTCTTTGGACTTGCACTTTGAAGTAGATCACCATCATCAAATGTTTGGTGTTCTTCCAAATTCCTTTCTTTAGTAATCTCTTGGTGTAGTAAACATTTTACCTACATCAAATATTCACCTTATCATGGAATCGTCCATGATCAAGCTACTTTTAGCTTATAACGATGAATTATGAGTATAATGTTGCTTTCCAAAACCTTTTGGAGGATTAGGACAACAAGTGTCTCCAACCTTTTGCAAATTCTCATCAAAATATGAGAACATGAACTTTGCCATATTATACTCTATCATGTTGTAACCAAAACTTCGTTTTAGATATCACAATATCTTCCACACATCATGGTTTCTGAAACAACTCTTTCAGATCCTAGATTACCTTGATATTAAGACAATCCTTTGAATATCAAGAATCATGGAGATAAACATGATACTTATATACTAACATTTGGAATTGTTACTCTTGATTTAATACTAATTATTAAACTTCATGGGTGACGGAACTTCTTGAAAGTTTGCAATAGGACTTTTAAACTTTAGATTAACACTTCAATACAATACGATACCAGTTCGTAAAGTAACTAACCAGAATTCTATAGTTCTATCATCTCAATTATAACTAAGCGCAAGGTGGTAAACGGATGCCAATGACTACAACAACTATGCAAATTCACTTTGATTTAGTTTATGATAAATTGAGTTCTAATTAATAATTAAATTAATCTAGGTGAACTCCCACTCAAAACAATATCCCTCACATTGTTTTAGTGATCACACGAACCAAATCCACCACATCAAAACCGATCATCACGAGAGTTGATATAGCTTCAATGGCGAACAATCAACATGTTCATCATATCTACTATATGACTCATGCTCTACCTTTCGGTAATCCGTGTTCACGAGGCCATGTGCATACATGCTAGGCTCGTCAAGATCAAACCTTAGCTACCGCATAAGCAAATCTGGCTTGCTTCGTTGTATTCACCATGGAATCAAATACACCCGATCATCACGTGGTGCTTGAGCAGCAAGCTTTGGCAAATGTGCATACTAAGGGTGAACACTTTAGAACTTGAAATTTATGTGCATGAGGGATCATCTTATAATGCTACCGTCGTCTACTAAGCAATACAAGATGCATAAAGGATTAACATCACATGCAATTCATAATATGTGATATGATATGGCCTTTCTTCTTTGCGCTTCCGATCTCCATCTTCAAACACGAACATGATCTCCATCATCACCGGCATAGCATCAAGGTCAATGGCTTCTTCATGGTTGTCCACCAGCTTCAACTATTACAACTATTTTGAATAGACACGCAGGTCTTAACAGAAATTAAAGACAACCATATGGCTCCTGCCGGTTGCCAACTTATAATAAGGAACATTGCATACATCAAATATAATCACAATCATGGCCATATCACATCACTGCACACCCCTGCAAAACAAAGTTAGACGCCTCTACTTTCTTTGCATATTTTACGTGGTTTGGGGCTTTCAATAAGTGTCGCTCTAACTTTTGAACAAGAACCACAACATTGATACTAGCATTGTTGATCACCCGTTGTAAATTGGATCTTAACTATGCTAGGAGAAACAGGCACCCGCAAAGCCACTTATGCAATACAAGTTGCATGTCAAGCGTGGAGCAAGTCTCATGAACGATGTCATGTAAGGTTAGCCCGGGCCGCTTCATCCCAACATACCGCAAGATGCAAAGTACACAAAAAGCAATCTACAATAAAAGCATCAATGCCCACAATGACCATTGTGTTCTACTCGTCTAGCAGATCTACATATAGACACGGCTCGATACCCTTTGTAGGGGTTCGTAGCATGGAAAACAAAATTTTCTATCGCATATAAACAAACAAGCCAAGATCTATCTACTAGATTGTAGCAACGAGTCGATGGAATAACTTACCCTCGAAGATTCCAAAGTGGTTAACGAGAGCAGATTCTCGTGGGTGATGTAGTCGTACTCTTTCCGATCTCAAGATCGCGTGAGCGATCCTTCCGGGCGCCAGCGTTCCGGCGCTCCCAATCGGTCACCGTTAAATTTTCGGAAGACCTTCCTCTCCCTTGTTCCAGCCAGCGGAGGTTGTAGCACTCTCCTCGTGATTCCGGCAACTGGCGTGGTACGGAAGTAGAGGAGATCCCAGAGGCTTCGCCTTAAGCCGGTGCGAGTATGGTGGAGCTTATGAGAGAGGCTATTAGTGGTCTAGTAATTAGACACACCAATTAGAAGGCTATAAACCAATTAGAAGGCTCTAAACCGCTGGCTAAAGCAATTAGAAGCTCTAAACCAAAACGGCTCTAAACCGGAGATTAGAGGTGGAAACTTGTGTGTGCTAGGAGGGAGCCCTGCCCCTCCTTATATAGGTGGGAGGGGCTGGCCGTCCAAGGGAGGAGTGGAGTCCCTCCCAACTCGGCAGGTGGGGCGCCGGCTTGGGGAGGACTCCCTCCCCAACTCGGCTTCACCTCCTCCTCTTTTCCCACTTCCCAAAATTGCCGTTTGACTTTCAAACTAGCCGTTTGACTTTTCAATTTAGGATTTGAATAAACCCTTTATTTTGGAAAGCAAGAACACTTAGTACATGATGCAATCATTCCAACTTACAATGACACATTCATGTACCCTTCCCCCCCCGGAGCGCCGGAAATTCCGGAACCTTCTAGAACATTCCCAATGAAAACACCGGAACCATTCCCCAACTCCGAAACGGGACTTTCCTTATATGAATCTTATTCTCCGGACCATTCCGGATCTACTCGTGATATCCCGGATCCCATCCGAGACTCCGAACAACATTCGGTCTCTTTCTCATAATACCATAACTACTCAAACAACGTCGAATCCTTAAGTGTGTCTCCCTACGGTTCGTGAATTATGCGGACATGATCGAGACACTTCTCCGATCAATAACCAATAGAGGAATCTGGAAATTCATATGGCTCCCACATATTTCTACGATTACTTTGCGATCGAATGAACCACTTACATACGATACCAATTTCCCTTTGTCTCACGATATGTTACTTATCCGAGGTTATGATCGTCGGTATCTCTGCATACCTAGTTCAACCTCGTTACTGATAAGTACTCTTTTCTCGTTCCCGTGATATGTGATCCTTTGTGAGCCAGTCACATGCTTGCAAGCTAATTGGATGACATTTCACCGAGAGGGCCCAGAGTATATCTATCCGTCATATGGATGGACAAATCCCACTCTTGATCCATGTGTTTCAACCAATACTTTCCGAACACTCAATGCCACTTTTATAGCCACCCTGTTACGGTGTGGTGTTTGATGACATCAAAGCATCCATCCGGTAAAGGTGATATGCATGATCTCATGGTCGAAGGAATTAGGTTACTATGTATCAGAAAGCGTATAGCAATTGAACTATTGAAATGACTTGATCTTTATGCTACGCTTATCTATAGGAGTATGTCCATCACATCATTCTCCTAACGATATGATCCTGTTGTTAATAACATCTCTATGTTCATGATCAGGAAACAATGATCATATATTAACCAACAAGCTAGTTTAACAAGAGGCTTTACTAGGGACTCTTATTTTAGTTTACAAATCACACAAGTATTAATGTTTCCGTTTAATACAATTATAGCATGGTATGTAAACATTTATCATAAGTGTGAAGATATGATAATAACCACTTTATTATTGCCTCTTGGGCATATCTCCAACAGCATTGGGGCTTACCAGGGCTCCAGCTAAGCGTGGCGATGGGGGCGATCGAACTGGTGGACAATGGCGGTCTCAGGCATGGTCGCGGCGGCTCCTGGGGTGGTCGCAATCAACGGGGCCCTTCTCCTCGAGTAGCTGCTAGCTCCGGTGGAATTCTGGTGACTGCGAGCTCGAGCGGCTCTGAGGAGAAGTGGGGAAGGCTTAGTGGCAAGAGGGGAGGTGAGTGGTGTGCAAAATTTGGACGGAGGAGGCCTCCTTTTATAGGCTCGACGTTGAGGCAGTGCGGTATGGGCGCAGCTCGTCGGAGACGATGGTACAGGCAACTATGGTCGGGGCTGAGCTAGGCGGACGGTGCATGATCTGCTGGCGGTCATCTACGATGTAATGGCATGGCTAGGGGCGGTGGAAATTGGTCAGGCGTGTCCGCGCTCTAGACGGAGGCAGTGGTGTTCGATGCGGCGCACAGTGGCTGCTGGTCGCGCCGCGGGAAATGGGCATGTCCGGGCGGTTGCTGGAGTCATGGCGGAGCGGTGAGTGCGGGCTGCAGTCGAGGGGCGGCGTGTGTTGCCTTGTCGGGCGCGGCGCACTGGCGCGTGCTCGGCATGGCACAGAGGTAGTGGGCGCGGTCGTGCCTCGGTGGTCCAGTGCCTGGATGGGCTTGGGGAAAGGACAGGGGCCGGCGGTGTGGTCTGACCTACCTCCTAGACACGGCGAGAAGGAGAGGGCGGTCGGCTGGGAGTTGTCCATGCTCGACCGCCGAGCATGGCGCTCAGGTGGCATGGCACTGCTGCAAACGGCTAAGGGGTAGCCCCTTGATGGCATGGTTGGCACTGGGGAGACAATGGGAGAGGATTTGTGCCTTAGTGGCATTGGATCACTGCTCTAAAACAATAATAGTTAGGCAGTTAGTTCAGTGCTCACTAAGTGTTCGACACAATGGCCGCAAGAGACTTTTATTTGAATTTTGAGAAGATTTTTGGTGGGTGCTTTGATCTTATGATTGGTAGACTGTGGTTGCTTGGGATGGTTAAGTGGAGTTCATTTGAGTGGTTTTTGAAAAGGTGGGATCTATGCATATGAAGTGGATTCAAATTTCAAATGCCCCTTAAAATTAGTGGCTAAGGGTTTTTGTAAAATTATAAAGTGGGACTTTGTAGATCTTTACTTGTACTAGCAAGGGGTGAAAAGAGTTGAGAATGTTTCTATTTGAAATTGACTTCTAGGAACACCTAAAGTGACCTAGTGGGTTAAAATGGCCAAAGTGACCATTTGGTCTTTTTTATTCTTATTTGATTTCTTTTTCTTTGGATTTTGTTTTTGATTGATCTAGATGATGTGGCATTCATCTTTGAATCATTTTACAACCATTAGAACAAACAAACATGGCATTTTCAAATAATTCTATATTAATGCAACACACATGCATTCATACTTGTTTTTAATACTAAAAGTTTTTATTAACCCTAAATTGGGTGATTTGAACTTGATTAACCTTGATTAAAGTTTTGGGATGTTACACCAAGGTAAAAGTTTAATGGTTATATATGAATCTTTAATCCTTTCGTTGCATCTCCATAAGGAGGCATGTTCACCACACTTGGTGCATCAACACTTGCTTGAAAGAGAGAACTTATTCATCTATATAATGCCAATGCACCACAAATGGGTACGACTTTGACCGTACTCTACTATGAGATGCTCCAACCCTTTGTTGGAGGTAAGTACCATTACACCTTGAATTGATATCCCTAGGATCCAGGTGGATAATTTAACAGAGCATCTAAGCCTGGCTATATGGATTTAAAGAAAGCGCTTTCTCGGAGGCAATCCGGAAGTCATTAGGTGTCTTTCTTAATTTTGTGTCTTGATTTTAGTTGCATTCATGTTGCATTGGCACTTGTATATTTGCATGATTTGCTATTAGAGTTGGCTTCGGACTATCTTTCAAAAGGTAGAATTGTCGTTTCTCTAATAATGTGTTGCATATCTTAGTTAAAACTTCTCTAAAAATATATGTATGCTTTGTTTAGATGCTAGACTAACATTTTAGGTCTATAATTGTTTTTGGAGACAATAAGTTGTTCTGGAGTCTCTAGAAATTTTAACGAGTGTTGGTACGGGGAGACGCACCCGTACATCGTGCCCATACCGACCTTGCTACGAGATGCTAGAGATGTGAAAGAAGTTCCAGAGGTTTTAACGAGTAATGATACGGGCGGACGCGACTGCACCGCTCTCATTTCGTAGCTCCAGAAAACGGAAAACGTTACTGAGGGTTTAACTACTAGCCATACAGGCGCATTCCGCCCGTACCACCCGGTCATACCGACTTTTTTGACCCTTCAAAAACTGACGAGAAGGAGAAGTTGAGTGACTATAAGTATACTTTATTATCTTTTGTCCACCTTCGAAACTCCCTAGCCTATAATTCTTTGTAGTGTTTCATGTCTTCTTTTTCTTTTGTTTTCATAGCTGGGTGAATGAACTCCGTTCATACACCGAATCATTGGCTTTTACTTCGTTTGATATTTTCATAGAGGCTTGAACCTTGTGTGGAGGCTTTAACGGTATAGGCCAACTGTTCAAACACCCACATTATCCACTTGGTTGTTTCACTTCGACATGCTTCAACAATAGTGCATGGTAAAACCTTCTCACCCGAACCTTGCTCAGTGTTCCAAGTAGGTTCTCTAGGAAGGAAACCACCATGCCATATAAATAATATTCATTGAAGCAAAGGTTTTTGTCCATCAAAATAAAGGTTATTTGTACCTCAACGGTAAAGTGTGTCACCCTTGCTTTCATGAAGCTTGGGGAGGTAACCACTTTTCACATTCTCTTTTGGGGAACTAGATTTTCTCTTTTATTTGGGTGATCTATTGAAGTTTGGTTGTTTCAAAGATCTTGCTTGGGGAAGTTACCTCTACATGTGTAGAGTCTTTTGCAATGTTCATATTTGATATTTTTTTGTGCAACTATGTATCCCACTACTTTTGAATGCTTGCTTAGGTAAGTTATGTTTCGTATTTATATAAGGGATGCACTTGCTTTCGTTAGGCTTCATAAGATTTGAGTTAGAGATTTGACACAATTTGTTTAAATCTTTATCTAGCTTGAGAAGAATATTGTGATCCTTTATAATACATTCCCTTGATTCCTACACTTGATACGATCAAATGCAATAAGAAAAAGTTTCTAATTATGACTCGTGTAATGTTTAATTGTCTTAAGAGTTTAACCTTGACGATACTCAGCCCCATAGATATAATGATAGACTTTATAGAACTCTTGAAAGGAGAATATAAAAGGATCATTAGGAGGATCACAAGTTTTCTTTCAAGTTAGATTTACTTTTTACATGGAGAATTGAAGTTGTAATTGATCTTTTTGAAGGGAATATGCCTGAGAGGCAATAATAAAGTTGTTACTATCATATTCCAAGTATATGACAAATGTTTATTTAGCATGCTATAATTGTGTTAATCAGAAACAATAATACATGTGTGTTTAATAAACAAATTTAGAATTCCTAGTTATGCCTATCATATAAACTAGCTCGTTGATTTACAAGATGGTCAAGGTTTCCTGATCATGGACATTGGATGTTGTTAATAACGAGGTCACAACATTAGTGGAATGATGAATATTCATCCGAAGTATAGTACTATGATCAAATTCATTATGTTTACATTGATATACCATCATGCGAAGTAACTTTAGTCCTTAGACCATGATATCATGTCAATCACAAACACCAGAAGAGTAACTTGATCACATCAAACATCACACCGTAATAGCAAGGTGACAATAAAGGTGGGTTCAGATACTCCAAAAGTGTTATGTAGAGGCTCATGGATCAAGAGTGGGATTTTTCCATCCCGATGACGAAGAGATATACTCTGGGCCCTCTCAATGATATCACATTGACATAGTTTGCAAGCAAGTGATAAGATCACTAGAATGTTATATCACGAGAACAAGAAAAGAGTACTTGTCGGTAACGAGATCAAACTAGGTATGGGGATATCGACGATCGAATATCGGACATGTAATATATTGTGAGACAAAGGGATTTAGTTACAACATTAAAACTTTCTCATGATCACTAAAGTCATCGTCAAATGTGTGGGAGTCAGTACGGAACTCCAGGTCCCGCTGCTGATTATTGATTGGAGAGTGGTCTCGATCATGTCTGTATTATTCACGAACCATAGGGTGACACACTTAAAGGATACCGACACCATCTGGAGCAAATAAGTTTTGAAATATTTCCTATAGGCAAATAATAAATAGTGATTATTGCCATGTTTCATTAAGTTCATAATAAGTTTTATATCATTCTATAATTGTATTGATAGGAACGTCAATACACGTGTGATATGTAAACCACTTGAGTCCCTAGTGATCCTCTAGACGCTAGTTCATTGGTCAATTGATGACTGAGGTTTCCTGATCATGGACATTTATGTCAATTGACAATGAGTCATTTCATTAGGTGAATGAAAGTGATGGACATACCCAACACATTAATTATAACACGATCAAGTCACGAAATTCACCATTACAATGACTAGAAAACGTAGTAACTGATTCCTTAGACCGTGAGATCATCTCAAATCAATGGCATGCGAGGATGCTTTGATTGCATCAACCATCACTCTGTAAAAAGGTGATCATTAAGGTGTACATCAGGTATTCAGAGGGACACGTAGAGGGGACTAGTCAAGAGCGGGATTTGTTCTTCCCCGTGACGGAGAGATACTTTGGGCCCACTCGGAGATATGACATCCATAAAACTGCAGCGTGTGACTAGGTCACGAGGATGGCATAGCTCCAAACGAGTAAAGTTGTACTTGTCGGTAACTAGATTGAACTCGGAATGTCAATGTCATTGATTAGGTCTTGGACAATTAAAGTATCAAAGTAACAAAGGGAATAGGTTTCTATGTTTAATGGTTCAATGACAAAGATTCTCGTGGAATGCACAAGGGTTATTATGGGCATCCAGGTCACGCTAATGATCATTGGTCCGAGAGGGGTATCGATATGACTGGAGTGTTCCTGAACCATATGCTAACACACTTAAGGGTTTGAAAACGCTCGGAGATCTATTTGGTATCATAGGAATCATCAAAAAAATAGAGGGGAAAACCAGAAGGGTTCCAAAAAAGTCCGGCAGGTGTCCGGAGTTGTCCGGAAGGACTTCTAGTGTAACGGGAATTAAATAATATGTAAATATATGTTAATTATTGAATTATACATTTTTTTATATTTATTTAATGAATTAAATATGATTTAATGGACATACCATGCTTAATGGGCCAACTTCCTAAAGGGAAAAGGGCCCATGAGGGAAAAACCCAAAGGAAAAGGAGGGTGACATGGGTATACCCTACAGGTACTCGAGCTTCGCATATACGGTCCGGATGCGGCAGAAGCCCATGACGTTGCCAAGGCCCAATGCAGAATTCGGGTGACCCCTGGACTCTTTGATTGCTTGCAAGACAAGAAGAAGCTTAAAGATAGAAAGTTCAAAGGGCGAACCCTAATCAGTAACCGACTCGACCTGCTACCCGAGACCTAGCCTAACTATATAAAGGCTAGGAGGGGCGGCGAGGGGGACAATCACAACCCTAGTTTCCACAACTCTCGCTAGATTGCATCTGCGCACCCTTGTAATCTACGATTCCTTTGTTAATTACAAGAGCAGACAAGCATGAGTAGGGACCTCTACGATGCCTAAACCTGGGTAAATCTTGCGTCCCTGTGTGCTTGTTTGCTAGTCGATTGATGCCTCCAGTGCTCCCTCCTTCTCCAAAACCCAAGTCCATAACAATGGGCATTGATGAGTTAAACCCTCGTCAATTGGCGCCGTCTGTGGGAATTGGGAGTGCTGATGTCGCGGCTTCTTCGGCCCCGTCAACCGCGATCTACAACTCTGCAATAGCGGAGATTCGTCAGCTCTTCGGCACTTTCGACTTCACCGTCCACACGCCAGTCACTCACCCGGCTTTCGAGTCCGTGGGCGATGGGATCAGCCTGGCGATTGGGAGCTTCTGCTCCCAGGTTGGCCAACTGGGCACGCTTCACATGCCTGACCAATCAACGGCACCCGCGATTGCTCCAGCATCGTGGTTCCCGCCACCAATCGGCACCCTCAGCAAGCTCAACACCTCAGCAATAGCTCGGAGTATGGACAACGACAGCAGTCGCGGATCCGATCTAGGTGACCTAGCCACGGAAGATGGAGCCTACAGCTCCATATCTGAAAGTTACAGGCGCAACAGCTTCCCCAATCACTTCATGTGTGTCGTCATCAACGCGGGCGACACCAGCGTCAATCGCGAAAATGTCGACACCGGATCTGGCACCGGGCCACCTAATGACGGTATACCCAATGGCACCGGACCACCCAACATACCGAAGGACATGCTGATGGGCTACCATTAGTTGCTAAAGGAGGAATTCAAGCGCCAGCAGCAGGTGATCGTGCAACTCGAAGCGCGCAGAAAGGTGGCGGACGAGTCGAGCCTTCGACGAGCTGGGCTCTCCTCCCATGGAGGATCCTCCTCCAAAGGCAAAGAGTATGTGGCCAACAAGAGACGATCTCGATTAGCCCACCTCACCGAGCAAGAACGCATAGAAGCCGTGAAAGTCCTCGACTTCGGCTCTATGACAGTCGACACGCGGGGAAACATGCTCCCAAAGACTTCGCAAGCTGCGGTGACAGCGGTCACCATGTACTTCCTTAACAACCAGCCACCGGCTGGAGACCCGCGAGATGCCATGCATCGATCTACGATCGCGGGCTTGGGGATAATCGAGGCCGCCCTTGACAAAGAACCAACACCAGAGCCGAAGAAAAGCAAGGCTCTGGATAAGTATTACTACTCGTACTCCTCCAGTGAAGACAATCACGATCTGTCACGATGACGTCGCCCACGGCGGCATGATCGCGACTACGACGCACGTGATGACATCACACAACGCAAAGTCGACAAGATGCAGGCAATGCGCGCTCATTCGACCGACTCAGAAGAAGACGAGACGGAGCTATACGGCGCCAGATGCTTCAGCAGGGCCATCAGGCAAAAGCGAATGCCTAAGGGGTTCAAACTCCCATCGGAGAACCCAAAGTTTGACGGCCTACAGGACCCAAAAATCTGGCTGGAGGACCACATCTCCTCCGTTAGGCTGCATGGCGGGAGTCGAAGCACGGCCATGCAATGCCTGCAGCTGCAGCTGCAGGGCGCCGCTCATGCATGGCTCAACAACCTCCCGCACGGATCCATTCGCAGCTGGGAAGAGCTGGTCTACATCTTTGTGTGCAACTTCAAGGGCACTTATAAAAGGACCGCATCAATCGAAGAACTAAGAAGCTATCAGCATAGATCTTGCAAATCGCTATGCTCGTACATCTATAGGTGGTCCATCATCAAGAAATCCGCAGAAAACATCTCGGAGGACCACGCAATCGATGCATTCAATGGTGGCGTTCACCATATAGAGCTCAGGGAGGAGCTGGGCCACTCGAAGCTCAAAACGATCGACCACCTGATGGAAATCACGAATCGGTGGGCTGATGGAGAAGACTCGGTGAAAAACCGTACCTACTTCGACGACGACGATGACCTCGGGCGTAGACACGACCGCCGAGGAAAATGTCGAATGCATGTCTACGACGACCGCGACAAGGTCAATATGGTCGCAGCCGGCTACGCCGATAAACGCGATGACAACCGCAACATCGGATATCGCAGTGGTGGATACCGTGATAGCGGGAAAACCACACAGGTGTGGCAGCGCCGCACTCGCGAAGAGGCACCCGCAACATCTATTGAGGACAAACTGTCCGGACCATGCAACGTGCACTTCTACATCGACAAGCACGACGGCAGGAAGAAATCCAGCCACCTTCTCAAGGACTGCCATGAGTTCCTCAAACTACATGAGGGCCTGGCTCAGATGAACCGCGGCGCGATCAACAGGGGCTATGGAGCTGCCCCAGGCGTTGTGGCACAAAGAGCTCCTCCACCACCGCCTGGAACACCAATACCCGTGGTTGCGCCAGTCCAGCATCATGGAAACGAGCCATACCCACGAGCCGTGGGCAACATGGGGAGGATCCAAAAAGGGCGTCCCTCAAATCGAGTGTAGAAGGCCATCACTCGCCAAGGCAATCTAGCGATAAACTCTCCACCCTCCACCACTGAGTACATCAGTGGAAGCGACTCCTGCATCACCTTCGACAAGTGCGATCATCCACGTCAAGTTCCTTGTCCAGGCCACTGTCCCTCATACTCGAGGCACAGATCGGGGGCTTCGATATGAGTCGCGTCTTCATGGACGGCAAAAGTGGCATAAACCTCATGTTTGCGAGTACCTTGCGCATGATGAGTATCCCTCTGACTTGCCTGGAAGTTTCAGACACGATGTTCCACGGCATCGTCCTAGGGAAGGGCGTATATCCCCTGGGAAAAATCAACCTCGACGTCATCTTCGGCTTGCCACAAAACTTTTGGTGAGAGCGCATCGACTTTGAAGTCGTCGACTGGCCCTCACAATACCACTGCATCCTCGGACATGTCGCGTTTCCAAGGTTCATGGCAGTACCACACTACGCCTACCTGCAGATGAAAATGCCAGGTCCAAATAGCATAATCACAATCAATGGCAACTTCGAGAGGTCTGACAACTGCGATAGGGAATTCAACAGAATCTCCTAGTTCTTCGGCATGCAGGAGGAACTCGCAAGATTGAAGGAGTCGACAACCAACAGTCTGCCTTCCCTGAGCAGGCCAAGTTCACTCGGCCTGTCCTTCGACTTGTCGGTGCACACGAAGAAAGTCCAGGTCCACCCAACGGACCCGACCAAGACGGCCCTCATCGCCAACAACTTGAGTTCCGCATAGGAACTCGTGCTCGTTGAATTCCTCCGTGAGCACTAGGAAATCTTCGCCTGGTGTCCAGCGGACATGCCAGGAGTTCCCAGGGAATTCGCCGAGCACTCACTCAACGTGAATCCAGATGCAAGGCCAGTCAAGTAGACAATTCAGCGACTGTGTGAACCAAGAGCAAAAGCAGTCGAAATGGAGATCAACAGACTCCTCGACGCAAACTTCATACATGAGATCAAGGAAAGCACCTGGCTCGCTAACACAGTGCTTGTGCCTAAAAAGATACGGATATCCTGCGGATGTTTGTGGACTTCACCTCCTTGAATAAGCACTGCCCAAAGGATCACTTCTTGTTGCCACGAATCGACCAAATCATCGACTCCACCACGGGATGTGAGCGCCTCTGCTTCCTCGATGCCTACTCAGGCTACAATCAGATCTAAATTAAGGAGGAGTACCAGGAGAAAACGGCGTTTACAACGCCATTTGGTGTGTTCTGCTACAACACGATGCCCTTTAGGCTAAAAAACGCAGGAGCCACTATCAGCGGTGCATCCAAGCTTGCCTCAAGAACCAACTTGGTCGCAACATCCAAGTCTACGTTGACGACATCGTCATCAAAACCAAAGAGGAAGCCTCACTAATCGACGATCTACGCGAGACCTTCGCTAACCTCCACCGCTACCGGATCAAGCTCAGTCCAGACAAATGCGCCTTTAGCGTGCCATCTGGGCAGTTACTCGGGTATCTCATCTCTGTGGGAGGGATCAAAGCAAACCCGAAGAAAATAAAGGCCATACTGGCCATGGAGAAGCCAATGAATGTAAAAGGCGTCCAGCAGCTGGCTGGGCGAATCGCAGCGCTCAGTCGATTCATCAGTCAAATGGGCGAAAAGGCACTGCCCTTCTACCAATTTCTCCGCAAAGCTGACAAGTTCGAGTGGACAGACGAAGCGCAAGAAGCATTCGAAGAGCTCAAGCGCCTACTATCCACCTCGCCAGTACTGGTGACGCCTCGCGAAAAGGAACCACTACTGCTCTACATCTCCGCCACCAACTAGGTGGTCAGCACGGTGCTCGTGGTGGAACGAGCCGAAGAAAATAAAGTCCATGGGGTCCAGCGCCAAGTATACTACCTCAGCGAGGTGCTTACGCCAAGAAAGTAGCGATACCCACACTACCAGAAGCTGGCATATGGCGTCTTCATGACAGCCAGGCGACTACGCCACTATTTCCAGGAGCACCCAATCATGGTGGTCAACGACGCTCCACTCGGGCATATACTCAATAACCCTGATGCCACCGGGCGAGTTGCGCTCTAGGGAATCGAACTGTCCCCACGAGACATCACACATGAGAAGCACGACGCGATCAAGTCGCAAGTTCTCCTGGACTTTCTCGTGCACTGGATGGAGAACCAGCTCCCCGACAAGCCAGATATGTCCTATCTCTAGACAATGCACTTCGACGGGTCCAAGCGAAAAGACGGAGTTGGCGCAGACGTCATACTGACATCGCCCCAAGGAGATAAGATGAAATACATTCTACGAATGCAGTTCACTGCCTCCAATAATGAAGCCGAGTACGAAGCCCTAATCCATGGGATCCGGATGGCAAAATCCTGTGGCACCAAGAGGCTCATCATCTATGGCGACTCCAAACTGGTGGTCAACCAAACGATGCACGAGTGCGATGCACTGAGCGACAACATGATCGCCTACCGCGACCTCTACGACACACTCGAAGGGGATTTTGATGGCTGCGAGCTGCGACATGTGGGCCACGAAAGCAATGAAGCAATGAAGAGGTGGATCTGCTTGCCAATATTGGCTCCACTTGCTCCCCTATACCGCTTGGGGTATTCCTTGAGCGCATCTGCGAGCGCTCCATCAAGCCCAAGGCTGCAGAGAAGAAAGCAAGTACGACAGCGGACTCGGGGGCTATGCCACCCAACGAGCCAATGGCACTCGACAACCTAGAGCCTGATATAGGACTCGAAGGACCAATGGGTGTCATGATGATCGAGCCATCTTGGACACAACCCTACATCACATATCTACTAAGCAAGAGGCTGCCAGACGACCCGACTGACGCACGGCACATCATGCGATGATCCAAGGCATTCACCCTCATCAACGGCGAATTGTACAAGCGCAGCATCACGGGAGTACTTCAACGGTGCGTCTCCAACGGGGACGGAAGGGCCGCCCTCCTCAACATCCACGAAGGCACTTGTGGGCACCATGCTGGCAGTCGCGCCCTCGTTGCCAAAGCCCTACGAGCTGGATTCTACTGGCCCACGGCCATGCGCGACGCAAAGGACATCGTCCAATGCTGCAACGCTTGCCAGTGATTCGTAGACAAACCTCACGCACCTGGTGCGGAACTCTGGACAATACCATTCGCTTGGCCCTTCGCACAATGGAGACTCGACATGGTCGGCAAGCTCCCAAAATTCTCGCGAGGAGGTTATGTTTACCTCTTGGTCGTAGTCGACAAATTCACCAAGTGGATCGAAGCCATGTCGGTGACGAATCAATCAAGGGCCAGCGGTATCGCGTTCTTCGAGTCCATTGTCTACCACTTTGGAGTGCCACATAGAATCATCACGGACAATGGGACAAACTTCACCTCTAAGGAATTCCAGGAATTCTGTGAAAACCTGGGAATCAACATAAGCTACGCCTCGGTGGCTCACCCGTAGACCAACGGCCAAGTCGAAAAGGCCAACGGCCTCGTCTATGGTGGAATCAAGAAATGACTCCTCCGACCACTCGAACAATCCACTGGATGCTGGCCAGACGAGCTGCAATCTGTACTTTGGAGCCTACGCACAACTCCAAACAGCGCTACGGGATACACTCCATTCTTCATGGTGCACGGTGCTGAAGCGGTGCTACCCTCAGAAGCACGCTACAAAGCCCTACGGGTGGTCGCTTACAGCGAGCAGGAGTCAACTCTTGCACTCGAAGACTCCGTCGACCTCCTTGACGAGGCACGGGAAATCGCAGTGGAGAGATCAATGATCTACCAGCAGAGCCTCCACAACTATCACAGCAGAAGGCTATGCCCCAAATCCTTCGTCGAAGGAGACCTGGTCCTGCGACTAAAGCAACAAGGGCATCTCAAGCTTGAGTCCCCTTGGGAAGGACCTTACGTGATTACATAAGTAATCCTAGGTGGCGCCTATCGCCTTAAAGATGTCAAGACCTGATCGCATACTCCAACCCCTGGAACGTCGCGCAGCTGCGTCGCTTCTACCCCTAGTCGTTTTTTACATTACAAATAAGGCTATTCAGTCAGGCTACTTAGACACACATTGTACCTCGTACTATTCTACGAATAAATAAAGCTAAGTGCCCCAAAACTCTGCGTTTTCCTTATTTTCTTGCAATTTTATCACTCGGGGGCTGCGTCACCCTTTACACTTTCGTTCTACGAACAAATCACAGTATCCTGAGTAGCTGACACAACATCAATAGAACCCTTGATAAACACCAACCCAGTTGCAACGCGCCTGACAGGTTGGCAAGGTGCTGAGATAAACACAAGTCAGGCTAACGAAAGGGAACTACAGAGTACAACACACTCAAAAAATATACAAGCTAGCAAGCTCTTCTCATATCAATGGTATTAATTACGCCCAACATAATCATACGAACTTTACAACATTCATACATCTATGTGCAGGATACAAACTATGCTACTACTCCAAAAGATGAACATTCGTCTGCTCTTCAAAGAAGTCGATGATGTCTTCTGCTGGCTGATCAACTGCCTAGTAGTTTGGCACCATGTTCCAGGTCATCCCTTCTGGTGGTGGCGGCGGTCCAGCAGCAACGGATGCCATGTCCACATCTAGCCGATGCAGTCGCACCATCAACAAAGCAGCTTTCGCACCTGTGACCAATTGCCGACGAATGCACTCGCACACCACGCTTAAATCTTGAAACTTCACGAAAAGGGCCAACAGGCTTGAAGGGACAACATCTAGAGGAAACATCATCTGGTAAATGTGCATGAGGCATGATTGCGCCTTCTTCAAGCATTGAAGCACTCGAGAAGAACGATCTTGCAGGGTCGCCAATGCAATGGTACGGTCGTGGTCCACCTAAAAGTACCCACTCGCCTGTAGCTGCTCCTGGGTCAAGTTATTCATTCGAATGGCCACCCGATCCTTCTCATCTTGCGGATGATGTGCGCTAACAACTACACCAAGCAAACAGCAAAGTATGAAGACAAGGCATCACTGCGACTGACTAAAAGAAAAGATGAGAAGGTAGAAAGCTAACTTTGTTGTTTAGTCAGTCCTCAAAGGGAGCAAACATTCCCTCCTGGCCTCCGGCGTCGACAGGCATCGCCTCATATATCACCGCGGGATCCAACTCCACGCCATGGGCTTGCACCATCACGAGTGCCATGGTGGCGCCGACGGATCGCTGAGAGTTCCTGAATTCCACGGGAATACTTCTAGCGAGGGATTCCACCAGGTCATCAAGGTTGTCGATCAGCCCGGCCTTGGGAGTTAGGTCCTCACGGATGCGACTAAGCACATCCTTGCCCTTCCCCAGCATCTCCTGGAGAGAAACACCGCGGTCTTAGACTTCAACAACAGCGCTAGCCAACGCATCCGCGCGACGCAGAGACTGGGCGTCAAAGCTCAGGCTGCCGGCATCTGCATACACAAGGTGTTACCACAGTAACATGACGACATGAAACAAGGAGCAACGCAAATAAAAATTGTGAATTACCTGAGAGGGCCTTGCCAATCGAGAAAACTTGTTCTTCAAACAACTTCTCCCTTTTACCAGTGGAGGAGCGTAATTCCTCTTCACGCTTTCGCATCTCCTCCAGGGCTGCTGATGGCTCAAAATATATTCAAGCTCGTTGGGGAACCCCAAGAGGAAGGTATGATGAGCACAATAGCAAGTTTTCCCTCAGTTATGAAACCAAGGTCATCGAACCAGTAGGAGCAAGGAAACACCTCCAAGGTGTTGTTTCCAACTAGGAATCCTGCATAACACAAACACAGAACTTTGCCCCCAACTTATAGTGAGGTTGTCAATCTCACCGGTTTTGCTGAAAACAAAGGATTAAACATATTGTGTGGAAGATAGTAATTGCTTTCAGAAAGTAAACAGAAAACAGTAAATAGTGGATTGTAAATTGATAGAAAAATAAAGGACCGGGGTCCATAGTTCACTAGTGGTGATTCTCCTTAAGATAGATGACATGTTGGGTGAACAAATTACAGCAGGGCAATTGACAGACACAGAGAAAGCATACATGCATATACTAATCATCTTGACTCCTATGAGATTTGATTGGGCATTACAACATTATACATTGACTGTAATCCAACTGCATCTATGACTAATAATCCACCTTGAGGTTATCATCCGAACCCCCTCCAGTATTAAGTTGCAAGCAACAGATAATTGCATTAAGCATTGCGTGTAAAGTAAACAATACGATTGTTCTCTGAACAAAGGATTGATGTTTTCTCCCTAGTAGCAACAACACATCTATTACCTTAGAGATTTTTGTCACTTCCCCAGATTACTAGAGGCATGAACCCACTATCGAGCATAAATACTCCCTCTTGGAGTTGCTAGCATCTACTCGGCCAAGAAAGCTACTAACAACGGAGAGCATGTAAGATCACAAATAACAAAGACATCATAGAATCATTAATCAATCTGAAATAGCATCTCAATATCCATCAGATTCCCGCAAACACAACATGTATGATTACAAATAGATGATCTTGATCATAAACGGAGCTCACAAGATCTAAACATGGTAGCACAAAGGAGAAGAACCAACCATCTAACTACTACATGGACCCGTATTCCAGGGATGAACTACTCATGCATCACACCGGAGGCAGTCATGGTGATGAAGAAGGCCTCCAGGGTGAAATCTCCCCTCGAGCACGGTGCTGGGAAGAGCTTCAGATCCCTCCCGATCTAGGGATGGAGATGACGGTGGCTACAGACTCTTTCGTGGAATTTTTATTGGGTACTTAGGGTTTCTGTATCGGAGGTGATATATAGGCGAAAGGGGAGGCCGAGGGGGTGCCCTAGGCGGTCACACCACCCCCTGGCGTGGACCAGGCCTAGCCGTGCGGCCAGGTGGTGTGGCCGGCCTCTGTCCCCTCTCTGTCTTGTCTTCTGGCTCCGTGTCCCCCTCGGTGAAATATTCACTTTGGCTTTTGTCCCGTCCAATTCCGAGAATATTCATTTTCTAACTTTCCTGGGACCAAAAATAGCAAAAAACAGGCAGCTGGCACTCTAGCATCTTGTTAATAGGTTAGTCCAAGAAAGTGTATAAAAATACTCCAAAGTGTGGACAAAACATAATAAAGTAGATATAAAACAAGCATGGAACATCAAAAATTATAGATATGTTAGCAACGTATCAACATCCCAAAGCTTAACTCCTGCTCGTCCTCGAGTAGGTAAGTGATAAAAAGAAAGAATATTTTTTTAGGTGACATGCACCATAATAAACTAGATCAAAGTATTTGTAAAACATTTATAGCTGGGATCATAATACTTTAACATAGCATGAAAGATATAGTTCTAACAATGAGACATAGCAACTATGTTGTAACATGAAAAGGCACAAACAGAAGATTCATGAATAACAATGCTTTGCAAGACGTTTG
The DNA here is from genome assembly GCA_023614405.1 of Avena insularis. Taxonomy (NCBI): domain Eukaryota; kingdom Viridiplantae; phylum Streptophyta; class Magnoliopsida; order Poales; family Poaceae; genus Avena; species Avena insularis. Next base: position 524,228,398 of record CM042694.1, read on the forward strand.
TTTGTTTCACATAAAGAAAACATAGTGAGAATGGTATTCAGCTTGTCCCTCATAGAGTAGCAAAACATAAATGCATAGGACACCTTCAAAGTTCATAAGGGTGACTAGATACAAATAGTTTAAGAACAAGCAATATCAAAGTTATGCATCAATCAACAAGTCTTGGGACAATGCACATTAAACTAAGAATGGCCACTATGCACTCTCAATAGGTGCATAAAGATAGAAGATGGAGACTCAATATAAAAGTAAAAGAAATGCCTTCATAGAATAGGAAGCGGAGATTCATGTCTCATAAAGAGCTTCCAAAAATTATGGTACTTATTAACTTTCAACTCTCATTGCCCCTATGATAAGCATCTTTAGGTGATTAAGGTTAAAGTGACACAACTAAGAGGATATGCTTGACAAGTTATAAGTTGAAATCTCATGCCCCTTACTTACGAGTACCGAACCTCATGCTACTCAACTTCAGTCACAAGTAAGCTCTTGTCATTGTAAGTACATATGCATCATAGAGAACATCAGCAGGTACCCCTTGCACATGATACAGGAGCTATCCCATAATCAAAATGACAAGGCAAGCAGACAATGAGCATCTCAGCGATCTTTTTATTTGCTATTTGCATAGGTTTTTATTGAGGATGCTTCAAAGAGTGCTCATTATGGTTATGCTGCAAGTTTCCACCATGATTAGGCATGGCTTAGGCTAGCAGCCCAGGCGTTTCTCTACAACACATACAAACTCCATGATCTTACAAGTTTCCCTTTTATTTCACACCACCGGGATCCATAAGCAAAAGAATCATGATATCAACGGAATAATAAGTGCAATGTTGAAAGCGTTCCCCATGATACATGGTTCTGCTAACTTCAACTTATAAAGTGCAAGCATATATGCAACAAAGATGGACACAATGGTTCAAGATTATTAAGGCAAGAAAGTAAAGTGTGCCATCAAGTTCGTGAGAGCTTTAATCACTAGTTTTCTCATAACAAGTTTAATTCGGAAGGTAGATAAAAACATGAATATACTTGGAATAACAAATGCTAATAGGTAGGTATGGTGGACTCTTTGGAATAACTTGGTTTTATTTGGAGTTGGATGCATGACTGGAACTCACACTTGGTTATGGAGGCTAGCAAAATACTGGGAGTGACCAACTAAGAGAGAATAAATTGTTGGGTCCATAGCATAGAAAACAAAAAATTTCCTACGATGAGAACTATATGCCAAGATCTATCTACTAGATACAGAGCAACGGGTGGACATACATCCATGGAGAACTTACCCTCGAAGACAACGAGTTTTGTTAACGAGTAGGAACTCGTGGTTGATGTAGTCGTACGCTTGCCGATCTCAAGATCGTGTGGAAGTCCGAGCGCCGCAAATCAGCAGCTCATCCGTCCTCGCACACACGTTCAAGCCACCGGACAACCTCCACCTCCTCGCTCCAGCGAATCAGCGGAAGCAGCAACTCCTTCCAGACGCAAGGCCACCGGGAACATGTATCTCACTAATCTGAGACCATGGGGGAATATCTAGAGGGGGAGAGAGATCCTTCACGAGGAGGTGTGGTTTGTGAGAGGGGAGAGGGGGGCTTTATATAGGAGGGAGACCCCTCCCCTCCCATAGCCGGCGCATGAGGGGGGGACTCCTCCCCTCCTTCATTCATGTGGTGAACCTCCACTCACATAAACATGGCCTCCACCCAAAATCCCACTCACATATATTTAATTTCCACCAAATTAAATGCAACTCTCAATTAATAAAACTCTTTTATTTATTTTATTCAGAATTTTGTTAATTACTTTAATTAACAAACATTCACATAATAACCCTTGCAACATTTCAATATCACATGCAGAACCACTTTCTGCAATTTCACCCGAAACAATTCTGGTTTCTATCGAAACAATTCCTGTTTCTATCGAAACATTTCCTGCGCTTTGCAAACCTTTTGTATGGAACATATGTGCTCCTAAATGGTGTCCGGCAACCCTTAAGTGTGTCACCCTACGGTTCGCGAATAATGCAGACATGATTGAGACTCCTCTCAGATCAATAATCAGAAGCGGGACCTAGAGATCCATACTGACTCCTGCATATTCAACGATGACTTCTGTGATCGTGAGAACCTTTAACGTCAGCAATTTAATCCCTTTGTCTCATGATATAATACATGTACGATATTCGATCATCGGTATCCAAATACCTAGTTTGATCTTGTTACTGACATGCACTCTTTTCTCGTTCCCGTGATATAACATTCTAGTGATCACATCACTTGCTTGCAAACTATCTTAATGTGATATCACCGAGAGGGCCCAGAGTATATCTATCCGTCATCTGGATTGACAAATTCCGCTCTTGATCCATGAGCCTCAACATAACACCTTCATAGCACTGAACCCACCTTTATGTTCACCCTGTTACGGTGTGACGTTTGATGTTATCAAGATACTCTTCCGGTGTTAGCAATTAACATGATCTCATGGTCTAAGGACTAAGACTACTTTGTATGATGTTATAGCAATATAAACATAATGACTTGATTGTAATGCTATACTTCGGATGAATGTTCATCACATCATTTCACAAATGTTGTGACCTTGTTATTAACAACATCCAATGTCCATGATCAGGAAACCTTGATCATCTTGTTAATCAACAAGCTAGTCTATAAGAGAGGCATAACTAGGAACCCTTTTGTTTATTAAACACACATGTATTGATGTTTCCTATCAATACAATTATAGCATGCAAAATAAACATCTATCATATACAAGGAATACATAATAACAACTCTATTATTGCCTCTCAGGGCATATTTCCTTCAGTCTCCCACTTGCACTAGAGACAATAATCTAGTTTATATAGTGATAAATCTAACATCCATGGAGTTCTGGTGTTGATCATGTTTTGCCCTAGGGAGTACTTTAGTCAACGGATCTGCTACATTCAGGTCCGTGTGCACTTTACAAATCTTTATATCTCCATCCTTGACATGCTCGCGGATGGAGTGAAACCGGCGCTTAATATGCTTGGAATTCTTGTGAGACCTTGGTTCCTTGGCGTTGGCTATGGCTCCATTATTGTCACAATAGATCACCATTGGGTCCAACGCACTAGGAACCACACCTAGGTCCGTTATGAACTCCTTCATCCAAACCGCTTCCTGCGCCGCCTCTGAAGCAGCAACATATTCCGCCTCCGTCGTTGATCCAGCCACCACAGGTTGTTTGGAGCTCCTCCAACTAACTGCTGCTACGTTCAAAAGAAATACGTATCTGGATTGAGACTTAGAGTCATCCGGATCAGTGTCAAAGCTAGCATCGACATAACACTTAGCGAATAGCTCTTCTTCACCTCCGTATACAAGAAACATATCCTTAGTTCTTCTCAAGTACTTAAGGATATTTTTGACCGCTATCGATGTTCAACACGGATCAGATTGGTACCTACTAGTCAAACTAATAGCATGTGCCACATCCGGTCTTGTACATAGCATGGCATACATTATAGAGCCTATGGCTGAGGCATAGGGGATCTTATCCATTATCTCTCTTTCTTCCGCCATAGCCGGACTTTGAGTCTTACTCAATGTCTTGCCTTGCAACATAGGTAAGTACCCCTTCTTACTTCCGTCCATATTAAACTTCTTTAATATCTTATCAAGGTATGTACTCTGCGATAGCCCAATTAGGCGTCTTGATCTATCTCTATAGATTTTAATGCCTAATATATATGAAGCTTCACCAAGGTCCTTCATCAAAAATTTGCTGTTTAGATAACTTTTAACACTGTTTAAAAGATCTATATCATTTCCAATCAATAATATGTCATCCACATATAATATCAGAAATGCCACATTGCTCCCACTCACTTTCTTGTAAATACAAGCCTCTCCATAAGTTTGGACAAATCCAAACTCTTTGATCACCTCATCAAAGCGGAGATTCCAACTCCGGGATGCTTGCTTCAGTCCATAGATGGATCACTGAAGTTTGCACACCTTATCAGCATCCTTAGGATCGACAAAACCCTTAGGTTGTATCATATACAACTCTTCTTCAATATTACCATTGAGGAACACAGATTTGACATCCATCTACCATATTTCATAATCGAAATATGCAGCAATTGCTAACATAATCCTAACCGACTTAAGCATCGCTATGGGAGAGAATGTCTCATCGTAGTCAACTCCTTGAATTTGTCGAAATCCCTTTGCGACAAGTCGAGCCTTATAGATGGTTATATTACCATCAGCATCAGTTTTTCTTTTGAAAATCCATTTATTCTCAACGGCCTTTCGATCGTGAGGTAAGTCCACCAAGGTCCAAACCTGGTTTTCGTACATGGATTCCATCTCGGATTTCATGGCTTCTAGCCATTTGTTGGAATCAGGGCTCATCATCGCTTCTTCATACGTCGCAGGGTCATCTATTTCATCAATAATGAAATTCATAACAGGATTGCCGTACAGTTCAGGAGTTGTACGTTCCTGCTTGACCTGTGAGGTTCGGTAGTGTCCTCTTTCGGAGTTTCATGATCAATATCATTAGCTCTCTCTTCATTAGGTGAAGTCAACTCCGAAACAACTTCCGGTGCTGTGCTACTTGCCATTTCATGAAGAGAAGGTTCAATAACCTCTTCGAGTTCTACCTTCCGACTACTCACACCTTTCGCGAGAAACTCCTTCTCAAGAAAGGATCCATTCTTGGCAACAAAAACCTTGCCCTCAGATCTGTGATAGAAGGTATACCCAATTGTTTCCTTAGGGTATCCTATGAAGACGCATTTTTCCGCTTTGGGTTCGAGTTTATCCGGTTGAAGTTTCTTCACATAAACATCGCATCCCCAAACTTTAAGAAATGACAGCTTAGGTTTGTTTCCAAACCATAATTCATACGGTGTCTTTTGAACGGATTTAGATGGTGCCCTATTTAAAGTGAATGCAGTTTCCAAGGCATAACCCCAAAATGATAAGTGGCAAGTCGACCAGAGACATCATAGATCGAACCATATCCAATAAAGTACGATTACGATGTTCTGACACACCATTACGTTGTGGTGTTCCGGCAGGCGTGAGTTGTGAAACTATTCCATAGTCTTTCATATGTGTGCTAAACTCGTAACTAAGATACTCTCCTCCATGGTCGGACTGCAGAAATTTGATCTTTCTGTTACGATGATTTTCCACTTCATTCTGAAATTCTTTGAACTTTTCAAAGGTTTCAGACATATATTTCATCAAATAGATATACCCGTATCTACTCAAATCATCCGTGAAAGTAACAAAATAACGATATCCACCTCGCGCCGACACACTCATTGGTCCACACACATCAGTATGTATGATTTCCAATAAATCTGTCGCCCGTTCCATTGAACCGGAAAACGACGTTCTAGTCATCTTGCCCATAAGGCATGGCTCACATGTATCAAGTGATTCCAAAAGTCCATCAGAATGGAGTTTCTTCATGCGTTTAACGCCAATATGACCTAGACGGCAGTGCCACATATATGCAGATATATCATTATCAAGTTTAATCCTTTTAGCATCAACATTATGAATATGCGTAATACTACTATCGAGAACCAACAGAAATAAACCATTCAACACAGGTACATGACCATAAAAGATATTATTCATATAAATCGAACAACCATTGTTTTCAGACTTAAACGAATAACCACTTTGCATCAAACACGATCCGGATACAATGTTCATGCTCAGTGCAGGCACCAAATAACAATTATTCAGGTTTATAACTAATCCCGACGGCATATGGAGAGGCAGCGTTCCGATGGCGATCACATCAACTCTTGATCCATTGCCGACCCACATCGTGACCTCATCCCTTGCTAGTTGTCGCTTGTTCCGCAGCCCCTGAACCGAGTTACATATATTAGCAACCGATCCTGTATCAAATACCCAGGTGCTACTGCGAGTACTAGTCTAGTACACATCAATAACATGTATATCACATATACCTTTGTTTGCCTTGCCGGCCTTCTTGTCCGCCAAATACTTGGGGCAGTTGCGCTTCCAATGGCCAGTCCCCTTGCAATAGTAGCACTCGGTGTCAAACTTAGGGCCATCTCGGGGTTTCTTTTCAGGCGCTGCAACAGTTTTTCCGCCCTTCTTTCCCTTCTGCTTGCCTTTCTTGTCCTTCTTGAAACCGGTGGTCTTATTGATCATCAACACTTGATGTTCTTTCCTAATCTCCACTTCTGCAGTCTTAAGCATTGACAGAAGCTCGGGAAGAGACTTCTTCATGCCCTGCATATTATAGTTCATCACGATGCTCTTGTAGCTAGGTGGCAGAGATTGGAGAACACGATGTATGCCTAAGTCAATGGGAATCGTTATTCCCAAGGACACAAGCTTATCAGCGTACCCAGACATTTTGAGTACATGCTCACTAACGGATTTGTTCTCTTCCATCATGCAGCTAAAGAACTTTTCAGAAGCATTATAACTGTCTACGGCAACATGGGTATCGAAAATCATTTTCAATTCTCCCATGGTATCAAAGGCATTTCCATTTTCGAAACGTTTTCGAAGTTCTGGCTCTAGCCCATACATTATGCCGCAATGAACTAAGTTGTGGTCCTCCTGACGAGTTATATAGACGTTCTTTTCCTCGTCAGGGGCATCAGGAGCTGGTGGGGGCCTAGCGGCGCCTCTAGCACATATTGCTTTTGTGCAGCAGTGAGGAGAATCCTCAAATTCATAGCCCAGTTGGTGAAGTTGCTACCATTCGCAGCAAGCTTCTCTTTCTCCATGAACACATTGAAATTAAAAGCAGGTGGTGCCATCTACAACAGAATTTCTAAAATATATTTAGACTAAGTTTATGATAGATTGAGTTCAACTAATCCAAATTACTAATGAACTCCCACTCAAAATCGACATCCCTCATGTCCTTTTGGTGATTACATGAACCAAATCCACTACACCAAGTCCGATCATCACATGAGTCGGTGTAGCTTCAAAGGCGAGCATCTATATGGGCATCATATCAACTATATGACTCATGCTTAACCTTTCGGTCTGTGTTCCGAGGCAATGTCTGTACATGCTAGGCTCGTCAAGTAAGAACCTTAGTATTCACGTGTGTAAAACTGTCTTACACCCGTTGTATGAAAGCGTAGAGTCGAGAACACCAGATCATCACGTGATGCCTCAAAACACGATCCACAAAACGGTGCATACTTAAGGAAGAACACATTTTATCTTGATATCTAAATGAGGGATCATCTTATAATGCTACCAAAAGCGCCAAACTAGCAATATAAGATGCTAACATCTAATGTGTGAAGTGAGGTGATATGGTCCATGCATTTGATCTCTATCATTTGCATCGTGGTATGATCTCTATCATTCCTTTGTGTGTAAGGCCAAGGTCTATGGAACTTACACGTTAAGTGAGTTGTAAGATTATCTATCATACATCTACTTACAACAATACCATATCAAGACACTAGCCCATCAACGATCTAAACTAGACGCCTCTAATTTATCAATTGCAAGTTTTACGTGGCTTAGGGCTTTCGGAGATAGAACCGGTCTTACCTACGAACATGAACCACAACAAGGATAACCAAGTTATTAGCAACTCGCTGTAAATCAAATATTGACTATAGTAGGAGATACAGACACCCGCTATCCACTTATGCAAAACTAATTGCATGTCAGTCGTGGAACCGGTCTCATGTACGATGACATGTAAGGTTGGTCCGGGCCGCTTCATCCCACTATGCCACCAATATCCAAAGTACATAGAAGATGCAATAACATGATCATCATCGCCCACATATAAACATATGCGTACTACCCGTGCAAAGCACCTACGCATAGATCAGGCTCTGATACCATTGTTGGGTCCGCAGCATAGAAAACAAAAAATTTCCTACGATGAGAACTATATGCCAAGATCTATCTACTAGATACGGAGCAACGGGTGGACATACATCCATGGAGAACTTACCCTTGAAGACAACAAGTTTTGTTAACGAGTAGGAACTCGTGGTTGATGTAGTCGTACGCTTGCCGATCTCAAGATCGTGTGGAAGTCCGAGCACCGCAAATCAGTAGCGCATCCATCCTCGCACACACGTTCAAGCCACCGGACAACCTCCACCTCCTCGCTCTAGCGAATCAGCGGAAGCAGCAACTCCTTCTAGACGCAAGGCCACCAGGAACATGTATCTCGCTAATCCGAGACCATGGGGGAATATCTAGAGGGGGAGAGAGATCCTTCATGAGGAGGTGTGGTTTGTGAGAGGGGAGAGGGGGGCTTTATATTGGAGGGAGGGAGACCCCTCCCCTCCCATAGCCGGCGCATGAGGGGGGGGACTCCTCTCCTCCTTCATTCATGTGGTGAACCTCCACTCACATAAACATGGCCTCCACCCAAAATCCCACTCACATGTATTTAATTTCCACCAAATTAAATGCAACTCTCAATTAATAAAACTCTTTTATTTATTTTATTCAGAATTTTTTAATTACTTTAATTAACAAACATTCACGTAAAACCCCTTGCAACATTTCAATATAACATGCAGAACCACTTTCTGCAATTTCACCCGAAACAATTTCGGTTTCTATCGAAACATTTCCTGCGCTTTGCAAACCTTTTGACCAGAACATATGTGCTCCTAAATGGTGTCCGGCAACCCTTAAGTGTGTCACCCTATGGTTTGCGAATAATGCAGACATGATTGAGACTCCTCTCAGATCAATAATCAGAAGCGGGACCTGGAGATCCATACTGACTCCTGCATATTAAACGATGACTTCTGTGATCGTGAGAACCTTTAACGCCAGCAATTTAATCCCTTTGTCTCATGATATAGTACATGTCCAAGATTCGATCATCGGTATCCAAATACCTAGTTTGATCTCGTTACCGACATGCACTCTTTTCTCGTTCCCGTGATATAACATTCTAGTGATCACATCACTTGCTTGCAAGCTATCTTAATGTGATATCACCGAGAGGGCCCAGAGTATATCTATCCGTCATCGGGATTGAGAAATTCCACTCTTGATCCATGAGCCTCAACATAACACCTTCATAGCACTGAACCCACCTTTATGGTCACCATGTTACGGTGTGACATTTGATGTTATCAAGATACTCTTCCGGTGTTAGCAATTAACATGATCTCATGGTCTAAGGACTAAGACTACTTTGTATGATGTTATAGCAATATAAACATAATGACTTGATAATAATGCTATACTTCGGATGAATGTTCATCACATCATTTCACAAATGTTGTGACCTTGTTATTAACAACATCCAATGTCCATGATCAGGAAACCTTGATCATCTTGTTAATCAACAAGCTAGTCTATAAGAGAGGCATAACTAGGAACCCTTTTGTTTATTAAACACACATGTATTGATGTTTCCTATCAATACAATTATAGCATGCAAAATAAACATCTATCATATACAAGGAATACATAATAACAACTTTATTATTGCCTCTCAGGGCATATTTCCTTCATAAATGGCCATAATCATCCAAAGCGACAAAACATCATTAATTAAAGCATAAAGTGATATTACAAGTCGAAAACTAAAGGATCATAAAGGCTATGGTGACTTGGGATAGTCATAACATGGTGTGAGCATGCGCCAAGTCAACCCAAATAAAGGATCAAAGGAGAATACCACAATACTATGCTTTAATATGCTAAAACAACGCATGATTCGTTCAAGGCACATTGAGCAATATCAATTGTTTGCAACATGTCATGCTACAGAAAAAATCACTAAGAATAAAGCCAAAACAATATCAAGCATGACATGACAAAGCATAGGCCACAGTCAAAAACAAGCTCTTTTTACCACTTAAGCATGAGGGGGGTCCAACCAATTAATTCAAACCAATCTTATTTGCAAACTAATGTACGAATGAGGGGGGTCCAACCAATTAATTCAAGAAAACTAATCAAACGAAATCAAAAATAAAAACAAAAACGCTCCAAGAATAACACAATTGTGCATGAAACAATATAAATGAAGTGTTTGGAAGAAACCTGAGATTTTTATTGATGAAGAAGGGAATGGCTTGGGCATCCCCAAGCTTTGACGCTTGTACTTCTTGGATATTTCTTGGGTGGCACGGGGTGTCATCCCCAAGCTTGAACCTTTGTCCATTCTTCATCTCATTACATCATTCTTTCCCTACACCTGAAATTTTTCCTTCATACAAAACTTCACACAATCTTCATTAGCAACATTAGTGTACTCAAGATAATAAGTCTTTTGGTTAAGTTCCAACACAAGTAAAACTTCCATTAAAACACAAGCTATTGTAGAACTTCCTTTAAAAAGCTCAATTCCCCAAAAGGAACCCAAAAAGGAATCAACAAGAAGCAAATGCAAATAATGGCAGAAATCTGTCAAAACAGACCAGCAGGTAGAAACCGAATTTTTAGAAGACCTTCTGTTGCTCAAATAGAAAAGTGTTGAACTAAAGAAAGTTGGATAACAACATGGGGCAGAAGCACAAAAAATTACAGCTCAAACAGACGTACAGAGATTTTACACAAATTTTTACAGCGAAGCACAAAAATCTGTTTTGGGACAACAACTTTCCCAAGAATTACTTCTCTCTCATTAGAGGTTACTCTTGGCACAAAAAGCAAATAAAAAGTATAAGGAGAGGTTATTACTGAAGCAATAACTTCCAAGACTCAACTAAAACTTTTGGGTTATCTCCCAATAAGTACTTTTCTTTAAAGCCTTTAAGTCAGGCATAAGAAGCAAGAAAAGCATCAGGTATTCTCAAATGAAGAAGCATTAAGATTAATACCAGAAATATCTTCAACAAAGCAAGGTATCACATCCAAATAAGTTCTATAGGATCCTCTCTCAATGCTCTTGGGTTCACTATTTTCATCAAACGGGTTTTCAGGAACAATCCAATCAAAATTCTTTTCTAAGGCTTCATGCACTGCTACAAGTTTAAAAGGTATTGGTATCTTAATTTCCTCCCCATTAGGTTCGGTTTTGCCCATCTTCTCTCGTGTACCAATAACATCTACACATGAGCCTAGCATATTAAAACGTTTAAAGACTTTTCTATCTTCCTTAGAAACATCATAGAATTCTTTAAGCAAAGTTTCTAGAATGAAATCCCTCTTTTCAGGGTCCTCTATTTCTTTAAGTTTAAGAAACATTACTTGCATTAAGGGGTTAAGGTTAACAAACCTAGCTTCCAACATGTGAACTAAAGAAGCTGTAGCAATTTCATAGTTTGGAGCAAGTTCTGCAAGGGATCTATCCTCAATATCCTCACGCTTACTAACATGATTAAAGAATTATTCATATTACCTTTTCCAATTATAGAGCCACTACCTATTAAAAGGTCTTTCAGGGTGAACTTAGGGATCAACATGGTGAGCTAAGAAAGAGGTAACAACTATAGAAAGACTTATTTTTTTGTGTTTTTAATATAAACAAGCAAACTAATACAACTAATTTTTTGTGTTTTTGATAAAGAAACAAGCAAACAAAGCAGAAATAAACTAAGCAAAACAAAAATAACAAAGTAAAGAGATTGGTTATGAGGGACTCGCCTTGTGAAGATGTCCTTGACTCCCCGGCAATGGCGCCAGAAAAATAGATTGATGGCTCAAAATATATTCAAGCTCGTTGGGGAACCCCAGGAGGAAGGTATGATGAGCACAACAGCAAGTTTTCCCTCAGTTAACCAAGGTTATCAAACCAGTAGGAGCAAGGAAACACCTCCAAGGTGTTGTTTCCAACTTGGAATCCTGGACAACACAACTACATAACTTTTCCCCCAAATTACAGTGAGGTTGTCAATCTCACCGGTTTTGCTAAAAACAAAGGATTAAACGTATTGTGTGGAAGATAGTAATTGCTTGCAGAAAGTAAACAGAAAACAGTAAATAGTGGATTGTATATTGATAGTAAAAGAAAGGACAGGGGTCCATAGTTCACTAGTGGTGATTCTCCTTAAGATATATGACATGTTGGGTGAACAAATTACATCGGGGAAATTGATAGACACTGATACATTGCAAATGTATCTATAATTTTTGATGTTCCATGCTTGGTTTTATCTACTTTCTTGTGTTTTGTTCCAACTTTGGAGTACTTTTCATATGATTTCTTGTACTAACCTATTAACAAGATGCCACAGTGCCAGTTGCCTGTTTTCTACTGTTTTGGTTCCAGGAAAGTCAGAAAATGAATATTCTCGGAATTGGACCGGACAAAAGCCAAAGTTGTTATTTTCCCGGAAGACTCATGGAGCCAGAAGGAGAGTCGGAGAGGGGCCACAGGGTGGCCACACCCCCCTTGTCACGGGCAACCCTAGGCCGCACCAGGGCATGGTGTGGGCCCCTTGGCCGAACACCGACCTTGCCTCCTTCGCCTATATATTCCTCCCGAGGCAAAAACCCTAGATCGTCAAGCCTCCAGCCACGAAAATTTCTGCAGCGCCGCCGCCACCGAAGGGGAGATTCGGGGGACAGAAAGTCTCTGTTCTAGCACCCTGCCGGGATGGGGAAGTGCCCCCAGAGCCATCTCCATCGATCTCCACCGCCATATCCATCATCGTTGCTGATTCCCATGATGAGGAGGGAGTACTTCTCTCTCAAAGCTAAGGGTTCTACCGGTAGCTATGTGTTCATCTCTCTCTCTCTATGCATTATCTTATCGATATCATGAGCTTGTAATCCATAGATCTACCTTGCTTCTCAAGTGCTTTAATAGATCTCTGCTCTCCCCATGTGTGTGAAGTTGACAGTGTGCACACCATGGTGGCACTTAGGCTAGAGATTACAAATACTTGTTATGAGTTATATTTGGAGTTGGATGTCTTTATGAAATTGCGGTGTTTGTTTGAACCATCTAGTGCTCAAGGTGACAGTGTGGGGTTATCTAGATGGGAAAGGCTTACTTTGAGGAGTGCTGCTATAGCCCTACCATGGATTAGAGTGTCCAACCGGAGAGTAGTTCAGTGTAGTATCATAAAGAAGAATATATTTATATGAGAGTGTTCACTAGTGAAAGTATGATCCCTAGGCCTTGTTTCTAAGCACTGAAACACCGTTTGCTATTAGATCTATTACATGTTTGCTTTCCATCTTTATTTCAGTTTGCCTTTAGTCTCTTCCACGCCATCAAGCTATTTTCTGGCACCGTTGTCTTATATCCATACCACTTGTATTTTACTATCTCTTTGCTGAACTAGTGCACCTATACACCTGACAAGTGTATTGGGTATGTTGGGGACACAAGAGACTTCTTGTATCTTGATTTCAGGGTTTCTTGAGAGGGGATACCTTTGACCACTTCCTCCCTGAGTTTGATAAACCTTGGGTGATCCACTTAAGGGAAAACTTGCTGCTGTTCTACAAACCTCTGCACTTGGAGGCCCAACAACTGTCTACAAGAATAGAAGTGCGTAGACATCAAGCTATTTTCTGGCGCCGTTGCTGGGGAGGTAAGGTAAAAGGTATTCACACCGGAGGATTAAAGAAGAAGAACCTCCATGACAAGCGCCTATTTTACGGCGCCCGTTCTTGAGGTAACGTAAAAGGTACCCACATCCTCCGGTGTGAGTGCTCGAAGTTATTTCCTTTAGATTCTGCAATTTTGTCTTTTTGTTTCTTGTTTTCACTAGTTAGGCTTAATGGAAAACAACAACAAAAATTAGAGAGCTTTATAGTATTTATCTTGAGTTAGGACATGAAGTGTTTGAAGAGAAAAATAAAAACCTATGGAACTTTATTTGCATGCTAATAGCAATGTTGTTAGTATGAATTCTTTGGACAACATTATTGCTAATGCTATGGAAAATTCTAAGCTTGGGGAAGCTGGTTTTGATGAGCATGATATTTTTAGTCCCCCAAGCACGGAGGAGAAAATTTACTTTGATGATACTATGCCTCCAATATATGATGATTACAATGATGAGTATGATATTTTTGGTCCACCAACTATTGAGGACAAAAATAATTATGATTACAATATGCCTCCTATATTTGATGATTATGGTGATAAGAATAATAATGATAGCTATTTTGTTGAATTTGCTCCCACCATAATTAATAAGAATGACTATGCTTATGTGGAGAGTATTAATTCTTTTATGCATGTGGCTCATGATAAGAATGTTTCTTGTGATTGTTATATTGTTAATTTTATCTATGATGCTACTGAAAGTTATTATGAGAGAGGGAAACATGGTTTTATTTGTCTCAACAATATTAAGTTCCCCCTCTTTATGTTGAAATTTTTGAAGTTGCACTTGTTTTGCTTTCCTATGCTTGTTGCTTTGTGCTTTCATGACTTGTTTATTTACAATATTATTTTTCATAGGAAGTGGGTTAGACTTAAATGTGTTTTCAATTTTCTTCTTGATGCTCTCTTTTACTTCAATTCATGTTTCTTATGTGAGCATCTTCTCAAACTATCATGCCTAACTTAAAGGCGTTAAAGAAAAGTACTTATTGGGAGATAACTCAAAAGTTTTAGATGAGTCTTGGAAGTTATTACTTCAGTAATAACCGCTCCTTATCCTTTTTTTATTTGCTTTTTGTGCCAAGAGTAACCTCTAATGAGAGAGAAGTAATGATTTGGAAAGTTGCTGTCCCGAAACAGATTTTTATGCTTCACTGTAAAAATTGGTGTAAAATCTATGAACATCTTTTTGAGGCGTGAATTTTTGTGCTTCTTACCCAGGTTGTTATATAACTTTCGTTAGTTCACCACTTTTTGATTTGAGCAACATAAGGTCTTCGAATAAATCCGTCTTTACCTGCTGGTCTGTTTTGACAGATTTCTGCCATTTTTGCATTTGCTTCTTGTTGGTTCCTTTTTGAGTTCTTTTGGGGAATTGAGCTTTTTGAGGGAAGTGCTACAGTAGCTAGTGTTTTAATGGAAGTTTTATTGGTGTTAGAACTGAACCTAAAGACTTATTATCTTGAGTGCACTAATGTTGCTAATAAAGATTGTGTGAAGTTTTGTATGAAGGAAAAATTTCAGGTGTATGAAAGGAATGAGTAATGAGATGAAGGATGGACTAAAGCTCAAGATTGAGGATGCCACGTGTGTCACCCCAATAAATATCCAAGAAGTACAAGCGTCAAAGCTTGGGGATGCCCAAGGCATCCCCCTCTTCATCAATAAAAATCTCAGGTTTCTTCTGAATGCTTTATTTTTATTGTTTCATGCATAGTTGTGTTGTTCTTGGAGCATCTTCTTTTTTGTTTTCGTTTTCGTTTTGGTTTTTTGTTTGCTTTGTTTTCTTAGTTTTCTGAATAAATTGGTTGGACCCTCCTCTTTCATGCATTGGTTTTCAAATAGTTTGGTTTGGATTGGAAAAAGAGTAGGAAAGTTCATGCCTAAGTGGTAAAGAGAGCTTGTTTTTGACTGTGGCCTATGCTTTGTCATGCCATGCTTGATATTTTTTTAGCTTTATGCTTAGTATTATTTGTTGTATCATGACTTGTTATAAACAATTGAGATTGCTTAATGTGCCTTGGATGAATCATGCGTTGTTTTAGCATATTAAAGCATAGTATTGTGGTATTCTCCTTTGATGCTTTATTTGGGTTGACTTGGCACATGCTCACACCATGTTATGACTATCCCAAGTCACCATAGCCTTTATGATCCTTTAGTTTTCAACTTGTAGTATCACTTTATGCTTTTATTAATGATGTCTTGTCGCTCTACATGATTATGGCCATTATTGCTCTCTTAGTTTGTCGCTCCCAGTCTTTTGCTAGCCTCCACAACCAAGTATGAGTTCCAATCATGCATCCAACTCCCTAAACCAAGTTATTCCAAAGTTTCCACCATACCTACCTACTAGCATATGCTATTCCAAGTATATTCATGTTTTTGTTTACCTTCCGAATTAAACTTGTTATGAGAAAACTAGTGATTAAAGCTCTCACGAACTTGATGGCACACTTTACTTTTCTTGCCCTTAATAAACTTGAACCATTGTATCGTCTATGTTGTATATGCTTGCACTTATTTGTTGGGAATTAGCAGAACCATGCTGTCATGGGGAACGCTTTCAACATTGCACGGGTACTTTGTACCTAGTTGATATCATGCTATTTTGTCTATGGATGTCGTCGGTGTGAAATGAAAGGGGAGCTTGTAAGTCCATAGAGTTATGTATATGTGTTAGAGAAACGCCTGGGCCGCTGGTCTAATCCATGCTGAAATGGTGGAAACCTGCAGTGTAACCATAATGAGCTGTCTATGAAGCATTCTTCTTATAAAAAAAGAGTCCTATATTGAGAAAAAAAAGAGAAAAAAAAGATTATGAAAAGAGGAAAGAGAGAAAAAAGCACCATATTCCCATGGTAAATAAGAAGATTGCTGAGATGCTCGTTGTCTGCTTGCCTTGTCATTTTGATATGGGGATTCTTCCGTATCATCGGGCAAGGGGTACCTCGTTGGCGGTTCTCTATGATACACATGTACTTACGATGACAAGAACTTACCGGTGACTAAACTTGAGTAGCATGAGGAGCGGCCCTCGTATTCAAGGGACATGAGATTCCTAACTTATACTTCGTCAAGCATGTACACCATAGTTTGTTCACTTTAACCTTAATCACTTCAAGATGCTTATGATAGGGGCAATGAGAGCTGAAAGCTATAAGTACCATAATTTTTGGAAGCTCTTTATGAGACTTGAATCCCTACTTCCTTCTATGAAAGCCTTTCTTCCACCATTATATTGAGTGCCCACCTTCTACCTTTATGCACTTACTTTGAGAGCATAGTGGCCATTCCTAGTCTATGTGCATTGTCCCAAAACTAGTTGATTGATGCATAACTTGATATTGCCTGTTTTAAACTATTTGTATCTAGTCACTCTTATGAACTTTGAAGGTGTCCTATGCATTTATATTTGCTACTCTATGAGGGACAAGATGAATACTATTATGCTATGTTTTCTTTATGTGAAACAAACAAACGTCTTGCAAAGCATTGTTATTCATGAATCTTTTGTTTGTGCCTTTTCATGTTGCAACATAGTTTCTTTGTCTTATTGCTAGAACTTTGTCTTTCATGTTATGATTGAAGTACTATGATCGTAGCTTTGAATATTTTGAAAATACTTTGATCAAGTTTATGATGGTGCATGTCACCTAAAAAATTATTCTTTCTTTTTATCACTTACCTACTCGAGGACGAGCAGGAGTTAAGCTTGGGGATGTTGATACATTACAAATGTATCTATAATTTTTGATGTTCTATGCTTGGTTTTATCTACTTTCTTGTGTTTTGTTCCAACTTTGGAGTACTTTTCATATGATTTCTTGGACTAACCTATTAACAAGATGCCACAGTGCCAGTTGCCTGTTTTCTGCTGTTTTGGTTCCAGGAAAGTCAGAAAATGAATATTCTCGGAATTGGACCGGACAAAAGCCAAAGTTGTTATTTTCCCGGAAGACTCACGGAGCCAGAAGGAGAGTCGGAGAGGGGCCACAGGGTGGCCACACCCCTTGGTGCGGGCAACCCTAGGTCACGCTAGGGCATGGTGTGGCCCCCCTGGCTGGCCACCGACCTTGCCTCCTTCGCCTATATATTCCTCCCGAGGCAAAAACCCTAGACCGTCAAGTCTCCAGACACGAAAAGTTCCACAGCACCGCCGCCACCGAAGGGGAGATTCGGGGGACAGAAAGTCTCTGTTCCGGCACCTACCAGGACAGGGAAGTGCCCCTAGAGCCATCTCCATCGATCTCCACCGCCATCTCCATCGCCGTTGCTGATTCCCATGATGACGAGGGAGTAGTTCTCTCTCAAGGCTAAGGGTTCTACCGGTAGCTATGTGTTCATCTCTCTCTCTATGCATGATCTTATTGAGATCATGAGCTTGTAATCTATAGATCTACCTTGCTACTCAAGTGCTTTAATAGATCTCTGCTCTCCCCATGTGTGTGAAGTTGACAGTGTGCACACCATGGTGGCACTTAGGCTAGAGATTACAAATACTTGTTATGAGTTAAATTTGGAGTTGGATGTCTTTATGAAATTGCGGTGTTTGTTTGAACCATCTAGTGCTCAAGGTGACAGTGTGGGGTTATCTACATGGGAAAGGCTTACTTTGAGGAGTGCTGTTATAGCCCTACCATGGATTAGAGTGTCCAACCAGAGAGTAGTTCAGCGTAGTATCATAAAGAAGAATATATTTATATGAGAGTGTTCACTAGTGAACCCTAGGCCTTGTTTCTAAGCATTGAAAAACCGTTTGCTATTAGATCTATTACATGTTTGCTTGCTTCCATCTTTATTTCAGTTTGCCTTTAGTCTCTTCCACGCCACTAAGCTATTTTCTGGCACTGTTGTCTTATATCCATACCACTTGTATTTTACTATCTCTTTGCTGAACTAGTGCACCTATACACCTGACAAGTGTATTGGGTGTGTTGGGGACACAAGAGACTTCTTGTATCTTGATTGCAGGGTTGCTTGAGAGGGGATACCTTTGACCACTTCCTCCCTGAGTTCGATAAACCTTGGGTGATCCACTTAAGGGAAAACTTGCTGCTGTTCTACAAACCTCTGCACTTGGAGGCCCAACAACTGTCTACAAGAATAGAAGTGCGTAGACATCAGACACCGAGAAATCATACATGCATATACTAATCATCTTGACTCCTATGAGATTTGATTGGGCATTACAACATTATACATATACCGTAATCCAACTGCATCTATGACTAATAATCCACCTTTAGGTTATCATTCGAACCCCCTCCAGTATTAAGTTGCATGCAACAGATAATTGCATTAAGCATTGCGTGTAAAGTAAACAATACGATTGTTCTATGAACAAAGAATTCTTGTTTTCTCCCTAGTAGCAACAACACATCTAGTACCTTAGAGATTTTTGTCACTTCCCCAGATTACTAGATGCATGAACCCACTATCGAGCATAAATACTCCCTCTTGGAGTTGCTAGCATCTACTCGGCCAAGATAGCTACTAACAACAGAGAGCATGCAAGATCACAAATAACAAAGACATGATAGAATCAATAATCAATCTGAAATAGCATCTCAATATCCATCGGATCCCCGCAAACACAACATGTATGATTACAAATAGATGATCTTGATCATGAACGGAGCTCACAAGATATAAACATGGTAGCACAAAGGAGAAGAACCAACCATCTATCTACTACATGGACCCGTAGTCCAGGGATGAACTACTCACGCATCACACCGGAGGCAGTCATGGTGATGAAGAAGGCCTCCAGGGTGAATTCTCCCCTCCGGCAGGGTGCCGGGAAGAGCTTCAGATCCCTCCCGATCTAGGGATGGAGATGACGGCGGCTATAGACTCTTTCGTGGAATTTTGATCAGGTACTTAGGGTTTCTGTATTGGAGGCAATATTGGTGCCCTAGGCAGCCACACCACCCCCTGGCGCGGTCCAGGCCTGGCCACGTGGCTAGGTGGTGTGTCCGGCCTCTAGCCCCTCTCCGTCTCGTCTTCTGGCTCCGTGTCCCCCTCGGTGAAATATTGACTCTGGCTTTTGTCCCGTCCAATTCCGAGAATATTCATTTTCTGACTTTCTTGGAACCAAAAACAGCAGAAAACGGGTAGCTGGCACTGTGGCTCTTGTTAATAGGTTAGTCCAAGAAATCATATTAAAAGTACTCCAAAGTGTGGACAAAACACAGGAAAGTAGATAAAACCAAGCATGGAACCAAGGGGTTTTATGTGAATGTTTGTTAATTAAAGTAATTAACAAAATTCTAAATAAAATAAATAAAAGAGTTTTATTAAATGAGAGATGCATTAAATTTGGTGGAAATTTAATGCAAGTGTGTGGAATTTTGAGTGGGGGTTTTTATGTGAGTGGAAACTCCACCCACATGAATGAAGGGAGAGGTGGGGCACCACCTTGGCCGCCGGCCAAGGTAGGGGATGCCCTTCCCCTATAAAAGGCACCCTCCTCCTCCTCTCACTTCACACCTCCTTGTGAAGTACCTCTCTCCCCTTCTAGAATATTCCACATGGCTTCGGATTAGCGAAATACATCTTCCTGGTGGCTTTGTTTGGAAGGAGTTGCTTCTTCTGCTTCTTTGCTGGAGCGAGGATAAAGAGGTTGTCGGAGTACCGGACGTGTGTGCAATCACGGATGCATGGCTGAGTTGCGGTGCTAGGGCTTTATCACGATCTTGAGATTGGAAAGTGAACGACTACATCATCCACGAGATCAAATATCATAACGCTTTGTCGTTCCTCAAGGGTAAGTTCTCTATGGATGTATATCCACCCGTTTATTGTATCTAGGTAGATAGATCTTGGTGCTTAGTTATTAATATCGTAGGAATTTTTTGTTTCCTATGCTGCCAACCCAACACTTTTATGAATTTACATAACTAATCTTGTGTTGCCTTTTATGAATATGTTCTATCTTACTTTGATCTTGCAAGGAAAATAAGGATACATGACATCATTCTTCTATGGTAAGCTATATGATAGCATTAATTTTTATCAACTCGCTTGCTCGAGGACGAGCAACATTTAGATTGGGGATGTTGATGAGTGCAAATATGATGCATATTTAAGCATACAAATTATTCATATTGTGACTCACCGCATGCTATATCTAGCTACAACTATGCACATTATGCATGATTACTAGTTCTCATTCATTTTCATATGGACTTTGAACAACTATTAGTTTTAGTAGGATTTTATTATTTTTCCTTATCTTTGACTTGTGTGTTGGTGTTATGGACAATAATGGATAAAAGGAGCCAAGAAGATTCAATATGGAGAAAGTTATAGGCATCAGACTCAACCATATGAGATGTGGAAAAGTCATATTTTTTTATCAACTCATATTTCTGATCCGAGACAATGGTGATATTGCCCTCGTCCATACAAATCAAACGAGCCAAAGAACACCTCAATCGGAGTCCGTATGAAGAAATGACTGCCAAAATACCGTATAGACAAAGGGTTTAACGACCTGCGGTATGGGCAGAGCTCACCCGTACCGTATGGCTATATCGCCCGTCATTAGATCCATTCCATCAAATGGAACAACATTTGTTAATGCCCGATGGTCATATTCGGCCCTGAGCTCCATTGGTTCACAAAACCGACCTCTAGATGCCTATTTAAAGAGTGAAACCCTAGCCGCCTCTCCATCAATCCATCCACGCCTTGGGGGCGGAGCCCTGCTGCTCCGCCACCTCCATAGCCATCGCACATAAGATCTCCACCACCATACCACTCAAGAGGAAGAGGAGGCTTGCATCTTGAAGGGCTACACATCGATCTTCATCAACAACGTCTCCAACCTCGATCCCCTTTGTTTACTTTGTTGTAATCCAAATTATATTGTGGATTTGCACTTGTATTCAATTGTAACTTCATATATCATCCATATTACAGCCATGATGTTGACCCCCTTCATGTGTGAGTAGTTGCCTTGTTCTTGGGGAGAGATGGAGAAACCCTAGTATTATTATGCATTGAAATAAAGATGATCTATAACGTTGGTCCTTGATCTATTGATTTATGATATTGGGTTAGATCTCTCTCTTTAGATGGTATGTGAAGTCAACCAAATAGCATTTGCCTTTGGGACTAAAGAGAGGGAACTATCCTTGGGACGTGTATGGGAGTATGTCTAGTGCTATTTTGTGACTGTATGCATTGGTTTATAAACTACACGATCAAAGGGGGATTAAGAGAGATTAACTAAGCTCATTACGATATCCACGGGAAAACCCTTAATTGTGGTGGTCTATAGAAGTGATTTGCTCACAGGCATCGCATCGGTTATTTAGAGGTGATCTCAATACTTGACTCGCAGAAGCGGCTGCTCACGGGACTTGTAGTGAACATCTTATTATGGTGCTCTCTCCACACATGTCATGATGAAAGATATAGGTTATCCTAATCATACATAATTCTCCCATACTAGTGGGGAATCCTACACTCCTTGAGAACCCCTCAATCAATCACTCCACACTTCATAAACACCCTCTTACTTTAGTTTACTTTTGTTATTTACTTTGTCACTAGTTACTTTAAATCTCTCTTGTGTACTATTATTATAGCAACCTATAGTGTAAAATATTTCCAAACACCATTTTGGGTGCGAACGTGGCCTCACTGACAACGTGGTTGTGGGATTATGTTATTTCCATCCACAAACCTTCCAAGGGACGAACTTTATAAATAATATTTGTTGCTACAAGTACTGCAATAACCCTATATGATGCACGAAACCCAGTCATCATTACTCATCACAAAGAAAACATATGCAACAACATATATGGAAGAAAAATATGCTTCTCATACCATACTCGGGGTGAGGCAATGTCTCTCCTTAAGATATTTGGAACATACCTGGGTTGGGACAATGTCTACCCTATGGAGACACTTCTCAAAACTATAGTTGAAAGTCAACATGGAAAGACACCGGATCTTCCACCCTCAACTTGTGGGAAAAACCACGTGTATAAGGCAGGAAAATATTGTTATGTTATTATCAGATGTGGGATATAGTAAGGTCTTCTATTGGAGAACTAGATGCTCTCATACACAAGATATCAGAGATCTTGCATGGCTACAAAAGGATTCTCGAACAAGAGTTATGGCTAGGAATAATCTCACCAAAGACGAAGGAATCACAACTTGAAATAAACAAGGCAGTGGATATAGATTTCACAACCTTGTGGGAAAACTTGTTCCTTGATCTCAAGATTCTCTATACTTTCTCAACTTCCATTTTCTCTTGGATAACTTTCTTTCTTCACCAAATAGGCTAACCTTGGATTCCCGCTTATCTTGGTGGTGGCTGGATTAGAGGATTAACATCACCCTTCTCACATGCATAGATTTAAAAAATTCCTAGATCTAACCCTAATGGTTGGTCGAAATTGTACATGCTTGGGATGCATCAAATTATCATCTCATCACTTCCCACATGAGGAGGATATCCCAACAGCGAGGAACCAAATATCGTAGATTTATCATAAAAGCCATATTTGATAAAAATAACTTACTAGGTCTGCATGGTGCATAGTAAGCTGACTTGAGTGAACATTTTCCTTTGGCTCCTCATTTTCCCACACATTAAACATTTGCGACAGACCTTGACACACCATGATTCATCCTTCATCGCATATAGGCTACTCACATATGAGCAAAATTAGCCATTTTACCTCCTTGTGCCTTGAGATTATGTGTAGCTATGATACAATGTCACGCCCGAAAACACAGGGACATGGTGTTGTGTTCGTTCATACAACAACAAGGTGGAATAAGGGGGTCAGCATACAAAAAAATACCGATACAACCAAAGGATAGGGCATTAGATTAACATGGCAGGGCGAGTTGGTAAACATATGTGAAGAAAACAATAGCAATAGTGAGTGAGTGATGACCGGTTGGTGGCATGAGACAAGTTTCCATTGTTGCAAAGGCGAGGCAGAGGTAGACGTGATGGGGTGGTTACGTGATGAGGCGGATATATTTGGGGAAACGGAGATACTAGAGGGATTTGCATACAGGGAAGTACGAGAACTATAAAAATATGTGAGCAGGATGAGCGGTGGCTAGGTTTAGGTTTAGGGAGTGGTTTTAATTGGGATCCTGGTCAACATTGAAACAGTATGTGATGTTTTCTTCTCATGGGTTTTACAACTTCCTATGGTATCTTGTCATCATAGCGTGGATGCTATGTCAATTTTGTTAAGAATCATATATGCTAAACCTACTTCAAATAGTTGTCAGTGAACCTGTTGTTAGTGAGACAACCGGGATGAGCATGGTTAGATGACCATAGCTTTAGTAGTGAGGATAAAACACACAAAACATGTATAAAACGTTAAATGAGTAATTTTTGTGATACCGCTGTAATTATTTACCGGGGGTAACTGGACATGAAATAATCTAGAAACCACGGAAAATGTATTATAGTCCCTCAAATAGGAAGGAAACATGAAAATGGCGATTCATTGAGACGTTTGTGTAACCGTGTGTCTTAGGGGGCCACGGGACCTATAAATCCGTAGTTCAATATATACATATATATATATAATACATGATTTAGAGTGTGATATTTTTCATCTGAGCAGTCCAAAATCATCTATGTAATTATTTTTATCCAGTTGTGAAAAAACTTTTGACTCTTCCCCCAATTACTTATTGCATCCTAATTAATAATTAATGCTTCCTAATCACTCTAAAATTTATAACATATAGCTCATAAATGTTTTTTCAAGCTTGCGGGATTATTTAGCATTATTTCTTCATTTACAAAACTTAGTTCATATTTCTTATTCTATGGTAATGTATATTAGTCCCAGTTTTCCAACTAATGTTTTCTAATAATCATTATGAAACTCCACAACAATCGACGTATGCACATATCTATAGAGACTAATTTCATGTCAGTATAGTAAGCTTGATTTAGTATATTAATCATTCCAAAATAATGTCCATGATTACATAATTGTATAGTTTTCTACATCAAGAATATTCGACACTAGAAAAATATGTACATATGAGAATTTCTTCTTCGAAATGTAATATAACTACCTTTGTTATTTCATTAAAATTACTCCTCATCCCCGAATGACTTTTTTAAATTCATTTAGATAAATATGTATCTAGACGTGTTTAATGTATAGATGCACGTGACTCTAGGCAAATCCGCGAAATCTTGGAACAAAGTGAGTTCAATAATTTACATAGTTAGATGTGATTGGCAGTTGTAAAGTTACCTGTAAATTAAAATGAAAGGCTTATGATTAGATTCTTACCTTTCTAACACCCAACAAACATGGAGAACCAACACGTGGTTGAATCACTAGGAGGTGCTGGGATTTGCGGAAAACAAAATAATTCGTCCTAGGGAACACACCCAAGATTGATTCACAAAGAAACATGTAAATGTTGGATCTAGATCTAATCAAAGTATATATAGATCTAGATCTAGATGAATTCACCGACAATTGTAGAGAAAAATATCTTGGTGGAGTTAGTTGATGAAGATCATGTCGATACCTGTAGTTAGGCGTATGCCTCACAGTCATGAGGTAATGCATGTAAAACACATCTATGATATTTGTAGTTTATTATATTATATTTCATCATATTATTAGTTATTATCTTGATTTACATTGATTTCGGGGATTTTCAAAAGATTCTCTTTATTTTGGTTTTAACTCTGTTTGACAAAAAAATCTGTTAATATTTTTGAGGAGCTATGGGACTCCAAAGAGGGCAAGGTCAAAGAGCACAATTCATAATTTTCGAGGCGCATCCAAAAAGCTAAAGTGGGATAGAAGGGGAGAAACATGCTGCTAATGGGGGCCCATGATGCAGCCATATACCCTGGTCGTGCCATGAGGTCCATCTAGAGCCTCGAGTGTACTCTGTCATCCTTTTTCGTGTCGAACTCTTTGCCTTGGTCTAAAACTTTCTATAAAAGGTTCCCCAGTCATGATCTCATGACACACGGTGGCGGATATCGAAAACCACAAAATATAGAATCTATAATTCGTCACAAGAGGAAGATTGGATGGGGAACCGCTGCCGGAATCGCCTCCATCCACCTCTCCTCCTTCACCAATGCCTCCTCATTGCTCTCCACCTTGAGAGGGGAGAAGTCCACCCCATAGACTTGGGGTTTGTGGTGGTAACTTTATCCAATCTCTCTATGTATGATCATTGTTCTAGCCCATATAAGATTTCCTAAGTGATTATGGGGCTATATATGTAATTCTTATGGTGGTTATTGTGGTATGAGATGATACATGTTATGCACTTACTGACGTGTTGAGACTCTTTATAGTTTTTCATACTTTATAAGCATGTTTATGATATCTATGAATTGGTTTGTTACTATACATCATGGAAGCATCGAGGTTATGCTAGTGGTAATGTCTTATCTTCCCTTATCATGAGGTGTTTGAAAACACTAAGTGTAGTTAGATGAGAGAGATGCATTATGTGCATAACAAACAAAACCTTTTCCATAATGTTATAGTATGTTTTTATATAAAGAAATATGATGTATGTAGATGAAGGGTGGTGCAAAATGATAACAATGGCACCGCCAAGTGATAGAAATGGGAAAAAGCATCTTTTATCTAGGGGAATAAGGGGGAGTGTGATGTGGTGGAGTGACAGAAACCGTATGATGCCATGGTACTTCGTTTCAACTATGTGTTTTAGAATATGTATCTTCTATAAATGTTAACCATGAAAGCATGATAAGTATAACTTTATCATCCATAATTGATCATCGCCATTGTTGGAGAGAGAGAGAGATTGAGTGAAACCATGAACCCATGTGCATTGTTCTTATAAGAGTAAACCTCTATCTTGTTCTCTTACATTTAGAGTATTCAGACACTTTTACATTTTCGATTTTGTTCTACTATCAAGTATCAAGTTAAACCTCCTTGTTACTTTGTTTTGTTTAGTGCATACACAACTAGAACTTGTGACACTCTAGTTGGAGAGAATAAATAACTTTTACTTCTTACTCCTGTAGATCGGTACCCATACTTCCACATTGTGAGGTGCTACAGGGATCCTCATCTCTTGGGGGTTATCACGTGGAGAAGATCCACTAGATGCAAGGATCAAATAGAGGATCCATCCACAGGTTGATTGCATATAGCCCCCCAATCCGTGCAGCGTCCCATCGTCCAAAGCGTCATGCTGTGATATTCTCGTAGCCTTTCGGCATGCGTATGTGGAGAACCTCTACAAGGGAGAGGGAGAGGGAGAGAGGATCATACACCCCGAGGAGAGATCTAATATGTTATCCTTGGGGTGGGGGCTGCCCACTAAGTAGGAGGAGGAGGGGTGGGGCGCCCTAGGGTTACCCCTAGGGTTGTCGATGGCCAGGATGGGTCCAGGGTTGCGACTCCCCCCATATGGTAGGTGATGACCTCCACATTAAATGTAGATCATTTCCTTCCCTCCATACAAGATATCATATCCCCTCATTAATTCGAGATAATTCCATATCTCAATTATAAGACACAATCCGGACTTTCCAAAGATATCATGAAGAAATTTAGGAAGGTTTGGTGCAACTCCTACGAGGGCCATGCGCCGTGGAATGATGGGCCTAAGTGGTCCATGCGCCTCCCCATATGGGGTTCACTTCAGGTCCATTTCCAAATACCATAAATCAACTCCTTAATTTATAGATCTATTTAAGGGAAGTTCTTCTCCCTCCGGTTTCTTTCAAACAAATACCAATACATCAAATGTATTCAAACCTATATACATTCTAAAATGATTTCGGATTATCTTCAACATGAAACCAATTCCAGAACTAGTCTGGTGAACTTCGAAACTAGTTTTGATGACTCCAGAACTACCTTACTATTTTAGGTTATGGCTTTGGAACAATTATGTTTTCTCTTTGAAACTATTCAATAACTCCTAAACTATTTTGGTGTCTTGGGAACATATTCCAAACGACTCTCTCAGCCATATACCATATTATTACAAACTTGATTATTTGGGCTTAATCGTGTGACCCGGTCGGGTTTGGTAATATTCACACATGACTCCAAAAACTCTTGGAATCAATAACCAACAACGGGACCTGAACACCCTTGATGGATCCTTTGTATTACATGAATCATCAAGTGAACCCTTACATTATACTAGTGATAATACTTTTGCTTCATGATATATATTACTAACAACCCTGAGGTGAGATGTTGGTATCCTTGTGAAGCAACTCCTTGATCACTATATCTGCTCTCCTGATTCACGTTTCACTCTCTTTTACTCATATGTATTCCAATGTCCTTATGATCAATATCATATCTTGTCTACGCAGATGATAGCTGACATTGTAATACCAAGTGGTCCTAGAGTATATCTCTTCATAGTCAGAAAGAGCAAGAACCTAGTCTTGAACTAATGTGTGTCGAGACATATGTTTCTAATGTATCTGAAAGATCACCATTTAATCCACCTGGTTAAAGGTAACACTTGATGAACAATCAAGACAAACCTTTCAGTACAAAGACATTTGATATTCTCATGACCTAAGCATTTACATATAAGATAATCATGATGATTAACTATTAACATTTACGATTACAACTCATCGTAAATGATTCACTAGATCGGTTTAGTACCATTGTAATTGGCAACAATGTACTCCCTTTGTTGCTAGTATCCTTTATTACTATAATAGTTATAACCATGATCAGAAAACTCAATCATCGGACAACACATTAGCTAATCCTAGAGTAATAACGAGGAACAACTTGGTGTTCATATTTATACACCTGTAAATGAGTTTTCCTTTGAGTCTCACAATCAAGACACGTAGCAATTTTAGCATAGAATGATAAACATAAATAATGAACATGGAAATAAATAATAAGCATCATTATTATTAACTCTAGGGCTATTTCCAATAGGAGGGTGGTTGTACACCCTCCCCCCCCCCTTTTGTTTAATCCCCAAATTTAACATCTTTGTGTCTCATAAAAAGATTTGTAGTGGGATGCAACGATCCTGTCGATAGTGAAGCACCTGTGGTGACTTCATCAATATCAAGACCTGATCCAATAGTTCAGTCTCTCCGAGGTGCTTATAGGGATATGGTCTGTGTGTTTTTATAGGGGTGAATGCAAGTGTGTGTTGTGAACGGCTACATTTATACCGTGTTTCTAAAAGAACACCCAACAAGGATGTTTAAACTACACATGGTGTATAAAAACAACTAAAAAACAACACGGACAGTAAAACGAGATCCACAATGTTAGAATAGTAAGAAGTTCCTCTTACTATAAATAAGAAGATTTCAGATACTTGATACTACACTAGTGAGAGTTAATTCTGCCGAGATGAATTCATGGAAGTCAATGCAAGAGTGGATTGAAGTCCTGGCGTATCCATGCGTGACATTGAGTCACTAACATGTGGGGCCATTGGAGCAGGCCCACACGTCTAGTGACCCAACGGCATGCTAAAATACATGATAGGATCTCTCCTCACCCAGGACCTATCCCGTGCACACTTTCTGTAGAATTGCGGAAATATTACTTGTATTGATTTGAGCCTCATGGGGATGTTTTTATAGGGTACACGACTTGGACTCCAAGAAGCCTAGAGATAGATTTAGATTACAATTTGAACTAAAAATACATCTAACCATAATATACTCCAACACCCCCCGCAATATCAACGGCGGGTTGAACAACGTTGAGACTGAATCGAATATTAGTGAATGATTGAGTAGCCAGCCCCTTGGTGAAGATATCAGCAAATTGAGTAGTAGTTGGAACCTGAAGAAAACACACTTGTCCCAAGGCACCTTCCCTCAAACAAAGTGAATGTCAATTTCAATATGTTTGGTTCGCCGATGTTGAACAGTATTTCCAACACATGTTGAAATAAATTTTCTAGCCCTTTCCATAAGCCCGGACTATTGGTTATGTTGGCTGGTGCATGCAATTCACTATGGTATCAGATCAGGAGGTCCTAGGATCAAATTCTAGCCAATGCAAGAATTAAAAACAAATGTTGCAGCTCCCCAAACATGCATCACAATAGGCAGAGGGCAAAGATGTAGGGTGAGTGTTGAAATAAATTGCCTGGTCCTTTCCATCAGTCCGGACTTTTGAGAAAGTTGGCTAGTGTATGCAATTCAATATGGTATCAGAGAAGGAGGTCTTAGGATCAAATTCTGGCCAACAGAAGAATTAAAAATAAATATTGCGGCTAACCAAACATATGTCATAATAGGCCAAAGGGTAAAGACATAGGGTGAGTGTTGAGGGCAAAGATGTAGGGTGAATGTTGAAATAAATTGCCTATCCCTTTCCATCAGTTCAGACTATTTAAACTCAACCAATAATCTGAATTGATGTAAAAGGCTAGACAATTTATTACAACACTCACCCTATGCATTTTCCTTTTGGCCTATTGTGACATGTGTTTAGGGAGCCACAATATTTTTGTTTTTAATTGTTGCACTGGCTAGGATTGCTCTGGTACCATGTAGAATCGTGGAAATATTACTTGTATTAATTTGAACCTTATGGGGCTATTTTTATAGGGTACAAGAGTTGGACTCCAAGAAGCCTAGAGATAAATTTAGATTACAATTTGAACTACAAATATAGGTAACCGTAATATACTCTAACATCCCCACAGTATCAACGGGGGGTTCAACAACATTGAGCCTGAATCGAATATCAGTGAATGGTTGAGTAGCAAGCCCCTTGGTGAAGATATCAAAAAATTGAGCAATGGTTCGCCGATGTTGAACATGATTCTCAAACATGTTGAAATAAATTGACTAGTACTTTCCATAAATCTGGACTGTTGGTTGCGTTGGATAGTGCATGCAATTCAATATGATATCAGAGCAGGAGGTCCTATGATCAAATCTTGGCCAACGCAAGAATTAAAAACAAATATTATGACTCCCCAAACATGCGTCACAATAGGCCAGAGGGTTAAAATATAGGGTGACTGTTGAAATAAATTGTCTGGTCCTTTCCATCAGTTTAGAGTTTTGAGAAAGTTAGCTAGTGTATGCAATTTAATATGGTATCAAAGCAAGAGTCATATGATCAAATCCTGTCCAACGCAATAATTAAAAAGAAATATTGCGGCTCCCTAAACATGTGTCACAATAGGCCGAATGGTAAAGACGTAGGATGAGTGTTGAGGGGAAACATCGTAAGGTCAGTGTTGAAATAAATTGGCTAGCCTTTTCCATCAGTTTGGACTATTTAAACTCAACTCAGTCCAAACTGATGTGACGTGTGTTTAGGGAGCCACAATATATTTTTTAATTCTTGTGTTGGTCAGGATTTGATCCTAGGACCTGTTGCTCTGATACCATGTAGAATTGCGGAAATATTACTTGTATTGATTTGAGCCTCATGAGACTATTTTTATAGGTACAAGACTGGGACTCACTACCAGAAAAACCTTTGCTGCTGTGAGGCCATCATTTTCCGTGAGTCATGACATGACAAAGACTCCTTTGCCGTGCACCGCGCGGACGACACACAACAAAGAGTGGATGCATGGCACACAGAAACAAAAGCGCACGACAATGTTACAACTCACGCCAAAAAACAACATGCACACAAGACAAAGAAACTTGTCACGACAAAGTACCCAAGATGCACGGCAAAGAAAGGGCTGTCAGCACCGCAGCATATTTGGTGCATACGTCAGGATATTCCCCTGTAAGCAGGGCCCACCATTCACTGTTAGCGGAGCGGACGACGGAGGGGGCTAACAGAAGGACTTTGCCATGTGACATGATTACATGACACACAACAAAGTGCTCCCTTTGCCGTGTGCAATGGCTTCGCCGTGTGTTTTATCATTTTTTTATTTTTTCTCCATTTTAGTTTATCAATTGTATTTCTTTGGTTAAGTTACTTATGTTTATTCTTTCAATTAATTTGTTTTAATTAGGATGGCTAGGGCCACATGCAAGTTCTAGAGTTATTTTGATGCCTGGAAGCGCGCTTTCCTTCGGAACCCTAATTTGTGGGCGTCCAATCGTCTACCCTGATTTCTGAGAGGGGTACCCCGTTGTAGCTCTCTCTTGGTTTGTATTTTTAGGTCACGGGATTATGTAAAACCATGTTGGGTCACAAGGTGTGACAATATCCTACCCGGTTTCACCGGAACAGGGAGTTTCCCCCTTATATCAGTCTAGAACCTTCGCTTTTAGGTTACAGCGCATGCCTGCGAAGGGGGAAACATGCACCCGGGACTAGATTTTGTATCTTTAAACATAGCACCACACTTTCATGCATGTTATAGGGCCACATGCAAGTTCTAGAGGTATTCTGATACCCTAGAGCCCGGTTTCCTCCGGAACCCTGATCTGTGGGCCTCAGATAGTCTACCCCTAGACGTTCTACTGAGAGGGGTAGCCCGGTGTAGCTCTCTCTTAGTTTGTCTTTGTTTAGGTCATAGTATGATGTAAAACCATGTTGGGTCACAAGGTGTGACAATATCCTACCCGTTTCACCGGAACGGGGAGTTCCCCCTTATATCAGTCCAGAACCTTCGCTTCTAGGTTATAGCAAATTCCTGCGAAGGGGGGAACATGCACCCGGGGACTAGGTTTTGTATTTTTCAACATAGCACCACACTTTCATGCATGTTCTAGGGCCACATGCAAGTTCTGGAGGTATTCTGATGCCCTGAAGCACGGTTTCCTCCGGAACCCTGATTTGTGGGCCTCAGGTAGTCTCAGTCCTAGAGTTTTGAGAGGGGTAGCCCAGTATAGCTCTCTCTTGGTTTGTGATTGTTTAGGTCATAGTATGATGTAAAACCATGTTGGGTCACAAGGTGTGACAATATCCTACCCGGTTTCACCGGAACGGGGAGTTTGCCCCTTATATCAGTCCAAAACCTTCGCTTCTAGGTTACATCGCATGCGTGTGAAGGGGAAAACATGCACCCGGGGACTAGGTTTTGTATCTTTCAACATATCACCACACTTTCATGCATGTGCTAGGGCCACATGCAACTTCTGGAGGTATTCCAATGCCCCGAAGCACGGTTTACTCTAGAACCCTGATCTGTGGGTCTCGGATTGTCTACCCCTAGACGTTCTTCTGAGAGGGGTAGCCCGATATAGCTCTCTCTTGGTTTGTGTTTGTGTAGGTCAAAGTATGATGTAAAACCATGTTGGGTCAAAAGGTGTGACAATATCCTACCCGGTTTCACCGGAACAGGGAGTTTCCCCCTTATATCAGTCAAGAACCTTCGCAAAAAGTATGTGTAGAGTACATGTCGTAATGCAAAAAGTATGTGTATACATATTGTCACGACTAATACTAACAAATAGTACACTAAAAATTTAAACTAATTTAAAGAATAAATATAGTATTAAAATAAATACAATTGAAAGGGAAAAAGGAAAGAAAAATGAACAAGTACCCAAATGCACACGGCAAATGCTATAGTAGAGGGCAAAGGTACTCTTTGCCATGCGCTTAGGAGTGATACACACGCCAAAGGGCTTCTTTGCCACGCGCCTTAACCTCTACACGACAAAGGATCGATTTTATTAACAAAAAATGGCACAAACCGTCCCCTGTGTGGGATTCGAACACTGGTAGCAATGTTGGCAAAGTGTGGACTCTGCCACTACAGTACGAGTAGGTTGTCCATAGAAGTGGTTGCGTATGTCTTTTGTTGTCTGCTTTACTCCTTCTTTGTCGTGCATTAGTGTTCTTTGCCATGCGTAGATACACGACAAAGGGCTGAACCCTAGCTTAGCCCAAACCCGCCCCGAGGAGCATCTATTCGTTCTGCTCGTCCACCCCGCGCACCCTGCCCACCCCGTCCGTTGCGCCTTCGTCATCCGAAGCTAGCTTGTTGCGCCGCCTCCGCCGCCCGCTGTTGCCGGCCCCCGCCACTGCGCCACCACCCCCGCTGCAGGCCCGCCCCACCACCTGCTCCCTTCACCTCTGCCGCAACCACTCCTCCCTTCCCCCGTCCTCACTGCCACCATGGCCCGCCGATCTTGGTAAGCCCACGTCCAAGGCGGTGGAGCACGGCCGGCGTCTCTCCTCCTCCACCGAGCAGCTCTCCCCTCCTTCATCGAGTGGCGGCCGGCTGCCCCTGTCTCCTCCACCCACGGCCGACAGCAAGGGCAGGTAATACTGTGTGCGACCATGTAATAGTGCCGATTGAGCCTCTGTAGTTTAGCTGAGACCATGGACTAGTGTAGATCAAACAATTGTAGTTTAGGTAGTTGGCTGTAGTTTTGAGATCGAGCATGGAGACGCGTAGCTGAAAATGATGTCAAATGGTTCAGTTTTTGTGATTGATGTACTAGTTAATATAGCAATATTGCAATTTATTTGTTGGCAAATTATAGTCCAATTTGTGTCAAAATTATAGTCCATTTTGTACTACTTACTGTCAAAATTGTAATCCTTTTTGTACTGCTTACTGTCAAAATTTTGTGCCTAACACGCTTCTAGGTTATAGAATACAATGTCAATGTGAAAATATAGCAATGCCATGTCACTTGTAGAATTCCATGTCATTATGAAAATGTTAGCCATGACATGCCACTTGTTGAAAATGTTACAATCTCATGATTTTTCTTTTGACCTTGTAGGAGAATGGGAAGGAGGTG
Organism: Avena insularis; assembly: GCA_023614405.1. NCBI lineage: Eukaryota > Viridiplantae > Streptophyta > Magnoliopsida > Poales > Poaceae > Avena > Avena insularis. The sequence continues at coordinate 524,262,596 of CM042694.1, forward strand.
GACAAGAACACAAACAAGATTAGCCACCATCAAGGTTAGTTCTTCTACATTCATCACTTGTTGAAAATGTAGCCATGCCATTAGACTTGTAGAAAATTGAGCCACACGATGTCACTTGTAGAATTCCATGTAATTGTGATAATTTATCCATGCCATGTTACGTGAACAATTCCTTGTCAAAATTTAGAACATTCTTCCTTTACTTGTGATTGGAAAGTTGTGGATTTCTATCATGTTTTTGCATTGTTATTTACTCATCATATGAATTGTGGGTCTCATGACTTTGCTTTCAAACTTGTCGGATGTGCATGTATTATGAACTTCTTGTTCCCTACATGTGGAACGGTGGATGTTGTGGCCTATATGTGGACTCTATGTATGAACTTGTATATCATGGACTGTTGTGGACTCTATGAACTTGTATGGACTCTATCTATGTTGCTATCGACTTCTTGTTGTATTAGTTCCCCGATATGTTTGGTATATGGTGTTTGTTGTGCCCTGTATATTGGATCTGGTTATATACCAGATGAAATACTATATATATAATGTTTAACTACAGGGATTAAGTAGAAACAACAACAAAAAATGAAAAATGTTGGGGTCTTTGCCGTCTGTACGGCAAATGACGTTTGGTCACTTTGCCGTGTGCATGCACACTGCAAACACGGCAACAAAGGGCCACACGGCAAAGCAGTGATACACGGGAAAGAAGTACCACACGGCAATGCCTCTGGTACACGGCAACGAAGAGCAACACGGCAAAGATTTCCTCACGGCAATGAGAATATCACGCCGTCTGGGCGTGAACTCACCGTCATCTGCTTTACTTTACCGAGCCGTGCGAAAACACACGGCAAAAAATGTTTGCCGTATCTCCCGGGAAAACCCCATGTCAAAGCCGCTTTGCCGTCGTGTACGCTGCCGTGTTCTCTTTGTTGTCCGCTGCCTCACGGCAGTGTCTTCGCCGTGAATAATTTTTTCTTTACCGTGTATTTCTGATACACGGCAATGAGACAGAATCCCATAGTGACTCCATGAATCCTAGAGATAGATTTAGATTACAATTAGAACTATAAATATAACTAACCGTAATTCTCTCTAACACTTTCTTCAAACATGGATGCAAATAGGATGCCGCCGAAAACTCACTTCACACAATTAAAACTAGGAATCATCAAATAAACTACGAATTGTGCTTGACACCCTACCGTCAAAGATGAAAGTTTTTCAACCGTGAGTTTCTCGAGGATACTTCAAAACCACTGTTGGGACAACGGGATATGGTCGTCCGCTGCTTGACTTGAAATTCTAGTCTAGGTGTACATGCAGCCCGTTTAAACTACTTCCATGTCACGAAATTAGATGTCACATATTTATATAGATTCGTCTTTTTACACATTTTAGTGTATAATTTGTCTTACATGGACTTATGGCGTACTCAAATATGTTATATTTTCTGGTCGTATACTAGGCATTAATTAAAGTTAAACGGCACAATTTTGTTGTCGTTCGTCAGCGCTTCAAATCATGTGGTTGCTGCAACTGCAAATGCTAGCCGGCCATACTCACTTTGACAAGCGGTTGCTGCTATAGGAAATTATTGTGAATTAGTCTGGTTTGGAGTCAGAGAAGAAAAGTTTGATATCCTCAGCGAATGTAATGAATTAATGAGAAATATATTTACAGATTACCAATGGGTAACAAAATTGTCACTCTGTCAGTCTCTGGTACCTCTCCCGCCAAAAATATGAAGGAAAAGAAAAGAGTGGCCCGAATCTCGGTCATTACTGATCGTTTGGTTGCTCGATCACAACCTCGATAAGCAGCCCCGACTTCTCGTCGCCGCCCGCCGCAGCGACTCTCACAACGTGAATGCCTTCCCCAGCCCTCGGTTTGGCGTCCACCACCGCCGTGGTGACCACGCCTGCTCCGGCGAGCTGCTGCGCGCGCTTGGCCTCCGCCGTCCAATCCGTCCGCCCGATCACCAGCAGCATCCGCACCACGCAGGCCAGCTGAGCCGCGAGGAGGCCCAGCCACAGGCCCTTGAAGTCGTAGTGGCACCAGAAGGCGAGGACGAGCGCCACCGGCGTACCGACGAGGTAGAACGACCGGAGGTTGATGCTAGCGGCGTCCTTGGGCCTGGCGCTGCCACGCAGCACGCCACACCCCGCCGTCTGCGGGCAGTTGCCGAGCTCGCACGCGCCGAGGATCGGAAGCACGGACGCGGTGAGCGCGGCGATCGCCGGGTCCGCCGTGAACATGGCTGACCACGAGCCACGCACCAGGAACGCGAACGCCGATGCCGCGCCGCCGAACGCGAACCCGAGAGCGAGGCCCACCATGGCGGCGCGGCCCGCGCGCTCCGGGCGGTCGGCGCCGAGCTCGTTGCTGACGCGGGTGGAGACGCCGAAGCTGAGCGAAGAAGGGAAGATGTAGATGAGCGACGTGGTCTGGATCAGGATGCCCATGGAGGCCACGGTGGCCTGCGGGTCGGTGAGGAGGCCGCACAGGAGGATCATGATCTCGTACCACCACCACTCGAGGCACACGCTGAGGCAGCTCGGCAGGGCGAGGCGGACGAGCTCGCCCCAGCCACGGAAGCTGTCGGCCGAGAGCGCGAAGCCGCCGGTGCGTCTTTGCACGCCCTTGAACAATATGTAACCGAGCAGGAGGAGGAGGAAGTTGAGGTTGGCCAGTACGGAGGCGAATGCCACCCCCCTGATGCCGTGCCCGAGGACGGAGACGAGCACGTAGTTGATGGGCAGGTGGAGCACAATGGCCAGCGCGGCGCACACGGTGAGCGGCAGGTTGATGGATTGCGTCCGGAGGTAGATGCGGACGGGGTGGAGGAACGCCTGGAGGAGGAGGTCCGGGAGGGAGGCGAGAATGTATGTCTCGGCGACCGCCGCGATGCCGGCGTTCTGGCCGCAGAGCAGGAGCAGAGGCCGGATGTGCATCCACAGCCCAGCGATGGGAACGGCGGCCGCGACGAGCAGCAGCACGGTGCGCTGCATGGTCACGCCAAGGAGCTCGTAGTGGCCCGCTCCGAAGGCCTGCCCGCAGATGGGCTCCATGCCCATGGCCAGGCCAGATAGCACGGAATAGCCTGTGATGTTGGCGAAGCCGATGGCGAGGGAGCCGCCGGCGAGCGCCAGGCCCCCGAGGCGGCCGAGGAAGAGCATCGAAATCATGGACCGGAGGTAAAGCAGCAGACCCGTCAGGATCATCGGCGTGGCGAGCCCCAGTATGGACCTCGCTTCCTCCCCTGCCGAGGCGGCCGACATGGACGGCACCGTGGGAAACGTGACGGACAAAGACACGGACCAGGCATCCTTCACCGCTTTGGCAAGGCGACCCGGCGGTTTGCACGTGAGAACTGGCGGCAGCTCCTCTTCCACGGGTACGAGTACGACACCCTCCTCCTCCTTGGTGAGCAAGGAGGATGTGAGGCCATCTCGGCACGCCACCGAGGCAGCGTCGGAGCAGGACGACATGGCCTCTGTGAAACAGAGGAGCAAGCTGCGATGCCCCGCGCTCCGGAGTGGAGGGAGAGGGATGTCTCGGGAGCCGTCCCGTTGATTGCTGGATGTCTCCCACGAGCGACAGGCCGCTGTCTCCGGCGCCGAGGCGAGGGAATCGTTGGCAAAAACAAGAGATTTGAAGCTTGGTTGGTGAGTGCGGTGCAAGGGGATGGGCGGGCAGCGGTAGTTTATATAGGCGGCGATTCAGGGGAAGGGGAGGGTGGGCGAACTGGGCATGGACCGCACGCACGCATGTGTTAGGACGAGCAGCGTGACATCTTCTCTCGTTCCCGTCCGGTTTTTTGGACGGGCCTTGTCTTTGGCTGCTGTGACGACTTGGAATTTTCAGCTTCAGTGCATTCTCAGCTAAGGGACATCCCAGTGTTCAACGACATCTCACCAGGTTAGATCGACCGTGGAGCATTTTCCCCTCTCGGTCTTTCTTTTCAGCCATTCCGCACGTACGATGCAATTCCAGTTCCTTCTCGAAAAAACAGTACTGTATTTTTTCCTGGTGTGTGCTGCTAGTGTGAAGTTGTACCGCTGCTATATTGCCACCTCGAACGAAACACGTAATTGTACTGTTTGATCTCTATTATGTAAAAGAGGACTGGCAGGGAAGCTAGCTAGTGGGGTTAGTTGGTGCGTGACGAGGGTGATCGGATATGGTAGTGCTCCAAGTGTGGGCGGCAATTTTCGACCGCCCGGGGTCGGTCGATCTGGGTCTGGGGAGCGTATCAAATGGAATGGATTGCACCGTGATCCCGATGACCAAATCGCCATGTCTGACGTATCAAACGGGGTTTGTTTGCTCCATCCGTGTGGTGACAGAAATCATCAATGTGGAAGCGTGGGCATGTGGCTCAAGACTGCAATGGATGTGACACCAGAGATTCACGGGAATTCTGAAAAAATAGAAAGAGTGCTTGGAGGAATCATTTGGAACTATTGGCATTTTTGGATCTTTCATATGGCTCGAGACTATCAGGTACTTATATATGTCAACCCCTTTCGCTTTGCCAAATGGAAAAGCCTTTTTTTATTTTGTATGGTTGTTTATGCGTTGACAACGTGTATTTGCATGCCTTTGCAACGTAAAAAATGATGTGTGTGAGAATTAGCTTAATTCTTAGTTGCAAGTCTACTTGTAACTTAAATCCCACTTATAAACCCACAAGCAACTTGCAGGACACACGGACCGCAATACAAATCCAATGGATAGAGTATGGTTTCTCTCTCTTCTCTCTTTACCAAACAAAATATGTGGATGACAAATTTGAGTAGGAGATGAGTGACATCCTAAAATATCAAATATTGATGAAATATTTGAGTGGGAGCGTAACAATGTTTTTAAATATGTAATCGACATATTAGTGAACAGTGTGTTTGGTATTGGGAAAGATTAGATCATTAGATGGATGAAATACACCATATATTAAATATAGTGGATCTATGTGATTAGATCAGGATGTTTAATGGACATTAAAATGTCAAAATGCTTGGAGAATTTTAAAAAATAGTTCAGAAGGATCTAGTTGAGATCTCAAAAAGAGTTCATAATGGATTTAAGCAAAGAATTGGTTCTTACTTGAACGATTAGCAGAAGTATTGAGTAATGCCTCGGTATTTACGATAATAGTTAAAACAGGAAAAAGGGATGCACTGCATCAACTATGCCTTGGCCATATTTTTTCCAAGATAAAACCCATGTTGTTTGTACTTGACATAATGTGACACATGTTCTTAGATCTAAAGAACAAAGATTCTAGAGTGATTTCTGAATCGCTGAATCAGAGTTAAGTTTTAACACATCGAAAGCGTGGGTAGACATCAAAGTGAAAGTGTTGCACTTTGATTAAAATTTACATAGATATAGAAGTATTAGGATACTTCAATGTTAGCAAGTACAATTTTGGTCTGGAGAAAGTTCGACTTTCGACTAAGTGTGTTTTATAGTTATACATGATATCTTGAAAGTTCTATTGACTGATAGATCGTCATTGTATTCACTAGAAAGCAGAAGTCTCACTTTGTCACCAAAATGCTAAAACACATTATATGATAATGGTGTGAATGTCAAACAGTTGACACTAATGATTTGCAAAATAGGACCTTATGAATCTGGTAAAACAGATTTAGGACAGGAAGTTCTCCATGAGCAAGCATGATCAATAAACGTATATGAGATATGGTTTATGATTAGTAGCAATGCAGTTAGATTATTTGTACTCTAGTGCAAGTGAGAGACTCAAGGAGATATGCCCTAGAGGCAAATAATAAAAGGGTTTTATTTTCATATCTTATTGGTTCATAATAGTTTTATATCATGCTATAATTGTATCAAGCGAAAATATTGATACATGTCTGGTATACAAACAAACCCAGGTTCCTAGTAGCCTCTATTCAACTAGTTCATTAGGTAGACGATGATCAAGGTTTCCTGATCATGCGCTAAACAAAAGTCACTGACAGTGAAGTCATATCATCTGGAATGATGTGATGGACACTTCCCACCAATGATTGTTACAACACGATCATGTCACTTAGTTCACGTTGCAATTATCAAAAACAGATTATCCTAATCCTTAGACCGTGAGATCTTATCAATCACTGTTACCGGAGGTTGCTTTGACTGCATCAACCGTCACCTGTAAATGGGTGATCATAAAAGTGCATGTTGGGGCATGTAGAGGAAATATGCTTCAAGATCGGGATTTGTTCTCCTATGTTACGGGAAGATACAACTAGGCCCACTCGGTGAATTACATCCATGTTGCGCAACATATCACTAGGTCATGGGGATGGTATTTCACGGGAACGAGTAAAACAGTACTTGTTGGAAACGAGATTGAACAAGATATTGTGTTACCAATGATCGAATCTCGGACAAGTATTGTATCGTGTAACAAGGGAGTTAGACATATTGTTTCAGGTTCAACACAATGGTAATTCGTGGAGTGCATAGGGGTCAACATGGGCATCCCGATCCCGTTGTTGATCATTGATAGAGATCATATCTATAGCATTCCCAAACCATAGGTAAACACGCTTAAGGGCGATACGACGCTTGGAGAATCTCCCGCGAGATGGAATCACAGAAGAGAGAGAAATCGGAATCATTCTGGAGAGATCCGAAGTTGTTTGGAGAAAGAAGGAAAGGAAAAGGACAAAAGGGGTTTCGGATAAATGGCAATTTACAATATGCATTTATTATATGTTAATTGTGAATTTACTTAATATATGCCACAAGAAAAAGACAAGAAAAACAATAGCAAAAAGACAGAAAACAGCCCATGTGGGCGGCAGACAGTTGTTGCCGCATGGGGGCGGTCTGCAGCTGGCGGCTGCCGCCGTGGGCCGCTCAACCCCCTAGCCCATTTTTACTAAGGGAAAACCCTAGAGAGAGGCGTGGGCAGTAGAGAGGGTCTTCTTCCTCCTCCCCACGAACAGCTCAAGGAGCACTTGTAATCCACCATTAATTGAGAGAATAAGAGCTTCCGTGTGTGGAATCACCACACCATCCGTCCCTGGATACCTCTAGCACACTTTGGCCCCATCTTTAGCCTACCCATGGCATCTGGCATGCCACCACCACGACAGTTGGCGCCCACCGTGGGGCCAGCAGCGGCGCTAGCTGGAGTGAAGATCCGGACGGGAAACATCATTGCCACCAGCGAACACATCGTATCCGGTCTTGTTTAGTGCTTTGGAGAGCTGGACTATGTCAGCGACAATGCTGGCAGCTTGGCTTACCGTCCTCCTCCGCGCAACGGCCTCTTCATCAGCCCCAGTGCTCACCAGGTCTACGTTGGCGTGGATGTGTCCTGTGCTCATCCGTTGGGAGGCGAACCACCTCTTAGCGCGTCTTGCAACCTGCATATCACTCGCCCCGCTAGCTGCGGTGAGGTCATGATGACGGTGCCAGATGCAGGAACAAGCAAGGACCTGGCACCATATCTGGACGCTGCCCCAAAGGTACCTAGGTCAAGGTTCCCTCCACTAGAGAGGCTAGAGAACGTGTTGCGGCAGGCAATAGATAGCTTAGCAACTCCCATAGCACCAGTAGTAGATCCGGCTCAGGCACATGCCGAGCTAGATGAGACCCAGCAGAAAATGTTAGCAGGGGCAAAGAAAGTACCTGAGTTGCAGCAGTCACTGAACCTTACTCTGTGTGAGTACACAAAAGCAAACAGGATTATCCCAACTCGTATGGACGAAGTAAAGATTAGGTGTAGAAACTTGATCACTTAGATAGACAAGGACTATGTACCTAGGTCGGGGCAATCAGCTACCCTAGTAACAACAGGGATGGAGAGGTATAGTACCCCGGCAAAGAACCTTAGGGCTGCAAAGGCAGCATCATCCGAGTTAGAGGGTCTGACCGGAGAAGCCCAGGAGAGGCAGCAAGAGAGAGTAAACCACTTAGTGAGAGTAGCAAACAAGAAGAATGAGGAGATACTCAAAGCAAACCCGGCGATAGAAGGAGGCTCTCATATAGTTCATTCGGCAAGGGGTAACCCGACGAAATCCATTGGGGCAACATCGTCCCCTCACATAGGCCCAAGAAGGGAAGAGGCAGTGACCTCGGCAAGGAAAAATAAGAAGATAGTCCTATCTAACCCGGCAAGGGCAGGGAAAGGAAAAGCAGTACAAGTTGATGAGGACCGCCATAGTGCCAGCCGAGGTGAAGCTGGCCGAGGTAACCGCGACCAAGGCAATGCCGGTTAAGGAAACGGTGGAAACGGCAATGCTGGACAACATAACTCGGCGAGGGCAGGGCAAAACCCATCCCGACAACAGCAGCAGCAGTACATACCTCGTCAAGAGCAAAGTGCCGGCCTAGCTATGCAGCAGCAATATGTTTGTCTGAGTTAAGATAGGTACAATGATGGTTATTCGGCAATGGCTGACGTCGGGTTTCCTAGGCCAAAACATCATGTGATACGATCAAGGTTAGGAAACAGGAACGTGCAGCTGGATGATGCTAGGTTGAAGTTGGACCGAATTTATAGGTTGTAGATGATTGAGGGACAAGGTCCTCCGGGTCCATCATGCTTTGGACCTCGGATTATGAGAGAGCAACCTGTGCTGAACATTCAGTTGGCAAGAGGAACAAACACATATGATGGCAGCACCAAGCCAGAGGATTGGCTCATTGACTATGCTACTGCTATGAACATTTCCACAGGAAATTTGAGATGGGCAGTGAGATATGTACCTCAGATGTTGGAAGGGCCAGAGTCTGGTTAAACAATTTGCTGGCAGGAAGTATCAACTGATGGATAGATTTTGAAGAGATGTTAATTAGCAACTTCACGGGCACGCATAAGAGGCCAAATAGACCACAAACATTGGCAATGTGTAAGCAAAGGCCAAATGAGACTGACCGAGAGTTTTTAACTCGCTGGTGCAATGTGTGTAACTCTTGTGAGGGGGTGATTGAGTAACAAGCAATTTCTTGGTTTGCGCAAGGATGTAGGTATGCGAGTATGTTGTGGCAGAGGTTGCAAAGGGATATGCTAACTACGTTGGCTAAAAAAATCCGGATTGCTGACTCATATGCATTGGGTGATCTAACCCAACCTCGGCTTCTGTCAAACGAGTCAAATGAAAAGTATTACAATCGAGATGGGACACAGTCATCCTGGCGAAATGATTTCTGAAGTAAAAGGAGAGATGAGCGGCCGGATTACAGATAGAGTTCGCAGCAAGTTGCGGTGGTGGATCAGGATCAGCCAAATGCCAATGCTAGCCTGCGTCAGAAAACTGGAGGGCAATAGTGGACTCCAAGAAACGATGGAAAGAAAAATTGGACGCCAGAGCAGAAGAAACAGTGGTAGGAAAAGAAGGATAGGCTGAAGTATACATATGAGTCTATGCTGGATCGGCCGTGCAAGTTTCACACGCCAAACCCGAGTAACCCGGCGAATCACACGACTCGGCAATGTGAATGGATGAGGAAAATAGAGCAAGGTGGCTCAGGGAATGCTCATGCACCTCGGCACGATGCACGTCGGCATGATGGACCTCGGCACGATGCACCTCGCCAGCCACAGCTCACTAGGGAAAATGGGCAGCAGATGATGTTACCACCACCTTCGTCGAGGTATGAGAACCATGAGAGAAGGGATGCAGTGCATCAGGTGGATAACCAACACCAGCAGAACCAAAGGTACCCTGGTAATGATGGGAGAAATGAATACAGAGAACACCACTAGAGTTACTGTGTGTTTACCATGAAGGAAATTGACAGAAAGAGTGTGCAGCACCGACATATGGAGGTAAATGCAGTTATGTTGGCTGTGACGAGGTATATGCCTTGGTCTGGTCAGGAAATTACATCGAGCATCAAGGATCATCCTAGGCTTATGTCGAGTCCTGGATCATATGCACTAGTGCTTGACCCAACTTTTATTGGGTCGGATATCAACGTGAGGTTCTCCAAGGTACTGATTGACAATGGGAGCAGTATCAACATTATGTACAAGGACACAATGCACAAGCTGGGAGTCTCAGAGAACATGCTCCAGGCAATAAACACAACTTTCCAGAACAATGTGCCAGGTATATCCTACGAGCCTATTGGCAAGGTCCAAATTGACGTCTTTTTCGGCACGAGGAAGAACTGCCGAACTGAGAATCTAGAGTTTGAAGTTGTTGACTTGGACAACACTTATCATGCGTTACTCGGAAGGCCAACTCTGTTTAAGTTTATGGCTAGTGATCACATTGGTTACTTGAAAATGAAGATGCCAGGGCCGAATGGGGTGATCACCATAGTAGGGGACTTCCGACATTCCATTGTATGTGCCTCAGCCTGGTCAAATCTGGCCGAGTCTCTGGTGATAGCACAGGAGAAGAGAAGGATCCTAAAGGTCGTGGCATTGTCTCAGTCCGCCTAGCTGACTATGCCGGTGCTGAGTAACCCGCATGGGAGTGTTTCGTTTCAAGCAACAAAAGATACCAAGAAGGTTCCCATTGATGATCAGTTCCCAGAGTGCATCGTAACTATTGGCGCCGGGTTAAGCAACACATAGGAAACCGAGCTCGTTTTAGGATATCTTTGCTTGGTCCACATAGGATCTGCAAGGTGTATCGAGGGAGTTGGCCGAGCACTCTTTTCATGTGAGACCCGGAGCTAAGCCGGTGAAGCAACCTCTCCGCTACTTCACCGAAGACAGGAGAAAGGTGATTGGTGATGAGATAGCTCAGCTCCTTGCAGTCGGGTTTATCATGGAAGTACTCTATCCTGATTGGCTATATAATCCGGTGCTTGTGGAAAAGAAGAAGGATGATCCGAATGTAGGAGTGGTGTGGCGTATGTGTATTGATTACACGAACCTAAATAAGGCGTGTCCAAAAGATCCATTCCCACTACCAAGGATAGACCAAGTCATTGATTCGACCACTGGGTGTGAGTTGTTGTCATTTGTAGATGCGTATTCTGGTTTCCACCAGATACCCCTGAACCCAGATGATCAAATAAAGGCTGTTTTTATTACCCCATATGGGGCTTATTGCTATTGCACCATGCAATTTCGCTTACGCAATGCATGAGCAACATATCAGAGGTGTATGCAAAAATGTTTACATGATCAGATTGGGAAAAATGCCCAAGTATACATAGATGATGTTGTGATAAAAGCAAAGGAAAGCAAAACGCTCCTAGATGATATCCGACCGAATGAAGCTTAACCCGGAGAAATATACTTTTGGTGTGCTGGCTGGGAAGTTACTCGGTTTCCTCGTGTCCAGCCAAGGTATCAAAGGTAACCCCACTAAAATCCGAGCTATAGAAAGAATGGAACTACCGAAGTGTCTTAATGATATGCAGAAGTTCACTGGTTGCCTGGCATCATTAAGTCGGTTTGTATGTCGGTTGGGAGAAAAGGCACTGCCTCTCTATCAGCTAATGAAGAAATCAGATAAATTCATATGGACACCGCAAGCTGATAGTGCATTTCATGAACTGAAAAATATGCTAGCCTCTGCACTAGTGTTAGATTCACCACTATCCAAAGAGCCGATGTTGGTCTATATAGCAGCGACCAACCAAGTTGTAAGTGTCGTGGTAGTGGTGGAGTGTGACGAGGAAGGTAAGTCGATGCAAAGGCCAGTATATTACCTGGGCAAGGTATTGTCTACTTCGAAGCAGAACTATCCTCATTATTAGAAGATGGCATATGGTGTGTACATGGCATCCAAGAAGCTCAAGCATTACTTCGAGGAATACCCCATAAAAGTGATATGTGAAGCTCCCATATCCGAGATAATGAGCAACAAAAATGCAAGTGGCCAGATTGCAAAATGGGAAATTGAGTAAGCCCCTTATGCACCACAATTTGATAGAAGGGATGCCATAAAGTCTCAAGCACTGACTGATTTTTTCGTGGATTGGGCCGAGATGTAGTACGAACCACCTTTGCCAGACTCTAACTATTGGAGGATGCATTTTGATGGATAAAAGCTGAAGGAAGGATGTAGCACCCCAGTAAAATCACTACTAGAAAATCGCTTGTTGTTTTTACTTTTGTGCATCATCATGACTGCATGCTCATGTCATCATGCCACATTGCATTTGAGTATCGTCATGTCATCATGCATATGTTTGCCTCAAACTATTTTGCAAAAGCCTATTTTGTTTTCTAGATATTCCCTCTCTTTATTTCAAATCAAAATCCCCGGTCTCTCCGATCCTTTTTGTTTGTCTTAAAAACTAATTGCAAAATGTTTTATAAAAAAAGTAATAAAACAATTTTATAAAAATCTGGGGAGGTAGTCCGGCCGGCCAGACCACTACCACACGGCCCAACCCATCTAAACCAAACCCTAATCTGTCTAACCCTAACCCTACCTATGCAAACCCTACCCTATCCATCCGCCATCACACCTCTGGCCCCACACCCATCGCATGCCCCGCGATCCCGTGCCTCGCAGCATACACCGCTTGCTCACGCTCTGGCCGTGTTGCATCGCAAGCACGTGCACGCACGCTTTTCCTCACCCGATCGAATCACCCTGGCCCCACCCTGTCTGCCTCACCCCTATCGCATCGCTCGGTCTCTCTCCCTGCTCGATCCCCACCATCACCGCCATCTCCCTCTCCCTGCTCTCATGTACCGTCCTCGATGCCGAGTGAGCGCTGCCGCTAGGGGGCTTCTCCCGTCGTCACTCCCAGGTGCCCGCCTCCTCGTCGCCCCTTCCGGAGCCCCTCTCAGAGCCGCCGTCGTGCAGGCCCCTGTTCTCGAGCTCCCTGCGTCCCTGCGCCTGCTGCCGCCTCCCGTGTCGCACCCGCCGGCCGCTCAAGCCTGTGTCCGCCTCAGTTCTCCGTTGTCCTCCAGCCCGTCCCGCGAGTTCCGCGCCACCAGCAAGGTCGTGACGCCGTGGAAGCCCCTTCCCCGCCCCGAGGCCGCTCGTGCCCGGCCTCCTGTCCGTCACCGCTCCGTCGAGCCCCTGCTTCACGTCTGCATTGCCGGCCACCGTTCCTCCTCGACACGCCCCCGTCTCCATGCCCCCTCTATACCACTGCGTGCGAGAGCGTGCCCAGCGCCTCGCCTCCCTGCGTGTTCTCTGCCGAGACGCGCGCATCCATGGTGTTCCCCATGCCCGTCGCCTGCTGCCACCGTTTCCGGCCGGTGCTTTGAGTTGGCCGCGGGCTCCTCTCTGTGCAGCCTCCTGCAGGTTTGTCGCGGATGTCCTGTGTGTTGGCCTCTGGTTCAATGTTGTTGTTGCTGCTACCCGATGACCAAGGCTCATCTTGCAATTTGAAAACTCTTGGACGAAGTGTAATGTGATGGTACGCATCGTGGTGGTACCATAGCTATGTGACCAGGAGGCTCCCCGATCTATTATCCGGAAGGCCATGAGAGTACCACCCGAAGATCACCTGCATGGAAACTCAAGTACTGCACCGTCAATCGAGCCGAAACGTCAAGATCTTCGACATGTATTAGATGGCCAAACCCCGAAGACCAAACCCCTCGGACGCCAAGTTCTTCGTCCTGGACCCGAAGACCGATCCGGAACGCCTAGGTCTTTGCCACGGACACGGATCCGAAGACCAAGCCCCGAAGCCTCGATCCCGAGGATCCAAACCATATCGATCTCCAAGATCTTCAACCCCTAATGTGATTCCCTTTCCGAGAACACTATTTTATAAATGTCATCTATACACTTGTTGCATATTAAATTGTTCATGACCGTATACATGTTTGACATTTAGGGGTATTTTGTCGATTCATCTCATAATAAAATATGGAGACAATATGTGGGCTTTTCTAGTCTTATATTGGCTCCATTTAAATTTGTGTAGCGAATCGATACCATGTTTTGCCTTGTTAAGACAACATTCAAATTGCGGGGCAGCTAAACAACATGAACCATATAATTAATTGTCGGGACTCTGGTTCCGCTTAATATTGTCTAATTGTATCAGATCGTTGCCATGTCATGCATCATACACGCATCATGCCCGTTCTTCTACCGTAGTATTAAATAGTGCATTCGGTGTTTCTTTTATGCTTTGGTTCTTCACGGATTAGGCCGTTGAGTTGATGCGAGTATCGGCAAGTTCTTAGGATTATGTATCTTCAGCAGTGTTTCCCAGGTGAGCAATCTCCCCCTTTCTACCTATTTTGTATTTGTAGTCTTTACTTCCTCCTGTTGATCTATTTCTATCTGTGTTGTGATGCTTTAGTTTCCGTGCACCCTTTATATTCCTTGCAGCCTCTATATTGCCTTGGACACATCATATTGCCTGTTGTTTGATAGACAGTCGGACTTGCGAGTCGTAGTTGCTTGCTCAGGTGCTGCTTCGTGTCGTTGTTGTTCCACTGTTGTTGGAAGGTTGGCACATGCTTAATGGTGGAGATGATCATGACTTTAATTACAACTTGATATTAAAATGCTGGGAATAGATATAACTAATGCAGAGGCACCAGCGGGCAATAGCTAATATTTGGTTCTTCCACGCTCACTTGTGTCCCGTAGGCCCCGAGTACTTGATACCTGTTCCTTGACTATTCGCACTATCCACATACGGGAGACTCTTTTAATCCCCCTTTGCCTGAGCTTGATTCACACTTTATTTCTTGGGGCCACAAACTAGTTTGGGGTTTTATTACTATCCTGTACTTATGCCATGCTTTACTGCTTTATTTACGATTGTGCGTGGAGCACCTGTACTATTTTGGATCGCGGCACAATTTCGCGGTATCGACAAGCCCAGTCACACTTTCGGGTTCCCAGTCGTTTACAGCCGTTCTCACAAACCCTGGGTCCGTTCCAGAGCTGGCCAACTTCGTTGCGGGTAGCTTAGTGGGGTGACCCCCTGAAATATTTTATGAATCCTGTGATTGCTTTGTCGTGAAAGCCTCGTTGGGTTTTGATTTGGTTTTTCCAAGGGTGACCATGTGTGTGTTGCTATTTGTGCACCCCTGCAGGGTAAATCTTTCTGAAAGCCGTGTCCGCGGTTATGGACGACTTGGAGCACATTATCTCGATCATAGACAAGCATAACTAAAGTAGTGCTATAAATTTGACTTAATATGTGACTAGTAATCAGCTTCAGTACAATGGAATGGATAATAAAAGTGCCAACAACTGGTGGAACTAGGGTGTATTGTGTCATGTTATACCTACCTAGTAAGTATCGCAACTCCAATGGAATGAAATAAAAGTGCCAACAACTGCTGGGTTTGGGATGTCACATGCTAATTGTATCTGACTAGTAAGTATTGCAACTACAACTGAATGGTTAACTAAAACTGCCCACTACTTATGCTATTAGGATGACTCATGCTAACTATATCTGACTAGTAAGTGCTTCAACTATAATGGAATGAATAAAACTGCCAACTGTGTGAGTTCCTCGATTTGACTTCCTAGTTTGGTCTCGATGGGGAAATGCCAGGATGGGTATGTTTGGTGTTAGTATCAGGTTGGATCCGAATAGGTCTTTCTTATCCCTCTCTGACAGCCGCTAGTTTTATCGAGTCTCTATAGGTTGTTTAGTGTTGTTGCGCTGTCGCTTCAGTCCACCATACCTATGTAGGCGATAGCCGCCGAATTCTAGCCTCGCCTTGTACTGGCCTTAGTACTGACGCTCCTCTTTTTCCTTTGCCCTTTGTCGGCACCCCTTTCGTTTTAGTAGGTATAAGTTCGACATCGTTAGCAGGGTTACCCTTCCGGCTTGGCCTGGGCAGGGTTATGGACGCCATTGGTTATTCTTCAGGGCTCTTAGCCCCATTTGCATCTTATCCATACTCGGATGTTGTATCGTTTTCGAGGTGATTTAGATCTTTGTACTGTATATCTGTATTCTTGAATCATGGAGTCGTGTTATATATATATATATGTTTTGTGGTTTCCATCGTGAACTATTGTGTAATGGTATTCCTTCGTTTTCCACCCGCACGCAAGTGCCTGGTGGGCGTCCTTGAATCGTTTCTATGCGGGTTTTGGCGGGAATCACTAAAACTTGCATAAGGCCGATTTGAGGGTGTTACAAAGGATTAGGGGCCGGGGTAGTACTTACCTCGCCCAAGACAGATCAGCTGAGATATGTTCTCCAGATCCATTTTCGAGCAGCATATAATGTGGATGAATATGAGGCACTCGTGCATGGACTGAAAGTAGCAAAAGAGGTTGGGATACGTCGGATACAGTTCTTCGGTGATTCAGATTTAGTGGTGCAACAAGAATCTGGTAATTTGGACGCCCTACATGCAAACATGGCGCTTTATAGGTTTCATGTCTAGAAGATATGTGGGTACTTCGAGGGATGCGAATTCTATCATGTACCTCGGCTTGAAAATGAAGCAGCCGACATACTGTCTAAGCTAGGATCATCTTGGTAGGCCATCCCGCCGGGAGTTGCTTTGAAGCATCTAAGAAAACCATCTATCACACCTTCACCAGAATCTGAATCAATATATATCCCGGCAAACCCCGGATCAGAAGCTACTCCTATGGACATTGACTAGGGGAATACCTCGTTAAACTCGGGGAGTACCTTGGTAAACCCGGGGACTGCCTTGCAGAACCCGGGGACTGGTCATCTTAATCCGGTGGAGGTTATGTTGGTGGATGCAATGGAGGTTGACGAAGTACCTTTCCCAGTTTGCACTGTACCAGCATGGGCACAACCAATTTTTGAGTTCTTGAAAGATGGAACTTTGCCAAGTGATGAGATACTTGCAAGGCAAGTGCAGAGGAGAGCAAAGGCATACACCATTATCAACGCCGAACTATACAAGAGAACTGTCACAAGTGTTATGCAACAATGTGTTGACCCAGAAGAGGGGCTAGACATCCTCCAGGATATACATCAAGGGGAATGTGGGCATCACGCCTCGTCTAGAGCATTGGTGGCAAAAGCTTTTCGGCATGGATTTTACTAGCCAAGTGCCTTGGAGCAAGCTGAGGAACTAGTGAGGAAATGTAATGGTTGTTAGAGGTACGCTGCCAAGACACACATGCCAATGTCAGAACTCAAGACTATACCAATCACTTGGCCATTTATTGTGTGGTGCTTAGATATGGTTGGACCATTTAAGCCGACTAAGGGAAACATGACTCATATCTTAGTCATGGTGGACAAGTTTACCAAGTGAGTTGAAGTGAAGCCAATAAGAAAATGTGATGGAGCTACGGCCGTGACTTTTCTCAAAGATATTATTCTGAGATATGGCTATCCTCACAGTATCATAACAGATAATGACACCAATTTTGCAGAAGGAGCATTCGCCCAGTTTTGCCGAGATAAAAAGATCCGGCTAGATGTTGCATCAGTAGCCCACCCCGCATCGAACAGACAAGTGGAAAGATCCAACAGACTAGTACTATCTAGGATAAAACCAAGGCTCATTGAGCCACTGTAAATATCAGCGGGGTGGTGGATAGAAGAACTACCAGCCGTGTTGTGGAGCTTAAGAACAACTCTGAATCGATCAACAGGCTATACACTATTCTTTCTGGTATATGGGGCAAAAGTTGTATTACCAGCCGACATAGAGCATGACTTTCCTAGGGTCACCCAATACACAGAAGCCGAAGTGCAAGCCGGCAAAATGATGTTGATCTGCTAGAAGAAGCGAGATAACTGGCCTTGTCCAGATCTGCCATATATCAGCAAAATCTCTGATGCTACCATAGCCAGAAAGTAAACCCCTAAGTCTTTTGGGAAGGAGATCCGGTACTTCGGCTGGTACTGCGCACCGCCGACATGCATAAGTTATCCCCCCATGGGAAGGACCATTCATTGTAAGCAAAGCACTACACAATGATGCCTATTACCTCATTGATGCACAACCACATGAGAAGAAAAAGGCGGATAGGTCTAGCGAGGAGTCCAAGAGCCCATGGAATGTAGCTCTACTTCGTCCGTTTTATACTTAGCGAAAAGTGTATGTATCTCGAACTCTCATATGTCAGCCTATATGTCGGCAATGACCTTATCAATGAAACCTTGGCACCTCGAGCAGAAACTCGGGGACTACCTTAATAATAATTATAATTTTATGTATTTACTTTTGTACGTCGACTGGCTTAAACTGCTTACACCTTAGCTGGATTAGTAATATGTAGGCACCAAAAGCTAACTCTTCGACTTGCTACTGTCCAACAAGAATTGGCTTCATGGCAAGCAAGATAACAAGTTTGGAATTGCTAGGCACATGAAAATGACCAAGGAAAGGAACATAATCGAGCTGACGTTTGTTTTTTGGACTAACCCTCGTACTTACTTTATTCCTATTATGTTGAATTATTTTGAGCTAATCCTAAGGTTTCAAGTATTGTTAAGTCATTTTTTTGAACATCGCACTACTAGGAAACCCCTTATCAGTGACGCACCTTTTTTCACTATCCGTGGCCCATATCTGATGCGCCACTGATACGTAGCCACTAATAACTATCTTCTGTGGCGCATTTTGAAATACGCCACAGAAATCTCAAACTTCTGTGGAACATATGGCCAATATGCGCCACATAAGTTTTTTTTTCCAAAATTCAAAAAAAAGCGGGCCAGATCTCAAACTTCTGTGGCGCATATGGCCAATATGCGCCACTGAAGTTTTTTTCAAATTTCAAAAAAAACGGGCCAGATCTAGATCTAGCCGGAGGTGGTGGTGGTGGTGGTGGCGGTGGTGGTGGCTGGTGGCTGGTGGCTGGTGACTGGTGGCTAGTGGCTAGTGGCTAGTGGCTATAGGAGGGCTAGGAGGAGGTCACCGGAGTAGGTGGTGGAGGAGGAGGTCGCCGGAGTTGGTGGTGGAGGAGGAGAAGGAGGTCGCCGGAGTTGGTGGTGGTGGAGGAGGAGGAGGAGGTCGTCGGAGTTGGTGGTGGAGGAGGAGGTGGTCGCCGGAGTTGGTGGTGGAGGAGGAGGTGGAGGTCGCCGCAGAGTGGAGAAGGATGAGGGAGGAGAAGGGGAGAAGTGGAGAAGTGTGGAGGGGAGGAGAAGTGGGGAGGAGAGAAGAAGTGGGGAGAAAAGGAAAAGGGAGGGGAGGCGCCAAGGGATTCAAATTTCGAATCCCGCCCAAGACTTCTGTGGCGCATATGGGAGAAATGCGCCACGGAAGTTTCTCGCCCTTTTTTATTTTTTTGCGGTAAAAAATCTTCTTTTGGCCATAACTTTTTACTCTTTTCGAATTTGGGGATTTTGTAAAATCGAGAACGACCTTAGGTCGTTGAAATCGAGTAGGAAATTTCGAGACGATCATTTTGGTAGGTTAAAGATTATTTCCCGACATCGTATGCAAAATTTATGGCCGTTTTACCGTGCCATGACCTATTTTTGCAAAATACATCGAAATTCATGTATTTCAATTTTCACTACAACTACACCCTAAAATATAACTACATCTCAAAGGAATTTTTTTTGAAGTTTTTATCATTTTCGTTTATTTTTTACAAAACTGAAAAGGCGATCCACGGGGGAGGGGGTCTGTTTTTCCATGTTCTATGGCGCATACACCTATATGCGCCACAGAAACATCACTTTCTGTGGCACATATGGACATATGCGCCACAGAAGTGTCTCCCCCTTTTTTTGGTGCTGGGTCCCATCAACTTTTTGTGGCGCATACATCTATATGCGCCACAGAATCATCACTTTCTATGGTGCACACGAAAATATGCGCCACAGAAATGTGAACATCTGTGGCCCATGTTGGTTTCGTGCTCCACTGAACTGCCAAACTTCAGTGGCATTTTTTTCCTAGTGCGCCATTGATATTTATCTGTGGCGCATGGTTTTACATATGCGCCACAGAATATCTTGTCTACCTATAGCTGTTTTCCTAGTAGTGTCGGACTCGTAAATCAAAAGCCGAATCAAGGTAGATGTAAGCCGAGTCATAAAATTGGGAGAACAAGAAAGTGAAATTGCTAGGCAAGCAAGATAACAAGTTTGGAATTGCTAGGCACATGAAAAACGACCAAGAAAAGGAACATAATCGAGCTTTCCAACAAGAGTTGGCCTCATGACAAGCAAGAATTGGCTTCATGGCAAGCAAGATAACAATGTTGTCCAACAAGAATTGGCTTCATGGCAAGCAAGATAACAAGTTTGGAATTGCTAGGCACATGAAAAACAACCAAGGAAAGGAACATAATCGAGCCGACGTTTGTTTTTCGGACTAACCCCCGTACTTACTTTATTCCTATTAGGTTGAATTATTTTGAGCTAATCCTAAGGTTTCAAGTATTGTTAAGTCAATTTTTTGAACATCGGACTCACAAATCAAAAGCCAAATCAAGGTAGACGTGAGACGAGTCATAAAATTGGGAGAACAAGAAAGTGAAACTCGGGGACTTTGGCCAAGTTAATCCGACATTAAAAACTTAGCGGTAGCAAAATATCATATTGTTTCATACATCTGCACCTGGCATACCAGGGATTTGACGAACTTCAATGTTTTTTCCTAAGGGGCCGCAGCAGCCAAACTATCCGTACCAGGAGGGGGCAAGTTGACCTTGACGCAGGGAACCTAGGTTTCAGCTTCAGACTCCGAGTCAGCTTCGGCATCCTCAGCGTCTTCGGCCTCTTCGGTAAAATCCAAGTCTTCTCCTTCCTTAGTAGCATCTTCGTCAATGTCTTGATCGTCGAGGACTCCAAGGAAGCTCGACCCATCATTCCATTGATGACAATACGCATATTGGATGAGTTCGTGGGTGCGAGCTTGGCATCAGGTGATGTAGGCCGGGTCAGTGGTCCACTTAGATCCGATGCACATGCAGCTGAGAACATTCAGGTCAAGACCTTCATACCAGGATAGCACAAAGCTTAAATCTATGTCAGCACCAGTGCGTGTAGCGGATTCCCTCCAAAGATCGAGTTGAGTCCCGGATTCCATCAACTTTGCAATCAGTGGAGCGGGGCCTTTAGGAGTGGGCTCAGTGGGCCAAAGGGCACTGAAGACTCGGACGGCAGCAGTCATGAGATACAATTCAAAGCTCATCATAGGCTCAACCCGAGCTGCGAGGGTCACCAAGGTATCCTCTATGTCATATGGAATTGGCTCTAGAAGGACCAACTGGAGTACCCCTCTTTAGCCGGAACAACAAAGTGGCAGCAAGGGAGCTGGTCTCCAAGAAATTGCCTAAAAATAAGATAGAGGAGATAAGTCAATAGGCATGCATGACCCAGAAAAATAAATGTCGGTGCAAGAAGAGAAACTCACGAGAGATGTAGCTATTGATCCGAGTCAACTCCATGAGCTAGGCAACATTCCTCTTCTTGATATTTTCATACCCAGTGTTCACCGAATCAAATTTGATGTCGGCGTCCTTCAGCATGTCTTGGCTCTTCTCAAGGTTGGTCTTCAGCCGCTCCTTTTCCTCGAAGAAGGTCTAATCAATTTTGTCCACCTCAGCCTTTTGAAGATTTTTCAAGTTTTCAATCTCGTCATTGAGCCGAGTGATCTCATCATCCTTTTTCCGAAGTTCAGCTATTTCATCAGTTTTATTCTTCAACTCTGCCTAATATTGTCCCGCTTGTTCAAGAAAATGAAGCATCATATCAAGTAGAGGCATGCTATCTTGAAGGGACACTAAAACAATTACCTTTCATGTATAATCAACTGCCGAGTCAAATGAAAAAGGACAAAGGATGAGGAGCCTAAAAGAAAATTACCTTTCATGTCAGCCAACTCCTTCTTCAGTGTCTTGTTTTTAGCCTCCACTTCGGCTGCGCAATCTAAATCATGAGTTAGTTCGGTAATTCAAAAGATGAAGAAGTAAAAATGGGGCAATATGAAAGAGATAAATTTACCTTTCTTCTTCGCCTCAGGTAGCACGGCCTTATGCTTCATGCACATCTCTTTATGGGAGTCCAATAGCCACTGAAACTCAATAATTCGGCGGTTGGTGGTGATCTAAAAAGGAAAATGTTAGCTCATGTATCATAAGGAATATTTGAAGTTACTCAAGGCTCGGGCCAAGAGGAACTTGACCCGGCTCTAGATGAGTGGATATTTGAAGTTACTCAAGACCCAGGCCAAGTGGAACTTAACCTGGCTCTAGGTGAGTGAATATTTGAAGTTACTCAAGACCCAGGTCAAGTGGAACTTAACACAGCTCTAGGTGAGTGAATATTTGAAGTTACTCAAGACCCGAGCCAAGTGGAACTTAACCTGGCTCTAGGTGAGTGCATATTTGAAACTGTATAAGATCCGGGCCAAGCGAAACTTAACCCAGCTCTAGGTGAGTGGATATTCGAGGCTAGCTAGATCCAGTCCAAGTGGAACTTAACCCGGCTCTAGGTGAGTGAATATTTGAATCTATACAAGATCTAGGTCAAGCGGAACTTAACCTGGACCTAGGTTAGTGGATATTCGAAGCTAGCTAGATCTGATCCAAGTGGAACTTAACCCGACTCTAAGTGATTAAAAGCTTGAAACTACTAAGGAATTTAACACAAGTAAAATACTTCGGATTTGGGAGCATCCGGCCTAGTAACAGGTTACTCCCCCAGAGGCTCGGGGACTAGAGGATATGGCTACAACTACTTGCGCATATGTAAAGGCATGGCAAAAGGATTTACCTCCATCATCTTGCTGGCAAGGCGAATAGCTTTGGTGGCTGTCTTCATCTGCATGCCAATCTCGGCAGGAACAAACTTTGACAGATTGTCAGGATTGACATCGACATATTTGGCATTATTCCAGTTATCCACATACTCGGAGAGTGAGCCGTAGCTCTCCCCGCTGAGATTCTAGGCCACGACCAAGCCCTTGGTGTGAGCAGCTTTCCGGGTTAATTGATCTACGGCCGGGCTAGTGTGCAGAGTGAGCTGTTTGTCGGTGGGAGAGCCGGAAGCAGCACTGCCTTGTTGCATCATGGATGCAAGGGTGCGCTGGCTAGACCCGGCCATTGGTCCTTTGGGCATGACTTTGGCAGCCTCGGAAGCTTTCTGGCCCTTGGAAGCATCAACAACTTTCTTGGCCTTAGTGCTTGATTTGGACTGCTGCTGCAAATATGTGGTTTGCTCTCTGGGTTTGGTCTGAGGCTTTTGCTGAAATATGTCTTTTGCCAAAGAAGTTGGCGCAGAGGGTTTAGCCTTCGGGCTGGGCCAAGTTTGGTCATCTCGCCGAGTCTTGGTAGACCTGGACAAGGCAGGAGTTGCTTGCACAAAAGAACTTGGAGCTAGAGATGGATTTGGTTGAGGTTGAGTTTGGGTCGGTGCAGGACTCACCGGCACCTCAGTAGAAGTGTTCTCGGTGTCGATGCTGCTGGAACCATCATCATCTAGTTGCGGGTGAGCCAAAGAGGAGATGGGTTGATCTGGCATGGCCACGTCCTTAGAGGCGCCACCTCCCCCTGTACCGACATTGCCCTCCTCTTGCCGAGGTGGGCTATGATTCGGTGTAGCCACCGAACCTTCCTAGATGGGGCTCAGGGGGCAAGCGTCATCACGATGGGGGGATGGTGGATCACCTCGGATAGGTGAGGCTATGCTGGAGCCGCTTTAGGAGATGTCCCTGGGGGCCCTGCCAAATAAGGTAGAAAACAAATACAAGTTAGAACAGAAAAATAGAAACAAGAAATAGATGTAAAGGGAGAGAAGCTGCTTGAAGAACAAGGAAGGAAGAAAAGCTTACTCGGATGCGGTAGGTGGCTCCTTGGGATTTAGGGCTCTCCAGACTGTGGCCTTAGCCAGAGGCCTTATCGCCGGATTACTTATGTCTTTTCCCAGTCTAGGGTCGCTCAGAAGAAGGAGCTGAAGTAGCCGCTCATTTCTTTGTCGGGACAGGCGCTGGGTCGCCCACGGCAAGAGGTGGATCGGTGTGGACCTGACTGGCCGGGTTAGTTGGAGTCGAATCAACCGGAAAATCATATGAGATAGGCACAGGGTCATATACCTCCAAGATCTCAATATCAGGGTCTTAATCATCATCCGGCCAATCTCGTAAACAGAAGCCTTACTAGAGGATCATTTGGGCCAGAGTCCGGAGTAGGCAAAAATGCCTCGGAATCCGGCTCCTCCGTATCCGAGGTATCTTGGTCCTTCCGCCCACTTAAGGTGCGGCTCTGTACCATCCTCAATCGTGTGCTAAAGAAACGTCTGAAAGGAATACCGCAAAAGGATCAAGTAAATGATATGGTTTGACATCAAACATAACTCGGAAAAGGGGTCGAATGAGAAATTTACCGTGGGAGATCTAGATCCGGGATGACATTGGCCCAAAAGCCGAAGAATTTGTACCATATGTGAACTATGGGCCAGAGGCCGAGGTACCCCTTAACTCCAAAAGCGAAAGCAAAAAGAAAAGTGATGGCATTAGCCGAAAGATGGTGGGGTTGGAGAGAAAAAGTGGTGATGAGTTCATGGAAGAAGTCACTGGCGGGCAATCCGAACCCATGCTGAAAATGAGAAAGCAAGACGAACAAACTCACCCGGATTAGGAGAGGGAGAAATCTCTTGGCAGGGAAGGCGATAGCTTACCGCGAACGGGATGCGGCGGGTCTGGATCAGCCAATCGATGTCATCTTGGCAGACCCAGGAACCGGCCCAGGCACCGCGCTCATGGGCCTTGCAGCCCTCTTCGTGTTATTTGATGATGACAACCTCCTCAGACTCAGACATTTCTAGATCTTCCTCCTCGCAAAAGTAGAAGCAATCTAGAGAAGGGGAGAAAGGTCTAGATTATTGGCGGCTAATGGCGGCTCTGTGAAGCGGAGCAGCAGTGAGGCTACTGGCGAGCAATGACAAGCGGTCTTTGTTGTCTGAAGGAAGAAGAAGGAGAACAAGCAGAGAGATGGAACGGGTAGGGAAATGGCTAAGGGGCCGCCCCCGCTCCCCTATTTAACTACACCCTAGTGGGGTAGTGGAATCGTGTGGCGCGATGTGCCGCATAGTGTGGCCGTGTATCTGCAGGATCAACCAATCAATAGCGAGCCACACAGAGGGACACATAGCACAACGGATCACACGACAAGAAGTGGCATTGCGGTTATCGAAGGGGCACCAGGATGTGACGTTTGGACAGTTATCCCTGACAACATGCACATTAACTAGTGAAGTAACTGGCGTAGGCCCTTAAAATGAGGTGAAGTAATGATTACCCTCCACGTAAGACGTGGGGAAGCATACACAAGAAGGAAGGAATCTAAGTGGGTAAACAGGATATGCGAGGAATACGTCGGAATGAGCCAAGGGAATTCAAAAGGAACACCAAGTCACAAAAGTAAGTGTGCCGACATAAGAGTAACTCGACAAGAAAGAAAAAGAGTTTGGCGGGTTGAACCTACTGTGGCCTTATCAGCTGAAGTTGCTAAGACCGCACCAGCTTCGGGGACTAATGTTGGGGGGATAACCCGGGGTAGGGTCAAGCCGGGGTATAATGGCTGTGTTAGCCGAGGTATGGCGAGGTCAAAGAAAGTGTTGGCTGAGTTACCTCAAGGCAAGCTGAGTCACGGCTAACCTGGCCTGGACGATGTTCACCCAACGTTACCTCGGCCAGCATAGAATGTATGTCGGCATCATCTATATTACTTGTACGCAGGTACCTCTAGAGCCGAGTTAGCCAGGTGCCAGCCAGGTTACTACCAGGCTTACAAGGGAAGGAAGGGATCTCCTTGGTCAAAAGTTTTCTCTCTCCACTATAGCATGAGCGTAGAGGACAGAGGGGAGGACCAGCGGGTACTGGCCGACAAAGATCATGTTGCCTATGTCGGGTGACACCGTGCCATAGAGGGGCTCAGAGAGGCTTACGCCATTAGTCCGGAGCGGCTTACAAAGGGAAAAATAGGAGCACGTATGCCCTAGGTTGTAACCTGGGCTCCCCTATATAAGGAGGGATAGCATCTCCATAGAGAGGGTCAGCCATTTTTACTAAGGGAAAACCCTAGAGAGAGATGTGGGCAAAAGAGAGGGTCTTCTTCCTCATCCCCACGAACAACTCAAGGAGCACTTGTAATCCACCATTGATTGAGAGAATAAAAGCATCTGTTTGCGGAATCACCACACCATTCCTCCCTGGATACCTCTAGCGCACTTTGGCCCCATCTTTAGCCTACCCATGGCATCTGCCGTGCCACCACCACGACAGTGCATCTTGTTTGAGTGCTAGTATTAGATAAAACACGGTAGCATTTCAATATGATGACCCCTAATTAAATACCAATGAAAGTGTTCTCCCTTATGTGTGCAATCATCAAGAAAGTTCGACGTTATGAAGTCGACTGTGACGATCGGGGGCTAGACATATCTATGTTCGCATAAGGTGTGGGTAACAAGCCATGTATGTGCCATGCAATACACTAAGGTTGAGTTGGCGAGCCTAGCATATGTAGATACGGCCTCAGAACATAGCGATCGAAAGATCAAGCACGAGTCACATGGATGATGTGATCGACCGATAAAGTACACCCTAGCACAAACATCAAAGGCCATGACAATCGGGGATGATGTGGAGAAAAGGGGTCGTGTAATCACTAAAATTATCTTTAGGGATGATAGTTTAAGTGGGAGTTCGTTAGAACTCCATATTATGAACTTGGTATAAGTCCTTTTTGCAAATTTCTTGTAGATTATGGCCATCCCCTCGTTCAGGACATCTTTGGTCCATGAATGAACGGGAAGAAACTTAAGTTAGATGGGTCAAATTTCATTGACTGGTACCAATGCCTAAGTAGGATCCTCATAGAAAACCATCTCCTCTATATCCTTTGTGAACCCCTGGAAGATTTCCCTGATGAATCCGACGGTAGACAACATACGACTCTTCATGACCGCCGTGATACCTTCGCCAAGGTCGAACCCAAAACCTGGGATCATCGTCAACGGAAAGTGTATATGTGATATACAAGGAATGAACGTTTCCATGAAACACTTATGCAGGTTTCAAGTATTGGATACTTAATCTTGTTTTATTGAAAACAGGACCCTCTGCATGAGAGTTATAGATTGGAACAAGGAACTGATGGCGTGATGATGGCAAGAAAGCTAGTTGATGGCCGACGACACTCCTTCCCTCGAAATTTATCATCAGGATTAGTAGGTTTGAATAAAAGCTTTGTAATCAAGTTTGTGAAACTTATTAGTGTGTCTTGCTTATTGCAAGATGATTATTCATATTAATAAGAAACAATTCAGTTGTTCTATTTTTACAAATAATTTCTTCTATGATTCACATTAGGATTATAAACAAGTTATTCTAGTCTTTATTAGCATCATAAAAGGACATTTATGAAGATTACCAAAAGATATTCAAGTTTAAATATTGAATAACACTATTGTTTAAGTCAATGTGGTTACTGCATGTTTTTCATGTTTATGAAAATCGGGATCTTATATATTTGATCTAGAGACTTTGAAAAACCATGCCTCGTTGGGCAGAATGACTAAAACTCCGCATTCTGGTAAAGTTGTGATATGCGAAGAAGTGTTTAATTTTATACATACGTTGTATCGCATTTTCAACAGATTTTGGGAATCATTATTTTTGGTGAGTTTAAGTAAATATGTGTATTTACATAATGAAACACAAGTTTGAGACTATTTGAATTGTTCAAATGATTTCAAAGTGAAATGGATATAAGATTAATGAGAATTCCAAAGTCTTTGCGATTTGATCCAAGTGATTTCGAATTCAAGTTAGTAGCAAATTGGCATATAAGGGACTTGTGAAAACGGTTTCACGAATTATGGTGAGTGGACTAATCAAATAGTATTGATATGTTTAATACATCATAGTGTATAACATACATATGGTCCAAATGATCTTTAAATGGATTAATGTTAGGAACTATAGTTAGAGATTGAATTAGTAAACACTCAAAAGTATTAGGAACATCTAAAGATTTGTGGAAACATCACCATATGAGATATGGCAAGCTCGAGTTTCTAGAGATTTCGATTATTTGAGATCGTTGCGAATAGTAAGTCTTTGTGGTACATTCTTAGTAAGACTATGAATACAAATTCCAAACTAATACCCAAAGAAGACAAAGTTTGTATTGTATCAGTGAGGTACTTCTTTGAGAAATTGTTTTCTTATAGAAGTGTTAGTGGAAGGGAATAAGTGTAAGCTGAAGTTTCAGCTAATACTTTATAAGAGTAGGATTCGAGAATTTGTTCTGCCATTTGCAGAATTACATTCTCGATTCACTTGTCCTATTATTGGAATAAGACATACCTACGAACTACAAAGAAATATTGATGGACCCAAGTACAAGAAATGACCTAGAGTCATGAAATTAGCAAAGGACTGAACAAAACTACAAAGTCTTCAATAGTATGAAGAAAAGGTTGTACCTAGTACAACAAAGAAGTTTTGCTTAATCTGGAATTGCTAAAGTCTTGTAGCAGGAAATTCTCGATTTGATATAAGATCAAAGAATTTTAGATTTGCCAGGATTATTGAGAAAAATCTACAAGTTGAGTTGGAGATAAGAAGTTTTCCAAACAGAATATGTGGATGACATATTTGAGTGGGAGATGAGTGACATCCTAAAATATCAAATATTGATGAAATATTTGAGTGGGAGCGTAACAATGTTCTTGAATATGTAATAGACATATTAGTGAATAGTGTGTTTGGTATTGGGAATGATTAGATCATTAGATGGATGAAATTCACCATATATTAAATATAGTGGATCTGTGTGATTAGATGAGGATGTTTAATGAACATTAAAATGTCAAAATGCCTGGAGAATTCTGAAAGTAGTTCAGAAGGTCCTAGTTGAGATCCCGAAAAGAGTTTAGAATGGATTCAAGCAAAGAATTGGTTCTTACTTGAACGATTAGGAGAAGTACTGAGTAATAACTCGGTATTTACGACAATGGTTAAAACAGGGAAAAGGGATGCACTGCATCAACTATGCCTTGGCCATAGTTTTTCCAAGGTAAAACCCATGTTGTTTGTACTTGACATAATGTGGCCCATGTTCTTAGATATAAAGAACAAATATTTTAGAGTGATTTCTGAATCACTGAATCAGAGTTAAGTTTGAACACAGCGAAAGCATGGCTAGACATCAAAGTGAAAGTGTTGCACTTTGATTAAAATTTACATAGATATAGAAGTATTAGGATACTTCAATGTTAGCAAGTACAATTTTGGTCTAGAGAAAGTTCGAATTTCGACTAAGTGTGTTTTATAGTTATACATGACACCTTGAAAGTTATATTGACTGATAGATCGCCTTGTATTCATTAGAAATCAGAAGTCTCACTTTGTCAACAAAATGCTTAAACACATTATATGAAAATGGTGTGAATGTCAAACAGTTGACATTAATGATTTTAAAAATAGGACCTTATGAATTTGGTGAAACAGATTTAGGTTAGAAAGTTCTCCATGAGCAAGCATGATCAATAAATGCATATGAGATATGGTTTATGATTAGTAGCAATGAAGGTAGATTATTTTTACTCTAGTGGAAGTGGGAGACTAAAGGAGATATGCCCTAGAGGCAAATAATAAAAGGGTTTTATTATCATATCTCATTAGTTCATAATAGTTTTATATCATGATATAACTGTATCAAGCGGAAACATTGATATAGGTGTTGTATACAAACAAACCCAGGTCCCTAGTAGCCTCTATTCAACTAGTTCATTGGGCAGACGATGATCAAGTTTTCCTAATCATGGGATAAATAAAAGTCATTCACAATGAAGTCATATCATCTAGAATGATGTGATGGACACTTGATGGCTCAATGCACGGCGCCCAAAAAAATGCTTGATGGCGGTGTTGATGTAGAGCTCGTTGGAAACCCCAAGAGGAAGGTATGATGAGCACAGCAGCAAGTTTCCCTCAGTTATGAAACCAAGGTTTAATCGACCCAGTAGGAGCAAGGAAACACCCAAAGGTGTTACTAGCTGAGCTTTAGCAGGGCGCACTACCGGTGCTAGTAGCAACGTGGAGACCTGCACAACACAACCACAGAACTTTGTCCCCAACTTGCGATGAGGTTGTCAATCCCAACATGTTTTGCGGAGAACAAAGGATTAAACGTATCGAATGGAAAGAAGTAAAAGTTTGCAGAAAGTAAACACAAAGCAGAAACAGTTTATAGATTGTATGTAAAGAAAAAGGACTGGGATCCATAGTTCACTAGAGGTGGCTCTCCTTAAGATAGATAACATGCTGGGTGAGCAAATTACAGCGGGGCAATTGACAAACACCGAGAAAGCAATACATGCATATACTAATCATCTTGACTCCTTTGAGACTTGATTGGGCATTACAACATAATACATAGACCGCCATCCAACTGCATCTATGACTAATAATCCACCTTCAGGTTATCATCCGAACCCCCTCCAGTATTAAGTTGCAAGCAACATATTATTGCTTTACGAACTGCGTGTAAAGTAAACAATACGATTGTTCTATGAACAAAGGATTGTTGTTTTCTCCCTAGTAGCAACAACACATCTAGTACCTTAGAGATTTCTGTCACTTCCCCAGATTACCAGAGGCATGAACCCACTATCGAGCATAAATACTAACTCTTGGAGTTGCTAGCATCTACTAGGCCAAGATAGCTACTAAAAAGGAAAGCATGCAAGATCACAAATAACAAAGACATGATAGAATCAATAATCAATCTGAAATAGCATCTCAATATCCATCGGATACCCGCAAACACAACATGCAGAATTACAAATAGATGATCTTGATCATGAACGGAGCTCACAAGATCTAGACATGAAAGCACAAAGGAGGAGAACCAGCCATCTAGCTACTACATGGATCCGTAGTCCAAGGATGAACTACTCACGCATCACACCGGAGGCTTGCATGGTGATGAAGAAGGCCTGTGGTGAATTCCCTCTCGTAGGTGCCGAGAAGAGCTTCAGATCCCTCCTATTCTAGGGATGGAGATGACGGCGGCTACAGACTCTTTCTTGGATTTTTGATCGGGTACTTAGGGTTTACGTCCCAAGGGAATCTTATAGTCGGAAGGGGAGGCCGAGGAGGTGCCAGGGGCCACCACACCACCCCCTGGCGTGGGCCCAGCCTGGCCGCGCGGCCAGGTGGTGTGGCCAGCCTCTGGCCCTTCTCCATCTCGTATTCTGGCACTTGATGACTTCCGGAAAAATAGGCACTTTTGCTTTTGTCCTGTTCAATTCCGAGAATATTCATTTTCTGACTTTCCTGGAACCAAAAACAGCAGAAAACCGGCAGTTGGCACTATGCCTCTTGTTAATAGGTTAGTCCAAGAAATCATAAGAAAAGTACTCCAAAGTGGGAACAAAACACAAGAAAGTGGATAAAACTAAGCATGGAACATCAAAAATTATAGATAATTTGCAATGTATCAACATCCCCAAGCTTAACTCCTGCTCGTCCTCGAGTAGGTAAGTGATAAAAAGAAAGAAAATTTTTTGAGGTGACATGCACTATCAAAGACTTGATCAAAGTATTTGTAAAACATTCAAAGCTGGAATCATAGTACTTCAATCATAACATGAAAGACAAGGTTCTAGCAATAAGCAAAGAAACTATGATGCAACATGAAAAGGCACAAACAAAGGATTCATGAATAACAATGCTTTGCAAGATGTTTGTTTGTTTCACATAAAGAAAACATAGTATAAAAGTATTCAGCTTGTCCCTCATAGAGTCGCAAATATAAATGCATAGGACACCTTCAAAGTTCATAAGAGTGACTAGATGCAATAGTTTAAAACAAGCAATATCAAGTTATGCATCAATCAACTAGTCTTGGGACAATGCACATAGAACTAAGAATGGCCACTATGCTCTCAAAGTAGGTGCATAAATATAGAAGGTGTAGACTCAATATAATGGTGGAAGAAAGGTCTTCATAGAAGGAAGTAGGGATTCAAGTCCCATAAAGAGCTTCCAAAAATTATGGTACTTATAGCTTTCAGCTCTCGTTGCCCCTATCATAAGCATCTTGAAGTGATTAAGGTTAAAGTGAACAAACTATGGTGTACATGCTTGACGAAGTATAAGTTAGAAATCTCATGTCCCTTGTATACGAGGGCCGCTCCTCATGCTACTCAAGTTTAGTCACCGGTAAGTTCTTGTCATCGTAAGTACATGTGTATCATAGAGAACCGCCAACGGGGTACCCCTTGCCCGATGATACGGAAGAATCCCCATATCAAAATGACAAAGCAAGCAGACAGCAAGCATCTCAGCATTCTTCTTATTTACCATGGGAATATGGTGCTTTTTTCTCTCTTTCCTCTTTTCATAATATCTCTTTTTTTATTTTCACTTTTTTGTTCTCAATATAGGACTCTTTTTTTATAATAAGAATGCTTCATAGACAACTCATTATGGTTACGCTGCAGGTTTCCACCATGTCAGCATGGATTAGACCAGCGGCCCAGGCGTTTCTCTAACACATATACATAACTCCATGGACATACAAGCTCCCCTTTCATTTCACACCGACGACATCCATATACAAAAGAGCATGATATCAACTAGGTACAAGTACCAAGTGCAATGTTGAAAGCGTTCCCCATGAAAGCATGGTTCTGCTAATTCCCAACAAATAAGTGCAAGCATATACAACATAGACGACACAATGGTTCAAGTTTATTAAGGGCAAGTAAAGTAAAGTGTGCCATCAAGTTCGTGAGAGCTTTAATCACTAGTTTTCTCATAACAAGTTTAATTTGGAAGGTAAACAAAAGCATGAATATACTTGGAATAACATAAGCTAGTAGGTAGGTATGGTGGACTCTTTGGAATAACTGGGTTTAGGGAGTTGGATGCATGAGTGGAACTCATACTTTGTTGTGGAGGCTAGCAAAAGACTGGGAGCGACAAACTAAGAGAGCAATAATGACCATAATCATGCAGAGCGACAAAACATCATTGATCAAAGCATAAAGTGATACTACAAGTTGAAAACTAAAGGATCATAAAGGCTATGGTGACTTGAGATAGTCATAACATGGTGTGAGCATGTGCCAAGTTAACCCAAATAAAGCATCAAAGGAAAATACCACTATACTATGCCTTAATATGCTAAAACAACGCATGATTCATCCAAGGCACATTAAGCAATGTCAATTATTTATAACAAGTCATGCTATAGCAAAGAATACTAAGCATAAAGCCAAAACAATATCAAGCATGGCATGACAAAGCATAGGCCACAATCAAAAACGAGCTCTTTTTACCACATAAGCATGAACTTTCCTACTCTTTTCCAAACCAAACCAAACTATTTGCAAACCAATGTATGAAAGAGGGGGTCCAACCAATTTATTCAAAAAACTAAGAAAACCAAGCAAACTAAAAACCAAAATGAAAACAAAAAAGAAGACGCTCCAAGAACACCACAACTGTGCATGAAACAATAAAAATGAAGCGTTGGAAGAAACATGAAATTTTTATTGATGAAGAAGGGAATGCATTGGGCATCCCCAAGCTTTGACGCTTGTACTTCTTGGATATTTCTTCCATACACCTGAAAATTTTCCTTCATACAAAACTTCACACAATCTTTATTAGCAACATTAGTGTACTCAAGATAAAAGGTCTTAAGGTTCAGTTCTAATGCCAAATAAACTTCCATTAGAACACTAGCTACTGAAGCACTTCCCTCAAAAAGCTCAATTCCCCAAAAGAACTCAAAAAGAAATCAACAAGAAGGAAATGCAGAAAATGGCAGAAATCTGTCAAAACAGACCAGCAGGTAAAGACGAATTTTTTCGAAGACCTTCTATTTCTCAAATCAAAATGTTTTGAACTAACGAAAGTTAGGTAACAACCTGGGGCAGAATCACAAAACATTACAGCTCAATCCGACATACATAGCTCTCTCACGAATTTTTACGGTGAAGCATAAAAATCTGTTTCGGGACAGCAACTTTCCCAATCATTACTTCTCTCTCATTAGAGGTTACTCTTGGCACAAAAAGCAAATAAAAAGGATAAGGAGCGGTTATTACTGAAGTAATAACTTCCAAGACTCATCTAAAACTTTTGGGTTATCTCCCAATAAGTGTTTTTCTTTAACGCCTTGAAGTTAGGCATAAGAAGCAAAGAAAGAATCAAGTGTTCTCAAATGAAGAAGCATTAAGACCAAATTTCTTGCCCTTACCTCTCTTACTTTTATTCTTAACCTTGGGGAAAATATGATTGTTTAGTGGAGAAGAAAGGTGCATGGTCCCCTTTCCCACATCTATTATCGCTCTAAGGAGTTCTAATAGGGACCTTCCAAGTGTAATTTGTCCTTTTCCTGCACATTCAATAACAAGATAATCAGTAGAAATCGTTTTCCCAAGGATCTTTGTAAACACTCCTTCATTAAGCCCCCAAGTATTCAAAGATTCATAAATCTCTTTGGTCATAAGACAAAATTCAGACATGATATCACAGCGGGGTTGAAAAGTTTCAGTGTTTATCTCAATCTTTACTTTAGGGAGCCACTTTGATGGTTCAGAATTTATTGGGACATAATTGTGATGCTCCCTAAGCGTATTATAGCAATCTTTTAAGCTAGTAGTGCTAGTCTCAAGAGTGTTTAACCTATCAAATATTTTTGCGAAAGAAATATCAGTTTGGCTAGGCAAGTTGTAAGTGAGGATCAATTTCTTTATAGCATTAATAGCATCATCCTCATTACATTGGAGGAAATCTCCTCCCACAACAGCATCTAAAGCATATCTATAGCAAAGAGCAATCGCAAGGTAAAAACTGCTAAGGAACAAGCTTTGAGTCATTTTAGGCTTAGTTTTTTCATGTAGATCAGAGATTCTAGACCAAGCTTCCTTAAAACTCTCCCCAATTCCTTGTTTAAAAGTGAAAATCATTTCCTCGGGTGACATAATGACTGGAGCAAGGCTAGACATAGTGGCAACTCAAGATAGGAACTAACTTTTTTGTCTTTTCAAATAAGAAAGCGAAACTAGTGAAACTAATTTTTTTTGTGTTTTTGAATAACAAAACAAGCAAACAGAGCAAAAAGAAACTAAGCAAAACAAAAATAACAAAGTAAAGAGATTGGTTATGAGGGACTCCCCTTGTGAAGATGTCCTTGACTCCCTGGCAACGGCGCCAGAAAAATGCTTGATGGCTCTATGCACAGTGCCCAGAAAATGCTTGATGGCGGTGTTGATGTAGAGCTCGTTGGGACCCCAAGAGGAAGGTATGATGAGCACAGCAGCAAGTTTCCCTCAGTTATGAAACCAAGGTTTAATCGAACCAGTAGGAGCAAGGAAACACCCCAAAGGTGTTACTAGCTGAGCTTTGGCAGGGCGCACTACCAGTGCTAGTAGCAACGTGGAGACCTGCACAACACAACCATAGAACTTTGTCCCCAACTTGCGATGAGGTTGTCAATCCCACCGTGTTTTGTGGAAAACAAAGGATCAAACGTATCGAATGGAAAGAAGTAAAAGTTTGCAGAAGGTAAACACAAAGAAAAAGGACCGGGATCCATAGTTCACTAGAGGTGGCTCTCCTTAAGATAGATAACATGCTGGGTGAACAAATTACAGCGGGGCAATTGACAAACATCGAGAAAGCAATACATGCATATACTAATCATCTTGACTCCTTTGAGACTTGATTGGGCATTACAACATAATACATAGACTGCCATCCAACTGCATCTATGACTAATAATCCACCTTCAGGTTATCATCCGAACCCTCCAAGTATTAAGTTGCAAGCAACAGATTATTGCTTTACGAATCTGCGTAAAGTAAACAATACGATTGTTCTATGAACAAAGGATTGTTGTTTTCTCCTAGTAGCAACAACACATCTAGTACCTTAGAGATTTCATCACTTCCTAGATTACATGAGGCATGAACCCACTATCGAGCATAAATACTAACTCTTGGAGTTGCTAGCATCTACTTGGCCAAGATAGGTACTAACAACGGAAAGCATGCAAGATCACAAATAACAAAGACATGATAGAACCAATAATCAATTTGAAATAGCATCTCAATATCCATCGGATCCCCGCAAACACAACATGCAGAATTACAAATAGATGATCTTGATCATGAACGGAGCTCACAAGATCTAGACATGAAAGCATAAAGGAGGAGAACCAGCCATCTAGCTACTACATGGATCCGTAGTCCAAGGATGAACTACTCACGCATCACACCGGAGGCTTGCATGGTGATGAAGAAGGCCTCCAGGGTGAATTCCCCTCTCCGGCGGTGCCGGAAGAGCTTCAGATCCTCCCGATCTAGGGATGGAGACGGAGGCTACAAACTCTTCGTGGATTTTTGATCGGTACTTAGGGTTTACGCCCCGAGGGCATCTTATAGTCGGAAGGAGGCCGAGGGTGCAGGGGCCACCACACCACCTCGGCATGGGCCCACTGGCTGACGGTGGTGTGGCCGGCCTCTGGCCCTTCTCCGTCTCGTATTCTGGCACTTGATGACTTCCAAAAAAAATAGGCACTTTGGCTTTTGTCCCGTCCAATTCCAAGAATATTCATTTTCTGACTTTCCTAGAACCAAAAACAGCAGAAAACAGGCAGCTGGCACTGTGGCTCTTGTTAATAGGTTAGTCCAAGAAATCATAAGAAAAGTACTCCAAAGTTGGAACAAAACACAAGAAAGTGGATAAAACTAAGCATGGAACGTTAAAAATTATAGATACATTTGCAATGTATCAACACTTCCCACCAAGGATTTTTGCAACATGATCATGTCACTTAGTTCATGTTGCAATTATCAGAAACAGATTGTCCTAATCCTTTGACCATGAGATCTTATCAACCACTGTTACCAGCGGTTTCTTTGAATGCATCAACCGTCACTTATAAATGGGTGATCATAAAGGTGCATGTTGGGTTACCCGAAGGAGCATGTATAGGAATTATGCTTCAAGATCGAGATTTTTTCTCCTGTGTGACGGGAAGATACAACTAGGCCCACTCAGTGAATTACATCCACGTTACGCAATACATGACTAGGCCATGGGGATGGTATTTCATGGGAACGAGTAAAACAGTACTTGTTGGAAGCAAGGTATCGTGATTCTTATGATCGAATGTCGGACAAGTCTTGTATCGTGTAACAAGGGAATTGGACATATCATTTCATGTTCGGAACGATGGTGATTCGTGGAGTGCATAGGGGTCAACATGGGCATCCTGGTCCCGATGTTGGTCATTGATAGGGATCATGTCTATAGCATTCTCGAACCGTAGGGAAACACGCTTAAGGGCGATACGACGCTTGGAGATCCTCCTGCGAGATGGAATCATAGAAGAGAGAGAAACCGGAATTGTTCCGGAGAGATCCGAAGTTGTTCGGAGAAAGAAGGAAAGGAAAATGACGAAAGGAGTTTCGAATAAATGACAATTTACAATATGCATTTATTATATGTTAATTGTGAATTAACTTATACTAAATAAATATTTAAATTCAAATTTATCAAGTGACTTTCATATTAGGACAAAATCCTGGAGAAAATTGGCCCAGGAGAAAGCCACAAGAAAAAGACAAGAAAAACAGCAACAAAAAGACAGAAAACAGCCCACGAGGGCAGCAGATAGTTGTCGCCGCACTCGGGTGGTCTGCAGCTGGCGGTTGTCGTCGTGGGCCACTCAACCCACCAACCCACGCGGGAGCGCGGGAGGGAGCTGGCGAGGCATGCTAGCCAAGCCAGCGGGCGTAGCCCACCCCACACACAACCCCACCCCCTTTGCTGGCGCAGACTTAACTAACAGCAGGCCGTCAGGCTCAGCTCTGTGAGCGCCCCCCGCCAGCTCCAGCATATCTGACGTCCATGAACAAGCGGAACGCCCCACTGGTCCACCTGGCCTTCTGCAGCCAGCACCCTTATCTGCATGCCCGGGCGACGGGAGAGGGCCGACCCACCTGCCAGCCAGCCGCAGCTCGACCCTTCATTCTTTCTTCATAATATGTTTTTGCATCACTATTCTATGTCTTAATTCACTATTATTCATTGATATATTTCTTATTGAGAGGTGATACTTATGTTATTTCATCTATTTTTGCATGGTTGATGACTTTTGGAGCATGGACCGCTGCAGTCAGGATTCTGATGGAAAATGTGTTGTTTGGAGGCAAAATTCGCGAAGATCAGAAAATCCGGGAAAATATACGGAAAATCCTATTTTTCCAGAAGACTAAGGGAGACAGAAGACGGAGTGGAGATGGGCCACAGGGGCCCACACCACACCATGGTGCGGGCAGGCCTAGGCCACGCCAGGAGGTGGTGTGGCCACCCTGGCCCACTCCAGCCTCTCTCCTCTAGCATATATCATCCTCCCAAAACCCTAAGACTCGGGGAGCGACCACAGAAAGGTTCCGCCGCCTCTGCGGGGCGGAAACACCGAGAGAGAAAGATCTCTCCGGCAGACAGATTTCTGCCGGGGGAATTCCTTCCCGGAGAGGGGAGATCGTCGCCATCAACACCACCATCAAGCTGGACTTCATTGGGATCATGATCATCACCACCATCATCATCACCATCAGCACCCTCATCACCATCTCCATATTGCTGTAACAATTGAGTTGAATCTTGCACTAGTTCATAGGGGAAACTTTCCCGGTGTTGATTACTCTTTGTAGTTGATGCTATTGAGTGAACCATTGAATTATTGTTTATGTTCAGATTGTTATACATCATTATTCCATCTCTGATCATGATCCATATGATGTCTTGTGAGTAGTTCGTTTTGTTCTTGAGGACATGGGAGAAGTCTTGTTGTTAGTAATGGAGTTGTGTTGAGAAAGATTCAATAGATTGTTATTTAAGTTGTGGTGTACTTCTTCTAGTGGTGTCATGTGAACGCCGACTACATGACACTTCACCTATATGGGCCTAGGGGAATGCATTGTGTATTTGGCTACTAATCGTAGGGGTTGCCGGAGTGACAGAAACCTGAACCCCCATTAGGAAACCATTGCACAAGGGACGTAAGGGTCTTAGAGTTTAAAGCTGTGGTTAGGTTTCTACCTTAATTACTTTCTTGTACTTACAGATGTTTGCAAGGGGTATAATCACAAGTATTTTATAGTCTTGGATGGGGTGGTACATTAGCACAGGTTCACCCACACAACACTTAGCAAGCTAAAGAAGATTAATCAACTATATGAAGCGAAAGCACTTGACAGTCTTCCCATGTGTCCTCGAGAACGTTTGGTCATCTTAAGTAATACAACCGGCTTGTCGTTTGCTGCATAAAGGATTGGGCCACTTGCTGCATTTATTCCTACTGTCTTTTATTTACTCGTACTTTGTTTGCTTGCTTTATCGAAAACCCCTAAAAATCCGTTTGCTAAGTATTTGCAGAGAATTCCTGATCCATACCACTAGCCAGCACCTTCTGCTCCTTGTTGGGTTCGACACTCTTACTTATCGAAAATACTGCGATACACCCCCTATACTTGTGGGTCATCAAGACTATTTTCTGGCGCCGTTGCCGGGGAGTGAAGCGCTATTGGAAAGTGGAACTGGTAAAGGAAACTTCTACTGTGAGTATTGTTTACTTCTGTTAGTTGCTTTATTTTCGTTATGGATAATTCACTGAGTTTCTTATTTGGTAATGCTACTACCACTGCTAAGGTAGTAGGTAAGCCACCACCTGCTGAGAATGATGTTTTCAAAATACCAACAAGAATTATTGATCGTGTTATGGATAACTACTATGTTGGGGATGGAACTATCCATCCTGGTGATCATTTACTCTTTATACACGAATTATGCGGGTTGTTCAAGTGTGTAGGTATTACTACAGATCAAGTTAAGAAGAAGTTATTCTCATTATCACTGAAAGGAAGAGCTGAGGAATGGTATAAGTTGCTAAAGAATGGTCAAGCTCTGGAATGGGAGGAAATAGTGCCTCTCTTTTATTCAAAGTTTTACCCTCCTAGTGAGATTCATAAAGATCAGAATCAAATATACAACTTTTGGCCTCTTGATGGAGAGAGTACAGCTCAAGCTTGGGGGAGATTGAAGTTACTAATGCTCAAATGTCCCATTCATGAGCTCCCCAACAATATTATTATCAATAACTTTTATGCAAGGCTCCATCTACATGATAAAGATTTATTGGATGCTTCTTGTGCTGGATCATTCACTCGTATGGAAGAAGAAGCTAAATGGGACCTTCTAGACCATATTCAAGACAATGATGAAGCTTGGGAGAATGACAAAGGTAGAAAGTCAGGTATAAATTATGATTATGAATGTATTGAATCTTTTATGGGAACTGATGACTTTCAAAATATTAGTAATGCTTATGGTCTTGATTTGCAAGTTATTATGAATTGCTTTAGAGTTTTTGCTTCTTATATTGAAATTCCAAAAAGGGGATGGAATAAGTACCATGCACCTTATAAAGATATTGTTGATCGTGTTCCTGTTGGGAGCACTGAGTGTTGCATTATTGATCATATCTTACCTGAACCTTATATCGAGAAGATTTTCCTCCCAGATAAGGTAAAGGATCATCCTATGATAACTAATGTAATCACTAAAAGTGAAAAGAGAACTGTAAAACCTGATGAACAAATAAACATTGAACCTGTTGTAGAAATTGTGAAAGACCTTGTCACTAAAAGCGTAGAAGATGGGCATATAGTCTTCTGTGAGGATGCTTCTGATATTGTTTCACATCCTAATAAAACTAAAAAGGCTAGTGTTCCTGTGCTTTCTGTTAGAATTGGTGATCATTGCTATTATGGTTTATGTGATATTGGTGCAAGTTCCAGTGCTATTCCTTATGAGCTTTACAGAGAAATTATGCATGAAATTAGTCCCTGCGAGTTGGAAGAAATTGATGTGGTTATTCACCTTGCTAATAGAGAGACCATCTCTCCAATTGGTATCGTACGAGACGTGGAAGTCCTTTGTGGTAAGATCAAGTATCCTGCTGATTTTCTAGTACTTGGTTCAGCTACTAGTAAAACTTATCCTATCATTTTTGGTAGAACTTTCTTGAGTACTTGTGGAGCTATTATTGATTGTAAGAGGGAGAAAATCTTAACTAAGTTTGATGGGGAATCTTATGAGTTTAATTTTTCTAAATTTACTAAAGAACCTTGCGAAGAGGAAACCCATAATGAGGATTTTAGAGTTGAACAACTTGCTTCTATCTCTCTTGATCCTAACAATGCTTTGCAGCAATTTATGGAAGATCACGAAAGTGATATCTTCATGGAAGAAAGGAATGAGATTGACGAGATCCTCCGTCGTCAACCCTGGTTGCTTAAACATGACTTGCCTGTAGAAGACTTGGGTACCACTTTGCCACCTAAAAAGGATCTAGTCTTCGATCTAAAACCTCTCCCTGATGATCTTAAATATGCCTATATTGATGATAAAAAGATATATGCTGTTATTATTAGCTCTAAACTTTCAGGAAAGGAAGAAGAAAGGTTGTTGGAGGTTTTGAAGAAACACCGAGGAGCTATGGGCTATACTCTGGATGATTTAAAAGGGATTTCACCCACTATATGTCAGCATTCTATCAACATAGAACCAGATGCGAAGCCAGTAGTGGAACACCAACGATGTTTAAATCCTAAGATGAAGGAAGTGGTAAGGAATGAGGTATTGAAACTCCTTGATGCTGGTATTATTTACCCTATTGCTGATAGTGAATGGGTTAGCCCTGTTCATTGTGTTCCTAAAAAGGGAGGTATTACCGTTGTCCCTAATGATAATGATGAGCTTATTCCTCAAAGAATAGTGGTAGGCTATAGGATGTGCATCTATTTTAGGAAAGTCAATAAAGTTACTAAGAAAGATCACTACCCGCTTCCTTTTATTGATTAAATGTTGGAAAGGTTGTCTAAAAAGACCCATTTTTGTTTTCTTGATGGTTATTCTGGTTTCTCTCAAATTGCTGTTAAACAACAAGATCAAGAAAAAACTACTTTTACTTGCCCTTATTGAACTTATGCTTATAGACATATGCCTTTTGGTTTATGTAATGCTCCTGCTACTTTCCAAAGGTGCATGTCTGCTATCTTTCATGGTTTTTGTGAGGAAATTGTAGAAGTGTTCATGGATGACTTTTCTGTCTATGGAACTTCTTTTGATAATTGTCTGCACAACCTTGATAAAGTTTTGCAGAGATGTGAAGAAACTAATCTTGTTCTTAATTGTGATAAATGCCACTTCATGGTTAATGAAGGGATTGTTCTTGGGCATAAAGTTTGTGAAAGAGGCATAGAAGTTGATAGAGCTAAGGTTGAGGCAATTGAGAAGATGCCATGTCCAAGAGACATCAAAGGTATTCGTAGTATCCTTGGTCATGCTGGTTCCTATAGGAGGTTTATTAAAGACTTCTCTAGGATATCAAAACCTCTCACTAATCTTCTTCAAAAAGATGTACCCTTTGTTTTTGATGATGATTGTAGGGAAGCTTTTGAAACTCTTAAGAAGGCTTTAACTACAGCCCCTATTGTTCAACCACCTGATTGGAGTTTACCCTTTGAAATAATGTGTGATGCTAGTGATTTTGCTGTAGGGGCTGTCCTTGGGCAACATATTGATAAAAAGTTAAACGTTATCCATTATGCTAGTAAGACTCTAGACGCTGCTCAAAGGAACTATGCCACTACTGAAAAGGAATTTCTAGCTGTTGTTTTTGCCTGTGATAAGTTTAGGCCCTATATTGTGGACTCAAAAGTAACCATTCATACTGATCATGCTGCTATTAAATATCTTATTGCGAAGAAGGACGCTAAGCTAGGCTTATTAGATGGGTACTGCTTTTACAAGAGTTTGATCTTCATATAGTAGATAGGAAGGGTGCTAAAAACCCTGTAGCTGATAATTTATCTCGTTTGGAAAACATCTCTTTTGACCCTATGCCTGTTAATGATAGTTTCCCAAATGAACAGTTAGTTGCAGTAGGGGTGAGCTCGCGAGGAAGCCCTTGGTATGCTGATTATGCTAACTTTATTGTCTCCAAGTATTTGCCTCCAACTTTTATAGCTCAACAAAGAAGAAAGTTCTTCTATGATTTGAGGCATTATTTTTGGGATGACCCACACTTATACAAAGAAGGAGTGGATGGTATTATGCGAAGATGTGTTCTAGAATATGAATAAAAGGAGATATTGCGTAAATGTCATGGTAGCGCCTATGGAGGGCATCATGCAGGAGATAGAACTGCACAAAAGATACTACAATCAGGTTTCTACTAGCCTACCCTTTTTAAAGATGCAAGAAAATTTGTTTTATCTTGTGATGAATGTCAGCGCGTTGGTAATATTTCTAGACGCAATGAAATGCCTATGAACTACTCTCTAGTTATTGAACCTTTTGATTGTTGGGGATTTGACTTTATGGGTCCTTTCCCTCCTTCGAAAGGCTACACTCATATTCTTGTTGCCGTTGATTATGTTACTAAGTGGGTGGAAGCCATTCCTACAAAGAGTGCTGACGGGGAGACTTCTCTAAAAATGCTTAAGGATATTATCTTTCCTAGGTTTGGGGTGCCTAGGTATCTCATGACTGATGGGGGTTCTCATTTCATTCATGGTTGTTTTAGGAAGACCCTTGCTAAATATGATGTTAATCATAGAATTGCTTCAGCTTATCACCCCCAAACTAGCAGGCAAGTAGAGTTATCAAATAGAGAAATTAAATCTATCTTGAAAAAGACTGTTAATAGGTCTAGAAAAAATTGGGCTAACAAGTTGAATGATGCTTTATGGGCTTATAGAACTGCTTACAAAAATCCTATGGGAATGTCTCCTTATAAAATGGTTTATGGGAAAGCTTGCCACCTACCCTTAGAATTAGAACACAAAGCTTATCAAGCAAAGGAAAGAACTAAATAGAGATTGTAAGCTTGCTGGTGAGAAAAGATTATTTGACTTAAGTTCTTTAGATGAATGG
Organism: Avena insularis; assembly: GCA_023614405.1. NCBI lineage: Eukaryota > Viridiplantae > Streptophyta > Magnoliopsida > Poales > Poaceae > Avena > Avena insularis. Next base: position 524,306,421 of record CM042694.1, read on the forward strand.
AGAAGTGAAGCCTATGAGAATGCTAGGCTCTTTAAGGAAAAAGTTAAAAGATGGCATGACAAGCGAATACTTAAAGAGAGAATTTCATGTTGGTGAGAAAGTTCTATTGTATAGGTCTCGTCTCAGATTTTTCGCAGGTAAGCTACTATCAAAATGGGAAGGACCTTTCATCATTGAAGAAGTATACCGTTTAGGAGCAATAAAAATTTCTTCTCTAAAAGATAATACTACACAAGTAGTGAATGGACAGCGACTCAAACACTATATTGCTGGAGATTCTTACAATGAAGATGTTGATGCCTTTCAAGTTATAACTCCGGAGAAATTCATCGAGGACCAAATTCAGAGACCTGCAGAGTCTGTTTTCAAATAGGTAACAGTTATGGTAAGAAAAGTTCCACGAAAATACAATACAACTATATTTTTGCAGTTTTTAGTCGATACGGAAAGTTACGGTTTAAAAGGATGGAACGAGCTGGTAGCCCACACCACCACATGGCGGGGCCCACCCTGGTCAGCGCCACCAGGTGGTGAGGCCACCTAGGACTCCGCCTCCGACTCGTTTTCTCCCATTACCTTCCTTTTGATATGAAACTTCGTAATATATAACCCCCTAGATCCCCCGAGGTCCGTATATCGTGTTTTCGTCGTGTTTTTGTTTCGATCATTTCGCTGTAAAATCTCAGATTTGTAGCCTCAATGTCTTCCACTGGATCAGTTAAGGGAGAGTCCTTGGAAGATATCATCAACCCATACATGAGAGAATTGAAGATTCATCCCAAGGAGTTATTGCTCGAAGGTGGGGAGGTTCGGATTAAAGAGGTTCAAGGCCCTAAAGGTGAAGGAAGTCTAGAGGACAGGATGGAAGCATTGGAACAAGAAGTCTTTAGGTACAAGAAGATGGAGGAGCGCGAAGTGGATATCATCCATAAGATTTGTTCCGAACTCATCACCGAGCACCAAAAGGAGACTGCCGAACTCAAAGACAAAGTCCTCTCACTCCGCCAAACAACCAACAAACTGCAAGCACAGTTCTATGACGTTCAAAATCAAAACTATGAGTATGAGGCTAGATTTAAACTCATAAGTGCTACTGCAAGTTTCAGGATGTTGGAAACCACGATGTCCTTTGTTGATGGGAAGCCTTTACCTTGTAAGACGGACGAAGATGAGAGGATACCACCACCACCTAAGGAGTAATTCGTCATCAGGTTTGGCATCCCCTTGGTTTATTCCAAGCTTGGGGGAGTTCCGCGGTATCATATCACTATCTTCTATCTTTTTACCTTATTAGTAGAGTCATATCATGAATATAGAAGTTATTATGTAGTATGGTTTGCATTATGGAAGTGTCCCCTCTCTCGTTAGATATGTATCCCTTGGTGTGAGTTGTCGTTATGGAATATTAATGAGAAGTTCTATCATTCACTCTTTTGCATAGCTTATATTAGTTTTCAATTCGTGGTTATATGATTGATCTTGTTGTTAGTATTGGTACCACTTTGGGATCATCGGGCTAATTTAGTTGGTTTTGGCAAACCTGGCCCGGTCAGTAACAACACTATTTTTGAGAGTTGAATGAAAATATAAAAGTACTCTAAAGAAAAAAATAATTTCATCATCTTTCTTTCTTGATTTGCTCATAAGTTTAGTATTCTCTAGTTAAGATCTTTTGTGCTTCCAAGGAAGATTGCATGTTTGTATTTATCACTTGTATGTTTGGTTGTTTCCTTCAACTCTTATACTTGCTACCCAGCCTTGCTAGCCAAAAACCTGTACTGAGAGGGTATTCTTCTCGTGCATCCACCTCCTTTAAACCAAAACCTTTGCCATTTGTGTCCACCATACCTACCTATTAGCATTATTGCTATTCCAAGTAAATTCTTGTTTTATCTACCTCCCAAATTAAACTTGTTATGTGAAAATTAGTGATTAAACCTCTCACAAACTTGATGGCACACTTTACTTTCTTGCATTTAATAAACTTGAACCATTGGGTCCTTCTTTGTTGCGTATATGCTTGCGCTTTATGAGTTGAAGTTAGCCGAACCATGTATCATGGGGACCGCTTTCAACACTTCGTTGGTACTTGTACCTAGTTGATATCATGTTCTTTTGCTTATGGATCCCGGCGGTGTGAAATAAAAGTGGAACTTGTAAGATCATGGAGTTTATATGTGTGTTAGAGAAACGCTTTGGTCAGCTAGCCTAAGCCATGCCTAATCATGGTGGAAACTTGTAGCATAACTATAGTGAGCATTCTATGAAGCATCCTCAATAAAAAACTATGCAAATAGCAAATAAAAAGATAGCTGAGATGCTCACTGTCTGCTTGCCTTGACATTTTGATTATGGGATAGCTCCTGTGTCATGTGCAAGGGGTACCCCGTTGACGGTTCTCAATGATACGCATGTATTTACAATGACAAGAGCTTGCTCGTGACTGAAGTTGAGTAGCATGAGGATCTGTACTCATAAGTAAGGGGCGTGAGATTTCAACTTATAACTTGTCAAGCATATCCTCTTAGTTGTGTCACTTTAACCTTAATCACCTAAAGATGCCTATGATAGGGGCAATGAGAGCTGAAAGCTAGTAAGTATCATAATTTTTGGGAGCTCTTTATGAGACTTGCAATCCCTGCTTCCCTCTTTGAAGGGACTTCCTTTTACTTTGTAGTTGAGTCAGTAAACCTACTCCCTTCTATCTCAGCAAGTATTTTGAGTTGTTGTGTTTCATTCATTCATACGATGATTTATTCAATCATGTTTCTTATGTTCCTTGTTTTGCACATTGCTCTTTTCCTGATGTTTACTACTTTGAAAGCTATCATTGAAAACCAGTTATTTGTGAACTCCAGCAAATTATCAACTTTTCTTTGACCAAGAGCTAAGTTTTCCATTACTAATTATGATTCACTTTATGTATCTTTATTGTGTTTCCTTTACTCATTACAAGTTGAGTTATATAATAGTGAGTTGTCTCCTATTATGATCTATGTATTTGATGAATGTGATGCTACTTGCCATATTCCTTTATCGACTCTTCACTCCATAAACCTAAGGCCATGTTTATTGAGCTCAGTTTCGCTTGGGGACAAGCGAAGTCTAAGCTTGGGGGGAGTTGATACGTCCATTTTGCATCACTATTCTATGTCTTAATTCACTATTATTCATTGATATATTTCTTATTGAGAGGTGATACTTATGTTATTTCATCTATTTTTGCATGGTTGATGACTTTTGGAGCATGGACCGCTGCAGTCAGGATTCTGATAAAAATGTGCTGTTTGGAGGCAAAATTCGCGAAGATCAGAAAATCCAGGAAAATATACGGAAAATCCTATTTTTCCAGAAGACTAAGGGAGCCAGAAGATGGAGTGGAGATGGGCCACAGGGGGCCCACACCACCCCATGGCGCGGGCAGGCCTAGGCCACGCCAAGAGGTGGTGTGGCCACCCTGGCCCACTCCAGCCTCTCTCCTCTAACGTATATCATCCTCCCGAAACCCTAAGACTCGGGGAGCGACCACAGAAAGATTTTGCCGCCTCTACGGGGCGGAAAACACCGAGAGAGAAAGATCTCTCCGGCAGACAGATTTCTGCCGGGGGAATTCCTTCCCGGAGAGGGGAGATCGTCGCCATCAACACCACCATCAAGCTGGACTTCATTGGGACCATGATCATCACCACCATCATCATCACCATCAGCACCCTCATCACCATCTCCATATTGCTGTAACAATTGAGTTGAATCTTGCATTAGTTCATAGGGGAAACTTTTCCGGTGTTGATTACTCTTTGTAGTTGATGCTATTGAGTGAACCATTGAATTATTGTTTATGTTCAGATTGTTATACATCATTATTCCATCTCTGATCATGATCCATATGTTGTCTTGTGAGTAGTTCGTTTTGTTCTTGAGGACATGGGAGAAGTCTTGTTGTTAGTAGTGGAGTTGTGTTGAGAAAGATTCAATAGATTGTTATTTAAGTTGTGGTGTACTTCTTCTAGTGGTGTCATGTGAACGTCGACTATATGACACTTCACCTATATGGGCCTAGGGGAATGCATTGTGTATTTGGCTACTAATCGTAGGGGTTGCCGGAGTGACAGAAACCTGAACCCCCGTTAGGAAACCATTGCACAAGGGACTTAAGGGTCTTAGAGTTTAAAGCTGTGGTTAGGTTTCTACGTTAATTACTTTCTTGTACTTACGGATGTTTGCAAGGGGTATAATCACAAGTATGTATTAGTCTTGGATGGGGCGGTACATTAGCACAGGTTCACCCACACAACACTTAGCAAGCTAAAGAAGATTAATCAACTATATGAAGCGAAAGCACTTGACAGCCTTCCCATGTGTCCTCGAGAACGTTTGGTCATCTTAAGTAATACAACCGGCTTGTCCTTCGCTGCATAAAGGATTGGGCCACTTGCTGCATTTATTCCTACTGTCTTTTATTTACTCGTACTTTGTTTGCTTGCTTTATCGAAAACCCCTAAAAATCCGTTTGCTAAGTATTTGCAGAGAATTCCTGATCCATACCACTAACCAGCACCTTCTACTCCTCGTTAAGTTCGACACTCTTACTTATCAAAAATACTGCAATACACCCCCTATACTTGTGGGTCATCAGGCTGCGGTGTGGCTCGCCGGCCCACCTGACTGCTCCCCTGGCTGTTGTTTGTCTACTGGGCTGGCTTCAGCTGGCCCAGCCGGCTGGGAAGGATTTTCCCTTTTATTTCCTTTAATATTTAGTCCCACATGGGGCACCTAAAGGGGAGGGCACACCTCCTTTCCCCTATATAAAGGGGTGCCCATTGGAGGATTAAAGGCACACCAATAGGATATTCTCTTTGGCTAGAATATCCCTCCCACTCTCTCTAGTTGCCTTAGCCATGGCACGGTCCCAAGAAAGGACTCTTCGCCCAGAGTCAACGCAGTTGTGGCACGTCGTTGTGCTGCATTCCGCCAGGAGGTCTCCTTCCGCAACCTCAGCCGAGATCAAGGAGTTCGGGAGTCGTCAGATCGCATCGTATATGTGTGATAACTAGAGTGAGATGCACTTGCAGCAACCGGGACATCGTGCAAGGACCTAGACAAGGGGTGACGTGTGAGGAGCTTCGCGACCTTGAGGTCGGACGAGTACGACTACATCATCCACGCTCCTGCATGAGCGTAATGCTCTCTCAGTCTTCAATGATATGTTACCGATGTCTTCCTCCATTACTGCATTACTTCTAGATAGATCCTTGGGCAATCAGGGTGTTCCGCGTAGTAAAAAAATTGTTATCTGTTGTGGAAACCCTACATAAACATGGTTACTTCGTACTATATTTGTCATGTAGGTGTTACTACGCCTCAATTATGATTTAATACTATTAGTGTTAGTGTATTTGTTGCCATCATACTTTCACCCATATAAAGCACGAATCGTGATGCAAATCAGACCGTATTGAAGTTGAATGAGCCCTAACTTGATCATCTCTCTACTAAGAACTAGTAAGTTGCACGTGTCCTGAATGTGAGACTCACGTAATAGAAATATTATGATATATCATCACTACATAAAATTTTAATATGTAAAGCTCAAAAAGTTATAAATTTGAGCCACATTTATAAATTATGGGTGTATATTTGGATCTAGTACTTTATATCATGTAGAAATCAATGTTTATTAGCTACATAATATTTGAATTTTTTGGTAACATGGTCTAGAGAAACAAATGAATAAGATTATAGAATATAGGAGAAGTGTACATGTTATGACGTTTGTTCATAGCGTTCATTGTGCTAAAGATATCAACAGAATCTTCTATAGTATAGAATGCAAAAGAATATCTAATGGTTGGCTACGTTGGGATTTTCGAGTCTTGATCCAATGGTCAATATTCAAAGTTATTCGTACACTATATAGTGGTAAGGTAAGGTAAAATAAAAAGTGTTGCGAATGGCCAAACTTTTGGATAACCTTCCCTCCCGATGTTTGGGAAGAAAGTGAAAATTTCAAAACCAAGAAAGTCTGAAATTCTACTCTACTACTTTTTTGACACCAAGGCCCAAAATAACCTTCTTATATATGTTTGAAATTATTCTTGTGGCATTCAGATCCATATTCTTCGGACTTTCTTTACAGAAAAAACAATCTCGTCATCACTCGGAAAATTGAGAATGTTCTTTCCTGATAGTTGGAAACTCACACCAACCGTATTGTTTGCTATAATAAGATGCACCCATCTACCTCCGAAAAGACATTTAATTCAAGAGAAATCTATCACGCTTACTTGTAGCTCAAGTCTGACATCATTTTGTTAAATCGGCATGAAGTCATTGAAGTGTGCGAAGTTAGCTAGGAAGTTTGAAAATTCTACTAAAAACTTGGGAATCGTAAGAAAACATGGTCCACTTTGTTTGATAATTGGGGTGATGACATTTTCTATTAAATCAGGTCTATCATGTAGGAGCGAGGTGCTTCAGTTAACACGGTTGGTGGAAGTACAAGTTACATCAAGGACCTAATAAAATAAAAATTACATCCAAGTCCATACATTTAGCACAAGGACCCTAAAATTAAGCAAGGAAAAGCAATCGGATCCGACTACTTCTCTACCAAGCAACTAAGCCATACCCTTTGTACTAGTACTACTTGCTTAACAAAAGAAAACAACGCACTGCTGACTTTCGCTAGAGCTTGTTGATGAAGTGCATCGAATGCGATGGGACATATCAAGTATTTTATCCCTTGTCCCCAAGTTTGTACTACAAGTAAGTTACACATGTCCTGCATGTGAGATTCAGATAATAGAAGTACGACATATCATCATGATATAAAATTATAATTGGTAATACTCAAAAACTAATCATAATTTTGAGTCACATCCATAAAGTATCCGGTGTATATTTGGTTCTTGTACTTTATAACATGTATACATCAACCTTTATTAGCTACCTAATAGTCGAAAATTTTGGTATTAGAGAAATGACGGAGAATATTCTAGAATGGTGTAGAAGTGTGTTTTGAGGTTTGTGCATACTAGTGTTCATTGTGCTAAAGACTATCAATAGAATCTTCTAGATGCTAGAATAGAAAATAAGATCCAATGATTAGCAATATTGGGATTTTCCAGTCTTAATCCAACAATCAATGTTCAAAGTTATTCGTACACTATATAGTGGTTTGGTAAGGTAAGATAAGATAAGACAATACAAGATAAATAGAAGATAAGAAGTATTATGAATGGCTGATCTTTTGAATAACCTTCCCTCCCTATGTTTTGGAAGTAAGTGAAAATTTCGATACCAGAAAAGTTTGAACTGCTACTATTTTTTGCCACCAAGGAACAAAGTGGTTTCCTTCCTATGTACTACGACACACCAACAGAGTTGATAAACACACTAGATGATGGGGTTCGTTCCACAGAAAACAAAAATTACCTACGGTTTGCAACTGCCAAGATCGAATCTAGGCGATACTTTGTAACAGTTACAGATGGACTCACCCTCATAGACCGTAAGCGGCATAACATTCCCATAAAAAAATGTGGTTGATGTAGATGGTACACGACCGTCCTCAAGGACGTGTAGACGATCAACGCCACATACGAGAATCGGTCACATGTTCGGTGTGCCGACGACTCCTAATCCGTTGCTCTAGCCGGGCGACGAAAGTAACGGATCACCGGGAACTCCAACAACGCTACACCATGGTAGTGGTGGTGGAAGGGAAGGTTTAGAGCAGGGCTTCACCGAGCACCTTTCTATTGGAAATGGACAAGGCAAGCAAGGGGAAGAAGATGCCAACCTTGGGGCATATGAGAGAGCTTGTGAGAGAGTGTGTGGTGAGGAGGAGGAGGCCACCTCTTTTTATAGGCGCCATGGTGCTTCCCCTCCTCTCATTCAATATCCATTAAAGCACTTTAATTCCCTGAAAGGTCTATCCACTAAAGAACTTTAATTCCCTTAACGGTCATTCCATTAAAGCACTTTAATTCCGTTAAAGCACATTAATTCCCTTAAAGTTCTATCCATTAAAGCACTTTAATTCCATTTTACTGCAACTCAATTTAATGAACACTTAATTTAATGAACACATTAACATTTTGATCCCTTGCTTTGTTTCGATACCCCGAAACTATTTCGGCAGAATTGGCAGAACAATTTTCTGCGATGTCCATTGACTTCCCCTGTGTTCCCTATCCGCTCAAACGCATCGGTTAACGTTAAGTGTGTATCCCTATGGGTTCGAGAACTATGTAGACATGATCGAGACTTTCTCCGATCAATAATCATTAGCGGGACCTGGAGATCCATAACGGCTCCCACTAGTTCCACGAAAATTAGATGATCGTTGAACCTCTTTCGCTGCAATCAAATTCATTTTGTCTCGCGATATATTACGTGTTCGAGATTCGATCACTCGGTATCATATATACCTTATTTAATCTTGTTCCTGACAAGTACTCTTTTTCTCGTTCTTATGATTGACATTCTAGTGATCAAATCACTTACTTGCAAGGTTATGTCAATATGATATCACCGAGAGGGCCCTGAGTATATCTCTCCGTCATCCGGATAGACAAATCCCAATCTTGATCCACGCGCCTCAACTAACACTTTCCAAATACCTGATGACACATTTATAATCACCCTGTTATGGTGTGCCGTTTGATGTAATCAAAGTACTCTTCCGGTGAAAGTGATTGACGTGATCTCATGGTCTAAGGACATTGAGTTACTACGAATGCGATAGCAATTTAAACTTGATGACGTGATCGTACTGCTACATCTGTTGCGGTGACTGTTCATCATATTATTATCTAATGATATGACCTTGTTATTAACAACATCCAATGTTCATGATCAGGAAACGTTTGATCATCTATTAATCAACAAGCTAGTATAAAGAGAGGCTTTACTAGGAACTTATTTGTTTATAATTCACACATGTATTAACGTTTCCTTATTATACAATTATAGCATGAAAAATAAACATCTTTTATAAACCTGGAATAGCATAATTGAAGGGTTCGTAGCATGGAAAACAAAAAATTTCTACCGCAAGAACGAACAAAACCCAGATCTAATCTAGATAAAAGCCAAGATCTAATCTATTAGACATGAGCAACCAGATAGATCGGTACTAACCCTCGTAGAACCGAAAGCGTTACGAGATTAGATCTCGTGGATGATGTAGTCGATCACTTGCCGATCTCAAGATCGTGTGGATGATCCTTCCAAGGCCGCCTCCAGCAGACGGCCACACGCAAGCGAGTCGGCAGACCTTCCTCTCCCCGTTCCAACGAGCAGCGGAGGTAGTAGATCTTCTCCACGGAATCCCAGCAGCACGACGGCATGGTGGTGGTGGTGGAGATGAGAATTCTGCAGGGCTTCGCCTATGCCTGTGCAAAAGAAAGGTGGAGGAGAGAGGCGGCTGAGATTGGTTGTTATGAGAGAGAGTGCAAGAGGGGGCGCCCCCTCCCTTCTATTTAAAGGAGGGAGGCGCGCCTGGGGAGGGGGAGTCCTAGTAGGACTCCCCTCCTCCTTGGGCCGGCGGGTTGGGGGGAGGAGTCCTCCTTCCCCATGAAACCGTGTATTGCCCCACTTGGACTCCCTTGATCCCTTTCTTGGTTTTCAAGTAAACTCCAAGAAATCCTCTAGAACCTTCCAGAACATTCCGAAACCTTCTAGAATCTCCATACAAACACTCCGGAACATTTCCCAACTTAGAAAATGATCCCCAATATATAAATCTTATTCTCCGAACCATTCCGGATCTCCTGGTGATGTCCCGGATCCATTCCGAGACTCCGAACATCATTCGGTCTCCAATGCATATTCCATATCTACTTAAAACAACTTCGAACCTTAAGTGTGTCACCCTACGGTTCGTGAATATGCAGACATGATGAAGACACCTCTCCGATCAATATCCATTAGCGGGATCTAGAGATCCATAACGGCTCCCACATACTCAACGATTACTTCCTGATCGATAGAACCATTTAACATACGAAACCAATTCCCTTTGTCACGCGATATTCTACTTATCCGAGGTTTGATCGTCAGTATCTTCATACCTAGTTCTTCCTCACATCGATAAGTACTCTTTACTGCTCCATGTTATGTCATCCCTCAGACCCAGTCACATGCTTGCAAGCTATCTAGATGACATTCCACCGAGAGGGCCCAGAGTATATCTATCCGTCATATGGATGGACAAATCCCAATCTTGGTCTATGTGCTTCAACACATACTTTTAGAATACCCAATGACACCTTTATAACCGCCCAGTTACGAAGCGGCGTTTGATGTCATCAAAGTACCCATCCGGTGATGGTGATTAACATAACCTCATGGTCGAAGGATTAGGTTACTATGTATTTCAAAGCTTACAGCAATACGAACTTAATGACTTGATCTTATGCTATGCTTACTATGGGTGTGTGTCCATCATATCATTCTCCTAATGATATAACCTTGTTATTAATCACATCCAATGTCTATGATCAGGAAACCATGATCATCAATCAATCAACAAGCTAGTTCAACAAGAGGCTTACTAGGGACTCTTTTATGTTTACAAAACACACAAGTATTAGTGTTTCCTAATAATACAATTATAGCATGGGATGTAAACATTCATCATAAACACAAAGATATAATAATAACCACTTTTATTATTGCCTCTTGGGCATATCTCCAACAGTCTCCCACTTGCACTAGAGTCAATAATCTAGATTACATGGTAATATACCTAACACCCATGGCGTTCTGGTGTTGGTCATGCTTTGCTCTAGGGAGAGGTTTAGTCAATGGATCTGCTACATTCAGATCAGTGTGTACTTTGCAAATCTTTATGTCACCATCTTGGACATACTCGCGAATAGCATGAAAACGTAGCTTGATGTGCTTCAGCTTGCTATGTGACCTTGGCTCCTGTGCATTAGCTATGGCACCTGTGTTGTCACAGTAGATGGCCATCGGGTCCAACGCACTGGGAACCACGCCAAGTTCAGTAATGAACTCCTTCATCCATATGGCTTCTTGAGCAGCCTCCGAAGCAGCTATGTATTCCGATTCAGTTGAAGATTTCGCCACAACGCTCTGCTTGGCACTCCTCCAGCTCACTGCAGCACCATTCAAAATAAATATGTATCCGCATCAGACTTCGAGTCATCTGGATCGGTGTTCCAACTAGCATCAGTAACCATTTACAACAAGTCGCTCATCACCTCCATAAGAAAGAACCATATCCTTAGTCCTATTCGTACTTTAGGATATTCTTGACGCTGTCCAAAGGTTCCATTCCAGGATCACTTTGATATCTGCTAGTCAAACTAACAGCATGTGCTATATTCGGTCTTGTACACAGCATGGCATACATGATAGAACCTATGGCCGAGGCATAGGGAATTTTATTCATCTTTTCTCTATCTTCTGTCGTAGCCGGACTTTGAGTTTTACTCAAGGTCTTACCTGACAACATGGGCACGAACCCTTTCTTGCTCTCTTCCATTCTAAACTTCTTTAGAACTTTGTCTTGATCTATCTCTATAAATCTTGATGCCTAGAATATATGCCGCTTCGCCAAGATCCTTCATCAAAAAACTATTATTCAAATAGGTTTTGACGCTATTAAGAAGTTATATATCATTCCCAATCAACAATATGTCATCTACATATAGTACTAGGAATGCTACAGAGCTCCCACTCACTTTCTTGTAAACACAAGCTTCTCCATAAGTTTGTATAAATCCAAAGTTTTTGATTACTTTATCAAAATGTTGATTCCAACTCCGGGATGCTTGCTTTAGTCCATAAATGGAGCGCTAAAGTTTGCATAACTTATCAGCATCACCAGGATTGACAAAACCCTCGGGTTGTACCATGTACAACTCTTCCTCAATGTCACCATTAAGGAACGCCGTTTTGACATCCATCTGCCAAATTTCATAATCAAAATATGCAGCGATTGCTAACATAATCCTCACAGACTTTAGCTTCGCTACTGGTGAGAAAGTCTCATCGTAGTCAACTCCTTGAATTTGTCGGAACCCTTTCGCGACAAGTCGAGCTTTATAGACGGTAACATTACCATCAGCATATGTTTTTCTTTTGAAAATCCATTTGTTCTCGACAGCCTTACGGCCATCCGGTAAGTCCACCAAAGTCCATACTTGGTTTTCGTACATGGATCCCATTTCGGATTTCATGGCTTCTAGCCATTTGTCGGAATCTGGGCTCACCATAGCTTCTTCATACGTCGCAGGGTCATCAGTGTTGTCCACTAACATGACTTTCAAGGCAGAGTCATACCACTCAGGAGTGGTACGAACCCTCGTTGACCTGCGAGGTTCAGTAGTAACTTCGTTCGAAGTTTCATGATCATCATCATTAGCTTCCTCTCCAGTTGGTGCAGCGCAGTAAACATCGTCCGGTGCTGCGCTACTCTCAACTTCGAAAGAAGGTTCAATAACCTCGTCGAGTTCTACTTTCCTTCCAATCACTTCTTTCGAGAGAAATTCCTTCTCCAGAAAGGATCCATTCTTAGCAACGAAAACTTTGCCTTCGGATCTATGATAGAAGGTATACCCAATTGTTTCTTTAGGGTATCCTATGAAGACGCATTTCTTCGCTTTGGGTTCAAGCTTATCAGGCTGTAACTTCTTTACATATGCTTCGCAACCCCAAACTTTAAGGAACGACAACTTAGGTTTCTTTCCAAACCACAATTCTTAAGGTGTCGTTTCAACGGATTTAGATGGTGCCCTATTTAAAGTGAATGCGGTTGTCTCTAATGCATAGCCCCAAAATGATAACGGTAAATCTGTAAGAGACATCATAGACCGAACCATATCTAAGAGAGTTCGACATTTGACGCTCGACACACCATTACTTTGTGGTGTTCCCAGGTGTCAACTGTGAAAGTATTCCACATTTCTTTAAATGCATGCCAAACTCATAACTCAGATATTCACCTCCGTGGTCAGAACGCAGAAACTTAATCTTCTTGTTACGATGATTTTCCACTTCACTTTGAAATTCCTTAAACTTCTCGAAACTTTCGGATTTATGTTTCATAAAGTAGACATACCCATATCTACTCAAGTCATCTGTGAAAGTGAGAACATAACGATATCCACCACGTGATGCTACACTCATTGGACCGCACACATCGGTATGTATTATTTCCAATAAGTCTGTAGCTCGCTCCATTATACCAGAGAATGGAGTCTTAGTCATTTTTCCCATTAGACATGCTTCGCATCTTTCAAGTGATTCAAAATCAAGTGATTCAAGAAGTCCATCAGAATGGAGTTTCTTCATACGCTTCACTTCAATGTGACCAAGACGACAGTGCCACATGTATGTAGAATTATCATTCAATTTTATTAGTTTAGCATCTATGTTGTGAACATGTGTATCACTACTATCGAGATTCAATAAGAATAAACCATTCATCTCAGGTGCATAACCATAAAAGATATTACTCATATAAATCGAATAACCTTTATTCTCAGACTTAAAAGAGTAACCGTCTCGCAATAAACAAGATCCAGATATAATGTTCATGCTTAACGCAGGCACCAAATAATAATTATTTAAATTTAAAACTAATCCCGATGGTAGATGTAGAGGGAGCGTGCTGACGGCGATCACATCAACCTTGGAGCCATTTCCAACGCGCATCGTCACCTCGTCTCGCCAGTCTTCATTTATTCCGCAGCCTCTGCTTCGAAGTTACAAATATGAGCAACCGAACCGGTATCAAATACCCAGGCACTACTACGATTACTAGTAAGATACACATCTATAACATGTATATCGAATATACCTTTCTTCTTGATGTTGTAGTTCTTCAGATCCGCCAGGTATTTGGGGCGCTTACGCCCAAAGGACCAGCACCCTTTGCGGTAGAAGCACTTCGCTGTGCTTAGGACCAGCCTTGGGCTTCTTAGCAGGTGCGGCAGCTTTCTTGCCGTCCTTCTTGAAGTTGCCCTTGTTTTTAGGCTTGCCCTATTTCTTGAAATTGGTGGTCTTATTGACCATCAACACTTGGTGCTCCTTCATGATCTCCACTTCAGCAGTTTTCAGCATGGACGATAGTTCAGGCAACGTCTTGTTCATGCAAAGGTATATTGTAGTTCATCACAAAGTTCTTGTAACTTGGTGGCGTTGATTGGAGGACACGGTGAATCCCCAATTCATTAGGAATCGGTATCCCCAACTCTCGGAGTTTGTTTATGCGTGCCCGTGCATGGTGAGCACGTGCTCGCTAATGTAGCTACCCTCTTCCATCTTGCGTAAAGAACTTCTCGAAGGTTCATAGCTTTCCATGGCCGCCATGAAGTCTCAAAATGAGCTTGAGCTCCTTAATGATCTCAAACGGGTCATGGTGCTCAAAACGCTTTTGAAGTTCCGATTCTAAACCGCATGTGATGGCACATCGAACTGTGGAGTAGTGATGTTTCCGAGTGGCATAAACATTCTTTACATCATCGGTGGCATCTTCTGCAGGTGGGTCACCTAGCTGTGCTTCGAGCACATAGGTCAACTGACCAGCCCTGAGGACGATCTTCAGTCCATGGAACCAGTCCATGAAATTGCTTCCATTGTTCTTAAGCTTTTCTTTCTCTAGGAACGCATTGAAATTGATGGAAACGTTCGCCATAATCTACAACAAATTTGCAAGTAGTTTAGACTAAGTTTATGATAAATAGTGTTCAAATTTAATTCTTAAATTAACTAGGCGAACTCCCACTCAAAACAACATCCCTCGAGTTGTTTTAGTGATTATACGAACCAAATCCACTACACCAAGTCCGATCATCACGTGAGATGATGTAGCTTCATCGGCGAACAATCTTCATGTTCATCATATCAATCATATGACTCATGCTCTATCTTTCGGTATTCCGTGTTCCGAGACCATGTTTGTACATGCTAGGCTCGTCAAGATTAACCTTAGTTTCCGCATGTGCAAATCTGGCTTGCACCCGTTGTATGCACACGTAGAGTCTATCACACCCGATCATCACGAGATGCTTCGAAACGACGAGTCTTAGCAACGGTGCCAACTAAGGACGAACACTTTATTACTTGATATTTAGTGAGAGGGATCATCTTATAATGCTACCGTCGCGATCTAAGCAATACAAGATGCATAAAGGATTAACATCACAGGCAATTCATAATTAGTGTGATATGATATGGTCCTTTCTTCTTATGCCTTCGATCTCCATCTCCAAAGCACGGAGATGATCTCCATCATCACCAGCATTGCGTCAAGGTCCGTGGCGTCGCTTCATGGTTGTTCATCTTCACTAGCCACTATTGCAACTACTTGGAATAAAGCTATTACAAGATGAATAGACACGCATGTCTTAACAGAATTAAAGACAACCATTAGGCTCCTGCAGGTTGCCATATTACAACAAGGATTATTGCATACATCAAATACAATCTCAATCACATGATGGCCATATCACATCACAAAACCCCTGCAAAAACAAGTTAGACGCCTCTAATTTTCTTTGCAAGTTTTACGTGGCTTGGGGCTTTCGACTAAGAACGGATCTTACCTACGAAACTGAACCACAACGTTGATACAAGTGCTATAAAGTGCAAAGTGTAGATTTGATCTATACTATGATGGGAGAGACAGACACCCGCAAAGCCACTTGTGCAAAACGAGTTGCACGTCAAGCGTGGAGCAAGTCTCATGTATGATGACATGTAATGTTAGCCCGAGCCGCTTCATCCCACCATACCGCAAGATGCAAAGTACACACATAACAAAAGACGGCACGAGCACCAACACCCACAACCTCATTGTGTTCTACTCGTGCAACAGATCTACGCATAGACAAGGCTCTGATACCACTGAAGGGTTCGTAGCATGGAAAACAAAAAAATTCTACCGCAAGAACGAACAAAACCCAGATCTAATCTAGATAAAAGCCAAGATCTAATCTATTAGACATGAGCAACGAGATAGATCGGTACTAACCCTCGTAGAACCGAAAGCGTTACGAGATTAGATCTCGTGGATGATGTAGTCAATCACTTGCCGATCTCAAGATCGTGTGGACGATCCTTCCGGGCGCAAGTGCTTCCGCAGACGGTCACACGTGCGGAGTCGAAGCAGACCTTCCTCTCCCTGTTCCAGCGAGCAGCGGAGGTAGTAGATCTTCTCCAATGAGAGAGGCGGCTGAGATTGGTTGTGATGAGAGAGAGTGCAAGAGGGGGCGCCCCCTCCCTTCTATTTAAAGGAGGGAGGCACGCCTGGGGAGAGGGAGTCCTAGTAGGACTCCTCTCCTCCTTGGGTCGGCGGGTTGGGGGGAGGAGTCCTCCTCCCCCAGGAATCCGTGTATAGCCCCACTTGGACTCCCTTGATCCCTTTCTTGTTTTTCAAGTAAACTCCAAGAAATCCTCTAGAACCTTCCAGAACATTATGAAACCTTCTAGAATCTCCATACAAACACTCCGGAACATTTCCCAACTTAGAAAATGATCCCCAATATATGAATCTTATTCTCCGGACCATTCCGGATCTCCTGGTGATGTCCCGGATCCATTCCGAGACTCCGAACATCATTCGGTCTCCAACGCATATTCCATATCTACTTAAAACAACTTCGAACCTTAAGTGTGTCACCCTACGGTTCGTGAATATGCAGACATGATGAAGACACCTCTCCGATCAATAACCATTAGCGGGATCTGGAGATCCATAACGGCTCCCACATACTCAACGATTACTTCGTGATCGATAGAACCATTTAACGTAC
This sequence comes from Avena insularis, assembly GCA_023614405.1. Lineage (NCBI taxonomy): Eukaryota > Viridiplantae > Streptophyta > Magnoliopsida > Poales > Poaceae > Avena > Avena insularis. Next base: position 524,323,211 of record CM042694.1, read on the forward strand.
GAAACCAATTCCCTTTGTCACGCGATATTCTACTTATCCGAGGTTTGATCGTCAGTATCTTCATACCTAGTTCTTCCTCGTTACTGATAAGTACTCTTAGTCGTTCCATGTTATGTCATCCCTTGTGACCCAGTCACATGCTTGCAAGCTATCTAGATGACATTCCACCGAGAGGGCTCAGAGTATATCTATCCGTCATATGGATGGACAAATCCCAATCTTGGTCTATGTGCTTCAACACATACTTTCAGAATACCTAATAACACCTTTATAACCGCCTCCAGTTGAGCGCTTTCGATGTCATCAAAGTACCCATCCGGTGATGGTGATTAACATAACCTCATGGTCGAAGGATTATGTTACTATGTATTTCAAAGCTTACAGCAATACGAACTTAATGACTTGATCTTATGCTACGCTTACTATGGGTGTGTGTCCATCACATCATTCTCCTAATGATATAACCTTGTTATTAATCACATCCAATGTCTATGATCAGAAAACCATGATCATCAATCAATCAACAAGCTAGTTCAACAAGAGGCTTACTAGGGACTCTTTTATGTTTACAAAACACACAAGTATTAGTGTTTCCTAATAATACAATTATAGCATGGGATGTAAACATTAATCATAAATACAAAGATATAATAATAACCACTTTTATTATTGCCTCTTAGGCATATATCCAACAATAATAACCATTTTATTAATGCCTCTCGGGTATATTCCTTTCACTAGAGAAATAGACACAAAATCGCCATACCAAGGCACACATACGCAGTGCCATGCTATGGAAGAGGGACAGCCGGCCGGTGTGCGCGGGGTTGCGGAGGAGAGATGGAGGATGCATGGATGGTGAGAGACACCGAAGGTGAGAGAAAATATACAATTTGTTTTGCGTGCATAGGTCATGAAATGTAGTACCAGTAGTGTATACTGTAAAGCCGCGGGAGTACCTCGTATCAGGAACCCATCATAACTTTGCTCTAACATGAACCGCCTTCAACTCCTCTTCGTAGCTGCCCTCTTCTTCGGCCCATGTTTTTTTTCTCTGAGATCATAATCTCTTCACGCTCTTCCATTTTCTCCTCCATTTTGAGCCATATTTTTTGTAGTACTACTTGATTTACAAAAAAAATATTCCCATCACTTGAAAAATTGAGATTATCTAGTTTCCTAATACTTGTTGGAAACTCTCCTTGGCAACATTGTTTACCATGCCAAGATGCACCAATCCACCTAATATGGAAAAATTAACATAAACTATGATGCTGGATATGTCCATGACCTTGGTATTTCATCTAGAAACTTGTTCACATACATGCTAGGATAATTATGTGAGGAGGGGTTTTACAAAGTTGTCAAAACTCATGTTTATCATTTTTCATGGCAGATAATACACGGAAAAGGATGCCATGTGTAAGTCTTTGTTTTTATGGTTTTTTATTTTCTTCTATTGTTTTCAAAACAACATCAACATTGTTGGCACCCAAATTATTAGCAAGTAGTTGAATATTACAAAACTCCCGGTCATTCTCATATATTGATTTCCTAGCGGATACAGTACCTTCAGAGATCTTAGAGCATCTCTAGCAGATACTGCATCTCGCGGTACTATAAAATGCGGATGCGGTACACCATATCCCGCGGTACTATAAAATGCGGATGCGGTACACCGCAAACCCTTTTCTTTAGCCAAAAAATAGCAGCACGGAATAGATACCATATATATGTACCGTAAAACCGAATATTCCTGGAATATTCGATTGTCTTCCTTGCGTATGTGTGCTGCTTGCTTGCTTCCTCGTGTGTGCGTTGCTTGCTTGCTGCTAGCTGCTAGCTTGCCACTGCTGGTTGCTGCTAGCTTGCCGCTGTGTGCTTGCTAGCTTGTCGGCGCTGCTTGCTTCTAGCTAGCTTGCCGGTGCTGCGTATGCGACCGGCGTCTGCAACGACGACTCCGGCCGGCCGTCCTTGCTGCTTGCCGCATACGCATATGCGGTCGGCATTTGTAACGGCGGCTCCGGCCGGCCGGCGGGCGCCAGGATAGTCCGCCACCATGAAATCGTCCGCCGGCGGGAGTAGTTGTTTTTGAAATTTTTCGCCGGGCGAGCATTGACCGTTTTGTAGTTTACTGATAAACCAGTCACCAGAAGTGAATATATACGATACACACGAGAACTGATATAGGGAAAACTGCAAAAGAATTACAGTATTGACCACTTTTACAGGATCTGTTCTAACCATTTTTTTGGTTGTTTTTGATCGGTACTGTAAATTTTGCGGGTTTGACCAGATATACGGTATCTGCTAGAGATGCTCTTAAGTAATATCTTAAGAGCAATCTACCGCTTACTTGTACTTTAAATTAATTTGATCTAGTTTCGAAAATCGACACATCAAGTTATTTAAATGCCGAAGTTAGATAGGAAGCATGTTCCACTATGTCCAAAAATATGGGCTTGTGGCATTCTGAAACATATTGTTTGGACTTTCTTTAAAAAAAACATCATCGTCACTAGAAAAATTGAATGTATTATTTCCTAATTGTTGGAAACTCCCATGGACAAAAATGCTTTCTATGCCAAGATGCACCTATCTAACAAATTAGTGTGGGAACTAATTGGGTTGATGAAAAGTCAGCTTTAGCCTGCATGTTTTTCTTAAATTGCAGTGTACTAGATGTGGAAGCTGCTGCTACTGGGAGTCCCCGTGTTGTTGTTTCTCTGGCTGATGCTACTGGTATTCCGAGAAGTCCCCATGCCATTGACCCAATCCCTGCTGTTGTTGAGCAAACTAAGACTTCCGGAGGCTACCCCGTTGTTGTTGCCAAAACTACTGTTTAGGTGTGATCTGGGTTTAGATGTTGTTTAGGCTAGTTGCAATTTCGGTTGTGTTTAGTGCGAGTTCAACTTTTATGCTTCATTTTATTACTACCAAGTTTACTGAGGATTGTAATAATCTACTGTAATTCACAGTTGTAAGTTGTTTGAGGATTGTTACAAACCGAGCATCTATCAGAATTACTACACAATAATGAAAAAATAGTGAAATTGTAAGAGGTACAACACATGATCTTATGGAAACATGGAGAACATCCATTGTATTACACGGGCACCATAGAACTTGCATAATTCATAGAAGTTCACTCAACAAAGTGAACACACAAAGAGCTGACTTGAAGAGAATACATCAGGAGCAGACCCACATAATCCATCAATCTGACGGATAGTTGTCGTAGTAATCGTAGTAGGTGGTACCATCTTCGCCATAAGGCGGCACCATCTGCAACTCAGAATTCTCGATGATTCTGCAATACTCCGCCAGCAATCGATCGGGTTGGGAAGAACGTTCAGTCACCCATAAACCTCCTACTCCATACCCATGTACAACCCTTGGTTCCTCTTCCCACGCAAGATCCTCAAAGTTGTAAGATCTAATCTCGGATAGGTATGTATAGTATATGTTGCCGGCATGCACCATGGGTACCCTGGCGTTGTCGACGCAAATGCGCCGATTGTCAGCAACGAAGAGAGCATGACTTCTGATGCCTCTGTTCGGCTGAAGGACATGGTTCTGGGTATTAACCCGATAAACAACCGGCCTGGCGCCATAGACCGGTCCACTCACAACAAACAACAACTCCCCGTCGGACTCAACGAGGTAAAAACAATTCTCTGGGAACTGGCAGCCCGGAACAGGGCCTGCAATGGTGGGATGCATATCTAGGGTCCATGTGGAGCGCTATAGTTGGACATCTCCATGAGAAGCACCACACAGTCGAGAAGACAAACCCATATCTGTCTGTGATGAAAACATCAACGAAAGAAGCCATGCTCTGGAGTTCCGCGAAGTCATACGGCGAGTATGACCCTTCACCAAAGACCGGGCGACTCCCTTCCTCCGTGTCCTCATCCACCCACTGAATGGTGGTGTTCTGATGGTTTGATGTTGATGGCAACAATCATGGACACTTTTTGTTGGGACTCCAAGTGCAGAGTGTTGTCGCTAGCTTCTTTTCCCCATAAGGGTGACTCGAGGGTTTATATCAAACTCTCGGGGAATTGGTTATGGAAGGGTTTTTGTCTTCTCCTCTTCAAGCAACCTGTGAAGTAAAATAATTTGTCTTGTGTACCCAACTCCACCAAGTGGTTGTCAAGCACAAGGATTCATACTAGTACTATGAAATAAAATATAAAGTAAACTAAAGTACATAAAGTAAAGAAATGCAAACTAGATGATATGGAAGATAGTAGAGTTGTTTTTGGGTTTTTATGAGTGATTGCAAGTAGAGAAAGTATTTTTGTATTTTCGAAATAATAAATTGCAGAAAATATAAAAGATAGTAGATGTAATGGAAAGGTATTTCTTATGATTAAAGTTGGACCAGGGTTCATGGGTTCACTTGTCTACTCTCTTTTTAAGTTGTAGTGATCACAAAACAATTCATCAATGATAAATTTTCATGGAAATTCTATATGTGTTTGATAAGAAATCAATATGGGCATCACGTTCTAACATAGAGATGAAATACATATCTCTTATACTCCTCAAGAAAGGGAAACTCCATGCACTTGAATTAAGGACAAATCAGAGTGTACCTTTAAGTAATATAACATGATGTTTGAAATACAAATATGCTACCTTGATCTAACAAGATTATAACACTGTCACATGATAACTATAGCACATGATTTCACTTTATCCCTAGTCAGGAACAAAAAGAAAGGTAAAAACCAAATTAGATCATGAATATTGTTTGTCACAATTCAATCACTACCACCATGCTACTCCATCTAATACACACTTCTCCCCATATAAGTTCTTGCATACAAGTTGGATCAAAACAAGCAATTAAGAATGGGGTACATGATATGCACCTATCAATACATCATACATAAAGTAGATTCCAATCTCAAATATCAAATCATAGAACAAAGATCCACCACATAGGAATTACAAATATGACCATAATCATGTAGGGCAGCTCATATGGTACTAGATCTATGAAGAACAAGAGAGGAATAGATCAAGCTACGGCCACAAACCCATAGCCCGGAGGTGGACTACTCCCTCTTCATCATGGTGATGATGTTGGAGATGGTAGAGAGGGTGGATATCTCCCCGGAGGAGGCTCCGATAGAGTTTCCCCCTCGAATCTTCGCTCGATCTGACTCTATTTGGTGGTGTTTTTATCTATGGTCTCCTCTGTCTCGACGATTCCCCGGGGGATCCTCATATAGGGATTTTTAGGTCAAGAGAACTCCGTGGGCGAAAGAATCAAGGCGATCGGATGGCCGAGGAGCAATAGAGGGTAGGTGGCACGCCCACCTGGGATGGGCACGCCACCCATGCTCATTTGGGCCTCCTGGCCCTCCAGGTGGGATTCTTGTGCTCCAGATGCTTCTCGTAGATAAATATTGGCATTCCAGAAAGTTCAGGTTCATTTGACTTCGTATAGGTCTTGAAACATCAAAAACATTGAAAACATGGCTTTTCTGCGCTGCCGGGTTATAGCCAAAATGAAGGGGATCATTGGTAAATCCCCCAAAATCAATATAAAACATGGCTATAACATTATATATGATACAAATATGTGGGAAAACATGTTAACAAACCACAAAGTTCATGTATGTATTTTACATGCACCAACATCCCCAAGCTTAACCTATGCTCGTCCTCAAGCATGAAGGTGATAAAAACTAAACATGGACTTTGGAGTTTGTTATCTTTGTTTCTTTCATTATCATGTAAAGTTCATAGGATCAATTTCTTTAAATGAAACATAATATGCAAGTGTCCTATCAAGTTGTATCTTTTACATATCTATAAACATGTTAAACAATAATTAATGGTGTGATAAAACAAATGATGAACAAAACAAACCTTCAAGCACACTTTGATGAACCTATAGAATAAAAGACTCTTTTCATGATTGGCATTGGTGCTTTATGCCTTTATTTTTGGGCTACTTCTTACTTTCATGCCCTTGACTGGAAGACTCACTTCTTAGTTTCATGTCTTCCCTTGAGATGATTTGCATCTCATACCAAAAGTAAGCATTGAATACATATGTCAATCCTCCATAAAGAATGTAAAAAATAAAGTTTTGAGTTATGTAGTTCATGTAAACAATACTAATAAGGATGGGGTTCCAAGTATACTTTATTTCAAAGCTTCATATGGTTTATGTGCTAAACATCTTACAAGTTGATTATTTCATGCACTATACCTATGACCTTGCACTCCTCATGCTACTCAACTTAGGCATGTCATTGTATGCTCATGTTGGTCTTAGAAACCGCATCACTGAAGTACCTCTTGCTCCCTGTGTAGCTATATGCCCCCCTTTTTGTATTTATTTATTTATTTAGCATAGGAGTTAATATAATTCCTTGGTCATGTTCAAGGTGGGAGGGGGCAGTATCTCTACTCCAGAAGAACAAGAAAAACAGATATATGAATCATATCAACAAGGATCATCATGCTGTAAGTTTCCACCATGAGTTGTCGCACGACGCATGGATTTGACTAGCGGTTCAGAAGAATTTTCTCTCAACATGCCTACTCTAGTATGCAAACTTTATTTCACATCGATGCAATCCATAGGCAGAACTTTAACAAGATTAATTATCAACACTCAACATTGAAAGCTTGTGCCATGACAACATGGTTTGGCCAACAACAACTAATAAGATGTAAAGCACAAAAATTTCCATAGGGGTATCACCCCAAACCTTACTTTAAAATGAGCTCTAAAATACATGAAAAGGGTGTTTTTAAGAATGTTTGGAGGATTAACATACATACTATACTTGAAAGTAGATTTTGCCCCAAATAGGTGGATATGCCTAATCTAGTTTATGGGGTTTGGAATAAGTCTTAGCTTGTATTGTGAAGGCTTAGCAAAAAGAGATCTAAAGAGTGTGCCATTTAGTTCATAATGCCAACATTTATTTTCTCACCTTGATCCTTAATGTTGAACATAAATATACACAAGCAAAGGATACAAATTAATAGGAACAAAACAAATCATACTTCATATGAAGTACTTGAGCTTAAGAACTAGACACAACATGAATTTTAGCCTTTTGCTTTTATCTCCCCTTTTCTTTTATTTCTAGGAATTCTTATTCATTTTTAATATCATAAAGGCAAAGTTTCTTTTCAGTAGCTTGATGACTGCAAGTGCATAGACCAATTGTAGCTAGTTTCGAAGTAAAGACACCGAACCCACCAAGAGCTATTGGTAAAGGTCTTTATGCCCATTTTTACTCTCTACCAAAGTATACTTCTAAGATGTCTTTGATCTCAAGTAAAGGGTGTTTGAAAGGTTTATGGTAGTTTGTAGAAAAGTAATTAAAACAAGTAAAAATAAAACAAGTAACAAGTTTATGTGGAAGCGTGGTTGAACTCAATAGGAAAACATTCTCGGGGATGTAGGATACACCACTAGCATAGTATTATTATTATGTGCAACCAAGATAATATACTTGTTGTGTCATGATATGTGTGGAGATATACCCATAATAAGATGTTCACAACAAGGCTCGTAGGAAGCCACTTTGTTGAGCCAAGTGTGAGTTCACCTCTAAATAACCACCGTGATATCTGAGAGTAATCACCCATATAAACCACCGCAATTAAGAGTTTCCCCGTGGATATCGTAATTAGCTTAGGGAGTCCCTCTTTAATCCCCCTTTGACTGTGAAGGTTACGAGCCAACGCCAATCTGTCACAGGGAATTTCGGGTATGCTTCCAAGACACGTCCAAAGGATTTCTCCCTCCCTTTAGTCCTGTAGGCAAATGATATGCGACATACTACGCATACCATCTAAAGAGAGAGATCAAACACACATCATAATTATATCATAGACAAGCAAGTCATATGGACACAAGAACATATCATATTTATTACAAGTTCATAATTGTGCTAGGGTTTCTCCATCTCCCCAAGAACAAAGGAACTACCCACTCATGGAAGCAATCAACAACATCATCATAATCAAATGAATGGATAAAAATACGAAGGTAGATCTAATACAAACCACAATTGGATCTAGAATTACAAAGAGATATAATAGATGAAAGATGGATTAATGGTGGTGAGGAGGATGCAGCGGTTGATGATGAAGGGGATGATGCGTTGTCCTCCAATGATACGTGGATCGGCTGGGGTTTTATGCCAGTTAAGTTCCTCCTTCAGATCCCTCTCGGATGTGGTGTTTCATGGTTTCTGGTGCCTATGAATGTCGGATATCCCTCTCGTCTTCGCCAGAGAGAAGTATTTGGCGAGGCGGTCGCGATGGCGCCTGGTACAGGGGGACGGTACGGGCGGACTCCGCCCTTACTAGTGGTTGTTAACCATACTGATGCTTCCTCTTTGTTTGGTATTCTTCCAGGTGCGAAAGCAAATTCATAAAATGACTTTTATCACTTAGAAATATCATATAATTACACAATATGACAGCTCTAATTGACATGTTCATATATGACTCCATGATTTTGGATCATGTTGAAACAAGAACAAAATAGTGCGCGTAGACACGGTGAAGTACAAACATCCCTACTCTATTTATGCAAAAACAAAAGGTATATATGCTTCAATTTTGGACAAGATCATCATGTTCATGAGACATGAGTCGTGACAATAAATGAGGTAGGAATTGAAGCAGGAATACAACATCGGATGTAGAGATACGTCATGGGTATTACCATACCCTTACACATTACATAACTTAGAGGCTTCCACACCTTTTTCAGTATCAATAAAATTCTAAGAAGCTAGTAGTGATTCAACATATCATATAATCACGGAGTTTAAATATGTAGAGAGCTAAGTTTAATAATGAAGATTCATTATCATTTTCTCTTTTTTCCTATGTTTGATTCTTTTGATAGCTGCTTTCTTCTTCTCTTTTGATAGTTGTATGCCAATATTTTTTTGCTTACTCCTTTTTCTCTTCTTCTTTTCAGCACGGCTATTTGATCATGCTCACTACTTCCATGGCTTTCAAAAACTCTTAATTATAATATGCTACTAGATCGAGTTCTTCTTCTCATAACTTAATCAATACTTTTGTTGGTGTGGAAGTCCCTAAAATTATGATAGATATACAAGTATCATAACACTCAACCTAGTTCAAACATATAATATAATAATCATGAATCAAACACAACTTCAATTATCATAAAGGCTCATAACTCAATGGATATAATTTTTCACTTGAACAAAGGGAACTCGAAGTTGATGCAACTAATGCAAATTCAGAAATTTAAACCTAACCATGCGTGCAGAAAAGTAAATATGCAAAAATAGTAAGATAGATTACAAGGTTCTCACGGATCCCCCAAGCTTGGAATCAAGCCAGGTGGATCAAATAATCCCTTGCGATTATTTGATACCGTGACGTACTTCATGGTGAAGAAGTCTTGTTGGAGAGTGCCACTCGAAGCTTCTTGTTTGTCTTTTCTAGAGAAGATATGCATTGAAGACACTTCTGTAGATCCTAACGCAAGAGGAACATCCCATCTGCAACTTTACTCATCATATCATTGATTTCCTTCTTGCCTTCAAGATCCAAAAGCCGCTTGCACACGATCTCCCTGTGGATGAGCTCTTCTTTCTGGTACTTCTCTATCTTGTTAAGACGATGTTCATTATCCGGGACGTGTGCGCCAACTGGCACGTCCAAGAGGTTGAACCCTCAATCCTCTTGCGGCTTCACACTCATGTGCGCATTCATGATGATTGTCTTTGTTGTTGACATATGAGAAATAGTCTCCTGATAAGTTCCTGCATTAGAGCGGTTAGACTTCTTACGCTTTGGTGAAGAATAGTTGATGGAGATGATCTTGAGCGACTCCGTGCACCCCTTCCCATGATGTTTCTTGGCTTCTTCCTCATCTTCAGGCTTCACCATCGCCAAGTAGTCTGGTTGCCTCCATCCCTTCTTTGATTTCTCCATGAAGATTTGGAACTCCTCGTCTTCAGAATCATCATCGGAATCATAAGTGTATCGCTTGTCCTTTGGGATTAGGCCTTGAGCTTCGTGATCATCAGCTTCGATGGAGGAGGTCTGGAAACTATCCCACGAATGAGCCATGAGGTTTAGAGGCTTACCTTTGCCTTGAATCAAGTAGCGCATCAAGTAGATTAGATCTGTTGATATAAGAGAGAGGTGGATCTCTAAAGAGACTTATAAAGGGTTAGAGGAAAAGTAAAATTCGTACCGGGAGGAAAAGGGTCACCGAAGAAAAGAATCATATTAAATATGGAAACAAATAAGTGCAAAAGAAGGAAATCCGGGTCATAACAACTAGTCAGTATGGGCGCACGCCCGTACGGCATGCCCGTACCGGGTCGTTTTCCAAAAACGACACGGGTTGTATTTAGTCAACCAACTAAGTAGTACGGGTGGGTCCCACCTATACTTCCCATCCATACCGACTTCATGGCGGTTCAATTTTAGTTTTTTTATTATACGGACTAGTAAACGAAAATTGGAAGGCGGTCACAGAATAGATAACGACCGGCCGTACGGGGCTGCGCCCATAAGGTGCGGTCGTACCGAATATGTGAAAACAAAACCGAGGCACCTATAGTCTTAACGACCAGTGGTACAGGAGGATCTGGCCGTACGGCCCGCCCGTACCGATCTCATAAGACTGGCAATGAACTCAGAAAAACGAGAGGAAATCAAATATGCAAAAAGAAATAGCAGAAAATCATCCAGAACAAATATGTGTTTAGGATTTCATAAGCCATGATCATCGAGGGAATATGGTCTCATTTGAGTTTCTTTTCTTCCTCTCTTCAAATAAAACAGGTCGTAGAAAATGATCAAAAAGATTTGCAAGAAGATATAGAGAACTTCCTTTTTGGTAGTGTGGTTCCCGCGGGTATGTACATGGATGACACCTCCTTTGGATGAGCAACATCATGAGTGTCCATGAACGTTTCCTCCATCTCTTCCTTCCTTTGTAAGATATATAAATCAAATTCTTTCAAAACTAGAGTCCAACGGATCATTCTTGGCTTAACATCAGTCCTTTCTAGGATTGCCTTTAAGCCAACACGATCAGTATGTACTCTAACTTTGGAGTCCATGATATAAGATCTAAATTTATCAGAGGAGAAAACTACTGCGAAAAATTCTTTTTCTGCCATAGGATAGTTCTTTTGGACCCCATTTATGGTGCGACTAGCATGACGAATGATATTAAGGTCATCACCATCATACTAACAAAGAATTTCTCCTACAGCTTCATGACTAGCTTCGCAAAATAGCACAAAAGGATTCTTCCAATTAGGTGGTTTTATAATGGGAGCTTCAAGAAGGGCTTGTTTTAATATGTTGAAAGAAGTAAGACACTTATCATTAAAATTAAAATGGACATCCTTCTGAAGAAGGTTAGTGGTCTAGCAGTTTTCGAAAAATTCTTAACGAATCTTCTATAAAATCCTACATGACCTAAGAAGCTTCTTATACCTTTTATATCTCGAGGAGGGGGTAACCTTTCTATTGCTTCATTCTTTGCCTTATCGACTTCTATGCCCTTACATGAGACTTTGTGACCAAGTACTATGCCTTCTTGAACCGTAAAATGACATTTCTCCCAGTTCAAGACTAAGTTAGTGTCTTCACATCGCTGCAAAACTTTATGAAGATAATGGAGACAATGATTAAAGGAAGTTGCATAAATAGAGAAATTATCCATGAACACTTCCATAATACTTTCAACATAATCGGCAAAAATAGCAGTCATGCATCTTTGAAAAGTGGCAGGAGCATTGCAAAGACCAAAAGGCATATGACGATAAGCATAAAGGCCATAAGGACAAATGAAAGTAGTTTTTAGTTGATCATCAGGGTGTACATCAATTTGGGAAACCCCGGAATAGCCGTCTAAGTAGCAAAAATGAGAATTCATAGCAAGCCTTTCTAAAGTTTGATCTATAAACGGTAAAGGGTAATGGTCTTTCCATGTTTACTTATTTAGTTTCCTATAGTCAATGGACATCCTATGTCCAACAAGAGTCCTAGTAGGTACCATTTCATTATGTTCATTTTCTGCAACTATAAACCCATCTTTCTTTGGGACACAATGAACATGACTTACCCATTCACTCTCCTCTAGATGAAATATGATGCATGCATCCAACAAACGTATTATTTCTTTTCTTACCTCCTCTTTCATGTGAGGTTTAAGACGTTGCTGAAAGTCCACGACTAGCTAATCTCCTTCTTCCATGAATATTCTATGGGTGGCTATCGAGGGACTAATCCCCTTCAAGCCACTCATCGAATACCCAAGAGCATTTTGATGCATGCAAAGAACCTTCATTAAGTCTTCCTCCTCTTTCTCTATGAGGTTAACACTTACAATAATAGGAAAATTATTTGTCTCATCAAGAAACCTATATTTTAGTTCCTTTGGTAGAGTTTTAAGAATTGGAGGAGGAAGAGCCTCATCTCCTTTCCTTATGGGTTCTTCATATTATTAATTGATCTTGATGTCCACCTCAGGTGTGGAGTCTAGATAGTTATCTATTTCAGTTTTTTCTACGTCTTGAAGAATATTATTATTATTGTCTAAACTTCTTGCTAGATCATCATCGGGAGTCTCGATGATTATTGAGGCTAAGTTTATGATATTACCTTCTCCCTCATGTTCGTACTCATCATCATATAATTCTTCAATAGCCGGCTTATGGTCAAATTTGGAGAAATGAAAATCCATTTTATCTTCACCAAACTTGAGGGACACAGTTTGCTTCTTGTAGTCTATGTTTGCTCCTGCGGTATTTAGAAAAGTTCTTCCAAAAATGATGGGACAATAAACGTTAGTGGGCATATCACTAAGCACAAAATCAATAGGATATTTGTAAGGTCCAATACATGTTGGTACATTTCTAATTATTCCCATAGGGACTCTAAGAGTTTTACTACAAGCATTATAGTCATATCCGTGTCTTCCAATTCAGCTAGAGCTAATTCATTTTGAATTTTTAAGTAAAAATTAAAAGGGATAATGTTAACAGATGTACCAATATCACAAAGGCCATAGTAAGAAGGTCCTCCAAAAGTGCATGGGAGGATAGGCTTACCCACTTCTTTAGCTCTTATCTTTCCTTCAAAAAATTGCGAAGCTTCGGTATCTAGCTAAATCACGTTGCAATGTGCAAACATGGTTAAAATATCTTCCTTTATTGATGCCTCTGCCTCTTGTACGCGCACTTCCTCAGTTTTCCTTACTTGTGTTTCTTCTTCTAGCTCCTTGAGAAATAATTCTTTCTCTTTGTGTTGATCCTCTAGTTGCTGAGCCATCATATGTTTTCTCACCAACCTTGGAAAAGGAAAGGGTTCAACATATTGGTACCTCCCTTAATGGCTCGACTGGGGCCATGATTACTGGATCTTCTTCCACAACTTGCTCGGGTGGTGGAGTATAATGAAGCCAGTCTTTCTTTGGAGCTTCAATATGTTCTGTAAAAGACTGAAGGATTTGCAACATAATATCATCATCAAGTTGCAGTTCATTAGCAGTTTCTTTTACCTTACCGGGGTCTTTATAAGCATTGAGACAATCATATTAAATTTCTATACCTCCTTCGCCTCCTAAATCAAATCCCCATGTTTCTCTATGATGGTGAATTTGTTCTAAAAGTTCCCAAGCTTTAATTATAGTTAACTCCATGAAAGAACCTCCTAAATTCGTGTCAAGATCATGTTTAATTTCTTGATTAAGTCCTCCATAGAAAATATGCAAAACGTACCATTCAGGTAAATCATGATGGGACATTTATGGAGCAGAGACTTGTACCTTTTGTAGGCTCTTACCAAACCTTCACATGGGTGGTTCTTGAAGTTTGTAATTTCCCTCCTTACTTCAGCAGTTTTTACCTTGGGAAAGAATCAAGGCAAAAATTCTCCTTTAGGGCACCGCCGCCGCCCCCGGGGTGCCCCTCCTCGCCAACTCCAGGTCCTCCTCATGCCCCCCTCTCCCTGGTGCCACCGCTGCCATAGGTGTCGCCGGGCAAAGGCCCGTGGGCGCAGCGGTAGCGGTAGTTTCCCTCCGGCCGAAAGGTGGTAGAGGTGGCGGCGGCTCCTCCTCTCTATCCCGAACAGCGGTGGTGCGGGTGGCGGCAACCAGGACATCCACGGTCGGCGGCAGGGCTGGTTGGGGCGGCGTGGATCCGGATCAGATCTGGGTCTGTTGGACCTAGATCGGCCATGGCATATGCACAACTGCTAATGCCCGTCGACGATGTGGATGGACTCCCTGGGCTACTTTCGCATGACTGAGGGCGTCCTGGGTAGCAGCTCCGGGCATGGTGGCGGCAGTCGTCTTCTTCATCGGAGATGGTCGGCCAGTTTGTGGTTGGGTGTGCTGCATACCACATCTCAGCCCCGCCAGCGAGTTGGGGCGGCGTGGTTGCCGGTGAAAACCGGGCTGCAACTCTGGTCAAGGCGGGCGATGGTGGTGCTCTCGCGTCGTTGTTGAGGGCATTGTCCTACAAGTATCGTCTACCCACTCGTGCCGCTTCGGGGGAAACCCTAAGATCTTCGAATCTGACAATGGCGGCGTTGCAGTGTCGTGATCCCTCTTGGGGGCATCATTTGTAGAGCGGTGCCGGATGGCAGAGGTGGGAGGTAGAGAGGCTTCATCTTGCATGGAGTCTTCGGTGGAGATGTCAAGTCATGCCTAGCCGCCAGGTGCTACGCTATGTCATGCCTGGTTCAGTAGGTGCTACGCACGACGGATCTTCCGGGAGTTTCTAGCTGCGTCGGTTGACGGGACTCGGTGGCATGGTGACGCGGGGTCTCGGCGGTGACCGCGTGTGTATTTGATGGACGCGTGTAGGGTGGTGGCGCTGTTTGGCATCTTGGTGGCGTTGACGCCAGGCCTGATAAGGGAATTATTTTGATCCTTCTGAAGATGGGTTGGCGGAAGATGGCGGCATCAGAAGATTGAGCGTGCACGATGGTGTGCGTTACGGATCATTTGGACCAGTTTGTGCTCCTGAACCGCCGTGGGCGGCTTTGGGACCTCCGGTATGTTGATGATGTGCGTTGGTGTGCGGTTAGAGTGTTCTAACATGGCCACCCCCTTCATCAAGTTGGTTTAGAGAGGTGGCTTCAATTGATCTTTGTATTCTGTTTGTAAGGTTTCGTTGAATAATAAATAAAGCAGGCTATGTGCGTCTTTTTGATGCAGAGGCCGGGGGTAACACCTCCATTTCAAAAAAAAATTCTCCTTTAAGTTTTTCCCAGGTATCAATTTTCTCTATAGGGCAAATTCTATACCAAGCCAAAGCAGTGTTGGTTAGAGATTGGCTAAACAGTTTAAGTTTCAATTCATCATCAGAATAGCCTCTAATTTAAGAGTCCAACATAGCTCGGTAAAATGCATTAAATGATTGTAAGGATCCTCATCGGGATCATCTCCTGCAAAAGTTTTCTCTTCAGCAATAGTGATAAAACGAGGGTTGACCTCATATTCTGGTTCGCTCCAACTCAGGAATTCTCTAACTAGTCCTCTATTGAACTTCCCGAGGTATTTAGAAGCATCGAGCTGATTAATCAGTCTGAGTGCAGTCATGGTACTTACCTAAAACTAATAAACAACTTTAGTAAAATAATTAACTAAGAACAAAGACCAAAAACTCGTAGCTCCCCGGCAACGGGGCCATAAAATAGCTTGATGACTGCAAGTGCACAGACCAATTGTAGCTAGTTTCGAAGTAAAGCTATTGAACCCATAGAGAGATATTGGTAAAGGTCTTTATGCCCCTTGTTACTCTCTACCAAAGTATACTTGTAAGCTGTCTTTGATCTCAAGTAAAGGGGTGTTTGAAAGGTTTATGGTTGTTTGCAGAAAAGTAATTAAAACAAGTAACAAGTTTATGTGGAAGCATGGTTGAACTCAATAGGGCTAAAATGTTCTCAGGGATGTAGGATACACCACTAGCATAGTATTATTGTTATGTATAACCAAGATAATATATTTGTTGTGTCATGATATGTGTGGAGAGAGCCCCATAATAAGATGTTCACAACAAGGCTCGTAGGAAGCCACTTAGTTGAGCAAAGTGTGAGGTCACCTCTAAATAACCACTACGATATCTGAGAGCAATCACCCATACAAACCTTCCTCGTGGATACCCTAATTAGATTAGGGAGTCCCTCTTTAACCCCTCTTTGACTGTGTAGGTTACGAGTCAGAGTCAATCTGTCACGGGGCATTACGGGTACACTTCCAAGACACGTCCAAAGGATTTCTCCCTCCCTTTAGTCTTGAAGGCAAATGATATGCGGCCGACTAAGCGTACCATCTAAAGAGAGAGATCAAACACACATCATAATTATATCATAGACAAGCACGTCATACGGACACAAGAATATATCATCTTTATTACAAGTTCATAATTGTGCTAGGGTTTCTCCATCTCCCCAAGAACAAAGCAACTATTCACTCATGGAAGCAATCAACAACATCATCATAATGAAATGAATGGATAAAAGCGAAGGTAGATCTAATGCAAACCACAATTGGATCTGGAATTACAAAGAAAACTAATAGATGAAAGATGGAGTAATGGTGGTGATGAGGATGCAATGGTTGATGATGAAGGGGATGATGTGTTGTCCTCCAATTATCCGTGGATCAGCTGGGATTTTACCCCAGCCAAGTTCCTCCTTCAGATCCCTCTCGGATGTGGTGGTTTCTGGTGGCTATGAATGTCGAATCTCCCTGTCGTCTTTGCCAGAGAGAGTATTTAACGAGGCGGTCGCGATGGACCCTGAATGCGGACAGATGCAGTGACGCCGTGCATTAATGGTCGTTAACCATACTTATGCTTCCTATTCGATTGGTATTCTTCCAGGTGCGAAGGCAAATTCATAAAATGACTTTTATCACTTGGAAATATCATATAATTACACAATATGACAGCTCTAATTGATATGTTCATATATGCCTCCATGATTTGGGATCTTGTTGAAACAAGAACAAAATAGTGCGCACAGATGATGACTGCAAGTTCACAGATTGTTTGTAGCTGGTTTCGAAATAAAGATATCGATCCCATAGGGAGTAGGAGTTTGAAGTCTAATAACTCTTGAAATAAATATTACAATAGAAATGCTAAATAAAGTTCTAAGTAACAAGATAAAATACGAGTATTGCGTAAAAGAGTGTTTTTGGGTTTTAGGTATAAGAGCAACAATAAAGTAAAGTAAAACAACTGAATACAGAAAGTAAATATCGCGTATGTAAAAGAGATTGGAACTGCAATAGGGAAAAAGCATTCTCAGGGAGTAGCGGATATACCACGAACATTATAAAGAGCTAAGATAAAGATTATTATCATGAACATTCTCAACTATGTATGTGTGGGAGGAACTCCGTATTTGGACAAATAGGCAGCAACTGCTGCTCACATCATCCTCATAACCACAGTAGTCAGCAATCGACATCAATCGAATTACTGCGCTATTAAGGGATGTAATCCCGTAGGACGTATCCCATGGCATGGATAGTGTTCTGTGAGTTTTCTCGGTTTACCAAGTTGATACGTAAGGAGTGCCAACAACTTTATAGTCACTGTAAGTGCTAGAATGCCTACGTCTACCAACAAGTAGTTCCCTCCATCAAGTCCCCATGAGAGGCAAATATTAAGAGGTCGACTTCTCTCAACATCAAGATGAAGACAATCTAACACATGGTCACAACAATGAATATCATAATAGACTTTATCTTATTTCAATCTCATACTAGGGTTTCCCCATCTCCCCAAGAACTAATGATCTACTCAAACATGGAGGCAATCAACATCATGGCAATAACAATGGGATCTATCATAGATGAATAGTACTTGTATAAATCCACAACGAGTACGAAAATTACAACAAGATCAAGACAAGATGTAGATGGGATGGATAGATATGGTGGTGATGCAGCGGTGGATGATGAAGATCGATTCCTTAGCCTCTCGGATCTGCGCAGGGTGAAGATGGATCCTCGGTGGATGAGTTCCCCCTCCAAATGCCTTCCGGAGGTGAGGTTTCGGTGATTTCTGGGTGTTCTGTATGTCGTATCCCCGATCAAGTTTCACAGGGTGAAACTATTTGAGAAGGCAGTGGCGGCGCCAACTATACGGCTGGAACTATACGGCCGGAAAATTCATTCTGGTCGTATAGTTGGTCGTTGGACCCTCTGTCTCCTTTATTTGCTTCTTGTTTTCTTCTAGTATTATTAATATTTCCCAAATAAGCGATTTACGTTGTTTTTGACTCCTTTTCTCCATAGTATAACTGCTCTAAGAATTGTATCTATTGGATCCATCATCTGTCCGAATCCTGGTGAAAACAAACATAAAATGTGCGCACGAGCGCCGTAAAATACCAAGATCCTACATCTACAATACAAAATAATAGTATAAAACATGATGCAAATATGCACTCATCAACTTCCCCAAGCTTAGAATCTTTCTCGCCCCGAGCAAGTTTAGCTTAATGGATGTGATCCTCATATTCATGAAGCTGGGTCGATTAAAATAAATGAGGCAGTTGCAGCATGTGTTTATCATATACGATACATAGGAATAAGTTCATGAATAATACCTTACTCGAACCATCTGAATAGTATTAGCAGGCTTCCACATCTTAGTGATCAACAATTCATAAAAGATGAATCTCAACATAATGTAAAAGTATCCGGTTCAACTGAATGAGTTAGCGGGGTAGTCCCAAGAACCGTATTCACTTGGGATTAAAAATCTCAAAAGTGTCTCTTTGTCATACTACAATACAGTGGTATATGCCTATTTTCTCTTTGCACACTCGCCCTTTTTCTTTTTTTTCTCTTTTATATATATGCTCACACTTTTGTTTAAGTGTTGTGCAAAGGAGCTAGCCATACATTCCACTTCATGTAGGAATTCAAAGTTTAACGATCTCGATTATCAAATTCCAATTGTATATGAAGCATTCTTATGACTTGAAGATTCTACCTCGACTTGTTCTCACTCTATTTTGATAGCACTTTCATTTTCCTTTGTTCAAGGTTTCTTTTTCAACTTAACTATATAGACAGTTTTTCTTTGTAAATCAAACCGTAGACTTACAACATATTGACCAAATTATCTTTATGTGTTCCATTAATACCAATGGTGTGGAAGACTCCTATTTCTATCATCAAGTGCAACTAAAATTATACTCAAGCCATTCATATATCCAATAAAGCAAACACAAACTCAATAGTGCTCCATATATAATAATAAACTCGGAATTTCATTAAAGGGTTTGACTATTCCTGAAGGAAATTCTAATGATGCAAACTGTATTGCTAGTTTGAACTAATGCAAAAATAGTAATAAAAACTTATAAGATAGATTACATGGTCTAAAAGATCTCCCCAAGTTTGGAATCAAGCCAGACAGGATCAAATAATCCCTTGTGATTATTTGATACCGTGATTGTTGTAGATCACTGTGGCGTCATGGCACGTGGTATTGTCTTCTCACGGGCTAGCCTGAGACGGAGGGATTTATTGACAGCTTCTAATTATTTAACACGCAACTTGTAAAAAAGATTATTCCTCTCCAGCACTTTCACTTGTTCTTTAATGAATTCATTGTTCTCCTAAAGTGTTTGTAGCGCCTTAAGACTCATAGAAAAACCTGCTTCGGTTGTCTGCTTGATATCTTCATCAAGTTTGTCAAGATAAAATCGCAACAATCAAAGGTGTTTGGGTGTCCTTGGCTTCTCCTTGTCCAACTCTTCAATCTTCAGCTCTAGGGCCTTCAAATCCCTGTTCCGATACCCATGGTCGGTGTCGAGGAACTCTATAGGCATGGTCTTGATCTCCTTGCGTTGCTCGCTATTGCTCTCGATCTCCATAGGAGCCTTTCTTCTTGGCTTCTATCCCTTGGTTGAGAGTCATCACGTGTGAATAAGAGGTAGATTGGTTCCTGGAGATTATGATTAGAGGTAGATTGGTTCTCCTAAAGGGGGGTCAGAGGTCAGTAGAACTCGCGAGAAACACCAAATTGTCGCCTAAGAAAAGAATCTTAACGAAACAGGGAAATAAATCACATATTTTGAGTCCAGGTCGATTAAATCACGACTCGGAACCGACAATAATGTTTCTTTTACGAATAGACAAACGAAAAGTGTCTGAGAGTTTAACAACCAACTATACAGGCGGAATTTTGGCTCTGGTCATATAGTTGCGACCGCATAGATACAAACATCAAAAATCAAAAGTGATTGAGAGTTTAACGACCAATTATACGGCCGGAATTTTGGCTCCGGTCGTATAGTTGCGACCGTATAGATACAAACACCAAAAATTGAAAGTATTTGAGAGTTTAACGACCAACTATACAGCCAGAATTTTTGGCTCCGGTCGTATAATTGCAACCATATAGGCTCAAATATCGAAAACAATTTCACGAAGATGATACATAGAGTTTAACAACCAACTATACGGCAGGAGCTTCCTCTTCGGTCGTATAGTTCCGCCCATATAGTTGGTAAAAACCCTCTAAAACTTCAGAAAAGCACAAGGAATTGAAAGGCAAAATTTTCAGAAGTAAAATTTGTGAAGAAAAAACACTTATTTTGGTAAGAACACGTACCTTGCACTTACCATTTGCTTATTGGGGGATGAAAAGCTCCTCCAACAACAAAGACTTCTTCTCTTTTGAAGGAATTGACGTTAGTTCATTGAATAATTCTCGTAAACGAAAATCACCAGGACCAAAGTTCCTCTCAACAGGATTGGTGTCTCACTGGGCAAACATGGACACTACATCCAACATCTTTATTTCTTGCCTCTGCAGAATTGATGGCTCAAAATATGTAGAGCTCGTTGGGAACCCCAAGAGGAAGGTATGATGAGCACAGTAGCAAGTTTTCCCTCAGTTATGAAACCAAGGTTATCGAACTAGCAGGAGTAAGGAAACAACTCCAAGGTGTTGCTAACAACATGGAACCCTAGACAACACAACCACATAACTTTGCCCCAACTTACAATGAGGTTGTCAATCTCACTGTTTTGCTAAAAACAAAGGATTAAATGTATAGTGTGGAAGATAGTAATTGCTTGGAGAAAGTAAACAGTAAATGGTAAACAGTAGATGGTATATCAATGGTAAAGGAATGGACTGGGGTCCACAGTTCACTAGAGGTGTTTCTCCTTAAGAAAAATAGCATGTTGGGTGAACAAATTACAGCGGGGCAATTGACAGATTGAGAAAGCATAACAATGCATATACTAGACATCTTGACTCCTATGTGATTTGATTAGGCATTACAACATAATACATAGACCATAATCCAACTGCATCTATGATTAATAATCCACCTTCAGGTTATCATCCGAACCCCTTCCAGTATTAAGTTGCAAGCAACAGATAATTGGATTAAGCAATGTGTGTAAAGTAAACAATACTATTGCCCCATGGACAAAGGATTGTTGTTTTCTCCCTAATAGCAACAACACATCTACAACCTTAGAGATTTATGTCACTTCCCTAGATTACTAGAGGCATGAACCCACTATCGAGCATAAATACTCCCTCTTGGAGTTGCAAGCATCTACTTGGCCAATATAGCTACTAACAACGGAGAGCATGGAAGATCACAAATAACATAGACATGATAGAATCAATAATCAATCTGACATAGTATCTCAATATCCATCAGATCCCCACAAACACAGCATGTAGGATTACAAATAGATGATCTTGATCATGAACAGAGCTCACAAGATCTAAACATGATAGCACAAAGGAGGAGAACCAACCATCTCGCTAATGTATGGACCCATAGTCCAAGGGTGAACTACTCACGCATCACTCCAGAGGCTGGCATGGTGATGAAGAAGGCCTCCAGGGTGATCTCTCCCCTCCGGCAGGGTGCCGGGAAGAGCTTCGGATCCCCCCGATCTAGGGATGGAGATGGCGGCGGCTACAAACTCTTTCGTGAAGTTTTGATCGGGTCCCTAGGGTTTTCATCCCGGGGTACTTTTATAGGCGAAGGGGCAAGGTCGGTGGAGCTCTAGGGGGCCCACACCACCTGGTGGCGCGCCCCTGGCCGCGCGGCCACCAGGTGTGGCCACCCTGGTGCGCCACTTCGTCTCCCCTTCGGACTCCGTGTTGCTTCAGGTAAAATATGGACTTTGGCTTTTGTCCCGTAAAATTCCGAGAATATTTCCTTAGTAGCTTTTCTGAAACCAAAAACAGCAGAAAACAGACAACTGGCACTGTGGCATCTTTTCAATAGGTTAGTTCCAGAAAATGTATAAAAATACCTCAAAGTGTGAACAAAACATAAGAAAGTTGATATAAAACAAGCATGGAGCATCAAAAAATTATAGATACGTTTACGGTGTATCAAGAATCTGCAACTCAAATTCTTGAAGTGAATGAATCCAACGGATCAGTCTTGGCTTATGGTCTTTCCTCTTAGGGAGTTCTTTTAAACCATCACGATCCGTGTGAACTCTTTCCTTTGCATAAACTATGTAAGAACGAAATTTATCACAAGATAAAAATACAGCAAAAAGTTCCCTTTCTTCCTTAGGGTAATTCTTCTGAGCACCATTTAGAGTTCTACTAGCATGATGTATAATATTAAATCTGCGACTAATGTGTTGTCCCAGAGTTACTCCTATAGCATCATCACTAGCTTCACATATTAAGTCAAAGGTTGTATCCCAGATAGGTGGTTTAATAATAGGAGCACGGGATAAAGCATTTTTGAGTTTATCAAAGGCTTCAAGACATTTATCATCAAAATTAGATCTTACTCCCTTTTGTAGGAGGTTAGTCAAAGGTTTAGATATTCTAGAAAAAATTCTAATGAACCTTCTATAAAAAACTACATGACCAAGGAAACTTCTTATACCTTTAATATCCCTAGGTTGTGGCATTCTCTCTATTGCCTCAACCTTAGCTCTATCAACTTCAATTCCCTTACCTGATACCTTGTGTCCAAGGACTCTACCTTCTTTGACCATAAAATGGCACTTCTCCCAGTTTAGAACAAGATTGGTTTCTTCGCATCGCTGCAAAACTATTTTGAGATTATCTAAGCAACTAGTAAACAAAGTTCCATAGACAGAAAAGTCATCCATAAATACTTCCATTATAAGTTCTATAAAATCCGCAAAAATAGTAGTCATGCATCTTTGAAAAGTAGCTGGAGCATTACATAAACCAAAAGGCATACGTAGGTAAGCATGTAAACCATAAGGGCTAATGAAGGTTGTTTTAAGTTGGTCATCCAGATGAACAACTATTTGAGAAAAACCAGAGTATCCGTCCAAGTAGCAAAAATGAGTATGGTTTGCTAACCTTTCTAAAGTTTGATCTATGAATGGTAAAGGATAGTGATCTTTCCTAGTTTCTTTATTTAATTTTCTGAAGTCTATGCACATCCTATTCCCAACAATAGTTCTAGTAGGTATCAATTCATTGTTTTCATTAGCAACAACAGTACCTTATTAGGGACACAATGAACAGGAGTTACCCATTCACTTTATTTAACATGATAGATTATACATGCGTCCAGTAGGCGTACAATTTATTTTCTTACCACTTCCTTCATTTCAGGCTTCAATCTTCTATTAAATTCCGCAACTGGTTTAGCACCTTCTTCCATGAATATACGATGGAAGGTTATCATGGGACTAATGCCCTTTAAATCATCCATTGAGTACCCAAAGGCCTTGTGATGCTCCTTAAGTATCTTCATGAGTTCTTCTTCTTCTTCTCCTAAAATTTTAGCACTAATAATAACAGGAAATTTATTTGTATCATCTAAAAACCTGTATTTAAGATTATCTGGTAGAGTCTTCAACTCTAGGGGTGGTAGTTCCTCGTCCCCTCTCTTTTCTGGATCTTCAAAAGCCTCATCAGTTGGAGGTCCCATAATGGGAAGTGAATCAAATTCACCTTCTAGTTCTCCTGGGGACTTGTCCTTCATAACTATTTCTTCATAATTTGGATCTTCATTTATTTCTTCTTCTTGATTACTAAATAAAAGAGCCGCCATTTCCTCAATAGGTTTCTCTTCCTCTTCTTCTTATATTTGTGGAGGCCTGTCTTTAAATTTGGAGAAGTGGAATTCCTTTTTTGCTCCCCCAAGCTTAAGCGACACAATCTTGTTTTTGAAATCAACATAGACACCTATATCACTCAAAAAGTTTCTTCCAAATATAATTGGGCAAAGAGTGTCAGCTAGCATATCAACAACCACAAAGTCGATAGGAAAGTTTTTGTTGCCAACTGTGACAGTTGCATGTTCAACTACTCACATTGGAATTCTAAGATTTTTATTGGCTAACATAATTGTCATATCAGTATTTTCAATTGTAGCCAGTTCTATTTCTTCTTTTATTTCTAAGTAGAAATCATAAGATATAACATTAACTTCGGTGCCAAGATCACATAAACCATAGTGCAAGGTTTCTTTAAATATGCAGGGAAGAATAGGCTTACCCACATCTTTTACCTTCAACCAATACGGAAGTCTCTTCCTTGGTTACCTCTTCAGCTTTGGTTTCTTCTCGATGTTCCACGACTTCTAGTATACTTTCTTCCTCCTTCTTCTCATGTACTACTTTGACCTGTTCATATTCAAGAATATGCTTTTGTGCAGTGTTAGGGAAAGGTATCGCATGTATTGGTTCTAGGGAGGCCAGTGTTGCTTTATATTCTCTTTTCTTCTCAGGTTTGGGGGGTGGATCATACTTGACTGCACCCTCTTTTGGAGCTTTGATATGCTCTGTAAAATCTTTAACAACTTGCAACACAAGATCTGAATCCAAATAAAGTTCTTTAGATAATTCTTTAACATGGTCGTTTTTATTATAGTCATGAATACAATCATGTTCTATTTCTACGACTCCTTCACTTCCTAGACCAAAATTCCATGAAACTCTATGATCACGAATTCTATTAAGTAAAGCCCAAGATTTAGGTATAGGAAGATTCATAAAGGCTCCTTCCGTGAAAGAGTCTAGTTCAATTTTATTAGGTTCAATTAAACCGCCATATAAAATATGCAATAAATACCATTCAAGTAAATCATGATGAGGACATAGACATAGTAAATCTTTAAATCTTATATAATCTCTTACTAGTCCTTCATTAGAGCGATTCCTCCAAGTCATTATAAGACGCATGATTCCAAAAGATTTTGATAATGGATAATATTTTGCTAGAAATTCACAGGCTAGATTATCCCAAGTAGTAGTGGCTTCAGGGGGTAGAGATCTATACCATGACAGAGCTGTACTAGTCAAATTCTGACTAAAAAGTTTAACCCTTACCTCAACAGCGGTATATCCCATCAATTGAAAAGTGCCACATATATCTTTCAAACATGCAATATGCTCATATGGATCAGGATCTTCTTCATCTCCAGTAAATTGCTTTTTGTGTAAAATACCGAGTAGTAGAGGATTTATTTCAAACCCCCTTGTCTTGTCATTGGCGTTGTCTCTTTTATAAATATCATAGGGCTTCCCAAAGTAGTTGAGTGGGTTATCACTAGTCATATGCTCAAACTCCATCATGTTGGTGGAAACCTGTAACTCAAAACAAAACTTAGCAAGACAAAAATAAATAAGAAAAAACTAAAAGACCTACAGCGCTTAGCTCCCCAGCAACGACGCCAGAAAATAGCTTGATGACTGTAAGTGCACAGATCGTTTGTAGCTAGTTTCAAAATAAAGATATCGATCCCATAGGGAGCAGGAGTCAGAAGTCTAATAACTCTTGAAATAAATATTAGTTTAGAAATGCTAAATAAAGTTCTAAGAAACAAGATAAAATGCGAGTATTGTGTAAAAGGGTGTTTTTGAGTTTTAGGTATAAGAGCAACAATAAAGTAAAATGTAACATCCCAAAACTTTAATCCAAGATATCAAGATCGAAATCACCCAATTTAGGGTTAACAAAACTTTTTCTCATTTAAATAATTAAGGATGCATATGTGTGTTGCATTAATATGGATTTGTTTGAAAGTGCCATGTTTGTTTGTTCTTTTGGTTGTAAAATGATTCAAAGATGAATGCCACATCATCTAGATCATTCCCAAGCAAAATCCAAAGAAAAAGAAATCAAATAGAATTAATAAATGGAAATGGTCACTTTTGCCATTTTAATCAACTAGGTCACTTTGGGTGTTCCTAGAACTCAAATTCCAACAGAAACAATTATGGATCTTTACACCCCTTGATAGTGCAAGTAA
This sequence comes from Avena insularis, assembly GCA_023614405.1. Lineage (NCBI taxonomy): Eukaryota > Viridiplantae > Streptophyta > Magnoliopsida > Poales > Poaceae > Avena > Avena insularis. Next base: position 524,349,482 of record CM042694.1, read on the forward strand.
AGATGTACCAAGGCCCACCTTGTGATCTTGCAAAAACATTCAAACTCTAATTTTAAATGAAAATTGAAAATGGAATCAAGTGTATGTACCTAGATCACACTTTTTAAAAAACCATGCAAATGAATTCAATTTAAAAATCCCAAGCAACCAGAGATGAACAAGCATAAGATTAACAACTCCACCAAAAATCATTTCAAAATTCAAAACTTTGTTTCATGCGGCCATTGTGTCGAACAGGTGGCATGCAAACAAAATCTGCCTAACTAACCCTATTTGTTGATCAATGCTTTGTCAAGTATTTGGGCTCAATCTTGTCCCCTTGTCTCCCCTAGCTCTAACCAGCCCCTAACCTAGCTACCAATTGGCCTAGAGCAGCAGTGTCGTGCCACTTCGATGCCATGATCGCTGGCCACCATGCCCATGTTGCAGGAGCACGACCCTCTCCCTCTCGCCGTGCTAGGAGGTAGGCCAGACCACACCGCCGCCCCCTGTCCACTATCCAAGCCCAGCCAGGCACTGGACCACCGAGGCACAACCGTGTCCACCGTCTCTGTGCCATGCCGAGCACGCGCCAGTGCGCCGCACCTGACAAGGTAGCACACACGGCCTCTCGACCACAGCCCACGTGCGCCGCTCCGCCTTGACCCCAGCACACCGCCAGACATACCTTTCTCCCACCGCGCGACCAGTAGCCACCGCCCGCCGTGTCGAGCACCGCCTCTGCCGTGCAGAGTGCCAGGCCTTCCCGACCAAACGCCACCACCCCTTGCATCGCCTTTAAACCGTAGCTGACCGCCAGGAGGCAAGCCACCGTCCGCCTACCCAGCCCATGCCTATAGTGCCATGTACTGTCGTCACCGACGAGCTCACCGTCGCCCTCTCGGTCCCCTCGTCGAGCCTATATAAGGAGCCCTTCCCCAGCCTCATTTGCCACACTCCAACACTCCCCTCTCACCACTGATCCTTCCCCACCTCTCGCCGGAGCCGCTCGAGCAGCCATTCGCCGTAATTGCACCGGAGTTAGCCGCAGCAGAGGAGGAGAAGCCCCAGTCGATTTCGTCCATCCCAGGAGCTGTCGTGACCTCGCCTGAGTCCGCCGTCGTCGCGTCGTTCGATCGCCCCCATCTCCGCACTAGCTGGAGCCCTGGTATGCCCCCACTGCACCCCTACCAAGCCGCTAGGGTTCCATCTCGCCGGTGACCTGTCCGTCGTCGACGACGAGCGACAGCCGTAGATCCTAGTTCTAATCGTGCGGTCCACGTTGCCCCGTACCGCTTCGCGTTAGAAGAGCCACTGACAGGTGGGACCCCCCTGTCTGCTGTCCTCTGCGCCGCGGAGTGAAACTGGGCCGGCCCATTAGAATTTCCGCGCTGGCCCTATAATTCAAATTTAGATTTATCTATTTTAGACTTAATCTAGATTCTATCCTTTAGTTCAAAAATCATTTCAGAGAGCTTTACTTAACCAAATTGAATGATTCCAATTTTGTTGGAAAGATAATTAAAATCTCTATCCAAACCCGTTGGATTTAAATCAATTAGAGTTAGAGATCTCTCCTAGAAAAAATAACAAGAAATAGACTTTTCTGCATTCAAACATTTTTCAAAAATCAACCATAATAGCTTTTGAGTTGATTCAAAGTCTAAAAAATCACATTTGACCATATCTATCTAAATGTGCAATAATATTAAGGTTTGCATGCAGTGACTTTGGAATAGTACCAAAATAATGCTATATAGGCATTTCTAGTCACTTTTAATCATTAAAATATTAATCTTAGACTTTATAAATTGTGATCCAACATTTAAATCACATTCCCATGCATTAGAATATGTGGTGATGACATCTGTCCACATGATTCCATATTTTAATTGGAGAATATTAAATCTTAGTTATTTTCAATGAGTAGAAATTACTTTTCTCAAATAAAATAAATGAAACTAGTTCATTAAAATCTTGTGATGAATGTGATAATACTAGATCATCAAGTGTGTGCCTTAGTGTGCTAAATAGACTAGTTAAGTATTGTTTGGTGATTTTGTATTCCGTATGTATTTATAGACGATAGTACCGACCAAGTCTGCGAGGAGGAGGAGTTCTACCCCATAGAAGAAGAGGAGAATTTCAACCACTTCACCATTCAAGGCAAGCTATTGTTAGCAAGCTATTGTTAGAAAGATAGAATTATACAAGATGACCTAAGCAAGATGCAATAGTCATGCTTGGTTATACATTTTGATTTATACCTACTCCAAGTTTTATTTACAAGCTTTACCTTCTTTTACTTTACCAAAGTTCCTTACTTGTTTATAGATAGCATAAAGAGTATAAAACGTGGCCTATCTAGTTAGCCTTAAATGTCATTCTATGGCATGAGATTGAGATTAGCATCCCACATTAGTGAACACTCTTAACTTAGTGATTAGAGATAAACTAAAAACTTGATCACTCTAGATGGGAATACTTGGTGAAAATGACTTATGAAAACCTTGGAATGATGAGTCATTCTATTGAGATGTTTTGACATGTGTTGAGAAACACAAATGGTTTATGATGATGATGATGAAAATGTTGAGGCATGAGCCTTAGCCCTTTATAAAAACTGATGGTTGGGTTCGGATGCGATACCATTCCAATTTTACCGTACAACCACAATACCTGAATTGGGTAAGGCTTAGCTGGAAGTTTATATGCATTAGTATTAGTTCCCTCACGGGAGAGGTCTGATCTGAGGCTACCTCTCAATGTTGTCCACCTATGTTGTGCCTAGGATGGCAGATGGCCATGGCTGGGAGGCCAAGCTCATAGGAGAGGTGCTTATACTAGAGTGTGTAAAGGAAAGGTTATGTTTGATTATCTGCATACTAAGTATGATGATTCAGGGTTATCCCTGACAGATGTATCGTATTTTGTGGTGAAAGTGTACCACCTTTGCAGAGTATCAAACTATTCGAATAGCCGCGTCCGCGGTTATGGACAGTTGGAGTGGCCATACTGTTCCGTTGTCAGATGTTTTCAAAATGACTTATGAAATAAATTGTGACATGACTTGACCATAATATGGTTGTGACTATGACAACTAAGTTCCCACTTAGGTGATTTAGAACTTTATTTTATCTTTCTTTGTTTCTGAACTCAGCTTAGGTTTCAAACTTAACTTTACAAATAAACTTAGAGTTTAGCTTTCCTACTAGAACTACCTTACTTGTTAGTGATAGTTTGTGAGTACTTAAAGAGTACTCATGGCTTTGTCCCTGGCTATTCCCGTGGCCAGACTATGAGGAGGACTACCCTAAAGGAGGACAGCAGGATGGCTACGACAACTAGGATCATCTCCCATCGTCAGCATTTCCTGTGACACTGAAGATGGAGCCCACCGCTACGCTATTTATTTCCGCTACTTCTTTATACTAAGACTGGATCATGAGATCCTTTATTTGTGTAAGACCTTATTATGGTTTGTAATGGATGATGTACTATGACATTCAATCTGTTATGTCTCGCAAAAATGGTAATCCTGGGATTGCGATGTATGGCATAACAGGCATCTGGGATTAAAAATCTGGGTGTTGACAAGTTGGTATTAGAGCCATCCTGACCATTGGAGACCCTAGTTAGAATGGACGTCCAAACAAAAAGTTAGTTTCAAAACCAAAGTGAGTATTTGTGAAAATCTATTTCCTCTCTTACCCTTGGGATTGTTTCTCTCAAAAAAATTACATGTTCCTCAAAAATTCTTACATTACTACCGAAAATTTTGACACACTTGATCACTTCACTAACTTTCTCATCCTAAATTCTTATAGATGGAAGTTCGATCAAGAAGTTCTACCAGGTTAGACGGAGGCCAACTGATCTTTGAGAGGGATTTTGATGCACTGTATGAGTACTTGGAGGGCCCACATCCAGAATTCTTTGGAGCTCAACTCAATGGTCCCCCAAGCGGAGATTTACAATGGCTAGTCGTTGCTGATCTTTGATGTCTACGCACTTCTATTCTTGTAGACAGTTGTTGGGCCTCCAAGTGCAGAGGTTTGTAGAACAGCAGCAAGTTTTCCCTTAAGTGGATTACCCAAGGTTTATCGAACTCAGGGAGGAAGTGGTCAAAGGTATCCCCTCTCAAGCAACCCTGCAATCAAGATACAAGAAGTCTCTTGTGTCCCCAACACACCCAATACACTTGTCAGGTGTATAGGTGCACTAGTTCGGCGAAGAGATAGTAAAATACAAGTGGTATGGATAAAAGACAACGGTGCCAGAAAATAGCTTGATGGCGTGGAAGAGACTAAAGGTAAACTAAAATAAAGATGGAAGCAAGCAAACATGTAATAGATCTAGTAGCAAATGGTGTTTCAGTGCTTAGAAACAAGGCCTAGGGATCATACTTTCACTAGTAAACACTCTCATATAAATATCTTCTCTTCATGATACTACTCTTAACTACTCTCCGGTTGAACACTCTAATCGATGGTAGGGCTATAACAGCACACCTCAAAGTTCATCTTTCCCATCTAGAAACCCCACACTGTCACCTTGAGTACTAGATGAGTCCAACAAACACCACAATTTCATAAAGACATCCAACTCCAAATATAACTCCTAACAAGTATTTGTAATCTCTAGCCTAAGTGCCACCATGGTGTGCACGCTGTCACTTTCACACACATGGGGAGAGCAGAGATCTATTAAAGCACTTGAGTAGCAAGGTAGATCTACGTGATTACAAAGCTCATGACCACAACAAGATCATGCATAGAGAGAGAGAGATGAACACATAGCTACCGGTAGAGCCCTTAGCCTCGAGAGAGAACTACTCCCTCCTCATCATGGGAATCAGCAATGGCGATGGAGATGGTGGTGGAGATCGATGGAGATGGATCCAGGGGCACTTCCCCATCCCGGCAGGGTGCCGGAACAGAGACTTTCTATCCCCCGAATCTCCCCTTCGGTAGCGGCGGTGCTGCGGAACTTTTCGTGGATTTCTGATTGACTATCTAGGGTTTTGGTATCAGGAGGCTCTTATAGGCGAAGGAGGCAAGGTCGGTGGCCGGCAAGGGGGCACACACCATGCCCTGGTGCGGCCTAGGTGGACCAGCACCATGGGGTGGTGTGGCCACCCTGTGGCCCCTCTCCGATTCTCCTTCTGGCTCCGTGAGTCTTCCGGTAAAATAGGAACTTTGGCTTTTGTCCCGTCCAATTCCAAGAATATTCATTTTCTGACTTCCTGGAACCAAAAACAGCAGAAAACATGCAACTGGCATTGTGGCATCTTGTTAATAGGTTAGTCCAAGAAATCATATGAAAAGTACTCCAAAGTTAGAACAAAACACAAGAAAGTGGATAAAACCAAACATGGAACATCAAAAATTATAGATACATTTGCAATGTATCAACATCCCCAAGCTTAACTCCTGCTCGTCCTCGAGTAGGTAAGTGATAAAAAGAAAGAATAATTTTTGAGGTGACATGAACCATCATAAACTTGATCAAAGTATTTGTAAAACATGGATAGCTGGGATCATAGTACTTCAAGCATAACATGAAAGACAAGGTTCTAGCAATAAGACAAAGAAACTATGATGTAACATGAAAAGGCACAAACAAAAGATTCATGAATAAAAATGCTTTGCAAGACGTTTGTTTGTTTCACATAAAGAAAACATAGCATAATAGTATTCAGCTTGTCCCTCATAGAGTAGCAAATATAAATGCATAGGACACCTTCAAAGTTCATAAGAGTGACTAGATACAATAGTTTAAAAAAGCAATATCAAGTTATGCATCAATCAACTAGTCTTGGGACAATGCACATAGAACTAAGAATGGCCACTATGCTCTCAAAGTAGGTGCATAAAGATAGAAGGTGGAGACTCAATATAATGGTGGAAGAAAGGCCTTTTTATAAAAGGAAGTAGGGATTCAAGTCTCATAAAGAGCTTCCAAAAATTATGGTACTTATAGCTTTCAGCTCTCATTGCTCCTATCATAAGAATCTTGAAGTGATTAAGGTTAAAGTGAACAAACTATGGTGTACATGCTTGACGAAGTATAAGTCAGGAATCTCATGTCCCTTGTATACGAGGGCCGCTCCTCATGCTACTCAAGTTTAGTCACCGGTAAGTTCTTGTCATTGTAAGTACATGTGTATCATAGAGAACCCAACGGGTACCCTTGCCCGATGATACGGAAGAATCCCCATATCAAAATGACAAGGCAAGCAGACAACGAGCATCTCAGCAATCTTCTTATTTACCATGGGAATATGGTGCTTTTTTCTCTCTTTCCTCTTTTCATAATATCTCTTTTTTTCTTTTTCTCTTTTTTTCTCAATATAGGACTCTTTTTTTATAAGAAGAATGCTTCATAGACAGCTCATTATGGTTACGCTGCAGGTTTCCACCATGTCAGCATGGATTAGACCAGCGGCCCAGGCGTTTCTCTAACACATATACATAACTCCATGGACTTACAAGCTCCCCTTTCATTTCACACCGATGACATCCATATACAAAAGAGCATGATATCAACTAGGTACAAGTACCAAGTGCAATGTTGAAAGCGTTCCCCATGAAAGCATGGTTCTGCTAATCCCCAACAAATAAGTGCAAGCATATACAACATAGACGACACAATGGTTCAAGTTTATTAAGGGCAAGAAAAGTAAAGTGTGCCATCAAGTTCGTGAGAGCTTTAATCACTAGTTTTCTCATAACAAGTTTAATTTGGAAGGTAAACAAAAGCATGAATATACTTGGAATAGCATAAGCTAGTAGGTAGGTATGGTGGACTCTTTGGAATAACTTGGTTTAGGGAGTTGGATGCATGAGTGGAACTCATACTTGGTTGTAGAGGATAGCAAAATACTGGGAGCGACAAACTAAGAGAGCAATAATGGCCATAATCATGCAGAGCGACAAAACATCATTGATCAAAGCATAAAGTGATACTACAAGTTGAAAACTAAAGGATCATAAAGGCTAAGGTGACTTGAGATAGTCATAACATGGTGTGAGCATGTGCCAAGTCAACCCAAATAAAGCATCAAAGGAGAATACCACTATACTATGCTTTAATATGCTAAAACAACACATGATTCATCCAAGGCACATTAAGCAATCTCAATTGTTTATAACAAGTCATGCTACATCAAAGAATACTAAGTATAAAGCCAAAACAATATCAAGCATGGCATGACAAAGCATAGGCCACAGTAAAAAACAAGCTCTTTTTACCACATAAGCATGAACTTTCCTACTCTTTTCCAAACCAAACCAAACTATTTGCAATCCAATGTATGAAATAGGGGGTCCAACCAATTTAGTCAGAAAACTAAGAAAACAAAGCAAACGAAAAACCAAAACGAAAACGAAAAAGAAGACGCTCCAAGAACAACACAACTGTGCATGAAACAATAAAAATGAAGCGTATGGAAGAAACCTGAGATTTTTATTGATGAAGAAGGGAATGCCTTGGGCATCCCCAAGCTTTGACGCTTGTACTTATTGTATGTTTCTTGGGGTGACACGCGTGGCATCCCCAAGCTTGAGCTTTAGTCCATCCTTAATCTCATTACTCATTCCTTCCATACACCTAAAAATTTTCCTTCATACAAAACTTCACACAATCTTTATTAGCAACATTAGTGCACTCAAGATAATAAGTATTTAGGTTCAGTTCTAACACCAATAAAACTTCCATTATAACACTAGATACTGTAGCACTTCCCTCAAAAAGCTCAATTCCCCAAAAGAACTCAAAAAGGAACCAACAAGAAGCAAATGCAGAAAATGGCAGAAATCTGTCAAAACAGACCAGCAGGTAAAGATGAATTTTTTCGAAGACCTTCTGTTGCTCAAATCAAAAAGTGTTGAACTAACGAAAGTTAGAAAAAAACTTGGGGCAGAAGAACAAAAATTCACGCCTCAAAAGGACGTACAGAGATTTTACACGAAATTTTACGGTGAAGCACAGAAATCTGTTTCAGGACAGCAACTTTCCCAATCAGTACTTCTCTCTCATTAGAGGTTACTCATGGCACAAAAAGAAAATAAAAAGGATAAGGAGCGGTTATTACTGAAGTAATAACTTCCAAGACTCATCTAAAACTTTTGGGTTATCTCCCAATAAGTACTTTTCTTTAACACTTTCAAGTTAGGCATAAGAAGCAAGAAAAAGAATCAAGTGTTCTCTAATGAAGAAGCATTAACACCAAATTTCTTGCCCTTACCACTCTTACTTTTATTATTAACCTTGGGAAACTTGTGAATTCTTGGTGGAGAAACAAAGTGCATGGTGCCCTTTTCCACATCTATGATTGCTCCAAGGAGCTTCAATAGGGATCTTCCAAGTGTGATTTGTCCTTTTCCTACACATTCAATAACAAGATAATCAGTAGAAACCATTTTCCCTAGGATCTTTGTAAACACTCCCTCAGCTCTTCCAATGGGTAATATTGTGGCATTATTAGCAAGAAAAATGTCTTCTCCCCCTTTAGAAAGCCCCCAAAGATTCAAAGATTCATAAATATCTTTGGGCATAAGACAAAATTCAGACATGATATCACAGCGAGCATGAAAAGTTTCATTGTTTATAGCAATCTTTACTATGGGAAGCCATTCGGAGGGTTCGGAGTTTATTGGAACATAGTTGTGATGCTCTCTAAGCATATTATAGCAATCTTTCAAACTAGCAGTGCTGGTCTCAAGAGTATTCAATCTAGCAAATATGTTTATGAAAGAAGAATCAGTTTTGCTAGGCAAGTTGTAAGTAAAGACCAACTTCTTTATGGCATTAACAGCATCATCCTCATTTCATTGGAGGAAATATCCTCCCACAACAGCATCTAAAGCATATCTATAGCAAAGAGCAATTCCAAGGTAAAAACTGCTAAGGAACAAGCTTTGAGTCATTTTAGGCTCAATTTTTTCATGTAGCTCAGAGATTCTAGACCAAGCTTCTTTGAAACTCTCTTCAATTCCTTGTTTAAAAGTGAAAATCATTTCCTCAGGTGACATAGTGATTGGAGCAATGCTAGACATAATGGCAACTTAAGATAGGAACTAATTTTTTGTGTGTTTTCAATAAAGAAAGCAAACTCGTGAAACTAAGTTTTTTGTGTTTTTGATAAAGAAACAATCAAACAAAGCAAAAAGAAACTAAGCAAAACAAAAATAACAAAGCAAAGAGATTGGTTATGAGGGACTCCCCTTGTGAAGATGTCCTTGACTCCCCGGGAACGGCGCCAGAAAAATACTTATTGGCGCGTGTATTAACGAGCTCGTTGGGGAACCCCAACAGGAAGGTATGATGAGCACAACAGTAAGTTTCCCTCAGTTATGAAACCAAGGTTATCAATCCAGTAGGAGCAAGGAAACACCCCAAAGGTGTAGCTAGATGAACGTTGGCAGGGCGCACTACTGGTGCCAGCAGCAACGTGGAGACCTGCACAACACAACCACAGAACTCTGTCCCCAACTTGCGATGAGGTTGTCAATCTCACCGGTTTTGCTGAAAACAAAGGATTAAACGTATCGAATGGAAGAAAGTAATAGTTTGCATAAAGTAAACACAAAGCAGTAAATAGTTGTAGATTGATGGTAAAAGAAAGGATCGGGGTCCATAGTTCACTAGAGGTGGCTCTCCTTAAGATAGATAACATGTTGGGTGAACAAATTACAGCGGGGCAATTGACAAACATCGAGAAAGCATACAAGCATATACTAATCATCTTGACTCCTTTGAGATTCGATTGGGCATTACAACATTATACATAGACCGCCATCCAACTGCATCTATGACTAATAATTCACCTTCAGGTTATCATCCGAACCCCCTCCAGTATTAAGTTGCAAGCAACGGATAATTGCATTACGAATTGCGTGTAAATTAAACAATATGATTGTTCTATGAACAAAGGATTGTTGTTTTCTCCCTAGTAGCAACAGCACATCTAGTACCTTAGAGATTTATGTCACTTCCCTAGATTACCAGAGGCATGAACCCACTATCGAGCATAAATACTAACTCTTGGAGTTGCTAGCATCTACTTGGCCAAGATAGCTACTAACAACGGAAAGCATGCAAGATCACAAATAACAAAGACATGATAGAATCAATAATCAATCTGAAATAGCATCTCAATATCCATCGGATCCCATAAACACAACATGCAGAATTACAAATAGATGATCTTGATCATGAACAGACTCACAAGATCTAGACATGAAAGCACAAAACAGGAGAACCAGCCATCTAGATACTACATGGACCCGTCCGAGATGAAGTACTCACGCATCACAGGAGGCTTGCATGATGATGAAGAAGGCCTCGGTGAATTCCCTCTCCGCAGGTCTTTGGGAAGAGCTTGAATCCTCCGGTCTAGGGATGGAGATGACGGCGGCTACAAACTCTTTCGTGGATTTTTGATCGGGTACTTAGGGTTTCCGTATCAGAGGCAATATATAGGTGGAAGGAGAGGCCGAGGGGGTGATGGCTCAATGCACGGCACCCAGAAAAGTGCTGGTGCGTGGTTGATGTAGAGCTCGTTGGGAACCCCAAGAGGAAGGTATGATGAGCACAACAGCAAGTTTCCCTCAGTTATGAAACCAAGGTTTAATCGAACTAGTAGGATAAAGGAAACACCCCAAAGGTGTTACTAGCTGAGCTTTGGCAGGGCGCACTACCGGTGCTAGTAGCAACATGGTGACCTGCACAACACAACCATAGAACTTTGTCCCCAACTTGCGATGAGGTTGTCAATCTCACCGTGTTTTGCGGAAAACAAAGGATTAAACATATCGAATGGAAAGAAGTAAAAGTTTGCAGAAAGTAAACACAAAGCAGAAACAGTTTATAGATTGTATGTAAAGAGAAAGGACCGGGATCCATAGTTCACTAGAGGTGGCTCTCCTTAGATAGATAACATGCTGGGTAAACAAATTACAGTGGGGCAATTGACAAGCACCGAGAAAGCAATAGATGCATATACTAATCATCTTGACTCCTTTGAGATTTGATTAGGCATTACAACATAATACATAGACCGCCATCCAACTGCATCTATGACTAATAATCCACCTTCAGGTTATCATCCGAACCCCCTCCAGTATTAAGTTGCAAGCAACAGATTATTGCTACTTAATGTAAAGTAAACAATACAATTGTTCTATGAACAAAGGATTGTTGTTTTCTCCCTAGTAGCAACAGCATATCTAGTACCTTAGAGATTTCTGTCACTTCCCCAGATTACCAGAGGCATGAACCCACTATCGAGCATAAATACTAACTCTTGGAGTTGCTAGCATCTACTTGGCCAAGATAGCTACTAACAACGGAAAGCATGCAAGATCACAAATAACAAAGACATGATAGAATCAATAATCAATCTGAAATAGCATCTCAATATCCATTGGATCCCCGCAAACATGTTGGGGGGATACCCCCGGGTAGGGTCACGCCAAGGTATAATGGCCGAGTTAGCCGAGGTACGGCAAGGTCACAGCGAATGCTGGCCGAGTCACCTCAAGGCAGGCCAAATATCGGGGTAACCCGGACCAGGGGATGTCCACCTAACTGGGTCTCAACCGACTTAAGCCGTAAGTCGGATGGATGAACCTAACTTGTATGCAGGAAAAGGGGTGGCCGGATCAACTATGTACGATCCGGGTCATATCAAGCTTGTAGGAGAAGGAAGGTATCTCGCTGGTCAAAAGAGACCACTGTACGCAGAGCGTGAGCGAACCGGACAGGGGCAGGACCACCGAGGCGTGGCTGACAAAGGTGATGATGCCAATGTCGGCTGACGCGGGCGCCGCAGAGGCTCACGTAGCCTCTACATGAATGACGCGGGGGAAAAGAGACCCGGTCGGCTTACTACTTTGGGAAGAGGCATATTCCCTGGAATATGCCTCCACGTATGCCCAAAATAGAGACCTAGCCACCCCTATATATGGAGGGCTAGGGCCTCTGTAGAAAGGGTTGAGTTTTACTGGATTGGTCTTTGGAGGTTATGTTCTTCTAGCAAGTGACTGAGAGCTAGCTAGTGGTGAGAGTAAGAGAGTTCCTTCTTCCTCCTCTCTCCAATACAGCTCAAGGAGCACTTGTAATCTGTGAGAGTGAATCAAACACAAAGCTTCTGTGTGTGGAATCACCACACTATCCCTCCCTGGATTCCCCTAGTGCATTTAGTCCCCACCTTTAGCCTATCCATGGCATCTGCCGTGACACCACCACGACAGTTGGCGCCCACCGTGGGGCTAGCGGTGCTAGCAGGGGTCAAGATCCAGACGGGAAACCTCATCGGCACCGGCGAACGCATTGTCTCCGGGCTCGTTCAGCGCTTTGGAGCACTGGACTTTGTCAGCAACAACGCTAGCTGCTTCGGCAAGCGCCCTCTTCCCCGCAATGGCCTCTTCGTCAAGCTCGGGGCGCACAAGGTCTACGTTGCTGTCGATGTGTCGTGCGTTCATCCGCGACACGTCGCTGAAGGAGGCGAGCCAACCCTTAGTGTGGTTCACAGGGCGCGTATCACTCGCTGCCCGGACCGTGCTGAGGTGATGATGACTGCGCCTGGCGCTGGCGCAAGCAAGGATCTGGCACCGGATCCGGAGGTAACGCCTAAGGCACCGAGGAAAGGTAGAGGTCCTCCACTAGAGAGGCCAGAGAATGTGCTGCGGGAAGCGATGGATAGCTTGTCAAACCCTGTAGCGGCAGTGGTATATCCGGCTCAGGCATAGGCCGAGCTAGAGGAAACTAGGCAAAAAATTCTAGAGTGTGCGAAAAAGATAGCCACGGCTCAGCAGTCATTGAACATGAATTGCGTGAGTATGCAAAGGCAAATAAAGTAGATGATGTAAAAGTAAAAGGGAGAAACCTCATGAGTGAAAAGAACAAAGAGCGTGATACTAGGATTGAGGAGTCAGAAAACTGTTTGTCCGTGGGGCTACCAAAGTATAGTACCCCGGCAAAAAACCTCAGAGCAGCGGATGCAGCTGCGTCCGAGTTAGAGGTTCTAACGGGTGAAGCCCGTCAGAGACAGCAAGATAGGGTCAATGAGTTGGTTCGGATCGCAAACAGGCAAAATGAGGAATTGCTCAGGGCTAACCCGGAGAGAGCTGGGGCCTCCAAGATCGTTCATTCGGTGATGGGTAACCCGGAGAAATCCGCCAGAGCTGCATCGTCTCCTCATGGTGGTCCTAGGAGAAAAGAGGTAGTAACCTCGGCCAGGAGGAACAAACAGATCGTCCCGTATGACCCGACAAGGGCAGGGAAAGGAAAAGAAGTACAGAGAAATGACGATCGACGAAGTGTGAGCTGAGGTGAAGCTGGCCGAGGTAACCGTGACCAAGGCAATGCCGGTCAAGGAAACGCTATGAATGGCAATGCCGGACAGCGAAACTCGGCAGGAGTAGGACAACCGCAGCAGCGGAATATACCAAGGCAAGAGCAAAGTGCCGGCCGAGGTATGCAACAGAGAGGTGCTCCACGAGAGCAAGACCGATATAACGATGGAGATTCAGAAATGGTGAACACAGGATACCCAAGGCCGGACTATCATGTGATAGGGTCAAGATTGGGAAGCAGGGATTTGATGCCTGATGATGCCAGATTAAAACTGGATCGGCTGTATAGGTCGGAACAGATTGAATGTCAAGCTCCCTCAGGTCCTGCGTGTTTTGGGCCCCGGATCATGAAGGAACCTCCGGTACCTAACTTCCAGTTACCTAGAGGCACAAAGACGTATGACGGCAGTACAAAGCCGGAAGATTGGTTGATAAACTATGCTACAACTGTGAAAATTGCTACAGGCAACTTGAGATGGGCTGTGAGATACGTACCCCAGATGTTGGAGGGGCCAGCGAGGGTATGGCTAAACAATTTGCCACCCGGAAGTATTAACTGCTGGATCGATTTTGAGGAAATGTTTATCAACAATTTCTCAAGTACGTATCAGAGGCCAAATAGGCCATAGACCCTAGCTATGTGTAAGCAGAGACCGAACAAGACGGACCGGGAGTTTTTAACCCGGTGGTGTACCGTGAGAAACTCGTGTGAGGGTGCGATAGAGTCACAGGCCATAGCATGGTTTGCGCAAGGATGCAGATATGCAAGCATGTTGTGGAAAAGATTGCAAAGGGATATGCCAACTACGTTGGCAGAAACACTCCGGATTGTTGATTCATATGCTTTAGGTGATCCGACTCAACCTAGGCTCGTGTCAAACGAGTCAAATGAGGAGTGCTACCAGAGAGATGGAGCCGGGTCATCCCGGAGGAATGACTACCGGGGTAAAAGAAGAGATGACAGACCGGATTACCGGTATAGTTCGCAAAAAGTTGCTGCTGTGAATCAAGATCAGCCCGGAGCAGGGGGAAATCAACGTCAGAAAACTGAAGGGCGACAATGGACACCGAGAAATGATGGCAAGAAAACTTGGACGCCAAAGCAAAAGAAACAGTGGCAAGAAAAGAAGGACCGTCCGAGGTATACTTATGAGTCAATGTTGGATCAGCCGTGTAAATTTCACACGCCAAATCCGAGTAACCTAGCGGGTCATACAACGAGGCAATGTGAGTGGATGCGTAAGATAGAACAAGGTGGTTCGGGGAATGCTCAGGCGCCTCGGAACGATCATCCTCGGCAGGAGTTACCCCGGCAGCAATTGCTCTCCGGAGCGAACACGCAACAACTAATGTTGCATCCCCCTCCGCCGAGGTATGATAACCATGAGAGAAGGGATGTAGTGCATCAAGTGGAAGACCAGCATCAGCCAGATCAGAGGTACCCCAGAAATGAGGGGAGGAATGAGTACAGAGAGCATCATCAGAGTTACTGTGTGTTTACGACTGAGGAAACAGATAGAAAGAGCTTGCAGCGCTGACATATGGAGGTCAATGCGGTAATGCCAGCAGTGACGAGGCGGACCAGGAAATTACCTGGAGCATCAAAGATCATCCCAAGCTTATGCCGAGTCCTGGTTCATATGCGCTAGTGTTGGACCCGACATTCATTGGGCCTAACATCAATGTGAGGTTCTCCAAGGTACTGATTAACAATGGCAGTAGCATTAACATCATGTATGCGGATACAATGCGCAAGTTGGGTATCTCGGAGAACATGCTCCAAGCTACAAGGACAACTTTCCATGGCATTGTGCCAGGCATTTCTTGTGAGCCCATAGGCAAGGTCCGGGTTGACGTATTCTTCAACACGAGAGATAACTGCCGAACTGAGAATTTGGAGTTTGAAGTGGTGAACTTAGAAAGTGCGTACCACGCGTTACTCGGAAGACCAGCACTAAACAAATTCATGGCAAGTTGTCACATCAGTTATCTGAAGATGAAGTTGCCCGGGCCAAATGGGGTAATTACCATAGCTGGAGATTTCAGGCGTTCCATTGAGTGTGCATCAGCCGGGTCTAACCTAGCCGAGTCACTCGTGATTGCGCAAGAGAAAAGAAAGATATAGGAGGTGGCGGCGTTGGCTCAGTCTGCGCAGCAATATATGCCGGCGTTGAGTAATCCGCATGGTAGTGTTTCGTTCCAAGCCACAAAGGATACCAAGAAAGTGCCTGTTGATTACATGTTCCCAGAGCACACCGTAACAATTGGTGCCGGGTTGAATGATAAATAGGAAAGCGAGCTCGTCAACTTCCTCCGTGAGAATCGGGATATTTTTGCTTGGTCCACACATGACTTGCAAGGTGTTCCGAGGGAGTTGGCCGAGCACTCTTTGAACGTGAGACCCGGAGCAAGGCCGGTGAAGCAACCTCTCCGCCGCTTCATCGAAGATAGGAGAAAAGTCATTGGAGATGAGATAGCTTGGTTACTAGCAGCAGGATTTATCATGGAGGTTCTTTACTCGGATTGGCTATCTAATCCGGTGCTGGTGGAGAAGAAGAAGGATGATCCGAATGTGGCAGTGGTTTGGCATATGTGTATCGATTACACGAACCTGAATAAGGCGTGTCCAAAAGTCCACTGCCAAGGATAGATCAGGTCATAGACTCAACCGCTGGGTGTGAACTGTTGTCATTCATTAATGCGTATTCTGGTTTCCACCAGATACCCCTGAATCCGGATGATCAAATAAAAACTGCATTTATCACCTCGTATGGGGCTTATTGCTATTGCACCATGTTGTTTGGTTTATGTAATGCAGGGGCAACGTACCAAAGATGTATGCAGAAATGTTTGCACGACCAAATAGGTCAAAATGTATAGGTGTATGTGGATGATGTGGTTATCAAGACCAAGGAAAGAAAAACGCTCCTTGACGATATCAGGCAGACATTCACAAACCTAAGGAGGTTCTAGATGAATCTTAACCCGGAAAAATGTACCTTCGGTGTCCCGGCTGGAAAATTACTCGGATTCCTTGTCTCTAGCCGAGGTATCAAAGTCAATCCAACTAAAATCCGGGCCATTGAGCGAATGGAACTGCCAAAGTTTCTCAACGATGTCCAGAAGTTCACTGGTTGCCTGGCATTGTTAAGTCGGTTTGTATGTCGGTTGGGGGGAAAGGAATTGCCTCTCTATCAACTCATGAAAAAGTTGGACAAGTTCATTTGGACGCCGCAGGCCAATGAAGCCTTTATCCAATTAAAGAAAATGTTAGCCAGTGCACCAGTGTTAGCCTCTCCACTATCAAAGGAGCCAATGTTGCTCTATATAGCCGCAGCCAACCGAGTTGTAAGTGCAGTAATTGTGGTAGAGCGCGACAAAGAGGGTAAGTCAGTGCAAAGGCCAGTGTATTATCTGAGCGAGGTATTATCAGCCTCAAAGCAAAATTATCCGCACTATCAGAAAGTGGCGTATGGTGTGTACATGTCGGCAAAGAAGCTAAAGCATTATTTTGAGGAGCACCCTATCAAGGTAATATGTGAAGCTCCCATATCCGAGATAATGAGTAACAAGGATGCAAGTGGCAGAATTGCAAAATGGGCAATTGAACTAGCTCCCTATGCGCCACAATATGACAGAAGAGAAGCAATCAAGTCTCAGGTTGTGGCCGACTTTTTCGTGGATGGGCAGTACAATATGAACCACCGCTACCAGATCCGAACTCTGGAGAATGCACTTTGTGGGTCAAAAACAAAAACCGGGTTAGGCGCCGGAGTTGTGCTTACCTCGCCAAAAATGACCAGTTGAAGTATGTGCTGAGATCCATTTCAAAGATCAAACAATGTCGCCGAATATGAAGCACTTGTGCATGGGCTCAAAGTGGCAAAAGAAATTGGGATACGTCGGATCCAATGCTTTGGCGACTCGGAATTGGTAGTTCAGCAAGTGTCGGGGCTGTGGGACGCTCTTGATCCGAACATGGCACTATACAGATTCCATGTGCAGAAGATATCTGGTTATTTTGAGGGATGCGAATTTCGCCATGTACCCCGGGTGGAAAATGAGGCTGCCGACGTATTGTTGAAGCTTGGATCAACCCGACAAGCAAATCCACCGGGTGTAGCATTCGAACACCTCAGAAAACCGTCTATCAGACCATCCCCAGAAACCGACTCAATTTATGTCCCGGAGGATCCGGAGTCCGGAGCTGTGCCCATGGACATTGACATGGGAGGTTGTGGTGCCCCGCAAAAACCACTACTAGAAAATCGCGTTGTTTTTGTGCATTGCATCATCATGACCGCATGCTCATGTCGTCATGCCACATTGCATTTGAGCATCGTCATCATCATGCATATGTTTTTGTCTAAACTATTTTCGAAACGCCTAGTTTTGTTTTCTAAATATTCCCGTCTTTATTCAAATTAAAACCCGGGTCTCCGGAATATTTTGTTTCGACTACCAACAGATTTCAAAAGCCCCGTTTTAAATAAACAAAATTTATATTATTTTTATAGGAGACAGCCAGCCAGGCCCGAAAGCCTAGCCGGCCACCTCCAAATTAAAACCCTAATCTGTTTAACCCCTAACCCTTTTCTACCCAATCCTATCCTACCCAGCCTCCCTCCACCTCACCCTGACCAATCCCCTCCCTCCACCTCACCCCAGCCACATCACTCCGGCCAATCCCTGCTTGACACCTCACCCACCCCCACCTAGTCCCGTTTTTCCCGCCCACATCTCTTTTACCCCGTCCACCCCTCTCTCTCCTCCCGCCTGTTTCCCTCGGTTTCTGCGAGCCACCAACCCCGCGTGGGCCCCACCCTCCTGGGATGGACAACCACGCCACCTACGCCCCGTCCACCCCACCTGCCTGCCCCGATCCCCGCGCTCGAACCCCACCCCGCGTACGCCACCGTCACGCACCTGGCCCCACCCCGCACGCGCCCGCGCCTCTCTCTCCCCTCGCCTCTCTCTTTCCTCGCCCCGACGCCCTGCCTCACCTGGCCCCATCATCGGAGCCCGCCTCGCCTCCCTCCCTCTGCGGCGAACTCGTCCACCTCGGGCTTGCCGCCGCGTCGTCGGTCGCCCTCATCACCGGCCGTCGTCCGTGCCTCCGTGCTCCCCGCCGACCCCGTCGCCCCTTCCTCGTCTTTCGTCGAGCCCCCAGAGTCACCTCCGCTCTGCCTCCAGCCGCCGTCGACCGCACTGCCTTCCTCCTCCCAGGTGCCTCCGCTCCGCCCGGGCTCGCCGGTGCTCCCTTGCCTTCGGCCCAATCGAGCGCCACTGTCGGCCCTCCTCCTCACCGCGAGCAGCATCGCCGCCCCGTGGTGTCGCAGCCTCGAGCTCCCTCCCGGTTGCCGAGCTGCAAGTTGCCCCGACGTCCTCCCCAAGCGCGTCCCTAAACGCGGCCAACTGCAAGCTCCTCCCGCTCGCCGTTCGTTGCTAGGCCCCACCGTCTGCATCGCCTCTCCCCGGCCTGCCTGCTGTCGAGCTCGCCCTCTGCCCTATGCATGGCCTCCGTTCTACCCTGTCGTCTGCAAGCGCCGCCGCCCTCGTCGCCTCGTGCCGTCCTCTCCGCTTCCCTCAGCAAGCCGACACCGCGCCCCCCTCGGCCTGATGTCGTCGCCCATGTTGCCTCGTGTCCGTGACCGTGACCCTGCAGCACGAGTGGTTCAACAGGATCCCACCACCGTGTATGGTGTTGTTCTAAGCCGTGGTTGGATTTGAAGATCGTCAGTGGCCCTTTTTCTTTTCTGTCTAAGTTTTCCGCGTTTGTGTTGTTGTAGGCATATGTGGTAACGCGGCCACATTCTTTCGTGTCTTTGCCCGTTGCTGTACCCGATGGCCTTGATGCAACATGTTCTGCGGACAAGTGTGTCGTCCTAGACCGGTGTTCCACCAACATCGCCGCCCTTGATAGCCGTTCCATGCCAAGTTCTACTTCTGGTTCCACCAAGATCTACCAAAGATTCGCAGCGGCACGAAACCTGAAGTCGCCGAGGTACACTCTGAAGGGAACGAAGACGCCCGTACCTGGACGCTGAGATCTTCTTCTCGGAATTCAAGGTCAAACCCTAGAAGCCACCGGCGCCTGGACCCGAGAGAACCACGCCGAGACCTCGAAGACTGAACCCCGGCATCGGCTTCGCGCTCTCCTTCCCGGGATCCGGAGGCTGATCCCGCCAAACCCGAACCCCTCCGAACCCCCAAGATCTTCGATCTGAGATGTGTGACCCCTTTCCGAGCCTCTATTTTATAAATGCCATCTATATAAAACTGTCGCATATTAAATTGTTCATGCATGCATACCTGTCTGTGGGTTGGGGGCATTATGCCGACTCACCTCATAATTAAATATGGAGTCTATATGCGGGATATCTTTGCCTTATTCCGGAATCCATTTAAATTGGTGTAGCAAACTGATGCCATGTTTCGCCCTGTTAATACAACATTTAAATTGTGGGGTATCTAAATCACTTGAACCGTCTAATTAAATGCCGGGACCTCGATTCCGCTTAATACTGCCTAATTGCACCGCACTTTTTCCATGCCATGCATCATACCATGAACATGTCGGATCTTCTGCCGTAGTATTAATTATTGCATCCGGTGTTTCTTCTAGTGTTTGCTTCTTCGCGGATTAGGCCGATGAGTGGTTGCGAGTATCGACAAGTTCTCCGGATATGATCTGTCGGGATGTTTCAAAGCAGCATCTCTTCCCCTTCTACCTATTTTGCATTTATAGTCTTTATTTCCTCCTGTTGATCTACTGCTATCCGTGTCACGATGCTTTAGTTTCCGTGCACCAGTTATACCCCGTGCAGCCTTTATATTGCCATGGACACCTCCTAATACCTGTTGTTTGGTAGATAGCTTTGCCTTGCAAGTCGTAGTTGCTTGCTCAGGTGCGATCTCGTGTTGTCGAGTACCCCAGTTGTTGGAATGTTGGCAGATGTTTATGGTGGAGATGCTTAGTGGTGGAGATGATCATGTCTTTAAATACAACTATTAAAACGCTAGCTATAACTAATGCAGAGGCATCGGTGGGCAATAGATGTTATTTGGTTCTTCCACGCTCACTTGTGTCCTGTAGGACCTCGAGTACTTGATACCTGTCCCTTGACTATTCGCACTATCCACATCCGGGAGGCCTTATGGACCCCCCTGAGCCAGAGCTTGATTCATTTCTATTTCTTGGGGCCACAAAGTAGTTTGGGGCTTTATTACTATCCTATACCTATGCCATGCTTTACTGCTTTATTTAAGATTGTGCGTGGAGCACCTGTACTATTTAGGACTACGGAGTGTTTTCGCGGTATCGACAAGCCCAGTCACACTTTCGGGTTCCTAGTCGTTTACAGCCATTGACGCAAACCCTTGGTCCGTTCCAGAGCCGACCAACTTCGTTGCGGGTAGCTTAGTGGGGTGGCCCCCTGAAATATTTTATGAATCCTATGATCGCTTTGTCGTGAATGCCTCGTTGGGTTTTGAGTTGGTTTTTCCGAGGTTGATCGAGTGTGTGTTGCTATTTGTGCACCCCTGCAGGGTAAAACTTTCTGAAAGCCGTGTCCGCGGTTATGGACGACTTGGAGCACAGTATCTCGATCATAGACAAGCATAACTAAAGTAGTGCTATAAATTTGACTTAATATGTGACTAGTAATCAGATGCAACTATAACGGAATGGATATTAAAAATGCCAACAACTGGTGGATCTGGGTTGTTTTGTGACCTGCTATATCTGCCTAGTAAGTATTGCAACTCCGATGGAATGTCATAAAAGTGCCAACAACTGCTGGCTTTTGCGATTCCTCAGGACAATTATATCTGACTAGTAAATGTTCCAACTACAACGGAATGGTGATTAAAACTGCCCACTACTTATGCTATCAGGATGACTCATGAAATCTATATCTGACTAGTAAGTGCTTCAACTATAATCGAATGAATAAAACTGCCAACTGTGTGAGTTCCTCGGTTTGACTTCCTCGTTTGGTCTCAAGGGGGAATACCAGGATGGGTATGTTTGGTGATACTATCAGGTTGGATCCAGATAGGTCTTTCTTATCCCTCTCTAATAGCCGCCAGTTTTACTGAGTCTCTATAGGTTGTTTTGTGCCACTGCACTGCCGCTTCAGTCCACCATACCTATGTAGGCGAGAGCCGCCGAATTCTAGCCTCGCCATGTACTGGCCTCAGTACTGACGCTCCTCTTTTTCCTTTGCCCTTTGTCGGCACCTCTTTTGTTTTAGCAGGTTTGAGATCGATGCCGTTAGCAGGGTTACCCTTCCGGCTTGGCCTGGGCAGGGTTATGGACGCCATTAGTTATTCTTCAGGGCTCTTAGCCCCATTTGCATCTTGTCCATAGTCGGACATTGTATTGGTTTCAAGGTGATTTGGATCTTGTACGGTATATCTGTATTCTTGACTCATGGAGTCGTGTTGTATATATATATCTGTTCTGTGGGTCCCATCGAGGACTGTTGTGTAATGGTATTACTTTGTTTTCCACCCGCACGAAAGTGCCTGGTGGGCGTCCTTGAATCATTTCTATGCGGGTTTGGCGGAAAGGGGCTAAAACTTGCATAGCGCCTATTTGAGGGTGTTACAGAGGTGGTGCACAAAACCCGTGGACTGCCTCAGCGAACCCGGGGACTGCCTCGCAGGACCCAGGGACTGCTCAGCGTGATCCGGTTGAAGTTATGCCGGTGGATCAGATGGAAATTGATGAGGATGTGTTCCCTGTGCGAGCAATACCAGCTTGGGCACTGCCTATATTTCAATTCCTGAAAGATGGAACTTTACCCGTTGAGGAGGTGCTATCCAGGCAAACTCAAAGGAGAGCAAAGGCATACACGATCATCAATTCCGATCTATACAAAAGGAGTGTGACTAATGTCCTCCAGCGATGTGTTGACCCGGAAGAAGGGCTTGACATCCTCCGAGATATACATCAAGGGGAATGTGGGCATCATGCCTCGTCCAGAGCCTTGGTAGCAACAGCTTTCCGACATGGATTCCACTAGCCAAGTGCCTTAGAACAAGAAGAGGATTTGGTAAGAAAATGCAATGGTTGTCAGAGGTACGTACCAAGACACATATGCCAATGTCGGAACTCAAGACCATACCAATCACTTGGCCATTTGCCGTATGATGTTTGGACATGGTTGGCCCGTTCAAACCAGCAAGGGGAAATATGACTCACATTTTGGTCATGGTGGATAAGTTTACAAAGTGGATTGAAGTAAAGCCAATAAGAAAATGTAATGGAGCTACGGCCGTGACATTTCTCAAAGACATCATCTTGAGAGACGGTTATCCTCATAGTATCATAACTGATAATGGCACAAATTTTGCTGAAGGGGCATTTGCGTGATTCTGACGATATAACAAGATCCGGCTGGACGTTGCCTCAGTAGCCCACCCCGCATCGAACGGACAAGTGGAAAGATCCAACAGATTGGTATTATCCGGGATAAAACCCAGGCTCATTGAGCCGCTGCAAAGATCAGCGGGGTGCTAGATAGAAGAACTACCAGCGGTACTGTGGAGTTTAAGAACAACTCCGAATCGATCAACAGGCTATACGCCATTCTTTCTGGTATATGGGGCAAAAGCTGTATTACCAGCCGACATAGAGCATGACTTGCCTAGGGTCACCCAATACACAGAAGCCGAAGTGCAAGAAGCCAGTCAAAATGATGTTGATCTGCTAGAAGAAGCGAGAGAATTGGCATTGTCTAGATCCGCCATATATCAGCAAAATCTGCAACGCTATCATAGTCCGAAAGTAAACCCCCAAGTCTTCCGGTAAGGTGATATGGTACTCCGGTTGGTACAACGTACTGCTGGCATGCATAAGTTATCCCCCCTATGGGAAGGGCCATTCATTGTGAGCAAAGCATTGCACAATGATTCTTACTATCTTATCGATGCAAAACCACAGGAAAAGAACAAGGCGGACAGGTCCAGCGAGGAATCTAAGCGTCCATGGAATGTAGCTCTACTTCGTCCTTTCTACACTTAGCAGAGAAGTGTATGTATCCGAGTCTCTCATATGTCGGTATGTATGCCAGCAATGAGCTTATCAATGAAATGTTGGCACCTCGAGCAGTAACTCGGGGACCGCCTTAATAATATTTGTTGTCTTCTGTATTTATGTTTTATACGTCGGCTGACGTAAGTTGTTCTACTTAGGTCGGATTAGTAATGTGTGAGCACCAAAAACCTAACTCTTCAACTTGTTGTTGTCCAACAAGAATTGGCTTCATGGAAAGGAGAATATGGAAAGGAGAATAGCCACGGTCTCAGCTCTGGCACGTCCAGCGGATTCCCTCCAAAGGTCGAGCTGGGTCTCGCATTCCATCAACTTATCAACAAGAACTGCGGTCCCCTCCGGAGTATCTTCTGCAGGCCAAAAAGTGTTGAAGATTCGGATTGCAACGTCAAGGATATCCTTTCCATAGTTCTTCATGATTTCCACGCGAGAAGACAAGCTGACCAACAGGTCCTCCATGTCATAGGGAATCTCTTCAGCATCAGGAGCAATGGGCATACCCCTCTCTCGGTGGAACTTAGCAACAGCGGTGCTCGCAATGGCATTGCCCTCTGGAAATTTGCCTAAAAACAAGACAAGAGAAGCAGGTAAAGAAAAGACATGTGAAGTAACCCGGAGAATATGTTGGATGAGGGAAAGGAGCTTACGTGAAATATGGCTGTGGATCCGGGTCAACTCCTTGGTACAGTCATCACACCTTTTGCGAAGCTGCACAAGTTCAGTATTCGCTAACTCAAGTTTGACGTCGGCCTCCTGGAGAAGTTCTCGGTCCTTGGCAATCTGGAGATTGAGGCGCTCGCTCTCTTCAGTATAGTCCTGGCCACCTTTTTGAAGTTCGGATTGGTGCTACGCTTTCAACTTCATATCTGCCTTGAGCTTGGCAATTTCATCATCCTTGGTTCGGAGGAGGGCAAGCTCATCATCTTTCTTTTTGAGCTCGGCCTGATGCTGCCCTGCTTGTTCGAGAAAATGCAGCATCATATCAGGCACGGGCACACTATCTTCCAGCGATACTGAAATAGTTTGTTGACCCGGCAAAGCCGAGGTATGAATGTTCGCCGAGCCAAGGAGAAAAGGAGATAGAAAGAATAGCAAGGTCGCACAAAAGTAAGTTACCCTTGATCTGGTCAAGATTCTTCCTCATGAGGGTATTCTCAGCTTCCACCCCAGCTGCGAAAACCGAATGATGGGTTAGTTCGGCAGAAAAAGAGGAAGAAAACACGGAAAAATGTCAAGAAGATAACTTACCCCTTTTCTCGTGTTCAGCGAGAAGTGCATTATTCTTTGCGCACAACATCTTGTGAGTGTCCAGGAGACGCTAAAACTCAGCGCTCCGGCGGTTGGTGGTCACCTGAAAAGAGTACAAAAATATAGCTTAGTCTTGTGCATATTCGAAGTGTACAAAATCCGGGCCAAGTGGAACTTAACCCGGCTATAGGTGTGTGCATATTCGAAGTATACAAAATCCAGGCCAAGTGGAACTTAACCTGGCTCTAGGTGTGTGCATATTCGAAGTGTACAAAATCCAGGCCAAGTGGAACTTAACCCGGCTCTAGGTGTGTGCATATTCGAAGTGTGCAAAATCCGGGCCAAGTGGAACTTAACCCGGCTCTAGGTGTGTGCATATTCGAAGTGTACAAAATCCGGGCCAAGTGGAACTTAACCCGGCTCTAGGTGTGTGCATATTCGAAGTTATCAAGGAGCTACGTTAGTTTTCTAAGGAGCATCCGGCCGAGTAACAAGTTACTCCCCCGGAGGCTCAGGGACTAATGGTTATATCACTAATATCTACAACATGCTAAGGAAAATGTGAAGTAACGTACCTCCATCATCCGACCCGCAAGGTTAATTGCCTTAGTGGTTGTGTTCATTTGAGCAGCAAATTCGGCGGGACCGAACTTCTCCGGGAGATCGTCGTTGTGGACGAACTCCGCCTTGTTCCAGTTGTTCACGAACTCGATCAAGGTCGGAGGGTATCGTTCGCCGCTGAGCATGTGGGGTTCCACTAGGCCCTTGGCATGTGCTTCCCTCCTCTCAACCTGGGCAAGAGCAGGGTGGTGTGCAAAACGAGTTGCGCGTCAGCTGGCTCGGCAGGGGCGTCCTTTGGTGGTGGAGTTTTCTTCGAAAGCATGGACACGAGTGTGCGCTGTCCAGCCTCGATGGATGTTGCCCTGGTGGCGTCAGAGGCCTTCTTGCCCTTAGGTTGCTGCTGAGAAGTGGAAGTCGTTGTAGCAGATTTACCCTTGGGAGCTGCCTTGGTGCTTTCTCGCCGAGACTGGGAAGACTCGGACGAGGCGGAGGAGCTTGGTGCTGCTGCTGTTGCTTTGCTGATGTTGCTTTTGCTGCTGGTGCTAGAGTTGGTACTGGTGCTGGTGCTGGTTTCTTCTTCGGTGGAGGTGCTGAGGTAACCTCGGTGGTAGCTGGTTGCGGCGGATCCGAAGTAGTGGTGGCCGCTGCCTCGGCAGAGCCAGTCTCCCCCTCTCCAGGGTTGCCCTCCTCTTGACGAGGTGGGCTGGAACCCGGAGCAGCCGCTAAACCCTCCGGGATTGGGGTCAGCGGGCACGAATCGTCGCCACGAGGGTGAGAAGGGATGTGTCGGAGCGGGGAGGCAATGCCAGATCCACTCTGTGGGACCACCGCGGCCCTGCCGAATCGAACATTGTCGGATGAGAAACTATAACAATAGAAGAAAAAATAAATGGCAAAGGGAGAAGAGGCTTACTCATCCGAGGTCAGGGGCTCCTTGGGCTTCCGAGCCCTTCGTGTTGGGGCCTTGGTTGCAGGCTTGGTGGCAGTTTTATCCCCGGACTTCTTTCGCCTTTTGGCTGGCTTAGAAGGTCCGGAGGAAGAAGTTGATGTGGCTCCCCTTTTCTTCTTCGGCGCAACCGGAACAGGATCACCCACGGCAAGGGGAGGGTCCTCATGGATCTGCCCACCGGGGTTAGCTGATGCCGGAAAAGCATAAGAAAGGGGGACATCGTCAAATGCTTCCATCACCTCAACATCCGAGTCATCTTCATCGTCGGGCCAATCTCTAATGGAAGAGAGTTTACCGGTGGGTCGCTTGGTCGCGTCGGCCATTGGAAGGAACATCTCCTGATCCGGTTCCTCCTCGTCAGAGGTATCCCGGTCAGGCGCCCATTTGAGGGAGGGCTCGGTGCCATCCTCGATAGTTTGTTGAAGGAATTGCTAAGGGAAAGAAAAGACAACAGAGTTAAATATACAATAGCGACCGACATATGATTTAATTCGGAGAAAGTTTGCGGCATGAAGCTTACCACGGGAGGAAGCCTATCTCGGCAATAATGTTCCATTCCCCACGTCCACTCAGAGGAGAAGTCCTTGTGGGTGGTGAAGAGGTCCTTGACCCGGCGGTAGATCTCTATGTTGCTCAACTCGAAAGACGAGGTCCGGTTGGGGTCGCGTCCCCAGCTCATGTGACAGACTTTATGTGTGCGTTTCTGAAGGGGGGAGATCCGGTTGCGGACAAACGTGATCATGGCATCCTCATTGCGCAATCCGAGATCCTTCAACTCCTGGAACCTCTTGTTGACCTAGTTCGCCAGGACGGTGGGCTTCTTGGAGACCACGTTCCACAATTCCGGATTGGGAGGACCCGGAGCGTAAGGGCGCAGCCGGATCAGATCCTCAGTAGTGTCGTTCCGGACATAGAAGAAAGTCCGGGCCCATCCCTTGCAAGAGTCCAGCCCAGTGACTCGGGGGAAGACGGACAGCCTCTGAGGAGAAATTAACGCAACACCAAACTGCGTGAGCTGCTTGTCCTCCGGGTCAAGCTGGATGTTCGGAATCACGTTTCGGCGAAGGCCAAAGAACCGGATCCGGAGCTCCTTCGTGGGCCACAGTCCGGCATAACCTTCGATGGAGGAGGAAAAGGCGGAGAGAGAAGTGATGGCATTAGCCAGAAGATGGTGCGGCTGGAGCTCGTATGTGTTTAGCCAGTCGTGGAAAAAGTCACTGACTGGGAGACCAAATCCGCGTTGGAAATGAGAAAGGAACACCACATATTCACCCGGATTGGGTGAGGGGGAAAGCTCGGCGGAAGCGAGGCGTGCAGTGACGCCCTCCAGGATGCGCCTGGTGTGATAGAGCCAATCCAGGTCGTCCTGGCAGACCCCAGATCCAGCCCACGCGCCGCGGTCGGCGGTCGCTGCGTCTTCTTCCATCTCCTGCTCGGCGACGGTGAGCTCTTCTTCTGTCATCTCGAGGTAACTGCCCTCACTGGCACTAGCGGCGGTGGGTGGCAGTGTCCTAGAATGGCAGCAACCCGTGGCGGAAGAGATGCGCGGAGGCGGCAGCGACGTGTAAAGCGTAGAGGCAGCGCGGCGCGATGCTCAAAAGTGCGGCGGCAGCAGGAGAGGAAAAGGCAAAGGCAGAGGGGCGCAGGAGCGGGGAAATGACCCAAGGGGCGTGCCCCTCCCCTATTTAACCACTCCCGTAAGGGGTAGTGGGATCGCATTTCACGGGCGGGCCACATCGTGTGGCCGTTATAACCCGGATTGACCAATCAGCGATGAGCCACACGAAGGACCACAGGGCGTAGCGGATCCCATGACACGACGCAGTGATACAGTTAACGAGGAGGCAGGCGTGACGTAACATGCGCACAGTAACTCCTGACAATAACTGCGGCGGTTACTGTTGTTGGCCCTTAAAATGAGGCAAAGTAATGATTAGCCTCCACGTGGGGAAGCGTACGAGAGAAGGAAGAATGACCCGGATAAGAATGTGGTAACCCGGCCAGCAAGTGAAAACTTGGAATGTGCCAAGGGAAAGTAAACCCATGAGATCCCAGATAAGAGGTAACTCGGAAAAGGAACACAAAGCTCGATGAAATTGAACCTGCTGTGGCCTTAGCGGCTAAGGCAACTAAGACCGCACTAGCTTCGGGGACTAATGTTAGGGGGATACCCTCAGGTAGGGTCACGCCGGGGTATAATGGCCGAGTTAGCCGAGGTACGGCAAGGTCAAAGCGAATGCTGGCCGAGTCACCTCAAGGCAGGCCGAATCTCGGGGTAACTCGGACCAGGGGATGTCCACCTAACTGGGTCTCAACCGACTTAAGCCATAAGTCGGATGGATGAATCTAACTTGTATGCAGGAAAAGGGGTGGCCGGATCGACTATGTACGATCCGGATCATATCAAGCTTGTAGGAGAAGGAAGGTATCTCGCTGGTCAAAGGAGACCACTGTACACGGAGCGTGAGCGAAGCGGACAGAGGCAGGACCACCAAGGCATGGCCTACAAAGGTGAAGATGCCAATGTCGGCTGACGCGGGCGCCGCAGAGGCTCATGTAGCCTCTACATGAATGATGCGGGGGAAAAGTGACCCAGTCGGCTTACTACTTTGGGAAGAGGCATATTCCCTGGAATATGCCTCCACGTATGCCCTAATTAGAGACCTAGCCACCCCTATATAAGGAGGGCTAGGGCCTCTGTAGAAAGGGTTGAGTTTTACTAGATTGGTCTTTGGAGGTTATGTTCTTCTAGCAAGTGACTAAGAGCTAGCTAGTGGTGAGAGTAAGAGAGTTCCTTCTTCCTCCTCTCTCCAATACATCTCAAGGAGCACTTGTAATCTGTGAGAGTGAATCAAATAAAAAGCTTCTGTGTGTGGAATCACCACACTATCCCTACCTGGATTCCCCTAGTGCATTTAGTCCCCACCTTTAGCGTATCCATGGCATCTACCGTGACACCACCACGACAAAACACAACATGTATGAATACAAATAGATGATCTTGATCATGAATGGAGCTCACAAGATCTAGACATGAAAGCACAAAGGAGGAGAACCAGCCATCTAGCTACTACATGGATCCGTAGTCCAAGGATGAACTACTCACGCATCACACCGGAGGCTTGCATGGTAATGAAGAAGGCCTCCAGGGTGAATTCCCCTCTCTGGCAGGGTGCCGGGAAGAGCTTCAGATCCCTCCCGATCTAGGGATGGAGATGACGGCGGCTACAGACTCTTTCGTGGATTTTTGATCGGGTACTTAGGGTTTACGTCCCGAGGGCATCTTATAGTCGGAAGGGGAGGCCGAGGGGGTGCCAGGGGCCACCACACCACCCCCTGGCGCAGGCCCAGCCTGGCCGCGCGGCCAGGTGGTGTGGCCGGCCTCTGGCCCTTCTCCGTCTCGTATTCTGGCACTTGATCCCTTCCGCAAAAAATAGGCACTTTGGCTTTTGTCCCGTCCAATTCCGAGAATATTCATTTTCTGACTTTCCTGGAACCAAAAACAGCGAGAAACAGTACTGCACTGTGGCTCTTGTTAATAGGTTAGTCCAAGAAATCATATGAAAAGTACTCCAAAGTTGGAACAAAACACAAGAAAGTGGATAAAACCAAGCACAAAACATCAAAAATTATAGATACATTTGCAATGTATCAACATCCCCAAGTTAACTCCTGCTCGTCCTCAAGTAGGTAAGTGATAAAAAGAAAGAATAATTTTTGAGGTGACATGCACCATCAAAGACTTGATCAAAGTATTTGCAAAACATTCAAAGCTGGGATCATAGTACTTCAATCATAACATGAAAGACAAATTTCTAGCAATAAGCAAAGAAACTATGATGCAACATGAAAAGGCACAAACAAAAGATTCATGAATAACAATGCTTTGCAACACGTTTGTTTGTTTCACATAAAGAAAACATAGCATAATAGTATTCAGCTTGTCCCTCAATAGAGTAGCAAATATAAATGCATACGACACCTTCAAAGTTCATAAGAGTGACTAGATACAATAGTTTAAAACAAGCAATATCAAGTTATGCATCAATCAACTAGTCTTGGGACAATGCACATAGAACTAAGAATGGACACTATGTTCTCAAAGTAGGTGCATAAACATAGAAGGTGGAGACTCAATATAAGAAAGGCCTTTTGTATAAAAGGAAGTAGGGATTCAAGTCTCATAAAGAGCTTCCAAAAATTATGGTACTTATAGCTTTCAGCTCTCATTGCCCCTATCATAAGCATCTTGAAGTGATTAATGTTAAAGTGAACAAACTATGGTGTACATGCTTGACGAAGTATAAGTCAAAAATCTCATGTCCCTTGTATACGAGGGCCGCTCCTCATGCTACTCAAGTTTAGTCACCGGTAAGTTCTTGTCATCGTAAGTACATGTGTATCATTGAGAACTGCCAACAGGGTACCCCTTGCCTGATGATACGGAAGAATCCCCATATCAAAATGACAAGGCAAGCAGACAACGAGCATCTCAGCATTCTTCTTATTTACCATGGGAATATGGTGCTTTTTTATCTCTTTCCTCTTTTCATAGTATCTCTTTTTTTCCTTTTCTCTTTTTTCTCAATATAGGACTCTTTTTTTAATAAGAAGAATGCTTCATAGACAGCTCATTATGGTTACGCTGCAGGTTTCCACCATGTCAGCATGGATTAGACCAACGGCCTAGGTGTTTATCTAACACATATACATAACTCCATGGACTTACAAGCTCCCCTTTCATTTCACACCGACGACATCCATATACAAAAGAGCATGATATCAACTAGGTACAAGTACCAAGTGCAATGTTGAAAGCGTTCCCCATGAAAGCATGGTTCTGCTAATTCCCCACAACTAAGTGCAAGCATATATAACATAGACGACACAATGGTTCAAGTTTATTAAGGGCAAGTAAAGTAAAGTGTGCCATCAAGTTCGTGAGAGCTTTAATCACTAGTTTTCTCATAACAAGTTTAATTTGGAAGGTAAACAAAAGCACGAATATACTTGGAATAGCATAAGCTAGTAGGTAGGTATGGTGGACTCTTTGGAATAACTTGGTTTAGGGAGTTGGATGCATGAGTGGAAATCATACTTGGTTGTGGAGGCTAGCAAAAGACTGGGAGCGACAAACTAAGAGAGCAATAATGGCCATAATCATGCAGAGCGACAAAACATCATTGATCAAAGCATAAAGTGATACTACAAGTTGAAAACTAAAGGATCATAAAGGTATGGTGACTTGAGATAGTCATAACATGGTGTGAGCATGCGCCAAGTCAACCCAAATAAAGCATCAAAGGACAATACCACTATACTATGCTTTAATATGATAAAACAACGCATGATTCATCCAAGGCACATTAAGCAATCTCAATTGTTTATAACAAGTCATGCTACAGAAAATAATACTAAGCATAAATCCAAAACAATATCAAGCATGGCATGACAAAGCATAGGCCATAGTCAAAAACGAGCTCTTTTTACCACATAAGTATGAACTTTCCTACTCTTTTCCAAACCAAACCAAACTATTTGCAAACCAATGTATGGAAGAGGGTGTCCAACCAATTTATTCCAAAAACTAAGAAAACCAAGCAAACTAAAAACCAAAACGAAAACAAAAAAGAAGACGCTCCAAGAACAACACAACTGTGCATGAAACAATAGAAATGAAGCGTTTGGAAGAAACCTGGGATTTTTATTGATGAAGAAGGGATGCCTTGGGCATCCCCAAGCTTTGACGCTTGTACTTCTTGGATATTTCTTGGGGTGACACGCGTGGCATCCCCAAGCTTGAGCTTTAGTCCATCCTTCATCTCATTACTCATTCCTTCCATACACCTAAAAATTTTCCTTCATACAAAACTTCACACAATCTTTATTAGCAACATTAGTGCACTCAAGATAAATAAGTCTTAAGGTTCAGTTATAACACCAAATAAACTTCCATTAGAACACTAGATACTGTAGCACTTCCTTCAAAAATCTCAATTCCCCAAAAGAACTCAAAAAGGAACCCACAAGAAGCAAATGCAGAAAATGGCGGAAATCTGTCAAAACAGACCAGCAGGTAAAGACGAATATTT
This sequence comes from Avena insularis, assembly GCA_023614405.1. Classification (NCBI taxonomy): domain Eukaryota; kingdom Viridiplantae; phylum Streptophyta; class Magnoliopsida; order Poales; family Poaceae; genus Avena; species Avena insularis. The sequence continues at coordinate 524,381,732 of CM042694.1, forward strand.
TCGAAGACCTTATGTTGCTCAAATAAAAAAGTGTTGAACTAACGAAAGTTACATAACAACCTGGGGCAGAATCACAAAAAATTATATCTCAATCGGACATACATACCTCTCTCACAAAGTTTTACGGTGAAGCACAAAAATCTGTTTCGGGACAGCAACTTTCCCAATCATTACTTCACTCTCATTAGAGGTTATTCTTGGCACAAAAAGCAAATAAAAAGAATAAGGAGAGGTTATTACTGAAGTAATAACTTCCAATACTCATCTAAAACTTTTGGGTTATCTCCCAATAAGTACTTTTCTTTAACGCCTTTAAGTTAGGCATAAGAAGCAAAGAAAGAATCAAGTGTTCTCAAATGAAGAAGCATTAAAACCAAATTTTGTTTTCATAGGAGAAGCAAAAGAAATATTTTCTATCTTTTTAGGGAAGTGTTCTATACCTTTCTTGAGTGGGATTTGATATTTAATGGTGCCTTCTTTCATATCAATAATGGCACCAACAGTTATAAGAAAAGGTCTTCCCAAAGTAATAGGACAAGAAGCATTGTATTCAACATCCAAAACATAGAAATCAACGGGGACATAGGAATTGTTAACCATAATAAGAACATCATTAAGACTCCCCATGAGTTTCTTTTTAGCATTATCATCAAGTGGGACATTCAAATAACAATCTTCAAGAGGAGGCAAATCAAGCATATCATAAATCTTTCTAGGCATAATAGAAACACTACTATCAAGATCACACAAAGCTTTGAAATCAAAGTCATTCACTTTCATATTAATGATGGGATCCCAACCATCTTCTTGATTTATAGGAATAAAAGCTTTATGTTTCATCTTTTCTTCTTTAATCTTTATGAGAGCATCAGTAATGTGTTTTGTAAAGGCCATGTTCATAGCATTAGCATTAGGACTTTTAGCAAGCTTTTGTAGGAACTTAATAACTTCAGAGATGTTGCAACCATCAAGATCAAAATCAACTTTATCATCTAAAGTAGTAGAACTATTACTAGCCTCAACACTAGTGGTGGTGATAGTAGAAACACTAATGTTTCTAGCAATTTCATCTTCTCTTTCCCACTTACCATGTAATTCAGCTAATAGTCTAACATTTTCATCAATTCTTACTTGTATAGCATTAGTAGATATAAAGGGATTATCATTAGTTTCAGGTTTAGCAGCCATTTTATTCAAAGAAGATTGAGTTTCAGCCAAAGATGCTATATTTCTTTCAGCATTAGAGAGTTTTTCCTCAATAGTTTTATTGAAAGCAGTTTGTTTACTAATAAACTCTTTAAGCATAACTTCAAGTTCAGAGGGAGCACTCTTATTATTGTTGTAAGAATTTCCATAAGCATTACCATTGTTGGGAGGATATGGCTTATAATTGTTGTTACCAAAATTGTTCCTATAAGCATTATTACCATAAGCATTGTTGCCAAAGTTGTTATTTCTTATGAAGTTCACATCAACTTGCTCTTCTTGAGCAACCAAAGAAGCTAAAGGAACATTATTTGGATCAATATGGGCTTTCACATTAACAAGCATAGACATAATAATATCAATCTTATCACTCAAGGAGGAGGTTTCCTCAACAGAATTTACCTTCCTACCTTGTGGACTTCTCTCAGTATGCCATTCAGAATAATTAACCATCATATTGTCCAGAAGTTTAGTTGCAGCACCCAAAGTAATGGTCATAAAGGTACCTCTAGCAGCAGAATCCAATAGGTTCCTTGAAGAATAGTTGAATCCTGCATAAAAAGTTTGGATGATCATCCAAGCAACCAGTCCATGAGTGGGACAATTCTTTACCAAAGATTTCATTCTTTCCCAAGCTTGAGCAACATGCTCATTATCAAGTTGTTCAAACTTCATTATTTCACTTCTCATGGATATAATCTTAGCAGGAGGATAATATTTTCCAATAAAAGCATCTTTGCACTTAGTCCAAGAATCAATACTATTCTTTGTTAAGGAATTCAACCACTCTTTAGCTTTTCCTCTCAAAGAGAAAGGAAACAATTTCAGTTTAATAATATCATCATCTACATCCCTATGCTTTTGCATCTCACAAAGTTCAAAAAAGTTATTTAGATGGGAAGCACATCTTCATTACTAATACCAGAAAATTGTTCTCTCATAACAAGATTGAGCAAAGCAGGTTTTATCTCAAAGAAAGTATTTTCAGCCACAGGTGGAGCAATAGGTGTGCTCATAAAATCATTGTTGTTGGTGCTAGTGAAGTCACACAACTTGGTTTTTCAAGAGTAGTCATTTTTTTGGGTTTTCAAATAAGAAAGCAAACTAGTAAAACTATTTTTTTGTGTGTTTTTGAAGAACAAAATAAGCAAACAAAGCAAAACGAAACTAAGCAAAACAAAAACAACAAAGTAAAGAGATTGGTTATGAGGGACTCCCCTTGTGAAGATGTCCTTGACTCCCCGGCAACGGCGCCAGAAAAATCTTTAATGGCGTGTAGTTGACGTGGGAGTTTCTTCTTCTTCGTTCCCCGACAACGGCGCCAGAAAAATGCTTGATGGCTCAATGCACGGCGCCCAGAAAAGTGCTGGTGCGTGGTTGATGTAGAGCTCATTGGGAACCCCAAGAGGAAGGTATGATGAGCACAGCAGCAAGTTTCCCTCAGTTATGAAACCAAAGTTTAATCGAACCACTAGGAGCAAGGAAACACCCCAAAGGTGTTACTAGTTGAGCTTTGGCAGGGCGCACTACCGGTGCTAGTAGCAACGTGGAGAACAACCATAGAACTTTGTCCCCAACTTGCGATGAGGTTGTCAATCTCACCGTGTTTTCCGAAAACAAAGGATTAAACGTATCGAATGGAAAGAAGTAAAAGTTTGCAGAAAGTAAACACAAAGAAGAAACTGTTTATAGATTGTATGTAAAGAGAAAGGACCGGGATCCATAGTTCACTAGAGGTGGCGCTCTTTAGATAGATAACATGCTGGGTAAACAAATTACAGCTAGGCAATTAACAAACACCGAGAAAGCAATACATGCATATACTAATCATCTTGACTCCTTTGAGACTTTATTGGGCATTACAACATAATACATAGACCGCCATCCAACTGCATCTATGACTAATAATCCACCTTCAGGTTATCATCCGAACCCCCTCCAGTATTAAGTTGCAAGCAACAGATTATTGCTTTATGAACTGCGTGTAAAGTAAACAATAGGATTGTTCTATGAACAAAGGATTGTTGTTTTCTCCCTAGTAGCAACAACACATCTAGTACCTTAGAGATTTCTGTCACTTCCCCAGATTACCAGAGGCATGAACCTACTATCGATCATAAATACTAACTCTTAGAGTTGGTAGCATCTACTTGGCCAAGATAGCTACTAACAATAGAAAGCATGCAAGATCACAAATAGAAAGACATGATAGAATCAATAATCAATCTGAAATAGCATCTCAATATCCATCGGATCCCCGCAAACAGAACATGTATGAATACAAATAGATGATCTTGATCATGAACAGAGGTCACAAGATCTAGACATGAAAGCACAAAGGAGGAGAACCAGCCATCTAGCTACTACATGGATCTGTAGTCCAAGGATGAACTACTCACGCATCACACCGGAGGCTTGCATGGTGATGAAGAAGGCCTCCAGGGTCAATTCCCCTCTCTGGCAGGGTGCCGGGAAGAGCTTCAGATCCCTCCCGATCTAGGGATGGAGATGACGGTGGCTACAGACTCTTTCATGGATTTTTGATCGGGTACTTAGGGTTTACGTCCCGAGGGAATCTTATAGTCAGAAGGGGAGGCTGAGGGGGTGCCAGGGGCCACCACACCACACCCTGGCGTGGGCCCAGCCTGGCCGCGCGGCCAGGTGGTGTGGCTGGCCTCTGGCCCTTCTCCGTCCCGTATTCTGGCACTTGATCCCTTCCGGAAAAATAGGCACTTTGGCTTTTGTCCCGTCCAATTCTGAGAATATTCATTTTCTGACTTTCCTGGAACCAAAAACAGCAGAAAAAAGGCAGCTGGCACTGTGGCTCTTGTTAATAGGTTAGTCCAAGAAATCATATGAAAACTACTCCAAAGTTGGAACAAAACACAAGAAAGTGGATAAAACCAAGCATGGAACATCAAAAATTATAGATACATTTGCAATGTATCAGGGGGTGCCTGGGGCGGCCAGACCACCCCCTGGCGCGGGCCAGGCCTGGCCGCGTGGCTAGGTGGTGTGGCCGGGCCCTAGCCCGTCTCCGTCTCGTATTCTGGCTCTAGGTATTCCTCGGTAAAATAATGACTTTGGCTTTTGTCCCATCCAATTCCGAGAATATTCATTTTCTGACTTTCCTGGAACCAAAAACACCAGAAAACAGGCAGCTGGCACTTTGGCTCTTGTTAATAGGTTAGTCCAAGAAATCATATGAAAAGTACTCCAAAGTGTGGATAAAACATAAGAAAGTAGATAAAACCAAACATGGAACATCAAAAATTATAGATACATTTGCAATGTATCAAGTATCAGTAGAGCATATATCTGAAACCTTGCCCTATCAATTCAAGTGCAACAAGAGTCTAGCCCTACCCACCATAGACCAAGTCTGAGTAGTCTGTGAATACCCCGACGTATTCCCAGATGAATTGCCCGGTATGCCCCCGGATAGGGATATTGAGTTCATCATTGAACTAATTCCTGGAACCAGACCCATAGCTCAGAGACCCTATAGCATGAACCCCTCAGAGTTAGTGGAACTAAAGAAGAAGTTGGATGCTATGCTAAAGAAAGGCTTGATTCAACAAAGCGCATCGCCATGGAGATTGCCTATGTTGTTCATCGACAAGAAAGATGGAGGCAACCGTTTGTGCATAGATTACAGGAACTTGAATGACGTGACCATCTTGAACAAGTACCCATTGCCAAAAATAGATGATCTATTTGATCAGTTGACTGGTGCCAGTGTGTTCTTTAAGATTGTTCTTAGGACTGGTTATCACCAACTTAAGATTCGTGCAACAGATATTGCAAAGACCGCCTTTACCACCAGATATGGATTATATGAGTATACGGTCATGTCTTTTGGATTAAACAATGCTCCCGCTTATTTCATGAATCTCATGAATAAGATCTTTATGAATTTTTTGGATAAGTTTATCGTTGTGTTTATCGACGATATTCTTATCTACTCCAAGTCAGAAGAAGACCATGAGCAACATCTGAGAATCATTCTTGAAACTCTTAGAGAGCATCAGTTGTATGCCAAGTTCAGCAAATGTGAGTTTTGGCTGAAAGAAGTAGTATTCCTCGGACATATTGTGTCGGCCGGAGGAGTCGCTGTTGATTCTGCCAAGATCAAAGATGTTGAAGAATGGGAAGCCCCAACCACTCAAACCCAAGTCCGTGCATTTCTTTGATTAGCGGGATACTACCACAAGTTCGTAGAAGGATTTTTGAGCATCGCAAGACCCATGACCTAATTGTTGAAGAAGGACAAGAAATTTGAATGGACCAACAAATTTGAAGCAAGTTTCCAAGAGCTCAAGAAGAGATTGATTTCAGCCCCAATATTGATCATGCCAGATATCAAGAAGTCGTTTGATGTGTATTGTGATGCATCCAAGATTGGTCTAGGATGTGTATTGATGCAAGAAGGCAAAGTCATCGCATATCTGTCTCAACAACTGAAGCAGCATGAGCAAAACTACCCTACCCATGACCTTGAGTTAGCAGCCGTAGTTTTAGCCTTGAAGACATGGCGTCATTATCTTATGGGTAATCGCTGTGAGATTTACTCAGATCACAAGAGCTTGAAGTATATTTTCACTCAGAAGGAGTTGAATATGGGTCAAAGGAGATGGATAGAGTTAATCAAGGATTATGACCTTGACATTCACTATCACCCCAGCAAAGCCAATGTGGTAGCGGATGCTCTTAGCAGATTGCCGTGTAGGCTAAACACTATGATCAAGGAGAAGCAACCAAGTTTGCATGAGAAGTTGGAGCAGTTTAGAACTAATCTAGTTAGCAAAGGATTTTTAGCTAGAATTGAACTTCAACCCACTTTGATTAGCCAAATCAAGGAAGCCTAGAAGGGAAAAGCAAGTATCGACGGAATCAAGTGTCGTATTGGTACAGGAAAGGTACCTGGATTCACCGAAGACGAAGAAGGAGTTCTATGGTACAAAGGACGTATCTATGTACCCGCAGATTCAGAGCTGAAGTAAGTTATCATGCAAGAAGCTCATTGTGAGATCTAGGCACATGGCTTAATAGGATTGATAGGATACCCATATAAACAAGTTGCAACTTCTTTTCGGGAAGCTCATTCGAAAAGAACTTTAAGGTTAAGCGTGCTTGGCCTAGAGCAATTCTAGGATGGGTGACCGACCGGGAAGTGGGTAACCCGGTGCGCACAAGTGAGGACAAAGTGCGCAGAAAAGACTAGTGTTGGTCTGTGGGGCCAGTATAGATATCCTATTAAGCTGACAAGAGTGACACCCCCGGGCCCAGGAGTGGACGGGGTGTTACAAAGTGGTATCAGAGTTGACCCTTGCGATTACACGGGTGTGTGCGGGTCAGTGGCGGGACATGTGGAGCATGGCGCGTGTGGCCCGGAGTGGACACGGCATGGCACATGTGCCGGCACTGGACGCACAGACGCGTGCCAAGAGGGAACATTCCTGGGGTGTGCTTGATCGATGAGGGCATCGATCTTCTAAAGGGTGGGTGTATGTGAGATCTAGGCACATGGCTTAATAGGATTGATAGGATACCCATATAAACAAGTTGCAACTTCTTTTCCGGAAGCTCATTCGAAAAGAACTTTAAGGTTAAGCGTGCTTGGCCTAGAGCAATTCTAGGATGGGTGACCGACCGGGAAGTGGGTAACCCGGTGCGCACAAGTGAGGACAAAGTGCGCAGAAAAGACTAGTGTTGGTCTGTGGGGCTAGTCTAGATATCCTATTAAGCTGCCAGGAGTGACACCCCCCGGGCCCAGGAGTTGACGGGGTGTTACACTCATGATACCCTTTATTTTATCCACCCCGGAGGAACGAAGATGTATTAGGATTTGAAGGAGCAATTTTGGTGGCACAAGATGAAGAGAGAAATCGGAAGCTACATCGCCAAGTGTGATATCTGTCAAAGAGTCAAAGCGGAACATCAGAGACACGCGGGACTGTTGCAACCATTGCAGATTCCGGAATGGAAATGGGATTCCGTCAGAATGGACTTTATCACTGGTTTGCCTACTTCTAGTAGAGGAAATGACTCTATCTAGGTCATCATTGATAGACTGTCCAAGGTAGCCCATTTTATACCCGTCAAGACAACCTACCAAAGTTCGAAGCTAGCAGAGTTGTACATTGCTAGAATTGTTAGTTTGCATGGAACCCCCAAGACCATAGTATCGGATCGAGGAACCCAATTTACCTCGAGATTTTGGCAGAAAGTCCAAGAAGGATTAGGAACCAAGTTGAATTTCAGCACAACTTATCACCCGCAAACTGATGGACAGACTGAGAGAGTCAACCAAATCTTAGAAGATATTGAGAGCTTGTGTGTTAGAATATGGATCAAAATGGGAAGATTGCCTGCCTTTCGCAGAATTCTCATACAACAACAGTTATCAAGCCAGTTTGCAAATGGCCTCATTTCAGTTCTTATATGGAAGAAAGTGTCGTACCCCTTTGAATTGGTCGCAAGTAGGAGAGAGTCAGATTTTCAGACCCAACATCCTACAAGAATCCGAAGAGAAGGTTCACAAAGTCCGTGAGCACCTCAAGACCGCTCAATCTAGACAGAAGAGTTATGCTGACAAGAGAAGGAGAGACCTCACTTTCAATGTCGGAGATTTTGTGTATCTCAAAGTTTCGCCATTGAAGGGAACGCAATGTTTTAGTCTGAAAGGAAAGTTAGCCCCAGATATATCGGACCCTTCAAGATTCTGAATTGGCAAGGAGAAGTATCGTATCAACTGGAACTGTCAGAGGGGATGTCTGCCATCCACAATGTGTTCCATATCTCGTTACTTCGCAAATTCTTAGAAGTGCCAGAGAAGACCGAAGTTTTCAAGAACATCGATCACCGAGCCGTTGATATCAACAAGGATCTGACATATCGTGAAGTGCCCATCCGTATCTTGGAGGAAGCTTATAGAACCACCAGGACCCGGAGTATCAAATTTCTCAAGATCCAAGAGAGCAACCATACCGAAGAAGAAGCCACTTGGGAGCGAGAAGATTACATTAGGACTGAGTTCCCAGATCTCTTTAGTTCCTAGTTTTCTTTCTTAAATCTCGGGACGAGATTTTGTTTAAGGAGGGAAGGTTTGTAACATCTCAAAACTTTAATCCAAGATATCAAGATCCAAATCACCCAATTTAAGGTTAACAAAAACTTTTTCTCATTAAAATAATTAAGCATGCATATGTGTGTTGCATTAATATGGATTTGTTTGAAAGTGCCATGTTTGTTTGTTCCAATGGTTGTAAAATGATTCAAAGATGAATGCCACATCATCTAGATCATTCCCAAGCAAAATCCAAAGAAAAAGAAATCAAATACAATTAATAAAAGGAAATTGTCACTTTTGCCATTTTAATCAACTAGATCACTTTGGGTGTTCCTAGAACTCAAATTCCAACAGAAACAACTATGGATCTTTGCACCCCTTGATAGTGCAAGTAAAGATGTACCAAGGCCCACCTTGTGATCTTGCAAAAACATTCAAACTCTAATTTTAAATGACAATTGAAAATGTTATCAAGTGTATGTACCTAGATCACACTTTTTCAAAAACCATGCAAATGAATTCAATTTAAAAATCCCAAGCAACCAGAGATGCTCAAGCATAAGACTAACAACTCCACCAAAAATAATTACAAAATTCAAAACTTTGTTTCATGCGGCCATTGTGTCGAACAGGTGGCATGCAAACAAAATTTGCCTAACTAACACTATTTGTTGATCAATGCTTTGTCGAGTATTTGGGCTCAATCTTGTCCCCTTGTCTCCCCTACCTCTAACCAGCCCCTAACCCAGCTACCAATTGGCCTAGAGCAGCAGTGTCGTGCCACCCAGATGCCATGATCGACGGCCGACCATGCCCATGTCGCAGGAGCACGCCCCTCTCCCTCTCGCCGTGTCTAGGAGGTAGGCCAGACCACACCGCCGCCCCCTGTCCGCTATCCAAGCCCAGCCAGGCACTAGACCACCGAGGCACCACCGCGCCCACTGCCTCTGTGCCATGCAGAGCACACGCCAGTGCGCTGCGCCCGACAAGGAAGCACACGCCGCCTCTCGACCACAGCCCGTGCGCGCCGCTCCGCCTTGACCCCAGCACACTGCCAGACATACCCTTCTCCCGCCGTGCGACCAGTAGCCACCGCCCGCCGTGTCGAGCACCGCCTCTGCCACGCAGAGCGCCAAGCCTTCCCGACCAAACACCACCGCCCCTTGCATCGCATTTAAGCCGTAGCTGACCGCCAGGAGGCAAGCCACCGTCTGCCTACCCATCCCATGCCTATAGCGCCCTGCATCGTCGTCACCGACAAGCTCACCGTCGCCCTCTCGATCCCCTCGTCGAGCCTATATAAGGAGCCCTTCCCCAGCCTCATTTGCCACACTCCAACACTCCCCTCTCACCACTAAACCTTCCCCACCTCTTGCCGAAGCCGCTCGAGCAGCCATTCGCCAGAATTGAGCCGGATTTAGCCGCAGCAGAGGAGGAGAAGCCCCAGTAGATTTCGTCTAGCCTAGGAGCTGTCGTGACCTCGCTTGAGTCCGCCGTCGTCGTCTCGTTCATTCGCCCCCATCGCTGCACTAGCTGGAGCCCTGGTATTACTCCACTACACCCCCACCGAGCCGCTAGGGTTCCATCTCGCCGGCGACCCGTCCGTCGTCGACGACGAGCCACAACCGTAGATCCTAGTTCTAATCGTGCGGTCCACATTGCCCCGTACCGCTTCGCGTTAGAAGAGCCACTGACAGGCGGGACCCCCCTGACAGCTGTCCTCTGTGCCGCGGAGTGAAACTGGGCCGGCCCATTAGTATTCCCGCGCTGGCCCTATAATTCAAATTTAGATTTATCTATTTTAGACTTAATCTAGATTCTGTCCTTTAGTTCAAAAATTATTTTAGAGAGCTTTACTTAACCAAATTGAATGATTCCAATTTTGTTGGAAAGATAGTTAAAATCTCTATCCAAGACCGTTGGATTTAAATCAATTAGAGTTAGAGATCTCTCCTAGCAAAAATAACAAGACAGAGACTTTTCTGCATTCAAACATTTTTCAAAAATCAACCATAATAGCTTTTGAGTTGATTACAACTCTCAAAAATCACATTTGACCATACCTATCTAAATGTGTAATAATATTAAGGTTTGCATGCAGTGACTTTGGACTAGTACCCAAATAATGCTATATAGGCATTTCTAGTCACTTTTAATCATTAAAATATTAATCTTAGACTTTATAAATTGTGATCCAACATTTAAATCACATTCCCATGCATTAGAATATGTGGTGATGACATGTGTCCACATGATCCCATATTTTAATTGGAGAATATTAAATTTTAGTTATTTCTAATGAGTAGGATTTACTTTTCTCAAATAAAATAGATGAAATTAGTTCATTAAAATCTTGTGATGAATGTGATAATACTAGATCATCAAGTGTGTGCCTTAGTGTGGTAAATAGACTAGTTAAGTATTGTTTGGTGATTGTGTATTCCGTATGTATTTATAGACGATAGTATCGACCAAGTCTACGAGGAGGAGGAGTTTAACCCCGCAGAAGAAGAGGACAATTTCAACCACTGCACCAATCAAGGCAAGCTATTGTTAGCAAGCTATTGTTAGCAAGATAGAATTATACAAGATGACCTAAGAAAGATGCATTAGGCATGCTTGGTTATACATTTTGATTTATACCTACTCCAAGTTTTATTTACAAGCTTTACCTTCTTTTACTTTACCAAGGTTCCTTACTTGTTTATAGATAGCATAAAGAGTATAAAACTTGGCCTATCTAGTTAGCCTTAGATGTCATTCTATGGCATGAGATTGAGATTAGCATCCCATATTAGTGAACACTCTTAACTTAGTGATTAGAGCTAAACCAAAAACTTGATCACTCTAGATGGGAATACTTGGTGAAAATGACTTATGAAAACCTTGGAATGATGTGTCATTCTATTGAGATGTTTTGACATGTGTTGAGAAACACAAATGGTTTATGATGATGATGAAAATGTTGAGGCATGAGCCTTAGCCCTTTATAAAAACTAATGGTTGGGTTCGGATGCGATACCATTCCAATTTTATCGTACAACCACAATACCTGAATTGGGTAAGGCTTAGCCGGAAGTTTATATGCATTAGTATTAGTTCCCTCGCGGAAGAGGTCTGAGCTGAGGCTACCTCTCAATGTTGTCCACCTATGCAGTGCCCAGGATGGCAGATGGCCATGGCTGGGAGGCCAAGCTCATAGGAGAGGTGCTTATTCTAGAGTGTGTAAAGGAAAGGTTATGTTTGATTATCTACATACTAAGTATGATGATTCAGGGTTATCCCTGATAGATGTATTGAATTTTGTGGTGAAAGTGTACCACCTCTGCAGAGTGTCAAACTATTCGAATAGCCGCGTCCGTGGTTATGGACAGTTGGAGTGGCCATACTGTTCCGTTGTCAGATGTTTTCAAAATGACTTATGAAATCAATTGTGACATGACTTGACCACAACATGGTTGTGACTATGACAACTAAGTTCCCACTTAGGTGATTTAGAATTTTATTTTATATTTCTTTGTTTCTGAACTTAGCTTAGGTTTCAAACTTAACTTTACAAATAAACTTAGAGTTTAGCTTTCCTACTAGAACTACCTTGTTAGTGATAGTTTGCGAGTACTTAAAGAGTAGTCATGGCTTTGTCCCTGGCTATTCCCGTGGCCAGACTATGAGGAGGACTACTCTGAAGGAGGACAACAGGACGGCTACGACAACTAGGATCATCTCCCATCGTCAGCATCGCATGTGACACTGAAGATGGAGCCCACCGCTACGCTGTTTATTTCCGCTACTTGTTTGTACTAAGACTGGATCATGAGATCATTTAATTGTGTAAGACCTTATTATGGTTTGTAATGGATGATGTACTGTGATATCCAATCTGTTATGTCTCGCAAAAATGGTAATCCTAGGATTGCGATGTATGACATAACAGGCATCTGGAATTGAAAATCTGGGTGTTGAAATAAAGTAAAACAACTAAATATAGAAAGTAAATATCGCGTATGTAAAAGAGATTGGAACTGCAATAGGGAAAAGCGTTCTCAGGGAGTAGCGGATATACCACTAGCATTATAAATAGATAAGATAAAGATTATTATCATGAACATTCTCAACTATGTATGTGTGGGAAGAACTCCGTATTTGGACAAATAGGCAGCAACCGATGCTCACATCATCCTCATAACCACAACAGTCAGTAATCGACATCAATCGAATTACTACGCTATTAAGGTACGTAATCCCATAGGACGTATCCCACAACATGGATAGTGTTCCGTGAGTTTCCTCGATTTCCCAAGTTGATACGTAAGGAGTGCTAACAGCTTTATAGTCACTGTAAGTGCTAGCATGCCTCAGTCTACCAACAAGTAGTTCCCTCCATAAGGTCCCCATGAGAGGCAAATATTGAGAGGTCGATTTCTCTTGCACAAATTTAGCCTGGAAGCTTGAAAGGGCGTTATACATTGTGTGAAAAAAGGGGCGGTGGCATTTTGAGCCATCATCTTTCTAGTTGCTTCACAACAAACCACATTGTTGTTACTTGGAAATTCAAAAACAAACTTCAAATTTGGAAGCAAACATATTGGTTGATTTGCAAAGATGCACCGATCTACCAAATACGGACACGTCATCATAAACTATTTCCATGACCTTTGTCACCTTTTTTTGGATGGTCATCTTCTTGAAAGCCTTAAATTGTTCGAAAATTTTAGCAAATGCCTAGAAACTCGTTTAAATGCTGGGAAGCAACTCTCGCTGGCGTGTGGGCCTAGACGGTGACAGCACATCTAAGAGGCCCCACGTCGGAGTAGCATATGCTAGAATCTTTGACCTCAAAATTTGGTACGGCGCCCAAACATCGCACCATTCTATTAAAATATCTCACGCATCCATTCAAACATGCTTCACCTCTTTCTAGAATGCAAAATTCCTCTTCTATCCCTGCTCCAGAAACAAGAATTTGAGGGAGCACTACAATAACAAAGGGATATAGGTGGTAAATTTGCGTTCTCCCAAGTGCATCACCCCATCGACGTTTCCTAGCCCTTCTTCAATATTTACGTGCCCGTCCACTCCGGCCTACACTGACTTTTTAGACCCACTATGCAAGTGACCCACATGTCAGTGAGCCAGAATTATGGGAAGTAGAGATTCCCATCGCGTGTTGTTCAAAATTTGAACTTTTTTGCTAAACCGAGATAAAATCGTTAAAATCATCCAACCTGGCTTATACTATCATTCCACTATGTCAGAGTAAAAGCTAAAAAAACAAAGCCAAAAACACGTTCGTATGTTTATAAGCCAAAAATCAAAAGCCATAATTAGAGCCCAACCAAACAGCGCCTAAATCTCAAGGAACTCTTCGTGTTTCTCCCTTGTTTTAGTACTTGGGTACCTTCAATTTTATTTAACAAAAAATATGACCAAACAGGGTATCATCGACTTTTAGATCAATTTTTGAGATACTTTCATTAAATTGCGGTAATACCATTCTATTCCACGAATATATATAACCATAAAGTTTGAAAATATTATTGAGAATTCACGGAATCCAAAACCATAAAATCTAAACCCCTAAACCCTAACCAAGCATGTATCGTGCAACTATAGATCAAAAATGGAGATACTTTTGTTAAATTGGGTGACACCATTCTATTCCATGAATATAAGCATAAAGCTTGAAAATTATTGAAAATTCCCAAAAACCTAATCCCTAGCTAAACCCCTAAAACCCCAATAAACTCTAAACCCCTATACCCCAAAACCTGACCAAGCACGTAGCATGCACTTATAGATATAAATTTGAGATACTTTTGTTAAATTGGGTAACGCCATTCTATTTGACGAATAGAAGCATAAATCCTGAGCATTATCGAAAATTCCCTAAACCCTAAACCCTAAAACCCACAGCCCAAAAACCCTAACCAAGCAGGTGTGTCATGCACTGACAGATCAAAATGTGAGATACTTTCATTAAATCAGGTAACACCATTCTATTAGACGAATATAAGCATAAATCCTGAGCATTACCAAAAATTCTCTGAATCCTAAACCAAAACAACCCATAAAACTACACTATAAAACCCTAAACCCTCGACCCATAAACCCTAACCAAGCATGTACCGTGCACTTATATATAAAAATTTGAGATAATTTCATTAAATTGTGGTAATGCCATTCTATTCCACGAATATAAGCAAAAAGCTTGAACATTATTTAAAATTCCTGAAACCCTAAAATCTAAACACTAAACCCTAACTCCTTACCAAATACGTAGCATGCACTTATCAATCAAAAATTGATATATTTTCATTAAACTGGTAACTCCATTCTATTTGATGAATATAAGCATAAATCTTGAGCATTATCGAAAATACCCTAAACAACCCCTAATAAAACCTAAACCTAAAACCCCAAACCCTCAACCCATAAACCCTAACCAATCAGGTAGCATGCACTTATAGATCAAATTTTGAGATACTTTCAATGACTTAGGTAACGCCATATTCTATTCGATGAATATAAGCATAAAGCTTGAGTATTATTGAAAATTTGATAAACCCCCTAAACCCTATTCAGTCCATAAAACCGAAACCGTAAAACCCTAAAACCGTAAACCCTCGACCCATATAAACCCTAACCAAGCAGGTACCATGGACTTATAGATCAAAATCTGAGATTCGATCTTTCATTAAATTGCGGTAATGCCATTCTATTCCACAAATATAACAATAAAGTTTGAACATTATTGAAAATGCCCTAAAACCCTAAACCCTCAACCCTGCCTAAACAACATTAGAAAATGAGGTATCACATGCACTTGTAGATCAAAATTTCAGATAAACTTTCCTCAAATTGTGCTAACGCTATTCAATTCCATGAATATAAGCATATATAAAGCAGCTTGAACATTATGGAAAATTCCCAAAAAACCTAAACCCCAAAAACCATAAACCCTAAACCCTCATCCCCTCAACCCCTTACCAAGCAGGTATGATGCACTTATAGATCAAAATCCGAGATACTTTCATTAAATTGCGATAACACCAGTCAATTCCACGAATATATATAAACATATACATATAAAAGCTTGAACATTATTATTGAAAATTCATAAACCCTAAAACCTAGAAAACCCTAAACCCTAAATACCAACCTTAAACTCCTAAGCCCTAAACCCTAAAATCCTAAATCATATACCATAAACCCTAAACCCCTAAACCCTCAACCCAAAAAACACGAACCCTAAACCCCAGTCTATATATATATCTTGTGTGGAAACTAGGGCAATGGGATTTTGAGCCATACTTATTTCTAGTTTCTTCATGACAAAACCCATTGTCGTCGCTTGAAAAATTGAAAATAACTTCAAATTCAGAAGCTTCCTTTGTAAATAATATTTTAAATGCCAATAATACGGACCAATCTACCAAATACAAACATGTTGTTATAAACTATAGCAAAGATATGGCCATGACCTTGGTCACCTAGTTTGAAAGCCATGCAAATTCATACATGGTACACCATATATCGTATGACAAAATTAAAGCCATTATTATCGATTGGAGCTTTTAAAATAACTACAAATATGGAAGCTCTTTTTCTAAACAATGTTGAAATACCAATATGCACCAATCTACCAAACATGGTTACATTATCATAAAGTATGGTAACACATATGGCCTTGACATTGGTCATCTAGTTTTTGAAAGCCATGAATGTTCAAACATGGTATGCCATATTGTGAAACGAGTTTTTCAAGAGTTATCAAATTTTATATATTTTCATGGAAATTAACCAATGCACACAGTGAGACACCAACGGAGAAATGAATGGTTGTATTTCGTTTTATATTATGTTTTCTTTATTTTTTTTTAAAAAAAACTGGCCCAAATTTGATGTCATTACTATTCATATCAAAAAATTGAAATATTGCAAAACTCACGGTGGTTCTCCAATATTTGACTAATTCGGTACCTTTAAACTATTTTTAAAAAGTCAGGAGCAAGCTATATCACACACTTTGTAGTTCGTAAATAGACATACTTACTTTCAATCGTCAAAAACTTATTTAATTTCAGCATCTTCAGCTAGGAAGTTTGGAAACTCATGAAAGTAGGGCATTATCCATCAAAGCTGGAATCTCCTTTGTAAACAATTGCTTGAAATGCCAAGATGCACCGATCTACCAAATATGGACACGTTTGTAAGCTTGGTTGGTGAAGATACTTCAATGTACGGAGTAGTACAAAACATGAAAATGGTATAGAAACTATGGTTGTGACCTTGCTCCTCTTGTTTGAAAGCCTTGAATTAATGTTCATTAATTTTGGCAGATGTCTATAAACTCATTAAATGCTGGAAAGCATACATGCCTGTGGGTTTATCTGACGGGGACAGCATCCCAAGTGGGAGTAGCGTACCTTAGAAGCTTCAACTTCAAAATTTTGGTAGAGCGCTGAAACATCCCGCCCATCCATTCAAACATCCAGCCCCAAAAATTATTTTATTGCACAGATTTAGCCTAGAAGCTTGAAAGGGCGTTATACATTGTGTGAAAAAGGGGCCGGTGGCATTTTGAGCCATCATCTTTGTAGTTGCTTCACAACAAAACACATTATTGTTACTTGGAAATTCGAAAACAAACTTCAAATTTGGAAGTAGACATATTGGTTGATTTGCAAAGATGCATCGATCTACCAAATACGGACACATCATCATAAACTAATTCAATGACCTTGGTCACCTTTTTTTGGATGATAGTCATCTTCTTGAAAGCCTTAAATTGTTCGAAAATTTCAGCAAATGCCTAGAAACTCATTTAAATGCTAGGAAGCAACTCTCGCTGGCGTGTGGGCCTAGACGGTGATAGCGCGTCTCAGGGGCCCCACGCCGGAGTAGCGTATGCTAGAAGCTTCGACCTCAAAATTTGGTACGGCGCCAAAACATCGCACCCATCCATTAAAATATCCCGCGCATCCATTCAAACATGCTTCACCTATTTCTAGAATGCAAAATTTCTCTTCTATCCCTGCTCCAGAAACAAGAATCCGAGGGAGCACTGCAATAACAGAGGGATATAGGTGGTAAATTTGCGTTCTCCCAAGTGCATCACCCCATCGTGTTTCCTAGCCCTTCTTAAATATTTACCTACCTGCCCACTCCGACCTACACTGACTTTTTGAACCCACTATGCAAGTGACCCACATGTCAGTGAGCCAGAATTACGGGAAGTAGAGATTCCCATCGCTTGTTGTTCAAAATTCGAACATTTTTCGCTAAACTGAGATAAAAACATTAAAATTGTCCAACCTGGCTTATACTATCATTCCACTATGTCAGAGTAAAAGATAAAAAATCAAAGCCAAAAACAAGTTCGTAGCTTTATAAGCCAAAAATCAAAAGCCAGAATTAGAGCCCAACCAAACAGTGCCTAAATCTCAAGGAACTCTTCATGTTTATCCCTTGTTTTAGTACTTAGGTACCTTCAATTTTATTTAACAAAATATGACCAAGCAGGGTATCATCGACTTGAAGATCAATTTTTTAGATACTTTCATTAAATTGCGGTAATACCATTCTATTCCATGAATATATATAACCATAAAGTTTGAAAATATTATTGAGAATTCACGGAATCCTAAACCATAAAATCTAAACACCTAAACCCTGACCAAGCAGGTATCGTGCAACTATAGATCAAAAATTGAGATACTTTTGTTAAATTGGGTGACACCATTCTATTCCATGAATATAAGCATAAAGCTTGAACATTATTGAAAATTCCCAAAAACCTAAACCCCTAAAACCCAAATCCTAAACCCCTAAAACCCAAGAACCCTAAACCCTAAACCCTCACCAAGCACGTAGCATGCACTTATAGATCAAAATTTAAGATAATTTCGTTAAATTGGGTAACGCCATTCTATTTGACGAATATAAGCATAAATCCTGAGTAATATCAAAAATTCCCTAAACCCTAAACAACACCTAAAACTTAAACCATAAACCCTAAAGCCCTAAACCCTCAGCCATAAACCCTAACCAACCTGGTGTCATGCACACATTGATCAAAATTTGAGATACTTTCATTAAATCAGCTAACACCCATTCTGTTCTATGAGTATAAGCATAAATCTTGAGCATTATTGAAAATTCGCTAAACCCTAAACCCTAAAAAACCCATAAAACTAAACTGTAAAAACCTATAACCCTAAACCCTCGACCCATAAACCCTAACCAAAGCAGGTATCGTGCACTTATACATCAAAATTTGAGATAGTTTCAATAAATTGATGTAATGCCATTCTATTCCACGAATATAAGCATCAAGCAACTTGAACATTATTAAAAATTCCTAAAACCCAAAACCCTAAACCCCTAAAACCTGAAACCCAAAACCCTTACCAAGCACATAGCATGCACTTATAGCTCAAAATTTGATATACTTTCGTTTAATTTGGTAACGCCATTTTATTCGACGAATATAAGCATAAATCTTGAGCAATATCGAAAATTCCCTAAACCCTAAACCCTAAACAACCCCTAAAACCTAAACCCTCAAACCCCAGACCCTCAACCCATAAACACTAACCAAGCAGGTATCATGCACTTTATAGATCAAAATTTGAGATACTTTCAATAAATTAGGTAACGTCATTCTATTCGACGAATATAACAATAAAGCTTGAGCATTATTCTAGATTCGCTAAACTCTAAACCCTACACAACCATAAAACCTAAATTGTAAAACCCTAACACCCAAAACCCACAACCCATAAACCCTAATCAAGTAGGTATCATGCACTTATAGATCAACATTTGTGATACTTTCTTTAAAGCAGGTAACGGCATTCTATTCGACGAATATAAGCATAAATCTTTGAGCATTATTCAAAAATCACTAACCCCTAAACCCTAAACAACCCATCAAACCTAAACCATAAAAACCTAAATCATCGACCCATAAACCCTAAACCAAGCAGGTACCGTGCACTTATAGATCAAAATTTGAGATACTTTTGTTAAATTGCGGTAATACCATTCTATTACATGAATATAAGCATAAAGCTTGAACATTATTGAAAATCAAAAACCCTTAACCGTAAACCCTAATAACCTCCTAACCCTAGAACCCTAACTTCCTAACCCTAGAATCCTAAACCCTTACCAAGGAGGTATAATGCACCTATAGATCAAATTTTGAAATAATTTTATTAAATTGTGGTAACGCCATTCTATTCCATGAATATAACCATATATATAAAGCTTGAACATTATTATTGAAAATTCCCTAAACCCTAAAACCTTGAACAACCCTAAACCCTAAATCATGAACCCTAAACCACTAAATCCTAAAAGCCTAAACCCTGAAATCCTAAACCATAAACCATGAACCCTTAAACCCTCAACCCAAAATAAAACCCCAAACCCTAAACTTAACCCTGGGCTATATATACTTTGAGTGAAAACCGGGGCAGTGGGATTTTAAGCCATGTTTTGTAGTAGCTTCATGACTAAAGCCATTGTTGTGCCTTAGAAAACTGAAATAACTTCCAATTTGGAAGCTTCCTTTGTAAATAATATTTTAAATGCCAATACACACCAACTAGCAAATATGGATAGGTTATTATAAATTATAGAAAATATATGGCCATGACCTTGGTCATCTGGTTTGAAAAGCCATGCATATTCTTACATGGTACTCCATATATTGTGATACAAAAAAATTCTCAGAAGTTATAAAATTTCAAGATTATATTTTTCCATGGAAACTAGCTAGTGCACATAGTGAGACACGAAGAGATAAAATAATGGATGCATTTCTTTTATATTTTATTTCTTTGTATTTTTTTTAAAAATGGCCGAAATTAGGTGTCATTACCATTCATATCAAAAAGTTGAGTTTTGCGAAACTCTCGGTGGTTCTCCAATATTTGACTACTTGATATCTTTGAATTATTTTAAAAAGTCACGAGCAAGGTATATCACACACTTTCTAGTTCGAAATTAGACATACTTACATTAGATTGTCAAAAAGTCATTTTATTGCATAGATTTAGCTAGAAAGTTTGGAAATTCATGAAAGTTGGGCATTGTCCATCAAATCTAGAATCTTCTTTTGAAATGCCAAGATGCAGCTATCTACTAGATATGGACACGCTATTATAAACTATAACAGAGATATGGCCGTGCCCTTGGTCATCTTGTATGAAAGCCTTCAAAATATATTGTTTATCAATTTCGACAAATGTGTGGAAACTCATTTATATGTTGGTAAGCATATTGTCACTGGCGTGTGGGTCTAGACGGGGCCAACACGTGAGAGCGGCCGCGTCGGAGTAGGGTACGACGGAAGCTTCAACCTAAAAATTTCCGCATGGCGCCGAAACATCCCGCACACATCTTTTCAAATATCTCACACATCTATTCAAAAATCCCACCCCGCTTTTTGCAAATGCAAAATTCCTATTCTATACCTGCTCCGGAAACAAGGACCATGGGAGTACAGCAATAATAGAGGGGTATAGGTGGTAAATGTGCGTCATCCTACCTATATTCCCCCCCATCGCATCTTCCTCGCCCACACCCCTCCAACCTCGACCTTCCTCCAGCTGCCTTACTGCCGGCCCTCTCTTCCACACCGAAGCTTGTCCACTACAGGCGCTCTTCACCGGAACTATTTCACTGACTCCCTCGCTACACCGGATCTGCTTCGCCAACGCTGTCGTCTACCCTACCAGGGTTGCTTCACTAAATCATTCGTTGCTGACCCTGAAATGCCGAGTTGCCGCCCTCACCGCCCTCTTGTCCGTCCCACCCGTCCTCGCCGTGCAGCAATAATTTCTCTTGCCCGTTTGCTATATTTTTGGTACTCGTAAGCTACGAAATCATTAGGATGTTGCTCAATATCCTGGATGCTATTTCCATTTCGCTTGCACCCTTCATCTTGTAGGTCCTATCCACATCATTAGCTTCTCGCTTTTATTCCCTTTCTTACATTCTCACGCTATCGGTTTAATCCTCCAACACCAACTCATAGATTCTATTCTTTCCGAGCGCTCGCACGGGTCATGCAAACAGCTCATAGAGGATCCAACACTGACAATCTGACGCCCAGCAAGGCTGAATCGTGAGGTTTCATTATGTTACTTAGGCCAGTTTCTTGTTATGTTAATTAGTTGTATAACCTACATGCCTAATAAGTTAATAAGTCATTCTACCTAAGAACTTGCCATAACATTTGCATTTATGTTCAATTGTGAATATATGCAAGAATGCTTAATTCAGAAAATGTCCATCTAGTTTGGATGATATATCTGGTCATTTTTAATGCTATATGTTGGTGTTTTCACCTCCTTTCATCCTTCCAAACCAGCTATCTAGTTTGAAACATACATCTGGCAATTTTTAATGCTATGTTTCTGGTGTTTTTCAAGAGTTTTCATCCTTCCAAACCAACCAACTTGGTTTCAAATGTCATGCAAAGAAATGACAATGGAGTACAATGACCAGAGTTCCAACTGCTCTGCTTAGATTCTTCTGGCAGATTGAGCAAGAGTTGCACCCGCTCGATAAGGAGCTACTGTCAGCCTGAACGTGCTACTGTAAGTTCATACTTACTTTAAATGATCTCTAATTTATATAATACTACTTGTTTCCCTTGTTGTTTGTTTTAACCTCTTTCACCATATTTTAGCAGACTGCAGTTAAAACCCAGTAGGAGTCCTTGGAAGGCAGAACTGAAAGTTTTGATCACTCGTCTCATTCATCCTCCCACTACATTTCTGAAGCCACAACTTACTTAACAGTCCACCTAGAACAACTCCTGCAGGTGATAAATGTATAAATGTTGTATTGCATGCAGAACGAAAGGGTGTAGCTGCTCTTAGATCTGTAGCTGAAATGTTGAAGAAGAGGACAGATGATACATTGAAGCGAATCTCCATGTACCGATCTCTTATTGATGGTACTGACACATTAATCTATCGAAATTATGATCTTGTTGTATAACCTATTGTAACAAACTTTTATTGTTGTGTAATAAGTAGTTTTAATTTCTACGTGTTTATTAATCGATGTCTTGATATTCACCTGTGCTGCGAAAAGTAGGCGCTAGCAAAAAAGGCCAAAACAGTAACAAGCTGGAGCAGTAGCATGCCAAACATTGAAACAACATGCGCATGGACGGCCCAAACCAACCAGAACAGTAAAAAGCCAGAACAGTATAAGGCCAGAACACTAGAATGCCAGAACAATAGAAGGCCAGAATAGTAAATGGCCATTAGAGTAAAAGGCCAGTACAGTAAAAGGCCAGTACAGTAGAAGGATAGAACAGTAAAAGGACAGAACAGTAAAAGGCCAGAACAGTAAAAGGCCAGAACAATAAGAGGCCAGAACATCAAAAGGCTCGAACAGTAAAATGCCAGAACAGTGAAAGGCCAGGACCGCGAAAGGTATCAACAGCAAAAGCCTAGTACGGTGGTAGGCCAGTACATTAACAGGCCGAACAGTGCCGGCCTGAATAGGCGAAAGCCCAAACACTAAAGGGCCTAAACAGTAATAGGTCGAAATTCCTAAAAGGCTGGAACAGTCACATGACTGAACAATAAAAGGCTAGATTGGCAACATGCCTGAACAGTGTCGGGCCGTATTTTTGCAGGCCTCAAGTGGCAGCACAGTGTTGGACCAACATGGGCCTTCTATAGGCCGAAACAGAATTGGGCCTGAAAGTTCGCGGGCCGCTGCTGGCTGTATTTTTGGGCCCATTTCAAATAGTGCAGGACAAAATAGTAACAGGCCATCTTCTTATTGGGCTCCCCTGATGGGCCGGCTTGGTTAGTATTTAGCAGGCCTCGGCTGGGCCTGGCTTCTGCCACGGTTTCTATGACCGTTAACGGCGGTAACCGGCCGCTAACGGTAGCTACCACGTGGTAGTTTGCATGACGTCAGCCGTCAGCGCGGCTAGCGAATAGATCTACGACAGAATAAGTTTTCGTGGCTGAAGGGTGCGATCCGCCTCGGTCGAAAAAAACCGTGGTTAATTCATTTGCGACGGGGCTTTTACCACGAAGGCCATCCATCATGGAAGACTCTTTGGCCATGAAAAATGGGCCTTCAACCGTTGTAAAAGCCAACTTTTCTTGTAGTGGGCCTAGCCTCACTTTGCCCTGGTTCGATGGTCTCGACTCCCCAGCAGCCCTTGTTTTGGAATTTTCTCAACAGGTTTCCTTTGATTGATGGTATGGGAAACTCCAACACCGTGACGAGGTCGAGAAGGCATCCCCCGAAGCGTAGGTACTTGATGTCTATGTCGGTGTCATAGTGGAAGGTTGTCATCTTTAAGTTGGAAGAATGAAGATTAGATACATTAAATAAGTGATAAGTAAAAGTAATCACTAGAAGTGCATAAATAACTTAGAATAATATAAAAAGCAGAAGCACATAATGTTTAAAGGTGGTTTCCAATCCTAGGGTCATGTCCTACAGTCAACTTTGTGCTCTGATACAATCTGCAGTGACCTTAGTTCGATAAAGATCCTAAGTCCCTGTGATTATCATGCTAGTCCTTGGATCAATAGCTAGCACTCACAGTCGATGAATATCATGTAAAACATAAGTCATTATTACACGAATAATCTAGAGTATAATTATTACATATTTTCATAGCTTATAGCTAGCTCAAATAAAACAGTAGAAACTTAATAAAACTTGAGTCCATCAACACCTCATGATTGTTGAGTGAAGACCAGCGAACCCTACGCACCTTTCAATCTTTAGATTTTGTACATAAAACGTGCAGCCAAATGAGTTGGTCAATACTTTTGAATTTATTGGCAAATTACACCAAGGAAAGAAATAGACTATCTCTACATGAAGGATAGAGAAGGCTAGAGGTTTATTTGCACAAAGCCATTTTTCTTAAGTTACGAAGAAGAGAGAAAATCGTTTATCCTACTTTGTAAGCATTTGATAAGTAATATAGGGTTGATTGGAACACAACGATATTATACACCAAGTGTCCAATCCTCAACCTAACACTTGGATATTACACATCAAGTCCCCAAAACCCACCTATTAGCGTTATTACACACGCCATAAAGTTTGAAAAACTTTTGTTTGAAATGAGAGAGGAAGATCCTTCAGAGGCTCCATCCTTTAGATGCTCAAAACTGTTCCTTTTCCGTGAACACGGCTGATCGGTCAGATTGCAATACTCTGGAGAGTTTGTGCAGTTTACCCACAATCCATGGTCAAGTCCTTTTACAAACAAGACCATGGCGAAGCTTTCCCTTAGAAGCCCCTCTACCTTCCGGATCCACCCGTGCCAAAAATCCTCCAAGTGGTGGTACCCAGGTGAGGTTTCCCACTAAGAACTAGGCCAAGACACAGCCCATATGTATTCTTGTTGCACTAGAAGCTTCTGAATTCAAAAACAAGGCAGACTTCTTTAATTCCTAGGCGGTCGTCCTCCACCAAAATTCCACTCATTGTCCCGACAACCAATCCATCCAGAAGAAAACTTAGTTTTATTTTGAAGTAGACTTTGAGAGGAAAAGGTTCTCTCAAGAGAGCTTTTATACTTAGAAAAATTTGAGCCTTTCGAACCCCCAACGATATTTTAATTATATCGCATAGCACAATCAATACTTGGAAAATATCAGGGATGACCTATTAGGAAGGGAAAATCCTAAGTATAGAACTATCATGGCATACTACAAAAATTATTGCACTTGCAAAATATTTCTAAGTAAATCTACCAAAACAATCCTACACATGCATACTACTATTTTGAAAAGAAAAACATGCATAGTATTCAAAAATGGGACAACATATGAACAAGAGGTGTAACTTGCCTTGATCCAAGCAGCACTCTATGCAATAATACTCCACAGCGCACTCTAAACAATCTAACAGATCACAAACATATATCTAATCCCAAATTGCACAAAAACAATGCCACAAGGTAATACGCATGCATGCAACATGGTAATATATAAGGATGGTTTTTAATTCGACCAAGAATATTATTCAGGGGTTGTATTAGGTTGAGGGTGTCGTTTGTGTCAATTTCCCTCAAATTTCAATTTAATCGTATTCTTAATACTCTAGATATGCTCATAAAGAGATCTAATCTTCAAATCTATCATGAAACAGATCTAAAAAATTTAAGTAGAAAATTCCAATGCCAAATAGTAGATCTTGAATTTATGAAGCCAACGCGACAAGAATCAACTAAAACAGGGTTACGATTATTTTTCTAGAATTAAAATACTCCAATCTAGAGTTTAAATCCTACAAACATATTACTGTAGTAAACTAGAAATTTTATTATAGATCTGTAATCTACACAATTTTACGAATCCAACGGTATATTGTTTGTAGTTTTTGGCCAAGTAATTAAATTACTATGAATTTTGCAAATTTAAAATATTTACAGGCTATTTTAAATCAAATTCCTGACAGAACACACATGCAGGTGACAAGTGGTGGATCCTGATTGGCCTGGCTAGCTGACGCAAAGCTGATGCGGTGCTGACTATGCGTGCATGCCATGCGGTGTAGCGCTATTGGGCGATACTAGTTCGGCACGCCGATCTGATCTAGACTCTAGATTCTAGATCTAACGGACAGGAGGGGTGGTGGCTTACTAGGGACGGCAAGCGGCGGCAATGACAACGGTGGCGGTGGCACGGTCAGGTCGTAGATGATGGTGGCATTGCGGTGCTCCTCTGGCCCGAGAAAAGTGACGACGGCGATCCTCTCCTCTGCCTGGTCTCGTTCGTTTCCTTGGCAGACCCTTTTTCCTCCTGAAACGGCGGTCGCGGATGGACGGAGGTGGACGGTAGCGTCGGACTCCGACGAGGTCGCAAGCCCGTTCCTGTATGAAGCAGAGCGAAAGAGGGGGTTAGGGTGAGGCAGCACTACAAGAGGAATCAGGGGAAGGAAAAAGGAGAGAGGGAAACCTCGAACCCTCAGTTCCTGAGCTCAGTGGCGCACAACTCTGGCGAGATTGGCTCACCCTCGACCTCGGTAGCCCAGTAGCGATTAGAAAAAAAAATAGGGTTTAGGGGGGCACAACACGGGGGATTATATGGAGGGTTTACTTGGCGCGGGGGTGGGGAGGCGGCTCTGATTTGTCCGGGATTCCATTAGGGACGCAGCGGTGGGCATGTTTGTTTCAGACACCATGGAGACGACGATGGAGTGGCCTGATGTCTATGCACTTCTATTCTTGTAGACAGTTGTTGGGCCTCCAAGTGCAGAGGTTTGTAGAATAGTAGCAAGTTTTCCCTTAAGTGGATCACCCAAGGTTTATCGAACTCAGGGAGGAAGTGGTCAAAGGTATTCCCTCTCAAGCAACCCTGCAATCAAGATACAAGAAGTCTCTTGTGTCCCCAACACACCCAATACACTTGTCAGGTGTATAGGTGCACTAGTTCGGCGAAGAGATAGTGAAATACAAGTGGTATGGATAATTATAAGTGGTAACAGTGATAGAAAATAGCTTGCTGGCGTGTGGTTGATGTGGGAAAAGACTAAAGGCAAACTGAAATAAATAAGGAAGCAAGCAAACATGTAACAGATCTAATAGCAAATGGTGTATCAATGCTTAGAAACAAGGCCTAGGGATCATACTTTCACTAGTGAACACTCTCATATGAATATATTATTTTTATGATACTACGCTGAACTACTCTCCAGTTAGACACTCTAATCCATGGTAGGGCTATAACAGCACACCTCAAAGTAAGCCTTTCCCATCTAGAAAACCCCACACTGTCACCTTGAGCACTAGATGGTTCCAACAAACACCACAATTTCATAGAGACATCCAACTCCAAATATAACTCATAATAAGTATTTGTAATATCTAGCCTAAGTGCCACCATGGTGTGCACGCTGTCACTTTCACACACATGGGGAGAGCAGAGATATATTAAAGCACTTGAGTAGCAAGGTAGATCTATAGATTACAAGCTCATGATCTCAATAAGATCATGCATAGAGAGAGAGATGAACACATAGCTACCGGTAGAACCCTTAGCCTCGAGAGAGAACTACTCCCTCCTCATCATGGGAATCAGCAACGACGATGGAGATGGTGGTGGAGATCGATGGAGATGGCTCTGGGGGAACTTCCCCGTCCCGGCAGGGTGCCGGAACAGAGACTTTCTGTCCCCCGAATCTCCCCTTCGGTGGCAGTGGCGCTGCAGAACTTTTTGTTGATTTCTGATTGACGATTTAGGGTTTTGGTATCGGGGGGCTCTTATAGGCGAAGGAGGCAAGGTCGGTGGCCGGCCAGGGGGCCCACACCATGCCTTGACACGGCCTGGGCTGGCCCGAACCAAGGGGGGTGGCCACCCTATGGCCCCTCTCCGACTCTCCTTCTGGCTCCGTGAGTCTTCCGGGAAAATAGTAACTTTGGCTTTTGTCCCGTCCAATTCCGAGAATATTCATTTTCTGACTTCATGGAACCAAAAACAGCAGAAAACAGGCAACTGGCACTGTGCCATCTTGTTAATAGGTTAGTCCAAGAAATCATATGAAAAGTACTCCAAAGATGGACCAAAACACAAGAAAGTAGATAAAACCAAGCATGGAACATCAAAAATTATAGATACATTTGCAATGTATCAACATCCCCCAGCTTAACTCCTGCTCGTCCTTAAGTAGGTAAGTGATAAAAGAAAGAATAATTTTTGAGGTGACATGCACCATCAAAGACTTGATCAAAGTATTTGTAAAACATTCAAAGCTAGGATCATAGTACTTCAATCATAACATGAAAGACAAAGTTCTAGCAATAAGACAAAGAAACTATTTTGCAACATGAAAAAGCACAAACAAAAGATTCATGAATAACAATGCTTTGCAAGACGTTTGTTTGTTTCACATAAAGAAAACATAGCATAGTGGCATTCAGCTTGTCCCTCATAGAGTAGCAAACATAAATGCATAAGACACCTTCAAAGTTCATAAGAGTGACTAGATACAAGTAGTTTAAAACAAGCAATATCAAGTTATGCATCAATCAACTAGTCTTGGGACAATGCACATAGAACTAAGAATGGCCACTATGCTCTCAAAGTAGGTGCATAAAGGTAGAAGGTGGAGACTCGATATATAAGTGGAAGAGAGGCCTTCATAGAAGGAAGTAGGGATTCAAGTCTCATAAAGAGCTTCCAAAAATTATGTTACTTAATAGCTTTCAGCTCTCATTGCCCCTATCATAAGCATCTTGAAGGGATTAAGGTTAAAGTGAACAAACTATGAAGTATATGCTTGACGAAGTATAAGTTAGAAATCTCATGTCCCTTGTATACGAGGGCCGCTCCTCATGCTACTCAAGTTTAGTCATTGGTAAGTTCTTGTCATTGTAAGTACATGTGTATCATAGAGAACCGCCAACGGGGTACCCCTTGCCCGATGATACGGAAGAATCCCCATATCAAAATGACAAGGCAAGGCATAACGAGCATCTCAGAATCTTCTTATTTACCATGGGAATATGGTGCTTTTTCTCTTTTCCTCTTTTATAATCTCTTTTTCTTTTTTCTTTTTCTCAATATAGGACTCCTTTTTATAAGAAGAATGCTTCATAGACAGCTCATTATGGTTACGCAGGTTTCCACCATGTTAGCATGGATTAGACCAAATGCCCAGTGCTTTCTAACACATATACATAACTCCATGGACTTACAAGCTCCCCTTTCATTTCACACCGACGACATCCATACACAAAAGAGCATCATATCAACTAGGTACAAGTACCAAGTGCAATGTTGAAAGCGTTCCCCATGACAGCATAGTTCTGCTAATTCCCAACAAATAAGTGCAAGCATATACAACATAGACGACACGATGGTTCAAGTTTATTAAGGGCAAGAAAAGTAAAGTGTGCCATCAAGTTCGTGAAAGCTTTAATCACTAGTTTTCTCATAACAAGTTTAATTTGGAAGGTAAACAAAAGCATGAATATACTTGGCATAGCATAACCTAATAGGTAGGTATGGTGGACTCTTTGGAATAACTTGGTTTAGGGAGTTGGATGCATGAGTGGAACTCATACTTGGTTGTGGAGGCTAGCAAAAGACTGGGAGCGACAAACTAAGAGAGCAATAATGGCCATAATCATGCAGAGCGACAAAACATCATTGATCAAAGCATAAAGTGATACTACAAGTTGAAAAACTAAAGGATCATAATGGCTATGGTGACTTGAGATAGTCATAACATGGTGTGAGCATGCGCTAAGTCAACCCAAATAAAGCATCAAAGGAGAATACCACTATACTATGCTTTAATATGCTAAACCAACGCATGATTCATCCAAGGCACATTAAGCAATCTCAATTGTTTATAACAAGTCATGCTACAGCAAAGAATACTAAGCATAAAGCCAAAACAATATCAAGCATGGCATGACAAAGAATAGGCCATAGTCAAAAACGAGCTCTTTTTACCACTTAAGCATGAACTTTCCTACTCTTTTCCAATCCAAACCAAACTATTTGAAAACCAATGTATGAAAGAGGGGGTCCAACCAATTTATTCAGCAAACTAAGAAAACCAAGCAAAACGAAAAACCAAAACGAAAACGAAAAGGAAGACGCTCCAAGAACAACACAACTGTGCATGAAACAATAAAAATGAAGCATTTGGAAGAAACCTGAGATTTTTATTGATGAAGAGGGGGATGCCTTGAGCATCCCCAAGCTTTGACGCTTGTACTTCTTGGATATTTCTTGGGGTGACACGCGTGGCATCCCCAAGATTGAGCTTTAGTCCATCCTTCATCTCATTACTCATTCTTCCATACATCTGAAATTTTTCCTTCATACAAAACTTCACACAATCTTTATTAGCAACATTAGTGCACTCAAGATAAATAAGTCTTAAGGTTCAGTTCTAACACCACATAAACTTCCATTAAAACACTAGATACTGTAGCACTTCCCTCAAAAAGCTCAATACCCCAAAGAGAACCCAAAAAGGAACCAACAAGAAGCAAATGCAAATAATGGCAGAAATCTATCAAAACAGACCAGCAGGTAAATACGAATTTTTTCAAAGACCTTCTATTGCTCAAATCGAAAAGGTGTTGAACTAACGAAAGTTAGATAACAACCTGGGGCAGAAGCACAAACATTCACACCTCAAAAGGACGTACAGAGATTTTACACGAATTTTTATGGTGAAGCACAGAAATCTGTTGTGACAAGAAACTTTCCCAATCATTACTTCTCTCTCATTAGAGGTTACTCTTGGCACAAAAAGCAAATAAAAAGGATAAGGAGAGGTTATTACTGAATCAATAACTTCCAAGACTCAACTAAAAATTTTGGGTTATCTCCCAATAAGTACTTTTCTTTAATGCCTTTAAGTTAGGCTTGATAGTTTGAGAAGATGCTAACATAAGAAATTTGAATTGAAGTAAAAGAGAGCATCAAGAAGCAAATTAAAAACACATTTAAGTCTAACCTACTTCCTATGCATAGGAATCTTGTAAAGAAACAAGTCATGAAGGCACAAGGCAACAAGCATAGTAAAGCAAAACAAGTGCAACTTCAAGACTTTCAACATAAAGAGGGGAAACCTAATATTATTGAGATGCATAAAACCATGTTTCCCTCTCTCATAATAACTTTCAGTAGCATCATGAATAAAATTAACAATATAACTATCACATAAAACATTCTTATCATGAGCTACATGCATATAATAATTATTACTCTCCACATAAGCATAGTCATTCTTATTAATTGTAGTGGGAACAAATTCAACAAAATAGCTATCATTATTATTCTCATCACCATAATCATCAAATATAGGAGGCATATTGTAATCATAATTAATTTCCTCCTCAATAGTAGGTGGACTGAAAATATCATATTCATCATTGTAATCATCATATATTGGAGGTTCAGTATCATCATAAGCAATAGAATAGCTATCTTCCAAAGCTGGGGAAATAAAAAGATCTTTTTCATAAAAACTAGCTTCCCCAAGCTTAGACTTTTCCATAGCATTAACAATAATGGTGTTCAAAGAATTCATATGAATAACATTGCTATTAGAATGCAAATAAAGTTCCATAGGTTTTTTAATTTTCTCTTCAAACACTTCATGTCCTAACTCAAGATAAATACTATAAAGACCTCTAATTTTTTGTTGTTTTCCATTAAGCCTAACTAGTGAAAATAAAAACAAGAAACAAAAAGATATAATTGCAGAATCTAAAGGAAATAACTTCGAGCACTCACACACCAGCTATAGTACTAGAAGATAGCTTAGTAGCCAGAGAATGTGAGTACCTTTTACCTTACCTCCCCGGCAACAGCGCCAGAAAATAGGTGTTTGCCGTGGGAGGTTCTTCTTATTTAATCCTACAGTGTGAATATCTTTTACCTTACCTCCCCGGCAACAGCGCCAGAAAATAGCTTGATGTCTACGCACTTCTATTCTCGTAGACAGTTGTTGGGCCTCCAAGTGCAGAGGTTTGTAGAACAGTAGCAAGTTTTCCCTTAAGTGGATCACCCAAGGTTTATCGAACTCGAGGAGGGAGTGGTCAAAGGTATTTCCTCTCAAGCAACCCTGCAATCAAGATACAAGAAGTCTCTTGTGTCCCCAACACACCCAATACACTTGCCAGGTGTATAGGTGCACTAGTTCGGCGAAGAGATAGTGAAATACAAGTGGTATGGATAATTATAAGTGGTAACAGTGATAGAAAATAGCTTGCTGGCGTGTGGTTGATGTGGGAAAAGACTAAAGGCAAACCGAAATAAATAAGTAAGCAAGCAAACATGTAACAGATCTAATAGCAAACGGTGTATCAATGCTTAGAAACAAGGCCTAGGGATCATACTTTCACTAGTGAACACTCTCATATAAATATATTCTTATTTATGATACTACGCTGAACTACTCTCTGGTTGGACACTCTAATCCATGGTAGGGCTATAACAGCACACCTCAAAGTAAGCCTTTCCCATCTAGAAAACCCCACACTGTCACCATGATCACTAGATGGTTCCAACAAACACCACAATTTCATAGAGACATCCAACTCCAAATATAACTCATAACAAGTATTTGTAATCTCTAGCCTAAGTGCCACCATGGTGTGCACGCTGTCACTTTCACACACATGGGGAGAGCAGAGATCTATTAAAGCACTTGAGTAGCAAGGTAGATCTATAGATTACAAGCTCATGATCTCAATAAGATCATGCATAGAGAGAGATGAAAACATAGCTACCGATAGAACCCTTAGCCTCGAGAGAGAACTACTCCCTCCTCATCATGGGAATCAGCAACGACGATGGAGATGGTGGTGGAGATCGATGGAGATGGCTTCGGGGGCACTTCCCCGTCCCGACAGGGTGCCGGAACAGAGACTTTTTCCCCCGAATCTCCCCTTCGGTGGCGGTGGCGCTGCGGAACTTTTCGTGGATTTCGGATTGACGATTTAGGGTTTTGGTATCGGGAGGCTCTTATAGGCGAAGGAGGCAAGGTCGGTGGCCAGCCAGGGGGCCCACACCATGCCCTGGCGTGGCCTGGGCTGGCCCGCGCCAAGGGGGGGTGTGGCCACCCTGTGGCCCCTCTTAGACTCTCCTTCTGGCTCCGTGAGTCTTCCGGGAAAATAGTAACTTTGGCTTTTGTCCCGTCCAATTCCGAGAATATTCATTTTCTGACTTCCTGGAACCAAAAACAGCAGAAAACAGGCAACTAGCACTGTGGCATCTTGTTAATAGGTTAGTCCAAGAAATCATATGAAAAGTACTCCAAAGTTGGAACAAAACACAAGAAAGTAGATAAAACCAAGCATGGAACATCAAAAATTATAGATACATTTGCAATGTATCATGGGCCTAGGCAGTTAGTGGTTGCGGGGTGCGGGCGGCTGCACGCAGAAGCAATGGGCTGGCCCAGCTAGGTCGCGCAGCATGCACGCGGTAGGTTAGTCGTGGGCTGGCTCGGCTAGCCCGCTTAGGTTAGGTTAGTTAATTTTTTTTGTTCTTTTTATTATTTTTTGTTTTAGATACTTCGTAATAACTTTTGCGTACTAAATCCAAATTTAATGAATTTGGTCTCTAAAAATTTGTAAAAATAAGGAGATCATCATAGGATCATAAAAACAACCCTTTTACATAGTTTTTTGATGGTTGGGTTTAGAAAACCCCCTCTTAGCCCATATAGTTCTATTGAGAAAACAAAATAGGGTTTTTGAGAAAGGTTTTTCGAAGAAAACTTGTTTGATGCCATGATGCAATGTATGTATGCATGCTTCTAGTAACATCTGAATTTACAAAATTTTGGGATGTTACACCCTGTGACTTGATCGTGTCACAATACTTCTCTTTGGGTAATGTCCATAACTGCTCCATTGTTAACTAGTATAAATGCTCCATGATCAGGAAACCTTGATCATCAGTTGCCCAATGAACTAGTATAAATAGACGCTACTAGGGACTTGGTATGTTTCATACCACAATTGTATTAATGTTTTCACTTGATATAGTTATAGCACTGTACGAAACTATTATGAACTAACTGATATATGATAATAAAATCCATTTATTATTTGCCTCTAGAGCATATCTCCTTCAAGAACATGTTTTCGAAGTGATTCTAAGTAGAGCTCTGTACCAGAATTAAGTTTATCCTTACGTTACAAAGAAGCATGGTTTGGCATCGAAGTTGCATGATATGCACTATAGATTAAGATCTACATAGATATATAAGTATGTGGCTACTTATGAAGTGGCAAGTATAATTGGTATGGCTTAGGAAGTTCAACTTCTTGCTAAGTATCTTCTATATATACTTGACAACAGTGAAAGTCCACTTGACTGAACAACTGTCATTATATACACAAGAAACAATAGTATGACTCTATCCAAACATGTACTTCAACATATTATGTGATAATAGGAGAATATCAAAATAGGTGACATTAAAATATTTGCAAAGAACATAAGGACCTAAGAGATACAGATCAGGGATAGGACGTTTTCCATGATCAAGAAACACATATGTGATATGGTTTTATGCTTAAGTAACAAATAGAACTATATTATTTGTATTCTAGTGCTAGTGGGGGACTGAAGGAGATATACCCTAGAGACAAATAATAAAGGGTGTTTATTATCATATCTCATTAGTTCATAATAATTCTATACCATGTTTCTCTAATAACCTCTATTCAGCTAGTTCATTGGGCAAGATGGACAGTATCCGAATCAAATAAGAAAAAAACATAGCTAATTCATCAATAGTGATGATCAAGGTTTCCTAAACATGGTGCATTTATTCCAATTGACAATGACGTCATATCATTCCAGAGTGATGTGATGGACATTACCCAACATAAGTATTGCGACATGATCAAGTCACAAAGTTCATCGTTGCAATAATTAGAAACGAAGTATCTACTACTTAGACCATGAGATCATATTTAATCATTATCACCCGAGGATGCTTAGATTTACATCAACCATGACACCATACTAGGGTGATCATAAAGGTGTATATTGGGTATTCTAGAGGGATATGTTGAGCCGTATGCATCGAGATTGAGATTTGTTCTCCTGCGTGATGGGAAGATACGCAGGCCCACTCGGTGAGATTTCATCCATAATGTTGTGCAACATGTGACTAGGTCACGGGGATTTAATATCACGGGAACGAGTAAAGCAGCACTTGTTAGTAACGAGGTTGAATAAGGTATCATGATATCGATGATCAGACCTTGGACAAGTCAGGTATCGAAGTAACAAAGGGAATTGGACTCAGCGTTTATGGTTCAAATGAAAATAGACATCATGGAATGCACAAGGGTCATTACGGACATCCCGGATCTGTTGATGATCATTGATATGAGAGGTGTCTCGATCATGTCTGTGATGTTCCCGAACCGTAGGGTAACACACTTAATGGAGGATGATGCTCGTAGATCATTTTGGTTATAATGGAATCACCGAAGTAAGAAAGAGAGAATGCCGGAAGTGTTCTGAGAAAGAACCGGAATTTTTACGAGAGGATTTGAAGTCGTTCGAAGTGAGCTGGAAAATGTTTTGGGTCAGTAGGAATTTAATAATATGTATTTATATATTAATTGTTGGAATTAATATTTAAAATTAAATTTAAAGGGGCAACTTCCCTAATGGGACAAATCCCCGAAGGGAAAAGCCGAAGAGGGCAAGCTACCCCATGGGGAGCCATCGCTGCCGCCTAGGGCAAGGAGTAGGTAGGGCCCACCCATCCGCCAACCTCCCCCATGGGACATCCACGGGGCCCACCCAGTCGGCCGGCCTCTCGTCCTTGGCACGCACTTCCTCCCCTCCCTTCTCCTATATAAGAAGGATCCTATAGGAGGCAAAAAAGACACACAAAAACAATATATTCTCTAAGAAAGTTTCCTTAGAGAATCTCTATCTTATCTCTCGCAACTACATCCCCAAATCAGGGGTGTACGCACAAGGGATTGCTTCGCTACAACACACTGTTGGGTTCTAGGAATTCCAGGCATAAGATCTACATCTGCACTCTCGGCTAGATCAGAGAACCGCAGGCCGTCGTCATGCACCGGACATGTGCGAAACCACGGACGTGATACTACTTGTGGCACCTGGGTTGTTCGACAAGGAGCTTCGTGACCTTGAGGTTGGCTACGAGTACGACTACCTCATCCACGTTGAAGGAGATATTAAAGGAGATATTCCCTAGAGGCAAATAATAAAGAGTTTTATTATCATATAACATTAGTTCATAATAGTTTTATATCATGTTATAAATGTATCAATCAGAAACATTGATATAGGTATGATATATAAACAAACTAGGAGTCCCTAGTAGCCTCTATTTAACTAGTTCATTGGGTAGCTAATGATCAAGGTTTCCTAATCATGGTGCATTTATGCCAACTGACAATAAAGTCATATCATCTGGAAAATGATGTGATGGACATTACCCACCATGATTGTTGCAACACGATCAAGTCACAAGTTCATAGTTGCAATAGTTAGAAATGAAGTGTCCTAATCCTTAGACCGTGAGATCATATTTAGTTACTATCACCTAAGGCTGCTTTGAATGCATCAATCATCATGACCATAACTGGGTGACTATAAATATGTATGTTAGGTACTATAGAGGGGCATATTGAGGCATATGTATCAATATCGGGATGTGTTATCCTGTGTGACAGGAAGATACATTGGGCACGCTCGGTGAATTATATCCATAAGCTACGCAACATATGACTAGGTCATGGGGATGGAATATCACGAGAACGAGTAAAGCAGTACTTGTTGGAAACGAGATTGAATGAGGTATTATGATACCGATGATCAGATCTCGAATAATTCAAGTATCAAAGTAACAAGGGAATTGGAATTGATGTTGATGGTTCGAAATGACGTTGACATCGTGGAATGCATAGGGGTCAGTATGGGCATCCCGGTCCTTCTATTGATCAATGATCTAACCTTGTCTCGATCATGGTTGTGCCATTCCCGAACTGTAGGGTAACACACTTAACGACACTATGACACCTGGAGATTGTTCTGGAATTGATTTAATCACAGAAGAAAGAGAAGTGAGAGAACCGGAATTGATGGAATCGTAGAAGAAAGACAACCATGGCATATCACATATAGATTACATGTGATGTTAATTCTTTGTTGCATCTTGTTTGTTTGCTAGTATTAGATATACAACAGTAGCATTCAATAATATGATCCCTAATTAATACCAACGTAGTGTTCTCCTATTAGTGTACACCACCAAGAAAGTCTGTCGTTGTGAATCAGGCTGTGAGGATCGGGTGCTAGATATATCAATGTTCGCATACGGCTGGTGCAAGTCATGTATGCAATGCAAATACACTAAGATAGAGTGAATACACTAAGATAGAGTTGACGAGCCTATCATGTGTACATACATAGCCTCGGAACACAAGTAGATTGAAACATCTAGCACGAGTCACGTGAATGATGTGATCGATGGTATTTTTTCACCCTGGCAGCTGTATCAAAGGCCATGACGATCTGGGATGATACAATGTAAATGGATCGTGTAATCACAAAACTGTCTTAGGGATGATAGTTTAAGTGGGAGCTCATTTGTTAATATGATTAAAAATTTGAACTCATATTATGAACTTAGTCTAAGTCTTTGCAAATGTATTGTAGATCCTGGCAATTCCCCGAGTTTAGGACACCTTTGGTCAATTTATGAACAGGGAGAAACTTAATCTAGATGGGTCGAATTTCATCGACTGGTGCCAACACCTGAGGTACATCCTCACATAAAACCATCTTCTCTATGTCCTACGTGAACCACTGGAAGACTTCCCAGATGACTCCGACGATGGAGGAGATGTGATTCTTCGTGCCTGCCGTGACACCTTCATGATTGTCAAGTACACCATTATCCATACCATGGAATCTAGCTTGAGGTTGCACTTCCATGAAATCAACACAGTTGATGTGCTCGATGGTTTGAAGTGCATGTTCCTAGCTCAGGTCAGACGCATGCGATATGAGTACATGGAAGTGTTTACTTCGCCAAAATGGAAGAAAACTCCAGCTTGGAAAACCACCTGGATGTCATGGAAGAGATCCATGAACGCCTTGTGGATACTATGGGAAACTGGGTGACCGACGACTTTGCGATAGATGGGGTGTTGCGTTTGCTTCCTCCTAGCTACAAGGACGTCGTCATAGACTACATAGTGAAGCGGATATTGTATACCTTTCACGAGTTCACATCCAAGCTAATGACTACCAAGGTCGAGCCCATAGCTAGGATCATTGTCAATGGATGATGTATATTTTGATATACAAGTAATAAATGTTTCCATGAAACACTTATGCAGTTTTTCTAAGTATTGGATACTTACTCTATTTTATTTGAAAATAGGACCTTCTGCATGAGAGTTGCTAGATGGAATGAGGCATTGATGGAGTGATGATGACAACAATCTGGTTGATCGCCGATGACACTCCTTCCCTCGAAGTTTATCATTAGGATTAGTGGATCTAAATAAAATATTTGTAATCAAGTTTGTGAACATTATCAGTGTGTCTTGCTTATTGCTAGATGGTTATTCATAAAAATAAGATACAATCAGTTGTTCTTTTTCTATGAATAATTTCTTTTATGATTCACATTATGATTATGAACAAGTTACTCTAGTCTTTGTCTATATGGTGATAATACAACATTTATGGAACATATAAAAATGCCAAAAGATATTCACACTTAATAGTTACATGACACCAAGAGGTTTAAGTCAAACGGTTGTTTCATTCTGATAAAATAATAAGTCTACTATATACTTGATCTTATGACTTATGAAAACCGTGCCTCACTAGGTGACATGACTAAAACTCCATGTTCTGGTAAAATAGATTATGGATTAAATTGTTGAATGTCGTGCATGATTATTGCAATTTAACATCCGGTGGATCTTATTATTTCGTAAGCTTTATTGTGGACTTAAGCTAATATGTGTATTTGCTTAATAAAACATAAACCTGAGATTATTTGAATTATTGAAATACTTTTTTAGTATAAAGGTGAATTTAAAATTAACAAGAATATCTAAGTCTCTATGACTTGATCAAAGTGACTATGTATGCAAGTTAATAACTTTGGCATAAGGACTTGTGGAAAACTGTTTCACAAATTATGATGAATGGACAAAATCAAATCGCATAAACATCATAGTCATAGTGTCTGAGATACATATGGTCTGAAATGATATTCCATCGGGTTAACGTTATAAATTAGAGTTATAGACTTAAATAGTAAACACTCAATAGAAAGTATAAGGAACATCAAAGATTCGTGGAAACAACACCATATAAGATATGGCAAGTTCAAGTTTCTAGAGATTTCGATAATTCGAGACCGTTATGAATAAGTAAATCTTTGTAGTGTATTCTTAGGAAACTATGAACACAATTCAACGACCAAAGGAGATAAAGTTTGTATTGTCTCGGACTGGTATTTTCTTGGAAGAATGTACTCTCGAGAAAGCGTAAGTGGAAGAAAGTGAAAGCTCAAAACAAGGTTATTTGTCTTACCATAGATTGTCGAGTAGTGCAATGGAATATGTTCTTGAACCAAAACTCTACAAGAAAAGGGGAAACTAATGATGAAGATCGTAGCATTTCAAAAGAGACACTTTTACTAAAAGAAAAGTAGGATTCAAGAATACATTCTTCTACTTGCAGAATTTTATTATTGATTCACTTGTAATGTTATTGGAACAAGACATACCTACAAACTACAAAGAAAGAATGATGGACCTAAATACAAGGAATAATGAAGAGTCATGAAATCCCATATTAAGTTACATTTGAGAGTATAAAGTACAAGGTTACTTGATCTCATTAAGTAATGGTATTTTCTTAATACTACCTAGTAAACTACAAGGTTGAAAGGACGAAATGAAACTTAAAAGGAAGACATAATAGCTCAATTTGTCACAAACGATATTTTTGACAAATTCAAAAGATTGACTACAATGTGTAAAGATGCTTAAAGTTTGTTGGATTTACATCAACAATTAGTCCAATTTGGAAATTAGTAAAGGACTATTCAAAACTGCAAGTCTTCAAGATTTTGAAGAAAATGTTGTAATTAGTACAACATGTAAGTTTTGTTGAATCATGAGATTGCCGGTATCTTATGACAAAATATTATTGATTTGATGAAAGATCAAAGAATTCTGAATATACCAAGATTATCGAGAGAGTCTGTAATTACAACAAATTGTGTGGGAGCTAAGTAGTTTTCTAAGTCGAATATGTGGATGACATATTTGACTAGGAGCTGAGTGATATCCTAGTCTATCAAATATGGCTTATATATTTGAGTGGGAGCATAACAATGTTCTTATATGTGTAATTGACATATTAAGAACAACATGGTTGGTATTAGATAGAATCATTAGATGGATGAAGTTGAACTTATATTAACCATAAAGGATCTATGAAGATATAGGTCAATGTGTTTGATAAACATTAAATGTCAAATGCCTCAAGGATTCTGAAAGAGGTTTAGAAAGTCCTAGTTAAGATTTTGAAAAAAGTTCAGAATAGATTCAAGTGAAGAATTAGTTCTTACTTGTGAGACTAGAAAAATCATTGAGTAGATACTCAATATTTATAACAATGGAGGAAATAGAGATGCATTGCATCACCTATGCCTTAGTCATAGGTTTTCCACATAAACCCATGTTATATATACTTGACATAATGTGACCCAAGTTCTTAGTTGTAAGAGCAGGTTCCTAAGTGATCAGAGTTAATCACTAAACCAAAGTTAAGTTTAGCACAAAGGAAGCATGGTTAGGCATCAAAGTTGCAAGTATTGCACTTTGATCAAATCTACATAGATATAGAAATATTATAATATTTTGGTATTGACAAGTAAAGTTTTGGTTTAAGAAAGTTCGACTTTCGACTAAGTGTATTTTATAGGTATACATGAAAACATTGAAAGTTAAATTGACTGATAGACCGTCATTGTATATGCTAGAAAACAAAGTCTCACATTGTCAGCAAAACAAATCCTTCAACACATTATATGATAATGGTGTTAAATGGCAAATAGGTGTCATTAATGATCTGCAAAAGGACTACATGAATCTGGTAACATAGATTTAGGAAAGGAAGTTTTCCATGAGCAAGCATGATCAGTAAACGCAGATGTGATATGGTTTATTATTAGTAACAATGCAACTAGATTATTTATGCTCTAGTGCAGGTGGGAGACTTAAGGAGATATGCCCTAGAGGCAAATAATAAATGGTTTATTATCATATATCATTAGTTTATAATAGTTTTATATCATGCTATAAATGTATCAATCAAAAAATTTGATACAAGTGTGATATATAAACAAACCAGGAGTCCTTAGTAGCCTCTATTTAACTAGTTCATAGGCAGCGGATGATCAAGCACTAGTAGGAAAATGCTTATCCACAGGGTCCTTATCAGTGGCGCACACGAAATGTGTGCCCCATGGATA
Source organism: Avena insularis (assembly GCA_023614405.1). Classification (NCBI taxonomy): domain Eukaryota; kingdom Viridiplantae; phylum Streptophyta; class Magnoliopsida; order Poales; family Poaceae; genus Avena; species Avena insularis. Next base: position 524,423,064 of record CM042694.1, read on the forward strand.
GTTACCCATGGCGCATAGCCTAAACCGTGCACCACTGACCTTCCCTTACCCATGGCGCACGGTCCAAACGGTGCGCCACCATAACATGGGCCCCAGCGCTGGCGGCCGACCCCGTCCATGGGCAGCACATCCGTGGCGCACGGAATCAATGTGCGCCACGCATAGAAGGGTTATCAGTGGTGCACGGTATTCCCATGTGCCACGGGTGTTGGTGGGCCCAAGCATCTAAAAAAGTGACAGATCACCTGCGGCGCACTGCCTGGAGGTGTGCCACGGGTATATTTTATCAGTGGCGCACGATCTAGCTGGTGCGCCACAGATGTGTTGTGCCAGCCACACAAAAAGGTGGCACTTCCCCTACCCTCCACTAGCTAGTGCACTTTCCCCTACTTCCACTAGATCTAGCTCGAGTTGTTCCTCCTCCTCACCCCATTTTCTCCAACAATTTCCCTATTTTAAGTTGCCAAAACCTCTTTAGGTTAGATGGATCTATAAAGGAAACTCCTCTCCACCGTGTAGATCCACTAAAGTAAGAGCACACACCTTTTCTCTCCTCTCATCCACATCAAGTTTGACTAACCACGCCACATGCTCTCTTGCGCGGCTTATCTCGTCTTGGTGTAACTTGTGCTTGTTTTATGTGTGTGGACGACGATGTTGGCGGTATATATACTTGTGTTCTTGTGTACATGCATATATGCTTGTGTTCTTGTGTACATGGATATATGCTTGTGTATTTGTGTGTGGACGACCGTGTTGGCTTGGGAGACGATGTTTACATGGATATATGCTTGTGTTCTTGTGTATGCTTTGTGTTGTGCAGGTGTCGGTGTGTGTGCAATGAATGTTTGCCGAAATGTTGATTCATTTCTGTTTTGGCAAATTTTTGCACTACTCATATGTCCTATTTATAGGGAAGGTCATGCCGAATTTTTGCATGCATGGTTATAAATATTCCCTTTTGCTCCATACCGCCACACAGGAAACCATGGTGCATCAGATGAGTGAAGCTATGGTGGCTAGATACAAGGCACGTGCGACGGTCGTCATGATTAAGAACAACATGACCGAGATAAGATGTCCTTGTAAGAGATGCAAACTTGGTACCCTAATCAAACCTGATTCTGGGACATTGGAGAAGCACTTGCTCATGGGTGGTTTCATGCCCGACTACATTGACGAGGACGTCAACAACGGGTCACCGGCAGGAAATGGTGCTCACGAAGACGCCGAACATGATTATGATGAAGAAGATGCTGGTGGACATGATCATCATGAAGGAGATGCCTGATCCGATGGTGGTGGAGAAGACGTAGACACGCAGACACCGCTAACTTTATCTTTACGGGACCCTCATTTTCAAGAACTTCTCCTCAAGGAGACGAGCAACGACAAAGCTGCTGCCAGAGAGAAAGCCAAGCTGGCGCAAATAGATAAAGACGGTGTCGGCCCGAGCATACACGCCTGAATGTAACCCTCAAGGCTCTGGAGATGAAGGTGCAACACAAATGGACTAACGTGAGCTTCAACCATATCATGAAATTCTGGCACGATATACTTCCTGAGGGGAACACATTGCCAAGGAGTATCGACGAGGCCAAGAAATTTGTGTGCCCTCTCGATCTACCATACGTCAAATACCACGCCTGCCTCAATGACTGCGTACTTTATTGGGGCGAGTACAAGGATAGAACCACATGTCCGGTGTGCGGCCATGTACGATACAAGAGAGGGAACAAGAAAGTTCCTCAAAAAGTGGTATGGTACTTTCCTATCACTCCCCGTTTGCAGCGGTATTTCGTAGACCCTAAGGAAGCAAAGATCATGCAATGACATGCAGAAAGGGAGAAGCCCGAAGATGATCTGGAGAAGGGCAAGATCATGACACACCCTACAGACGCTAGCCAGTGGCACGCATTGGACATGGAGTTCGAAGAGGAGTTCAGGGACGATGCCATGAATGTTAGGCTGGGTATGAGAACCGATGACTCAATCCCTTTGGAAACTAGAGTAGCACGCATAGCACCTGGCCCGTGTTTGTATGGCCATACAATCTCCCCCCTGGATATGCACGAAGCAAATGTACGTACACATGAGTATTCTTATTCAGGGGCCGAAAAAACCGGGTATCGACATGCATCTATATCTCGGGTTGTTGAAAGAGGAGTTAGCCACACTGTGGGAGACGCCAGCCCATATGTGGGACACCTACACAGGAGAATATTTCTCTCTGAGAGCCGCGTTGATCACGACGGTGCAGGACTATCTTGGTCTGGGATATGTAACGTGCCAGGTGAACCACGGACATGGTGCATGCATCAGGTGCATGGAGAAAACCCCGCATATGCAGCTACGAGGGATCCCGGGTCTTCGAAAACCGTGTTCCCAGGGATTTGAAAGTGGCTCCCCGCGGATCACCCATGGAGAAAACACGGAGATCTATTCAATGGTGAGGACGAGCTCAAAACAGCCCCACCTAAGAGGAGCGGCAAGGATATCAACGACTTGCTGGAAAAATGGAAAGAGTGCCCCGCATCGGGAAAGAAGCGTCTGAGGACAAAAATGCTGCTAGGTGTATGGAAAGCAAGGTCTGTTTTCTGGGACCTGCCGTACTGGAAATACCTCCACATGCCACATAGCCTTGACCTCATGCACATCACGAAGAACGTGTGGGAGAGTCTGATTGGCACTCTTGTCAACATGCTGGAGAGGACCAAAGACGGGCCAAAGGCAACAAACAACCTAATCAAGCTGGGCATAAAGAAACAACTTCATGGAGGACACCCCGATGATGATGATGACGATGATGACGCTCAGATGCAAGATACTCAAGGTCGTCGGTGCAAACGGGCTAAGAGGAACGACTACTACTGCCCCCTTCCTGCTTCACTATGAGTGAGGAGGAGCTCCGGCAGTTTTTCAACGTTCTCGTCGGAACCAAACTTCCTATCGGTTACGGAGGGAAGATATCTCGATATCTGGACGAAACGAAGAAGAGGTTCTCCGGGATGAAATCTCATGACGGCCACGTGCTGATGATGCAGATACTTCCGGTTGCTATCCGAGGAATAATGGACGAGCACGTACGTGAGATGCTATTTGGGCTCTATAACTTTTTCAACATAATCTCTAGGAAGTCGATCGGTGTGAAGCAGCTCAACAGGCTACAAGAAGAGGTCGTCGTGATACTATGCGAGCTCGATATTTAATCCCCCCCCCCCCCCGGGTGTTCCATGACATCATGGTGCATCTGCTAGTCCACCCCGTTGATGATATCATCCACCTCGGGCCGCTATTCCTACAAAACATGATGCCGTTTGAAAGACTGAACGGCATTCTCAAAGGATTCGTTTGCAATAGGAATCGTCCGTATGGAAGCATAGCCAAGGTTTTTCTAACATACGCGACCATATCGTTCTGCCAGAATTATCTAAGAAATGAGGATGACGATGGCATGGTTGGTCTGCCAATCAGGAGGCACCTCGGGAGGCTCGATGGATGTGGTCACCATGAGGGCCATGCCCCAATGCATATCGTCTTCACTAGTCAACACACAGACTATGACAAGGCACATCGAGTCGCACTACAACACATAGAGTTGGTCGAACCATGGGTGCTAGAGCACAAAAGCTTAATTGAGAAGATGTTTAGGGACACGAGCCAACGACGGACTAAGGGAGACGTGACTAGAGAGCACAACTCCAGCTTCACACGTTGGTTCAAGAAAGAGCTACTCCAGCTTTATCATGGTAAGAGGCCTTCTACGGATGAGGAAAAACTCATATTCACCTTGTCACAGGGCCCCGCGATGAATGTGAGGACCTATCAGGCATACGACATCAACGGTTACACATTCTACACTGAGGAAAAGGACAAGAACAGCGAATATCATAACTCGGGAGTCACGATGCTATCCTACGCAGACGAGGAATCCACTATCAAGGAGAGATTCTTCGGTAGGATCGAGGAGATCTAGGAACTCGACTACTGTGGAGACAAGATGCCAATGTTCCGGGTCAGATGGGCCAAGAACGTCGAAAAAGAAGGTCGGTATTTCACCACAATGGTTATACCCGAAGCCAAATCATCGAAGGCATCTGGCGCGAACGTCCAGGCGAAAAATGAGCCATGGGTACTGGCTTGCCAGGTGGATCAATGCTTCTACATTACCGACCCTATAAGGCCTAGCCGCATTATTGTGAGGAGGGGGAAAAGGAGGAGCATCGGAATGGAGGGCGCGGCCACCAAACAAGACTTCGACAAGTACGATGATCCGAAGATAGAAGAGGAATTCGACAAGTACTTGGATAGACCTAGTGTTGCATCAGGAAGAAGAAAGACCACCCTACCCACTAAAGGATGTCCGTACACGAGAAGAAATCCCCATGTTCCCGGGCTAAATTATTCAACCGCGACGAAGAAGGGCAAGAAGATCGACGTGATGAGACGTTGCAAGAAGTGACTTTTTTGTGTGTGATGTGTGTGCACGTGCATCAAGTCGACAAAACTACACATGATACATACATATGGTTTTTTGGAACAATAATCATATACATGATTCGTGGTTTTTTGGAACAATAATCATATACATGATTCGTGGTTTTTTGAAATAAATTATTTATCTACTTGCAATTGTATACATGTGTTTTTTGCTTTTATATTTGTAAATGTTGAATTGTTCATATTTTTAAAATACTAAACAATTGTTTTCTAAATGAGTAAATATTACTAGGCCAAACAGTAATTCCAAATTACTTTGTTAAATATATTTTAAAATAAAAATAAAAAAAAGTGGGGGTGTAAGATTTGAACCTGGCACCTAAGGTGTTCTAACTAACCAAACCTTGCTAACCAATAGGAAATGCTATTGTTGTTGTCAACATTGCACTGCGTGCCGTTTTGAGTTATGTGTAGAAACTCAGTGGTGCATCCCGAATCGGTGCACAACGGACCGTGGCGCACCGATTCGGGATGCACCACTGAGTTTCTACACATAACTCAAAATGGTCTGCTTCTTTCTCTTCGACTGACACTTAGTCAATTTTGTTCCTTTTCTCCCTACCGCCACTGTGCCCCCCTCTGCTCCCCACCGCCACCGGAGAAGACAAAGAAGACGTGCGCGGAGAAGATGCTGGCGCCCCTTCCCTTCCTCTGCTTCCTCCCGTTCCTCACCAGCGGAGAAGACATCGGCATCCCTCTACTTCCTCGCTGACGCCCCTCACCTACGCGCCGCCACGACCTGCCTCCATCCGCCACCACCTCCCTCCATCCGCCACCTCTCCAGGTATGAGCCTTCCTCTCCCTTCCCCTCCCCTCCCCTCCCCTCTCTTGCTATGTTAGGGTTGATCGATCTCTTGCTAGAATTCGTACTATTGGTAGTTGTTGCGGTAATTCCCCAATTTAGATGTGTGTTGATTGTGGCTAATTAGCGCTGGTGCAGTGATCTGTGAGATATATATCATCTGGCCTGAGGCAAACGCTCGTGCAGTGATCCGTGAGATATCATCTGACCTGAGTCAAGACGGTGCAAAAAACGATTCAGTATTTTCGCCATGTGTATGTTCGAGGAGTACTCTTGCCTTTTCTTTCCTTTTGATACTACAACTTAGCCTTCCATATACTTACTGTTACTGGGCGGTATGATAGGCATGTATACACTTGGTGCATATGGACTTATGTAGTGTGCGTTTGTTCTGGTCAGTGAGCCAATCAACCCCGGTCAATGACTCGGTGTGTTTTGCTCTACAGCTCGGTGCAGGGCTACACCTTTTCTCCTGTTAGTTAGCTGCTTGGTGCTGAACATGAATGTTGTCCATCCGGTTGCGGGCCTGGTGGTGAAATTAATCGACGTTCATAATTTTCCAGAAGGAAGTTAGTTAGTTTGTTTGTTGCTGAACATGAATATGGTTGCCATCCGGTTGCGGGACTGGTGGTGAAATTAATCCACTTGTGTGTATAGTATATCAGGTTATGTGTGAGTTTTGAAGTTCATGTAAGGACTTTGCAGCATGGCATGCCAACAAATGCATTTTTTTGTGCTTGTGTCAAGTGTCAATGTGATGAGAAGGGTTCTGTTTGAAGTTGGGAAACTGCCTCGCCTATATTTTTGTTTGGAAAGAAAGATGCATTTCGGGAGCAATGATACTAGTCAAAGTTTTGTTTCAGAAAGGTTGGCAGTAGTTCATTGTGTTGATCTTGGTCAATTATGTTTGGAACTTGAAATAAAAATAGCTCCACCCTGATGGAACTCTTCCAAAAAAATCTAATCCTGGTCATGGTGATTTTTTGCATTCTTTCCACTTCTAAGTTTTTTGTTGTTGATTTAAATAGCTCCATGTTTGGGTACAAGAATAGTATGGTTATTTTGCTGCAAAACTAAGTGTATTATGCTCTACTAGATGCATTCTAATTCTGTTCTGATTTCGAGCTGGTACCATTTTTAGTTACTAATGTTGAGGATAGTATTGTTATTTGATGTTCGCTATATACATGAAACATTCACTTCTGGTTGATGCAGTAGCAGTACTGTTCAAATGTATGAAATGCACCAATCTAGACTTATGAGCTGCAGAATGGAATAATATGTCCCTGACTTATCACGGTGGTCAATTCATAAACCTCAAAGATAGTGATAATCCAGATTCTGAGCCATGTCAACTATGTGAGAAACTCTAAATACAAATAGCTCCAACGTTATTGAACTCTTAAAAAGAGTATGTGAACTTGGTCTAGGTTTTTTTTGCGCTCTTTCCACTTTGGGTTCATTTAATTTTTGTTGCCATAAATAGCTCCATGTTTGGGCATTGTCCTCAGGTAGTTTCTTCCAAATATATGCAGTGATCAGTATAAGATTAATATGGTTATTTTACTACAAAACATCAGTTATTTTAAGCAGCAGTGATTTTCTTCTAAAAAGTGAACTCTGGCAGATCTCTGTACCACCATATTAAACAGTGTTGTGAACAGTACGATGGGATTATAATGAACTGGTGTTCTGTGTATGCATGCTTTTGTGAATCGGTTTTGGTGGTGGACAGTTTTTTGTCAATTGTTGCAGGGATTCCAAACGGAGTGCATGTTACTCCCGAAATGTTGATTCATTTCTGTTTCAGGGAGAAATGGGCACTCCTAGATAGCCTTTTTTAGGGTAGGTGTTGTCAAATTTTCCGATTGATTTCTCTTGTACTAATTAGTTGCATATACTTGTTTAGTGCAAAGATGTCGACAGGACAAGTAAATGATGGGGCCGGCCCTTCGAAGCAAATGACTATCGAAGAAGAAGCCCGAAAGGCCAACATGCCGTTTTGGTGGCTTTCCCAGAGGGAGGAGGAGGAGCAGGAAATAGCTGCCATGGCCAACGACGAAGAAGACATGGAGGGTGACGATGATGCTGGAACGAGTGATGGCCACGAGGATTACACCACCGATGCCGGCGGCGAACGCACTAATGGTGCCGAGGATGACACCACTGATGCCGGCGAACGCAGCGACGCGGGAGGACAGGCGGATGGTGGTGCCACCTCGGCAGCTAAGAAGTCCGTGAGAAAGAATCGAGACCCACCGACGCTCGGCACGGAGCGCGGCGAATTCACCGAAGTGACAGTGAGCGGTGCACCCGTGGCGCCTGCAACCCTTGCCACTGGGTACAGGATACAACTCTGGTGCATTGTACGGGAGACCTTGACGGTGAACACGAGGAACCTCCGAGATCCCGGCAATGCGCATTTAGTCTAGCTCCTCATGCAGAAGCTTCACAGATGCTACAAGTTCCCCCATGATTATGACAATCTTGAGGTCAAGAACAATGCGGTGAACGAGGCAGCCCTCACGAAGATGAGCACCCTCTTGAGCAACTGGAGAACCCGGGTGAAGAAGCGAATAAACAGAAATGAAAGCTAGGAGGAGATAAAGAAGCACGAGCCACTACTCGAACACGATGACTATCTCCTCTTCAAGGAGGAGTTGGAGGCCGATAACGCAAAAGCCGGTGTGGGGGAAGAAAGTACGTCTTGGTAACCATAGGCTTGGGAGCGGAGGTTACAGAGAAATAAAGCCAATTTGGGAGAAGGAGGACGCCGAGCTTAGGCATCTTGGTAAACCAAACATGTTTGACAAATTCAAGGACGAGCAGGTGAGGAACTTTGTGTGGGCTCGCTACTTCCTGTGCCCCATAACAAAGGAATTCAAAACCATAGATGAGGATGTGCTGAAATTCGAGAAACACCTGGTAAGCAACTAACCATGTGGATCTCAACTCGATTGGCGATCAATAATGAAGCCAAAATTAAAAATGGGTTCACCTTACTTTTGTAGAAAGATGAAATAGCAGCTGAGGCAAGTTCCCCCACCACGGGGCTATCGGAGCCGTGGGACACTCCTTTCAACAGGGCGGTGAACATTGTCAAGAAGAGGCCCAAGAACATGGAGATGACATCCGGTGGACATGTTCCCGGCTATGGGCTGGCCACGAAAGTCGGCATCCACTTCAAAGAGGACTCAAAGATCAGAAAGGAGAGAAAGTCCAAGGTGGAGGCTGAGCAGAGATGGGAGATCGCAGATCTCAAGGCCCAAGTGGCCCATGCGGCACAAATGGAGGCGCAAGTGGAGGAAAAGTTGGAAGCAAGGTTGCGCCAGATCATTCCTCCTCAGTTGTGCGCGGGGTCTATCCCAGTGGAATGCTGTTGGTGGAGTTGGGCCAATACTAGTGCCCAGCATGTCCGGCAGCAACTCGGCCCAACACGTGTCGCTGAACTTGGTGACCCCGCCCTCCAACACCTTGGCGTAGCCGGTCGCATTGCTGAGCCTGTCGGCGCCCAACACCAACGCGCAGCCGGCGGCGCCCAACACCAACTTGCAGCCGGTGTTGCTTCGTGATGCACCCGAGCAGGATGTGAGGCAGCCCTGTGTGTTCACATTAGCTGAGCTCGACTAACTAATTATTATTCATTGTAGGCCCGACTTCATGCACCATTGTTGGTCTCAATCTAATCGACTTCCATCTGATTATGATCCCTAACATGTTTTCCCGCAGGACGCTCATTGTACATTGCTACAGTATGTGGACGGCGTGCTGAAGGATGTAGCCAAGGGTAGTATCGTCCAACCGAAGATTCTCATGATGCACAACAAGCCGATCCATGCTGGCATGTTCAGGGTCACCTTGGTAAGGACATTGAAGGAGTGCGACGGCATTGACCCCCCCCCCCCAACCAACCTGAAGGATACGATGAGCATAAGACCCTTGGAGGTTGCTACGGCTGGCCCTTGCTATGGCCCAAGTCCTAGATCTGCCTTGCTATAGCCAAGGAAGGGCGGCGCCCCACCGTCCCAACTAATAAGACAAGGCCACTAGTGTTCATCCCAACCACCAAGAGGCATCAGCAGTTAATCGCACACACGCCATCGCCATAGCCCGAGGACGTGCATCAGGATGCACCTCACGTCGCCAACGATGAGGGTGACGTTGATGGCTACCTCAACACCATAGGCACCGACGGATTCTACATGCCTCCTATTGGAGAGCCAGCCTCCCGCGGTCAACAACCTGGTCGTCCCATGTCATGCACGCAGCGTCTACACTTCGGTGGCTCTTATGATCAAGATATGCCTCCGGGTGACACCGCTGGCCCACACCCCAACCCAACAGTGATCATCAGCCCCACCACACTCCACAAGGCGGTCGCGGAGCAGTTGGGACGATCCACTGATCCTGTCGAGGCGGCCGAGAAGCCGAAGAAGGGCCGGAAGCATAGCCGGAGCAAGAAGGCTTTGAGCCAGCCGCTTCCGAAGAAGATACTCCGGGCTCGGGACGGCGTGAGACAAGAGCCCAGTGATTTTAGGGCGCACATAGCGGGTAAGCCGATTCTGACTAAGGATGTGCTCGAAGTCGTGGGTGGATCCATAGCGAATATGAATTACTCAATTCTGCATCTCGAGACCACCCTTCTTAAAGAGAAGAAGCCCAGGTACCCGGTCTTCACATGCAAGGTGCCATCGAGCCATGGCTTCGTTGACCAAGCACCCGCAGACATATTATTCGTGCGGTACGAGGACATCTAGAATCTCCTACACTCGAAGCGGCTGGACTATAACTTGGTCCGTCTGTACTCGCTCAATATGGTGTTGAAGGCCAAGAGGGAGAATACCCAGGGCATCGTGATAGTGGACCCCTACTACATGCATGAGGTTGTCTTGGTGAACAATGGGGATCGGGTAATGGTGGCAGAGTACGTAGGGAATATCTTCCATGAGAACCAGAGCATTGATTCCATTCTTCTGCCTTGCTTTCCCGAGTAAGTAAACACACGTTAGGTCGTCGTTGTAACAAATTATTTCTTAGATTTTAGTTGTCCTCTTCCAACAATAATTAGTTCTGTTTCAATTGTGTTGTGCAGAGACATATATTGCACACTCATCTCCATTTGTCCGAGGTTGTCGCAAGCAACATACTTCAACTCCTCGAGTGACACAAAGCCAGAAGACTACAACAGATTCAAGAGAGTTCTAGATGATACTCTACAAGTCTATGTCGAAAAGGGAGGCAAATTCTCCAAGGGGGGGCAATAACCAAGGATGGCAAACATATGTTCATGCACCACATGAAGTTCCCCTACTCCAAGCAGCCGACCCATGGTGTGAAGGAGGCCTTCTACGTCCTCCATCACATCAAGGGGTTCATGCGGGATTCACGGGTCGAGGTGCGGCCAGTTAATCTTCGACACTAGGCCACACAGTTGGCGGCGATCGATGATGTGGACCTTATGGAGGACTTCTGGCACATCTTGACTCAGCTCTGCCAAATCCTCCATGATGACATCAAAACGAAAGGGGGGTCATGTACGTGCCCATCACGTTGAGTAACCGCGAGATCGAAGAACGCCTCGACATGTAGTGCGACACCAAGACGTTCATGACGAGAGAGGGAGTGACCTCATTCCCGGCGAGGTCTCCATGATGTGTGTGTGCCTAGGTAGCAGTGTTGGTCGTGTGTGTGTCGTGTCATAGACTTGACTATCCTCGTGATGTGTTTCTGAACTATCATTTGGCGCGTGTGTCATAAACATTATTAACTACCCCGGGCTAGTAAAACCCTTGACGGTCGATGTTGGACTTGCTTATATGATAGTCATCGTCGGTGCTATATTTTATTTGAAGTTTATGAATCTTTGCTCATTTTTTTGATCATGCAAACATGTTTGTAGTTTGTCATTCTTTTCGTTGTATAACATATACTACATGCATGTCTTGTCTATGCATGCCTTATCTACAGAGATGGCGAAGTGGTACGTGGTACATTGGTCACACCACCAATGCCAGGAGGGTGTGCAAGAGCAGGGACAACACTACGGCCGACTTTCAGGGAGATGCCTAAGGATTTAGTCCTTAGGCATCTCTCTAAAGCTGGTCATAGAGGCACTCCCTAATATGTGAAATTAGTTAGCTCCCCGGCATATTGATCTAGATAGACAAGTTATAAACTCTAAGATGGTGTGAGAGAGCAGGGACAACACTACGACCAGCTTCAGGGAGATGCCTATGGATCCAGTCCTCGGGCATCTCCCTTAAGTTGGCCATAGAGGCACTCCCTGTCTAGCCAAAGGGTAGTATCATTCAACCTAAGATGCTCATGATGCACAAAAAACCGAATATGATCGTCATCGGTGCTATATTGTATTTTAAGTTTATGAATCTTTGCTCATTTTTCTGATCATGCAAACATGTTTGTAGTTTGCCATTATTTTTTGTTGTATAACATATACTACATGCATGTCTTGTCTATGCATGCCTTGTCTACAGAGATGGCGAAGGGTGCGTGGTATACAGGGGTCGGTTTCCAGGGGTCTACGACAAGTGGGAGGACTGCGAGGCACAAGTGAACAACTTCAGCGGCAATAGCTACAAAGGCTACAAGACAAGAGAGCTGGCGGTAGCCAAGTAGAGGAGATACATGTGGAAGAAGAACCGGATGAAGATCTTGATCATGGTCTCGATGTTGCTCCTCGTCGTCGCCGCTATGCTCTATTTGATCATAGTCTAGGGTGGTAGCTCTATGCATGTGTAATGTGATGATCGAATTTGTAATGTGATCGACCGAATTTCTACTACCACACTTTGTGTAATGATCTAATAACACTTGAATTCATATTTGATGTATTTCAGCACTTTGGATCACTATCATCTTAGATTATTTCATACTTGAATTCATATTTGGTGTATTGCTGTATATAATTGTTGTATATAACTGTTGTATATAACTACCATATAAATAAAAAATACACTCGACCAGTCAGTGGCGCACTGTTTTTTAGGTCAGTGCCGCACTGTGTGGACGTGCGCTCCTGATAATATCCGTGGCGCACGGCATGGTGGTGCACCACTGACTATCCTACTAACTATGGCGTGCTGGGCGTGCGCTGATGGTAATATCTGTGGCGCCAGTATGCGCGCCATCGACTACTCGCTATCGCTGGCGACATCGCTGGCGCCCCTTGCGATCACGAAGTGTCCTAATCCTTAGACCGTGAGATCATATTTAATCACTGTCACCCGAGGATGCTTTGACGGCATCGGCCATCATGACCGTAACTGGGTGACTATAAATATGTATGTTGGGTATTCCAGAAGGGCATGTTGAGGCGTATGTATCAAGATCAGGATTTGTTAGCCTATGTGATAGGAAGATACATTGGGCCCGCTCAGTGAATTACATCCATAAGCTGTGTAGCATATGACTAGGTCATATGGATGGAATATCACGAGAACGCGTAAAGAAATGCTTGTTGGAAAGGATATTGAACGAGGTATTATGATACCGATGATTAGATATCGGACAAGCCAGGTATCGAAGTAACAAGGGAATTGGATTCGTCATTGATGGTTCGAAATGATGTTGACGTTGTAGAATGCATAGGGGTCATTATGGGCAACCTGGTCCCGCTATTGATCATTGACCCGAGATCGTCTCTGTCATGGTTGTGCCATTCTCGAACCATAGGGTAACATACTTAAGGGCACTACGACGCCTGGAGATCATTCTGGAATTGATGGAATCACAGAAGAAAAGAGAAGTGAGAGAACCAGAATCGTTTCGAGAGGATCTGAAGTTGTTCGGAGTGAACCAAAAGGTGTTTCGAGTCAAAGGGTATTTAATAATATCTATTCCATCTTAATGCCTTGTGGATGCTATGGGCAACTGGGTGACCGACGACTTTGCGATAGATGGGGTGTTGTGTTTGCTTCCTCCTAGCTACAAGGACATCGTCTGCTGGCTCGTGGTTGATATCGAGATCGTTGGGGAACCCCAAGAGGAAGGTATGATGAGCACAGTAGTAAGTTTCCCTCAGTTATGAAACCAAGGTTATCGAACCAGTAGGAGCAAGGAAACACATCCAAGGTGTTGTTGCCAACTTGGAATCCTACACAAGATAACCACAGAACTTTGCCCCCAACTTACAGTGAGGTTATCAATCTCACCGGTTTTGCTGAAAACAAAGGATTAAACGGATTGTGTGGAAGATAGTAAAAGCTTGTAGAAAGTAAACAGAAAATAGTAAACAATTGTAGATTGATGGTAAAAGAAAGGACCGGGGTCCATAGTTCACTAGAGGATTGTGTGGCACCGTGACATCTTGTTAATAGGTTAGTCCAAGAAAGTGTATAAAAATACTCCAAAGTGTGGGCAAAACATAAGAAAATAGATAAAAACCAAGCATGGAACATCAAAAATTATGGATACGTTAGCAACGTATCAACATCCCAAAGCTTAACTCCTGCTCGTCCTCGAGTAGGTAAGTGATAAAAAGAAAGAATAATTTTTGAGGTGACATGCACCATCATAAACTTGATCAAAGTATTTGTAAAACATTGATAGCTGGGATCATAGTACTTCAAGATAGCATGAAAGATAAAGTTCTAACAATAAGACATAGCAACTATGTTGTAACATGAAAAGGCACAAACAAAAGATTCATAAATAACAATGCTTTGCAAGACGTTTGTTTGTTTCATATAAAGAAAACATAGCATAGTAGCATTCAGCTTGTACCTCATAATGTAGCAAATCATAATTGCATAGGACACCTTCAAAGTTCATAAGAGTGACTAGATACAAATAGTTTAAGAACAAGCAATATCAAAGTTATGCATCAATCAACAAGTCTTGGGACAATGCACATAGGACTAAGAATGGCCACTATGCTCTCTCAGTAGGTGCATAAAGATAGAAGGTGGAGACTCAACATAAAAGTAAAAGGAAGGCCTTCATAGAAGGAAGCAGGGATTCAAGTTTCATACAGAGCTTCCAAAAATTATGGTACTTATTAGCTTTCAGCTCTCATTGCCCCTATCATAAGCATCTTGAAGTGATTAAGGTTAAAGTGAACAAACTATGGGGTATATGCTTGACAAAGTATAAGTTGGAAATCGCATGTCGCTTGAATACGAGGGCCGCTCCTCATGCTACTCAAGTTTAGTTACCGGTAAGTTCTTGTCATAGTAAGTACATGTGTATCATAGAGAACCGCCAACGGGGTACCCCTTTCCCGATGATACGGAAGAATCCCCATATCAAAATGACAAGGCAAGCAGACAACGAGCATCTCAGCAATCTTCTTATTTACCATGGGAAAATGGTGCTTTTTTCTCTCTTTCCTCTTTTCTCATATCTCTTTTTTCTTTTTCTCTTTTTCTCAATATCTGACTCTTTTTTTATAAGAAGAATGCTTCATAGACAGCTCATTATGGTTACATTGCAGGTTTCCACCATGACAGCATGGATTAGACCGGCGGCCTAGGCGTTTCTCTAACACATATACATAACTCCAAGGACTTACAAGCTCCCCTTTTATTTCACACCGATGACATCCATAGACAAAAGAGCATGATATCAACTAGGTACAAAGTACAAGTGAAATGTTGAAAGCGTTCCCCATGATAGCATGGTTCTGCTAATCCCCAACATATAAGTGCAAGAATATACAACATAGACGACACAACGGTTCAAGTTTATTAAGGTCAAGAAAAGTAAAGTGTGCCATCAAGTTCGTGAGAGCTTTAATCACTAGTTTTCTCATAACTAGTTTAATTTAGAAGGTAGATAAAAACATGAATATACTTGGAATAGCAAATGCTAATAGGTAGGTATGGTGGACTCTTTGGAATAACTTGGTTTAAGGAGTTGGATGCATGAGTGGAACTCATACATGGTTATGGAGGCTAGCAAAAGACTGGGAGCGACCGACTAAGAGAGCAATAATGGCCATAATCATGCAGAGCGACAAAACACCATTAATCAAAGCATAAAGTGATACTACAAGTCAAAAACTAAAGGATCATAAAGGCTATGGTGACTTGGGATAGTCATAACATGGTGTGAGCATGCGCCAAGTCAACCCAAATAAAGCATCAAAGGAGAATACCACAATACTATGCTTTAATATGCTAAAACAACGCATGATTCTTCCAAGGCACATTAAGCAATCTCAATTGTTTATAACATGTCATGCTACAGCAAAGATTACTAAGCATAAAGCCAAAACAATATCAAGCATGGCATGACAAAGCATGGGCCACAGTCAAAAACAAGCTCTCTTTACCACTTAAGCATGAACTTTCCTACTCTTTTTCCTACAGTCAAAAACTATTTGAAAACCAATGTATGAAAGAGGGGGTCCAACCAATTTATTCAAGCAAACTAAGAAAACAAAGCAAACGAAAACCAAAAACAAAAACGAAGACGCTCCAAGAACAACACAACTGTGGATGAAACAATAAAAATGAAGTGTTTGGAAGAAACCTGGGATTTTATTGATGAAGAAGGGGATGCCTTGGGCATCCCCAAGCTTTGACGCTTGTACTTCTTGGATAATTCTTGGGGTGACACGGGGTGGTATCCCCAAGATTGAGCTTTAGTCCATTCTTTATCTCATTACATCATTCTCTCCATACACCTGGAATTTTTCCTTCATAAAAAACTTCACACAATCTTTATTAGCAACATTAGTGCACTCAAGATAATAAGTCTTTAGGTTCAGTTTAAACACCAATAAAACTTCCATTAAAACACAAGCTATTGTAGCACTTCCCTCAAAAAGCTCAATACCCCAAAGAGAACCCAAAAAGGAACCAACAAGAAGCAAATGCAAATAATGGCAGAAATCTGTCAAAACAGACCAGCAGGTACAAACCAATTTTTTCGACGACCTTATATTGCTCAAATCAAAAAGTGTTGAACTAACTAAAGTTAGATAACAACCTGAGGCAGAAGCACAAAAATTCACGCCTCAAAACGACGTACAGAGATTTTACACGAATTTTGACGATGAAGCACAAATATCTGTTTCGGGACAGCAACTTTCCCAATCATTACTTCTCTCTCATTTGAGGTTACTCTTCGCACAAAAAGCAAATAAAAAGGATAAGGAGCGGTTATTACATAAGTAATAACTTCCAATACTTATCTAAAACTTTTGGGTTATCTCCCAATAAGTACTTTTCTTTAACGCATTTAAGTTAGGCATGATAATTTCGATGATGCTCACATAAGAAATATGAATTAAAGTAAAAGAGAGCATCAAAAAGAAATTCAAAACACATTTAAGTCTAACCCACTTCCTATGCATAGGAACCTTATACGCAAATAAATTCTCAAAGAACAAAGTGACAGGCATAGGAAGATAAAACGAGAGTAACTTCAAAACTTTCAGCACATAGAGAGGTGTTTCAGTACCATGAAAACTTTTACAACCATATTTTCCTCTCTCATAATAATTTTCAGTAGCCTCATGAATAAACTCAACAATATAACTATCACATAAAGCCTTGTTTTCATGATCTACAAACACATAATTTTTATCAAGCTCAAAAATAGTGGGATTCAAACCTTCAAACCCACTTTTAACAATTTTATAACAAGATGACTGATCAATCTCATTTTCAATAGTAGTACAATTAATATTATCAACCAATATAGGACCATCATCTAGAGCTTTATTATAAATATTTTCAAAAGAATCCACAGGAACTTGACATTCGTCCTCCTTTGGTAAGCATGGGGGACAATCAAATAGTGTAAGGGGTAAAGAGTTACTCTCATTAGAAGGTAGGAATGGGTAGATCCATTCTTCCTCCTCTTGATCATCACTCTCCTCCTCTTTTTCATCCACTGAGCTTCCAGTTTCAGCAATTTCTTCTTCCATAGGCTCCTGCAAGGCACTAGTCTCTTCCATTGGTGGAGAGCATCTATTAAGATATTCAAGAATATAGCCATTTTCTTCCCTATAATTATCAAAGCAAAATTTAAGTATATCATAAACCTCATACTTATAAGGTGCATCATCAGTATTTTCAAGCAAATAAGAAAGTTCGAATGCACCCTTCCAAGCAATAAATTCTTCAATTTGTTCCACATCATAAAAGTCATAATTTCCCTTGACATAAGAAGATATGGTAACATCATCATTATACTCACATTGTAAAGGGAGATGTTTATACCTCCTACAACAACAAGATTTATCAAAGCAATAAGTAACATTATAAGTAGAGCACACATTTCTAGCAATCGTATACAATTTATCAATTTGTTCCCATAAGTGTGTCCCTTTTTGTGACAAGCGGTGTTCCTTATAATAATATTATTGTTCTTCCGTGAACCCACCTTGCCAATAAGATCTAGTTTCAAAGAAACCAACCATTGATAAAAAGCATTATAAAGCAAGACAATAATAGACCAACAAAAATAACAGCTATAGTAGGAACTAATTTTTTTTGTATTTTTGATAAAAAGAAGTAAACAAAGCAAAAATAAACTAAGCAAAACAAAAAAACAAAGTAAAGAGATTGGTTGTGAAATACTCCCCTTGTGAAGATGTCCTTGACTCCCCGGCAACGGTGCCAGAAAAATACTTGCTGGCTCGTGGTTGATATCGAGCTCGTTGGGGAATCCTAAGCGGAAGGTATGATGAGCACAGTAGTAAGTTTCCCTCAGTTATGAAACCAAGGTTATCGAACCAGTAAGAGCAAGGAAACACCTCCAAGGTGTTGTTGCCAATTTGGAATCCTGCATAACACAACCATAGAACTTTGCCCCCAACTTATAGTGAGGTTGTCAATCTCACCGGTTTTGCTGAAAACAAAGGATTAAACGTATTGTGTGGAAGATAGTAAAAGCTTGCAGAAAGTAAACAGAAAAAAGTAAACAATTTTAGATTGATGGTAAAAGAAAGGACCGGGGTCCATAGTTCACTAGTGGTGGTTCTCCTTAAGATAGATGACATGTTGGGTGAACAAATTACAGCGGGGCAATTGACAAAACATCGAGAAAGCATACAAGCATATACTAATCATCGTGACTCCTTTGAGATTTGATTGGGCATTACAACATTATACATAGACCATAATCCAACTGCATCTATGACTAATAATCCACCTTCAGGTTATCATCCGAACCCCCTCCAGTATTAAGTTGCAAGCAACAGATTATTGCATTATGCATTGCATGTAAAGTAAACAATATGATTGTTCTATGAACAAAGGATTGTTGTTTTCTCCCTAGTAGCAATAGCACATCTAGTACCTTAGAGATTTCTGTCACTTCCCCAGATTACTAGAGGCATGAACCCACTATCGAACATAAATACTAACTCTTGGAGTTGCTAGCATCTACTTGGCCAAGATAGCTACTAACAACAGAAAGCATGCAACATCACAAATAACAAAGACAAGATAGAATCAATAATCAATCTGAAATAGCATCTCAATATCCATCGGATCCCCGCAAACACAACATGTAGAATTACAAATAGATGATCTTGATCATGAACGGAGCTCACAAGATCTAAACATGGTAGCACAAAGGAGAAGAACCAACCATCTAGCTACTACATGGACCCGTAGTCTAAGGATGAACTACTCACGCATCACACCGGAGGCTTGCATGGTGATGAAGAAGGCCTCCAAGGTGAATTCTCCCCTCCGGCAGGGTGCCGGGAAGAGCTTTAGATCCCTCCCGATCTAGGGATGGAGATGACGGCGGCTATAGACTCTTTCGTGAAATTTTGATCGGGTACTTAGGGTTTCTGTATCGGAGGCATCTTATAGGCGAAAGGGGAGGCCGAGGGGGTGCCCTAGGCGGCCACACCACCCCTGGTGCGGGCCAGGACTGGCCGCACGGCCAGGTGGTGTGGCGGCCCTCTGGCCCCTCTCCGTCTCGTATTCTGGCTCCGTGTCCCCCTCGGTGAAAAACTAACTTGGACTTTTGTCCCGTCCAATTCTGAGAATATTCATTTTCTGACTTTCCTGGAACCAAAAATAGCAGAAAACAGGCAACTGGCATTGTGGTATCTTGTTAATAGGTTAGTACAAGAAAGTGTATAAAAATACTCCAAAGTGTGGGCAAAACATAAGAAAGTATATAAAACCAAGCATGGAACATCAAAAATTATGGATACGTTAGCAATGTATCATCATCACTGACTACATAGTGAAGGGTATATCGTATACCTTTCGTGAGTTCATAGCCAAGCTGAGGAGTACCAAGGTCGAGCCCAAAGCTAGGGTCGTTGTCAATGGAGAAGGTATATTTTGATATACAAGTAATAAATGTTTCCATGAAACACTTATGTAGTTTTTCTAAGTATTGGATACTTACTCTATTTTATTTGAAAATAGGACCTTCTGCGTGACAGTTGCTGACGAAATGAGACGTTGATAGCGTGATGATGACAACAATCTGGTTGATGGCCGACCACACTCCTTCCCTCGAAGTTTATCATTAGGATTAGTTTATCTGAATAAAAGATTTGTAATCAATTTTGTGAACATTATCAGTGTGTCTTCTTATTGTGAGACAGATATTCATATAAATAAGATACAATTAGTTGTTATTTTTTGATGAATAATTTCTTTTATGATTGACATTGTGATTATGAACAAGTTACTCTGGTATTTGTCTATATGATGATAATACAGCATTTCTACAACATATGAAAATGCCAAAAGATATTCAAACTTAATAGTTACATGACACCAAGAGGTTTAAGTAAAACGGTTGTTTCATTCTGATAAAATAATAAGTCTACTAGATATTTGATCTTATGACTTATGAAACTCATGCCTCACTAGGTGAAATGACTAAAACTCCGTGTTCTGGTAAAATAGATTATGGATTAAACTGTTGTATGTCATGCATGATTATTGCAATTCAACATCCGCTCGATATCGTTATTTCTTAAGATTTATTGTGGACTGATGCGCTCGATGATCGACGTAGAGCTCGTTTGGAACCCCAAGAGGAAGGTATGATGAGCACAGCAGCAAGTTTTCCCTCAGTTATGAAACCAAGGTTTAATCGAACCAGTAGGAGCAAGGAAACACCCCAAAGGTGTTACTAGCTCAGCTTTAAGAAGCGCCTACCGGTGCTAGTAGCAACGTGGAGACCTGCACAACACAACCACACTTTGTCCCCAACTTGCGATGAGGTTGTCAATCTCACCGTATTTTATGGAAAACAAAGGATTAAGCGTGTCGAATGGAAAGAAGTAAAAGTTTGCGAAAGTAAACACAAAGCAGTAAACAGTTGTAGATTGTATGTAAAGAAGAAGGACCGGGATCCATAGTTCACTAGAGGTGGCTCTCCTTAGATAGATAACATGCTGGGTGAACAAATTACAGCGGGGCAATTGACAAACACCGAGAAATCAATACATGCATACACTAATCATCTTGACTCCTTTGAGACTTGATTGGGCATTACAACATAATACATAGACCGCCATCCAACTGCATCTATGACTAATAATCCACCTTTAGGTTATCATCCGAACCCCCTCCAGTATAAAGTTGCAAGCAACAGATTATTGCTTTACGAACTGTGTGTAAAGTAAACAATACGATTGTTCTATGAACAAAAGATCGTTGTTTTCTCCCTAGTAGCAACAGCACATCTAGTACCTTAGAGATTTACACTTCCCAGTTACGGAGGCATGAACCCACTATCGAGCATAAATACTAACTCTTGGAGTTGCTAGCATCTACTTGGCCAAGATAGCTACTAACAACGGAAAGCATGCAAGATCTCAAATAACAAAGACATGATAGAATCAATAATCAATCTGAAATAGCATCTCAATATCCATCGGATCCCCGCAAACACAACATGTATGAATTACAAGTAGATGATCTTGATCATGAACGGGGCTCACAAGATATAAACATGAAAGCACAAAGGAGGAGAACCAGCCATCTAGCTACTACATGGATCCGTAGTCCAAGGACGAACTACTCACGCATCACACTGGAGGCTTGCATGGTGATGAAGAAGGCCTCCAGGGTGAATTCCCCTCTCCGGCAGGGTGCCGGGAAGAGCTTCAGATCCCTCCTGTTCTAGGGATGGAGATGACGGCGCTGAGAATCTTCGTGGATTTTTGATGGTACTTAGGGTTTTCATCCCGAGGGCAATATATAGGCGGAAGGAGGCCGAGGGTGCGGAGGCCACACCACCCCTGGCGGGCCAGGCTGGCCAGCTAGGTGGTGTGGTGGCTCCCTGGCCCTTCTCCGTCTCGTATCCTGGCACTTGATCCCTTTCGGAAAAATAGGCACTTCGGCTTTTGTCCCGTCCAATTCCGAGAATATTTGTTTTCTGACTTTCCTGGAACCAAAAACAGCAGAAAACAGGCAGCTGGCACTATGGCTCTTGTTAATAGGTTAGTCCAAGAAATCATATGAAAAGTACTCCAAAGTTGGAACAAAACACAAGAAAGTGGATAAAACCAAGCATGGAACAACAAAAATTATAGATACATTTGCAATGTATCAACATCCCCAAGCTTAACTCCTGCTCGTCCTCGAGTAGGTAAGTGATAAAAAGAAAGAATAATTTTTGAGGTGACATGCACCATCATAAACTTGATCAAAGTATTTGTAAAGCATTGAAAGCTGGGATCATAGTACTTCAACATAGCATGAAAGAAAAAGTTCTAGCAATAAGACCAAGAAACTATGATGCAACATGAAAAGGCACAAACAAAAGACTCATGAATAACAATGCTTTGAAAGACGTTTGTTTGTTTCACATAAAGAAAACATAGCATAACAGTATTCAGCTTGTCCCTCATAGAGTAGCAAATATAAATGCATAGGACACCTTCAAAGTTCATAAGAGTGACTAGATACAAATAGTTTACAACAAGCAATATCAACTTATGCATCAATCAACTAGTCTTGGGACAATGCACATAGAACTAAGAATGGCCACTATGCTCTCAAAGTAGGTGCATAAAGATAGAAGGTGGAGACTCAACATAAAGGTAAAAGAAAGCCCTTCAGAGAAGGAAGTAGGGATTCAAGTTTCATAAAGAGCTTCCAAACATTATGGTACTCGTAGCTTTCAGCTCTCATTGCCCTATCATAAGCATCTTGAAGGTGATTAAGGTTAAAGTGACACAACTAAGAGGATATGCTTGACAAGTTATAAACCGAAACCTCATGCCCCTTACTTACGAAGACCGATCCTCATGCTACTCAACTTCAGTCACGAGTAAGCTCTTGTCATTGTAAGTATATGTGTATCATTAAGTACCGCCAACGGGGTACCCCTTGCACATGATACGGGAGCTTTCCCATAATCAAAATGACAAGGCAAGCAGACAATGAGCATCTCAGCGATCTTTTTATTTGCTATTTGCATAGGTTTTTATTGAGGATGCTTCATAGAGTGCTCATTATGGTGATGCTGCAAGTTTCCACCATGATTAGGCATGGCTTAGGCTAGCGGCCCAGGCGTTTCTCTAACACACATACAAACTCCATGATCATACAAGTTCCACATTTATTTCACAGAGCTGGGATCCGTAAGCAAAAGAACATAATATCAACGGGGTACAAAGTACAAGTGCAATGTTGAAAGCGTTCCCCATGAAAGATGGTTCTGCTAATTTCAACTTATAAAGCGCAAGCATATATGCAACAAAGAAGGACCCAATGGTTCGAGTTTGTTAGAGGCAAAAAAGGTAAAGTGTGCCATCAAGTTCGTGAGAGCTTTAATCACTAGTTTTCTCATAACAAGTGAAAGGTAAACAAAAGCATGAATATACTTGGAATAGCATAAGCTAGTAGGTAGGTATGGTGGACTCTTTGGAATAACTTGGTTTAGGGAGTTGGATGCATGAGTGGAACTCATACTTTGTTGTGGAGGCTAGCAAAAGACTGGGAGCGACAAACTAAGAGAGCAATAATGGCCATAATCATGCAGAGCGACAAAACATCATTGATCAAAGCATAAAGTGATACTACAAGTTGAAAACTAAAGGATCATAAAGGTTGTGGTGACTTGTGACAGTCATAACATGGTGTGAGCATGTGCCAAGTCAACCCAAATAAAGCATCAAAGGAGAATACCACTATATTATGCTTTAATATGCTAAAACAACGCATGATTCATCCAAGGCACATTAATCAATCTCAATTGTTTATAACAAATCATGCTACAGCAAAGAATACTAAGCATAAAGCCAAAACAATATCAAGCATGGCATGACAAAGCATAGCCACAGTCAAAAACGAGCTTTTTTTACCACATAAGCATGAACTTTCCTACTCTTTTCCAAACCAAACCAAACTATTTGCAAACCAATGTATGAAAGAGGGCGTCCAACCAACTTATTCAGAAAACTAAGCAAACCAAGCAAACTAAAAAACAAAAAAGAAGACGCTCCAAGAAAAACACAACTGTGCATGAAACAATAAAAAATGAAGCGTTTGGAAGAAACCTGAAATTTTTATTGATGGAGAAGGGGATGCCTTGGGCATCCCCAAGCTTTGACGCTTGTACTTCTTGGATATTTCTTGGGGTGACACGCGTGGCATCCCCAAGCTCGAGCTTTAGTCCATCCTTCATCTCGTTACTCATTCCTTCCATACACCTGAAAATTTTCTTTCATACAGAACTTCACACAATCTCATTAGCAACATTTGTGAACTTAAGATAAACAAGTCTCAAGGTTCAGTTCTAACACCAAATAAACTTCCATTAGAACACTAGCTACTGTATCACTTCCTTCAAAAATCTCAATTCCCCAAAGGAACTCAAGAAGGACCTAACAAGAAGCAAATGCAGAAAATGGCAGAAATCTGTCAAAACAGACCAGCAGGTAAAGACGAATTTTTTAGAGGACCTTATGTTGCTCAAATCAAAAAGTGTTAAACTAAAGAAAGTTATATAACAACCTGGGACATAAGCACGAAAAATTACAGCTCAATCCGACATACAGAGCTCTCTCAGGAATTTTTACGGTGAAGCACAGAAATCTGTTTCGGGACAGCAACTTTCCCAATCATTACTTCACTCTCATTAGAGGTTACTCTTGGCACAAAAAGCAAATAAAAATGATAAGGAGAGGTTATTACAGAGGTAATAACTTCCAAGACTCATCTAAAACTCTTGGGTTATATCCCAACAAGTACTTTTCTTTAACGCCTTTAAGTTAGCCATAAGAAGCAAAGAAAGAATCAAGTGTTCTCAAATGAAGAAGCATTAAGATCAATACCAGAAATATTTTCAACAAGGCAAGGTATATCATCCAAATAATTTATAGAGGATCCTCTCTCAATGCTCTTAGGTTCACTATTCTCATCAAAAGGGTTTGCAGGAACAATCCAGTCAAGATTCTTTTCTATGGCATCATGTATTGCTACTAGTTTAAAGGGTATTGGTATCTTAGGTTCCTCCCCATTAGGTTCGGTTTTGTTCATCTTTTCTCGTGTGCCAACAACATCTACACATGAGCCTAGCATATTGAAACATTCAAAAACTTTTCTAGCTTCCTTGGCAACATCATAGAACTCCTTAAATAAAGTTTCTAGAATAAAATCCCTCTTTTCAGGGTCCTCAATTTCTTTAAGCTTAAGAAACATTACTTGCATTAAGGGGTTGAGGTTAACAAACCTAGCTTCTAACATGTGAATTAAAGAAGCTGCAGCAATCTCAAAATTTGGAGCAAGTTCTACAAGGGATCTATCCTCAGTATCTTCATGTTTGCTAACATGATTAAAGAATTCTTCAGTATTATCTTTCCCAATTATAGAACCACTACCAATTGAACGGTCTTTCAAGGTGAAAGTAGGGATCAACATGGTGAGCTAAGGAAGGGGTGACAACTAAAGGAGACTTAATTTTTTTGGATTTTCAAATAAGAAAGCAAATAAGTAAAACTAATTTTTTTGTGTTTTTGAAGAACAAAACAAAGCAAAAAGAAACTAAGCAAAACAAAAACAACAAAGTAAAGAGATTGGTTATGAGGGACTCCCCTTGTGAAGATGTCCTTGACTCCCCGGCAACGGCGCCACAAAATAGCTGGATGCGCTCGACGATCGACGTAGAGCTCGTTGGGAACCCCAAGAGGAAGGTATGATGAGCACAACAGCAAGTTTTCCGTCAGTTATGAAACCAAGATTTAATCGAACCAGTAGGAGCAAGGAAACACCCCAAAGGTGTTACTAGCTGAGCTTTGGCGGGGCGCACTACCGGTGCTAGTAGCAACGTGGAGACCTACACAACACAACCACAGAACTTTGTCCCCAACTTGCGATGAGGTTGTCAATCTCACCGTGCTTTGCGGAAAACAAAGGATTAAACGTATCGAATAGAAAGAAGTACAAGTTTGCAGAAAGTAAACACAAAGCAGTAAAAGATTCTAGATTGTATGTAAAAGACAAGGACCGGGATCCATAGTTCACTAGAGGTGGCTCTCCTTAGATAGATAACATATTGGGTGAACAAATTACAGCGGGGCAATTGACAAACACCGAGAAAGCAATACATGCATATACTAATCATCTTGACTCCTTTGAGACTTGATTGGGCATTACAACATAATACATAGACCGCCATCCAACTGCATCTATGACTAATAATCCACCTTCAGGTTATCATCCGAACCCCCTCCAGTATTAAGTTGCAAGCAATAGATTATTGCTTTACGAACTGCGTGTAAAGTAAACAATACGATTGTTCTATGAACAAAGGATCGTTGTTTTCTCCCTAGTAGCAACAGCACATCTAGTACCTTAGAGATTTCTGTCACTTCCCTAGATTACCAGAGGCATGAACCCACTATCGAGCATAAATACTAACTCTTGGAGTTTCTAGCATCTACTTGGCCAAGATAGCTACTAACAATGGAAAGCATGCAAGATCTCAAATAACAAAGACATGATAGAATCACTAATCAATCTGAAATAGCATCTCAATATCCATCGGATCCCCGCAAACACAACATGTATGAATTACAAATAGATGATATTGATCATGAACGGAGCTCACAAGATCTAAACATGAAAGCACAAAGGAGGAGAACCAGCCATCTAGCTACTACATGGATCCATAGTCCAAGGACGAACTACTCACGCATCACACCGGAGGCTTGCATGGTGATGAATAAGGCCTCCAGGGTGAATTCCCCTCTCCGGCAGGGTGCCGGGAAGAGCTTCAGATCCCTCCCGATCTAGGGATGGAGATGACGGCGGCTACAGACTCTTTCGTGGATTTTTTATCGGGTACTTAGGGTTTTCGTCCCGAGGGTAATATATAGGCGGAAGGAGAGGCTGAGGGGGTGCCGGGAGCGGCCACACCACCCCCTGGCATGGGCCAGGCCTGGCCGCGCAGCCAGGTGGTGTGGTGGCTCCCTGGCCCTTCTCCGTCTCGTATTCTGGCACTTGATCCCTTCCTGAAAAATAGGCACTTTGGCTTTTGTCCCGTCCAATTCCGAGAATATTCATTTTTTGACTTTCCTGGAACCAAAAACAGCAGAAAACAAGCAGCTGGCACTATGTCTCTTGTTAATAGGTTAGTCCAAGAAATCATATGAAAAGTACTCCAAAGTTGGAACAAAACACAAGAAAGTGGATAAAAACAAGCATGGAACATCAAAAATTATAGATACATTTGCAATGTATCATGGACTTAAGCGAATATGTGTATTTGTTTAATGAAACATGAACCTAAGACTATTTGAATTGTTCAAATACTTTTTTAGTATAAAGGTGAATTTAAAATTAATAAGAATATCTAAGTCTCTATGACTTGATCAAAATGACAGCGTATTCAAGTTAATAACTTTGGCATAAGGACTTGTGGAAAACTGTTTCACAAATTATGATGAATGGACAAAATCAAATCGTATTGATATGTCCAAAACATCATAGTCATAGTGTATAAGATACATATGGTCCGAAATGATCTTCAACTAGGTTAATGTTAGAAATTAGAGTTATATATTGAAATAGTAAACACTCAATATAAAGTATAAGGAACATCAAAGATTCGTGGAAACAACATGTAACTACCTCGGTGAATTACGCTCTTAGTTACATGCCTGGATGAGCGAAAATGGTTGAAATAGTACGGTGGGGCCAAGGGCCACTCATAGGTAGACCTTTCGGCCGTCTTAACCATTTTCAGAACATCGGGACAAGAACGAGCGGCGTAATCGGCAGGCGAAGGGATCAACTACATACACAAGTGAGTATGTATGCAAGCCACATACAACAGTCCTTAGAGCCATTCCATCTAAAATAAATAGAAATATTGCAATGCCATACGGCAAGATACAAATATCCTAGATAGAGATAATAATTTAGGATAGCTCCTCATACATCAAACATCAGAGTATCAGGCGGAAGCGGAAAACAAGATCCGAGTATGGATAAGAAGCAAATCGGCATAAGATGCCACATAAATAAACACATCCCGCCCACAGATCTCACGGATCCCGTTCCGGAATCTCTACACGGTGATCGTTGCCAACATCATCGTCTCCTCCACCCGGTATCCATCTTGCGAATACACATTCATCGAATCAAACAATTTATCATGTGAGACCCTAAAATTTTCAGCAAGTCTTTATGCCACTAAAGGGGACACAACCTGGGGTGACGCAATTGCAGCAAAAGATAATAACTAACAATTCTATAGATACTCGCTAACCATCCGCCTAACCAATGATAGACGGATGTCCGTTAATTAAGAACAACAGTTATAATGGTATAATTAACAGATCCATCCTCCTTCTCGCTTACCAACGAGAAAGTGGACGAACAACCCCCCATCCGTTGGCAGTTTTATTCGCCATTCCATGAGTGTTGCACTATTTACTAGTCAGGTACTTAGTCAAATTAAAAGCGGTACATTAGTTATACTTGTCTATGATCGAGAAACTGTGCTCCAAGTCGTCCATAACCACGGACACGGCTTTCAGAAAGATTTACCTAAGGGTGCACAAATAACAACACACTCGATCAACCTCGGAAAAACCAAATCAAAACCCAACGAGGCATTCACGACAAAGCGATCACAGGATTCAGAAATGTTTCAGGGGGCCACCCCATTAAGCTACCCGCAACGAAGTTGGCCGGCTCCGAGATGGACCCAAGGTTTGCGTCAATGGCTATAAACGACTGGGAACCCGAAAGTGTGACTGGGCTTGTTGATACCGCGAAAACACTCCACATCCAAAACAGTACAGGTGCTCCTCGCACAATCTTAAATAAAGCAGTAAGCATGGGATAAGTACAGGATAGTAATAAAGCCCCAAACTACTTTGTGGCCCCAAGAAATAAGAATGAATCAAGCTCTGGCTCAGGGGGTCCATAAGGCCTCCCGGATGTGGATAGTGCGAATAGTCAAGGAACAGGAATCAAGTACTCTGGGTCCTACGGGACACAAGTGAGCATGAAGAACCAAATAGCAGATATTGCTCACCGGTGCCACTTTCATTAGTTATCCCATTACTACTCAGGTTAAGTTGTTTAGGTACCTCGTTATCCAACAGACACTCACATACCCTACTCATGCTGTTCTACGACCCGCATGGCTCAAACAACTCCTTAAGTAATGGCTCATGGGATGGAGGAACAAGCTTCGGTGGGGTTTAAAAGTAAAGGCTATGCAGTACTTGGGATTCAATTTAATGCAATCGCGACTCAATGATGCAAGAATAAGATAGAGGCAATAGGTACTATATGTATGCAAGCATGTGGTAGTGCTTGCACAGCAGCTCGATTGAAGCGAGAGTCGGATCTGGTAGTGCTCACAGGATTCTGATATATCCCACCTTTCGCGTCTATTCGAATAAAAACCAAACAAACAAGGGCCAACATAAATAAAGTGCACAAGCATATGTATTGAAATGCGACAAGCAAACAAGCATGCCATGATGAATGATGCACAATTGCATGGCAATAAATTAGCATGGCATGGGTGAGGTGTGGGGTACAAGATTAAAGCATTTTATTGAGTTTTTATTCCGGTTTGCTCTCATAACACTTGTTGTATACTTATTATTTATATGATGCATGCTGCAATTCAGAACATGGAATGCATAGTTAGAACGGGCTCGTCGCGCTGATCGATTTAGACATATTATTTGTCAAATTTGGAGTTATAAAACTAAAGTTATTAATTAATTAAGAAAAGGGCATTTTATTGTAATTTTAATTAGCTCGAAAATTTAAAGTGTTCAAACAATATTTTGAATGGCATTTTTGAATTCCTCACATTTTTCTGATTCCAAAACATATATCATTTGTATTATTTGGATTCGTAATTTTAAAGTTATTTAAAACAGATTTGAATTTGTATAAAAACATTTACTGAAAACATTTATTAAAACAGAAAAACGTCAGGACTTTTTACACTCAGACAGAGCTAGACTCAGCCATAGACAGGTGGGGTCACTGCTGACTGGGCGGATTCGGCGCGCAGCACCTTTCCTTACTGCGAGCTTACCTAGCCTATGCGGCTGACAGGTGGGGCTGGCGGCCTCGTAGGTCCACGGCGCGCGCGGCCAGCCAGTGGGCGACACGTCGCGGATCCGAGGACTGCGGGTTGAGGCGGTGGAACCCTGGGGTGTTTTCCGTAAGATAGCTAGGGCGGCTGACCGGTGGACCCAGAGGTATCGCGGGTTAAGGGAAAATAAAAAGGGGGGCGATTTGACAAATGACCACAGGCCCCTGTAGATCTTCCTGAAAACCCGCGGACAGGACGGTGCTCGATGACAGGCCAAGCGCTGGGGCTCGATCCGTGACACGGCGTCCTGAGGTGGAAACCAGTCGTGACGTGGGGATGGTGACAGCAGGGTGGACGGGGGCTAGGTATGGCGTCTACGAGGCGCAGCGATAATGGCGAACGCAGACCGCGCGCCGAAGGTGTTTGGTTTTGGCCGGCGAGGCAGACGGCAGCAGCGAAGATGGGGGTGTCCAGGAGGAAGAGGGTCTTACCGCGGAGAGATCGGTGTGGTCGGATCATGCGGGGAGGCGATGTAGCGACGAGGTCGCAGAGGCCGGGGAGCTAGGGTTTCAGAGGCGAGGGCGTCGGTGATGCAGCGCAAGGTCCGGATCCTCCTCACTGGGGCGTGCAGGGGCGACGTCGTGGAGGCCGGCCACTTCCCCGACAACCCTAACAATCGCCCGCCGCCGAGGGTTTCATGGAGGAAAAGGAGGAGACCGAAGGTGGTTCGCCGGGGTGGAGATGGGGTAGCAGGGGAGGTAAGGAATGGCGCAGCGGCCAGGGGAGGGATGTTGGGACACGGCAGAGACGGGGTCGGTAGGAGGATAAGAAGGAGGGGGCGCTGGGAGATGTCGTGGGGCGACGGTGGGTAAAGGTGGCTTCGGCCACCTTTTGCCTCGCTCTCACGTGCATGATGTGGGAGGCCAGGCGGAGGGGCTGCCGGTGGGGCTCAGCCGAGGGAGGGAAGGCCTGGCTCGGGCTGTGGGGCTAGCATGGCAGGGATCGAGGTAGAGAGAGAGGAAGAGGGTCAGGTGGAGCTAGGTTAGGAGGGAGTAGATGGCTAGGGTTGGGGATATCTTCGGCATGGGGAGAGAGGAGGGCTAGGGGGCCCTGCTGGTAATGTGAGAGAGGTGAGAGAGCAGCTAGGGAGATGGGGCTCGGCATGGGGAGGGTTTTGTAGTTAGGGTTTAACTAGGTATGGTGATTAGGGTTAGGGAGGCGAGTGGAGAGAGGTGTTTAGGGTAGAGAATGGTATGGTGGTGAGGGTTTTACTCATGCCCCAAGCAAGATCAAGCATGAAGGAGAGGAGGAGTAGGGTTTGATGGGGAGGGTTTTTCATGACCATGCATGGCATTACACATGTGAGGGTGTCTTGATGGGCACATGGCAAGGATAAACCAACCGAGGTGGAAAAGATTGAGAGAGAAGAGAGAGCTCAAAAGAGATAAACCACCCAAAATCCAAGTAAAAATCCAAAAGAATGGAATAGGGTGATGGTTGCATGGCCCATGCATGTGTGATAAATGCCATGTTTTATTCTTGTGAAAACAAAATAATTAAACATGGCTTTTATACATGTGCATTCCAAAATGATGGAGTAAGGCCAAGCTAAAAGAATAAAAGAATGTTCCATGTGGAGTCGATGGAGATGCTCATATTTGAATAAAAATGGGACATGCTAGTGTGTATGTGCCACTAGGTATTTAGTGAGCCCAAAAATATCCCAACATGAACATAAGTCCATAAAACCCATATGAAAGCTAGGAAAAATGGGCACCACTCATAATGCATGCAAAGGTGGCTCCACATATTAATAATGTGAAAACAACATGATGCAAATGTGAGAGCATGTGGAAAAATAGAATTGGATCCATCCCAACCCACATGAGTTAGAGGTAAAACCAAATAAAATGCAATGCTCACATATGGTGGAATGGTGGAATGATGGGGTGGTGACAAGAAAGGTGGTGGAGTTAGACAAAAGATATGCCCCCAACTCAACTTGGGCATGAAGCATTTATCAAGAACCAAATACAATTAATAATGCATACGGGATAGAACCAAATGACAAGGGTTTTATATGATGCTCAAATGCAAGGTGGCATGATGACATGAGCATGATATATTTATGATGCAACAATTATATGTAGGAAGTAGCCATATATTACTAAACCATGTAGCATTACATATGTTAGACAGATGGGATGCTACACAACACCATATGAGACATGGCAAGCTCGAGTTTCTAGAGATTTTGATAATTCGAGATCGTTACGAATAAGTAAATCTTTGTAGTGTATTCTTAGGCAACTATGAACACAATTCCATGACCAAAGGAGATAAAGTTTGTATTATCTCATACTGGTATTTTCTCTAATGAATGTTCTCTCCAGAAAATGTAAGTGGAAGAAAGTGAAATCTCAAAACAAGGTTATTTGCCTTACCTTAGATTGTCGAGTAGCGCAGCGGAATATGTTCCAGAACCAAAACTCTACAAGAAAAGGGGAAACTAATGATGAAGATCATAGCATTTCAAAAGAGACACTTTTACTAAAATAAAAGTAGGATACACGAATACATTCTGCTACTTGCAGAATTTTATTATTGATTCACTTCTCATGTTATTGGAACAAGACATACCTACAAACTACAAAGAAAGAATGATGGACCTAAATACAAGAGATGACTAAGAGTCATGAAATCCCATATTAAGTTACATTTGAGATTATAAAGTAAAAGGTTACTTGATCTCGTTAAGTAATGGTATTTTCTTAATACTTCCCAGTAAACTACAAAGTTGAAAGGAAGAAATGAAACTTAAAAGGAAGACATAATAGTTTGATTTGTCACAAAGGATGTTTTTGACAAATTCACAAGATTTACTACAATGTGTAGCAATGCTTAAAGGCTGTTGGATTTACATCAGCAATTAGTCCAATTTGGAAATTAGTAAAGGACTGTTCAAAACTACAAAGCTTCAAGATTTTGAAGAAAAGGTTATAATACAACATGTAGGTTTTGGTCAATCGTGAGATTGCTAGTATCTTGTGACATAAGATTACTGATCTGATGAAAGATCAAAGAATTTTGAATATACCAAGATTATCGAGAGAGTCTGTAATTACAATAAATTGACTGGGAGCTAAGTAGTTTTCCAAGTCCAATATGTGGATGACATATTTGAGTGGGAGCTAAGTGATATCCTAGACTATCAAATATGGGTGATATATTAGAGTGGGATCATATCAACTTTCGTATATGTGTAATTGACATATTAAGAACAATGTGGTTAGTATTAGATAGAATCATTAGATGGATGAAGTTGAACATATATTAACCATAAAGGATCAATGAAGATACATCACTATGTTTGATAAACATTAAATGTCAAATGCTTCGAGGATTCTGAAAGAGGTTAGGAAAGACCTAGTTAAGATTCCAAAAACAGTTTAGAATAGATTCAAGTGAAGAATTAGTTCTTACTTGTGAAACTAGGAAAAGCATTGGGTAGATACTCGGTGTTTATAACAATGGAGGAAAGAGAGATCGATGCATTGCATCACCTATGCCTTGGTCATAGGTTTTCCACATAAACCCATGTTATATATACTTGACATAATGTGACCGAAGTTCTTAGTTGTAAATGTATGTTCCTAAGTGATCATAGTTAATCACTGAACCAAAGTTAAGTTAGCACAATGGAAGCATATGGTTAGGCATCAAGGTTGCAAGTATTGCATTTTGATCAAATCTACATAGATATTGATATATTATAATATTTCAGTATTGACAAGTATAGTTTTGGTTTAAGAAAGTTTGACTTTTTACTAAGTGTGTTTTATAGGTATACATGACAACATTTAAAGTTAAGTTGACTAATAGACTGTCATTGTATATGCTAGAAAATAAAGTCTCACTTTGTCACCAAAACAAATCCTTCAAAAAATTATATGATAATGGTGTTAAATGTCAAATAGGTGACATTAATGATTTGCAAAAGGACTATACGAATCTGGTAACACAAATTTAGGATAGGAAGTTTTCCATGAGCAAGCATGATCAATAAACACATATGTGATATGGTTTATTATTAGTAACAATGCAACTAGATTATTTATGCACTAGTGCAAGTGGGAGACTTAAGGAGATATGCCCTTGGAGAAAATAATAAAGGGTCTTATATCATGCTATAAATGTATCAATCGGAAAAATTGATACATGTGATATATAGACAAACCAGGAGTCCCTACTGGCCTCTATTTAACTAGTTCATTGGGCAGCTAATGATCAAGTTTTCCTGATCATGGTGCATTTATGCCAACTGACAATGAATTCATATCATCTAGAAAATGATGTGATCGACATTACCCACTGATGATTGTTGCAACACGATCAAGTCACAAGTTCAAAGTTGCAATAGTTAGAAACAAAGTGTCATAATCCTTATACCACGAGATCATATTTAATCATTGTCACCCAAGGATACTTTGACTGCATCAACCATCATGACCGTAACTGGGTGACTATAAATATGTATGTTGGGTATTCTAGAGGGGCATGTTGAGATGTATGTATCAAGATTGGGATTTTTTCTCTTGTGTGACGGGAAGATACATTGGGCCCACTCAGTGAATTACATCCATAATTTGCATAGAATATGACTAGGTCATATGGATGGAATATCACAAGAACGAGTAAAGCAATCCTTGTCGGAAACAAGATTGAACGAGGTATTATGATACTGATGATCAGATATCGAACAAGTCAGGTATCAAAGTAATAAGGGTATTGGATTCGACGTTGATGGTTCAAAATGATGTTGACGTCGTAGAATGCATAGGGGTCATTATGGGCATCCCGATCCCGCTATTGATCATTGACTCGTGATCGTCTCTATCATGGTTGTGCCAGTCTTGAACCGTAGGGTAATACACTTAAGGGCACTACGACACCTGGAGATCATTTTGTAATTAATGGATGATGCCTAGATTTCCTGTGATCAATAACAGGGTCATTGTAGTAATTGTAGCAGCAAATATTATTTATAAAGTTCTTCCCTTGGAAGCTTTGCAAGTGGCAACAACACAACCCCGTAGCCACGTTGTCAATGCGGCCACGTTCGCACCCAAAACGGTGTTTGGAAATAGTCTACTCTATAGGTTGCTAGAATAATAGTAAACAAGAGAGATTTAAAGTAATTAGTAACAAGGTAAATAAAGTACTAAAAGTAAACTAGAACAAGAACTAAACTAAAGGTGTTGTAGTTGTAGGATTGAATGGAATGAGAGAGAGTTTCTAGGCTTTGGTCTCACTAGTACTAGATGGGCAAATATATGTGCGATCCATTGTCTACAGGAGATTCCTTCAACAAATAAACATTTCCCACTCGATTACCGGGCTGTCACACTATGTGTACTATGCATGATTCTCACTCGCGAGGCAAACGTATACTTCCAGACCAAGGGATCCCGTGAACTCATCTTCCTGACTCATGTAATTGAATACTTGGATCACAAACACGTTCTAACTTAGCGCACTAGATCACACCTCAACCTAGAACCTAATCAATCAGACATGTATGAACAACAAAACATAGATGAATATATTAACAAAGTCACAACCATGCTCAATCTTATAGTTACAAGATCTAAGACAAGGGAGAGAGAGATGGATACGCCGTTGGAGATGATAATGCTGATGAACGGTGCGCGTGGTGAAGGTGGGGCGCCTCCTTATCGTCCTCTTGCTTGATGGTGTGGATATGTGGATCTTGTGTGCGGCGTCTATGGAGGTGCGGAGCGGTAGGGCTCCACCCCTGAGGTGTGGATGGATTCTCCTCCTTGTTCTAGGGTTTCCCCTTTTTAAATAGGC
This sequence comes from Avena insularis, assembly GCA_023614405.1. NCBI lineage: Eukaryota > Viridiplantae > Streptophyta > Magnoliopsida > Poales > Poaceae > Avena > Avena insularis. The sequence continues at coordinate 524,458,711 of CM042694.1, forward strand.
ATCTGGAGGTCAGTTTTGCGAACCGACGGAGTTAGGGGCCGAATATGCCCATTAGGCCTTCACAAATGTTGTTCTATTTGAAAAAACAAAGCCGTCAGAGGGTGATATGGCCGTACGGTACAGGCGGGCTCCGCCCATACCATTGGTCGTTACGACTACAGTACTTCGCAGTGTTTTGGCCACCATTTCTTCATACAGACTCCAATTGAGGTGTTCTTTGCATCATTGGATTCATATGGATGAGGGATACAACACCATGGCCTTTTATATTTATTTGGAGTTGATGGAAAAATCCACTTTTTCCTCCCCTCAAATGGCTAACTCTGGTGCCTGCAACTCCTCCATATTGAATTCTCTTGGCTCCTTTTATCCATGATTGTTCATAGCACCTACGCACAAATCAAAGACAATAAAAAGGTAATAAAATCCTAATAAAACTACTAATGTGCAAAGTCCATGTGGAAATGAATGAGAACTAGTAATCATACATAATAGGCATGTAAGGAGTGATAATAGTTGAATAATTTATATACTTGAATATGCTTTAATTTTGGAATCATCAATGGAACCACAGAAGAAAGATAAGTGAGAGAATCGGAATCGTTCCAAGAGGATATGGAGTTGTTCAGGGTGACCAAAAGGTGTTTCGAGTCAAAGGGAATTTAATAATATCTATTTCATTTTAATTATTGGAATTAATATTAAATAAATATTTAAATTTAAATTTATTGGGCAAATTCCACTAATGGGCCAAGTTCTCGAGGGATCGCCGCCATCCTAGGAGGGCGGGTGGGCCTTGGCCGCGTGGGGTCCATGGCCACCACGGCTGGCCGGCCACCCCCTCTCCCCTACTCCCTCATTTAGACCCACATGGGGGAGCTCTTGGGAAGAGCACACCCCCTTCGTCTGTATAAATGGGTGTATATGGGTGGAAATAAACACACCAATTACACAAATAGTTCACTAAGGAAATTGTCCTTAGAGAAGAAAATCTCTCTCTCGTTGTCTTTTGCGATGGTGAATTCCCTGGAAGGACTATACACGCAAGAGACAACATTATTGCGGCACGCCGCTGTGTTGCATTAATTTCGGCCAGGATATCTACTTCCGCAATCTCGTCAGAGATCAAAGATCCGGGAGTCATCGTCTTGCACCGTATGTGTGTGACACCTCAAGGGTGCTGCCATTTGTGGCACCGGACCGTCATACGAGGACCTAGACAAGGGGTGACTTGCGAGAATCTTCACGACCTTGAGGTCGGACCAGTACGACTACATCATCCACATTCTTTCATGAGCGTTAAACGCTTATGGTCTACAAGGGTATGTTACCGATGTCTCTCCTTGTTACTGTATTACTCCTAGATAGATCTTGGATAGGTGTGTTCTGTTTGTAGGATTTTTTGTTTTCTGCCACAGAACCCCCTCAGTGGTATCAGAGCTGATCTATGTGTAGTATGCTAGTATGGATAGAACACATGGTGAATGTGTGCATTGATACTCTAGATGTTACAATCCCACGTGTATTTATTTATATCGAAGCACTCTTTGATGAAGCGGCCTGGACCGACCTTACGCGTAATCTTACACGAGACTGGTTCCACGCTCAACATACGGCTTGTACCATATAAGTGGCTAGAGGGTATATGTCTCTCTCATAGTAGTTGATATAGCATTTACAATGGAGGGCCCCGAAAGGGGTGTAGTCTAGACAACTATTGGATCCGTGTTTTGGTTGGAAGTTCGTAGATAGATACGGTTCTATTGTGAAAGCCTAATAGCCACATAAAACTTGCAATACATAAAGTAGAGGCATCTAACTTTATGTTGCAGGGAGGCTTGTGATGTGATATGGTTATAGTCGTGAATAAGGTAAAGTAGTTTACTTTCCTATTACTAAGGTGTATAGTAGTAGTCACCACGATGATGAACGACAAGACTAGTGGCATCGTGGACTTGGCGCCGAACTTGTGGCAAGATGAAGATCATGTCGGAGCACCCGATGGAGATCAAGGAGCGCAAAGACAACCATGCCATATCACATATAGATTACATGTGATGTTAATTCTTTGTGTGCATCTTGTTTGTTTGCTAGTATTAGATACACAACAGTAGTATTAAAGTATAGGCGTCTAACTTTATGTTACGATCTCCAAGGGTATGTTACCGTCTCTCCCTGTTACTGCATTACTCCTAGATTGATCCTAGATAGGTGTGTTCTATTTGTAGGAATTTATTGTTTTCTACCACTGAACCCCTTCATATGTTACCGAAACTTCTCCGTTACAACATTACTCCTAGATAGATCCTAACATATGGTGTTGTACTAGTTAAGAAAAAATTGTGTTTTCTGCTGCGAATCCCTTCAATTATTAGGGAAACAATTTACTCAAGAAGAAAATATTTACATGAAAACACTTTTTTATTTTGTTTTGTTATGGGAAGATTTTTAATGATATAGATTGCAATGGTTCCATTGGCATGAACAACACATGCTCAAGGTTGACCCCAACTACTTCATTGCTCATCATTCTCGTTTACTTTTCCAAATTTTATTTTAAGTTAAACTTTTAAACTAATTGTTAGAAAATAGTAATGAAAGTTATTCTACATGTTACAACGATACAAAGGTGTGCTCAAACTGAATATTATTTGAAAGCATATGGAGCACACCACAAAGCACACATCCATTAAATTTTAAGTCTTACTCTCTTCCTATGCATTTGGCATTTTATATATGAATAAATAACAGCAATGTTGTGGTAGCCAATGCATATAACGATCAGTAGCTTGCATTTTAAATAAAGAGGAAACATAAATAGGACTCTTATTTCTTCCTCTTTCATAGTATTTGCAATCATCAAAAGTAAAGTCAATCACATAGTTTTGAATATAATCACCACATAAATACAAGTCATATAATGAGTATAATGGACCATCTAACTCAATTTTATCAATTTCATCCTCTCATATATTAGATACAATTGTTCCACATAGAGGACTATTAGGCAATAAAGAATCATCATCATTTGCAATTATGTAAGAAGGGTTGTTCATGGGAATTTATGTGTTACCATTGTTAGGAGTAGGAGATGGGTAGCTACTCCATTATTCATCCACTTGTTCTTTCTTATCCTCTTCTTGGGGTTGCATGGACATCCCCAAGCTTATGATTTTATCATCCTCTTCCTACAAAATATTAGTGCTCTCTGAGGCAGCAATGCCCCTCTTATTGAAGTCAACAACATAAATATTTTCTATGAAATTGGTTATGCAATAATCAATGATAAGAGTGATCACGCATTTAAATTTACTAGCTATAGTGCTAGTTTAATGTTCATCAATGAAGGTTTCTAATTCACAAGCTGGCATAAAAGTAACATATTGCTCTACTTGCTCCATCCCTAAATGAGCATAATCACCTATATGGTAAGATGCTATAACATATTCTTCATGGAACATACATTGAAATTCGAAGTGTATACACATTGTTTAGAGCAACAATTTTGATCATAATATTCAAGAAACTCACTAGCAATAGAATTTAGTTTTTTCATGAAACATTCTAGTCTTATCCCTTCTCTTGATTCTCTATGCTTCTTAGCAATTTTAGCAGCATTCAAGTACAAAAACAAAGTTACATTTATATTCATACTTTTGTGCTCATAATAGGAGTATTTTCTATATTTTCCATTTTCTAATATGTTAGTTTCTAAAAATAAACTAGTAATGCAAATAAGAATAGAAGCCTAGGATCATACTCCCGGCAACATCGCTAGAAAACTACTTGATAACCCCCAAGAGCAGGGGATTATTGTAGCACAATTCGATAAGTATTTGAGTTTCGAACCCACGAGGAGCTAAATGTAAACTAACTATTCTCTAAAGCCCTATAGCCCAGTTATATGGGCTTTCGTGCAAAGCAATGAACTAGAGTGCATAAGGTATTTTTCACTTCTAACTAGAAAATTGTAAAGTGTTGAAAGTAATACAAAAAGTAAAACTATTGCAAGTAAAGTAAAAGTGGGTAAAATTAACAACAAGTTAAAGTAAAAGTGAGTAACTCAAGGGAGCAAGTGTTCTATAAAGTTGTTATTTCATTCATTTGGTTGACATAATTAGTGAAGCACATGGATAGTCTTTATTATTTCTTCTAGAGAGGAGCCATAAATAGGTGCAGCCAAGTTACTGTGCAGTTACAACCTTAGTGATTGGTCCCAACACGTTTCTGAGCTAGCAAGAGAGTTATTAAGACATAAAGTCCAACCACCGTTGTAAGTTTCAAGGTCTCCATAACTTACCCTTGTTAGTTAACCATGAGTTAATATAACATGCATATTTTAGACTTGGGACACATTTTTTGTTAATCTCCGGTCATCCTTCCATCTATCAACATGCAACGCTGACAACCTTATGCATCCCCAAACATATGTGTGCACTCATATATAAGTACATAAGACCATCATAAAAGATAATATACCTGTATGAAACCAACAACAAACTATTTTAAAATTGCCATAAATAGATCACTACTCAAACATAGACATAGAGATACAACATATCATCGGAAAATAATACTTTGCATCACACATCATATTTGCCAAGAATTATAGTAGAGGGATGGAGAGGATCTCGTTGTAGATGTTGATGATGACCACGCCGGAGGGGGTGCAGGCAACTAGAGGCGATTCCAGCGGTTTCCCCCTCTGATATCCGTTGGTGGCGGACTACGACTCTCTTTTTATGTGTTTTCGATCTCCGCCTCTGTATGTTCTAAAATCGAATTGGGGACCCTTTTTATAGAAGGTTTTTGGTCAACATGAAGAGGATGGCATTGGAATCGAAGCATCTGAGTAAGGCCCGGATGAGGTGGGGTGGCGTGGCCTGCTCTGTACCCCGTGCCACTGGGCCTCTTTCCCAGACTATTAAGGTCCCGGTGACCTTTGGTCTGCTAGATGCTCCTTGAAAATTCTGAAGTGTGCTCTCTGACATTGTCCTTTTTGGAGTCATGTAGGTCCTGTAAAGTAAAAAAATACTAATGAAAGGTATTTTCTATCAGACAGAGTTAGAACCAGAGGAGAGAGGATTGTTTAGAAAATCCCCAAAATCAATGTAAAACATGGATTTAACACTCTATAAGATGTATATACCTGGGAATATGTGTCAATAAACTACAAAGTTGATGTACGCATTTTACATGCATCAACACGCGGCACCACGATCTTGGAGTCACCATCGACATCATCTCATCGTGCACATCGGCAAACAACCCGCAAGACGGAGGCAACCACAATGCTCGAGTAAGGGACGGCAACACTATAGCCATGCGGGAGGAGCCCACCTCCACCACCGAGAGGCGGTTGTTGACCGGACAGAGCAGCAGGGACACACCAGTCGTAGCAGGCCCGACGAGGCCCAGATGGGCCCGTAAAGCCTCTTCCACCTTGCTGCAACGGGCAGGGCACTGCACCGCCGTCCCCTACCAGGGCTCCATCATCGCTTCCATCTCCGGGAGGCGTCGCTTATGCAGACGCGTTAGCCGCCGAAGCCAAGATCTGGGTCGGGAGGGAACAACGTCACGCTGTCGTGTCCGAGTTGTCGCTTAGTCTCCATGCTGCGCTCGTCGCTGCAGTCGTCCCACGCCACTCGGAGGAGCCCAAGCCACTGCTTCCCGAGGTGCACTGCCGTCAGGGGATAACCGGCCCTGACCGGCTCCTTGTGGCACGCGAGTAGAGGAGGCCTCCGCCGCTGGTGGCGACGGGGGGAGGGGGAGGGAGGGAGATTCAGGCTGGGGGGAGGCGACGGTGCCCCCTTGCCTCAGGGACGGCGAGAGGAGCATGAGAGGTGAGGTTTTCTTTCCGAGGATAATGTTGGTATTACGCTTTCCAATGGCCTAAATCTGAGTAAAAAACCTGTGTCTTGTCAATGAAGTTGTTTGGAGGGTGTTAGTACCCAGCGCCAAACAAAAAGGAGTGTCTCGCATCCCGGTGTTGAGTACCCACGGACGACACAGGCGACGTCAAAACCAGGGTTGTGCCTCTACATCTACATGGACATCAAACTAAATAAATATGCATGCACTCGTGTGATGTTGTCAAACCAGGACCCGATTGATAGTACATGCATGTTGATGCGATGATGTTCCCGATGATGTGAGGAAGCCCTCGTGCTCAATTTGGATTAGAGACGTCTCTTTTGCTAACCCCACACGCACGTACTCCGTCTCCATGCACCTCGTGCCGTGGAGGTCAATCTCTACTTTAACAATGGAGTTAATAGCCTACAACTATCACTTTAAAGATACAATCTACTAAATGATATCACTTTACATTTTTCAGACATAAATCTGTCACCCCAAGTTTTTTGCAATGTGTGGAAATGACGCTCTGAAAGCGTGTTAACATGGAAACTGATAATGCCCCACCTATCGGGATGAGAGGTGACAGTGAGGGTGTAACAGCCGTTAACGGCGGTTGTTGGGCCCACATGTGAGCCTAATTTAAAATACTATATATATATAAGAGATTGTACGTCTCCTTCCCGCACGCGCTGCTCTCGGGAGGGGTGGCACGGGCGGAACCCTAAGCCGCCGCCCACGACTTCTCCTCCCGCTCCTCCTCCGCTGCCACCGGAGGACGCCGGCGGGCTAAGCCTGGCCGGCCGACGGTGGCGGCGGGGCTGCTTCCACGCGTGGTGGCCTCTCCCCCGCAGGAAGCCCTTTGGGCGCTCGATGGTTGTCGCCCCGACGGCAATCTGATGGTGGCGGGGTCTCGAAGCCGGAGCGGCGGCCTCGGGATTTGATGGCGGTTCTCCCTTGACGGATGGTGGCGCGGGTCGCATCTGCTGGCAGAGGCTCGGTCCTAGGATTTATCTTACGCCAAGACGAAGATCTGCCTTCGGCCTGTTTCCATAGATCTGGTGGCAGTGTCGTGTTCCGGAAGGCTCCGCCGGCGAACTCCCATGGGCGATTCATGCCTGAAAATTGTTGGAACGGATGAGATTCGGTCGCGCGCAACCGTCGTTTTTCTGACCGTTTGGTTTCAGAGGGAGCGAGGCGAAGCTCTGCAGTCTGTTGCCATCATGGAACATGTCTTTAGTTCCATGGTGAAGTCAGTGTGCGGAGAATGTCATGGAAGCCAAGATTGGTGGACTAGCTATGGTGGCTCGAGTCCTGGTGGCGATGAGGAATTGGCTTGGTGATTCGGGAATTGTAGCAGCGGCATCGGAAAGTGGGGGCGGCAGCACAGGAGGAGTTCACAGTCTTACCTTGCAGGGTGAAAATCCAAGGTCTAGCCTTAATTGGTTGTACCTGGCAATGATCTTGTTGAAGGCATTGTTTTGTGAGCGAGGACTTTCTCCAGGGTGAAAACTTATGATCTTTGATCGGACGATGACGGTGCTTGTGCTCTGTTTCCTTCTTGAAGGCATCGCTATTGGAGATGTTGGAGTTCTGGTGTTGTTCTGGTGGGGTTAGTGTCGCTGCTATTAAGGATCTAATCACTGTAGCGGGACTTTTCTTTTTTGTAATTCTTCTTCCTTTTTTGGGCTATGTGCATCTGTATTGCCAATAGGGTATGCGTTGTTGCAGAGGCTGGGTGTAATTGGTATCCGTGTGATATTAATATATGCTCATTTCCAAAAAAAAAATATAAGAGATCGTCCCCTTCCTCTATGGTTGCTCCATCGCCAGCATGCCGCTGCTGATCCCTAGCGACAAGGATATGGACTCCTCTCCCCCTATTATGTTCCACCACCCTCACTCAATCTTTCTCTCGTCTGCATTGTTCCCTGCGAGGAACCAAAACCGCCACCGTCGTCGTCGCTCCGCTCCGCCATCTCGAGCCTCCCCTAGATCCTCCGAATAGCTCCAAAGGTCTGCGTCTCCTTCGAAGCATGTTTGCCAGGACACCCTAAATCGGTCGAATCAAGGTCAACTTTCCCAACTCGTTTGGTGGCTGCCACGCTCGATTCATCATCATCCGACCGCCTTCGGCTTCCCCGGAACCTCCCACATGCTCCTAGTGAGCTACTGTTTCTCCTGAGCCACTCCTCTGTCTCCCTCTCACTCTCAATTGCCCCCACGCCGAGCGCCACCACCATCCGCTGCTCGGCAATGTCTCCGGCATCGTTCTGGTGACCTTTAATCAGCGGAGCCATCCTCAAATGGTTCGCCTCAGTCACCTGCGATGAACACGCCTAGCCTCGCATCCTTGCATGCCCTCCTAATCGCGCCTTGGTCGTGGCTGACCGCCTCAGGTCGCCGGTGGCTGCACCTCTGCCACTGACACTTTCGTTGTTCACTGAAGTTGGGTGTGTCAGGGCCGTGTTGGGCCAGTAGCAAAGTCCTGGGCTAGGGTGGTAGTCGGCGGGCTCGCCGCCATGGGTGCTAGCTTCGTTGCGGACCACCTCAGCACCGACAGTGGTGGAGGTCTTTGGGTCAAGGGAGACTATCTCTCCGTTTCATTTTTTTTATTTTTTTATGGGCCATGCTAGGCGTCCCCCGGGGGATAACTGCCCCCGATCCCCCGGGTCCCCAGGCCGACACGTGTCCTCTAAAAATACCCCAATCCCGCTTTTGCTATAAAACCAACGATTTTTGCTACAAATAATCCCGCTTTTGCTACATGTAGCAGAAAACGGTTCGGTCCAAAAAAAAATAGACCGGATCTCACCGGAGTCCTCGCCGACAACCGTGTAGCAAAAAAGTTGTGTTATTGTAGCATATCCGACCTCGCCGGCGACTCGCCGGAGGATTTCGTCGGGAGACCTCACCGGAGACCGTGTAGCAAAAATATTGTGCTAATGTAGCAAAACCGCAAAATGGTGGTAGCAAAAAAAATGTGGTAATATAGCAAAAAGAACGACCTCACCGGTGGCTGCCGTAGCAAAACCGACTTTGCTGAGGAATTTCGTCGAAAATATCATAGCAAATATTTAGTGCTATCGTAGCAAAAACATAAAACAGAAGTAGCAAAAAATTCCTATTATTGTAGCATCGCCCTGTAGCAAAATCTCAAAACACATTCATTGGTCGGTAGCATCGCGACCCTTCATTTGTAGCAACGACGACCACCTCTAGTAGCATCGTCGTCCCGTCTATGTAGCACCGTGTTGTCAGCGGTCGTCGTCTTTGCGTGTAGCAGCCGCCGCTTTGCACGGAGGTGTGGCGGGGGTGGAGGCGGAACAACAGGGTGTCCTGGGCACGGCGGCCATGTAGGTGGCCTCCGTCTCCGACGGCCGGCGGCGCTGGTCTGGGTGGAGGTGGAGCAGCGGGGCGCCCTCGAACGTCAACCATGGTGGGTGGCCTCGGAGGACCTTCCCTCGCTGGAGGTGGGAGAGAGGGGAGCAACGGGGCGAGTGCCTGCTCCGGCGGCGCGGCCTAGTCCGACGACGACTGCAGCTGCCTACTCCGGTGGGCCGGATCCGGTGGCAACGAGTGCCCTGGTCCGGTGGTGGGCGCTCTGGCGGCACGGGGACGCGAGCTCTGGCGGCAGTTGGGCGGGCGCTCCAGCGGCGCGGGGGGCGCGATCTCCGCCGGTGGTTGGATGCGCGCTCCGGTGTCTGGTGGCGACGGATGTAGGTCGACCTCACGCATGTAGCACGAACGGAGGCAGGGGGTCGAGGAAGGAGACATGGGAGGGAGACGTTCACGTGGTGGGCCTCAAGCACGCGGAACGAGGACGACCCGGGGGATCATTTATCCCCCGGATGATCTGTATCATTTCCCTTTTTTTATTTCTTAATATAGTCTGGCAAGTGGTATCCATGTCCACGTCATAAAGTTTGCTAGACCGCGCCGTCACCGCAAGCCATGTCATCCAGTTAGGTGGGAGCCCCTGCCAGTTTCCGTGTTAACACGCTCTCAGAGTGCCATTTGCGCGCAAACCAACCTGTGGTTGGGTGGCTAGGAGGGTGGTTGTACCCCCAGCCCACCAGAGTTCCAACCCCAGGTTTGATATTGTGTGTTGCATAAAAGGCGGAATATTCTTTCAGTGAGAGGCGACGTTCCCGTCGACAGCGAGGCGTCCGCGGTGACTTCGTCAATCTCAAGACCCGATCTGTCGGCTCAGTCTATCGGAGGTGCTCATAGGGGTAGAGTGGCGTGTGTGCGTTCATAGGGGTGGGTGCATGTACGTGTTGTGAGCGTCTACGTTTGTACTGTGTTTCTAAAAAAAAGTGCCATTTGCGCATATAGAAAAAAAAACTTCCTGTAGAATGGTGGATATACCTGAAAAACGCAAAATGGTATATTTGGGACATTGCGCCTTCAAAGGGGCAGTTTTAGGCTATCAGCTCTTAACCATGGTACCTTGCTGGAGAGCAGACCAAGGTTGTAGCCGATCTGTACGTGCAGCTAGCTAGCATATAAGCAAGCTTGATGCTTGTGCATACCTAGAGCAAGTGATCATATTATAAGTTGACATAAAAGAGAGAGAGCATCAATCAAGAATTTTTGGGTTCATGGGGAGGGTCTTGTCCTGACCTATCAGCCTATCAGGTCATGGATTCTCCTTGCAAGATGCGTGCACGGCAGCACCCATCCAGAGGTAGCTAATTAACAATATCAAAACCGAGCCCGTCCAAGAACTTGCACTTATATATAATTACATGAACTTGCACTTATAATTATATACTTATGCTGAGCTAGATGCCTGGCTCATGCCTAGGGGAAATTGTTCCAACGATATGAGAACCAAGTGCTGGATTAGTGGCAACAGTCCATCCTGGTTCGAGTCTCCATGGGACTGAATTAAACGGGGTATTTTTAAGTGCGTATAATTCGCTGCTGGAGAGGTCTCATCTATCTAGCAATGTACGCGAGAGACCATTCCTCCAGGATCAACGCTTAATTGTTCCAACTATATATATATAGACATCAATCATCAGTTGCGTATATCAATTAAAACCTAGTAGAACCCCAATAACCATGTACACATGCTGGGCCGTATACATGCCGATTTTGGCCGTACGTATATGGCCATTTTGCTTATGATGCAAAGGACAACCAAGAGGATGGTGTACATAGTAGTACTCCCTCTGATCTAAATTATTTGACTCAGATTTTCTAGATTCGAATGTATCTAAATTTATTTTAGTGCTAGATACATCTGAATCTATACAAAACCAAATTAACTAATTTTGATCAAAGAGAGTACCATATATCGTACGTCGAACCAACTAGTAAGGATTGTATCATATAGAGGCCGCGGGGGTTTTGTTGTTTCTTGCCTATGCCTATGCCTCTACCGATACTCTCGCTAAGGCTGGTCATAGTTGAGTGTATTATACACTAGTATCATGCACATGGATACCAGTATATGATATCACTTTTATAATGCATAGTATCATACTTCCTCCATTTCATAATATAAGATGTTTTAGCTTTATAAAATAAGTGTATTAAAACCTTTTTTAGTGTGTAGATTCATACTAATATTATAGTATAATGCTATTTATTATTTTATAGAATCCCGATGTAAATTTGTGTACAAGATTCATTTGCTATTATTTTTTAATCTATGTGTTATGATATGCTATCATAGCATGATACCACTACCATCTTTATCTTCATTAATTACTGTGTCACGTCATCTTTTTCATAACATGGATTACATGATACTCCGGCTATGGGTAGACTAATGTTGTGTGCATCAACGGTGGCGCTGTGTTTAGCTTGTTACGATGAAGACACGGATGCATGCATGTGACCCTGCACCAAAAGCGCCTATTTTGGCGTGTATGGTGTCGCCTTATGCGTGACGAAGTTGTACTATATGGGAGTAGTACTGTATTTGTTGTATGCATGTACCATGTTGAAAAATTCAAGTATTTGGTAGAGCTTGCCATGCGATTGGGTGCAGGCGACACAAGTCTTTGTGTATATACCTCAAGTACGTCCTTTGCCGCCTTGTGCACATACCCACATGGGGGCCATCAGTGGACGCACTTCAGCAGATACTGACTATGTATCTTGTTTATATGTATAGTTTGATCGCAGCATTAAGGAATTTTTTCAGTTTTATTTCTCGTCTTTTTCTTCAAAATTCGAAACCTGTAAGTTTGATCCAGTTTGCACTTGGCTGTAGATACGAAGAGCATTTCACTTTCCTAGGTTGGATAATGGTTACGTCTGATGATACGTTCAGATGAATCATCGTGATATATAATGAACCGTTAGAGTATTATAGGTATATACGATTGTTATGGTAGTTTAGATAGAGTTAGGATCTGTTTATACGTACAGTTCTAACTTGACTCGTACTCTAAGATAATTCTTTGTACGTCTATATATACTCGCCCATGAGGCTCAATAATATAACCATCATATTCCGCCAAACTCAAGATAACCTTAGCCGCACGCTTCCGCCGTGATGCCCTCGGGGGATCGATCTCCATGATCTCCGCCGGGGGCCGCCCGATCCGTACGCAGGGTTCGTCCGTCAATCCGTGATCGGCTGCCCTATAAGTCTTTTTTTTTCGATCTCTTGATCGGTTTTTTTTTGTTTACCGATCTTAGATCGGATTGAGTCGTCCACCGCCGTCATCATCGCCGCGTCTCTACTCCAACCATCGGCATCGAGGATCTACACTACGCCCGTGCGCCCGCCTCCTCCGTTGTTGCGCCTGCCTCGGTAGGCTGTCACGGCCTCAGGCCAGGCTGCCGCGCACCGCGGACGGCTGCTACGCCTTCCTTCGAAGGCTGCCGCGCGGCCCCCCTCGGATCGTCTTTGTCGTCATCATTCGGGACTTCACCGACAACGCCGCCATCGAATCCGATCTACGCGTCGTCCACGCCATGTCGCATACGGTGCAATGTCGGCCTGATCAACCGATATCGCGCCTGTCCACGCCAAGAACGTCCCCGAGCACGCCCTATCACCGATCGAGCTATGGGCTGCCGTTGTGTCGCCCCGTCGGGCCGCAGCGCCGCCACCCTTGGTCCATTCTACCGGATTCCAACGCGCCTTCATTGGCGTGTATGTTGCTGGTGGTCTCCCAGCCGCTGCACCGACTTGCGCCCTGCAGCTATGCCACCCCCTCGGGTCATAGCGTGGCTGCACGCAATCTACTTCGTCGTCCCCGTGCATCGATGGCCTCGGCTTTCACCGTGACATCTCCTACGGCGCGGATCGCCGCCGTCTGCACATGGTCTTTGTCACGTCGCCAGGTCTTCCTCGCCTACTTCGAGCACCGCCGGCGCGTTTCACAAGGTAACCTGCAGGGCGCCTCCTCTTGCCGTCGTAGGTTCCGCCGACTACCCCATCGTCACTCCAGGCATCCAGAATGATTACCCTAGGTCGCCGTTGTTTTCGCCGCCTTCTACGTCTTCGTCCACTACAACTTCGCCGCCAGCGTCATCGTCTCATCCTCGACTACACCACCTGCTACTCTACTCCGACAACCGCGAACAGCGCCGGCATCTCTCCCTTTGCCGCTATGCGCATCACAACCGCTCTGGAGGCTTCCTCTGCTAGTCTCTCTGACATGGCGACAAGTTCATGATGGTCCCTGCCCCCGCACGCCTGGTACTAGCAACACCAGGAGTGCCTTCGTCCCCGACGCGTTCCCGAGTCTGGCAAATTCGGATCGGCACCTCGTCTTCATCGGCTTCGACAATGTCTTCTTCGGCACCGACCCCTCTACAACTGCCTCGACCGTGTCACCGACGAGTTCTTTTTTGCATACTCTGTTCTGGCAAAATTGGAGTGTGTGTTCATCCCCGACGTGCGCCTAGTTCTGGCAAAACTATGGCTGCACCTCGTCCTCGACGGCTCGGACTGCATCGACTTCGGCATCGACACCCTCAACGACTGCCTCGACGCGTCTCCGTCATCCTCCTCGCGCGCTATGCGCATGCGGCTTCACGTGTGGCTACCTCGACATCCCCAACCACGACATCGACCACGGCGACCCATCGCACGGCTACCTCGACCATGGCACCGCCTCACGCTCTCGGCTCCCTCGACATCGGCACAAGGGCTATCACCTCGCCTGAGAATCTCACCAGCTTTCTCTACAGTCCAAGCTACCGTGACGCGACACCGTACACGACGTTCCCGCTCAGACTGCGGGGATGTCAGCCTACTGGATGCTACTTCGGTTTATTTTCAGTCTGACCGTCCGCGATGTTCCAGTAGTTCACGACGCTACCGCTACGACTACGGGGGAGTGTTAGAATATTAGGTATATACGGTTGTTATGATAGTTTAGATAGAGTTATGATCTATTTACGTACAGTCCTAACTTAACTCGTATTCCAAAATAATTCTCTGTATGCTTATATATACTCGCCCATAAGAAATAATATATCTATCATATTCCGTCAAACTTATACTCTTTCATAAACTTATCGTGTCGTGGTGACGGTTGACCGACGGCTCCTTTTCTTGACTGGTATGTTCGCCACCTGAAATTTGTTATGCTCGTAGCCAGATAAAGCCAACAGCGGACGGCCAACAGCGGACGTCGGGGCAAAAGAGAATTTTTTCTGTCTCCCAAAATCATGATTAGGTGAGTTTTTCTTGTTTTGCATGCCGTCGTTAACTATATTTTTTCGAGGTTGCCGTCGCGAAATAGTAATCTAGACTAGCTGATTGTACCAGAAATGAAGCCCCGCGGAAGCTTTCGTGGTATATACAGTATATATCATCGTCACACGTGTGGAGCTAGGGTTTATCCGCCGATGGGCAGGTGCATGCATCCGTCGATCGGGCCGTCGAGATTAAAGTGCAGGTGCATTTTTTTTTTCCTCAAGAAACCAAGTGGTACGTGGTAGTACTAGTACAGTCCGTGCTGTATTGAACAGCTACTAGGAGCATTCGTAAGTCGTTTCGAGAAACGTGGCCCTCTGAACGGCGTGCGAGACCGGAACTGGCGGCGATTCGAGGAGGCACATCCACGCATGCAGAAGATGATCGCAAGCAAATGCAATGCATACGGCGTGAAAGTTGTGGCGAATCCTCTGCACTGCACGTCCACGCTCTGATTCCATCTCGACCGACAGTCGTGGACGCTACCTGACGTACACGGATGGTCCTGTGTCAGTGTGTTGCACAGTGTCGCTCGGGCGCTGCGTGTGAGTGCGCCCTCGGGCTGGAACTCACCCGAGCCAAGTGTCACGCACACCTCCCCTGGATCAGTATTGCGGCCTTCCTAGTTGATGCTGCTCCTGTGGGGAGCGCACGCGGTGGTGCCGTCGCGAGCGACTCAAGACGTGGGGACCGCTGCGGCTGCGCAACGAACGAACGAACGCGCGGAGCACCTCTGCGTGCTCTGCAAGGCTGCTATTCCATGCATGCAACTGCGTCTCCCCAAGCCGCCGAGCTGCGAGTGCGAGCCAGACGCCGCACTCACCACAGCGAACACACACCTGACTGGTGACTAGTAACTGCAAGGCTGCACGGCGTCGCGTCCGGGGCATGGAGCTGCGCACCGGTCGACCCACACCACGCTGTAGCGGGTGGAAGACTACCACCGGTCGGACGCAATGCAAATGCTGGTGTCTGACACGCGCGGAAGATGTCACTCGTCTTCCCGCCGCTCACGCAGACTTTGAAAATCATGGGCGTAACCTAACGGCAGCGCGACCAAAGCAATTGCTGAGAATTATGGAAGGAAGACACGGGCTGCGTTCTATCTTCCATGCTCTACAAAGCTTTGGTTTTTTTTTTTTGCCTCGGATGTTTTTTGGCAGCAAACTTTGTGGATTTGTTTTCTCTAAGAACCGCGTACTTTTCGAGGAAGAGGGGATTCGTCTGTACCGCGGAGCATACGTCGTTCTTGATGCCCAGCGCACCCGAACGAACGAGTGCGGGATCAGGAGGATGACTGCAACAACTGGAACCCGACCAGGGCGGGGCATGGTCACGACCTGATCAACGCCACGTTACGTCACAACACTGGCATTTTTCCTGCATACCACTGTAGTTCACTACTCCGCACTTTATAGTGGTTGCGTCAGAGCAGAGCACCAAGCTTTCAGGTTGCGCAATCCACGACCATGAGCCATGGCCCAGCACCACCACCGCCTATACAATTGGACAAACGCAGAGCCAACAGCACCACCGCCCATCAATCAGCCCGAGTTGGACCGGACCACCCATAGATGCATACCCGCTACAGCCCACCTATAGCACCATTTGTATGACCGAGCAAAATAGACCGTCAAATAGATTCAACTCACTCGTTATCTATATGACCAAACATCCATCGTTTCAAGTTGGGCTAGCATCGCACCAAAATTGCATTCAAAGTGACTGGTGCAGCAGTCAACACACGAATGTTCTGGTCTAGGAGCTCCTCAGTTGGTAAGATGACTATGAACTACTACATGAACCAATAACAGTGTGCGCATTCACACGATGCCCATCGGGTGCTCAGTGGAAAGGTTGTGCTAACATAGTAGAGATCAATTTGAATACAACCAGGAAGAAAAGAGCTCTAACAAAAGGCTTAGCATTCACATGGTAAATAAATACTAATACTAACAAATAGCTTTCAAGCCAAATTCATGTGTTGCATGTGGTAAAACAAATGGAAGATAAACCCAACGGAAACAACACGTTTTTCAATGATGGGTCTATTACAATGGAGCTCCAATGTGTGGTGGGTTGAGTTGGAGCGGCCACATTATCCTTTTGCTAAATTTTGATAGTTTCACAAAGAGTAAACTGAAAACTAGCTTGTCATAACCATCACTGAAGCTCCGTAACTCCTCTATGTATCATCAATTCACGCTGTTCCTCACTCTGCCTTGCGAGCCTTTGGTTTGGCAGATCTCGCTGGCTTGATAACATAGCCCAGCAAGACACATAGAATAGGAACAATCGTGCCCACATAATATACACTTTTGAAGGATGCTAAAGTCTCCTCTAAGCTCAGTACCTAGCAAAACAAAAGTATACAACATAAAAGTTTCTATCTGTCTGTTGCGTGTGGAAGATAACTCATAAAGGCATTGTTTGCTCCAAAAAAATCGCTTTGGATGGAGGGCTCCATGGAGCCTGTTTTTTAATTTTCTGAAATCAACATTTTGAAATTTCAAAAAAATCCAAAAAGAATCCTAGATGTTGACAATGACGTACTCTAGTCCTGCAAAATCTGAACGTGAAATAGTTTGTATTCCAGCCTACAAAATAATTGACAAATCTGAAGGTTTTCAAAATTAGTACTGTTCACTACCTCAGATCTAGAAAATTTTCATTTTTACACAGCCCAGAATACAGAATATTTCGCATTGATTTTTTGCACACAGGTAGAAGTCATTATCTACATCTAAGATTTTCTTTCAGAAGTTTTTAAAACTTGAAAATGCCGATTTCAAAAAAAAATAAAAAAAGGGCTCCATGGAGCCCGTCCTCCAAAACGACCACTCATGGCTTCTCATCCTAGAGTAGGTCAGCTAATGTGGAATAATTACTCCCTTCGACCCAAATTAGTTGATTTAGATTTGTCTAGATTCGACATTATCTAGACATGATTTAGTATTAGATACATCCGTATCTTGACAAATTTTAGTCAACTAATTTGGGTCGGAGGGAGTAAAAGATTTGCAAGGAATTTAACTCACACCCTTCTCTCTCTACAAAAACGGTAATGCTACTAGTAATACCATAGTACCTCTTATGTATCTTTCAGAATCATGAGATGTGCTTGATGGGGATAAATTCCCCAAAGCCAGTGTGCTGATGGCCACATCATGGTCCAGATGGTAACTTTGCGAAAACTAAAGCACTCAGGATCTTTGTCTAATTATAAGTTTGTAAAGCAACCTGATTTCCCTACTATTTGGTTGATATCGTTTTGATTATGTGAAACCTAATTTGATGCTCGCAAATACACAAACGCATGACCAATAACGTAATCGGAGAACCAATAGTGCAGTGGGAGAATTTTAGGTGTATTAATTCATTCAGACAAGCAATGTGACCAGATGGTGTCTCCGTTTGCTACAGGTAAAGTATAGCCAGATTCAGAACGTGAAACTAACCTGGAAGCCAATGCATGAGTAGTTAAGCACCATCATGGTGTATGCACAGTTTAGTAAAGTTAGGATAGTGTGGAGGCCTGAGTTGCTCACAGCTTGTTGCCATCTGTATATAACTGTACAGAGAGAGGACAGGAGGCCAAATCAGATTACAAGCTCACGCAGCTTTTAATCAAGTACATCTCAATGCCACGAAAGGGAGGGAGAGCTACCTTTTGAACCATTTATCATCAATGCCGACTGAACAAAGAATATCATGTATCCTGGATACAGTCCCTGTAGAACAACGGAAAAAATCAGATTGATGGACAAATCCATGTGACATGGGATTGGCAAAGTGTCAATCATCATGCGGCAACAGCTTTGCCAAGACAACAAAAAATATTAATATGTCACAAGTCAAACCAGTTATTATCATGGGTAAAGCACAAGTTTAAAATGACGCATAATGCCTCTAGTTTGAAAGGCGGGTAAGGCTCCACTCCCAGGATAATAGCAGCCCTAAATACCCACTAGAGCATTCTTGTTTTATTTATCAAGTATATTGGTCCAGCAAACTTGAGGATGCTCTGCTACATGACAAGTCCAATATCCAATGAACTAAAGACAGAGAAAGTGGACAGGAGAAATACAACTCACATGCCAGATAGCACTGACTGTCTGTGTACCCAGTAACTGAAGGAAACCAGGCTTCCTTCCTTTCTGAATTGACCTCTCGTACACATCTGAAAGAATAGTGGATCCATGGAAGTTAAGTTAGTCTCATGCAATTGGGAACACCATATCTTGAGCGTGTGGTATTAAATATGTTCTATAAGTACAGCAGAAGTGTGTCACAGCAATTATGGCATTTGCATGAAATAAACTGCTTAGTGCATACCATACTTAGCACAAAAATAAATTTAAGATGATCATTTCTCAAGGAGACAATTTTGAAGACATGATACTGAATGCACACATACAGAATTTTGAAATCAGCTAGAGATCAACAATTACAGGCATACATGCTTCTCTCGTTTACACTATAAATCTACTGGTGACCAAAAGGTTCCAAAAAATTACCAAGTGATCAACAAGATGAATTTACAAAACCTCCAAATCAAACAGGGAAACAACATGGAATTATGCACTACCAACAAATTTCTATTTATACAGATACGTCAAAAAATACTTAACTTTTTGGGGAAATGAATGCATACTGAAGTGCTTGTATGTTCTCCCAAGTCCTAGATTGCACATATCTTATAAGTGGTATGCATAGTAGTGTATTGTATGATTACATAAAGGACCCTCAGTCTACTTTAAATGCACTTTCTATTTTATAAGGAGAACAACAGGAGTTGATGCAAAAACAATATATCATCCAACAAAGCAAGTTGACAATCATGTGAAAGTAGTAAAATTTCTTTAAATGACAGTATACTGGAATATCAAGGTATAGAGCTTACAGTATCGTAGCCATGTGCTAACTTGAATATTCCAGTTAAGTGGCAATTGAGCTGCACTTCCAGCTAGTTCGACGCCTAGAATATCAACATTTTTAGCACGATCCCATTTGGCTTTCGGGGGAGAAGAATCTGACCAACCCGTGAAACCCAGACCAGATATAATAACTGCAGCTTCTGAAACTGACCATATAAAGTAGTATTTCCAACGAGCAGTAAATCCCGACATGTACTGATAGAAAAGACGGTGCCAGAAGCCCCATTCGTAGTACAGGGGTTCACTAAATCGTGAAAGTGGAAACATAGATGACAGATACAAATATAACCCCATGCATATTCCAGCCTGAACTAGAGCACGCAGAGTAGGTAACAATGGTGAAGGAGTTGAGCTGGCCCATATCTGTTGAAGATCTTATGAAATCAGGAAGTAGAAAAACATTGCATAATATACCCAAAGTAGATGGAAGCTACTTACTCCTTTTCTTTCAGTCCAGTCAAGATAATCTTTCATCTCATATACTGGTCCAGCAAAGTGGCTGCCACAGCAGAGGCAGTAACCAAAATATTCAACTAGGGAAGGAACCTTAGTCAAGCGATACTTTTTCTGAGCATCACGTAGACCCTCTTCTTCCTTCAACAGACCATCACTGTAGTTCATTGCGCATGAAATGACTTTCAACGTTAAAACCATTAAAGCACCTGCATTGCACAACAAAGGGATTTTGAAAAGGCACAGGAACCTTGGTTGATGTTTACACTGTTAGATATGAAAGGCATCCTTCTCACTACTAGATGAAACAGAATCCCAATGAACACTGTTAGATATGAGGAAGGACCACGACAGAAAGAAATGCTAAATGAAGTGAAGATGAAACAATTGCACAGTGAACATGTACATATACGTAAGCCAAAAACGGTTGCACAGTGAACACTAGCTTAACTTCACATAAGCACAAGCAACAAAGAAAATTATACAATATACCAGTTGCATCAATGCCTCCCTCCTTCCACGCATCTCCACTCATGTAGTACACGTGACTGAAACAAGAACAAAATATGTCAGTATCTCCGAATGTGTTAACTTTTATGTAGTATGATCCACATGTCTGAGGGTTAAATTTAAATACATTCCAATGTGTAATTGTAACGTCCAACACCAAATTGCTCACCAGCCTCTCTATCGTAACAAATTAGTCTAAAAGTAACTAGGCATTATATTAAGCCCCTAACAAATCCCTAAATTACTGTACCTTCTCGTATCTCCAACTTAGGCTGGCCAATTCACCCACTTTTCAAATTTTTAAAGAGAACCCTTATTCTTAGGGGGGCATAAAAGGAAACAGTAGAAAATACAATATTGAAAAGCAAAGAACTAACCGACAATATATAACCACTTTATCCTTCATGCAAGTAAACTACGTGCCAAGGCAAGCTTGAACATAAAAAAGAACAGCACCTAGGATAAGTTTGGCTAACTCCTTAGACGGTGTAAAAGGGGAATACACAAATAAAATCACATAGGAGATAGCATGAGTCCTATCCATTCATTAATGAACAGAAACCCAGAAAGTAGAACAGGCTTTGATACAAAATAACCGCAGAAGAAAAGGCGAGTGACTCAATCAAACCAAAAAAAAATAGTCCTGTAGCAGAATATACAAGGCGAATATGGCGCGGGACAGGCACTGATCATGTGGAAAGGTGAAACAATTTTTGTGGTCGGTTTGGTGCTTTGCTGCGAATCTTCCCGATAGTACATGGCAGTAGAATATAGTACTTACTCACCCAACTAGCTTCTCTCTTAGCCCGCTTTTGATGGCCTTCCTATCCAATATTGCTCTAACATTAGCTTATGGTGCGAGGGTAAAGCGGTATACATTTTTCCAAGATTTCTGGCATTAGCAGAATTTGGTGTAGCAGAATGGCGGTGCTAGTGCTAGCGTGGGTAAACGTCTTTGCAAGACACAATAAATAATGCTATCTCGAGGTTACGAATAAAGGACGTGATCGCATCCATGGAGAGGTTTTTTAGAATCATTTATACATTTAATTAAAGATCTAAACAAATACACCACTATCTTCAACAACCAAATTAAGAATCTTTACCTAGCCCATTGGTTGTCCGTTGTACAGGACAAATTGTTGTCTCATAGATATACAGCATACAACAGATGCCAACAAGGACATTCTACAAAGGGAAAGAACTGAGTGTCTGATTGTCATATTTCAAAGGTCTCAATTTTGGATATAGATAATCTATGAGTGCCTGGCCCAACACAGTCTGTGCCTCTGAAGTGCAAGCCACACACCATGTGAAAGATGGGAAAATTGATATAATCCATAACTTTTTCGTTTCAGTTGCGAATGAAACAGGAACCAAATCTTATGAACGGACTGGAAGAAAGCATGCCATGCTGTCCCCTTCTTTTATTACCATTAATATTCGAGTGTGCAGCCCATTAAGAAATAGGTTACCCAAGTAAACCTGAGAACCCTTATTTGGTACCATACAATAAAAGGTGGAAAAGGAAGCTGAGGACGCGCATCAACAATAAGAATGGAATTAGAACTACCAAATAACACTTGTTGCCAGCTTGCCACTAATGTACATTTCTAGGTAGTGAACATAATTAACTGCACTACCCTAATTTGGCACCATATAAGAACAAAGTGAGGATGGTGAGGAGGCACCAAAATTGACAAGAATGGAACAAGAATCAATTTTCAATACTTGTTGCCACTGATTCACATTAACAGCTAGAGAATATAGATAAGTGCACCTATCTGTTTATGGTAAATTGGTTCAGAGCTTAATGAAGGATCAATGTGAATGATATTGGAATCAGAATACGTGGACACAGTCAGTTTGAAATACATCAATATCTCACTACAAGACTAGTGTCCAGCGTGTGTATTTGGCTATCAAATACGTCCTCTATTTAAATGTAAGATGTTTTGGCAAGTCAAATCGGCTTGCCAAAACATCTTATATTTAGGAACGCAGGAAGTAACACCTATCTTCACAAAATCAAATACCTGAGTATTAATTAACTTGGATTAAAGAATTGGTGGGCTTTGTATGACTCCAGCAACAAATGAATAATAGCTATGTGAACCAATCAGCCCCATTCTCCTGTTTGAGACTTTGTTTGTGGTATTTGGATGGGAGCTATTTTTTTCATCCCTGAACCTCCTTTAAAACATAGACCATATTAATCAACCCTCATTGTGGCTGACCATAAATTACATTCTAGTACCACTACCAAGAGCAAAATCAAACTCAAACTTACAACAGAAAAAACAAATGAAGCAGGTGACTAAGAAGGGGTGAAATAACAATAAAAATTCAGGCAGTATAGATGAAAAATGTTTCTCTTTGCTTCCTCTGAGCTGTGCATAGGTTTAATTGGCTAGACAGGCAGACATTTCCATATATAGAGATCGATCAAGCACTGATGTAACTGACACTAACAGATTCACTAAAAACATGCAATCCAAAATTGCCCTTAACAAGCACACAATAAAGAACCACGCTAACAGGGACAGATTACGTGATCAGGTCCAACCTCAACACTGATGTTTTGGCGCAATTTTCATTAGCAGTTTTGAAATCAGATAAAGTAAAATCTGGTACAACTAAACAAAAGTTATATATGCAAACAACAAGGCATACATATAAAGTACAAGACCCTGGGAGCAATTATCTTCCTCTGAAGTCTGTGCATAACCATTAACCGGCAGGGATGTAAAGGGGTAAAGGACTCTAAACTCAACAATACACTGCTTTAGATTCAATAACAAAAATTTCATAATTAGTTGCCTACTTATGTCATATATTATATTCCTAATAAAACATGACTGAGGCTTACATCAACCTGATAACAACTGAGACGGATCATGCACAAGTATCAATAACGAGGTCGCATCTTTAAGTAAAGAAAATAAAACATAAGAAAATTATCTTTTTTTTTTGCAACCGAGAAAATGAGTTAACTATTCATATGCAGTCGTTGCAATTTACGAGGCCACCTATCCATCAGTTTGCAGGTGTAGAAGCAAATTCATGTAGAATTAATACAAGATCTGGGTTCGACTTGAAAATATTGATCGTAAATAGCACCACGTGGCCAGCCAGAAAAAGAAACATTTCAATCAACTTCAAGATGAAATCGCCAATGCTGCAGTTTTACCCACAACAAAAGTTCCATGCTGGCTTACGATTCCTCTGGTTTTCAATTCTAATAAACTACTGTTTAACCCCGTGATCGCCCAATGCTCTGGCTCGTCCACATCCGCAGATCTGCTTACAACGGTTCCTCTGGTTTCCTAATTGAACAAACTACTGTTAACTGTACATTTTCAGGCTGGTACTACCCACAAGTAAACGTAAATATATATGAATCCGGTATTGCTGATGACCCGAAACTAAGCACCGGTACGAAACCCTGTAGTGAAGGATTATAGGAGGGAGGGTTTCACCATGCGATGAGGAAGCCGAAGGCACCGAGGAAGGTGACAAGGCCCGCGCGGCGACGGCAGAGGAGCATGGCGAGGTACCCGAACGCCATGGGCCCGACGAAGAGGAGGTTGGAGGTGGCCCCGAATGAGAGGTAGGAGAGCGCGGCGCCGGTGAGCCCCGCGTAGAGGTGCCGCCCCGTGGCGCTCGGCACCGCGCGCCAGAGGAGGCCCGTCGGGATGGTGGCCGCGAAGCAGAGCAGGAAGCGTAGCACGGGCACCGAGACGCCGATCGCGGCCGCCATCGGCTCCATCTCGAGCTCCATCGTCCCCACCGCCACCGCCACCGCCGCCGCAGAGGGGGGGGGGGGAGGCAAGGCAACAGATGCGGGCGATACAGAAATAGAGGATTTGGTCTTTTTTCTGGAGCGAGCTCGCGAGCCGCGTGTCTGTATATGTGTGTGTGTCGGATGGCTTGGCTTGGAAAACTTGGGAAGGTATCTTTCTACAGGACACCCTTTTCTTTCGTGAATTTGCAGCGTGAAACAACGGGAAACTTGGGATTTTTTATTTTTTTTGCTAGAAACTTGGGATAATTGGGTAGCTTTCAAGTGAGATGAATTGGATAACAACTAATGATAACGCAAACTATTGTTGCGCCCTTACGTCTCGTACGCCAGTGACAATCAAACGTCGTCGTTACATGATTGATTGAAGCAAAAATCTGGTCAACATGGTCATGAGCATAATACTTCTATTTTAACTTTTGGCCTTTATCATTACTATATACTCTAGAATATAGGTGAACTCCACGTAATCCCAAAGCATGTGTCTTGTTCGACTGGACTTTTGGTGGAGGTTACGGAGTGAACGCGTCGTATGTGCACACGTCCGTACATTCGTAGAGATATTCTCTTGCGTGCCTTCTAAGTTTTAATACGTAACTGATGATGTAGAATGTTACATGAGTTTTTTAAGTTGAAATGTGTCCGTAATTTTAATTCAACAATTTCAAAACTGGAAAAAAAATTAGACATATAACTTTAGATGCCACCAAAGCAATGTCCATTTTGTATCATGTAATCGACATACAATATTTTTAATACTTGAGTAGAATTTTACATAAGTACCGAAGTTGAAATTTGACCATAATTTTTTTGATAAATTTCATATTTAGAAACTAGTATCGGGTAGTTTGAGTTTTGTATCATTTAATCCACATATAGCAGTTTTTGCAAGGAACTAGGAGTGTACATTAGCATTGAGGTTGAGTGTGATAATACTTTTTGTCTAACAAGTGTTTGCCTATTTTATCACAAGGTTTTCTTATTGGCAAGTGGCAGGCATCAGCTGATGCACCGGTCGGTTTGACTACCTATACATGCACTAACCCCGATCGTTGCAGTAAAAATCTGGTCATTGCTGCAAAAATAATCCCATACAAAAATAAGTGACTTGGATTTGTCTTAATTTGCATGTATCTAAAAATGTTTTGTGTATATATTCATGTGAATCTAAATAAATGTAAGTCACTTATTTCTAGGCGGAGGGAGTATGTAAATGCAACATCATCTCGCAACAGTTTCATGTGAAATCTTGCGAAGTGTATCAAAAATGTTATGAGATTTTGAGCATACCAATGTAGTCAAAATAACAACGCATGCAATAAATCCTCATTTGTTTGCAGCAAAATGTACAAACATATGTCTTCGTTTGCAAAAAAAACAACAACACATCTAACATAAGTGCCCAACTCATCTAAATATGCAACCTTGGAGAAATCCATATGTAGCATATGTATGCTTAACGACGAAAATGATACTAGTTATTTGTCACAATCCGAAACGAGTTTTGCAACCTTGAAAACTCTCGAAAACCTGACCACCACTGTCGTCCATGGTGGCAACACCATTCGCCTCTTCGAGATCGCACGCCACGCATCCGACTTGTCGGAGGTTCGTCTTCTCAAGGGTCCGGTGGCCAGATCTCGCATGTGGCATGACCCTGTCCATGGATACCTTCAACAAGAGGGAGAGCTCCTGCGACCGGCGCAGAGGAGAGGAGCTTCAGGCGGAGGGAGCGGCAACTAGCATCATAGGAGTGACAACGAGCTTGGTCTAGAGCATAGGAAATATCAACGAGAGAGTAAGGTCCAGTCGGTGTGTCGGTGTCCTCGGGCGTGGGGGCGGCAGCTAGGCCACATGTGAAGGGGGTAGCAGCCAGGTTATGCATGGTAGAAGAGCGGGTGATAAACTGTTAGAGAGCGGGCGAGAGATACAGCCTGCACTACAAGGATTCAGATCTATTGCAACAACAAGATTCGTGGCAATAAGTGTCGAATTGTGGCAATAGGTGCCTATTACCACAACATGACTTTCGTTGCCAAGCGTTGCGACTGGACGCACGGTAATTGTTGCCACGCAAACCATACTGTGGCAAGAAAGCATGCTATTGCAACGACCATGTGAAAAGTTACCATATTTTTTCTCGTGGCAGCACGTGCTTAATGCCATAATTTGGTTTGCGGGGATTGCTTAATGCAACGGCCATCAAAATCATGGTGGTTTCCCGTTTGTGGCGATAGCCTATTCCAACCACACTTGTTATGTGGCACATGCCCTTCCATGGCAATAGACATTGTTGCAATAGACACGAAACCTATAGAAACAACTCTTGTTTTTGTGGATACACCTCTTTCGCCACAAACCCTATGTTTGTGGCATTAGTTTATGGCAATAACTCTCCAAACATGGTAAAAAATTACAACATACTAGTTTTGGTGGTGATAGATAGTTGTCACAACGGCCAAAATGTTCGTGGCGAGAAGCTATTGCGCCAATGCAAAGGATTCGTGGCGAAAGGATTATATTAACAAAGATGAATTTTGTGGCGTCAAGTGGCTATCACGGCGGCCGAAATGCTTTTCGCGACAAACTATCGCGATAAACTATTGCGACAATGCAAACGATCAGTGAAGAAAGGATCAATAAAGCTTAATTTGGTGGCGGCAAATGGTTATCACAACGGCCAAAATATTTGTGGTGGGGAGTTATTGCGATAATACAAACGTTTTGTGGAAATATCCTAGTGCAACACAACTGGTAGGTGTGGCGACTAAGATATGATGCATCACTATTGAAAGGGCATTTCATGCCCTAATTATGTTTTGATGTTTGGTTTCAACACAAGATAGTTTTTACCGTGTGCTAAGCTTTGCAGGCACATCTGTATAAATGCATAAGTCAGTATTCTAGTATTCGAAGGAGAAGGGTTCAAATTTTCATGAAGAAATGGTGCCTTTTGGTTGCTTCGAGTTCTGCCTCCCCTGAGTCCGGAGACTCCGAGGTCTTGGACCGGAGACTCCAGACAGGTCTCCCCCCCTAGCGAACTCTCTGTGTCATGGTCCGGAGTTGGACCTAGAGTCTTGTGGCCTCCCCGGAGATTCTAGCTGCACCGGAGACTCCGACCCTGGTCATCGAAGACTCCGGGGCTGTGTCCGGCCAGGTCTCCGGGGTGGCTCAGTTTCCTCTCAGTACACTCCTCCGGAGTCCTGTCTAGGGTCCTACCTCCCGCACTGGAGACTCCCCCCCCCACCCGGAGACTCTGGCCCTGGAGCCCGGAGACTCTGCGTTAGTGATGCTACAATGGCTAGTTTTCTGGGGGGTATATATAACCCCCCTTCTTCTCCAAGTGAAGGTTGCGGCTTCTACTCTCTATCCTCCAATAATGTTGAGCTCCAACTACCTAGATCTCCCTATCTAGCCACTCAAACTTGTTTCCCTTTGGGGATTTGAGGGAGGAGACCTAGTCCTAGCTTTCCACCAAAGGAATTTGTGTTTCCCCACCATTTGTGTAAGTTGTTGTTGCTCTAGGGTTTGAGGAAACCCTAACTTGAAGAAGTCGCCCTCCATAGCTCATCCTCGTGTGTAAGAGCTTTGAGGTCGTCTTGGGAGCCTCCAATTCAGTTGTGGAGAAGTCCCCCAAGGTTTTGTACAAGGTTTCGATTGCCACCTTCAAGGTCACCACATAGTGGATCGTGTGCTTGCCGCAAGGCGGGTGCTCGGGAGAAGAGGGTGAGGCCTTAGTGGCGCTGGTAGTCTTAGTACCGCCCACCCCTCCAACGGAGACGTACTTCCCCTCAAAAGGAAGGAACTTCAGGAAAACATCTCTGTGTCCCCTCTCGGTGATTTATATCCTTTACTCCTTATTATTGTTATTTGTATGCTTGCTTTTCACTTAGGTTATATCACTTAGTTGCACATCTAGAGAACCTACTTTGTGTCGAGCCTTAAATTGAAAAGTAACGAAAAATTGAGAAGTGCCTATTCAACCCTCCCCCCCTAGTCGCTTATACCGATCTTTCAATTGGTATCAGAGCAAGGTGCTCTTCTTTGGCTTAACCACCTAAGATAAGTATGAGTGACTCAAGGGGGAGTGATACCACTCCCGATGTAAACCTCGTCACTAAGAGTGAGTTATCCGCTTTTATGGATACGCTTCGACAAGAAATTAAAGACTTGCTTGAATTATATCTTGGTAAAAAGGAAGTTGTGGTTGTCGATGCCATTGATAACCCTTCAAGTGGCTCCAAACCAATGGAAGATCCCCTCAAGGAATCTCCCATTGACGAGGATGGCAACAAGGCTAAAAGCAATCCCATGGGAAACATGCCACCACCATCTAGCTATAATAATGCACCTCTTCCTATGCCACATATAAATCATCGTGGTCCACCACCTAAGCTTGATGTATCTAATTTTGCCAATTAGAAATATCTCATTCGCTCTCACTTTAAAAGTTCTAGTGTTCATATTTAGAAGGTGGTGGAGTTCGGCTTCTATCCGCACAACATCTACAACATGACACCCACCGAGGAAATCAATAATCAACTCAATGCCACTGCCATGGCCATTCTCCAAGGTGCATTGACTCCTGAGAAAATGACTCACATTCGTTCTTATGACACCGCCAAGGAAGCTTGGAATGTTCTTCAACGAGTCTATCTTGGCAATGAAAGCATTCAAAACTCCAAGTTTGAAGAAATGCACTATAGCGATGATTCCTTTGTTGGAAAGGAAGATGAGACTCTCGAAGATCTTTATCGAAGGGTCATGGCCCTTTCGATTAGAATGATTGACCATGGTAGTAAGGACGTGGATGACAAGTGGATCAAGCACAAGTTCATACAAGCCATCTTACCCTTCCATAGGGAAATGGCCAACAATATTTGCTCGAGGACGGACTTCTATGCCATGACCTCCAATGAAGTGCTAAATGAGTTTGTGGCTCTTGGGATCATGAACAAGACCGCCGATGATGCTCTTGCTAGGGCTCGAAGAATGGATTGCCCCACTCTTGCTTTGAAGGCCAAGGCTCATGTCTATGAAGAAGAAGTTGACTACTTGGGAATGATAGAAGGAGATGATGAAGACATCAAGTGTGCTCTTCATGAGCAATTGGCATTAGTCTCTAGAAGATTTTGGAAGAATCAAGGAAAGGGCAATTGATACGTCCAAAATGTATCTACTTTCCCGAACACTTATGTTATTGTTTCTCCTCTAAACTTGTGTGATTTGGATACAACTAACACAGACTGACGCTGTTTTCAGCAGAATTACCTTGGTGTCTAGTTTTTGTGCAGAAAATCAACTATCAGAAAAATCCCGGAAAGTATGCCAAAAATCCTATTTCACCAGAAGATTCACGGAGCTAGAAGACGATACGGAGGAGGGCCATGAGGGACCCACAGCACCTGGCCGTGTGGGCTAGGCCAGGCCACGCCTAGGGGTGGTGTGGTCGCCTCGGTCACCCCCTCGGCCTCCCTCTTCGCCTATAAGTTGCCTCTTGACCTTAAAACCAAGGGGGATTCGACATTTTTCTAGAAAGAGTTCCGCTGCGCCGCCACCACCAGATTCCGTAATTGAACCGAAACTGTTTACGGCACCTGTAGGCGGGGTGGAGGACATCATCGCCATCATCATCACCATCGCTTCTCCATCGACCATCCATGAGTCCCCCATCCATGAGTGAGTAATCCCTTGTTGTAGGCTATGGGGATGGTAGGGATTGGATGAGATCGTTCATGTAATGGCATCAGATTATTAGGGCATAGTGCCTAGTATCTATTATTAGTGCTTTTTGACTTTGTTGCAACTTGTTATGCTTAATGCTTGTCACTTGGGCCCGAGTGCCATGATTTCAGATCTGAACATGTTATTGATTCATTATGATAGTATTGTTTATGGTCTTACCTGCAAGTTGTATACACATATTGTTGCCCGGAACCAAAGGCCCCGAAGTGATAATAATCGGGATAACCGAAAGGGATGGCTTTGATGTGAGGATCACATGTGTTCACGCAGTGTTAATGCTTTGCTCCGGTGCTCTATTAAAAGGAGCACCTTAATTGCCAGTAGTTCCCTTGAGGCCCCGCTGCAAGCGGTGGCGGGACAAAGATGTTGTGCAAGTTCTCATTGCGAGCACATATGTCTATATATGGAACACATGCCTATGATTATTTAGTACTTGGATGCTTTATCTTATTTATCTGCAAATGCCCTATGTCTTGACTGCCATATGAATTGTCTTGTCCATGCAACTCCCGTCCATCCATCCCTATGCCTACCGCGCTTTAATCCTACTGTTTACTGCAATTGTTACTACTGTCTTTACTTTACTACTACTATTACTTTGCTACTGCTATTACAAAACTGTTGCTACTGATAAACTGATGTGAGCAAGATTGTTTCTAGGTGAAGCTGAATTGACAACTCAATTGTTAAGGCTTATAAATATTCTTTGGCTCCCCTTGTGTCGAATCAATAAATTGGGTTTCACTTCCCTCGAAAATACTGCGATACACCCCCTATACTTGTGGGTCATCAAGACTATTTTCTGGCACCGTTGCCGGGGAGCATAGCTCTATTTATCAAGTTCACTTGGAATCACTATTGTTCGCTGCCCTCCATTCATCATGGGTAAATCTTGTGATGGCAAGGTTCCTATTTTACCATCCACTACAAGGAGAGGTACGGTTTTGAACACCTCTGTTGCTCTTGATTCACCATCTGTGATGAGTAAGCTCCTTACACCACCGCATACACATGTTGCACATACTGCTACTACTGATGAATCTGAAACTTCTAGTACTTATGATGCTGCTTCTACTATGCTTGATAAAAGTGGTTCATTAGGTCCTTTACTAGATGCTAAGATTGCTAGAACTATAGCTGGAAATACTAAAACTCCTAATGAAGACACTACTACACATGTCAGTTCACCTGAGTCTAGAGAGAGCTATGATATTGAAGACGGTTATATAGAGATGACTGGTGAATTTATTAAAGAATGTCAAAACACTCATGGTAGGAGTGATATTAAGAGTCTTCTTGAGAAACACACTGTTAGACCTAAATTGTCTCCTAATGCTAAGTTTACTACATCTCTCATAAACATTAAAGATAAGGATTATGATTTCTCTCTTGATTTACCTTACATAACCATTATTGAGAAAGAACCTTTTTGTGGGACTAAGAATGTAAGTGTTGTAGCACATATGACTGAGCTTTCTACCATGAGTGGCCTATTTTCTGATGATATTAAGATGCGCACCTACTTTGTTGCTAAATTTTTCCCTTTTTCACTTAAAAGAGAAGCTAAAACTTGGTTTAATAATTTACCTCCTAGATTTATTGATAGCCCTAATTGCTTGATTAGTACTTTCCTTTAGAAATATTTCCCTCCTAGTGCTAGACATGCCACTTTGCAGGAACTTTTTGATTTTAAACAGGGAGATAAAGAGATATTGCCTGAATCATGGGCAAGGTTTGTGCTTTGATTCATGCACAGGCTGGATGTCCATTACCTAAAAATGAGCTTCTTGATATATATTATAATGGACTCACTGAAGAATCTAGGACATACCTAGATAGTTGTGCTGATTGCATTTTCAGGAAGAGAACTCCCAAAGAAGCCGTGGAATTAATGGCTAAAATAAGCAAGAATTATGAAGACTGGACTTCACCTGAGCCAACTACGCCTGAGACAACTACACCTGAGTTAACTATGTCTGCGCCTACACCAACATCAAAGAAGAGGGGAGTTATTGAACTAAATGATGAAGTGATGAAGGAAGCTAAGAAATGTCTTAAGGGGAAGGGAATTAAAGCTACAGATGTGAAGAATTTACCTCCTATAGAAGAACTATGTAAGCCAATCCCCCACTCATCCACTATTGAGGTACACTCTCTCCACCATTTTGATAAAGGTGATATTCCTTACTCTAAACCTCCTGATCAATGCTTGGAAGAATTTGATGTTTTTATTGTTAAGCAAGATAATTTTAATAAAAGGGTGCAAAACCATCTAATGGAAAACTCTAGAGCTATTATTGAGTTAAGGGATATTGTGGAAAGAACCTCTAATGATGTTAAAATGCTTGTTAAACATTTCCAAATGGTTCAAAATCAAATTGACCAGCTTATAAAAGTACAAAAAGATTTGCTAGTTAATGCTTCTAAAGAAAAACATGCTTATGAAATTAGAACTAGAAGTGGTGTTGCCACCCAGGATCCTCTATATCCTAAGGGGCATCCTAAAAGAATTGAGCAAGATTCTCAACAAATTGAAAATAGTGGTACTTCTCCTAAGAAAAGGAAAAAGGAACATAAAACTATTGTAGAGTCTTATGAACCTGCTAAAGATCCTAATAGTATATCTGTCTCTGATGCTGAAACTGAAAGTGGTAATGAGGAAAATTATGCTCTTGATAAAGAAAAAGTTGAAGAAGAACCGGAAAGGCACACTAAGAATACTAAATACACTAAGGAAGATTTTGTTGCTAAGAAACATGGTAGTGAAAGAGAGCCTTGGGTCCAAAAACCAATGCCTTTTCCTGATAAGAAACACAAGTCAAAGGAAGACAAACACTATAATAAGTTTTGTGAGTGGATGAAGCCTTTATTTTTGCAAATTCCTTTGACTGATGCTATTAAATTACCTCCTTATTCAAAGTATATGAAGGATATTGTCTCTAATAAAAGAAAGATCCCTAATGAAGAAATTTCTACTTTGCTTGCTAATTATTCCTTTAATGGTAAGGTTCCAAAGAAACTTGGAGACACGGGGATTCCAACTATTCCTTGTTCTATTAAAAATAACTATGTTAGAACTGCTTTGTGTGATTTAGGAGTAGGAGTTAGTGTTATGCCTTTTTCTCTCTACAAGAGACTTCAATTGGAAAAATTAATACCAACTGATATATCTTTGCAAATGGCTGATAAATCTACTACTATTCCTATTGGTATATGTGAGGATGTTCCTGTTCAAGTGGCTCGTAATTGCTTGATATTAACAGACTTTGTTGTGCTTGAAATGCCTGAAGACGATAATATGTCTATTATTCTTGGGAGACCTTTTCTTAATACTGCAGGAGCTGTTATTAATTGTAATCAAGGAAAGGTGACTTTTAATGTTAATGACAAGGAGCATACTGTATATTTCCCCAAGAAGATTGATAGGACTTATGGTTTAAATTCAATTGAACATGTTGAGGCCATCCGAGTTGGAGAAATATATTGTCCCATACCACGAGAAAAATATGAAACTATTATGATTGGGACCATTGCTATCAAGGTTGAGGTAACATAATCATTTAGTGGAATACAAAGTTTCGCTTCATATAAAATTGTTTTGGTAACAAGAGCTGATCAACCTTGTTAACAAAGGGATTTTCATGAACAAAACAATGTTTTCACCATGATTATCTTTGCTTACTTTTATCTTATCCATTTTAGTTTTTGCTTTCACTTAGTTTAATTTTGTTGTGCTAGTTGCTTGCATATTAGAGTGTCTTAGAACTTCTGAAGTTTTAGCTTTGTTTTGTTTTTGCATCATTCCAAAGTCATCTTTTTGTTAGAAAATCATTCATCAATACCTGAAAATTGCTCAAAAATAAAGTGTCTCGAAAAATTCCAGAAAATTCATATTAATTTTTTATGTGAAAAAAGGGGCAGAGAAGTGGAGTGACCCAGGGGGGCCACCAGGCAAGCACACCACCTAGTGGCGCGGCCACCCTAGGGGCGCGACTGGCCATGGTGTGGGCCACCCCTGGCCCTCCACTTACTCTCTCGCTTGCCACTGCCTTCTCAATCCCGAGAAAACACCAGTTCATTGCTCGAAATCGCATTCTTGCTATTCTTGTCCATGATTTTTCGATCTCCTTGCTTAGCTCATCCTTGCTGCTGAAATTTGGAGCATTTGTTCTCCGGTATGTGACTCCTCCGCTTGTCCAAGTAGATTTTTGATTAGTCGTTTATATCTTGAGTATTTTGCTGTTATAGGTGACAGGTTATGAGAGCTTGTAAGCTTGTTCAATGCTTAGAAAAATTGTTTTGATGCATGTTTAGGCCTCTTACAAGTCCCTATGAGTAGTTTCCTTCATTATGTATTCACTTTGCAATCACTTGTATAATGGATGTTTAAATTTCAGAATAGAAGATGAATGAACACCAACTCAACCAACATGAGTTGAGGGTGCCTGCAATTATGAAGGTTCATCGTGAGGAGGAAGTCTTTACCTCTGCCTATCCATGCCTCGAATTCATGAGGGTTGCAGGGATTTCTCAAGATTTCCACACTTTGATTACTAATGCAGGATTCGAGCATTTTGTGGGAGACGAACCTACCCAATATGTGAAACTAACTATGTCTATGGTGCAGGATTTCCGGTTTAGTTACTCTTTGCCTAACCCCATGGTCCACTACAAAATTTACAATGTATCTTTCGATCTCCCTTTTGATGACTTTTGTACAGCTATTAAAGTACCACAGTGGGGTTCGTGTGGAATAATTCGAGAGCGACCTACACCACTCATGGACTTGTATGCGGAAGTTTGCCAAGGGAGTAGCTTCTCAAATGAGAGTGGTAAAATTCGTAATATTCATCTCCCGTCTATTCGATACTTTGCCTACTTTATTGCCAAGTGTGTTATCGCTAGGAAAACTGCTAAAAAATTATCCGCATATGATCTAGCCTTCATCTCGGCTGCCTTAAAACGAGATAGGACTTACAATTTGGGTGCCTTGATAGCTTTCCGTCTTGCTGCTAACCGCGAGAAAGGTGGAATTTGTGGAGTCCTCATCGCCTCTCGTTTATTAGCTTTGCATGGTGTAGTGCCTCATCATTTAGACCTATAGTTTACCATAGAGAGGCTTGACCTTAATTACATGATACAACATAAATTTGTTTCTTCTTGGGCTAATTTGAGTGATTTGTCTTATGAAATAACCTTTCTCAAGGCTGGTTGGAGAAGGAGTAAGTTCGAGCGTGTTGTTCTTTTGCCTGCACCTGTTTTTTTAACCTTGATACCAGGGAAGGATGGTCACTCACCGAGGAAGACCTCGATGCATATATGGGGGAGCGCTCCCAGCAAGAGCAGGATACTGGAAGGGAGATTACAGATGATTCGGTCTAGCCCTCGAATGAGGGGGAGTCTTCATATCAGCAGCCTACCTATGATTGGGGAGCTTCTTCTTCTTCTGCACAAGGGCCTAACTACGATCATTCCTATGATGACCCGCCAGCCTGGAGTTCCTACCCGCGTTGGGGTTGATACCCACTTAGGCCAAAAGCCTAAGATTGGGGGGAGGTACACCGACATCACACTCATCTATATATCATGTTTAGTCGGTACTTTGTATATCCATGTTTCGTTCTCTTTTTAGTTTTCGTTCTTTCTTTACTTTTGCTTTCCAAAACACAAAAAGACCAAAAATATTTTTGTTGTTTCTCTTTGTTTGCTTCTTTGTCTTTTTAGCCTTGGTTTGCTTCTTCCTTTTTGCTTTATTTTGATTATTCAAAAAACCCAAAAAGATTTTGCTTTGCTTGTTCTTCCTTTTGATTCTTGCCTTTAAAAATCGAAAACCCAAAAATATTTGTTATTCTTCTTTGGTTTTGTGAAGTTCGTTGCAGGGTTCAGCAGTCCTCAGTGGAGTTGGGTTCCATGTTATTATTCAAGCCACACAAGTGAAGGGAAATAATGAGGATTAATGACAACTTGAGGTGTGGTAAGAGGCTGGTAACAAACTCTATTTGTTTTCATTTTTGTACATATACTCATCATTGTGGGCATGCTTAGTCTGTTCATGTAAGGTGTATGTTATTTATGGATGCTTGGTAGTTCTTGCTTTTCCTATGATTAGCTCTAGCTTGCTAATGGTTTATAGCATGTCATATGAATGTTTTCTTGCATTGTTCTATTCATAACTTGGTATGACATTGTGGTATCCTCCTCTGAATGTTTCACTTGAATTGACTTGGCACATTCTCATGCATGCATATGACTGAAACAATAGTCAGTTAAGCCTCGATGAATTATTTTGCCTCAGGGGTCTTGAATCACTTTCATGCCATAATTAGTCCTGTTTTGTTGCAAGCATGATTATGACAGTTATTGCTCTCTCGTTTGTCGCTCCCTTACTATTGCTAGCCTTCACTTGCACTGAGTATGAGCTCTACTCATGTTTCCAACTCCCCAAAACCAACATTGCCAATAGTGTCCACCATACCTACCTATTAGCATCATTTGCTAGTCCGTGCATATTCAGTATGCCTTGTTTTCTTCCTAATAAAATGTTTGCTTGTTATGAGAAAGTTAGTTAGTAAAGCTCTCACAAACTTGATGGCACACTCTACTTTCTTGCACTTAATAATCTTGAACTATTGTGTCCGACTTTGTTGCGTATATGCTTGCGCTTTATGAGTTGAAGTTAGCAGAACCATGTATCATGGGGAACGCTTTCAACATTACACTTATTATTCTGTTGATATCATGATTATTTTGCTTATGGATCCAGGCGGTGTGAAATAAAAGGGGAACTTGTAAGATCATGGAGTTTGTATGTGTGTTAGAGAAACGCCTGGGCCGCTAGCCTAAGCCATGCCTAATCATGGTGGAAACTTGCAGCATAACCATAATGAGCACTCTATGAAGCATCCTCAATAAAAACCTATGCAAATAGCAAATAAAAAGATCGCTGAGATGCTCATTGTCTACTTGCCTTGTCATTTTGATTATGGGATAGCTCATGTATCATGTGCAAGGGGTACCCCGTTGGCGGTTCTCTATGATACATATGTACTTACAATGACAAGAGTTTACTTGTGACTGAAGTTGAGTAGCATGAGGTTCGGTACTCGTAAGCAAGGGGCATGAGATTTCAACTTATAACTTGTCAAGCATATCCTCTTAGTTGTGTCCCTTTAACCTTAACCATTTAAATATGCTTATGATAGGGGCAATGAGAGCTCAAAGCTAATGAGTACCATACTTTCAGCATTTGGAAGCCTTTCAAACTTTTCAAAACCTTTTCATTTCCTTGTTGAGTCTCCACATATTCTATGAGAATTTTCTTGAGAGCATAGTTGTCATTCTTAGTGTAATGTGCTTGTCTCAAAACTTGGTTAATTGTGTCATGACCTTGATGCTTGTATCTCTAATATCTTTACTTCTAGTCTTCACTTGAACTTCAGAGGTGCCTCGGCATTTATGTTTGCTCTAGAATCAAAGGCAAGCGAGATACCACTCTATCATACCTTTTTATGAGCATTGCAATGTTGCTTATGTTTATGTTTCATGTTACTTACTATTTTTGAGTTGGAATCTCTTCATAGCTTGCAATAACTATTGAGTAACCTTATTTGCATGCTCCTTGTTATGAATTTACCAATTACTTGATCATATGCTGAGAATATATACATCTTATGAAGCAAATGTGTTCGTGAAAGTTTCTTTTATCGCACTCAGTTTTCAACTGAATTGCTCGAGGACAAGCAATAAGCTAAGCTTGGGGGGAGTTGATACGTCCAAAACATATCTACTTTCCCGAACACTTTTGCTATTGTTTCTCCTCTAAACTTGGGTGATTTGGATACAACTAACATGGACTGGCGATGTTTTTAGCAGAATTACCTTGGTGTCTAGTTTTTGTGCAAAAAATCAACTATCAGGAAAAATCCTGGAAAATATGCCAAAAATCCTATTTCACCAGAAGATTCACGGAGCCAGAAGACGAGACGGAGGAGGGACACGAGGGGCCCACACCACCTAGCCGCGCTGGCCAGGCCAGGCCGCGCCTGGGGGTGGTGTGGCCGCCTCGGTCACCCCCTCGGCCTCCCTCTTCATCTATAAGTTGCCTCTTGACCTAAAAACCAAGGGGGGTTCAACGTTTTTCTAGAAAGAGTTCCGCTGTGTCGCCACCACCAGATTCCGTGATTCAGAACCAGAAACTCCGTTCTGGCACCCTGCCGAGACGGGGAATTGGAGGAGATCATCGCCATCATCATCACCATTGCTTCTCCATCGACCATCCATGAGTCCCCCATCCATGAGTGAGTAATCCCCCGCTGTAGGCTATGGGGATGGTAGGGATTGGATGAGATCGTTCATGTAATGGCATCAGATTGTTAGGGCATAGTGCCTAGTATCTATTATTAGTGCTTTTTGACTTTGTTGCAACTTGTTATGCTTAATGCTTGTCACTAGGGCCTGAGTGACATGATTTCAGATTTGAACATGTTATTGATTCATTATGATAGTATCGTTTATGGTCTTACCTGCAAATTGTATACACATATTGTTGCCTGGAACCAAAGGCCCCGAAGTTACAATAATCGGGATAACCGGAGGGGATGGCTTTGATGTGAGGATCACATGTGTTCATGGAGTGTTAATGCTTTGCTCCGGTGCTCTATTAAAAGGAGCACCTTAATTGCCAGTAGTTCCCTTGAGGCCCATTTAAGCGGGTGGCGGGACAAAAGATGTTGTGCAAGTTCTCATTGCGAGCACGTATGACTATATATGGAACACATGCCTATGATTATTTAGTACTTGGATGCTTTATCTTATTTATCTGCAAATTCCCTATGTCTTGATTGCCATATGAATTGTCTTGTCCATGCAACACCCGTCCATCCATCCCTATGCCTACCGTGCTTTAATCCTACAGTTTAATGCAATTGTTACTATTGTCTTTACTTTACTACTGCTATTACTTTTCTACTGCTATTACAAAATTGTTGCTACTGATAAACTGCTATGAGCAAGATTATTTCCAGGTGCAGCTAAATTGACAACTCAGTTGTTAAGGCTTATAAATATTCTTTGGCTCCCCTTGTGTCGAATCAATAAATTGGGTTTCACTTCCCTCGAAAATACTGTGATACACCCCCTATACTTGTGGGTCATCAACAATCCATCAAGGACTATCACAACTAGTGCAAGACCCAAGTTGAGATCATTCTACAATTGTGGAGAATCCAACCACTTCATCGCTAAATGCCCGTATGAGAAGAGAGAAGATCATGGTGGAAGAATCATTTTGAAATCCAAGTGCAAGCCTACTCCAAACAAGAACTCCGTCAAGAAAGTCCCAAACAAGAACTTTCCCAACAGGAAGGAGCCACAAAAATATGTGTTGGTGGCTCGTGAAGAATATGAAGAGAACAATGAGAATTATAGTGATGACGAAGATGATGGAGAGATTGTGGGTGTGGCCGCCATTGCCACAATTGCCACTGCCTCCGCTACTATTACCACAACCTCTTCACCAACATCTCTCTTTGACTCTCCCAATGAGAACAAGCGCACCACCAAGTCTACATATCTAGTGGCCACTACTTCTTCAACCGCATCACCGACATCTCTCTTTGACTCTCCAAATGAGGACAAGCTCGTCACCAACCCCACATGTCTCATGGCTAAATCCTCCACGGTAACTCCTCCACCCACTACTTCTCCTTATATTGTTGCATCATCATATGATGGTGAAATGAGTCTCAAGATTAAGAAGCAAGTAGTGGAATCCACTAGTTGTTTGGATAACTTGGTAGGAGAAGCCAAGGTTTGTGTTGAGGCTCTCTTGATTCAACTAGGTGAAGCATGCTATATCATTTACGAGAGATATGACTCCATCTCGGAGATGTTTGGTCATGCTAGGGAGGCCGCCATGGAGGTAGCCACCTTGACCGATGATCTTGAGGAAGAGCAAAGTAAAAGAGTTACCTTAGAAGAGAAGTATATTGCACATGAAGAATCTTTTAACTTGAACATCTCTAAACTTTTTAAAGAACGTGACCATGCTCTTGCTTTAACTAATGTGCTTAAAAAGGAAAAGGTCGAGTTTGGGGTTGGTCATGAGAGACTAAATGAAAGTTTTGAGAAACTCAGAAAGGAACATGAGTCCTTGTTGAGCAAATTCTCTACTCTCTCAAAGTCACATGAACAACTTCAAACTCAAGTGACTAAAGATATCTCTTCCATGCCAACTAGTAATGTTTCATGTTCTACTAACCCTTGTGAGCATGAAAATCTTCTCGAGGAGAACAATAAGTTGAAAGCTACAATTGAGAAACGCCTTATCTCATGCATTCAAGATGAGAAGAGTCTAAATGCCCTCTTGAGTAATCAAAGGGACAATGTGACTAAGGAAGAACTTAGATTTGCATCCAAGTCAAAGAAGAAGAGCAAGGGTAAGAAGAAGAAGAACTTGTCCTCTTCCCCTTCCAAAATTATTACTTTTGTGAAGGAGGGGGAGATGGAAAAAGACAAGGAACCAATTGTCACTAAGAATGGTGATGAACCATATCATAATTATTTCGCGGGAAAATATAACCCATCCTATGTTCTTATGAAATCTTATGATGGTCATGTATATGCTAAATATGTAGGAACCTCTTATGGAGATGATTATCATTGGGCCATTTGGGTTCCCAAGATTCTTGTGACTAACAAATGAGGACCCATTCAACAATGGGTACCTAAAACCAAGCATTGATTTCTTGTAGGGCTATGCTTCCGGTGGAAGAAAATGGGTGGTTGACAGTGGTGCCACTAGTCATATGACCATAAACAAAGAGATGCTTGACGAAACGAGACCTAATACTTACAGTATGTGTGTCACTTATGGAGATGGATCAACCTCTAAGGTATTGGGTTTGGGTAAGGTAGTGGTCACACCGGATATATCCATTGTGGACATTATGCTTGTCAAAACCCTTTCATACAATTTGCTTTCCGTTCATCAACTCACACTTATGGGCTTTAATGCCTACTCTACTCCTAAGGTTGTGGTTCTCATGTGGAGCAAGACTCTCTCTATAGCCTTTGTTGGGTACGCCGAGAATGGTTTTTATGTGGTAGATTTCGATAAGAAACCCACACCTACCGCGGTGTGCCTAATGGCTAAAGGTGATGTGGGATGGCTTTGGCATCACCGTCTTGCCCATGTCAACATGATGTCTTTGCAAAGCCTCCATACGGGAGGCCACATCCTTGGTCTAAAAGATAATGTGCGTTTTGTCAAAGATCGTGTGTGTAGGGCATGCATTGAAGGGAAGCTCCATGAGACGGCATCCCCACTGCCACCATCTATTCCGATGGGATCTTGGAGCTCCTTCACATGGATCTCTTTGGTCCTCCATCCTTTGATAGTATTGGGGGAACAAGTATTGTTTGGTTACTGTCGATGACTACTCAAGATACACATGGGTATATTTCTTCAAGAAGAAGAGTGAGACCCAGCAAACCGTCATCAACTTTGCCAATGAAGTGAATAAGAAGATCTTGGCCATTAGGAGTGACAATGGGACCGATTTCAAGAACTACACCCTTGATGAGTTTCTTGGTGATGAGGGGATCAAGCATCAATATTCCGCTCCTTATACCCCTCAA
The DNA here is from genome assembly GCA_023614405.1 of Avena insularis. NCBI lineage: Eukaryota > Viridiplantae > Streptophyta > Magnoliopsida > Poales > Poaceae > Avena > Avena insularis. Next base: position 524,500,325 of record CM042694.1, read on the forward strand.
CAAAATGGTGTGGCAGAAAGGAAGAACTGGACTCTTATGGATATGGCAAGAACCATGATTACGGAGTTCAAGTCTCCATATAACTTTTGGGCCAAAGCTATCTCTACCACTTGTCACATTGCCAACCGGGTTTATCTTCGCAAGCATTTGGATGACTCCTTATGAGATCCTCACTGGAAAGAAGCCAAGTATTCACTACCTTCAGGTGTTTGGGTGCAAGTGCTACATTCTCAAGAAAGGTAACCGGTTATCTAAGTTCGAGACTCACACTATTGAAGGTATCTTTGTTGGCTATGCATCGGACTCTCACGCTTATAGGATCTATAATAAGTCCACCGGACAAGTTATAGTATCCTCTAATGTGAAGATCGATGAGCATAATGGCTCCCAAGTGGGGCAAATTGATCTTGGTGATGTAGGTGATGAAATTCCTCCTAAAGCCATAAGAAGAATGGGTGTGGGATTTTTCCGCCCCGTTGAGGAACCCCTTGTGGTGGAAGGAGAAGGACAATGCTCTACTCAAGTGGAGCCCTCACCTACTCAAGATCTACATCAAACCGATAGCCATCAAGATACCATCGTTGAAGAGTTAGCTCATGATCAAGGTCAAGGTCAAGCAAATTATGGGTGTTCTTCACCCCATAATGACCAAGGTCAAGCTCACTTGAAGGGTCAAAGTCAAAATGTCGAGAAAGCTCAAGAAGAGGATCAAGCTCAATTTCAAGGTCAAGACGAGGATCAAAATAGTGGTGATGACCAAGTAGCTTCTCAAGAACCCATTGAGGAAGCTCATGCTCGTCGCAAAGCAAGGAGGATCGCCAAGCTTATCCGTGAAGGAATTACTCTTGAAAATGTTGTTGGTGATCTTGAAAGGGGCATTTATACTCGTAACCAAGTGGCTAACTTTGTTGGCCACAATAGTTTCATTTCTTGTGTAGAGCCCCAAAATGTGTATGTGGCGCTTGAAGACCCGGATTGGCTTGATGCCATGAATGAAGAACTTCACAACTTCGAGCGCAACAAAGTTTGGTCATTGGTGGAGAGACCCAAGGAGTGCCATAATGTCATCGGAACAAAGTGGATCTTCAAGAACAAGCAAGATGCAAATGGGATGGTTATTCACAACAAGGAAAGATTGGTGGCTCAAGGCTTCTGCCAAGTCGAGGGTATCGACTACGGTGAAACTTTCACCCCTGTTGCCCGTCTTAAATCCATTCATATCTTGCTTGCATATGCATCTCATCATAACTTTAAGCTACAACAAATGGATGTGTTGGGGGGATACCCCCGGGTAGGGTCACTCCGGGGTATAAGGGCCGAGTTAGCCGAGGTTCGGCAAGGTCAAAGCGGTTGCTGGCCGAGTCACCTCAAGGCAGGCCGGATCACGGAGTAACCCGAACCAGGGGGGTCGCCTAACATTGTCTCATCCGACTTAAGGAGTAAGTCGGAAATGCTTGTCTAACTTATATGCAGGAACGGGTGTGGCCGGATCTACTATGATCCGGATCCTCGCTTAGCTTCTAGGAGAAGGAAGGAATCTCTCTGGTCAAAAAAGAAGGTCCGGTACGTACTGGATGAGCGAATAAAGCAAGGGCATGACCACCGGGTCGTGGCCGACAAGGGTGACGACGCTCACGTCGGCTTACGTCGCTAAAGCAAGTGTGACGCGGGAGAAAAGCACCCCTGTCGGGTTACTACTTTGAGAGGGGGCATATTCTTAGGAATATGCCTCCACGTATGCCCTAGGCCAGGACCGAACCACCTCTATATAAGGGGGGTTAGGGTTCTGGTAGAGGGGGTTGGCAGGATTCTAGTTGGTTGAGCACTAGTAGATCTAGGGTTCTTGGGCTAGATAGTAGGCAAGAGTAAGAGAGTACCTTCTTCCTCCTCTCGCCAATACAGCTCAAGGAGCACTTGTAATCCTGAAGATATAGCAATACAAACTTCTGTGTAGAGAATCACTCTACTATCCCTCCCTGGATTCCCCTAGCGCATATTAGTCCCCACCTTTAGCCTATCCATGGCATCTGCCGTGACACCACCACGACGGGATGTTAAAAGTGCTTTTCTTAATGGTCCCTTAAATGAGTTGGTGTATGTTAAGCAACCTTCGGGTTTTGAGGATCCCAAGTTTCCAAACAATGTCTACAAACTTGATAAGGCTCTCTATGGCCTTAAACAAGCCCCACGTGCGTGGTATGAGCACCTTAGAAAGTTGTTGGTAGATCGTGGTTTCGAAGTTGGGCTAATCGACCCTAGTCTTTTTACTAAGAGAGTTGGAGGAAACTTGTTCATATGTCAAATTTATGTTGATGATATCATCTTTGGCTCTCCTAACAAAGCTTTCAATGATGTAGGGGTGAAGATCCAGACGGGAAACTTCATCGGCACCGGCGAGCGCATCGTCTCCGGGCTCGTTCAGCGCTTTGGAGCGTTGGATTTCGTCAGCGACAACGCTGGTTGCTTGACGCTTAAGCGCTCAGCGGCCTCTTCATCAAGCTCGGCGCGCACAAGGTTTATGTTGCAGTGGACGTCTCATGCGTTCATCCGCGTCGCGTCGTCGATGCGGGGGAACCACCCCTCACTGTGGCTCGCGGGGCGCGTATCGCTCGCTCCCCGGACCATGCGGAGGTGATGATGACTACGCCAGGTGCAGGCGCAAGCAAAGACCCAGCGCCAGACCCGGAGGTAACACCTAAGGCACCGAGGAAAGGTAGAGGACCTCCATTAGAGGCTGAGCGTCTTGAGGAAGCTATGGATAGCTTGGCTAACCCGGTAGCAGCGATGATGGATCCGGCTCGAGCACAGCCGAGCTAGAAACTTCGGCGAAAGATCTTGGGCGCAAAAGAAAATAGCCGCGGCTCAGCAGTCACTGAACATGACGCTGCGTGAGTATGCAAAGGCAAACAAGGTTGATGCAGTGAGGGTAAAAGGGAAAAATCTCATAAGTGAGATGAACAGAGAAGGTGATGATGGAGCAGAAGGGTTGGAAAACTATCTGTCTATGGGGTTGCCGAGGTATAGTACCCCGGCGAAGAACCTCAGAGCAGCAGATGCCGCTGCGTCCGAGTTAGAAGGCCTGACGGGTGAGGCCCATCAAAGACAGCAAGACAGGGTTAACGAGCTGGTTCGGATCACGAACAGGCGAGCGAGGCTCGAGAGCTAACCCGGAGAGAGCTGGGGCTTCCAAGATCGTCCATTCGGTGATGGGTAACCCGGAGAAATCCGCTGGAGCCGCATCATCGCCTCATGGAGGTCCAAGAAGAGAAGAGGTAGAAACCTCGGCCAGACGGAACAAACAGATCGTCCCGTACGACCCAACGCGTGCGGGAAAAGAAAAAGAGATGCGGAAAGGTGATGATCGGCCAGTGTGAGCGAGTGAAGGTGAAGCTGGCCGAGGTAATCGCGACCAAGGCAATGCCGGTCAAGGGGCCTTACCAGCAATGCGGACAATAACTCAGAGCAGGACAACCGCAGCAGCGGAATATACCGAGGCAAGAGCAAAGCGCCGGCCGAGGTATGCAGCAGAAAGACATGCAACGAGAGCAAAATCGATACAATGACGGTGATTCGGAGATGGTGAACGCAGGGTACCCCAGACCAGACTATCATGTGATAGGGTCTAGGTTGGGGAGCAGGGATTTGATGCCGGATGACGCCAGGTTAAAACTGGATCGCCTGTATAGGTCGAACGGTCGAATGTCAAGGTCCTCCGGGTCCAGCGTGCTTTGGACCCGGATCATGAAGGAACCACCGTACCCAACTTCCAATTACCCAGGGGCACGAAGGCGTATGCGGCGGTACCAAGCGGAGGATTGGTTGATAAACTATGCTACTGGCGGTGAAAATTGCAACAGCAACTTGAGATGGGTCATGCGTTCGTGCCCCGGATGTTGGAAGGCCCGGCGGTATGGCTGAATAACTTGCCGGAAGCATCAAGCTGGATAGATTTTGAAGAAATGTTTATCAACAACTTCTCAAATGCGTACTGCAGGCGAATAGACGCAGACCACGGCAATGTGCAAGCAAAGACCCAACAAGACGGATCGTGAATTCTTAACCCGGTGGTGTACCGTAAGAAACTTCGTGTGAGGCGTCATAGAGTCACAGCCATAGCGTGGTTTGCGCAAAAGTGCGAATCTGGCAGCTGTGGATGAAAGCGCAAGGAAAATGCGATTCTGTTGGCGAGCTGATCCGGATTGCTGATTCGTATGCTTTGGGCGATCCGACTCAACCTAGGCTCTGTCAAATGACTCAAGCGAGAATACTATCGGAGGGACGGAGCTGGGTCGTCCGGAGGAATGATTCTGAGAGGAAAAAGGAGAGATGACAGACCGGACCATCGCTATGGCTCGCAACAAGTTGCGGCAGTGAATCAAGATCAACCCGGAGGAGGGAGTAACCAACGCCAGAGAACTAGAGGGCAGTGGACTCCAAGGAATGATGGCAAGAAAACATGGACTCGGGCGGAAGAAGCGTGGCGGAAAAGAAAGACCGAGGTATACCTATGAGTCGATGCTGGACCAGCCGTGTAAGTTTCACGCCAAATCCGAATAGCCGGCGGGTCACACGACGAGGCAATGTGAGTGGATCACGAAAGATAGAGCAAGGTGGCTCGGGAATGCTCGAGCACCGGAACGATCAACCTCGGCAGAGTTACCCGGCAGCAATTGCTCTCCGAGCAAACACAGCAGCTAATGTTGCCTCCCCTCCGAGGTAATGACAACAATGAAAGAAGGGATGCAGTGCATCAGGTGGAAAATCAGCAACAACCGGATCAGAGGTACCCTAGAAACGAGGGAAGGAATGAGTACAGGGAACATCACCAGAGTTATTGTGTGTTCACGACTGAGGAAACATATAGAAAGAGCTTGCAGCGCCAACATATGGAGGTCAGTGCGGTCATGCCAGCGGTGACGAGGTACATGCATTGGTCGGACCAGGAAATCACCTGGAACATCAAAGATCATCCTAAACTTATGCCAAGCCTAGGTTCGTACGCACTAGTGCTAGACCCGACATTCATTGGACCGAACATCAACGTGAGGTTCTCCAAGGTTTTGATTGATAATGGCAGTAGCATTAACATCATGTATGCGGACACGATGCGCAAGTTAGGCATCTCGGAGAACATGCTCCAGGCTACGAGAACAACTTTCCATGGCATTCTACCAGGCCTTTCGTGCGAGCCCATAGGCAAAGTCCGGGTCGACGTGCTATTCGGAACGAGGGATAACTGCCGAACTGAAAATCTGGAGTTTGAAGTGGTGAACTTGGAAAGTGCGTATCACGCGTTACTCGGAAGACCAGCATTGAACAAATTCATGGCAAGATGTCACATCAGTTATCTGAAGATGAAGTTGCCTAGGCCAAATGGAGTGATTACCATTGCTGGAGATTTCCGACGTTCCATAGAGTGTGCTTCAGCCGGGTCTAACCTAGCCGAGTCACTCGTGATTGCGCGAGAGAAAAGAAAAATCCAAGAGGTGGCGGCACTAGCTCAGTCCGCACAGCAATATATGCCGGCGCTAAGTAACCCGCATGGCAGCGTTTCGTTTCAAGCCGCAAAGGACACCAAGAAGATTCCAGTTGATAACATGTTTCCGGAGCGCACCGTAACAATTGGTGCCAGGTTAACTGACAAATAGGAAAGTGAGCTCGTCAACTTCCTCCATGAGAATCAGGATATTTTTGCTTGGTCTACACAGGACTTGCAAGGTGTTCCGAGGGAGTTGGCCGAGCACTCTTTGAACGTAAGACCCGGAGCAAGGCCGGTGAAGCAACCTCTCCGCCGCTTCGCTGAGGATAGGAGAAAAGTCATTGGAGACGAGATAGCTCGGTTACTAGCAGCAGGATTTATCATGGAGGTACTATATCCGGATTGGCTCTCTAATCCGGTGCTAGTGGAAAAGAAGAAGGACGATCCGAATGTGGCAGTGGTTTGGCGCATGTGTATCGATTACACGAACCTGAACAAGGCGTGTCCAAAAGATCCATTTCTTCTACCGAGGATAGATCAAGTCATAGACTCAACTGCGGGATGCGAACTGTTGTCATTCATTGACGCTTATTCTGGCTTTCACCAGATACCTCTGAACCCGGATGATCAAATAAAAACGGCGTTTATTACCCCGTACAGGGCTTATTGCTATCGCACTATGCCGTTTGGTTTACGTAATACAGGTGCAACGTACCAAAGATGTATGCAAAAATGTTTGCACGACCAAATAGGTCAAAACGTACAAGTATACGTGGATGATGTAGTTATCAAGACCAAGGAAAGCACAACACTCCTTGACGACATAAGGCAAACATTCGCGAACTTGAGAAGGTTCTGGATGAAGCTTAACCCGGAAAAATGTACCTTCGGTGTCCCGGCTGGAAAGTTACTCGGATTTCTCGTCTGCAGCCGAGGTATCGAAGTTAATCCAACTAAGATCCGAGCCATCGAACGGATGGAGCTGCCGAAGTGTCTTAACGATGTCCAGAAGTTCACTGGATGCCTGGCGTCGTTGAGTCGGTTTGTATGTCGGTTGGGGAAAAGGCGCTCTCTACCAACTCATGAAAAAGTCGGATAAATTCGTTTGGGCACGCCACAGTGATGAAGCTTTTCCCACTTGAAAAGATGTTGGCCCACTCGCCGATGTTAGCCTCTCCACTATCAAAGGAACCAATGTTGCTCTCGTAGCCACAACCAACCGAGTTGTAAGTGCGATGTCGTAGTGGAGCATAATGAAGAAGGGTAAGTCGATTGCAAAGGCGATGTATTACTGAGCGAGGTATTATGCGCCTCAAAACAGAACTACCGCACTTTCAAAAGGTGGCATACGGTGTCTATATGGTGGTGAAGAAGTTAAAGCATTACTTTGAGGAGCACCCCATCAAAGTAATATGTGAAGCTCCATATCCGAGATAATGGGTAACAAGGATGCGAGTGGCGAATCGCAAATGAGCAATTGGGCTAGCCCTTATGCGCTAATCTGACGTAAGAGAAGCGATCAAATCTCGAGCTATGGCGGACTTTTTTCGTAGATTGGGCCGAGGTACAATATGAACCACCGCCACCAGATCCAATTCTTGGAGGATGCACTTTGTGGTCGAAAACCAAAACCGGATTAGGCGCCGGGGTTGTGCTTACCTCGCCAAAGAAGGATCAGCTAAAGTACGTATTGCAGATTCATTTCGCGGCATCGAACAATGTCGCTGAGTATGAGGCTCTTGTGCATGGGCTCAAAGTGGCAAAGGAGATTGGCATACATCGGGTAATATGCTTTGGCGACTCGGACCTAGTGGTGCAGCAGGTGTCCGGAGTGTGGGACGCCCTGGATCCAAACATGGCACTATACAAATTTCACATGCAGAAGATATCTGGTTACTTCGAGGGGTGTGAATTTCACCATGTACCCCGGGCGGAAAACGAGGCTGCCGACATGTTGTCGAAGCTCGGATTGACCAGACAAGCAATTCCACTGGGTGTAGCATTGGAACACCTCAGAAAACCATCTATCAGGCCGTCCCCAGGAACCGACTCGATCTATGTCCTGGAAAATACGGAATCCAAAGCTGAGCCCATGGACATTGACATGGGAGGAGGTACGCGAGACCCGAGGACTGCGTCAGCAAACCCGGGGACTGCCTCGGCGAACCCGGGGACTACCTCGCTAGACCCGGGGACTGCTCAGCATGATCCGGCTGAAGTTATGCCGGTGGATCAGATGGAAATTGATGAGGAGATATTCCCCCCACGAGCCATACCAGCTTGGGCACTGCCTATATTCCAATTCCTGAAAGATGGAACGCTACCCGCTGAGGAGGTGTTAGCCAGGCAAACTCAGAGGAGAGCAAAAGCATAACAATCATCAATTTCAAGTTATACAAACGGAGTGTAACCAATGTTCTCCAAAGATGCGTTGACCCGGAAGAAGGGCTTGACATCCTTAGAGATATACACCAAGGGGAATGTGGGCATCATGCCTCATCCCGAGCCTTGGTGGCAAAGGCGTTCCGACATGGATTTTACTGGCCAAGTGCCTTGGAACAAGCAGAAGATCTGGTGAGAAAATGCAATGGTTGTCAGAGGTACGCCACCAAGACACATATGCCTATGTCGAAACTCAAGACCATACCAATTACGTGGCCATTTGCTGTATGGTGCTTGGATATGGTTAGCCCGTTCAAACATGCGAGAGGAAACATGACACATATTTTGGTCATGGTGGACAAGTTCACAAAATGGATTGAAGTGAAACCTATAAGAAAATGTGATGGAGCTACGGTCGTGACATTTCTCAAAGACATCATCTTGAGATACGGTTATCCACATAGTATCATAACTGATAATGGAACAAATTTTGTGGAAGGAGCATTTGCGCGCTTCTACCGAGATAAGAAGACCCGACTCGATGTCGCTTCGGTAGCCCACCCTGCATCGAACGGACAAGTGGAAAGATCCAACGGATTAGTATTATCCGGGATAAAACCCCGGCTCATTGAGCCGCTGCAAAGATCAGCGGGGTGCTGGATAGAAGAACTACCAGCGGTACTATGGAGCTTAAGAACAACTCCGAATCGATCAACAGGCTATACGCCATTTTTCTGGTATATGGGGCAGAAGCTGTATTACCAGCCGACATAGAGCATGATTCGCCTAGGGTCACCCAATACACAGAAGCCGAAGTGCAAGAAGCCCGGCAAAATGATGTTGATCTGCTGGAAGAAGCGAGAGAACTGGCACTGTCCAGATCCGCCATATATCAGCAAAACCTCTGACGCTATCACGGCCGAAAAGTGTGCCCCCGAGTCTTCCGGGAAGGCGATCTGGTGCTCCGGTTGGTACAACATACTGCCGGCATGCATAAATTATCCCTCCCATGGGAAGGGGCGTTCATTGTGAGCAAAGCATTGCACAATGACTCTTACTATCTTATAGATGCAAAGCCACAGGAAAAGAACAAGGCAGACAGGTCCGGAGAGGAATCAAAGCGACCGTGGAATGTAGCACTACTTCGTCCCTTCTACACTTAGCTAAGAAGTGTATGTATCCGAGTCGTCTCATATGTCGGTATGTATGTCGGCGATGAGCTTATCAATGGAATAGCAGCGCCTCGAGCAGTAACTCGGGGACTGCCTTAATAATGTTTGTCGTAATTTCTTATGCGATAGCTGGAATGGGTCGTTTTACTTAACCCGGATTAGTAATGTGTGAGCACCAAAAACCCAACCCTTCGACTTGCTGTTGTCCAACAAGAATTGGCTTCATGGCAAGCAAGGGAACAAGTTTGGAATTGCGTAGCACATGAAAAACGGCTAAGGAGATGAAGTTATTCGAGTTAACGTTTGTATTTTTTTTTGGACTAACCCTGTTTTTATTTTCAAGTTATTATGCTGAATTAGTTTGAGCCAAGCCACAAAGTTTCTAAGTATTGTTAAGACAATTTTTGAAGCTCGGATTCGTAAGTCGTAAAACCGAATCAAGGTAGACACGGGTCGAGCCAGAGAATTGGACGAACAAGAAAATGAAACTCAGGGACTACGCCCAAGTTAATCCGGCATACAAATATAGTAGCAAAATATCACATATCAAGCATACAATTGCACCCGGCATACCGGGGATCTGATAAAATTTTCAAGTTTTTTCAACTAAGGAGCAGCAGGAGGAGGAAGTTTGGCGTCGTCATCGCTGTCTTCAATATCCGAAGCAGCATCTTCTCCATCCTCACCTGACCCATCCTCCATGTTCTCAATATGCTCATCCCCACCGGACTCCAGAAAGCTCGGTCCCTCAACCCAGTCATGGATCGGAGAGTATTCGACGAGGCTGTAGGCGCAAGCCTGGCGCCGAGCTACCCACTCCGGATCGTCGGTCCATTTAGATCCGGTGCGCCGGCGTGTGAGGAGGCTCAAGTCGATCTTCTCGTACCATGTAAGAATATGATGAAGGAGGGTATCTGCTGCGGCACGCCCGGTGGACTCTCTCCAGAGGTCAAGCTGGGTCTCAATTTCCAACAGCTTTTTGGCAAGGAGTGTGATCCTCTTTGGAGCGCTCTCGCTTGGCCAGAAGGTGTTGTAGATCCGGACCGCAACATCGAGGAGATCTTTCCCATAGTTCTTAATGGTTTCCACACGAGCTGACACGCTAACCAATAGGTCCTCCATGTCTAAGGGGATGCTCTCACCATCAGGAGCGATGGGAGTCCCCCTTTCTCGGCGGAATTTGGTAACAGCAGCAATGGCAATGGGAGTACCCTCGGGAAAGTGGTCTGGAAACAAGGAAAAGGAAGATGCTGAAGCAAACACATATGGGCCAAACCGGAAAACTATGTCGGATAAGGGAAAGAAACTTACGTGAGATATGGCCGTGGATCCGGGTCAACTCCTTGATGCAATTGTCGCGTCTCTGGCGAAGTTGTTCAATTTCAGCGATCACCGACCCAAGCTGGACCTCAGATTCTTTAAGAAGGTCCTGGTCCTTGGAGATCTGGAGAGTAAGGCGCTCACGCTCTTCGGTGAAGTTCTGGCCAACTTTTTGGAGCTCGGTTTTGTGTTGGGCCTTCATCTTCTCCATCTCAGCCTTGAGCTTGGCTATCTCGTCGTCCTTGGTCCAGAGGAGGGCAAGCTCATCATTCTTCTTCTTCTCGACTTGATGCTATCACCTTGTTCGAGAAAATGCAACATCATATCAGGCATGGGCACACTATCCTCAAGCGATGCTGAAATAGTATGTTGACCCGGCAAAGCCGAGGAGTGAATGTTTGCCGAGCCAAGGAGAAGAAGAAATGGAAAACACAACAAGGTCGGGCAAAAGAGGTCATACCTCAGATTTCCTCCAAGTTCTTCCGCATAATTTTGTTCTTAGCCTCCACCCCAGCTGCAAAAACCGAATGAGGAGATTAGTCCGGCGAAAACAAGTGAAGAAAAACAGAGAAGTGCCGAGGGAGAAAATTACCCCTCTTTTCATGCTCTGCGCCAAGTGCAACATGTTTCGCACGCAGGATCTTGTGGGTATCAAGCAGGCGTTGAAATTCGGCGCTCCGGCGATTGGTAGTTACCTAAAAGGAGCACAGAAGTGTGAAATTAACTTGATGAATATTCAAAGTGTACAAGATCCGGGCCAAGTGGAACTTAACCCGGCTCTAGGTGTGTGCATATTTGAAGTGTACAAGATCCGGGCCAAGTGGAACTTAACCCGGCTCTAGGTGTGTGCATATTCGAAGTGTACAAGATCCGGGCCAAGTGGAACTTAACCCGGCTCTAGGTGTGTGCATATTCGAAGTGTACAAGATCCGGGCCAAATGGAACTTAACCCGGCTCTAGGTGTGTGCATATTCGAAGTGTGTAAGATCCAGGCCAAGTGGAACTTAACCCGGCTCTAGGTGTGTGCATATTCAAAGTGTACAAGATCCGGGCCAAGTGGAACTTAACCCGGCTCTAGGTGTGTGCATATTCAAAGTGTACAAGATCCGAGCCAAGTGGAACTTAACCCGGCTCTAGGTGTGTGCATATTCGAAGTGTACAAGATCCGGGCCAAGTGGAACTTAACCCGGCTCTTCGTGTGTGCATATTTGAAGTTTACATGCAGCTATGCTAGTTTTCTAAGGAGCATCCGGCCGAGTAACAAGCTACTCCACCGGAGGCTCGGGGACTAATGGTTATTATATACAGCATGTAAAGGAGAAACGACATACCTCCATCATTCGCCCCGCAAGGTTAATTGCCTTGGCAGCAGTATTCATCTGGGCAGAAAATTCTGCGGGGCTGAACTTTTCCGGGAGATCGTCGTTGCAGACGAACTCCGCCCTATTCCAGTTCATGACAAACTCGATAAGGCTCGGAGGGTACCGTTCGCCAGTGGGCATGTGGGGTGCTACCAAGCCCTTTGCTTGAGCTTCCTTCCTCTCAATTAGGGCAAGAGCTGGGCTGGTGTGAAGAACCATCTACTACGCATCGGTTGGCTCGGCAGGAGGATCCGTCGCTGCTGGTGATTTCTTTGGAAGCATTGACGACAAGGTTCATTGCCTGGCCTCGACGGATGTAGACTTGGCAGCATCCGGAGCTTTCTTGCCTTTAGCTTGCTGGGAAGAAGTAACCACGACGGATTTCCCTTTGGAAGCTGCTGGAATGGTTCCTCGCCGGGGCTGAGATGACTCGGAAGAGGCAGAGGAACTTGGTACTGGAGCTGTTGTGGGTTTCCTGGCTGCTGGGACAGGTGCTGGTTCGGAAGCTGGTACTGGAGCTGCTGCTGGTGCTAGGGTTGCGGTAGACCTGGTGGTTGCTGGTTGCGGCAATGCCGAAGTGGTGTACGCCGTTGCCTCGGCCAAACCGACCCCTCCCGATCCGAGGTCGCGTTCCTCTTGATGAGGTACTGCGGAACCCGGAGTAGCCGCAAAGCCCTCCGGAATAGGGCTCAGCGGGCGTGACTTGTCGTCACGAGGAGGGGAAGGACCAGACCGAAGGGGAGAAGAGATACTCGGTCCGCTCTGAGGGACCTCCATAGGAGGCCTGCAAAAGAAAATGATGTCAGGAGTGAAATTACCCCGATGCAAGGAGAAGTGTGTTGCACAGTGAAAAATGACTTACGCATCCGAGGTCTCGGCCTCCTTGGGTTTCCGGGCCCTCCGTGCCGGGGCTTTGCCTGCCCGTTTGGAGGCAGTCTTGTCTCCGGCCTTCTTTTGCCTTTTGGTGGGCTGAGAAGGTTCAGAAGAAGAACTTGACGCGGATCCGCGCTTCTTCTTCAGCGCCACCGGAACCGGCTCGCCCGTGGCAAGTGGAGGATCCTCGTGGATATGCCCATCGGGGTTAGCTGATGCCGGAAAAGCAAAAGAAAGAGGGATAGCCTCAACGGGTTCAATCACGTCGATATCCGAGTCATCCTCATCATCGGGCCAATCTCTAAGAGAGGAGAATTTACCGCTGGGACGTTTGGTGGCGTTGGTCATAGGGAGGAACATCTCCTGGTCCGGCTCCTCCTCATCCGGGATCTCTCGGTCAGGGGGCCACTTAAGGGTCGGATCCGTGCCATCCTCGAGAGTTTGCTAGAGAAACAACTGAGAAAAAGCACAAAGAGCAGAGTCAAAAATATGACAAAAACCAACACATAATTGATCCGAAATAAGTTTACCCTGCGAAGCTTACCACGGGAGGGAGCCTGTCACGGCAGTAATGTTCGATTCCCCACGTCCATTCGGCGGAGAAATCTTTGTGAGTGGTGAGCAGGCCTTGACCGGCGGAAGATCTCTGTGTTGCTCAATTCGAAGGAGGAGGTTCGTTAGGGGTCGCGACAGAAGCTAATGTGTCACAACTTGTGGGTGCTCCTCTGGAGGGGAGAGATTCGGTTGCGCACGAACGTGATCATAGCGTCCTCGTTGCGCAATCCGAGCTTCTTCAGCTCCGCGAACCTCTTGTTGACTTGGTTGGCGGCTGTAGGTTTCTTGGTGACCTCCTCCCGAAATCCATGTCGGGGGACCCGGGTGTAGGGCGACAACGAATCAAGTCTTGGTACCCTCGTTCGGACGTAGAAGAAGGTCCGGGCCCATCCTTTCTAGAGTCAAGCCGGTGACCGGGAAAGATTGAGAATCTCCGGGCGAGATCGAGGCAGCTCAATCGGGTGCTGCTTGTCCTCCGACTCGGCGTGGATGTTGGGACGATGTTGCGACAAAGACCGAAGAACCAGATCCATAGCTCCTTCAATGGGCCATAGTCCGGTATAACCTTGATCGTAGAGACAAAGGCGAAAGAGGTGATTCGTTATTTGGGAGATGGTGCGGCTGCGTGGTACGTCTGACCCGATCCGGAAGAAGTCGCTCACGGAGATCAAATCCCGTTGGAAATGGGATAAGAATCTGACGAACTCACCCGGATTGGGTGAGGGGCCGGTCGAGGAGGGAGGCGGTGACGCCGGAATACGCTGGTCGGTAAAGCCGATCGATGTCGTCTTGGCAGACCCACGAAGCCCAGCTGCGCATGATCCGGCGCGGTGTCCTCCTCCATCTCACCTTTCAGACGACGAGCTCCTCCTCAATCATCTCGTATCCGCTGTCCTCGGTGGAGCTAAGCGGCGGGGTCTGTAGCCTAGATTGGCGAGGACCGTGGCTAGCGATTCTTGGCATGGCTGCGGCTGCGGAGAGGCAGAAGGCGGCGCGGCGTTCTTGATGGAAAGCACCGGCGGCGGCGTGGTCGCGAGGAAGACGAAGGTAAAAATCGCCAGCGCAAAGGCGCGGAGATGGAAAAATGCTAAGGGACGCGCCCCTCCCCTATTTAACCGCCCCCAGTGATCGATGAGTGGGATCGCGCTGCACCGGCGAGCCACACGGTGTGGCCGTGTATCTCCGGCATCAGCCAATCAGAGAAAAGCCACACAGGGGGCCACATAGTAGATGAGATCCCATGACGCGATGTGCTGTTGCGGTAAACGAGGAGACAGGCATGACGTAACCCGCGCACAGTAAAACTGACAATTACTGCGGCGGTTACTATGCAGGCCCTTAAAATATGACAAGGTGATGATTAGCCTCAACGTGGGTTGGCGTATGAGAGAAGGAAACGGGGCCCGGATCAAACCATGGTAACCATGGGATCCGAGCCAAAGTGGTGACCCGGCCGGCAAGTGAAAACTTGGAACGTGCGAAGGGAACATAAATCCATATAATCCGAGATAAGGAGCTAACCCGGAATTGAACGTCTGAGGCTCGGACATAAATGAACCTGATGTGGCCTTAGCGGCTGAGGCAGCTAAGACCGCACCAGCTTCGGGGACTAATGTTGGGGGGATACCCCCGGGTAGGGTCACTCCGGGGTATAAGGGTCGAGTTATCCGAGGTTCGGCAAGGTCAAAGCGGTTGCTGGCCGAGTCACCTCAAGGCAGGCCGGATCACGGAGTAACCCGGACCAGGGGGGTCGCCTAACATTGTCTCATCCGACTTAAGGAGTAAGTCGGAAATGCTTGTCTAACTTATATGCAGGAACGGGTGTGGCCGGATCTACTATGATCCGGATCCTCGCTTAGCTTCTAGGAGAAGGAAGGAATCTCTCTGGTCAAAAAAGAAGGTCCGGTACATACTGGATGAGCGAATAAAGCAAGGGCATGACCACCGGGTCGTGGCCGACAAGGGTGACGACGCTCACGTCGGCTTACGTCGCTAAAGCAAGTGTGACGCGGGGGAAAAGCACCCCTGTCAGGTTACTACTTTGAGAGGGGGCATATTCTTAGGAATATGCCTCCACGTATGCCCTAGGCCAGGACCGAACCACCTCTATATAAGGGGGGTTAGGGTTCTGGTAGAGGGGGTTGGCAGGATTCTAGTTGGTTGAGCACTAGTAGATCTAGGGTTCTTGGGCTAGATAGTAGGCAAGAGTAAGAGAGTACCTTCTTCCTCCTCTCGCCAATACAACTCAAGGAGCACTTGTAATCCTGAAGATATAGCAATACAAACTTCTGTGTAGAGAATCACTCTACTATCCCTCCCTGGATTCCCCTAGCGCATATTAGTCCCCACCTTTAGCCTATCCATGGCATCTGCCGTGACACCACCACGGCAGGATGTTAAAAGTGCTTTTCTTAATGGTCCCTTAAATGAGTTGGTGTATGTTAAGCAACCTTCGGGTTTTGAGGATCCCAAGTTTCCAAACGATGTCTACAAACTTGATAAGGCTCTCTATGGCCTTAAACAAGCCCCACGTGCGTGGTATGAGCACCTTAGAAAGTTGTTGGTAGATCGTGGTTTCGAAGTTGGGCTAATCGACCCCACTCTTTTTACTAAGAGAGTTGGAGGAAACTTGTTCATATGTCAAATTTATGTTGATGATATCATCTTTGGCTCTCCTAACAAAGCTTTCAATGATGTATTTGCTAAGCTAATGACCGATGAGTTTGAAATGTCTATGATGGGGGAGTTGCAATTTGAAAGGGAAATGGACATCGCCTAGAGGGGGTGAATAGGCGTTTTAAAATTATTACGGTTTAGGCTCTAATAAATGCGGAATAAAACTTAACGTTTAATTTATCAAACCAAAACCTATATCCACTAGGTTCACTAAGTGCACCACAACCTATGCTAAGCAAGAGAAGCAACAAGGTGATAGCAAGATAATATACTTCAAACATGATGGCTATCACAATGTAAATTGCATAAGTAAAGGGCTCGGTTGAGAGATAACCGATGGACGCGGAGACGATGATTTGTTTCCTGAATTTCACTTCCAAAGAAGCTACGTCTCCATTGGAGAGGTGCGGGGGCTGATGGCTCTGTGTATGGTGCCAGAAAAATGCTGGAGCGGTGTTTGATGTAGAGCTTGTTGGGAACCCCAAGAGGAAGGTATGATGAGCACAGCAGCAAGTTTCCCTCAGTATGAAACCAAGGTTTAATCGAACCAGTAGAAGCAAGGAAATACCCCAAAGGTGTTACTAGATGAGCTTTGGCAGGGCGCACTACCGACCCTAGTAGCAACGTGGAGACCTGCACAACACAACCACAGAACTTTGTCCCCAACTTGCGATGAGGTTGTCAATCTCACCATGTTTTGCAGAAAACAAAGGATTAAACGTATCAAATGGAAAGAAGTAAAAGTTTGCAGAAAGTAAACACAAAGCAGTAAAAGATTGTAGATTGTATGTAAAAGACAAGGACCGGGATCCATAGTTCACTAGAGGTGGCTCTCCTTAGATAGATAACATGCTGGGTGAACAAATTACAGCGGGGCAATTGACAAACACCGAGAAAGCAATACATGTATATACTAATAATCTTGACTCCTTTGGAACTTGATTGGGCATTACAACATTATACATAGACCGCCATCCAACTGCATCTATGACTAATAATCCACCTTCAGGTTATCATCCAAACCCCTTCCAGTATTAAGTTGCAAGCAACAGATTATTGCTTTACGAATTGCGTGTAAAGTAAACAATACGATTGTTCTATGAACAAATGATTGTTGTTTTCTCCCTAGTAGCAACAACACATCTAGTACCATAGAAATTTCTGTCACTCCCCCAGATTACCAGAGGCATGAACCCACTATCGAGCATAAAAACTAACTCTTGGAGCTGCTAGCATCTACTTGGCCAAGATAGCTACTAACAATGGAAAGCATGCAAGATCACAAATAACAAAGACATGATAGAATCAATAATCAATCTGAAATAGCATCTCAATATCCATCGGATCCCCGCAAACACAACATGGAGAATTACAAATAGATGATCTTGATCATGAACGAAGCTCACAAGATCTAAACATGAAAGCACAAAGGAGGAGAACCAGCGATCTACCTACTACATGGACCCGTAGTCCAAGGGTGAACTACTCACACATCACACCAGAGGCTTGCATGGTGATGAAGAAGGCTTCCAGGGTGAATTCCCCTCTCTGGCAGGGTGCCGAGAAGAGCTTCAGATCCCTCCCGATCTAGGGATGGAGATGACGGCGGCTACAGACTCTTTCATGGAATTTTGATCGGGTACTTAGGGTTTTTGTCCCGAGGGCAACTTATAGGCGGAAGGAGAGGCCGAGGGGGTGCTGGGGTCGGCCAGACCACCCCCTGGTGTGGGCCAGGCCTGGCCGCACGGCCAGGTGGTGTGAATGGCCCCTGGCCCCTCTCCGTCTCGTATTCTGGCACTTGATCCCTTCCGGAAAAATAGGCACTTTGGCTTTTGTCCCGTCCAATTCCGAGAATATTCATTTTCTGATATTTCTGGAACCCAAAACAACAGAAAACAGGCAGCTGGCACTGTGGCTCTTGTTAATAGGTTAGTCCAAGAAATCATAATAAAAGTATTCCACAGTTGGAACAAAACACAAGAAAGTAGATAAAACTAAGCATGGAACATCAAAAATTATAGATGCATTTGCAATGTATCAACATCCCCAAGGTTAACTCCTGCTCGTCCTCGAGTAGGTAAGTGATAAAAAGAAAGAATAATTTTTGCGTGACATGCACCATCAAAGACTTGATCAAAGTATTTACAAACCATTCAAAGCTGGGATCATAGTACTTCAATCGTAACATGAAAGACAAAGTTCTAGCAATAAGACAAAGAAACTAAGATGCAACATGAAAAGGCACAAACAAAAGATTCATGAATAACAATGCTTTGCAAGACGTTTGTTTGTTTCACATAAAGAAAACATAGCATAATAGTATTCAGCTTGTCCCTCATAGAGTAGCAAATATAAATGCATAGGACACCTTCAAAGTTCATAAGAGTGACTAGATACAAAAGTTTTAAACGAGCAATATCAAGTTATGCATCAATCAACTAGTCTTTGGACAATGCACATAGAACTAAGAATTGCCACTATGCTCTCAAAGTAGGTGCATAAAGGTAGAAGATGGAGACTCAATATAATGGTGGAAGAAAGGCCTTTTTTATAAAAGGAAGTAGGGATTCAAGTCTCATAAAGAGCTTCCAAAAATTATGGTACTTATAGCTTTCAGCTCTCATTGCCCCTATCATAAGCATCTTGAAGTGATTAAGGTTAAAGTGAACAAACTATGGTGTACATGCTTGAGGAAGTATAAGTTAGAAATCTCATGTCCCTTGTATACGATGGCCGCTCCTCATGCTACTCAAGTTTAGTCACCGGTAAGTTCTTGTCATTGTAAGTATATGTGTATCATAGAGAACCGCCAATGGGGTACCCCTTGCCCGATGATACGGAAGAATCCCCATATCAAAATGACAGGGCAAGCAGACAACGAGCATCTCAGCAATCTTCTTATTTACCATGGGAATATGGTGCTTTTTTCTCTCTTTCCTCTTTTCATAATATCTCTCTTTTTTTCTTTTTCTCTTTTTTTTCTTAATATAGGACTCTTTTTTTATAAGAAGAATGCTTCATAGACAGGTCATTATGGTTACGCTGCAGGTTTCCACCATGTCAGCATGGATTAGACCAGCGGCCCAGGCGTTTCTCTAACACATATACATAACTCCATGGACTTACAAGCTCCCCTTTCATTTCACAAGCGACATCCATATACAAAAGAGCATGATATCAAGTAGGTACAAGTACCAAGTGCAATGTTGAAAGCGTTCCCCATGAAAGCATGGTTCTGCTAATTCCCAACAAATAAGTGCAAGCATATACAACATAGACGACACAATGGTTCAAGTTTATTAAGGGCAAGAAAAGTAAAGTGTGCCATCAAGTTCGTGAGAGCTTTAATCACTAGTTTTCTCATAACAAGTTTAATTTGGAAGGTAAACAAAAGAATGAATATACTTGGAATAGCATAAGCTAGTAGGTAGGTATGTTGGAATCTTTGGAATAACTTGGTTTAGGGAGTTGGATGCATGAGTGGAACTCATACTTGGTTGTGGAGGCTAGCAAAAGACTGGGAGCGACAAACTAAGAGAGCAATAATGGCCATAATCATGCAGAGCGACAAAACATCATTGATCAAAGCATAAAGTGATACTACAAGTTGAAAACTAAAGGATCATAAAGGCTATGATGACTTGAGATAGTCATAACATGGTGTGAGCATGCGCCAAGTCAACCCAAATAAAGCATCAAAGGAGAATACCACTATACTATGCCTTAATATGCTAAAACAATGCATGATTCATCCAAGGCACATTAAGCAATCTCAATTGTTAATAACAAGTCATGCTACAGCAAATAATACTATCATAAAGCCAAAACAATATCAAGCATGGGATGACAAAGCATAGGCCACAGTCAAAAACGAGCTCTTTTTACCACATAAGTATGAACTTTCCTACTCTTTTCCAAACCAAACCAAACTATTTGCAAACCAATATATGAAAGAGGGGGTCCAACCAATTTATTCAGAAAACTCAGAAAACAAAAGCAAACGAAAACCAAAACAAAAACAAAAAAGAAGACGCTCCAAGAAAAACACAACTGTGCATGAAACAATAAAAATGAAGCGTTTGGAAGAAACCTGAGATTTTTATTGATCAAGAAGGGATGCCTTGGGCATCCCCAAGCTTTGACGCTTGTACTTCTTGGATATTTATTGGGGTGACACGCGTGGCATCCCCAAGCTTGAGCTTTAGTCCATCCTTCATCTGATTACTCATTCCTTCCATACACCTGAAATTTTTCCTTCATACAAAACTTCACACAGTCTTTATTAGCAACATTAGTGTACTCAAGATAAATAAGTCTTAAGATTAAGTTCTAACACCAAATAAACTTAAATTAGAACACTAGCTATTGTAGCACTTCCCTCAAAAAGCTCAATTCCCCAAAAGAACTCAAAAAGGAACCAACAAGAAGCAAATGCAGAAAATGGCAGAAATCTGTCAAAACAGACCAGCAGGTAAAGACGAATTTTTTAGAAGACCTTCTGTTGGTCAAATCAAAAAGTGTTGAACTAACGAAAGTTAGATAATAACCTGGGGCATAAGCACAAAAATTCACGTATCGAAAAGATGTTCAGAGATTTTACACGAATTTTTACAGTGAAGCACGGAAATCTATTTCGGGACAGCAACTTTTCCAATCATTACTTCTCTCTCATTAGAGGTTACTCTTGGCACAAAAAGCAAATAAAAAGGATAAGGAGCGGTCATTACTGAAGTAATAACTTCCAAGACTTATCTAAAACTTTTGGGTTATCTCCCAATAAGTATTTTCTTTAACGCCTTTAAGTTAGGCATAAGAAGCAAGAAAGAATCAAGTGTTCTCAAATGAAGAAGCATTAAAACCAAACTTATTGCCCTTACCACTCTTACTTTTATTCTTAACCTTGGCGAAAATATGATTGTTTGGTGGATAAGAAAGGTGCATGGTCCCCTTTCCCACATCTATTATTGCTCCAACGAGTTCTAATAGGGACCTTAAGTGTAATTTGTCCTTTTCCTGCACATTCAATAACAAGATAATCAGTAGAAATCATTTTCCCAAGGATCTTTGTAAACACTCCTTCAGATATTCCAAGAGGTAATATGGTAGCATTATTAGCAAGAGATATTTCTTTTCCTCCTTCAGTAAGCCCCCACGTATTCAAATATTTATAAATATCTTTGGGCATAAGACAAAATTTAGACATGATATCACAGCGAGTTTGAAAAGTTTCAGTGTTTATCTCAATCTTTACTATAGGGAGACACTTTGATGGTTCAGAATTTATTGGAACATAATTGTGATGCTCCCTAAGCGTATTATAGCAATCTTTTAAGCTAGTAGTGCTAGTCTCAAGAGTGTTCAATCTAGCAAATATTCTTGCGAAAGAAATATCAGCTTGGCTAGGCAAGTTGTAAGTGAGGATCAATTTCTTTATAGCATTAATAGCATCATCCTCATTACATTGGAGGAAATCTCCTCCCACAACAGCATCTAAAGCATATCTATAGCAAAGAGCAATTCCAAGGTAAAAACTGCTAAGGAACAAGCTTTGAGTCATTTTAGGCTCAGTTTTTTCATGTAGAGTAGAGATTCTAGACCAAGCTTCTTTAAAACTTTCCTCAATTCCTTGTTTAAAAGTGAAAATCATTTCCTCGGGTGTCATAGTGATTGGAGCAAGGCTAGACATAGTGGCAACTTAAGAAGGGAACTATTTTTTTTGTGTTTTTGAAATAAGAAAGCAAACTAGTAAAACTATTTTTTTTGTGTTTTTAAAAACAAAACAAGCAAACTAAGCAAAAATAAACTAAGCAAAACAAAAATAATAAAGTAAAGAGATTGGTTATGAGGGACTCCCCTTGTGAAGATGTCCTTGACTCCCCGCAACGGCGCCAGAAAAATGCTTGATGGCTCTATGTATGGCGCCAGAAAAATGCTGGAGCGGTGTTTGATGTAGAGCTCGTTGGGAACCCCAAGAGGAAGGTATGATGAGCACAGCATCAAGTTTCCCTCATTATGAAACCAAGGTTTAATCGAACCAGTAGGAGCAAGGAAACACCCCAAAGGTGTTACTAGCTGAGCTTTGGCAGGGCGCACTACCGGTGCTAGTAGCAACATGGAGACCTGCATACCACAACCACAGAACTTTGTCCCCAACTTGCGATGAGGTTGTCAATCTCACCGTGTTTTGTGGAAAACAAAGGATTAAACGTATCGAATAGAAAGAAGTAAAATTTTGCAGAAAGTAAACACAAAGCAGTAAAAGATTGTAGATTGTATGTAAAAGACAAGGACCGGGATCCATAGTTCACTAGAGGTGGCTCTCCTTAGATAGATAACATGCTAGGTGAACAAATTACAGCGGGGCAATTGACAAACACCGAGAAAGCAATACATGTATATACTAATCATCTTGACTCCTTTGGAACTTGATTGGGCATTACAACATTATACATAGACCGCCATCCAACTGCATCTATGACTAATAATCCACCTTCAGGTTATCATCCGAACCCCCTCCAGTATTAAGTTGCAATTAACAGATTATTGCTTTACGAATTGCGTGTAAAGTAAACAATACGATTGTTCTATGAACAAAGGATTGTTGTTTTCTCCCTAGTAGCAACAACACATCTAGCACCTTAGAGATTTACATCACTTCCCAGTTACGGAGGCATGAACCCACTATCGAGCATAAATACTAACTCTTGGAGTTGCTAGCATCTACTTGGCCAAGATAGCTACTAACAACGTAAAGCATGCAAGATCACAAATAACAAAGACATGATATAATCAATAATCAATCTGAAATAGCATCTCAATATCCATCGGATCCCCGCAAACACAACATGCATAATTACAAATAGATGATCTTGATCATGAACGGAGCTCACAAGATCTAAACATGAAAGCACAAAGGAGGAGAACCAGCCATCTAGCTACAACATGGACCCGTAGTCCAAGGATGAACTACTCACGCATCACACCGAAGGCTTGCATGGTGATGAAGAAGGCCTCCAGGGTGAATTCCCCTCTCCGGCAGGGTGCCGGGAAGAGCTTCAGGTCCCTCTCGATCTAGGGATGGAGATGATGGCGGCTACAGACTCTTTCGTGGATTTTTGATCGGGCCCTTAGGGTTTTCGTCCCGAGGGCATCTTATAGGCGGAAGGGGAGACCGAGGGGGTGCCAGGGGACACCACACCACCCCCTGGCGCGGGCCAAGCTTGGCCGCGCGGCCAGGTGGTGTGTCCGGCCTCTGGCCCCTCTCCGTCTTGTATTCTGGCATCTGATGACTTCCGGAAAAATAGGCACTTTGGCTTTTGTCCCGTCCAATTCCGAGAATATTCATTTTCTGACTTTCCTAGAACCAAAAACAGCAGAAAACAGGCAACTGGCACTATGGCTCTTGTTAATAGGTTAGTACAAGAAATCATATGAAAAGTACTCCAAAGTGTGGACAAAACACAAGAAAGTGGATAAAACCAAGCATGGAACATCGAAAATTATAGATACATTTGCAATGTACCAGGGGCGCAATGTACTTCGAACGCCACAAGTGGATCACCTCGAGGTGTGGTGGCTCGATTCTCACCCAACGCCACACAAGGCCTCACCCCAAGATGTGAAGGCATGCAACCTACCGACGCCACAAAAGGCTCACCCTATTCTCCCGTGAGCTCGCCACAAAGGCCTACTCACGTTCCACTATGGGACACTTGAGGGTGGTCACCGAACCCGTACAAGGTTGGGGAAATCTCCACAACTCATTTGGAGGCTCCCAACAACAATGCCACAAAGGCTACAAAGCCACAAAAGGCAACAAGGCCACAAAAGGTCAACAATCCAACCACACAACTGTCTAGGGTTCCAAGAACCCAAGAGAAACAAGCCCAAGGGCTTGAACTCGCCGAATCTCCGAGGAGAACTCAAACCTAGGCACCAAATGCAAGAGGCAAGTCCTTCACTCTCAAATTCCACCAAAGCTACAAAAGCTATTGGGGGAATAAGGGAGGAAGAACACAAGAGGAGAATACAAAACTCTCCAAGATCTAGATCCCAAGGATTCCTTCACAAAGAAGGGATTTGGTTTGGTGGGGCTTGTAGATCTAGATCTCCTCTCTCAAATCCCTCAAAAAGATGCAAGAATCATAGGAGGGGGAAGGGGAGAGGGCAAGCTCTTCAAGGTCAATAATGGAGGAGAGAGAAAGCCAAAAACCAAGAAAGAGCAAGTTAGACCCGAAGGGGAAAGGGGAGCTCCTTTTAAAGGGCTCCCCGATCTGCCTGTTACACACAGTTTCGTGCACAACCGGTAGTACCGGTGGGTGGCCGGTACTACCGGTGGCACTCAGCCAACGGTACAAAAACAACAAAGTGAAAGAACACATAACCGAGGATGACCGATACTACCGGTGGTCACCGGTATTACCGCCTGGGCCGGTACTACCGCCCAAGATTCTGACTGAAGTACCGACAAATAGCGCAAACCAGACGGAGAGAGTATCGAACCAAAATCGGGTTTACCAGAAGTTGGGCCGGAATTAACACCGGTACTACCGGCGGCAAACTGCCCTAGCAGTACTACCGGTGGCCCGCCGGAACTACCGGCTAGGCAAAAACTTCGGAACCAAAATTGCCACAACTTTTGCATCCGAACTCCAAACGAGATGAAACCAATTTTGTTGGAAAGATAGCAATGCGTAGAATCCAAAAAAAGTCGAAATATTGGGTATCACCAAGGGAGAAAATTCTATGAATATATATGTGAGATACCTCCCAAGGTGTGGAGCCGGAAAACTCGCAAGATCAAAAATGCAATAAGATATGCAAGGGAAATCCATTTTTGATGAACTAGAGCTTGTTAATCTAGATCCTCACGTGGACAAGAACCAAACAAAAACCAAGAAAGATGATGCTATGTATGCAAAGGTTTGAGCTCTCTCTGAAAAATATGAACGAGTCACACACTCGAGAGCCCCTCTTGATAGTACGGCTATCTATCCTAAACCCGGTCTCCCAACACTACAAGAGACCGGTAAAATAGAAACCCTATCAAGATCATACTTTTGCCTTGAGCATCCCACTTGAGCTTGATGTAGACGATCTTGTGACCTTCAAGATGGAACACCTTTCTTGATTGCACTTGCTTGTTCTTGCTTGATGAAGACTTGCGAATGGCTCCCCCATACTCCATGGGGAAACCTCTTCTTTGACCTTGTCTTCATCCCTCCATGAACGGCGAGGATGGCAAGCTCCAAGCATGAGATCTTCTAGAGATGGTGCATCTTGAGCTTGCACTTCATTTCTTGATGATGTCTTGAAGATTGCCATGAGGAACTCTATCTTCTTCTTCTTCTTCAAGACATACTTGATCTTGTTCTTCTACTTGATTCCAATAACACAAAGCCCTTGGACAATGCTTCTTCTTCTTCATCCTTGAAACCAACACATGGTACAAGTGATGCCAATGGACAAACCTACAAGTGAGACTCAATTTGCACATTAGTCCATAGGGATTGTCATTAATTACAAAAAACACACATGGGGGCATACATGCCTTTCACAATTCTTTCTTGGTTTCGAAGTAAAGCAAGTTATTGGAGGTATCTTCATCAATCAAGCCAAATATATTCAAGATATGCTCAAGAGGTTCAAGTTTATGGATTTAAATGGATCCAAGACTCCCATGCCTCTCAAGTGTGATCTCACTCTTAATACTAAGGGTAAAGATGTGGATCAAAAGGTATACCATTCTATGATTGGTTCTTTGATCTATCTTTGTGCATCTAGACCGGGTATCATGTTGAGTGTAGGTATTTGTGCATGGTTTCAAGCCGCCCAAAATAAAGCCACCTTGTGGCGGTCAAGTGAATCTTTCGATATCTGGTTGATACCCCAAACTTTGGCCTATGGTATACCAAAGGATCTAGCTTTGTTCTTCATGGTTTCATGGATTCGGATTGGGCGGGAGACAAAGTTGGAAGGAAATCAACCTCCGGGGCTTGCCAATTCCTTGGTAGATCCTTGGTGTGTTGGTCATCAAAGAAACAAAATTATGTCTCATTGTCTTCCGCTGAAGCCGAGTATATTGCGGCCACTAGTTGTTGTGCTCAATTATTATGGATGAGGCAAACTTTAAAGGATTACAGTGTCACTTGTGACAAAGTACCTCTTCTTTGTGATAATGAAAGTGCAATCAATATCGCCTACAACCCAGTGCAACACACAAGGACCAAGCATATTGATATTCGTCATCACTTCATCCGGGAGCATGTGAATAATGGAGATATTGACCTCTCTTATGTTTGCACCGATAAGAATGCGGATTTATTCACCAAGCCCCTTGATGAGAAGAGATTTTGAGAGTTAAGGCATGAGCTAAATATCATTGATTCGAGCAATCTGGCTTGAGACCGTGCACCCTTACTCATGCATTCATATGTTATCCTTTCTAGATGTAGGCATGGACATAGGGGGAGTGCGGCCCTAATTGGTTGGGCCATTCCTCCCCCATTATGCCCAAAGTAAGAAAATCATCCTCTTTATATCATTTTGTGATATGTGAGTGATACGTCCATTTTGCATCACTATTCTATATCATACTGTTATTCATTGATATATTTCATATTAAGAGATGATACTTATGTTATTTCATCTGTTTTTGCATGGTTGATGACTTTTGGAGGATGGACCGCTGAAGTCAGGATTCTGATGAAAAAGGCACTATTTGGAGGCGAAATTCGCGAAGATCAGAAAATCCCGGAAAATATATGGAAAATCCTATTTTCGAACGAAGGATGCGGAAGGGGCGAAGATGGTCAAAGGGGCCCACACCACCTGGCGGGCCTAGCGCGCCACCAGGTGGTGTGGCCACCCTGGCCCACCTCTGGCTCTGCTCTTTGGTGTATATATTCCCCACGAAACCCTAAGACTCGGGGAGCGACCACAGAAATATTTTGCCGCCTCTGTGGGGCAGAAAACTACAGAGAGAGAAAGAGCTCTCCGGCAAGCAAAAATCTGCCAGGGAAATTCCTTCCCGGAGAGGGGAGATCGTCTCCATCAACACCACCATAAAGCTAGACTTCATCGGGATCATCATCATCATCTCCATCATCATCTCTACCAGCACCATCATCACCACTCTGTACCGCTGTAACAATTGGGTTGAATCTTGCATAGTTCTTAGGGGAAACTTTCCTGGCGTTGATTACTTGTTGTAGTTGATGTTATTGAGTGGAAACATTGAATTATTGTTATGTTCAGATTGTTACTTATCATTATTTCATCTCTGATCTTGATCCATATGATGTCTCGTGAGTAGTTCGTTATGTTCTTGAGGATATGGGAGATGTCATGTTGTTAGTAGTGAAATTGTGTTGATAAAGATTCAATAGTTTGTTATTTAAGTTGTGGTGTTATTATTCTAGTGGTGTCATGTGTACTTAGACTACATGACACTTCACCTTTATGGGCCTAGGGGAATGCATTGTGTATTTGTCTACTAATCGTAGGGGTTGTCGGAGTGATAGAAACCTGAACCCCCGTTAGGAAACCTTTGCACAAGGGGGTGTAGGATCTCAGAGTTTAAAGTTGTGGTTAGGTTTCTGTCTTAATTACTTTCTTGTACTTGCGGATGCTTGCAAGGGGTATAATCACAAGTATGTATTAGTCCTAGGAAGGTCAGTACATTAGCACAGGTCCACCCACACCACATATATCAAACTAAAGAAGATTAATCAACTATATGAAGCGAAAGCACTTGACGATATTCCCATGTGTCCTCGAGAATGTTTGGTCATCTTAAGTAATACAACCGGCTTGTCCTTTGCTAAAGAAAGGATTGGGCCACTTGCTGCATCTATTATTATTGTCTTTTGTTTACTCGCACTTTATTTATCTGCATTATCAAAAAACCCTAAAAATTCGTTTGCTAAGTATTTACAGAGAATTCCTGCTCCAAGCCACTCGTCAACACCTTCTACTCCTCGTAGGGTTTGACACTCTTACTTATCAAAAATACTGCGATACACCCTATACTTGTGGGTCATCAAGACTATTTCTCCCAGTACCTTCCTTTTGTTCTAAACTTTGTAATATATAATCCCCCAGATCCCCCGAGGTTCATATATCGTGTTCTCGTCGTGTTTTCGGTTTGATCTGTTTTGTTCAGATGTCGTTCTAGAGTTTGTTTTTGGAGGACTATGAGCTGCGACATCGCGACCTTGAGCAGAGGACCTTCGTAGGATGGGTGGAAGAAGAAAAGATGACAGCTAGGCATGAAGATATGGATCGGAGCATCAAGGAGGAAGTGAAAGCAGTGGAAGCTCTACGGGCCGCTACTGAGTTTTGCGATAAGTACCGAGTCCTGAGGACAAAGGTGGATATACTGCAAGAAGAGAATAACAGGCTTTGCAAGATCCTGGAAGATTTTCTCACTCCGATTGAGAGAACACCACCACCACCAAAGGAGTAATTTGTCATCAGTTTTGGCATCCCCTTGGTTTGTTCCAAGCTTGGGGGAGTGCCGCGGTATCACATCACTATCTTTTATCTTTTTACCTTTTAAGTAGAGTCATATCATGAATAGATAAGTTATCATATAGGATGGTTTGCATTATGGAAGTGTCTCCCCTCTCGTTAGTTATCTATGTATCCCTTGGTGTGAGTTACTATGGAATATTAAAGAGAAGTTCTATCATTTACTTTTTGCATATCTTATTTTAGTTTTCAATTTCTGTTATATGATTGATCTTGTTGTTAGTATTGGTATCACTTTGGGATCATTAAGTAAATTTAGTTGGTTTTGGCAAACTGGCTCGTCGAAGAGACACTATTATGAGAATTGAATGAAAAAGATAAAAGTACTCTTAAGAAATATAATTTCATCATCTTTCTTGATTTGCTCATAAGCTTAGTATTCTCTAGTTAAGATCTTTTGTGCTTCTAAGGAAGATTGCATGTTTGTTTTTATCACTTGTATGTTTGTTTGTTTCCTTCAACTCTTATGCTTGCTACCTAGCCTTGCTAGCCAAAAACTTGTACTGAGAGGGAATGCTTCTCGTGCATACAATCCTTAAACCAAAACCTATGCCATTTGTGGCCACCATACCTACCTATTAGCACTATTCCTATTCCAAGTAAATTCATGTTTTTATCTACCTTCTGAATTAAACTTGTTATGTGAAAATTAGTGATTAAAGCTCTCACGAACTTGATGGCACACTTTACTTTTATTGCACTTAATAAACTTGAACCATTGTGCCCATCTATGTTGCGTATATGCTTGCATTTTGTAAGTTGTGAGTTAGCAGAACCATGTTACCATGGGGAACGCTTTCAACATTGCACTTTATTTTAGTTGATATCATGTTCTTTTGCTTATGGATCCCGACGATGTGAAATGAAAGGGGAGCTTGTAAGGCTCATGGAGTTAGTATATATGTTAGAGAAACACCTAGGCGGTTGGTCTAAGCCATGCCTAATCATGGTGGAAACCTGCAGCGTAACCATAGTGAGCAATCTATGAAGCATCCCTTATATAAAAAACCCTATGTAAATAGGAAAGAAAAAAGGAGAAAAAAATAGACCTATGCAAATAGGAAATAAAAGGATTGCTGAGATGCTCATTATCTGCTTGCCTTGTCATTTTGATATGGGGAATCTTCCGTATCATCGGGCAAGGGGTACCCCGTTGGCGGTTCTCTATGATACACATGTACTTACGATGACAAGAACTTACTTGTGACTAAACTTGAATAGCATGAGGAACGATACTCGTAAGTAAGGGGCATGAGATTTTTAGCTTATAACTTGTCAAGCATATCCTCATATTTGATCACTTTAACCTTAATCACCTAAAGATGCTTATGATAGGGGCAATGAGAGCTGAAAGTTAATAAGTACCATAATTTTTGGAAGCTCTTTATGAAACTTGAAATCCCTGCTTCCCTCTGCGAAGGGCCTATCTTTTACTTTTTAGTTGAGTCAGTAAACCTATTCCTTTCTATCTCAGCAAGTATTTTGAGTTGTTGTGTTTCATTCATTCATATGATGATTTATTCAATCATGTTTCTTATGTTCCTTGTTTTGCACACTGCTCCTATCTTAGTGAGTACTACTTTGAAAGCTATCATTCAAAACCCCATTATGTTTGAACTCCTGTAAATTGTTAACTATTCTTTGACCAAGAGCAAAGTTTGCCATTACCAATTATGATTTACTTTGTGTATCTTTATTGTGTTTCCCTTTACTTATTGCAAGTTAAGTTATATAATAGTGAGTTGTCTTCTATTATGATTTATGTATTGATGAATGTGATGTTTCTTGTCCGTATTGTTTTATCGACACTTCACTCCATAAACCCGAGGTCATGTTTATTGAGCTCAGTTTTCGCTTGGGGACAAGCGAAGTCTAAGCTTGGGGGAGTTGATATATCCATTTTGCATCACTATTATATATCATAATTTACTGTTATTCATTGATATATTTCATATTCAGAGATGATACTTATGTTATTTCATCTGTTTTTGCATGGTTGATGACTTTTGGAGGATGGACCGCTGAAGTCAGGATTCTGATGAAAAAGGCACTGTTTGGAGGCGAAATTCGTGAAGATTAGAAAATCCTAGAAAATATATGGAAAATCCTATTTTTCTAGAAGACGAAGGATGCTAGAAGGGGGAGCAGAGATGGGCCACACGAGGCCCACACCACCCCTTGGCACGGGCCAGCCCTGGCCGCACCACCAGGTGGTGTGGCCACCCTGGACCACCTCTGGCTCTGCTCTTTGGCGTATATATTACCCACGAAACCCTAAGACTCGGGGAGCGTCCACAAAAAGATTCCGCCGCCACTACAGGGTGAAAAACTGCAGAGAGAGAAAGAGCTCTCCGGCAGGCACAAATCTACCGGGGAAATTCCTTCCCGGAGAGGGGAGATCGTCGCCATCAACACCACCATCAAGCTGTACTTCATCGGGATCATCATCATCATCATCTCCATCATCATCTCCACCAACACTATCATCACCACTCCGTACCACTGTAACAATTGGGTTGAATCTTGCATAGTTCTTAGAGGAAACTTTCCCGGTGTTGATTACTTGTTGTAGTTGATGCTATTGAGTGTAACCATTGAATTATTGTTATAATCAGATTGTTAATTATCATTATTTCATCTCTAATCTTGATCCATATGATGTATCATGAGTATTTTGTTTTGTTCTTGAGGACATGGGAGAAGTCATGTTGTTAGTAGTGGAATTGTGTTGAGAAAGATTCAATAGTTTGTTATTTAAGTTGTGGTGTTATTCTTCTAGTGGTGTCATGTGAACGTCGACTACATGACACTTCACCTTTATGGGCCTAGGGGAATGCATTGTGTATTTGGCTACTAATCGTAGGGGTTGCCGGAGTGACAGAAACCTAAACCCCCGTTAGGAAACCTTTGCACCAGGGAGTCTAGGATTTCAGAGTTTAAAGCTATGGTTAGGTTTCTATCTTAATTACTTTCTTGTACTTGCAGATGCTTGCAAGGGGTATAATCACAAGTATGTATTAGTCCTAGGAAGGTCAGTACATTAGCACAGGTTCACCCACACAACACTTATCAAACTAAAGAAGATTAATCAACTATATGAAGCGAAAGCACTTGACGATATTTCCATGTGTCCTCGAGAATGTTTGGTCATCTTAAGTAATACAACCGGCTTGTCCTTTGCTAAAGAAAGGATTGGGCCACTTGCTGCATCTATTATTATTGTCTTTTGTTTACTCGCACTTTATTTATCTGCATTATCAAAAAACCCTAAAAATCCGTTTGCTAAGTATTTACAGAGAATTTCTGCTCCAATCCACTCATCAACACCTTCTGCTCCTCGTTGGGTTCGACACTCTCACTTATCTAAAATACTGTGATACACCCCCTATACTTGTGGGTCATCAGTGAGCTTCAATGACGAGTTTTGGTAATGGACCCAAGATACATATTCGTGGTGCCAAGCCAATCATACTTAAACATGGCGGCCTCGGCCACCGACCCACATTTGCATATGGTTTGGTGTTTTTGCCTTCTTGATAGTTATCTTCTTGATCTCTATTTGTTTGTGTGTCTTCCTTGGATCTTCATCTGGTTGCCTTGCCTATTTGTGCTTTGAGTTTTTGCAAATCTTATCTTTTCTCGCGTTTCCTGGCAGTGGAGGCCGGAGACTCTAGGGTCTAGCCCCGGAGACTCCTGGGGTCCGGAGACTCCAGCCCTTTGGCCCAGAGACTCCGGCCTAGCGGTTTCTCTCGTGATTTGAAGAGGTGAGTTGGGGTGGGGGTAACTCCCAGTTACTCCCCTTCCACCCCGACCCCCGTTTCTTCCCAAATCGCCCGCTCCCTCCCTACCCATCGCTGCTGGGACTCCTCCGTCCCAGATCTGCCGCTGCCGCCGATAGCCTCCTCCCTCCCTGCCGCCGGCCCTCTCCACCGCTGTTTGGGAGCATCTCCCATGGATCTAGGTGCCCCTCCCCTTCCCCTTTTCTCTGTTTAGGGTTTCCCCTAGATATGTGTGTGGTTTGGGATAGTTTTCTCCATGTTAGATGCCTTGTTTCTGCGGCATTTTTGTGTTCTTCGTGGTTTTGAGTTCTTAATCCATGCCTAGGTGCTGTCCCCCCTCAAGATCCGTCGCACGCCACGTTTCCAGGCCGGAGACTCCGGTCCCCTTACCCGGAGACTCCGGCCCTGGCCGGAAACTCTGGGGCCTGTGACCAGAGACTTCGTGGTATACCTCTGTTTTGGGTCCTGCTCTCATTCCTTCTCCACCCTCACTCTCCAGGATGTGCAAAACTCATTTTTGTTGGTTTTTTGTGCCTTCTTGCGTGTGTGTGCAGGTGGTTCCAGTAGCTCTCGCCCTCTTCACACCAAGTCCAAGACTCCGAACTATGGGGGCAACCCTCGCAAGATGTCCAAGCAGACCAAGCAGCACCCATATGACAGCTATGAGGTGGTTGCTGAAAAGGCCAAGAACAAGAAGGTTCTGTCACTACAGAGGCATGAGGAAGAGCGCTTACGCCGCGAGGAACTGGCCAAGAAAAGGAGGTTTGACAGCATCACCACCCTCAAGAAGATGAGCTCCGGTGATTTCCGCATTATGAGGAGGCAGTCGTTCTATGATATGCCCTCCAACAGCCCTGATGCTCGTTTCCGGAGGCATGAGCAGTACTTGATCATGCATGAGGTGTATGCAAATCTGTAAGCTAAGAAGCCCGTTTGCCCGTAGTGTCCTCTTGACTTTGCCTTCATGAACAACAAGTCCCATTTCTCTGACGCCCACTGGATCACCGAGAAGCTTGGGCTGCATCCTCTCATGGAGTTTTAGCAGGATTACAATGTCCAGATTGTGCATCAGTTCTTTGTTACTCTTGTGTTTGGAGAAGGGAATGAGATTCCCATGACTTGGATGACTGGCGAGGTTTGTTGTCAGTCTAGTGATACATTGCAAATGTATCTATAATTTTTGATGTTCCATGCTTGGTTTTATCTACTTTCTTGTGTTTTTTCCACACTTTGGAGTAATTTTCATATGATTTTTTGGACTAACCTATTAACAAGAGCCACATTGCCGGTGCTTTTCTGTTGTTTTGGTTCCAAGAAAGTCAGAAAATGAATATTCTCGGAATTGGATGGGACAAAAGCCAAAGTCATTATTTTACCGGGGGACACTTGGAGCCAGAATACGAGACGGAGAGGGGCTGGGGCCTGGCCACACCACCTGGCCGCGCGGCCAGGCCTGGCCCATGCCAGGGGTGGTCTGACCACCCTAGACACCCCCTCGGCCTCTCCTTCCGCCTATATATTGCCTCTAATACGGAAACCCTAAGTACCCGATCAAAAATCCACGAAAGAGTCTGTAGCCACCGTCATCTCCATCCCTCGATCAGGAGGGATCTGAAGCTCTTCCCGGCACCCTACCGAGAGGGAATTCACCACAGGCCTTCTTCATCATCATGCAAGCCTCCGGTGTGATGCATGAGTAGTTCATCTCTGGACTACGGGTCCATGTAGTAGCTAGATGGCTGGTTCTCCTCCTTTGTGCTTTCATGTTTAGATCTTGTGAGCTCCGTTCATGATCAAGATCATCTATTTGTAATTCTGCATGTTGTGTTTATGGGATCCGATGGATATTGAGATGCTATTTCAGATTGATTATTGATTCTATCATGTCTTTGTTATTTGTGATCTTGCATGCTTTCCGTTGTTAGTAGCTATCTTGGCCAAGTAGATGCTAGCAACTCCAAGAGTTAGTATTTATGCTCGATAGTGGGTTCATGCCTCTGGTAATCTAGGGAAGTGACAGAAATCTCTAAGGTACTAGATGTGCTGTTGCTACTAGGGAGAAAACAACAATCCTTTGTTCATAGAACAATCATATTGTTTACTTTACACACAATTCGTAATGCAATAATCTATTGCTTGCAACTTAATACTGGAGGGGGTTTGGATGATAACCTGAAGGTGGATTTGTTGGAGATATGCCCTAGAGGAAATAATAAATATAGTTATTATTATATATCTTTGTGTTTATGATAAATGTTTACATTCATGCTATAATAGTATTAACAAGGAAACCATTAATACTTGTGTGATTTGTAAACTTAATTTGAAGTCCCTAGTATAGCCTCTATACTTCACTAGCTTGTTGGTTGATTGATGATTGTGGTTTCCCTATCATGAACATTGAGATGTTATCAACAACAAGATCATATCGTTAGGAGAATGATATGGTGGACATACTCCTATAGACAAGCGTAGCATAAAGATCAAGTCATTTCAATAGTTCAATTGCTATATGCTTTCTGATACATAGTAACCTAATTCCTTCGACCATGAGATCATGCATATCACCTTTGCTGGATGGATGCTTTGATGTCATCAAACACCACCGTAATGAGGTGGCTATAAAGGTGGCATTGAGTGTTCGGAAAGTATTGGTTGAAACACATGGATCAAGTGGGATTTGTCCATCCACATGATGATAGATATTCTCTGGGCCCTCTCGGTGAAATGTCATCCAATTAGCTTGCAAGCATGTGACCGGGTCACAAGGGATCACATATCATGGGAACGAAAAGAGTACTTATCGATGCGAGGATGAACTAGGTATGCGGAGATACCGCGATCATAACCTCGGATAAGTAACATATCGTGAGACAAAGGGAAATTGGTATCGTATGTAAGTGGTTCATTCGATCAAAGTAATCGAGAAATATGTAGGAGCCATATGAATTTCCAGATTCCTCTATTGGTTATTGTTCGGAGAAGTGTCTCGATCATGTCCGCATAATTCACGAACCGTAGGGAGACACATAAGGATTGACGTTGTTTGAGTAGTTATGGTATTATGAGAAAGAGACCGAATGTTGTTCGAGTCTCGGATGGGATCCGGGATATCACGAGGTGATCCGGAATGGTCCGGAGAATAAGATTCATATAAGGAAAGTCCCATTTCGAGTTGGGGAATGGTTCGTGTTTTCATCGAACATTCTAGAAGGTCCCGGAATGTCCGGCACTCCGGAGGAAAGGGTACATGAGTGTGTCATTACATATTGGAATGATTGCATCATGTACTAAGTATTCTTGTTGTCCCAAATAAAGGATTTATTTAAATCCTAAATTGAAAAGTCAAACGGCTAGTTTGAAAGTCAAGCAGCTTTGGGAAGTGGGAAAAGAGGAGGAGAGGTGGAGGCCGAGTTGGAGGAGGTTCCTCCCTTGGCAGCGCACCTCCCTAGGCCGAGTTGGGAGGAACTCCTCCCTTGGCCGCCAGCCCTCCCACCTATATAAGGAGGGCAGGGCTCCTCCTACACAACAAGTTTCCTATCCTCTAAACTAAACCCTAGATCTAGACCCGGTTTAGAGCTATTTCGGTTTAGAGCTTCTTATTGCTTTAGCGTTTGGTTTAGAGCCTTCTAATTGGTGTGTATAATTACTAGACCACTAATAGCCTCTCTCAGAAGCTCCACCATACTCGCACCGGCTTAAGGCGAAGCCTCAGGATTTCCCTCTACTTGGTACCACGCCAGTTGTCTTTGCGAATCGCGAGGAGAGTGCTACAACCTCCATTTTCTTGGAACAAGGAGAGGAAGGTCTTCGTCAATCAGAACGTGTGACCGATCATGGAGCGCTATGAGAACGCGCGGAAGGATCGCTTCTGCGATCTTGAGATCGGAAGAATCGACTACATCACCCGAGAATCTGCCTCGTTAAACACTTTGGAATCTTCGAGGGTGAGTTATTCCATCGACTCGTTGCTACAATCTAGTAGATAGATCTTGGCTTGTTTGTTTGTATGCGATAGAAATTTTTGTTTTCCATGCTCTGAACCCCTACAAAGGGTATCGAGCCGTGTCTATATGTAGATCTGTTGCCGAGTAGAACACAATGGTCATTGTGGGCGTTGATGCTTTTATTGTAGATTGCTTTTGTGTACTTTGCATCTTGCGGTATGTTGGGATGAAGCGGCCGGGCTAACCTTACATGACATCGTTCATGAGACTTGCTCCACGCTTGACATGCAACTCGTTTTGCATAAGTGGCTTTATGGGTGCTGTTTCTCCTAGCATAGTAAAGATCCAATTTACAACGGGTAATCAACAATGCTAGTATCAATGTTGTGGTTCTTGTTAAGAGGTTAGAACGACACCTATGGAAAGCCCCAAACCACGTAAAATATGCAAAGAAAGTAGAGGCGTCTAACTTTGTTTTGCGAGGGTGTGCATGATGTGATATGGCCATGATTGTGATTATATTTGATGTATGCAATGTTCCTTATTGTAAGTTGGCAACGGCGAAGCCATATGGTTGTCTTTAATTTCTGTTAAGACCTGCGTGTCTATTCAAAATAGTTGTAATAGTTGAAGCTGGTGGGCCAACCATGAAGAAGCGTCATTGACCTTGATGCTATGCGGTGATGATGGAGATCATATTAGGCTTGAAGATGGAGATCGGAAGCACAAAGAAGAAAAGGCCATATCATATCACATATTATGAATTGCATGTGATGTTAATCCTTTATGCATCTTGTATTGCTTAGTAGACGACGGTAGCATTATAAGATGATCCCTCATACATAAATTTCAAGTTCTAAAGTGTTCACCCTTAGTATGCACCGTTGCCAAAGCTTGTGCTTCAAGCACCACGTGATGATCGGGTGTCTTTGATTCATGGTGAATACAACGTAAGCAAGCCAGATTTGCTTATGCGGAAGCTAAGGTTTGATCTTGACGAGCCTAGCATGTATACGGACATGGCCTCGTGAACACGGATGCCGAAAGGTAAAGCATGAATCATATAGTAGATATGATGAACATGATGATTGTTCGCCATTGAAACTATATCAACTCTCGTGATGATCGGTGTTGATGTAGTGGATTTGGTTCGTGATCACTAAAACAATGTGAGGATGTTGTTTTGAGTGGGAGTTCACCTAGTTTAATTTCATTAATTAATTTGAACTCAATTTGTCATAAACTTAGTCTAAACTATTGCAAATATGTTGTAGATCAATGGCAGCCCCTACCATCAATTTTAATGCGTTCCTAGAGAAAGAAAAGTTGAAAAACAATGGAAGCAACTTCATGATTGGTTCCGCAATTTGAGGATTGTCCTCACGGTGGTAATTTGACCTATGTCGGATGCAGCTAGGTGACCCTGCGGTGATGCTACCGATGAAGTAAAGAATGTTTACCTCGCTCGGAAGAATCAGTACTCCATAGTTCAGTGTGCTATCTTGTATGGTTTAGAATCGGAGCTTCAGAAAAGGTTTGAAGAGTCAGATCCATATGATATTGTCGAGGATCTCAAATTAATCTTTGAGACTCATGCGGCAATTGAAAGTTATGAAGCTTCTGAAAAGTTCTATAAATGCAAGATGGAAGAGGGTAGCTCCGTCAGTGAGCATGTGCTTAAGATGTCAGACGCAAATAAACTTCAAAGTTTGGGTATAGTGATTCCTAATACTTTGGGAGTTTACCGCATCCTCCAATCACTACCACCAAGTTACAAGAACTTTGTGATGAACTACAACATGCGTAACATGAACAAAGAGTTGCTGAACTATTTGCTATGTTAAAATCTGCGAAGTGGAGATCAAGAAAGAGCACCAAGTGTTGATGGTCAATAAGACCACCAAATTCAAGAAAGGCAAGTCTAAGCAGAAGGGACACTTCAAGAAGGGTGGTAAGAAAGCTGCCACGCCGACGAAGAAGACCAAGGCTGGACCTAAGCCTGAAACTGAGTGCTTTTACTGCAAGGGAGAAGGTCACTGGAAGCGGAATTGCCCAAGGTACTTGGCAGATTTGAAGAACGGCAACATCAAGAAGAAAGGTATATCTGATATACATGTTATTGATGTGTATCTCACTAGTATTCGTAGTAGTGCCTGGGTATTTGATACTGGTTCGGTTGCTCATATTTGTAACTCGAAACAGGAGCTGCAGAATAAACGGAAGCTAGCGAAGAACGAGGTGACGATGCGCGTAGGAAACGGATCAAAGGTTGATGTGATCGCGATTGGCACGCTACCTCTTCATCTACCATCGGGATTAGTTTTATACTTAAATAATTGTTATTTGGTACCTGCGTTAAGCATGAACATTATATCAGGATCTTGTTTATTGCGAGACGGTTACTTGTTTAAATCCGAGAATAATGGTTGTTCGATTTATATGAGTAACATGTTTCATGCACATGCACCTTTGATAGATGGTCTATTCATATTGAATCTCGATAGTGGAAATACACATATTAATAACATTGAAGCTAAACGTTTGAAATCAAGCGATAACTCGACCTATATGTGGCACTTTCGTCTTGGTCACATTGGAGTGAAGCGTATGAAGAAACTCCATTCCGATGGACTTCTTGAATCACTTGATTTTGAATCACTTGAAAGATGCGAAGCATGTCTGATGGGTAAAATGACTAAGACTCCATTTTCAGTTATGATGGAGCGAGCTACGGA
Organism: Avena insularis; assembly: GCA_023614405.1. Lineage (NCBI taxonomy): Eukaryota > Viridiplantae > Streptophyta > Magnoliopsida > Poales > Poaceae > Avena > Avena insularis. Next base: position 524,539,135 of record CM042694.1, read on the forward strand.
CTTATTGGAAATCATACATACCGATGTGTGGTCCAATGAGTGTAGCATCATGTGATGGTTATCGTTATGTTCTTACCTTCACGGATGATTTGAGTAGATATGGGTATATCTATTTCATGAAACATAAGTCCGAAACTTTCGAGAAGTTTAAGGAGTTTCAAAGTGAGGTAGAGAATCAACGTAACAAGAAGATTAAATTTCTACGTTCTGATCGTGGAGGTGAATATCTAAGTTACGAGTTTGGCGAGCATTTAAAGAAATGTGGAATACTTTTCGCGATTGACACCGGGAACACCACAGTAATGGTGTGTCCGAACGTAATCGAACTCTCTTAGATATGGTTCGCTCTATGATGTCACTTACAGATCTACCACTATCATTTTGGGGTTATGCATTAGAAAACAGCCGCATTCACTTTAAATAGGGCACCGTCTAAATCCGTTGAAACGACACCATATGAATTATGGTTTGGGAAGAAACCTAAATTGTCGCTCCTTAAAGTTTGGGGATCTGAAGCCTATGTAAAGAAGTTACATGGACAAGCTTGAACCCAAAGCGGAAAAATGCGTCTTCATAGGATACCGAAGGAAACTATTGGGTATACCTTCTATCATAGATCCGAAGGCAAAATCTTCGTTAAGAATGGATCCTTTCTAGAGAAGGAATTTCTCTCGAAAGAAGTGACTGGAAGGAAAGTAGAACTCGACGAGGTTGTCGAACCTTCTCTCGAAATTGCGAGTAGCGCAAAGACCGGAAGAAGTTCCTGTGGTGCTGCACCAATAAGAGAGGAAGCTAATGATAGTGATCATGAAACTTGGTTGAAGTTGCTCTGAGCCTCTGAGGTCAACGAAATCGTACCACTCCATTGGTATGATTCCGTTATGAATGTCATGTTGGTGGACAACACCGATGACCCGAGACATATGAGGAAGCGATGATGAGCCCAGATTCCAATAAATGGCAAGAAGCCATGAAATCCGAGATTGGATCCATGTACGAAAACCAAGTATGGACTTTGGTGGACTTACCGGATGGCGGAAGGCCGAGAACAAATGGATTTTCAAGAAGAAAAGCAGATCTTTGATGGTAATGTTCTGTTATAAAGCTCGACTTGTCGCAAAAGGGTTTCGACAAATTCAAGGAGTTGACTACGATGAGACTTTCTCACCATGCGAAGCTAAAATCTGTGAGGATTATGTTAGCAATCGCTGCATATTATGATTATGAGATATGGCAGATGGATGTCAAAACAGCATTCCTCAATGGAGACATTGATGAAGAGTTGTATATGATGCAACCCAAAGGTTTTGTCGATCCTAAAGATGCTAACAAGGTATGCAAGCTTCAACGGTCCATCTATGGATTGAAGCAAGCATCCCGAAGTTGGAATCAACGTTTTGATAAGGTAATCAAAAGTTGTGGTTTTATACAAACTTATGGAGAAGCTTGTGTTTACAAGAAAGTGAGTGGGAGCTCTGTAGCATTCTTAATACTGTATGTGGATGACATATTGTTGATTGGGAATGATGTAGACCTTCTTAATAGTGTCAAAGAGTATTTGAATAATAGTTTTTCAATGAAGGATCTTGGTGAAGCAGCTTACATATTAGGCATAAAGATTTATAGAGATAGATCGAAACGCCAAATATCATTGTCACAAAGTACATATTTGGACAAAGTTCTAAAGAGGTTTGGAATGGAAGATAGCAAGAAAGGGTTCTTGCCCATGTTGCCTCAATCGACCTTGAGTAAAACTCAAAGTCCGACATCGGCAGAAGATAGAGAAAGAATGAGTAAGACTCCCTATGCCTCAGCCATAGGATCTCTAATGTATGCCATGCTATGTACTAGACCCGACATCGCATATGCTATTAGTCTAACTAGCAGATATCAAAGTGATCCAGGAGTGGATCATTGGACAGCGGTCAAAAACATCCTTAAGTACTTGAGAAGAACTAAGGATATGGTTCTTTCTTATGGAGGTGATGAACAGCTCGTTGTTAATGGTTACACCGATGCTAGTTGGAACACCGATCCGGATGATTCTAAATCACAATCTGGATACGTATTTATTTTGAATGGTGCAGCAGTTAGCTGGAGGAGTGCAAAGCAAAGCGTTGTGGCGAGATCTTCAACTGAATCGGAATACATGGCTGCTTCGGAGGCTTCACAAGAAGCGATATGGATGAAAGAGTTCATTACAGAGCTCGGTGTGGTTCCAAGTCTGTGGACCCAATGTCTATCTCTTGTGATAACATGGGCGCCATAGCCAATGCGCAAGAACCAAGGTCACACAAGAAGTGAAGCATATCAAGCTACGTTTTCACGCTTATTCGAGAACATATCCGGGATGGGGATATAAAGATTTGCAAAGTACACAGATCTGAATGTGGCGGATCCGTTGACTAAACCTCTCCGAGGGCAAAACATGACCAACACCAAACTGCCATGGGTGTTCGTATATTACCATGTAATCTAGATTAGATGACTCTAGTGCAAGTGGGAGACTGTTGGAGATATGCCCTAGAGGCAATAATAAATATAGTTATTATTATATATCTTTGTGTTTATGATAAATGTTTACATTCATGCTATAATAGTATTAACAAGGAAACCATTAATACTTGTGTGATTTGTAAACTTAATTTGAAGTCCCTAGTATAGCCTCTATACTTCACTAGCTTGTTGGTTGATTGATGATTGTGGTTTCCTATCATGAACATTGAGATGTTATCAACAACAAGATCATATCGTTAGGAGAATGATATGGTGGACATACTCCTATAGACAAGCGTAGCATAAAGATCAAGTCATTTCAATAGTTCAATTGCTATATGCTTTCTGATACATAGTAACCTAATTCCTTCGACCATGAGATCATGCATATCACCTTTGCTGGATGGATGCTTTGATGTCATCAAACACCACACCGTAACAGGTGGCTATAAAGGTGGCATTGAGTGTTGGAAAGTATTGGTTGAAACACATGGATCAAGAGTGGGATTTGTCCATCCACATGACGGATAGATATTCTCTGGGCCCTCTCGGTGAAATGTCATCCAATTAGCTTGCAAGCATGTGACTGGGTCACAAGGGATCACATATCACGGGAACGAGAAAAGAGTACTTATCGAACGAGGATGAACTAGGTATGCAGAGATACCGACGATCATAACCTCGGATAAGTAACATATCGTGAGACAAAGGGAAATTGGTATCGTATGTAAGTGGTTCATTCGATCGCAAAGTAATCGTAGAAATATGTGGGAGCCATATGAATTTCCAGATTCCTCTATTGGTTATTGTTCGGAGAAGTGTCTCGATCATGTCTGCATAATTCACGAACCGTAGGGAGACACACTTAAGGATTCGACGTTGTTTGAGTAGTTATGGTATTATGAGAAAGAGACCGAATGTTGTTCGGAGTCTCGGATGGGATCCGGGATATCACGAGGTGATCCGGAATGGTCCGGAGAATAAGATTCATATAAGGAAAGTCCCATTTCGGAGTTGGGGAATGGTTCCGGTGTTTTCATCGGGAACATTCTAGAAGGTCCCGGAATGTCCGGCACTCCGGAGGGGAAAGGGTACATGAGTGTGTCATTACATATTGGAATGATTGCATCATGTACTAAGTATTCTTGCTGTCCCAAATAAAGGATTTATTTAAATCCTAAATTGAAAAGTCAAACGGCTAGTTTGAAAGTCAAACGGCAGTTTTGGGAAGTGGGAAAAGAGGAGGAGAGGTGGAGGCCGAGTTGGAGGAGGGTTCCTCCCCTTGGCCGGCGCACCTCCCTAGGCCGAGTTGGGGAGGAACTCCTCCCCTTGGCTGGCCAGCCCTCCCACCTATATAAGGAGGGGCAGGGCTCCCCTCCCTACACAACAAGTTTCCTATCCTCTAAACTAAACCCTAGATCTAGACCCCGGTTTAGAGCTATTTCGGTTTAGAGCTTCTAATTGCTTTAGCCATTGGTTTAGAGCCTTCTAATTGGTGTGTCTAATTACTAGACCACTAATAGCCTCTCTCATAAGCTCCACCATACTGCACCGCTTAAGGCGAAGCCTCAGGATTTCCCTACTTCCTGCATACCACGTCTTTGCCGGAATCGCGAGGAGAGTGCTACAACCTCCGCCTCATGGAACAAGGGAGAGGAAGGTCTTCGTCGAGTACCGAACGCAGTGTGACCGATCAACGGAGCGCTATGAACGCGGAAGGATCCTCTACGCGATCTTGAGATCGGAAAGAGTACGACTACATCACCCACGAGAATCTGCTCTCGTTAAACACTTTGGAATCTTCGAGGGTGAGTTATTCCATCGACTTGTTGCTACAATCTAGTAGATAGATCTTGGCTTGTTTGTTTGTATGCGATAGAAATTTTTTGTTTTCCATGCTACGAACCCCTACAGGATTGTTAGTCATAGATGCAGTTGGATGACGGTCTATGTATAATGTTGTAATGCCCAATCGAATCTCAAAGGATTCAAGATGATTACTATATGCTTGTATGCTTTCTTGATGTTTGTCAATTTCCCCGCTGTAATTTGTTCAGCCAGCATGTTATCTATCTTAAGGAGAGCCACCTCTAGTGAACTATGGACCCTGGTCCTTTCTTTTACATTAAATCTACAAACTGTTTATTGCTTTGTGTTTACTTTCTGCAAACTATTACTTCCTTCCATTCGATACGTTTAATCCTTTGTTTTTAGCAAAACCGGTGAGATTGACAACCTCATCGCAAGTTGGGGACAGAGTTCTGTGGTTGTGTTCTGCAGGTCTCCACGTTGCTGCTGGCACCGGTAGTGCGTCCTGCCAAAGTTTAGCTAGCAACACCTTTGGGGTGTTTCCTTGCTCCTAGTGGTTCGATTAAACCTTGGTTTCATAACTGAGGGAAAACTTTCTGTTGTGCTCATCATACCTTCCTCTTGGGGTTCCCCAATGAGCTTGATATATTTTGGGCCAGCAAGACTTTTTCTGGCACCGTTTCTTTACTTTGTCAAGAACATCTTCACAAGGGGAGTCCCTCATAACCGTGCTAGGAGGAAGAATGCCAGCCTGGTCCGTGCTAGGAGGAAGAATGCCATCAATGCCCGCTTGCCTTCCTTCTCTAGTGAGTATGTGAAGGGGCAAATGAAGAAGGCCACCTTTTGGGAGAAGATGCTTCTGTGCATGAACATAGATATACGCAAAGGTCAGTATGAAGCATACAAGCGGGACAAGAAGATTTTGAAGAAGTTTCACCAATGGGAGCAAGATAGTGATGCCGAGGGTTCCGGTGATGCTCAGGACCAGCTTTAGGTTTCCCGCACTCTCTCGTATGGCTCTTGGGCTCAAGGCTCTGTTGATTGGCGCATGTTTGAGGACAATGCTTCCTCTTCTCTCCGGGGCAAGGGCCCTTCTCCTGATGATGATCAAGACTCCGAGGCAAGTGCCGGTGATGACGAGGAGGACGAGGATGATGAGTGATCCGGTTGGGGCATATAGTCTAGCTCTTGTCCCCTTTTGGTGTCTCGATGCTAAAGGGGAGAATTTGCTATTAGGTAGTGTTGGGGATTTGCATGGAAAGTCACAAACTCGTTCTTTCATTTGATGTTTTTTCTTGTGACTTGTTCTTATTTGCCTCGCTTTATTTGTGGACCTTTGTTTCGCATCCTGTGTGGACCCATGTTATGTGTCAATGTGTGTGAAGACTATGTGGAATTTATCTTATCTATGGATTTATATATCATGTATGATGAAGTTCCGTCATATTGGATCCATTTGTATATCTCTTCATCACATCTTTTGGTGCAAAGGTATGAGTATCTCTTATCATTTCTTATCTCTTAGTTGATGGGTAAGTTTGTAACTTCTAGGGGAGTGTTCCTCCTTATGTATTTTGTGCACTTATAGTCATATGAAAATATCATGTGTGCACTCTTTGAGGGGGAGCATATCTATCTTTTGTACCGTATTCTAGTATATTATTGTGCAAATCCTTGTGTTGTCATCAAACACCAAAACGGGGGAGATTGAAAGGGCATTTCCTCCCCTAATCATGTTTTGATGTTTGGTGTCAACACAAGATAGTTTTTACTGTGTGCTAAGCTTTCAAGGTACATCCGTATAAATGCACAAGTCATTATTCTAGTATTCGAATGAGAAGGGTTCAAATTTTCATGAAGAAATGGTGCCTTTTGGTTGCTTCGAGTTCTGCCTCCCCTGAGTCCGAAGACTCCGGGGTCCAGGCCCGGAGACTCTAGGGTCTTGGACTGGAGACTCCAGCCAGGTCTCCGGGCAGGTCTTCGCCCCCCTAGCTAACTCTTTGTGCCATGGTCTGGAGTTGGACCCCGAGTCCTGTGGCCTCCCCGGAGATTCCGGCCGCACCGGAGACTCCGACCCTAGTCACCGAAGACTCCGGGGCTGTCTCCGACCAGGTCTGTGGGGTGGCTCAGTTTCCTCTCAGTACACCCCTCCAGAGTCCTGCCTGGAGTCTTGCCTCCTGCACCGGAGACTCCGCCCCCCGGAGACTCTGGCCCTAGAGCCCGGAGACTCTGCGTTAGTGATGCTGCAATGACTAGTTTTCTGGGGGAGGGGTATATATACCCCCTTCTTCTCCAAGTGAAGGCTGCGACTTCTACTCTCTATCCTCCATTAATGTTGAGCTCCAACTACCTAGATCTTCCTCTCTAGCCACTCAAACTTGTTGCCCTTTAGGGATTTGAGGGAGAAGACCTAGTCCTAGCTTTCCACCAAAGGAATTTGTGTTTCCCCACCATTTTTGTAAGTTGTTGTTGCTCTAGGGTTTGAGGAAACCCTAACTTAAAGAAGTCGCCCTCCATAGCTCATCCTCGTGTGTAAGAGCTTCGAGGTCGTCTTGGGAGCCTCCAATTCAGTTGTGGAGAAGTGTCCCAAGGTTTTGTACAAGGTTTTGGTTGCCACCTTCAAGGTCACCGCATAGTGGATCGTGTGCTTGCCGTAAGGCGGGTGCTCAGGATAAGAGGGCGAGGACTTAGTGGCGTCGGTGGTCTTAGTACCGCCCATCCCTCCAACGGAGACGTACTTCCCCTCAAAAGGAAGGAACTTCGGGAAAACATCTTCGTGTCCCCTCTCGGTGATATCTATCCTTTACTCCTTATTATTGTTATTTGCATGCTTGCTTGTCACTTAGGTTATATCACTTAGTTGCACATCTAGAGAACCTACTTTGTGTCGAGCCTTAAATTGAAAAGTAATGAAAAACTGAGAAGCGCCTATCACCCCCTGTAGTCGCTTATACCGATCTTTCAACTATATTTTTTGTGGTACTAACCTGGTGCAACCGAAACTAGGTTATGGTAATCGACAATTGCAACCGGAAAAAATATGGGCATTCATTACATGATTTGAACCACATGTGATATAGATTCATAAAATATCATATTTCGCATAGCAAATATCCATAAATAATTCAACATACTGAATGTGCTATCCTAATTAACTACAAAGCTTAAAGTATACGTGATGCATACTGAATGTCCAGTCCAGTTAAATATTTAAATCCTGCAATAAAAAAACTGTTTAGCTCAAATTAATCGGTCCGTCATAAAATTATTTCGGCACCATTGTAATTTTTATTGGCAAGCTACAGCAGTACATGCTGTCATAAGGTTACATTTGCAAGAAGAATATAGAGTATAAATAACTATAGTAGACAGTAGGCTGCTGCAGTAGCCCAACATCATTTAAATAAGGAATCATGGTCTGATACAAGTAGATAGTAGGGTGTCTCAATATCGTGTCTTTCTTGTAGTCTTTTTTATGCCATCGCAACAATTTGGTATGCTCTTTATTTCTGAATAAACGTTTCAACCGTGATATTATAGGAGCATACCATGTAACCTTGGCAGGAATCATTTTCCTAGGGCGCTCCCTCTCAACATCACCAGGATCATCTCGTCTGATCTCATACCTCAATACACCGCATACCGGGTATTCATTCTTATTCTTGTACTCCTCACCGTGGTATAGGATGCAGTCATTAATGCATGTATTTTTCTTCTACATCTCTAATCCTAGAGGGCAGCCAACCTTCTTTGCTTCGTACGTACTGACAGGCAATTCATTATTCTTTGAAAGCTTTTTATTCATTATTTTCAGTAGCTTCTCAAATCCCTTATCAGATAAACCATTCTCTGCCTTCCATTGCAATAATTCTAGTGTGGTACCGAGCTTTGTGTTGTCATCTTCGCAATTTGGGTATAACCCTGTTTTGTGATCATCTAACATGTGCTTCAACTTCAACTTCTCATTTTCACTTCTGTTTTCTCTTTGTGCATCAACAATGGCCCAGTGAAGATCATCAACGAGCTCATCTGGTGCTTCTTCATCTTTAGCTTCCCCTATTGTAGTATCACCATATTCAGGGAACATAGGATAGTTATCACCATCCTCTTCTTCTTCATTGTCTTCCATCATAACCCCTCTTTCTCCATGCTTGGTCTAACAATTATAGCTGGGCATAAAACCGTTCCGAAGCAGGTGGGTGTGACGGATTCTCTAGAAAGAGCAATCCTTCTTATTCTGACAGGCAACACATGGACAACACATAAAACCATTCACATTGTTTGCCTCGACCACACCGATAAAATTATATAGGCCCGTAATAAACTCGGCAGTGCATCGGTCATCGTACATCCATTGCTGGCTCATCCGCATTATATAATTAAGTTTATCAAAAACCATTACAGAACATCTAGCGAATTACCATTGTACATCGACAAATACATTGTATCAATGACAGGTAAAAGGATAAAGTTGCTAACCTCGATCGAGGAGGAAAGAAAGAGGAGAAAAACTTAAGTGTGGCTCGGACACTTCATATCATATTTATGTTGTGTGAACTCAAGTGACATCGTGCTCTCACGTATTTCATCGAGCACCTCTTGTGCTTAGAGGGGGAAAACAAATCAACATACACCACTTGTGCATGAGAGGGGAAAAACAAACCAGCTCACACACAAGCATGTGGGGCTGGGTGTTTATATACAGGAACATGGACCTTTAGTCCCGGTTCTTACCACGAATCGAGACTAAAGTGCTAGAGGCAGGTGCGAACCCCGTTTAGTAGGAATCGGGACTAAAGGTCCCGATCGAACCGGAACTAATCGTGGTCCTGCCCCATGTGGCGTCCTGGCCTTACGAACTGGGACTAATGCTCATATTAGTCCTGATTCGTAAGGAAACCGGGACTGATCGTTTCCGGACAGTCCGACGGAAGCCCTGTTTTCTACTAGTGGTAGGCCTGGTGAGGGCTACAGATCTTGCCCTGAAGTGGGCTCAGCGATATCGACGGCAATGACGGCTTCTATAGTGTGTGCATAAGGTACTCACTAAGAGTCTGCTAGACATGATGAGCGATTCCGTTTTACCTAGATTATGTCTCAGGGTATTTCCGTTTCCTAGTTTATGAATGGCTTTCGCGTTTTCAGAGTTCCTAGTTTATGAATGGCTTTCGCGTTTTCAGAGCATAAGTCCTTGCTAACGTGGTTTTTAGCCATTATCGAGTTTGCAGGTGTTGTGTGGTGGTTTTGGATTTTTAATGAATTATGTATGCTTTTTGTCAAAATAATATTAATAAAGAATACCGTATGTATCTTTTCGATGCAGAGACCGGAGGTCGTCCTCCATTTAGAAAAAATCGGCCGCACGCTTTGGATGATCCCAACTCGCTTGCTTCGTTTTTGTGCTAGACGTAGACATTCCACGTGAATCAACCTAGTGAGTGCTAGTGGTAAAAAAGCGAGTAATGTACGCTTGAACCACACCAACTACAACTGTGTTCATCGAGAATATCGGAGGGTGTTCGTCGGCCCTATGGGGACAGAACATGATCTGTACATAGTATTTGAGTTTGCTCTATCCATATATGCAGGTAGTGATAGCTTTCAACATTTAAGACGATATAAAGTGCTGCTATAAAAGTAGCTTTGTTCCTTCTGCGTCGACGCATATATATTTCCCCGAATATTTTCCGCATATTTTTATCCTTCTTTTCAGACTCCTCATTTATTCAGAAAAGGATTCCTGTCTTTACAAAAGTTCTTCCATAGTTCCAGATCTACCTAGGAAAAACAATAGGGAAACCTATAGAAGACAAATAACAATAGTCCACTAACAAGATGAGTACTAATCTACCATTTACTAATCATTCGCCCACATCATTCTAGCTAGTTTACAGTTACCCGTCAGCATCGGTAGGTCACTTGTCAGTTGGACTATACTGTGTCATCTCACGATCAACAGCAACCTTATTCATTTGCAATGAATTTCTGTTAACGGGTAAGCTTCGATATTAGTACGATGTTAGGCCCATGATGCTGACTTGATTGTCTTCCTGCATAACGCGCTTAACCGTACCAAACTACACCTCCATCGCAAGAAAAGAACAAAAAATCCTACGAGTGGTGAAAAATAAATACGAATATCCCCTCTGCAGGAACGAACTCGGCCGCAGTCGTCGCACGCATATTATTCGTCGTCGCACGGGAGGAAATACGAGAAACTGGAGGGACGCGGAGGCATTCGCCCAAACTTTTATCTGGCAGCAAACATAGCATGGCGGGCGAACGGGCGCGAGGTATCCCCAGACGAACTGCGAGCGAGCCAGCAGGCAAGGTAGATAGATACTACTCCTGTACACGATCAAGCCGGGAGAGAGAAGGCCTGCCGGGTTGTCTTGTCAGAGCAGGAGACCGACAGAGCGGCCGATCGGATCGATCCGGCGGCAAATGCAATCAATGCCCGGTCGCCTGAGAAATGAAAGCCCGGAGTTATTGCGCGGCGCGGCGCGCACTGTGTCGCGGCCGGCCAGCTCGGCGCGACGCCGCTGCAGCTGCAAACGAGGCGACTGGAAGGTGAGTCGTAGTAGTACGAGTACGACGGTGCGGTGAGGCAGCTGCGCACGCGACACGGTGATGGGATGGCCACGAGGAGGGTAGGGAATTCAGTACGCGCCGTAGGAGTGGAGCAGAGCAATCACCTGGGACCATCGTCCGCACGAGCCCGGAGAAATGTAACCTGAGACACCGCTGGGCCCTGTACTGAGTAACGGGTGAAAAGGCCGGAAAATTGATTCGGAGGACAGCTTCCATGGATGACTTTTTTGAAATTTTGAAAAGGCATCAGAAAAAATTAAAAAAAATATCTTGGTGTAGCCAACAATAAGAAATACATGTGTGCACATTTTCAACAGAAAATACTTTGTATTTCGTGCGCAGTAAAAAAGACAAATACGATCAGTTTTAGGAAAGCAGAGGCCATTCAGATTTGCACTGTTCACTAAATATTCTCTTTTTGCTGGGGCTAGAATATGAAGTTTTTTCTCATGATGTTTTGCGCGCACGTATTGTAAATCATTATCTACGTCATGGTATTTTTTTGCATTTTTTCTCAATCTTTAAATTTGAAATTTCCAAAAAAAAAATGTCTGTAGTGGAGGCCGTCCACTGAATCACGTTCTTGTTTGCAAGGTCCTTGGATATTTCAAAAGTTTAGCGAGCTTTCACCGTTTCCTTTTACAAGCTTAGAGCATCAACAGTGTTGGATCAGTCAGTTGGGAGCGTCGGCACCACTGATCATCTTTCAGGTGCGTCTCTCCTCAGCCACTAGTCCCAAAGACGAGTCCTGATGTAATTTTCAAATATTGTTCGAGAAAATTCTAATAAAAACATAAATAGTTTAAATACACAATTCAAATCTTTGCCACATTACAGACATAGTTTAGACACATAAAAGTAAAAGTTCTACACTAATCCATAGAAATCAAAGAAAATAAAGTTCACTCCTGCGGAGGTGTCACTTCCTCTCCTTTGACCCTTCACAAATACTCAATCAGATCATCTCCAGGTTGGCGATGAACAACCTCTCACAAATATTTGTATACAAGACGATGTACCGGCACTTGATAACCAAAATGTGCAAGAGGACTCTTACGATCAGTCATCATTTGCTGGATATTCACGCCCACTCTCAATGATCATATTAATTGTGCATGATCACACATACATTTATCACCTCCCATATCTGATTTTGAGATCAGTTTCACGCAGGGTACCGAACAATAGCAAATCAGGATTGGAACACACCAAATGGTCACCCGGCATCTTTCCTGTGACTCTTCTGGCGCGAAGCAAAGTGAGACTTTGCCGAACCTACTGGGTCGGAGATTGTCTTCACAAATACCGACCATTTTGAATAGATTTCATCGGCTAGGTAGTATCCTTTGGTATATGGGTGACCACTGATCTCATAGTTTCACTCTGGAGCTTGACCTTCAACAAGTTTTGCAAACACTAGAGAGTGTTGCCACACATTGATGTCATTGTGAGGCCGGCCATGCCAAATCCATAGGTCTTGATCTACCACAGCCTCAAGTATCACACTACAATATTAATGATGCCCTATGTATAAACCTTGTCAAGCGCAGGGACAATTATTCCATGCACTAGTAGGAAAACTCTTACAGTAGTCATTTAATTTGCTAGTGGCGTGCAAAAAAAAGTACACACCACCGCAACAAGGCACACTAGTAGAAAAAGGGTCTTTCGTCCGGAGCACTAGTCTCGGTCGTGTCTAGACAAACGCCGACTCCTCCTCCGAAATAACCTCCGGTAAAACCTTCTTTAGTCTATTTGCCACCACCTTCGATGTGATCACGTAGATCACGTTACACGGGATGATGGGGGCGGAATTGACCAAGTTCGTTTGGGCTAGCCACCTAGCCGAGCTTACTGAGTTAGACTAAGCTCGGTGCAACTCGTGTTACAAAGCAAGGGGACTTATTTGAGTTGATCTACATGGTTGCCGATAGTCATGCTTGTAACTATTTTTAATGGTCGCAATTTACTTTCGACCCACACAGAGAACATTATGTTTTTCATGATCCATCAGTTAGAACCTACTTTCCACATTGGTTTGCATGTACATGGATGGCCAGTGACCCTATTGGAGGTTATGTAAGGTGGTAATTAAGCAATTGTTCGGATAGCACCCACACAAACCCTACCAAAAGGGGGGCAATAATTTGGTGCAGGTTCTCGCAGCGGCTGGCTTGCGAAGTTGTTGGTGAAAAATGTGAACGAATGAACAAAAAATTGGCACATATTCAAAATTTTGGCGTCAACCCAAACGTATGCCCACGTCCTCGGTCAACCGCCAAAAAATCCGTTGACAGTACCAGGTTGCCATCCAAATAAACCCTAAAATTTGCATTTCAAAAGAAGGTAAAGAACTATCCTAATGATTATTCCACATATTTAATGTATCAGCAATGTTAATTCGAGCTACTCGTCAAGTAAAGTTGAGCAGACTCGGCTTATGTTAGCTTTAAAAATGGTTTTTTCTTAGATAAACTCGGCTCTGATTGTTCAAGTTGATCCCCGAATCGAGCTAAAATACTAGTCGACATTGATCCTTGATGCGCTCCTGGGCCTGGATTTTCTGTAGCCCTCCTTGCCTGTCCTCCCTATTGGATGTTTGTACAGGGCCCAACATTTGCCCGCCTGTTAGCCCGAGCAAAGAATATGAAGATAAAATTGTGTTTAAAGCTTGATAAAGCCTAGATGGCGTTTGCCAAAAAAAAAGTTATCTAGTGTATCCAGCCACCCAACGACCATTCAGAAAGAACGGGACATTCAAAGGTTGCTCTGATGTAACCGCTCGGACATTCCTTTTTTTTTGAGTAAAATTCACCGTAGGTATCTAAACTTGGCATTCTTTTTTTTATACGGTGACTTACCGTCATTAATTATGGTCATTGGGCCTCTGTATAGCGCGGTGTATTCACTGACATGGCATACTTTGACCAGTCTAACAACTATAATTTTTGCTCAAACAAGCCGCTGGACTAAAATTGTTTAGCGTATGCTCCTAGGCCCACCTGGCACCCTCTTTGCAAACACCATATTCAGAAAATCAATCAGCTAATACGGCCCACGGGTCACCCTCCGCTTAACTGCTAACGAGTGGGATTAAACTCACTCGACATAGGAGCCCCGCAATGGTCGCCCATGGCCGCCAAACTCCGGCCGGCCCCGGTCTATGCTCCTGCCCTTGTCGCCGCAGCTTCGCCCCCACTTCGTCCCGTCCCATCGCTGCCCCGCTCGCGCTCCGTCCTAGCTCGCCGCGTCCTTCCGCCCTGCTTCGGTCCTGCCGCCGCACAACCTAGGTCCAAGGTCGGCGATCGAGCCGCCGTCGAGCGAGCTCCTGCCCACCACTTCCGCTGCTCCAGCCGTTGGCGAGCGATCAGCCGATGCTAGTGGCGTTCCTCACGGCCACGCCGCAGGTCACCTCCCTACCATCTCGTGGCTCCTACGCCGCCCGATTCGTCACCGCCGCCGGCGGCCCGTCGCCCAATTCGCGCCTCCGGCTGCTCGCCCGCCGCTCGATTCGTCGCATCCGGCCACTCCCCCGCTCCCCTGCAGCCCTATTTGTTGCCTCTGGCCGCTCCCCCGCTGCCTGATTCGTCACTGCCGGCGGTTGCCCGTCGCCCAATTCGTCGCATCCGACAGGGACCACGTGGAGGCTCGCCGGAGAGGAGCAAGAGCAGCGCGCGGTGAGGGGGTGGAAGCATCGGCGGGCATTCTCCCTGCGCCGGGCCGCCGACGGCGGAGAGGTGGGATCCTACTATGGGTTGGAGGCGGCGGTGGGATGGCCCTTATCGTTTTGCTATTTCCTAATTTAGCTATGTTGTTTTTATTACTCCAAAATAGTCCCTATGCATGATTAGGGCGGTGATTGGCTGACATATGGGATCCACTCAGTGCCATGTCAGCGAATACACCGTTGTATAGTGGCTGTAATAAAACAACCACCGTATTTAGTGACCGTAAATTGCATATTTCTAAGATCAGTGACCGTATCGAAAAAGGGTGTCAAGTTTAGGTACCTACGGTGGAATTTTCTTTTTTTTCTTTGACGTGACTGGCGACATTCCTTAATTAACTGTCCACAGCTGTTTGGGCACTGATGGAGGATGAGGTGGTTGACCCAGTAATTATGGATGAGACAACAGACCCAAAACTACAACAGGCCCGAGAAAAAGAGGCGGCTTGACTAGGGTTCCACCCAGTGACGAATCCAGCCCATTTTTCTATGGTGGGGCAGAGCTAACTTGGTTGGGCTTTTGTATTTTTTTTCTTATTTTCTGTACATCACATATGGGCTAGGCCAAATCTTAGGGTGGGGCCTGTCCAACCCTGCTGGCTCCGTCACTGGTTTCACCCTAGCCACCCTCTCTATCTGACCCGTCTTCTTTGACTAGAAATCGACGGGTCCTTGCCTCCTCTCGCTTCGTTTGTGGGACCTCGGACCTGCGATCATCGCCGTAGTTAGGTCCCTATGACAACGCTATGTGGGACATGAATAAGGTATACAGGTCTCCTCATCTATCTCATCGGCGGCTATCTCGCTGGTGGCGTTGAGGAGGGTGGCAAATCATCACTGCTCCCATGGAGCGGTTGATCTCGTTCAGTCTACGCGTGTTTCAGGTTCATGTTCTTACAAACACGCGTGTCCCATGGAGCTGTCAGAAGGTTCGGATCCATTGAAGAGTTTAATGGGGATGACTTCGGCTTTGAGGCGCCGGCCTTTAGGAGCACGTGCATGAAGACTCTCGGCTCATCAACAACGCCAGACCGGCTCCAGTAGCGGAGCAGCGACATCGGCGCGTCAGCGGCTCACTCTAGGGATGAAAGTGGTCGTTAAGTGGTCTAATGATCTCGATGTAATTTTTATTATGTTTGAGATCCTTGTACTTCTCGTAAACATCTATAATAGATCTGTATTTTTCTAAAAAAAAATACCCAAAACTATGGCTGGCATCGCTATGCAATACACTTGGTGAGAGTTTGTTTGTGCGGATCCTTGTCACTCTGGGACAAGAAGAAAGGCCATACACGTGGATGAGTTTAGAGCCCTTTATCAACGCACCTGTTCATAAAGAAATATACGGAGTATATCAGAGCTTGATTGGGTAAAAGGGACTCAGCATGCTCTTCCTATAGCATGTCGTACAGAGCCAGCTATGAAATTGAATGTCGGTGGTGCGGTCCCAAAGACACAGGCGAGAGAGCAGTTGTGGGCGTGGTCTGTCGTGACGACCAGGGTATGTTTCTGCGAGCGGCAGCAGTGGTTTTTGATGCATCACAGAACCAGCTATGTTGGAAGCACATGCTTGCATTGCAGAGAAGCCCTAGTTGCTAGCCGAAGATCTGCAACAAAAAAAGATCGAGGTTGACAGGGGATCCCCACCGCTTGCTGCATTCCATCGAAAGTAGTGTGGCAGGCTCATGTTCTTACAAACAGATTGGAGAAAATATAGGGGGATACAAGGGAGTAGAAGACACAAAAATATAGAAAAAATACTAGAAACAACGAGTACAAAAAAGGGAAGGGGGGAGATTAGCATCCGATGCCAACCGAAACCCTAGGAGGCTAGCGTCTTAAAGGACGACCACCAGGACTTGCAAAGCGAGCGACGGGCGATGACGAAGAACATGTAGATCCAAGGCCAAGCACAGACGAAGGGCGTTGAATAGCCGAGTCTGGGGCGACGACACCACTGTGATAGCCCCGTGGTCGAAGGGCGCACGCAACGAGGCACAAACCATAGCAAAGTCGCACCAGGGAGCCACCTTGAGGGCCTCAAGCCGTCCGCCAGGGAGGATCTCCGGCGAGAACCTCATCACCGAAGGCAAGCATCCCCACGGAACAGGAAGCGGAATACATGGCGACCATACAAGAGCATACCAGAAACCGTCACCAACACAAATGGGCGGCGCGATAGCCAGACCGCGTAATGACACCGGTGCTGCCGGTGGGTCAAGGGCGACGATAGTGCCGCCGAGACCAAGGATCCGGGAAGGCATCGGATAGCCGGGACTAGGGCAACGACACCGATGTACCGCCCCTGTGATCGAAGGCAACGGATGCAAAGGCCACCGCGGGACATCTAGGCAGCCTAGTCGGGGCCACCATAACAACAGCCTAGCCCCAGAAGGATACGAGCCAAGGGCCAGCAAGAAGGCAAGAGGCACAACAAACCGACGTGAGCGAACCTCCACGATGGTGCCTCCAGGGAGGAAGAACGACACAGCGAGCACCGTCACCAAGGCCCGGATCAGAGATCTCTCTCGGAGCTTGGCGCGCAGCGTCGGGACATGCCGACCTCCCCCCACTCAGCGGAAACCACGACCGTAGGGTGGAGAGGCAGGGGCCCACCTGGACGGAGGGCAGCAAGCAGGCTCGCAGCCCAGACCCGTGCCTCCACGGCCAGATTCGACGGGGAAGGAGGACCAGAGGCACAGCACAGACGAAATTAGTTCTGGGTTGCACCGGACTGTTTATCTGTCGTGAACGAAATTAGTTCTAGGTTGTGTCATGGCCAAGAGATATAGCTCTGTTTAGATCAAAGTTTCAGGAGACCAGCTATGGTCAGGAATGGTGAGAAGCTCGTCCTGATGCTGCAGTCAAGAAGGCTCACTCTGAAGGAATTTTGCTGAAACTGAACTTTGTGGAGAACTTATGACAGAGTTCAGTGGCCTTTCTCGGCAGAGGCAATGCATATAGGAAAGACTTCCCTGGATCTTCTCCCAAATCTCTTCAGTCTGACTTCAGACCAGGCAACACAATCAGTAACCACAAGAAACATGTTAGCCATAACCTGATAGAACATATTTCTCTCTACAAAAAAAATAGAACATATAGTTCGCATATATGACACAGCGATACAAACAAACGCAGCTCCTGAATACACGAATAGTCGAGATAAAATTAATCAATAGCCATAGGACCACATAAAAAAGAACACCTACTCACCTGGCCATACATCATTATGCTGATTGAAAAACTACAGATGAAGACGACATTGACCGCTTATTTCAGACGACTAGTACTGTGCACTCCACAAACAAGATGTCAAGTTAAACTGCTTCTAGATCTCTCGTACCTCCCTACCAATGTAACTAACACTACAAAGAATACAGAACGAGGTGCAAAACTCTCAGAAAGTAAGCAAGAAGACAGAAAAAATAATATATACATGGACTTTCAGATAAGAATGGACAGGAAAAATACTAGCCATCTCCCTCTGAATTGCCCCGCGTTTGCTGGAGCATCACATCGCAGCCACTCTGCAAAATTACATGTAGACCATGTTCATCTTCTCGCGTCGATGCCCTTTCGGATATATCACAGCTGAATCAACACACAGGCCACCTTTCGTATGGGTGCAGTCGATCTGCATCATTGAATACTTCAGGCTGATCAACTCTTCGGAGTTTGAAATGACAAAATCACCCACATGGTAAAGAATCCAGCTTCCTGGTCCATCTAGATAATATTCCGATGTAGCCTGCTGTTCATCCGAAGTTGAGAGGTGGAACCGGGTGGGTCTGGCATCCCACCCATGGATGAGCTCAGTATCACAAACCCGGCGACCCATGCGCTTGTGCGCTCGACCCAAATGAAGACGAAAAAATAGGCTGTATGAACCTGCAGGGAAGCAGAAATCAAGCTCCCCACCCACCTCAAGCCACCAAATTTGCTGAAGATAAGCAACACTATGGAATCTGAAATAGCAGAGGGAAGAAACTCAGCAAACCTCCATTTACCACAAATCTATAAAGGAAAGCTGCACCTTGTACTGAAAATACAAAAGATCATACCATGAAACGATCGAAGAATTATGTTACACTTAATATGCAAAAGAGGGTGTACTGAATATGGTATACATTTACTCTAGTAGATACTTGTTTTGTTTCTAAGTACTCAAATATATTCAGTGTCCACCGCTAATATCTACAATGACATATGGAACAAGGAAGGCAGATGAGTTGCTCAGTACGGCAGTTAAGTGGGGGTTGATTAGGGAGTAATTGTGCCTTGCAATTAATATACATTATCAGTAATTAACTACGATTGTGGAATAAGTGGATGGTAGCAAAGATTGAATGTGCTAACTCATGCTTTTTATATTGGTATAGATTCAGATATTCAAGGAAACAAAAGGGGTAAGGAAATGTAGAGAATATTAAAAGACTAAACACCTGACAGCAGATCTTGTAACCATGTATTTCATATGTTAAGATCTCTGAAACTGATAACCCTGAATATAGCTAACTACAATCAAGAAAACAATACCGACACCACATTCTAACGAAATTAGGAACACTCCACGATAGACACTGTTAGTTTAAAACATATTTAACAGACAGATCAAGTATGAAAGAAAAATTCCAGTACAAATCTATGCAAAATTACTACTCGTACAATTTACATAGAGCTAAACAGCTTAAATGAGAAAGCGTAAATGCTCTTTAAGGTACTAAGGTTTCGTTGGTTAAGGATAAAACATTACTAAGTTTGCTAACCTTAATCTAGGTAGGTTAGCTTAATGCAGATATTCTTTGGCAACAAACCTGATTATATAGTACGATTACAGATTACAGTTTGGATATCTTAGGCGGGTTAGCTGTGGTTTAGCAATTCAAACAGAATATGGGAGAGCTAATTATGCCATTTTGGTGGGTTGACTTATTCCACCATTTTAGGGAGTTAACTTAATCATGAGTCAAAGGGGGTAAAAGACATTGTATGCTGCATGAAACAAAAATTGCTCAAATGAAAATTCCAAAAGTATATTTCTGTCACTATTTTTTAAATGAATTATTTTCACCATTTCTCCCTTTTAAATGCAACTTTCATGTGGCATGAGACTATATCACAAAAGAACGAACCATAAAGTGCGTGTATCGTAAATAGAGCACGTTGATGAAATTTATTTAAATTTAAAGTATGTACAGAAAGTATTTGTTTACGACACATTTAGAACGGCATCAAAATGGTACATTTTAATATATAAATATATATATTTAGACTAAAGGGTATTAAAAATTCAAAAGTAAAACACATCTTTTAAATGGAAAATCTATAATTGCAAGAAGCTTATCTTTTCAACCTTATAAATACGTCCACCATGTTGCCCTTTCAGATACTTCTTTCATTTATGTACCTTTGTTTGTAAACATGTGTTTGTTTTCTTAACATCTATGCAGTTATAATCTAGACCTACCCTGATGACAATATGTTTTTCATTCTTTTTAGATTAATATGAGAAATTCTAGCCTGCGGAGAAAACATGAGCAGAACAGTTAACCTTCTTCTAATATATTGCAGTAGATCATGTCAAAGGAAAAGTTGTCATCCTCATAGATCACCATCTTGCAAATTAGGTGTTGTGTATTCACTTTGACTGACATCTAGTTTATGCAAATTGAAGGTTAACATACAAATGACTACTAATCGAATAATGAATCTTACAAAAATTGTAACATTTGGGCAACGTGAGGTTAACTCCTGACTTTACAATGATTTCCGGTTTGAAAGAAAGGCCTCTCATCAATCAAGTATGCATGAAAGAATATGCCATTAATAACTCTAGTTCATAAGGCATTAAACCTGAACCAAAGAACCATATGCTGAGATGATTTCTTTAATGGTAATTATTGGAATTTACATCTCCTAGAGAAAATCCATACTGAAAACAGCAAGAGGAAAATACCGTGATTCCTCTGTGACAAGGTGGCTCCAGTATCTTCGGTCATCTATACCCGTGATGGCCATCGCTTTTGAGGAGATGGACATGCAAAGACCTCCCTTGTTCTTCTCAATCCAGAATTCCTACAGGCCACAACATGTTTGCCTATTAAACAGAACAAATCATTTCAAGCAAGAACGGGCCATGAACAGGACTACTGCCAACCCAACAAAACATGAACAAAACAGAAATTCGAAATCTCCTCCAGCTTATTAACCAATCTATCTACTCAATTAATCATCTATGTGTACGAGACAATAATAATCAGCTGCAGTAGACTGCTGCTATAAGGGTTTAGTTAAATGAGCTACCTTTGTACCGGCGTCAAAAAGAGTAGGTCGACAGAGGCGCGCGTAAATCCCCTTCTTGGTCGATATAGGGGAGCAGGGCTTGACATTGCCGTCTCCGTCGCCGCCGCTCTCATCATCGGCGGCAGCTGCAAGAGCCGCAAGGTAGCGGTAGTTAGCGGGCAGCTTGCCAGCCCACACGCAGTCCGCGGAGGCGGCGCCCCGGAAGGCGCGGTTGAGGCAGGCTACTTGGCAGATCTCCGGCGGGTCAAGGTTGAGCAGCACCGCCGCCACGCAGCTCTCCGGCATGTCGCCGAGCGACGTCTCGCCCCACTCCCCGTCAGCGCCAAGGATGCTCGATCCCGTCCCCATCTAAGACCCAATTTCACGGGCTATCGCCGCCTTGTTTGCGAACGACTCCCAGCGCCTCAGATTTGCCGAGCGAAGTGGGATTTGAGCCAAGAAACCGCCAATTAGCCTTACATCCAGGCGAGCACAATTCAAGAATCACACATGCGGAGCTAGGTGATTCTCGAATCCAAGCCTTGCACGGCCGGCTCGACCAAATGGTCGCCCCTCTGGACCCCGGCTGAACCCAAATCGAGCAAAATCAACCCAAAAATGCTGCCAATTCCTACCGGCTTGGCGCCACGTCGAGCTAAACACACCCGACCTTTCCCGATAATTGGCCCGAAATTGATGGAAAACTCGGCCTCGGATCGGGAGGCGTATCGAATCCCTGAGAAAAGAATTCCTCGAATGGTAGGGGAGAAGCGCTGGGAGGAAACGGAGAGATTTTTCCTAGGCCTTTTATGGGAAGAAGAGACTTGGTCCACCGCCCGACGGTCCCGGTATAGATATACGGCCATACGGTAGGTCGCTTACCTACTGACCGTGTAACATTGCCGTTTGGGTCCAGACGTCCAGTTGTTTAATTTTCGTTAGCCAATCTTTTTTTAGGATAACGGCGTAAGACAGCGGTGGATAATGTAGTCATGCGTACGGCTACGTTTGCGCGGATATGATTCGATTGGATGCGGATAAAGTTCTTTTTTTTGCAAGAGGATTTGGATTAATTGTATTATCTGTATTCGAAATAAGCATTTATCTGAAATGTGTATCTAAATACATTCGTTTGAATAAAACCCACGCCACTTATTTTATCGGAGTATTCATTATTTTGCTGCAATTTGCATGATTTCTTGTTCCATCATATTGACATATTTAGATACATACCTAAACCCTTGTACTGTCTTTTCTCTTTTTACAAAAATGAAATACTGCAATGGCTATATATACTACCTCTGTTTTAAAATGTAAGTTTCTTTAGCAGTTTAGTTTGAACGGGTAAAAAGACTTAAATTATAAAAGGAAGGTAATATGTTTTTTATTTTTTCTTACTATATTGGAACATCGTGATTGGCTCTATGATTTCAACGTCGCCAACAATGATGACTAGCAAAATCAAAGTGACAAAGAACAACTTATGGCACAAATGCACCAAATAGCACTCCACTCGCCAAAGATAAGGACATAACCACTACACTCATTTACATCGCCAAGTTTGGCGGGCGCATCACTCAGGTGGAGAACGCATACCCTATATTAGAGCTCCAATTGTTGAGATGGTTGGCTTTCACTAACTCGAAGCAAATTTCTTACTTCAAAACCTTGAAGTCGTAAGAAAATCATTTGACATATCCAATTGAGAATAGAGGAACTCTCTTCCTATCTCTCTTGATGATTAACCTATTGCATATGGTGTCAGGGTAATAGTTGAGTGTGAAACGTTGATTTGGTCTGGTGACTGTGTTTTTAGGTCTAGGGGCCTATACTGAGAAGACTATGATGTCCACTGGCTAGTCTAAAATATCTTTTTACAGTACTACCTCCATAAGTCATGTGCAGATAATTAGATTGTGAATTTGATCAACAAAATATAACTAGTACAAGACAAAAGTTATACTATTATAAACTTTAGATGTTATACTTTCTAATGGTATAATTTTTATGCTATGTAACTTAGATTTTATTGATAAAATTAACAACCTAGTTATGTATGTAAACCCTATAATCCCAAACAGAGTAGCTTATACAGTTTAAAAAAAAATCAGTGGTCTAGCCGGTGAGCGTTCGAGTCCACTGGTTCAAGTCTGGCCACTGGGAACATTGGTTTAATTATTGGTTCTCTAACATAAAGAATAGGTTTATGCATTAATATAAATAGTGCAAATGGTTACTCCCTATGTTCCGGTTTACTGGTCTCATCTCTAAAGTCTATTTATCACATTTTATCACAGGATTAAGCTCATTAGCATTAATGAGGCGTGTAAACCGGGATGGGGGTAACGCTAGGAGTAGTTGTGATCCATACGAGCTATCTTGTGTCCCGAGGTCAATGAATCCTACTTCTAGTGGATTATTATTTTTCTCGTGCATTTCATGCAGTTAGTTGATAATTCATTGTTAATGACCGAAACACCATTTTAATCGTGGATTTTTGGTTTATGCTTATATGCATAAAAGATGTTTTTGCTCTGTTAAACGAATGTATCTACATTTGTTTCACAAAACTAAAATGTCTTATACTTCTGAACAGAGGGAGTATATATAAACGAGACATTGCTAGGCGGCCACCTGTTTAATTTAAGTTTACTCCAATCAAACCAAGGTTTGGTTCGGTTCTTTAAGGCCATCTCCAAGGGGTGTTTGCATTTTAGACACTGAATCGAACGGGTGGAGGACAGGCCGTCTGGGGTGAGCTCGTTTGCGGTGGCATGTGCCCCAACGGCTACCCCGCAAAAAAAGTTGTAGAAAATAATTATACAAATTATAATAAAGGTTCGAGGCAGTCAAAATATCCACATAGAAAAGAAAAACACCCAATATTATGGGTGCCCGTAGCGTGAGGGGTTCCGTCGGTGTTGCTGACCGGCCGGTGCTGGTCCTGATGCGCGCTACCTACTCGTCGTCGTTGTCGATCACGATGAAGACCTGGGGCGGTGGCCACGCGTCGCTAGGGGCCGGAGCGGAAGGAGGCACCGGAAGCGCGGGCGATGCCGGAGGCGCCGCTGGCATCTGGGCCTGTGCGGCCACCAAGAGTCGTACAGGACCTGCCCCATGTTGTCCCACTTCCTCTCCTCCTTTAGCTGAGACTCGAGGATGGTGCATGGATATCCTCCTCCTCCTCCTCCGTCATCAGTCGGGGATGCTGCGGTGGCTCCGGATTGGGATCCTCCACCTTGATGGCCACCTGGTCGGGCCATTGCGGCCACACCTCCGACTCGGCGGCGTCGGTGCCCCTATAGCGTGACCAATCGGGGAAGTCGGGCTATGGTGGGCATAAGTAGTCGAGGTCGTCCTCGTCCTTCAGGCAAGAGTCCATGTCAGACTCCTACTAGTAGTCCACGTCAGCGGCGTCGAGGTTCTCAGGGTGGGCCTCAATGGCCTTGCGCCGCGCGTTGTGCTCCACCTCGAACCAGTGGTCCCAAAGGTTGGAGGGGATGAAGTAGGTGATGACTGCAAGTGCACATATCGATTGTAGATAGTTTTTAAATAATAGTATTGAACCCACAAAGAGCTATTTGGTTAAGGTATTGATGCCCCCCGTCACTATCTACCAAAGGATACTTGTAAGCTGCCTTTGATTTCAAGTAAGGGTGTTTGGAAGGTTTTGTATTTATGTGCAAGAAAGTAAATAAAACAAGTAAACAAAAGAAAGTAATGAATGCGTTGGAAATGGTGTTGGAACTTAATAAGGCGAAAGCGTTCTCGGAATTTACCACTAGCATGGGATAATTAATCATAATTAGGATAATGTCATGACGTGTGTGGAAAGATCTCAATAATAATATGTTCACTACAAAACTCGTGGGCAGTTGCTTTCTTGATTAAGGTAATGAGGTCATCTCTAAATAACCACTGCGATGTCCGAGAGCAATCACTCATACAGACCACCACAATTAAGGGTTTCCCCATGGACATCGTAATAAGCTTAGTGAGTCTCTCTTAATTCCCTCTTCGATCGTGTAGGTTATTGTCAACACCCGGATTTTTAATCCCAGATGCCTATTATGTCATACATCGCAATCCCAAGATTACCATTTTTGCGAGACATAACAAATTGGATATCACAGTACATCATCCATTACGAACTATACATAAGGTCTTACACAAATAAGGATCTCATGATCCAGTCTTAATACAACAAGCAGCGGAATAAATAATAAGCGGTGGGGTCCATCTTCGGGGCACAGTAATGCCGACGAGGCGATAGTCCTAGTTATCATAGCATCTGTTGGCCATCATCTTGGTAGTCTCTTCATAGTCCGCCATGAGAATAGCCAGGGACAAAAGCCATGAGTACTCTTTAAGTACTCGCAAACTACCACTAACAATTTGGTATAGTTCTAAAGTGAAGTGCTAACTCTAAGTTTAACTATAAAGTTAAGTTTGAAACCTAAGCTGAGTTCAGAAGCAAAGAAAGATAAAATAAAGTTCTAGAATCACTTAAGTTGGGAAGCTATTGTCATAGTCACAACCCTGTTGTGGTCAAGTCAAGATTCATCATTCCTTTCATAAGTTATTTTGAAAACATCTGACAACAAAATAGTATGGCCACTCCAACTGTCCATAACCACGGACGCGGCTATTCGAATAGTTTGACACTCCACAGAGGTGGTACACTTTCACCACAAGATTCGATACATCTGTCAGGGATAACCCTGAATCATCATACTTAGTATGCAGATAATCAAACATAACCTTTCCTTTACACACCCTAGTATAAGCACCTCTCCTATGAGCATGGCCTCCCAATCATGACCATCTATCATCTTGGGCACTACATAGGTGGACAACATTGAGAGGTAGCCTCAGCTCAAACCTCTCCCGCGAGGGAACTAATACTAATGGATATAAACTTCTGGCTAAGCCTTACCCAATTCAGGTATTGTGGTTGTACGGTAAATTTGGAATGGTATCGCATCCGAATCCAACCATCAGTTTTGTAAAAGGGTCAAGGCTCATGCCTCAACATTTTCATGATCATAAACCATTTGTGTTTCTCAACACATGTCAAAACATTTCAATAGAATGACTCCTCATTCCAAGGTTTTCATAATTCATTTTCACTAAGTGTTCCCATCTAAAGTGACTCAAGTTTTTATCTACTCTAAACTACTAGGTTAAGAGTGTTCACTAAGGTGGAAAGATGGGATCAATCTCATGCCATAGAATGACATCTAAAGTTATCTACATAGGTCAAGTTTTATACTTTTTATGCTACCTTCAAAACAAGTAAGGGACTTTGGTAAAGTTAAGGAAGTAAAGCTTGAAAATAATACTTGGGGTAAATAATAGTCAAAGTGATATAACCAAAGCAAGCCTAAAGCATCTTTTCTCAAATCATCTAGTTTAAGTCTAGCTTGTTAAGCATTCTACTTGCAAGGGTTAGCTTGCATTGTTAATGATGGCTTGCCTTGTGCGGTGCAGTGGTTGAAGTTTTCTTCCTCCTCTTGATAGAACTCCTCCTCCTCGAAAGCTTGGTCGGTACCATCGTCTATAAATACATACGGAGTACACAATCACCAAACAATACTTAACTAGTCTAATTAGCACTCTAAGGCACACATTTGATGATCTATTATCATCACAAACATCACAAGTTTTATTAACTAGTTTCATTCTTTTTATTTAAGAAAAGTAATTTCTACTCATTGAAAAATAACTAAGATTTAATATTCACCACTTAAAATATGGGATCATGTGGACACATGTCATCACCACATATCCTAACATGTGGGAATGTGATTTAAGGGTTGGATCACAATTACTTTGGTTTAAGTTCATTATTTAATGATTTAAAGTGACTAGAAATGCCTATATAGCATTATTTTGGTACTAGTCCAAAGTCACTGCATGTAAACCCTAATATTATTACATATTCAGATAGGTATGGTGAAATGTGATTTTTGAGAGTTGGAATCAACTCAAAAGCTATTTTGGTTGATTTTATAAAAATGTTTGAATGTGCAAAAGCTTCTGTCCTGTTATTTTTACTAGGAGAGATCTCTAACTCTAATGGAATTAAATCCAACGGGCTTGGATAAATCTTTTCAGTAGCTTTCTAACACAATTTGAATCACTCCATTTGGATTTGTAAATCTCTCTGAATTGATTTTCAAACTAGGTGACAAAACTAAGTTCAAAACTAAATAGAAAAATCTAAGTTTGAATTAAATGGGTCGCGCGAGAAGGAAAACGGGCCGGCCCAGTGGCATTTCGTGGCACAGAGAACAGCTGACAGGGGGGGTCCACCGGTCAGTGGCTCTTTACACGCGAAGCGGTACGGGGCGATGTGGGCCGTTAGATTAGAAGGGGGATCTACGGCTAGGGCTCATCATCGACGACGGACAGGTCGCCGGCGAGGTCTAACCCTAGCGGCTCGGTGGGGGTGCTCAGGGGGCATACCAGGGCTCTAGCTACGGCGGTGATGGGGGCGACCGAACATGCTGTCGACAGCGGACTCAGGGGTGGTCGCGGCAGCTCCTGGGGTGGACGAAATCGACGACGCCTTCTCCTCCTCTGCAGCGGGCTCCTATGACGAAATTCTGGCGAACAAGTGCTCGAGCTGCTCCGGCTAGAGGTGGGGAAGGACTAGTGAGGAGAGGGGAGTGGAATGGTGTGAGTCGTTGGTGCTAGGGAGGGCTCCTTTTATAGGCGCGGCTAAGCGGCAAAGAGGCATGGGCTGCAGCTGACGACGGACAACGACAACGAGCTAGAGGCGTGGTGAGCGCTGCTGGGCGGTGGGCGTGTTCTGGCGAGTGTCACGGTGGTGCTTGTGTAGTGGTTTGCGGTCGGGGAAAGTGAAGAGCGCGGCACGCACTAACTCTCTGCCGAAGACGAGTTTTACAGTGGCCGGCGACTACGGGGCACGGTCGGGGGAAAGGGCGTGTCCGTTAGCTTGCTAGGCCGATGGGGATCGTGTAGGCGGGCAGCTGGAGCGAGGCGAGGTCTGGCTGCACGGGGACAGTGCACGCTCTACGGGCAGCGTCAGCATGGCCGACCGTCTCCGGGCGCGGCGGTTCCTGGCCGTTCTGGTCGCTGTCCTCGGGCTGGGGCTGGTTGGGCGGTGGAGGTGGACCACGGGCTATCTTCAGGACATGGTGGATGGCGCTGGCGGCGGCTGTGGCGTGTTGTCGCCGGTGAGGTGCCCAAATGGGGGCTCGACCTTAATGGCCATGACCATTTGGTCATGGCATAGTGTGTGGCTGGGCTAGAGAGGGGTAGGGGGAGCAGTGGAGAGAGTTTGGTGGCAAAGTGGGGGACAAGTTTGGCCAGAACACTGCTCAAATAGTGAATTTGGTTTTTGCTTGAATTTTGTCCACCAAGTGTTTGTGAAAATGGCCGAAAGAAATCAAGTTTGGAATTTTTGGATGAATTTTGGTGGATTTTCTATACACATGCTTAAGCCTCTGTGGTTGCTTGGGTTTCGAAAATGGAGCTCATTTGAGTGGTTTTTGAAATAGGGTGATCTTGATACCTACACTAGATTCAATTTTCAAATGTCATTTAAAATTAGTGTTTGAAAGATTTTGGCAGATCACAAGGTGGGCCTTGGTACACTATTACTTGTACTAGCAAGGGGTGCAAAGACCCGTATTTATTTCTATTAAGAATTGAGTACTAGGAATAGCCAAAGTAGGTATGTTGATTAAAATGGCACAAATGACCATTTCTTTCTTTTATTCATTTTGATTTGTTTTTCTTTGGGATTTGTTTGGGAATGATCTAGATGATGTTTATTTCACCTAAGAATCATTTTACAAGCAATGGATCACTTAATCATGGCAATTCAAAACAACTCCTATTTAAATGCACACACATATGAATGCTTTAATAATTTTATTTGGAAAAGTTTTTGTTATCCCTAATTTTGATGATTTGGATCTTAATAACCTTGGATTGAAGTTTTGGGATGTTACAAACCTTCCCCCCCTTAAACAAAATCTCGTCCCGATATTTACGAAAGAAAACTAGGAAATAAAGAGATCTGGGAACTCTGTCCTCATGTAATATTCTCGCTCCCAAGTGGCTTCCTCTTCGGTATGGTTTCTCCATTGAATCTTGAGAAATTTGATACTTCTGGTTCTGGTGGTTCTGTAAGCTTCCTCCAAGATACGGATGGGCACTTCACGATATGTCAGGTCTTTGTTGATCTCAATAGCTCTGTGATCGATGTTCTTGAAAACTTCAGTCTTCTCCGGCACTTCCAGACATTTGCGAAGTAACGAGATATGAAACACATTGTGGATGACAGACATCTCTTCTGGTAGTTCCAGTTGATACGATACTTCTCCTCGACGGTTCAGAATTTTGAAGGGCCCGATATATCTGGGGGCTAACTTTCCTTTCAGACTAAAGCGCTGGGTTCCTTTCAACGGTGAAACCTTGAGATATACAAAATCTCCGACATTGAAAGTCAGGTCTCTCCTTCTCTTGTCAATATAACTCTTTTGTCTGGACTGGGCAGTCTTGAGGTGTTCATGGACTTTGTGAACCTTCTCTTCAGATTCTCGGAGTATGTCGGGTCCAAAGATCTGACTCTCTCCTACTTGCGACCAATTCAAAGTGGTGTGGCACTTTCTTCCGTATAGGAACTCAAATGGTGCCATCTGCAAACTAGCTTGATAACTGTTGTTATATGAGAATTCTGCGAAAGGCAGGCAGTCTTCCCATTTTGATCCGTACGAACACATAAGCTCTTAACATATCCTCTAGGATCTGGTTGACTCTCTCAGTCTGTCCATCAGTTTGCGGGTGATAAGCGGTGCTGAAATTCAACTTGGTGCCTAATCCTTCCTGAACTTTCTACCAAAATCTCGAGGTAAACTGGGTTCCTTGATCTGATACTATGGTCTTGGGGGTTCTATGCAAACTAACAATCCTAGCAATATACAGTTCTGCTAGTTTCGAACTCTGGTAGGTAGTCTTGACTGGTATGAAGTGAGCTACTTTGGACAGTCTATCAACTATGACCCAGATTGAGTCATTTCCCCTACTAGAAGTAGGCAAACCGGTGATAAAGTCCATTCCGACGGAATCCCATTTCCATTCTGGAATATGCAATGGTTGCAACAGTCTTGCGGTCTCTGATGCTCTGCTTTGACTCTTTGACAGATGTCACACTTGGCGATGTAGCTTCCAATTTCTCTCTTCATCTTGTGCCACCAAAATTGCTCTTTCAGGTCTTGATACATCTTCGTTCCTCCGGGGTGGATAGAATAAAGAGTATCATGAGCTTCCTGCATGATAACTTGCTTCAGCTCAATCACCGCACGCAGATACGGCCTTTGTACCACGTAACTCCTTCTTCGTCTTTCGGTGAATCCAGTACCTTTCTCACTAATACGACGTTTGATTCCGTCGATACTTTCATTTCCCTTCTGGGCTTCCTTGATTTGGCTGATTAATGTGGGTTGAAGTTCAATACTAGCTAAGAATCCTTTGCTAACTAGCTCAGTTCTAAACTGCTCCAACTCCTCATACAAACTTGGTTGCTTCTCCTTGATCATGGTATTTAGCCTACACGACAATCTACTAAGAGCATCCGCTACCACATTGGCTTTGCCGGGGTGATAGTGAATGTCCAGGTCATAATCCTTGATTAACTCTATCCATCTTCTTTTCCTCATATTCAGCTCCTTCTGAGTGAAAATATACTTCAAGCTTTTGTGGTCTGAGTAAATCTCATAGCGATTGCCCATCAGATCATGACGCCATGTCTTCAATGCCAACACTATGGCTGCTAATTCAAGATCATGGGTCAGATAGTTCTGCTCATGCTGCTTTAGTTGTCGAGACAGATAAGCGATGACTTTGCCCTCTTGCATTAATACACATCCGAGACCAATCTTGGATGCATCACAATACACATCAAACGGCTTCTTGATATCTGGCATGATCAAAATTGGGGCTGATATCAATCCTTCTTCAGCTCTTGGAAACTTGCTTCACATTTGTCGGTCCATTCAAACTTCTTGTCCTTCTTCAACAATTGGGTCATGGGTCTGGCGATGCTCGAGAATCCTTCTACGAACTTGCGGTAATATCCCGCTAATCCGAGAAATGCACGGACTTGGGTTTGAGTGGTTGGGGATTCCCATTCTTTGACATCTTTGATCTTGGCGGGATCAACAGAGACTCCTCCGGCAGACACTATATGTCCTAGGAATCCTACTTCTTTCATCCAAAACTCACACTTACTGAACTTGGCGTATAACCGATGCTCTCTCAGGGTTTCTAGGATTATTCTCAGATGTTGCTCATGCTCTTCTTCTGACTTGGAGTATATAAGGATATCGTCGATAAACACAACTACAAACTTATCTAGGAAATTCATAAAGATCTTATTCATGAGATTCATGAAATAAGCAGGGGCATTGGTTAATCCAAAAGACATAACCGTATACTCGTATAAACCATAGCGAGTAGTAAAGGCGGTCTTCGGAATATCCGTTGCACGAATCTTAAGTTGGTGATAACCAGTCCTAAGATCAATCTTGGAGAATACCTGGGTTCCAGTCAACTGATCAAATAGATCCTCTATCTTTGGCAAGGGGTACTTGTTCTTGATGGTGACGTCATTTAACTTTCTGTAATCTGTGCACAAACGGTTGCCTCCATCTTTCTTGTCGACGAATAACACTGGTGATCTCCATGGCGATGCGCTTGGTTGAATCAAGCCTGTTGTTAACATGGCATCCAACTGCTTCTTCAGTTCCACTAACTCTGAGGGGTTCATGCTATAGGGTCTCTGGGCTATGGGTCCGGTTCCGGGGATTAGTTCGATAATGAACTCAATATCCCTATCTGGGGGCATACCTGGCAATTCATCTGGGAATACGTCGGGGTATTCACATACTACTCATACTTGGTCTATGGTGGGTAGGGCTAGACTCTTGTTGCACTTGAATTGACGGGGTAAGGTTTCAGAGATGTGCTCTACTGTTACTCCAGAGCTACTGGTCATGGTGATGGCTTTCTTAGCACAGTCTATCATTCCTTTATGCCTTGACATCCAGTCCATACCTAGTACTACTTCCAATCCTTTGGTTCCAAGTACAATTAGGTTGGCATAAAAATCTATCCCATGTATTCTGATAGGCACAACTTTGCAAATTTTTCTAGCTTTTGTAGTTGATCCGGGGATTTGAACTATCATGACATGCTTCAAGTTGGTTGGGTGGATCTTATGTAACTACCTGGGTGAATTACGCTCTTAGTTACATGCCTGGATGAGCGAAAATGGTTAAAATAGTACGGTGGAGCCAAGGGCCACTCATAGGTAGACCTTTCGGCCGTCCTAACCATTTTCAAAACATCGGGACAAGAACGAGCGGCGTAATCGGCAGGCGAAGGGATCAACTACATACACAAATGAGTATGTATGCAAGCCACATACAACAGTCCTCAGAACCATTCCATCTAAAAAGAAATAGAAATATTGCAACGCCATACGACAAGATCCAAACATCCTAGATAGAGATAATAATTTAGGATAGCTCCTCATACATAAAACATCAGAGTATCAGGCGGAAGCGGAAGACAAGACCCGAGTACGGATAAGAAGCAAATCGGCATAAGATGCCACATAAATAAACATATCCCGCCCACAGATCTCACGGATCCCCGTTCCCGGAATCTCTACACCGAGTGATCGTTGCCAACATCGTCCGTCTCCTCCACCCAGTATCCATCTTGCGAGTATACATGTTCATCTGAATCAAATAATTTATCGTGTGAGACCTAGGGGGTACTCAGCAAGTCTTTATGCCTCTAAAGGGGACACAACCTGGGGTGACGCAATTGCAGCAAAAGATAATAACTAACAATTCTAAAGATACTAGCTAACCATCCGCCTAACCAATGATAGACGGATGTCCGTGAATTAATAACAACAGTTATAACAGTAATATTAACAGATCCATCCTCCTCCTCGCTTACCAACGAGAAAGCGGACGAACAACCCCCATCCGTTGGCAGTTTTATTATCCATTCCATGAGTGTTGCACTATTTACTAGTCATGTACTTAGTCAAATTAAAAGCGGTACTTTAGTTATACTTGTCTATGATCGAGAAACTGTGCTCCAAGTCGTCCATAACCGCGGACACGGCTTTCAGAAAGATTTACCCTGCAGGGGTGCACAAATAGCAACACACACTCGATCAACCTCGGGAAAACCAAATCAAAACCCAACAAGGCATTCATGACAAAGCGATCACAGGATTCAGAAATGTTTCAGGGGGCCACCTCATTAAGCTACCCGCAACGAAGTTGGCCGGCTCCGAGACGGACCCAAGGTTTGTGTCAATGGCTGTAAACGATGGGGAACCCAAAAGTGTGACTGGGCTTGTCGATACCGCGAAAACACTCCGCATCCAAAACAGTACAGGTGCTCCTCGCACAATCTTAAATAAAGCAGTAAAGCATGGCATAAGTACAGGATAGTAATAAATCCCCAAACTACTTTGTGGCCCCAAGAAATAAGAATGAATCAAGCTCTGGCTCAGGGGGGTCCATAAGGCCTCCCGGATGTGGATAGTGCGAATAGTCAAGGAACAGGAATCAAGTACTCGGGGTCCTACGGGACACAAGTGAGCATGAAGAACCAAATAGCAGATATTTCCCACCGGTGCCACTTTCATTAGTTATCCCATTACTACTCAGGTTAAGTTGTTTAGGTACCTCGTTATCCATCAGGCACTCACATACCCTACACATGCTATTCTACGACCCGCATGGCTCAAACAACTCCTGTAGTAATGGCTCATGGGATGGAGGAACAAGCTTCGGTGGGGCTAAAAAGTAAAGGCTATGCAGTACTTGGGATTCAATTTAATGCAATCGCGACTCAATGATGCAAGAATAAGATAGAGGCAATAGGTACTATATGTATGCAAGCATGTGGTAGTGCTTGCCTGACAGCTCAGTTGAAGCGGGAGACGGATCTGGGTAGTGCTCCTGGGATTCCTGATATATCCCCTGCTCGGCGTCTATTCGAAAAAGAACCAAACAAACAAGGGCCAACATAAATAAAGTGCACAAGCATATGAATTAAAATGCGACAAGCAAACAAGCATGCCATGATGAATGATGCACAATTTACATGGCAATAATGTAGCATGGCATGGGTGAGGTGTGGGGTACAAGAGTAAAGCATTTTATTAAGTTTTAGTCATGTTTTGCTCTCATAACACTTGCTGAATACTTTAAATTTATATGATGCATGCTGCAATTCAGAACATGGAATGCATATATAGAACGGGCTCGTCGCGCTGATCGATTTAGACATATTATTTGTCGAAATTGGAGTTGTAGAATTAAAGTTATTAATTATTTAAGAAAAGGGCATTTTATTGTAATTTTAATCATCTCGAAAATTTAAAGTGCTCAAACATTATTTTGAATAGCATATCTGAATTCCTCACATTTTTCTGATTCCAAAACATATCTCATTTGTATTATTTGGATTTATAATTTAAAAGTTATTAAAAACAGATTTAAATTTGAATTTAAACATTTTACAAAATTGTTTTTATTAAACCGAAAAGAACAGATACTTTTTGTACTCGGAGGGATTTAGCGCAGGTCACAGACAAGTGGGGCCGGCATTGACTCAGCCACAGGTGGGGCGCAGCGGTCCACGGGGGTTTTTCTTACCCGAACCGTGGCTAGCCGACCACCAAACAAGCGGGGCTGGGACCCGTGGGACCACTGTGGCCGTCGCCCGACTGTCGTGACACGTGGGCGATCCCAGGTAGGCGTGGCCAAAACAGAAAAGCACGGGGTCCTATTTGTAAAATGGCATGGGAGAGTGACAGGTGGGCCACTTGGGACCGCGGGTTGAGGCGGGAAAAACTGCAGGGGCTTTTCTGCGAAAGCAACGGCGACACTGGACTGACGACCTGCATGTCCTCGGCAGAGTACATCGAGCTCAGGCTGGGTTGCGGCTGTGATTACGGCTAAACGGCGGCGAGTTTCGCCGTGCCGTAAAAAGGAAAGTTGGAGAGGGATCTACGAGCTACAACTCTCGTTCAGGTGGCGTCACCGGAGGAGGTCTACGGCCTTGGCACGAGGAACGAGGCGGACCAAGCGGGCCAAGCGACGCGAGCGGCAAGGTCGGCTGGCGTCTGTGGCGGCTGTTCGATGGATGGCGGCGCACTGAGGCACCGTAGAGGCGGGCAAGTCCGGCGAGTAGGGGGCTCACCAGGAGTTCGGCGGTGTAAGCGAAGGAGCTCGGGGCGGTCGCGATCTGGCGCGGGGCTTGCTGGCCGGAGCTCCGGGTCCATGGCATCTACGGCGGCATGGCGGCAACCCGGCGGCTCCTGGTGGCGTTCCGTGTACAGGACGGCGAGGAGGAAGCAGGGGAACCCGCTGATGCCCTTGGTCCGTCTCGAGTAGCTTCAGAACACCGGAAGGAGGGATGGACGAGCTAGGCTAGGTTTTTGAGCGCCATGGCGAGGCTTTGAAGGTAGAGAGGAATAGAGGGAGGAGGAGAGGGTCAGGGTTCCTCTAGATTTTGATCTGGGATGCCTGGGGTGGTTGGGGGTGATAAGGAAGAGAGGGGGAAGGCACATGGGATGGTCTCCACTTTTTGCAAAAGCAAGAGAAGGCTCGGTGGGTAGGCTTCTTCCTCTCTTCTCTTTGTCTTGAAGCCAAAGAAAGGAGTGGAGAGGGCAGATGAGGGGTGAGACGTGGTGGGGGCTGGCTTGGCAGAGAGAGAGAGAGAGGGAGAGAGAGAGCTCGGGTAGGAGCTAGGGTTGGAGGGAGGGTGGTAGCTCGGGTTGGATAGGAGGGGTAGCTCGGGTTGGATAGGAGGGGTAGCTCGCCGGCTAGGTTAGAGAGGGGATAGGGTTTAGAGAGAGGAATAGAGAGAGGGTGTTTAGGGTAGGACTTAGCTATGATCACCCTTGATCATGCATGGATGGAGGGTGAAAAAGAGAGGAAGGTGAGGGTTTAAGGTAAAAGCAAAAGAATAGAGCCAACATGAATGGACTCTCAAAGATCCATGCTCCACTTCCAAAAATACAAGAAAAACCAAAGGAGGGGATGATGGTGAGATTTGCATGGCCCATGCATGAATAGTAGATGCCACATTTAATTTTGCGAGAACAAAATTAAATCCCATGGCATTTATTTTCATGCATTCCCAAATATGGAATAAAGGTCAAGCAAAAGGAATTAAAGTAGGTCCCATGTGGAGTAGATGAAGATGATCATATTTGAACATAATTAGGACTTGGTAGTGTGTATATTCCACTAGATGTTTAATAGTCTCAAAAATATTCCAACATGATCATACATTCATAATAATCCATATGGAAACTAGAAAAATGGGTTCCACTCACAAAGCATGCAAAGGTGGCTACACATCTTAATAATGTGGAAACAACATGATGCTAGTGTGAGGGCATGTGGAAAGTAGAAGTGGATCCATCCCAACCCACATGAGCTAGATTTAAATGCCAAAGGAAAAGTAAAGCTCATGGATAATTAGGATGGTGAAATTATAAGGTGGTGACAAATAAAGGTGATGGAGTTGAATAAAAGATATGCCCCCAACTCAACTTGGGCATCAAGCATTTATCAAGAACCAAATACAATATATCAAGAGCCAAATACAATTACTAATGCATATGAGAGAAGAACCAAAAGAAAAGGGTTTTATATGATGCTCAAATGCAAGGTGGCATGATGGCATGAGCATGATATAATTATGATGCAACAATTATATGTAGGAAGTAGAAATTATATAGACTAGGTTAGTAGCATTGCAATTGTTAGACAATTGGGATGCTACAACTCTCCCCCAGTAAACAAGAATCTACAGAGATTCCTAGGAAAAGAAACCAACACCAAGAGAAGCGGGTGTTCGGAACGAAGATGACCCTCACGTTCCCAAGTTGATGAACAACGGAATGGTGTGACCACTACACCTTGCAAACACTTGCTAGACTTGTTGCGAGTCTTGCGTTTTGCTTGAGACACAAAGGGTTAGAAGAATTGAAGGATTGTCGTGAGACAAGAAGGATAGGATGAACATAGCTCCGGTTTTCTCAAGAACATGATAAAAGAATAGAACCACTTGTGAAATAAATAGAAAGGATGATGTACATTGGAGAATAAAAGACACACCATTAGGATCGGAGATTTACAGATACAAGAGAAGATGAATCTTTGTCTCACCGGAAGAAAAAACTAGATTGGAGAGGTTAGATACCACTATGAAATTGGCATTGTATCTTCTCTCGGATTAAAGGAATGGAGATTGGGAAACATTATTGCCTTCAAACAACAAAGTTCCTTGATATCAACAGAAGTATTGAGTTAGACATTGTCGGATTGGATTTTTGTTACGCCGGTAAGAACCAAAGGATCACGCAATTGAGGTGCGCGAATATATCTTCAAGATAAGGAGGTGATGCTAGATTATGGTGGGATCCCGAGAAGAAAAGAATATAGAGGATCTGGAGTTTATTGTAGGGATACCTGTTGCTTTCTATCACCTTGAGGCTAATGCAATAGATTTGCGGCTGATGGCATCAACCATAATTGGCTTTACCACAGAAAAAGAATTGATGAAACAAAGAGATAGATGGTTTCCTTCCATCTAGTTTGGGAATGTCGAGCACCGGTATAAAGACGAGGACAGAAAAGAGTTTGCGTTTGTTCCCACCGGATAATTGATGATTTGCTCCCTCTAGAATAGACAAGACCACCAACAAGAGATTATTGCTTATGTTCTCCGAGAGAGCACTCCGGAAAACAAGGACGAAAGTAGAAGTATCAAGGGATAAAGGCCACTTCTAACTTCCGTGGAATGAGTGGAATCACATTAATTCACCAATTCATTGTACGAAAACGAATGATAAGAGTAGTGGTATGGTAGCTACTCCATCCCGCACTCAAAGCAGTACTCCATACATGAATAAGAAAATCATGCAACCCAATTCCCAACGACAGACTGAAAATCTTGACAAGGTTAACTCATGGAACCCCGTTAGAAAACAAGGATAGATATAAACGATTCGCCGGATCCAAGATAGATAAGGATGATGATGTTGTCGTCATATCAGAAGTAACAAGCCACCGGAAAGATATGAAGGGAGATCACGGCGACAACTGCAAGATTCAACAGATAAAGAAAAAGATAGCACCAACTTGAACAGAAGGAATACAAAAGATCTGAAAGTCTTCATGGCCTCCGGTGGATTGAGCATAGACGATCGAACGAGATGATTCCAAAGATTACTTTACAAGAATGAGGTGAAAAGGACTCCATGTTCTTCTTGAAAAGATTGAGAGAGTTTTAGCAGTCTTGAGGAAATCTTTGGCGGAACGACGATGATAACTTGCCAACAAGGAACAACTCCGGATTGGTTGAAGATGGAGGATGGAATTAACAATGGACTTGATGATTCTAGAATTGAAGCGATGTATCTAGCAGAAAGACGTGGTCGAGATAGGTGACTTCAAGAAGCCAGAATTTACACTTTGAGAACTTTGCACACATGCAGTGTTCTCGAAGCTTGAGAGAAAGAGACATAGATGATCTTCCCTGTTCTTCCATTGATATAGAATAGGCAAGCATATCATCAAGATATACCACCATGGATTAACAAGATATTCCAAGAATATCGGTTCAAAAGACGGGAGAAACGAACAAATGCTCGAAACACTTCCTGAGCTCAACGCTCTTTGAAAGATCAATATTAAGAGCACGGGTTCGTGTTGAAGAAGTTGCACTAGAAGAATAGATTATCTGGTCCTTCGAAAAAGAACAAGAAAGCCCACTGGTTCACATCATCGATCGGATCGCCGGTTACAAAGATAAAGAGATCTTGGATAAGAAACAATGATAGCTCATACCTTAAGCAAATCTATCAGAGGCGAAGAGATGCAATTCCCTCGTATCCAGGAGAATTGTGCAGATATGGAGTTCAAAAAGATGTGCAGCATGATGAACAGATGATAGACCACCGTAGAGCCTTTAAGAAAAACTCCGGACTGGCAAAGATACTTGAATATGATAAAGATATGATCACGGTGTAACTCCAAAATCACAAGAGATAACCGCCACCATTTGAAGGATAGTGTCGATAGCATTTTCCATATTCCACTCATGATAAGTGTCATATAGCTATACCGAGAACCAAATTACAATCACCAGCATCGGTTCGACACTTGTTATGCAATTAGCCCAAGAGAATTTGAAGATGAAGTAAAACTCCAGGATTAAGCGCCGGTGACAAAAGAATGGGTTAGCATGAACATGCCGATAAAAGGAAGATAGATAATGTTTCACACACGACTGAAGAGGAGTGTGGAAACACAGATGTATCAAAGAATTTTTTTCCACATTTTTCGGCATTAAAATACCAATAGATGCGCAAAGCCACTTATCAGGTAGAGATTAGCAACTCCACATTCTGTGAAACATGCTAAAGAATGAACACCCTTAACAAGATGGCACCGGTTAACAAAGAGTAGGACAGATCGCGTCGGTATACAACTAATCAGATAGATCGCGTCGGTTTACAAAGGCCTGTCGGTATGGAATGTACCAACAATTGATAACCAAAAGGCAGATAGAGATAACATGTTGGATGCAACAGATATACAAGGAATTTCACACACACACACACAACCTATGATACTACGGAACCCAGAACACGTGAATCCTAGTTTGAATTTTAGAAGAGGATTGAAAACGTTACACTTCCTTACCAGAAAAAGGTGGGTGGGTGGGTAAGAAGAAAAATGGAAGCAGTCCTACTCTCATGTTTTTGTTTTTCCCTAGTATACATAACTACCAAAATATTTGCTAGACTGACAACGACCATTTGGCTGAGACCCTGAAGGGCGGGATGGCTCTGATACCAATTGTAACTACCTCGGTGAATTATGCTCTTAGTTACATGCCTGGATGAGCGAAAATGGTTAAAATAGTACGGTGGGGCCAAGGGCCACTCACAGGTAGACCTTTCGGCCGTCCTAACCATTTTCAGAACATCGGGACAAGAACGAGCGGCGTAATCGGCAGGCGAAGGGATCAACTACATACACAAATGAGTATGTATGCAAGCCACATACAACAGTCCTTAGAGCCATTCCATCTAAAAAGAAATAGAAATGTTGCAACGCCATACAGCAAGATCCAAACATCCTAGATAGAGATAATAATTTAGGATAGCTCCTCATACATCAAACATCAGAGTATCAGGCGGAAGCGGAAGACAAGATCCGAGTACGGATAAGAAGCAAATCAGCATAAGATGCCACATAAATAAACACATCCCGCCCACAGATCTCACGGATCCTCGCTCTAATCTCTACACCGAGTGATCATTGCCAACATCGTCCGTCTCCTCCACCCAGTATCCATCTTGCGAGTATACCTGTTCATCTGAATCAAATAATTTATCGTGTGAGACCCTAGGGGGTACTCAGCAAGTCTTTATGCCTCTAAAGGGGACACAACCCGGGGTGACGCAATTGCAGCAAAAGATAATAACTAACAATTCTAAAGATACTAGCTAACCATCCGCCTAACCAATGATAGACGGATGTCCATGAATTAATAACAACAGTTATAACAGTAATATTAACAGATCCATCCTCCTCCTCGCTTACCAACGAGAA
Source organism: Avena insularis (assembly GCA_023614405.1). Taxonomy (NCBI): domain Eukaryota; kingdom Viridiplantae; phylum Streptophyta; class Magnoliopsida; order Poales; family Poaceae; genus Avena; species Avena insularis. Next base: position 524,579,743 of record CM042694.1, read on the forward strand.
AGCGGACGAACAACCCCCATCCGTTGGCAGTTTTATTATCCATTCCATGAGTGTTGCACTATTTACTAGTCATGTACTTAGTCAAATTAAAAGCGGTACTTTAGTTATACTTGTCTATGATCGAGAAACTGTGCTCCAAGTCGTCCATAACCGCGGACACGACTTTCAGAAAGATTTACCCTGCAGGGGTGCACAAATAGCAACACACACTCGATCAACCTTAGAAAAACCAAATCAAAACCCAACAAGGCATTCATGACAAAGCGATCACAGGATTCAGAAATGTTTCAGGGGGCCACCCCATTAAGCTACCTGCAACGAAGTTGGCCGGCTCCGAGACGGACCCAAGGTTTGCGTCAATGACTATAAACGATGGGGAACCCGAAAGTGTGACTGGGCTTGTCGATACCGCGAAAACACTCCGCATCCAAAATAAAGACAGTGCTCTCGCACAATCTTAAATAAAGCAGAAAGCATGGCATAAGTACAGGATAGTAATAAAGCCCCAAACTACTTTTTGGCCCCAAGAAATAAGAATGAATCAAGCTCGCTCGTGGGGTCCATAAGGCCTCCCGGATGTGGATAGTGCGAATAGTCAAGGAACAGGAATCAAGTACTCGGGGTCCTACGGGACACAAGTGAGCATGAAGAACCAAATAGCAGATATTGCCCACCGGTGCCACTTTCATTAGTTATCCCATTACTACTCAGGTTAAGTTGTTTAGGTACCTCGTTATCCATCAGGCACTCACATACCCTACACATGTTGTTCTATGACCCGCATGGCTCAAACAACTCCTGTAGTAATGGCTCATGGGATGGAGGAACAAGCTTCGGTGGGGCTTAAGAGTAAAGGCTATGCAGTACTTGGGATTCAATTTAATGCAATCGCGACTCAATGATGCAAGAATAAGATAGAGGCAATAGGTACTATATGTATGCAAGCATGTGGTAGTGCTTGCCTGGCAGCTTGAAGCGGAGACGGATCCGGTAGTGCTCACAGGATTCCCGATATATCCCCTCGCTTCTGGCCTATTCGAAAAAGAACCAAACAAACAAGGGCCAACATAAATAAAGTGCACAAGCATATGAATTAAAATGTGACAAGCAAACAAGCATGCCATGATGAATGATGCACAATTTACATGGCAATAATGTAGCATGGCATGGGTGAGGTGTGGGGTACAAGAATAAAGCATTTTATTAAGTTTTAGTCATGTTTTGCTCTCATAACACTTGCTGAATACTTTAAATTTATATGATGCATGCTGCAATTCAGAACATGGAATACATAGATAGAACAGGCTCGTCGCGCTGATCGATTTAGACATATTATTTGTCGAAATTGGAGTTGTAGAATTAAAGTTATTAATTATTTAAGAAAAGGGCATTTTATTGTAATTTTAATCATCTCGAAAATTTAAAGTGCTCAAACATTATTTTGAATAGCATATCTGAATTCCTCACATTTTTTCTGATTCCAAAACATATCTCATTTGTATTATTTGGATTTATAATTTAAAAGTTATTAAAAACAGATTTAAATTTGAATTTAAACATTTTACGAAATTGTTTTTATTAAACCGAAAAGAACAGATACGTTTTGTACTCGGAGGGATTTAGCCCAGGTCACAGACAAGTGGGGCCACAATGACTCAAATGCCAGGTGGGCGCATGTCTACGGGGTTTTTCTTACCCGAATGGTAGCTACGACCACCGACAAGCGGGGCTAGGACCCGTGGGACCACGCTGCCGCCCAGCCGGACGTGACACGTGGCGATCCCGCAGGCGCGCCAAACAGAAAAAGCACGGGTCCTATTTGTAAACGGCACGGAGAGTGACAGTGGGCCACTTGGGACCGCTGAGTTGAGGCGGAAAATCAGAGGGCTTTTTCACGAAAAGCAACGGCGACGCTGGACTGACGACCTGCATGTCCTCGGCAGAGTACATCGAGCTCAGGCTGGGTTGCGGCTGTGATTACGGCTAAACGGCGGCGAGTTTCGCCGTGCCATAAAAAGGAAAGTTGGAGAGGGATCTACGAGCACAACTCTCGTTCAGGTGGCGTCGCCGGAGGAGGTCTACGGCGCGCGGGGCACGACGAGGAACAGAGGCGGACCAAGCGGCGGCGGCGACGCGAGCGGCAAGGTCAGGCGGCGTCTGCGCGCGCGCCGGCTGTTCGACGGATGGCGGCGGCGCTACAGGGCACCAGAGAGGGGGCGGGCAAGTCCGGCGAGTAGGGGGGGTCACCAGGAGTTCGGCGGTGTAAGCGAAGGAGCTCGGGGCGGTCGCGATCTGGCGCGGGGCTTGCTGGCCGGAGCTCCGGGTCCATGGCATCTATGGCGGCATGGCGGCAACCCGGCGGCTCCTGGCGGCGTTCCGTGTACAGGACGACAAGGAGGAAGCAGGGGAACCCGCTGATGCCCTTGGTCCGTCTCGAGTAGCTTCAGAACACCGGAAGGAGGGATGGACGAGCTAGGCTAGGTTTTTGAGCGCCATGGCGAGGCTTGGAAGGTAGAGAGGAATAGAGGGAGGAGGAGAGGGTCAGGGTTCCTCTAGATTTTGATCTGGGATGCCTGGGGTGGTTGGGGGTGATAAGGAAGAGAGGGGGAAGGCACATGGGATGGTCTCCACTTTTTGCAAAAGCAAGAGAAGGCTCGGTGGGTAGGCTTCTTCCTCTCTTCTCTTTGTCTTGAAGCCAAAGAAAGGAGTGGAGAGGGCAGATGAGGGGTGAGACGTGGTGGGGGCTGGCTTGGCAGAGAGAGAGAGGGAGAGAGAGAGCTCGGGTAGGAGCTAGGGTTGGAGGGAGGGTGGTAGCTCGGGTTGGATAGGAGGGGTAGCTCGGGTTGCATAGGAGGGGTAGCTCGCCGGCTAGGTTAGAGAGGGGCTAGGGTTTAGAGAGAGGAATAGAGAGAGGGTGTTTAGGGTAGGACTTAGCTATGATCACCCTTGATCATGCATGGATGGAGGGTGAAAAGGAGAGGAAGGTGAGGGTTTAAGGTAAAAGCAAAAGAATAGAGCCAACATGAATGGACTCTCAAAGATCCATGCTCCACTTCCAAAAATACAAGAAAAACCAAAGGAGGGGATGATGGTGAGATTTGCATGGCCCATGCATGAATAGTAGATGCCACATTTAATTTTGCGAGAACAAAATTAAATCCCATGGCATTTATTTCCATGCATTCCCAAATATGGAATAAAGGTCAAGCAAAAGGAATTAAAGTAGGTCCCATGTGGAGTAGATGGAGATGATCATATTTGAACATAATTAGGACTTGCTAGTGTGTATATTCCACTAGATGTTTAATAGTCTCAAAAATATTCCAACATGAGCATACATTCATAATAATCCATATGGAAACTAGAAAAAGGGGTTCCACTCACAAATCATGCAAAGGTGGCTCCACATCTTAATAATGTGGAAACAACATGATGCTAGTGTGAGGGCATGTGGAAAGTAGAAGTGGATCCATCCCAACCCACATGAGCTAGATTTAAATGCCAAAGGAAAAGTAAAGCTCATGGATAATTAGGATGGTGAAATTATAAGGTGGTGACAAAGAAAGGTGATGGAGTTGAATAAAAGATATGCCCCCAACTCAACTTGGGCATCAAGCATTTATCAAGAACCAAATACAATATATCAAGAGCCAAATACAATTACTAATGCATATGAGAGAAGAACCAAAAGAAAAGGGTTTTATATGATGCTCAAATGCAAGGTGGCATGATGGCATGAGCATTATATAATTATGATGCAACAATTATATGTAGGAAGTAGAAATTATATAGACTAGGTTAGTAGCATTGCAATTGTTAGACAATTGGGATGCTACAACTCTCCCCCAATAAACAAGAATCTCGCCCCGAGATTCCTAGGGAAAAGAAACCAACACCAAGAGAAGCGGGTGTTCGGAACGAAGATGACCCTCACGTTCCCAAGTTGATGAACAACGGAATGGTGTGACCACTACACCTTGCAAACACTTGCTAGACTTGTTGCGAGTCTTGCGTTTTGCTTGAGACACAAAGGGTTAGAAGAATTGAAGGATTGTCGTGAGACAAGAAGGATAGGATGAACATAGCCCCGGTTTTCTCAAGAACATGATAAAAGAATAGAACCACTTGTGAAAGAAATAGAAAGGATGATGTACATTGGAGAATAAAAGACACACCATTAGGATCGGAGATTTACAGATACAAGATAAGATGAATCTTTGTCTCACCGGAAGAAAAAACTAGATTGGAGAGGTTAAATACCACTATGAAATTGGCATTGTATCTTCTCTCGGATTAAAGGAATGGAGATTGGGAAACATTATTGCCTTCAAACAACAAAGTTCCTTGATATCAACGGAAGTATTGAGTTAGACATTGTGGGATTGGATTTTTGTTACGCCGGTAAGAACCAAAGGATCACGCAATTGAGGTGCGCGAATATATCTTCAAGATAAGGAGGTGATGCTAGATTATGGTGGGATCCCGAGAAGAAAAGAATATAGAGGATCTGGAGTTTATTGTAGGGATACCTGTTGCTTTCTATCACCTTGAGGCTAATGCAATAGATTTGCGGCTGATGGCATCAACCATAATTGGCTTTACCACAGAAAAAGAATTGATGAAACAAAGAGATAGATGGTTTCCTTCCATCTAGTTTGGGAATGTCGAGCACCGGTATAAAGACGAGGACAGAAAAGAGTTTGCGTTTGTTCCCACCGGATAATTGATGATTTGCTCCCTCTAGAATAGACAAGACCACCAACAAGAGATTATTGCTTATGTTCTCCGAGAGAGCACTCCGGAAAACAAGGACGAAAGTAGAAGTATCGAGGGATAAAGGCCACTTCTAACTTCCGTGGAATGAGTGGAATCACATTAATTCACCAATTCATTGTATGAAAACAAATGATAAGAGACAGGAATCTATCACGGTACTCTACCACAGTCATTTTGCCTTGCTTCAACTCTCTGAATTCATCCCTCATTCTGGTGACTAAGCCCTGTGGCACGTGGGTGCGGCTGAACTTGATTTTGAAGGCTTCCCATGTCATCACTTAACCATGGTTCATGTTACGGATACTAGTCCACCAAGCTCTTGCATGTCCCGCCAGATAGTGGGTGGCGAAGAGAACTTTCTCGTTGTCATCAACTCCTGCTACTTCTAAGTTGTTTTCCATTGTCTGCAGCCAGTCATCAGCATCTATTGGGTTTTCAGCTTGGTTAAAGATTGGGGGATTGGTGTTCTGAAAGTTTTTGAGTTTGGATCCATGGTGATCCTGGTTTCCATGCCCCTTGTTGTTGAGAGCCATCTGGGAAATTTGCTGCTGTGTTGCTAGATTAGCTTGGCGTTCTGCCCTGCTTGCTTCTCGGTCTGCGATGAGATTCTGCAAGATCTGCAGCATTGGGTCTTGCGACGAGCTGCTCCCTCGTTGGTTTCCACGAGTCATCTGAAGATTGAGGTAGATAAAGGGGTAAGAGGGAAAGTTCTAAGGTTCATGGTTTTGGTTTCAAGCTAAAACTTTGAGTTTGACTCAGGTTTTGCAACTAACTTCATTTCATTCATGCAAACAAGCACACATACAAACACACACCACAACAACAAAGGAAAACAGATGATTTGAAGAACCATTCTGCAGGCTACGATACAGTTGGACCGATACATCTCATGCTACGACAGTGCTCTAGTGCATCTACTCATCGTCGATGAAGTCGGAGTCCTCATCGTCAGTGTAGAAGTCCACGACATCCTCCTCCAGAAAGTCATCATCATTGCTGAGGTAAGAATCCATATCTCCCTGGATGTCTTCACCCTCCTCTTCTTCCTCCTTTGCTGCAAGCTGAGCTTCCTGCTCCTTGACGGTCTTCTCGAGGTCGGCCACCTTCTTGCAAAGACGAGCGATGGTGCGATCCTTCTTCTCGCGCTGGAGGCGAAGAGACTAACGGTCCTTGACAAGCAGTGAGAAAGTCTAGGCCTTCTGGGCAGCAATGGCACAGTTGTGGTTGGCGAACTCCCTAGCATTGTCCAATTCCTTCTGGCGATCATACAACAGGAAGTCAAGGTTCTCCACTTGACACTTCAGCTCTGGGTGACTGGGCATCTCCATTGGCATTCCCATGAAGTCACGTCTTGCATAGTGAGCAAAACGAGTTCCTTGGATTTGGTTGACGCTGAGGGCATATAGACGTGCGAGAGCTTCATGCATTGCCCTGGCTAATCCATCTAGCCAGTTGTTCTCTCTCACGGAGAACTGGATTCTCCCAGACGTTGGTGCTTCGATGCTTCCTCGAAGATCAGCGGTGACTAGCCATTGCAAATCTCCTCCTAGGGGTCCTGGAAGTTGAGCTCCAAGAAACTCCGGATGTGGGCGTCCCAGTAACTCTGACAGTGAATCTAGATCCCTCTCGAAGATCAGCTGACCTCCGTTTCCCAACTGGTAGAACTTGCTAAACTGAGTCTCCATCTACAAGAATTAAGGATGAGGAAGTTAGTGAAGGGATCAAGTGTGTAAAATTTTAAGTAGTAATGTAAGAATTTTGAGGAACATGAATTTTTGAGAAAGAATGAATTCCCAAGGATAAGAGAGGAAATAGTTTTTCATAAATACTCACTTTGGTTTGGAAATTAGGTTTTTGTTCGGACGTCCATTCTAACTAGGGTCTCCTTGATACGTCCATTTTGCATCACTATTCTATGTCTTAATTCACTATTATTCATTGATATATTCCATATTGAGAGGTGATACTTATGTTATTTCATCTGTTTTTGCATGGTTGATGACTTTTGGAGCATGGACCGCTGCAGTCAGGATTCTGATGGAAAAGGTGCTGTTTGGAGGCAAAATTCGTGAAGATCAGAAAATCCAGGAAAATATACGGAAAATCCTATTTTTCCAGAATAGTAAGGATGCCAGAAGATGGAGTGGAGATGGGCCACATGGGGCCCACACCACCCCATGGCGCGGGCAACCCTAGGCCGCGCCTGGAGGTGGTGTGGCTGCCCTGGCCCACTCCAGCCTCTCCCCTCTGGCGTATATCATCCTCCCGAAACCCTAAGACTCGGGGAGCAACCACAAAAAGATTCCTCCACCTCTGCGGGGCGGAAAACACCGAGAGAGAAAGATCTCTCCGCGCATGATTTCACGGGGAATTCCTTCCCAGAGAGGGGAGATCGTCGCCATCAACACCACCATCAAGCTGGACTTCATCGGGATCATCATCATCATCACCACCATCATCACGATCAGCACCCTCATCACCATCTCCATATTGCTGTAACAATTGCGTTGAATCTTGCATAGTTCATAGGGGAAACTTTCCCGGTGTTGATTACTCTTCGTAGTTGATGCTATTGAGTGAACCATTGAATTATTGTTTATGTTCAGATTGTTATACATCATTATTCCATCTCTGATCATGATCCATATGATGTCTTGTGAGTAGTTCGTTTTGTTCTTGAGGACATGGGAGAAGTCTTGTTGTTAGTAGTGGAGTTGCGTTGAGAAAGATCCAATAGATTGTTATTTAAGTTGTGGTGTACTTCTTCTAGTGGTGTCATGTGAACGTCGACTACATGACACTTCACCTATATGGGCCTAGGGTAATGCATTGTGTATTTGGCTACTAATCGAGGGGGTTGCAGATGTAAACCTGAACCCCCGTTAGGAAACCATTGCACAAGGGACGTAAGGGTCTTAGAGTCTAAAGCTGTGGTTAGGTTTCTACCTTAATTACTTTCTTGTACTTACGGATGTTTGCAAGGGGTATAATCACAAGTATGTATTAGTCTTGGATGGGGCGGTACATTAGCACAGGTTCACCCACACAATACTTAGCAAGCTAAAGAAGATTAATCAACTATATGAAGCTAAAGCACTTGACAATCTTCCCATGTGTCCTCGAGAACGTTTTGTCATCTTAAGTAATACAACCGTCTTGTCCTTTGCTGCATAAAGGATTGGGCCACTTGCTGCATTTATTCCTACTGTATTTTATTTACTCGTACTTTGTTTACTTGCTTTATCAAAAACCCCTAAAAATCCGTTTGCTAAGTATTTGCAGAGAATTTCTGATCCATACCACTAGCCAGCACCTTCTGCTCCTCGTTGGGTTCGACACTCTTACTTATCAAAAATACTGCGATACACCCCCTATACTTGTGGGTCATCAAGACTATTTTCTGGCGCCATTGCCGGGGAGTGAAGCGCTATTGGAAAGTGGAACTGGTAAAGGAAACTTCTACTGTGAGTATTGTTTACTTCTGCTAGTTGCTTTATTTTCGTTATGGATAATTCGTTGAGTTTCTTATTTGGTAATGCTACTACCACTTCTAAGGTAGTAGATAAGCCACCACCTGCTGAGAATGATATTTTCAAAATACCTACAAGAATAATTGATCATGTTATGGATAACTACTATGTTGGGGATGGAACTGTCCATCCCGGTGATCATTTGCTCTTTATACACGAATTATGCGGGTTGTTCAAGTGTGCAGGTATCACTACAGATCAAGTTAAGAAGTAGTTATTCTCATTATCACTGAAAGGAAGAGCCGAGGAATGGTATAAGTTGATGAAGAATGGTCAAGCTCTAGAATGGGAGGAAATAGTGCCTCTCTTTTATTCAAAGTTTTATCCTCCTAGTGAGATTCATAAAGATCGGAATCAAATATACAACTTTTGGCCTCTTGATGGAAAGAGTACAGCTCAAGCTTGGGGGAGATTGAAGTTACTAATGCTCAAATGTCCCATTCATGAGCTCCCCAACAATATTATTATCAATAACTTTTATGCAAGGCTCCCTCTACATGATAAAGATTTATTGGATGCTTCTTGTGTTGGATCATTCACTCGCATGAAAGAAGAAGCTAAATGGGATCTTCTGGACCGTATTCAAGACAATGCTGAAGCTTGGGAGAATGACAAAGGTAGAAAGTCAGGTGTAAATTATGATTATGAATGCATTGAATCTTTTATGGGAACTGATGACTTTCAAAATATTAAAAATGCTTATGGTCTAGATTCTCAAGCTATTGCTTCTTACTTTAAGGCTTTTGCTTCCTACATTGAAGTGCCTAAAAAGAAGTGGAATAAGTATCATGAACCTTATAAAGATGTTGCTAAGAGTGTTCCTTCAAGAAATACTGAAGTTTATACTGCTAATCATGTTTTACCTGAACCTTATATTGAGAAAATGCCTTTCCTAGTTAGGATTAAGGAACATTCTATGATAGCTAGTATGGTTAATGAAAGTACAAGAAAAGCTGCTGAACCTGGTAAACAAATGGTTGATGAACCTATAATAGTAAATGTGAAAGACTTTGTCACTAAATATGAAAAAGAGGGACACCCTATCCTTTGTAATGATACCTCTAATATTGTTTCACAAAGTAGTGTTATGAGAGCTACTATTCCTGTGTTTTCTGTTAGAATAAGCGATCATTGCTATGATGGTCCTTGTGATAGTTATATTGTTAAGTTTATGCATGATACTGAAATTTACTATGAGAGAGGGAAAAGTGTTCTTATGCATCTCAATAATATCAAGTTTCCTCATTTTATGCTGAAAGTTTTTATGTTGCACTTGTTTTGCCTTCTTATGCAAGAAGCCTCTGGTTTCAATAACTTGTTTGTTTACAAAATTCCCATGCATAGGAAGTGGGTTAGACTTAAATGTGTGTGTGTTTTTGCTTCTTAATGCTCTCTTTCACTTCAATTCATATCCCTATGAGAGTTTCTTCAAAATTATCATGCCCATCTTAATGGCTATAAAGAAAGAGCTTTATGGGAGACAACCCAATTTGTTTTTTTTCTTTTAGTTTGTTTTTGTTTCTTTGAGTCTTGGAAGTTATTACTTTGGTAATCACCTCTCCTTATCCGTTTTGTTTGGTTTTTGTGTCAAGATCAACCTCTAATGAGAGAGAAGTAAGATTTGGGGAAGTTGCTGTCCCGAAACAGATTTTTGTGTTTCACTGTAAAAATTCGTGAGAGATCTCTGTATGTCGGATTGAGCTGTAATTTTTATGCTTCTGCCCCAGGTTGTTATTTAACTTTCGCTAGTTTTTCACCTTTTGATTTGAGCAACAGAAGATTTTCGAAAAAATTGATCTTTACCTGCTGGTCTGTTTTGACAGATTTTGCCACTCTTGCATTTGCTTCTTTATTCGATTTCCTTTTTGAATTATTTTTGGGTTTTCAGAAGGAGTTGCTACAGTACCTTATGTTTTGATGGTTTTCAGTTGAAGTTGGACTCAAAAGGTTTTATCACTTCACTTATACTAATGTTGCTAATGAGAACTGTGTGAAGTTTTGCAAGAAAGAAATTTCCAGGAAGTGGAGATAATGGTGTAATAAGGAAGAGAAGGGTTTTATGACTCAAGTAATAAGTGTATGAAGATGAAGATATCAATGATATTCAAGAGATGACTCCGAAAGAATCTACTAGATACCAAATTCAGAGACCTGCAGAGTCCGTTTCCAACTAGGTAACAGTTCTGGTAAGAAAAGTTCCGCGAAAATATGATCCAACTATATTTTTGCAGTTTTCAGTCGATAAGGAAAGCTACGAAGCGAAAAAGGGACGGAAATGGAGCCAGGGTGGCTCACACCACCTTGTGGCGCGGTCCCTCCCCTGGCCGCGCCACCAGGTGGTGAGTCCACCCCGGACTCCGCCTCCGACTCATTTTCTCCCAGTACCTTCCTTTTGATATGAAAATTCATAATATATAATCCCCGGAGTCCCCGAGGTTCGTATATCGTGTTTTCGTCGCGTTTTTGTTTCTATCTGTTTCTTCCAGGAACTATTCTTGAAAGCTTAGAAGCACAATGGTGTCTGCCAAGGATAAAGGGAAGGAGCCTATGGAGGAAGACCTCCAAGACCCCGGGCAGGAGAAGGAGATCAAGAGTGAAGGTGAAGAGAAGGCAAAGCACACCGGCACTACCGTTGCAAGCATTGGAGTGGTGGCAAACCCGGCCATTGGAGGGAAGCCTCCTCATCACCGTTCAGATCCCTGGTCACTTCCTCCACGCACCAAGAATCCTTTTCATACCCTTATCCATGAGCATCAATACCAGAACATGCCCAAGGGGAAATTACCCTCCAATTGGGATTTTCCTCGTTCTAGCCATGCAGGAAAAGAATACTTCAAGGAGTAAGAGTGGGGAAAGAATGGCAAGGGCTGGAATTCTCAACCCGACATGATCATGAGCCGCATTGAGCAAAACTCGAAGTTGATTCGTACTCTCACCTTCGAGATTGAGGACTTGGGGAAACTGATCAAAGAGCTCATCAAGAGAATACCACCACCACCAAAGGAGTAATTCGTCATCAGGTTTGGCATTCCCTTGGTTTGTTCCAAGCTTGGAGGAGTGCTGCGGTATCACATCACTATCTTCTATCTTTTTACCTTATTAGTAGAGTCATATCATGAATAGAGAAGTTATTATGTAGTATGGTTTGCATTATGGAAGTGTCCCCTCTCTCGTTAGATATGTATCCCTTGGTGTGAGTTGCCGTTATGGAATATTAATGGGAAGTTCTATCATTTACTCTTTTGCATAGCTTATATTAGTTTTTAATTCGTGGTTATATGATTGATCTTGTTGTTAGTATTGGTATCACTTTGGGATCATTGAGTTAATTTAGTTGGTTTTGGCAAACCTGGCTCGGTCAGTAGCAACACTATTTTTGAGAGATGAATGAAAAAGATAGAAGTACTCTAAAGAAAAATTATTTCATCATCTTTCTTTCTTGATTTGCTCATAAGTCTAGTATTCTCTAGTTAAGATCTTTTGTGCTTCCAAGGAAGATTGCATGTTTGTCTTTATCACTTGTATGTTTGTTTGTTTCCTTCAACTCTTATACTTGCTACCCAGCCTTGCTAGCCAAAACCTGTCGAGAGGGTATTCTTCTCGTGCATCCACCTCCTTTAAACCAAAACCTTTGCCATTTGTGTCCACCATACCTACCTATTAGCATTATTGCTATTCCAAGTAAATTCTTGTTTTATCTACCTCCCAAATTAAACTTGTTATGTGAAAATTAGTGATTAAAGCTCTCACGAACTTGATGGCACACTTTACTTTCTTGCATTTAATAAACTTAAACCATTAGGTCCGTCTTTGTTGCGTATATGCTTGCTCTTTATGAGTTGAAGTTAGCCAAACCATGTATCATGGGGACCGCTTTCAACACTTCGTTGGTACTTGTACCTAGTTGATATCATGTTCTTTTGCTTATGGATCCCGGCGATGTGAAATAAAAGTGGAACTTGTAAGATCATGGAGTTTATATGTGTGTTAGAGAAACGCCTGGGCTGCTAGCCTAAGCCATGCCTAATCATGGTGGAAACTTGCAGCATAACTATAGTGAGCATTCTATGAAGCATCCTCAATAAAAACCTATGCAAATAGTAAATAAAAAGATCGCTGAGATGCTCACTGTCTGCTTGCCTTGTCATTTTGATTATGAGATAGCTCCTGTGTCATGTGCAAGGGATACCCCGTTGGCGGTTCTCAATGATACGCATGTATTTACAATGACAAGAGCTTGCTCGTGACTGAAGTTGAGTAGCATGAGGATCGGTACTCATAAGTAAGGGGCATGAGATTTCAACTTATAACTTGTCAAGCATATCCTCTTAGTTGTGTCACTTTAACCTTAATCACCTAAAGATGCCTATGATAGGTGCAATGAAAGCTGAAAGCTAGTAAGTATCATAATTTTTGGGAGCTCTTTATGAGACTTGCAATCCCTGCTTCCCTCTGCGAAGGGCCCTTTCTTTTACTTTGTAGTTGAGTTAGTAAACCTACTCCCTTCTATCTCAGCAAGTATTTTGAGCTGTTGTGTTTCATTCATTCATATGATGATTTATTCAATCATGTTTCTTGTGTTCCTTGTTTTGCACATTGCTCTTATCTTGATGTTTACTACTTTGAAAGCTATCTTTGAAAAACCAGCTATTTGTGAACTCCAGCAAATTATCAACTATTCTTCGACCAAGAGCTAAGTTTGCCATTACCAATTATGATTCACTTTATGTATCTTTATTGTGTTTCCTTTACTCATTGCAAGTTGAGTTATATAATAGTGAGTTATCTTCTATTATGATCTATGTATTTGATGAATATGATGCTTCTTGTCCGTATTCTTTTATCGACTCTTCACTCCATAAACCTGAGGCCATGTTTATTGAGCTCAGTTTCGCTTGGGGACAAGCGAAGTCTAAGCTTGGGGGGAGTTGATACGTCCATTTTGCATCACTATTCTATGTCTTAATTCACTATTATTCATTGATATATTCCGTATTGAGAGGTGATACTTATGTTATTTCATCTGTTTTTGCATGGTTGATGACTTTTGGAGCATGGACCGCTGCAGTCAGGATTCTGATGGAAAAGGTGCTGTTTGGAGGCAAAATTCGCGAAGATCAGAAAATCCGGGAAAATATACGGAAAATCCTATTTTTCCAGAAGACTAAGGATGCCAGAAGATGGAGTGGAGATGGGCCACAGGGGGCCCACACCACCCCATGGCGCGGGCAGCCCTAGGCTCCGCCTGGAGGTGGTGTGGCCGCCCTGGCCCACTCTAGCCTCTCCCCTCTGGCGTATATCATCCTCCCGAAACCCTAAGACTCAGGGAGCAACCACAGAAAGATTCCGCCGCCTCTGCGGGGCAGAAAACACCGAGAGAGAAAGATCTCTCCAGCAGACAGATTTCTGCCGGGGGAATTCCTTCCCGGAGAGGGGAGACCGTCGCCATCAACACCACCATCAAGCTGGACTTCATCGGGATTATCATCATCATCATCACCACCATCAGCACCCTCATCACCATCTCAATATTGCTATAACAATTGCGTTGAATCTTGCATAGTTCATAGGAGAAACTTTCCCGGTGTTGATTACTCTTCGTAGTTGATGCTATTGAGTGAACCATTGAATTATTGTTTATGTTCAGATTGTTATACATCATTATTCCATCTCTGATCATGATCCATATGATGTCTTGTGAGTAGTTCGTTTTGTTCTTGAGGACATGGGAGAAGTCTTGTTGTTAGTAGTGGAGTTGCGTTGAGAAAAATCCAATAGATTGTTATTTAAGTTGTGGTGTACTTCTTCTAGTGGTGTCATGTGAACGTCGACTACATGACACTTCACCTATATGGGCCTAGGGTAATGCATTGTGTATTTGGCTACTAATCGTAGAGGTTGCCAGTGTGACAGAAACCTGAACCCCCGTTAGGAAACCATTGCACAAGGGACGTAAGGGTCTTAGAGTCTAAAGCTGTGGTTAGGTTTCTACCTTAATTACTTTCTTGTACTTACGGATGTTTGCAAGGGGTATAATCACAAGTATGTATTAGTCTTGGATAGGGCGGTACATTAGCACAGGTTCACCCACACAATACTTAGCAAGCTAAAGAAGATTAATCAACTATTTGAAGCGAAAGCACTTGACAGCCTTCCCATGTGTCCTCGAGAACGTTTAGTCATCTTAAGTAATACAACCAGCTTGTCCTTTGCTGCATAAAGGATTGGGCCACTTGCTGCATTTATTCCTACTGTCTTTTATTTACTCGTACTTTATTTACTTGCTTTATCAAAAAACCCTAAAAATCCGTTTGCTAAGTATTTGCAGAGAATTCCTGATCCATACCACTAGCCAACACCTTCTGCTCCTCGTTGGGTTCGACACTCTTACTTATCGAAAATACTACGATACACCCCCTATACTTGTGGGTCATCACTCCTATGGTCAGGATGGCTCTGATACCAACTTGTCAACACCCGGATTTTTAATCCCAGATGCCTGTTATGTCATACATCGCAATCCCAGGATTACCATTTTTGCGAGACATAACAGATTGGATATCACAGTACATCATCCATTACAAAACATACATAAGGTCTTACACAAATAAGGATCTCATGATCCAGTCTTAATACAACAAGCAGCGGAATAAATAATAAGCGTAGCGGTGGGGTCCATCTTCAGGGGCGCAGGCAATGCTGACGAAGGCAGATAGTCCTAGTTATCATTACCTTCCTGCTGGTCATCATCTTGGTAGTATCCTTCATAGTCTGGCCATGAGAATAGCCAGGGACAAAATCCATGAGTACTCTTTAAGTACTCGCAAACTACCACTAACAATTTGGTATAGTTCTAAAGTGAAGTGCTAACTCTAAGTTTAACTATAAAATTAAGTTTGAAACCTAAGCTGAGTTCAGAAGCAAAGACAGATAAAATAAAGTTCTAGAATCACTTAAGTTGGGAAGCTATTGTCATAGTCACAACCCTGTTGTGGTCAAGTCAAGATTCACCATTCCTTTCATAAGTTATTTTGAAAACATCTGACAAATAAACAAGATGGCTTACTAACTATCCATAATCATGACGCGGCTATTCGAATAGTTTGACACTCTACAGAGGTGGTACACTTTCACCACAATATTTGATACATCTGTCAGGGATAACCCTAAATCATCATACTTAGTATGCAGATAATCAAACATAACCTTTCCTTTACACACCCTAGTATAAGCACCTCTCCTATGAGCATGGCCTCCCAACCATGACCATCTGTCATCTTGGGCACTGCATAGGTGGACAACATTGAGAGGTAGCCTCAGCTCAAACCTCTCCCGCGAGGGAACTAATACTAATGCATATAAACTTCCGGCTAAGCCTTACCCAATTCAGATATTGTGGTTGTACGGTAAATTTGGAATGGTATCGCATCCGATTCCAACCATCAGTTTTGTAAAAGGGTCAAGGCTCATGCCTCAATATTTTCATCATCATAAACCATTTGTGTTTCTCAACACATGTCAAAACATTTCAATAGAATGACTCCTCATTCTAAGGTTTTCATAATTCATTTTCACTAAGTGTTCCCATCTAAAGTGACTCAAGTTTTTATCTACTCTAATGTCGGGGGGATTATCTCCGGGTACCCCAAAGAAGCACCCGGGACAGACAAAAAAGGCAAAACATGCAAAACAATAAAGAAAAACGGCGACCTGGGCCGGCTGAGGCCTCCCAGCCGGCCCACACCGGCGCCACCTCCTCTTTCCGGCTGGGCCGCCCCAGCCGGCCCGTCAGCACCGCCTGGCTCCCGCGCGGGCCCCTCCTCCGCCCGATTCCACGCTGCCCCGGCTGGGCCTTCCTGCGTCGCGTCCCGGCTAGGCCGATCCTCCCCGGGTGGGCCGGCTGCGCCACCCGGACGTCCGCCCGGCTAGGCCTCCCATGGCCTCCCCCGGCTGGGGGACCTCCTTCCGCCTGGGCCCCGTCAGCCGCCCCGCCCAGATGGGCCAGCTCCACGTCGCCTGCCCCGGGTGGGCCGTTGAGCATCTCCCAGGCCGCCTCGCTCTAGGTTCGCTGGGACGAATCGATCGACCAGCCCCCAGTCAGATCGCTCCCTCCCAGCTGGCTGCCTCCAGCTACTCCCTTCGATCAGTACTAGCCATCCCCAGACGTACAACGAAGAGACAAGGGAAAGACAACGAGAAGACATCGACAAGACCAAGCCCATGCTGCTCACGCATGCACTAGTGTTCACTATACCAGATGATGTAGTCAATAGTGTACCTCAATCAGATGACATACTACATAGTACTAGTTAGGCTAGGTGGGCCCTTTGTGTTCCCTGGGAAGCCAATATAATGCACCAGGGAGGCTCACTTGTTTCCTACGTTCACTTGGAGCTGGACTCCTTTGATCGATCACTCCCAGGGAGCTAGCTCTCCCTGCTAGCTCTCTCACCTAGAGCACACGCACTAGCTCAGTTAGACAGTCGGTTGGTCATACAACATTTAAGGCAGTAAGCTAGCACATACAGCTCAAGGAGCACATGTAGTTCATGTATTCCACGTAGTCAGATCCGGCAGGAATAGGGGCTTTACCTCACCGCCACGCCGCCGCACTCCAATCTCGCCTGCGGACGTCGTCGATAGCTTCCCCTCTATCTAACCTCTTCAGGTACTGCCGTTCCCCCCAATACAACGACAGTTGGCGCCCACCGTGGGGCAAGATAGCTTTGGCCGGAGTTCCGTTCCGCACGGGACCACTTCGTCTTCATCGGCACCGACGCCGTCTCGAGTTGCTCGGGGGCTTACCGCCTCCGTGCCATCGTCTCCGACTCCGCTTCGCCAAGTTTCTCGAGGGCTCGCCGCCTCCGCGCCATCGTCACCTCCGCGTCGTCAACTTTTGCGGGTGCCCGCTGCCGTCTCCACGCCGTCTTCATCCATGCCGGCCGTCGCCGTCCGCGCCACCCGGCCGCGTCATTTTCTCCGGCGTCGCCGCGCTCCGCGGCACCTCTCCAACAACCACTCCCGCGTCGCCATCATTCCCGCCTCGTCAAGAAGCCCGGGGACTCGGCGTCACCGGCGTTCGTCCACCTCACCGTCCGCTCGACCGCTCCGTGCGCTGCGGGCTGCCTCTCCATCACGCCCATGCAGCACCTCCTCCGCAAGCCTGCGTCCGCGTGCGTCGGCGCCTCCCGTCGCGGCGGTCCTACGCAGCGTCATCCACGCGTTCACCCGCGCGTGCCCGTCCGCCCGTCGTCACTGTTCGTTTCTCTGCAGCAAGCCTGCGGGCGCCGCGCGCGTTTTGCAAGTGACAGCCAGCGGCATCAACAACACTCTCTCGCACGAGCAAGCGGCAAAGCAAGCTAGTGCGTGCATGCGCCCAAGCAAAGTAGCAGCTAGCTCTCGCGCGCATGTGCAAGCCAGGAAAAGCACGCAAGCACCACTCCCGTACAAATACGGTCCAAATACTTGCACGTATACGTGCATGCCCGCAGACCCTGCCGCAAACTCCATGCAACATCCGCATATGCTCGCTCAAGCTCCCCGCCCCGTCTCGGCTGCGTCCCTGCGAGTTGCCGCGGCCGTGCGCCTCCTCGCTCGGACTCCACCTCTGTCGCGCGCGGCCGCATCTCCTCCGGTTGCGAGTCTGCCCGTGCTCGCAGCCGCCGCCCTTCCGCGCGTCTGTGGCCGCATCCGTGCCACCGCGCCGTCCGGGCTCCTCTCCCGGCGACGCCCTCCACGACCGCCTCCCCGGCTCCCGCGCCTCCGTCTGCGCGCCTGCACGCCCTGCCGGTTCGCCTCCCGGCCGGCTGGCGCTTCGTCCGGTGCCCGCGTGTCCTTGACCGGCTCCAGCTCGCCGCGCGCACCATGGCGCTATCCTCCTTTGGGCGTCCGCCGCCGCGCTCCGGCAAAGCTCCTCCGCGACGACGCCTGCACCGGTCACCGCCTGCAGCACCTCCTCCCGCGCGCGCCTAGCCGTCCTCTGGCTCGTCGCTCGCCGGCTGGCTCGCGCCCACCACTGCTTGCCCCGCGGTCCGACTCGCGCGCCCGTGACCTCGCCAGTCTGGCTCGCGCGGCCCCGCGCCTCCGCCCCGCTCCGGCTCGCCGCCCACCGGCTGCGACCCCGCGAGTCTTCTCTGCCAGCGAAAGAAAAAGGAAAAAGGGGGTAAAGGGAGAGGTGGTTGGCCGGCTGAGGGAGGCGACGTTGACCGATTAGTAGAGAGAGAAAAAAGAACGTGAGGGATAAAAGAAAAGAAAGGAAAATCCGGCTGAGAAGGTGCCCGCCTAAAAAAAACGAGTGAAAAAAAAGGAAGAAAAAAGTAAGGAGAGGAGAGTCATCCGTTTGGTGGTAGTCGGCTGTAAAAGAAAAAAAAAAGAGGAAGTAGTGCACGGCCGGTTGGTTGCACCAGTTAGAAAAAGAAAGAGGAAAAAGTGAGAAGAGAAAATCCGGCTATACTAGTCCGATTGAGAGGAAAATCCGGCTAAGTCAGGCTGTAACGTTTCGGTCGGGCTGACCCCGTCTGTTCGATTTGGCTGGTTCGGACCCGTTCTGATTGAGTCGGACCGACTCCGCACGACTTTGTCTCGTTTGGTTGCCGGTTCGGTCGGCCGACCTGTTTGGCCGGGCCAAGCCGCTCGCTGGCCCTGGCGGTTTTGGCTGTCCGCCGGTTAGACTGAATCGCCACGCCACGCTTGGTTGCTCGTCCGGCCAGAGTCGTTATCCTACCGAATGCCGCTTGATCGCTTTCAAAGACCAGAAGAACTACGGAATCGCGTCTTCAACCCTACCGCACCGACAGCTACAATGTGAGTGTTTTTCCGACCTCGAGCAACCCTCAAGGTCTCGCCAGATGTTGTTTTTCTTCCTGCTTTCAGTTTTCCGGCCGGAACCCCTACCGGGGGCTCACGGTTGGGTCTTACCGCTAAACCTCAGAACCGACTTCGAGTGTGCGACGGTGTCGAGGCCCACTCTTCGTCTCAGCATCAGACCCGCCGGCTGTCCGGCTAGCAAGAGCAAAGCCCGAGGCATCGGAAAACGACGAAGGGTGCGACAGATCGGACATTCCGCCTTGTGCCTAGTTGGTATTTTCCTACTTTCTCAAGACTGCGGCGCAATGTACTGTCGGCTCCCTCTTCGTTCCGGCTCAGACCGCAACCCGGTCGGGCAAGGACACAACAGAACAGCAGAGCCCACGAGAAAGTGACTAAGTGTTCAGAGAAGCACGATCTAGTTTTTGAAAAATAAAACCGTTATCCGGTTGATAGCATGCGTACTATATGTTGATGTACTGACAATCAATTCTATTTGTTTGTTTTGGCACGACTGCACCGAGTCGGATTTCAAGTGCATTTTAAGATTCAGCACTGGCGCGCCACTACTTCAATCTGGATTACACCCACGTTGTGGCGCGCCGTGTAATCAAATTCTCAGTCCGGTGGCGTCAATAGGATAGCAAGTTCGAGGTGTCGAAAAGGGCAAGAGATAGAAGATTCAAGCACTGTCTCGTCTACTCCGAATCTCGGCTACACCTGGGGCCACATACTTCGCTGTAGTTGTGTTGCTTCCTGGGCTAGAGGTGGCCATCCGGGCGCCATTCAAGTACTTCATCAACAACGACAACGGCAGAGTTTTGTGGAGCTGTCAATTCCCTCGGTGAAATCAGGCCGGGGCTAGTGTCGGGGGTATTATCTCCGGGTACCCAAAGAAGCACCAGATGTATAAAAAGGCAAAACAGTAAAACAATAAAGAAAAACGGCGACTGGGCGGTGAGGGCCTCCCACCGCCCACACCGGCCACCTCCTCTTCTGGCTGGGTCACGCCCAGCCGTCTGTCAAGACCGCTGGCTCCCAGACGGGCCCTCCTCCCCGATTCCACGCCACCATTGGGGCCTTCTCAGATCGCGTCCCGGCTGGGCCGATCCTCCCTAGGTGGGCCGGCTGCGCCACCCGGACGTCCGCCCGGCTAGGCCTCCCGTGGCCTCCCCCGGCTGGGGGACCTCCTTCCGCCTGGGCCCCGTCATCCGCCCCGCCCAGATGGGCCAGCTCCACGTCGCCTGCCCCGGGTGGGCCGTTGAGCGTCTCCCAGGCCGCCTCGCTCCAGGTTCGCTGGGACGAATCGATCGACCAGCCCCCAGTCGGATAGCTCCCTCCCAGCTGGCTGCCTCCAGCTACTCCCTTCGATCAGTACTAGCCATCCCCAGACGTACAACGAAGAGACAAGAGAAAGACAACGAGAAGACATCGACAAGACCGAGCCCATGCTGCTCACGCATGCACTAGTGTTCACTATACAAGATGATGTAGTCAATAGTGTACCTCAATCAGATGACATACTACATAGTACTAGTTAGGCTAGGTGGGCCCTTTGTGTTCCCTGGACAGCCAATATAATGCACCAGGGAGGCTCACTTGTTTCCTACGTTCACTTGGAGCTGGACTCCTTTGATCGATCACTCCCAGGGAGCTAGCTCTCCCTGCTAGCTCTC
Source organism: Avena insularis (assembly GCA_023614405.1). Classification (NCBI taxonomy): domain Eukaryota; kingdom Viridiplantae; phylum Streptophyta; class Magnoliopsida; order Poales; family Poaceae; genus Avena; species Avena insularis. The sequence goes on from CM042694.1 coordinate 524,600,531, forward strand.
TCACCTAGAGCACATGCACTAGCTCAGTTAGACAGTCGGTTGGTCATACAACATTTAAGGTAGTAAGCTAGCACATACATCTCGAGGAGCACTTGTAGTTTTTGTATTCCACGTAGTCAGATCCGGCAGGAGTAGGGGCTTTACCTCACCGCGAGGGCCCCGAACCTGGGTACTTCTGCTGACACGCCGCTCATTGCACTAATCTCGCCTCATGGACGCTGTCGATAGCTTCCCTTCTAGTCCCACACCTCTATCTAACCTCTTCAGGTACTGTCGTTCCCAATACAACGACATCTAAACTACTAGGTTAAGAGTGTTCACTAAGGTGGAAAGATGGGATCAATCTCATGCCATAGAATGACATCTAAAGTTATCTAAATAGGCCAAGTTTTATATTTTTTATGCTACCTTCAAAACAAGTAAGGGACTTTGGTAAAGTTAAGGAAGCAAAGCTTGAAAATAATACTTGGGGTAAATAATAGTCAAAGTGATATAACCAAAGCAAGCCTAGAGCATCTTTGCTCAAATCATCTAGTTTAAGTCTAGCTTGTTAAGCATTCTACTTGCAAGGGTTAGCTTGCATTGTTAATGATGGATTGCCTTGTGCAGTGCAGTGGTTGAAGTTTTCTTCCTCCTCTTGATAGAACTCCTCTTCCTCGAAAGCTTGGTCGGTACTATCGTCTATAAATACATACGGAGTACACAATCGCCAAACAATACTTAACTAGTCTAATTAGCACTCTAAGGCACACATTTGATGATCTATTATCATCACAAACATCACAAGTTTTATTAACTAGTTTCATTCTTTTTATTTAAGAAAAGTAATTTCTACTCATTGAAAAATAACTAAGATTTAATATTCACCACTTAAAATATGGGATCATGTGGACACATGTCATCACCACATATCCTAACATGTGGGAATGTGATTTAAGGGTTGGATCACAATTACTTTGGTTTAAGTTCATTATTTAATGATTTAAAGTGACTAGAAATGCCTATATAGCATTATTTTGGTACTAGTCCAAAGTCACTGCATGTAAACCCTAATATTATTACATATTCAGATAGGTATGGTGAAATGTGATTTTTGAGAGTTGGAATCAACTCAAAAGCTATTTTGGTTGATTTTATAAAAATGTTTGAATGTGCAAAAGCTTCTGTCCTGTTATTTTTACTAGGAGAGATCTCTAACTCTAATGGAATTAAATCCAACGGGCTTGGATAGATCTTTTTAGTAGCTTTCTAACACAATTTGAATCACTCCATTTGGATTTGTGAATCTCTCTGAATTGATTTTCAAACTAGGTGACAAAACTAAGTTCAAAACTAAATCGAAAAATCTAAGTTTGAATTAAATGGGTCGCGCGGGAAGGAAAACGGGCCGGCCCAGTGGCATATTGAAATGGATGGATGAAAGTATGGCGATAAATCTAGTGCAAACCACAATTGAATCTGGAATTTCAACAAGATCTAAAATATGGAAGAGGGGGATGGTGATAGTGATGGAGACGCAGCAGTTGATGACGAAGGGGATGATGTGATGTCCTCCAATATTCCATGGAGCAACAAGGATTTGGCCTTATCTTAGTCCCTCCTCCAGATCCCTCTCTAGCGTGGTATTTCGAGCCTGGTGGTTTCTGTGAGTGTTGGATCTCAGATCCGTCTTTGCGAGGTGAAAGCATTTGACGAGGCGGACGCCCTGACACATGGTATGAGTGGACATTATGGGTAAGCTCCGCCCTTACCACAGGTTGTGAAGGCCTCTGTAGGCTTCCTCCATGCTTGCTGTTCTCCCAGGTGCGAGGATAAATCAAATAAATGACTTTTATCACTTAAAAAATATCATATTAGTACATAATATGACAGTCCTAATTGATATGTTCACATAAGACTTAGTAATTCGGGACCCTGCTGAAACAAAGACAAAAGAGTGTGCGCATGCGCGGTAAAATAACAGAATCCTACTCTACTTATGCAAAAAATAAGAGGTAAATATTCTTCAATTTTGGACTCGTCGGTAGGTCGGGTCCTGCCACTAATCTGGCGGCAGGAAGGCCCGACGGCGACAGATCTCACACCGGCAAGCGGGCCCCGACACGAGGGCGGCTAGCATAGGCACGCGGGGCTGGTTGAGGTTCCACTCCGTCAGAAGATGCACGTTCGACTAGGGGCACGACATACCTGCCTCGCGAGCATGAACGTGGCCTCGAGTCTGACTTTGACGCCCCTCTCGGAGCGTGGATGCGGTGGTGCGCGCGCCGGTGGGGAGCTTGAGAAGAAGGAGCGCGGTGGCGACGACCTCGACACATAGTAGCAATGGCGGTGGCATCCTCCGCCAGAGGAGGAACCGTCCTCACATTCGTTGCGGATCGGCCGTAACCACCCCTTCCACCCCTTCATCATCACGGCCAGCCGGCAGCAGAGCCGCTATCGATGGGGAGAGAGTGGGTAGGGTTTTCGGGGACTAGGGCTTTGACCAGTGGAGTAAGGGAGTGTGGTGGATAGGGATGACGGGGTCCCCATTAAAAAGGACGCACCCCTCCACTAGGACACCGCTAGGTGGGCCCCGTTGAAGCCTCGGGAGGACATAGCCGGACATGGAAGCCGTCTATCCCACCGCATTCAAACCCTAGATTTGGGCCAGTTTGCGCCGAAACGGACCACTCCGGGGTGTCCTCTCCATTTGCAGGGTGCCTTTGGGCCGTGGGTTGTGTCCGACCAGACAAATTCGGGTAAACTCCGCCCTTACCATAGGTTGTTAAGGCCTCTGTAGGCTTCCTCCACGTTTGCTATTCTCCCAAGTGTGAGGATAAATCAAATAAATGACTTTTATCACTTAGAAATATCATATTACTACATAATATGACAGTCCCAGTTGATATGTTCACATAATACTTAGTAATTCGGGATCCTGATGAAACAAAGACAAAAGAGTGCACGCATACACGGTAAAATATTAAAATCGTACTCTACTTATGCAAAAACAAGAGGTAAATATGATTCAATTTTGGACTCATCAACTTCTCCAAGCTAGACTCTTGCTCATCCTCGAGCAAGGTTGTGGCTTATGGACAAGTTCATCATGTTCATGAGGCACGAGTCGTTACAATAAATGAGATAAAAATTGAAACAAAATTACAATATCGGATATAGAACTGCATTGTGAGTTATATCACACCTTCACACAACACATGACTTAGAGGCTTCCACACCCTTTGTATCAATAAGTTATAAGAAGTTTTTATAGTTTGGCATATTATAAAGGGATTTTTATTTTCGTGTCCCTAGTTCGTTAGTTATACTCAGTTTTCCCCAGCCGTTTAACTTTTCCTCACTTTTTCCCTCCCTCAAATTCTAAAACCCTCACAGGCGCTTAGATGGAGGGATGCCGTCAGGTCAAAGGTTTGACCGTTACATGCTGACCAGTGGGACCGCGTTGGGATGGGTCCTTCCATGGCTGTTACGTGCTGACAGGTGGGGCTAGGATACACGTCGGACTAGCCATCCATCTCTCACTGACTTGTGGGACGCATTTTTCCTAATTGTGTGGCCGGTGCAGCTAATGACAAATGGGGCCGTTCTGTGGGGCCGTCGAAGCCAATGTACGCTGGGGCCTCCATGTGGGGCCGTTCTGTGGGGCCATCGAAGACAAAACCGATGGGGCCGTCATGTGGGGCTAGAGGGGGGATTTGCATATTTTCCACATTTTACTTTGCAACTTGCATATTTGCCATTTTGTGTGTCACTAACATGTGGTGGTATGGCAAATATGCAAATTTCAAAGAAATAGTTTGCAGATATGCAAAATTGGCAAATATGCAAAAATCATGGAGCAGCTACTCCCCCAAACATTGACAGGTGGGCTCGTGTATGACACGTGAGGTCGACTCTCTCTCTCTCATCCGCTCCCAGCCCCCAGCCCCGAGCAGCTCCTATCCCACCGACAGGCAGAGCAGTCATCGTCGGCGCGTCGGCGCATCGCCAGATCCGTCCTACGGTGGCGTCAGACGGACTGCCGCTCCGCACCTCAACCATGTCTCCAACACCTATTTCGTCAGCACACATTGTACGTTGAGGCAGTACCGACCGCAGGCAGGTTCGCCGCCCATAACGACCGGGATTTTGTTCCACCGCCATAGCTCGACGAACAGTCACAACAATTGCTAGTAGTTCTTGGTAAGACCTTCGCTCGTGCTCCGCCCACCCTAATCGATTTGGTTCCCGTAATTTCCTTGATATTACAGGTGCAAATTAGTCCTCAATGTTTGGTCTTAGCGGGTACACCGACGAAGGTAGGGAATCGATCATGTCGTGGCCACATTCTCCTTCTCCTACCATGTCGGAAGTGTAGGTATCTCCTTCTCTTTGTACTACCGTTGAATTTGAAGTGCCGCCATGGCATGTCGGACTGATTTCAATTGGGTTTGTTTTGGGATTGTTATAGTGTGCTATGCAGGCCGATGATCCATGATACATTGCATACAAAGATGAATCAACATAGTGGTCTGGCCAAAGGATGGATTTGGAGGAGATGGTTGCCAATTTAGGTGATGAATTGGCCTGTAAAAACCTGTTGACATTCGAGCTGAAGCGTACTGTCGAGGAAGAAAAGAAGAATTCAGAGCTTATTCGCAAAGCGAAGTTGACACTTAAGGCTGATCTTGCCGTATCTGATCAAGTGGTAGAAAATCTAAAACATGAACTTCAAGTGAAGGGGGAGGAGAATAGTAGATTCATGTGGCAGTTTTAGTAGTTGTCATCCCCGTCCTAGCAGTTATAGTATGCGGTTGTGGTGAAGAGTGGCACGTGTAATGATTAGTTGAATAGGTAGCTAATTTAGATAGTAGAATTGTTATTCAATAGATAGTTGTGAGTTCTTGCTAATTTAGTAACTTTGTGGTCCCAAAGTTGTCGAGAGAATGCATTGTGGGGCCTGAGTTGCTTGCCATTGGATCTAGCTGCCCATAGTTGGCATGCCAAATGCCTAAAGGGTCAAGTTGGGTCCCTATCAGTTTTGACCGTTCTGTTGCTGCCATCGTGGCTTCCATGTAGACTTGCAGCGTTGGCGACATCATCCATTCCCCGTTCTTGTTGACGCCGCATTCTTCTTCTCCAGAGAGCGATATGTGGTTGCGGCCAGGGCGTGGAGCTGGGACGCCAATTCCTTAGCCTCATGGTTCAAGAGTACAAATCTATTTTGATTCAAATCATACATATTTCTATCAAATTTATACAAGCCCACTGAAGATTGTCAAAGAAAGTACTACTCCCTCCGATCCAAATTAGTAGACTCAAAATCGTCAAGATATGGATGAATCTAATACTAATTCGTGTCTAGATAAAATTGAATCTAGACAAATCTAAATCAACTAATTTGGGTCGGAGGGAGTACTACTTATGAATCAGCTTTAGAGCATATCCACCATCCTCATAGCTCAAATACATATCAATTTTGATTCAAATCCTACATATTTCAATCAAATTTATATAACCCACTGGAGATTATCAAACCAAGTACTACTACTTATGAATTAGATTTAGAGCATATCCACCGGTCTCACGGTTCAAAAACATATCAAATTTATTCAAATCATACATATATTTTAAGTCACGGAATTTCGGTTCAAATTGGGTTCAAATTTGTCCCAATTTAAAGTGGACGATGAGCTATCCGCCCTCCCAGCCGTATGTGTACTACAAGAAGTACGGGCAAAGTGCTCCCATCCATCCAGCCACGAGGTACATCCGGCCTTCACCGTCGAAGTGCACCTCGATGTGCCAGCCGCAGCCGCAGCTTGCCTCCCACAGCTTCGGTTCATGAGGGCTTGATCTGTGTCGTTGCAGTGATGTTGCGGATGATGGCTTCAATCGTTGTCGCATCAATGACCACTGTCGGCACCAACGTGATGACTACAAGTGCACAGATCGTTTGTATCTAGTTTCGAAATAAAGATATCGATCTGATATGTCCAAAACGTATCTACTTTCCCGAACACTTTTGCTATTGTTTCTCCTCTATACTTGTGTAATTTGGATGCAACTAATGTGAACTGACGCTGTTTTCAGCAGAATTGCCTTGGTGTCTACTTTTTGTGCAGAAAATCAACTATCAGGAAAAATCCCGGAAAATATGCCAAAAATCCTATTTCACCCGAAGACTCTAGGAGCCAGAATACGAGACGGAGAAGAGCCTGGGTGGCCACACCACTGGCGCGGGCCAAAGCCAGCCGCCAGGGTGGTGTGAGCCCCCTGCACCCTCGGCCTCTCTCTTCGCCTATAAGGAGCCTTTTGACCTAAAAACTTTGGGGGGTTCGACGTTTTTCCAGAAGGAGTTCCGCTCCGCCGCCACCACCAGATTCCACGAAACAGCACCAGAAACTCCGTTCTGGCACTCTTCCGGGAAGGGGAATTGGAGGAGATCATCGCCATCATCATCACCATCGCTTCTCCATCGACCATCCATGTTTCCCCCATCTATGAGTGAGTAATCCCCCGCTGTAGGCTATGAGGATGGTAGGGATTGGATGAGATCGTTCATGTAATGGCATCAGATTGTTAGGGCATGGTGCCTAGTATCTTTTATTAGTGCTTTATGGCTTTGTTGCGACTTGTTGTGCTTAATGCTTGTCACTAGGTCCCGAGTGCCATGATTTCAGATCTGAACTTATTATTGATTCATTATGATAGTATTGTTTCTGGTCTTATCTACAAGTTGTATACACACGTCGTTGTCCGGAACCTATGGTCCCGGCGACAAAATCGGGGTAGCCGGAAGGGAAAGGCTTTGATGTGAGGATCACATGTGTTCACGGAGTGTTAACGCTTTGCTCCGGTGCTCTATTAAAAGGAGCACCTTAATTGCCAGTAGTTCCCTAGAGGCCCCGCTGCAAACGGGCTGGCAGGACAAAAGATGTTGTGCAAGTTCTCATTGCGAGCACGTATGACTATATATGGAACACATGCCTAGGATTGTCTAGTACTTGGATGCTTTATCTTATTTATCTGCAATTGCCCTATGTTCTGATTGCTATGTGAATTGTCTTGTCCATGTAACGCCCGTCCATCCACCCCTATGCCTACCGCACTCGAATCCCACTGTTTACTGCTTTTGTTACTACTGTCTTTGCTTTACTACTGCTGTTACTTTGCTATTCCTACTACAAGACTGTTGCTACTGATAAACTGCTGTGAGCAAGATTGTTTCTAGGTGCAGCTGAATTGACAACTCAGTTGTTAAGGCTGATAAGTATTCTTTGGCTCCCCTTGTGTCGAATCAATAAATTGGGTTTCACTTCCCTCGAAAATACTGCGATACATCCCCTATACTTGTGGGTCATCAAGACTATTTTCTGGCACCGTTGCCGGGGAGCATAGCTTTATTTATCAAGTTCACTTAGATTCTCTATTGTTCGCTGGTATCCATCCATCATGGGTAAGTATCGTGATGGCAAGGTTCCTATTTTACCATCCACTACAAGAAGAGGTACGGTTCTGAACACCTCTGCTGCTCTTGATTCACCGTCTGTTCTGAGTAAGTTCCTTACACCACCACATATACATGCTACACACACTGCTACCACTGCTGAATCTGAAACTTTTGATGCTTATGATGCTGCTTCTACTGTGCTTGATAAGAGTGGTTTATTAGGTCCTTTTCTAGATGCTACGATTGCTAGAACTATAGCTGGAAATACCGAAACTCCTAATGAAGACACTGCCACACCTGTTAGCTCATCTGAGAATTATGACGCTGAAGAAGATTGTGTTGAGATGACTGATGAGTTTATTGAAGAATGTAGGAACACCCATGATAGGAGCACTGCTAAGAATCTCCTTGAGAGGCGTACTATTAGACCCAAATTATCTCCTGCTGCTAAGTTTGCTGCTTCTCCCATAAACATTATAGATGAAGATTATGATTTCTCTCTCGATCTATCTTACATAGCTATTGTCGAGAAAGAACCTTTTTGTGGGACTAAGAATGAAAGTGCGGTAGCTCATATGAATAAACTTTCTACCATGAGTGGCTTGTTTTCTGATGATATTAAAATGCGTACTTACTTTGTTGCTAAGATTTTCCCTTTTTCACTGAAAGGAGAAGCTAAAACTTGGTTTGGTAATTTACCTCCTGGATCTATTGATAGCCCTGAGTGCTTGTTTAATCTTTCCTGCAGAAATATTTTCCTCCTAGTGCTAGACATGCTGTGTTGCAGGAACTTTTTGATTTTAAACAGGGAGAAAAAGAGGTATTGCCCGAATCTTGGGCAAGGTTTTGTGCTTTGATTCATGCACAGGCTGGAAGTCCATTACCTAAGAATGAACAACTTGATATATTTTATAATGGACTAACCGAAGAATCTAGGACATACCTAGATAGTTGTGCTGATTGTGTTTTTAGGAATAGGACTCCGAAGGAAGCTGAGGAATTAATGGCTAAAGTAAGCAAGAATTATGAAGATTGGACTCCTCCTAAACAAGCTAAAGCTGAAGTAATTGTACCTGAACCATCTATTCCTGTGCCTATTCCAACATCAAAGAAGAGGGGAGTTATTGAATTAAATGATGAAGTGATGAAGGAAGCTAAGAAATGTCTTAAGGAGAAGGGAATTAAAGCTGCAGATGTCAAGAATTTACCTCCTATAGAAGAATTATGTAAGCCTATTCCCTACTCATCCACTATTGAGGTACACTCTCTCCAACACTTTGATGAAGGTGATATCCCTTACTCTAAACCTCCTGATCAATGCTTATAAGAATTTGATATCTTTATTGTTAAGCAAGATAACTTTATTAAAAGGGTGCAAAATCATCTTATGGAAAACACTAGAGCTATTGTTGAGTTGAAAGATATTGTGGAAAGAACCTCTAATGATGTTAAAATGATTGTTAAACACTTTCAAATGGTTCAAACTCAAATAGATCAACTCGTTAAAGTGCAAAACGACTTGCTAGTTAATGCTGCTAAAGAAAAACATGCTTATGAAATTAGAACTAGAAGTGGTGGTGCTACCTAGGATCCTCTATATCCTGAGGGGCATCCCAAAAGAATTGAGCAGGATTCTCAATAGCTGAAAATAGTGGTTCTACTCGTAAGAAAAGGAAAAAGAAACATAAAACTATTGTAGAACCCTCTGAACCTGCTATAGATCCTAATAGTATATCTATCTCTGATGCTGAAACTGAAAGTGGTAATGAAGAAAATGAAGTTCCTAATGAAGAAAAAGTTGAAGAAGAACCTGAAAACCACACTAAGAATACTAAATACACTAAAGAAGATTTTGTTGCTAAGAAACATGGTAGTGTAAGATAACCTTGGGTCCAAAAACCTATGCCTTTCCCTGATAAGAAACACAAGTCAAAGGAAGATGAACACTATAATAAGTTTTGTGAGTGGATGAAACCTTTATTCTTGCAAATTCCTTTGACTGATGCTATTAAATTGCCTCCTTACTCAAAGTATATGAAGGACATTGTCTCGAATAAAAGGAAGATCCCTAATGAAGAAATCTCTACTTTGCTCGCTAATTATTCCTTCAATGGTAAGGTTCCTAAGAACCTTGGAGACCCAGGGATTCCAACTATCCCTTGCTCTATTAAGAACAATTATGTTAGAACTGCTTTGTGTGATTTGGGAGCTGGAGTTAGTGTTATGCCTTTCTCTCTTGAGTAAGACGCTTCAACTTGAAAAATTGATACCAACTGATATATCTTTGCAAATGGCTGATAAGTCTACCACTATTCCTGTGGGTATATGTGAGGATGTACCTGTTCAGGTGGCTCATAATTGCTTGATATTAACTGATTTTGTTGTGCTTGAAATGCCTGAAGATGATAATATGTCTATTATTCTTGGGAGACCTTTTCTTAATACTGCATGAGCTGTTATTAATTGTAATCAAGGAAAGGTGACCTTCAATGTCCATGACAAGGAGCATACTGTCTATTTCCCCAAGAAGATCGAAAGGACTTATGGTTTAAATTCAATTGAACATGTTGAAGGCATTCAAGTTGGAGAAATATATTGTCCCATACCAAAAGAAAAATTTGAAACTATTATGATTGGGACCATTGCTATCAAAGTTGAGGTAACATAATCATTAGTGGAATACAAAGTTTTGTATCATATGCAATTGTTTTGGTAGCAAGACTTGATCAACCTTGCTAACAAAACGATTCCATTGAACAAAACAATGTTTTCATTATGATTATCTCCATTTATTTCTATCCTTTGTATTTTAGTTTTTGCTTTCGTTTAGTTTTCTTTGTGTTGTTAGTTGCTTGCATGCTAGAACTTCTGTAGTTCTAGCCTTGTTTTGTCCTTGCATTATGTTTCCAAAAGAAAAAAAATCTGTCTGTCAGAAAAATCATTCTTCTATTCCTGAAAATTGCCCAAAAATAAAGTGTCTCGAAAAATTCTAGAAAATTCATATTAAATTTTTACGTGAAAAAGGGGCAGAGGAGTACCTAGTAGGTACCACGGGGGCCCACCAGGCAGGCACACCATGTGGTGGCGCGGCCAGCCCTGGGTGGCGCCATGCCCTGGTGTCGGCCACCCCTGGCCCCCCACTACCTCTCTCTCCTGCCACTTTCTGCTCTCTCCCGAGTAAGCTCCAGTTCATAGCTCAAAATCGCGTTCTCTCTGTGCTTGCCCTCGATTTCTTCGATCTCTTTGCTTAGCCCATCTTTCTTGCTGAAATTTGGAGCAATTGTTCCTTGGTATGTGACTCCTCCCCTTGTCCAAGTAGATTTGTGTTTAGTTGATTGTATGTTGAGTATTTTGCTGCTGTAGGTGACTGGTTATGAGAGCTTGTAAGCTTGTTTGATGCTTAGAGATATAGTTTTGATGCATGTTTAGGCCTCTTGCTAGTCCCTATGAGTAGAATCCTTCATTATAATTACTTTGCAATCACTTGTTTAATAGGCGTTTAAATTTCAGAATAAAAGATGAGTGAGCACCACCTAAACCAACATGAGCTTTGCGTGCCTGAGGTCATGAAGGTCCACAGGGAGGAGGAAGTTTTTCCCTCCATATATCCATGCCCTGAGTTCATGAGAGCTGTAGGATTTCTACAAGATTTCCACACTTTGGTTTCTAATGCAGGGTTAGAGCGTTTCTTGGAAGATGAACCTTGTCAATTTGTGAAGCTAACCATGTGTGTGGTGCAGGATTTCCAATTTAGTCACTCTTTTCCTAACCCCATGGTCCATTACAAAATTTACAATATTGATGTTAATCTTTCTCTTGATGATTTTTGTGCAGCCATTAAGGTACCTCAATGGGGATCATGTAAGAAGATTAAAGGGAGACCGGAACCACTCATGAATTTATACGCAGAAATTTGTCAAGGGAGTAGCTTCTCAAAGGAGAATGGAAAAATCCATAACATTCATCTTCCCTCCATTCGCTACTTTGCTTACTTTATTGCCAAGTGTGTTCTTGCTAGGAAAACTGCCAATAAGTTATCTTCGTTTGATCTAGCATTTATCTCTGCTGCTCTTAAATGAGATAGGTCTTACAACTTAGGTGCTTTGATAGCCTTCCGTCTTGCTGCTAACCGTGAGAAAGGTGGAATCTGTGGAGGCCTTATTGCTTCTCGTTTACTAGCATTGCATGGTTTAGTGCCTCATCATCTAGACCTTCAGTTTCCCATAGAGAGGCTTGATTTTAATTCCATGATACAACATAAATTTATTTCCTCGTGGGCTAGTTTGAGTGAGTTGTCTTATGAAATAACCTTTCTCAAAGCTGGTTGGAGAAAGAGCAAGTCCGAGCGTGTTGTTCTTTTGCCTGCACCTATTTTGTTTAACCGTGATAACAGGGAAGGATGGTCCCTCACTGAGGAGGAGCTTGACACGTACTTGGGAGAGCTCTCCCAACAGGAGAAGGACACTAGAAGGGAGGTCGCGGATGATTCGGTCCAGCCCTCGAATGAGGGAGAGTCTTCATATCAGCAGCCCGCTTATGATTGGGGAGCTTCTTCTTCTTCTCATGGGCCCAGCTACGACCATTCTTACCAAGATCCGCCCGCTTGGAACCCCTATTCGTACATGGATTGATACCCACTTAGGCCAAAAGCCTAAGCTTGGGGGGAGGTACGCCGACACCGCACTCATCTCCATATCATGATTGTGTCGGTTCTTTGTATATTCATGCTTTCGTTCTCTTTTTAGTTTTCGTTCTTCTTTGCTTTTGCTTTCTAAAAACACAAAAAGACCAAAAATATTTTTGTTGTTTCTCTTTGGTTTGCTTCTTCTTTTTGCTTTGGTTTGCTTGTTCCTTTTTGCTTTGTTTGAACTATTCGAAAAACCCAAAAAGATTTTGCTTTGCTTGTTTTTCCCTTTTGGTTTTTGTTTAAAAATCAAAAACACCAAAAATATTTGTCATTCTTCTTTGGTTTTTGTGAGTTGGCTACAGGGTTCAGCAGTTCTCAGTGGATTATTGGTTTCATATTATTATTCAAGCCACATAAGTGAAGAGCAATAATGAGGATTAATGACAACTTGAGGCGTGGTAAGAGGCTGGTAACGAACTCTATTTGTTTTCATTTTTGTACGTATACTGATCATTGTGAGCTTGCTTAGTCCATTCATGTAGAGTGTATGTTATCTTTGGATATTTAGTAGTTCTTGCTTTCTTGTGATTAGCTCCAGCTCGCTAATAGTTTGTAGCATGTCTTATGAATGTTTGCTTGTATTACTCTATTCATAAATTGGTATGACACTATGGTATCCTCCTCTGAATGTTTCATTTGGTCGACTTGGCACATGCTCATGTATGCACATGACTGTAATAATCAGTTAAGCCTTGACGAATTATTTTGCCTTCAGGATCTTGAATCACTTTCATGCCATGAGTAGTCTTGTTTTGTTGCAAGCATGATAATGATAGCTATTGCTCTCTCGTTTGTCGCTCCCTTACTATTGCTAGCCTTCACTTCCAGTGAGTGTTTTACTCAAGTTTCCAACTTCCTAAACCAAATATTTCCAAAGTGTCCACCATACCTACCCATTAGCATCATTTGCTACTTCCGTGCATATTCAATATGCCTTGTTTTCTTCCGAATAAAATGTTTGCTTGTTATGAGAAAGTTAGTTAGTAAAGCTCTCACGAACTTGATGGCACACTTTATTTCGTGCACTTAATAAACCTGAACCATTGTGAACTCTCCATGAAAGTTATATGCTTGCAAATTAGAGGTCAGATTAGCGTAACCGTCGTCACGGGAACGCTTTCAACACTTGTAAATATATACCTAGTTGATACCTTGCTCTTTTGTTTGCGGATGTCGCTTGTAAAATAAAAGGGGAGCTTGTAAGTCCATGGAGTTATGTATGTGTGTTAGAGAAGCACTGGGTCTGGTCTAATCCATGCCGACATGGTGGAAACCTGCAACGTAACCATAATGATATCTATGAAGCATTCTTCTTAAAAAAGAGAGAGATAGCTATTGAGAAAAGAAAAAAAGAGATTTATGAAAAGAGGAAAGAGAGAAAGCACCATTTTCCCATGGTAAATAAGAAGATTGCTGAGATACTCATTGTCTTGCCTTGTCATTTTGATATGGGGATTCTTCCGTATCATCGGGCAAGGGGTACCCGCTGGCGGTTCTCAATGATACGCATACATACTTACGATGACAAGAACTTACGGTAACTAAAGTTGAGTAGCATGAGGAGCGCCTCGACTCAAGGGACTTGGGATTTCCAGTTTATAGTCTGTCAAGCATATAACTCAGATTGGACCTCACTTTCACCTTAACCACATTAAAGATGCTTATGACAGGGGCAATGAGATCTCAAAGCTAACAAGTACTATACTTTCAGCATTTGGAAGCCTTTCAAAATTATTCAAAAACTTTTTCTTCTACTTGTTGAGTCTCCACATATTCTTTGAGCACCTTCTTGAGAGCATAGTTGTCATTATTTATGTTTGTTTCATTACTTGATTATCTGTGTTATGACTTTGATGCTTGTATCCTTGATATCTTTACTTCTAGTCATCACTTGAACTTCAGAGGTGCCTTGACGTTCATAATCAAAGGCAAGCGAGAAACCACTCTATCATACCTTTCTATGAGCATTGTAATGTTGCTTATGGTTGTGCTTTGTGCTACTTATTATTCTTGAGTTGGAATCTCTTCATAGCTTGCAATGACTACTAAGTAGACTCAGTTGCATACTCTTTATTATGAATTGTCTAAGTAGTTGATCACATTGCTGAGAATATTTACATCATATGAAGCAAATGTGTTCGTCAAAGTTATTTTATCGCACTCAGTTTTCAACTGAATTGCTTGAGGACAAGCAATAAGCTAAGCTTGGGGGGAGTTGATACGTCCAAAATGTATCTACTTTCCCGAACACTTTTGCTATTGTTTATCCTCTATACTTGTGTGATTTGGATGCAACTAATGCGAACTGACACTGTTTTCAGCAGAATTGCCTTGGTGTCTACTTTTTGTGCAGAAAATCAACAATCAGGAAAAATCCCGGAAAATATGCCAAAAATCCTATTTCACCTGAAGACTCCAGGAGCCAGAATACGAGACGAAGAAGAGCCCTGGGGTGGCCACACCACCTGCTAGCGCGGGCCAGGCCAGGCTGCGCCAGGGGGTGGTGTGGGCCCCCTAGGCACCTCCTCGGCCTCTCTCTTCGCCTATGAGGAGCCTTCTGACCTAAAAACTTCGGGGGGTTCGACGTTTTTCCAAAAGGAGTTTCGCTCCACCGCCACCACCAGATTCCACAAAACAGCACCAGAAACTCGCTCGCACTCACGGGACGGGAATTGAGGAGATCATCGCCATCATCATCACCATCGCTTCTCCATCGACCATCCATGTTTCCCCCATCTATGAGTGAGTAATCCCCCGTTGTAGGCTATGGGGATGGTAGGGATTGGATGAGATCGTTCATGTAATGGCATCAGATTGTTAGGGCATGGTGCCTAGTATCTTTTATTAGTGCTTTATGACTTTGTTGCGACTTGTTGTGCTTAATGCTTGTCACTAGGGCCCGAGTGCCATGATTTCAGATCTGAACTTATTATTAATTCATTATGATAGTATTGTTTCTGGTCTTATCTACAAGTTGTATACACACGTCGTTGTCCGGAACCTATGGTCCCGAAGTGACAAAAATCGGGGTAGCCGGAAGGGAAAGGCTTTGATGTGAGGATCACATGTGTTCACGGAGTGTTAATGCTTTGCTCCGGTGCTCTATTAAAAGGAGCACCTTAATTGCCAGTAGTTCCCTTGAGGCCCCGCTGCAAACGGGTTGGCAGGACAAAAGATGTTGTGCAGGTTCTCATTGCGAGCACATATGACTATATATGGAACACATGCCTAGGATTGTCTAGTACTTGGATGCTTTATCTTATTTATCTGCAATTTCCCTATGTTCTGATTGCTATGCGAATTTTCTTGTCCATGTAACGCCCGTCCATCCATCCCTATGCCTACCGCACTCGAATCCCACTGTTTACTGCTTTTGTTACTACTGTCTTTGCTTTACTACTGCTGTTACTTTGCTATTCCTACTACAAAACTGTTGCTACTGATAAACTGTTGTGAGGAAGATTGTTTCCAGGTGCAACTGAATTGACAACTCAGTTGTTAAGGCTGATAAGTATTCTTTGGCTCCCGTTGTGTCGAATCAATAAATTGGGTTTCACTTCCCTCGAAAATACTGCGATAAACCCCCTATACTTGTGGGTCATCACGATCCCACAGGGAGCAGGAGTCTGAAGTCTAATAACTCTTGAAATAAATATTACAATAGAAATGCTAAATAAAGTTCTAAGTGACAAGATAAAATGCGAGTATTGCGTAAAAGGATGTTTTTGGATTTTTGGTATAAGAGCAACAATAAATAAAGTAAAACAGCTGAACACAGAAAGTAAGTATCGCGTATGTAAGAGAGATTGTAACTGCAATAGGGGAAAAGCATCATCAGGGAGTAGCGGATACACCTCTAGCATTATAAGGAGCTAATATAAATATTATTATCATGAACATTCTCAACTATGTATGTGTGGGAGGAACTCCGTATTTGGACAAATAGGCAGCAACCGCTACTCACATCATCCTCATAATCACAGTAGTCAGCAATTGACATCAATCGAATTACTGCGCTATTAAGGGACTTAATCCCGTAGGACGTATCCCATGGCATGGATAGTGTTCCGTGAGTTTCCTTGGTTTCCCAAGTTGATATGTAAGGAGTGCCAACAACTTTATAGTCACTATAAGTGTTAACACACCTCCGTCTACCAACAAGTAGTTCCCTCCATCAAGTCCCCATGAGAGGCAAATATTGAGAAGTCGACTTCTCTCAACATCAAGATGAAGACAATCTAACACATGGTCACAACGATGAATATCATAATAAACTTTATCTTATTTCAATCTCATACTAGGGTTTCTCCATCTCCCAAAGAACTAATGATCTACTCAGACATGGAGGCAATCAACATCATGGCAATAACAATGGAATCTATCATATATGAATAGTACTTGTATAAATCCACAACAAGTATGGAAATTACAACAAGATCTAGACAAGATGTAGATGGGATGGATGGAGATGGTGGTGATACAGCGATTGATGATGAAGATCGATGCCTTAGCCTCCCGGATCTGCGTAGTGCGAAGATGGATCCCCGGTGGATGAGTTCCCCATCCAGATGCCTTCTGGAGGTGAGGTTTCAACGATTTCTGGGTGTTCTGTATGTCGTCTCTCTGATCTAGTTGCACATGATGAAACTATTTGAGGAGGCGGTGGTGGCGCCAACTATAAGGCGGGAACTATACGTCTAGAAAATTTATTCCCGCTGTATAGTTGGTTGTTGAACCGTCTATACATCTTGTTCGCTTCAGGTTTTCTTCTAGTATTATTGATATTTCCTAAATAAGCAATTTGCGTTGTTTTTTACTCCTTTTCTCCTCAGAACAACTGCTCCGAGAATTGTGTCCATTGTATCCATCATCTATCTCGATCCTGGTGAAAACAGACATAAAAGGTGCACGCGAGCAACGTAAAATACCAAGATCCTACATCTACAATGCAAAATAATAATATAAAACATGATGCAAATATGCACTCATCAACTTCCCCAAGCTTAGACTCTTGCACATCCCGAGCAAGTTTAGCTTAATGGATGTGATCCTCATATTCATGAAGCTGAGTCAATAAAATAAATGAGGCAGTTGCAGCATGTGTTTATTATATATGATACATAGGAATAAGTTCATGAATAGTACCTTACTCGAACCATCTGAATAGTATTAGCATGCTTCCACATATTAGTGATCAACAGTTCACAAAAGATGAATCTCAACATAATGTAAAAGTATCCGATTCAACCAAATGAGTTAGCGAGGTAGTCCCAAGTGTTTTAGGATCAACGTATTCACTTGGGATTCAAAATCTCAAAAGTGTCTCTTTGTCATACTACAATATAGTGGTATATGCCTATTTTCTCTTTGCACACTCGCTCTTTTTCTTCTTTCTTTTCTTCTCTTTTGTGTATATGCTCACACTTTTGTTTAAGTGATGTGCAAAGGAGCTAGCCATACATTCCACTTCATGTAGGAATTCAAATTTTAACAATCTCAATTATCAAATTCCAATTGTATATGAAGCATTTTATGACTTGAAGATTCTACCTCGACTTGTCCTCACTCTATTTTGATAGCACTTTTATTTTCCTTTGTTCAAGGTTTCTTTTTCAACTTAACTGATTAGATAATTTTTCTTTCTTTGTAAATCAAACCATGAACTTACAACATATTGACCAAATTATCTTTATATGTTCCATTAATACCAATGGTGTGGAAGACTCCTATTGCTATCATCAAGTGCAAGTAAAATTACACTGAAGCCATTCATATATCCAATAAGACAAGCACAAACTCAATATTACTCCATAATAAACCCAAAATTTCATAAAAGGGATCGACTATTCCTGAAGGGAATTCTAATGGTGCAAACTTTATTTCTAGCTTGAACTAATGCAAGACTAAAATAGTAATGTAAAACTTATAAGATAGATTACAAGGTGTTAAAGATCTTCCCAAGCTTGGAATCAAGCCAGGCGGGATCAAATAATCCCTTGCGATTATTTGATACCGTGATTATTGTAGATCACTGTGGTGCCATGGTGCACGGTATCTTCTCTTCACGGGCTAGCCTGAGACAGAGGGATTGATTGACAGCTTCTAATTCTTTAACACGCAGCTTGTAGAAAAGATTATTCATCTCCAGAACTTTCACTTGTTCTTTAATGAACTCGTTGTTATCCTGAAGGGTTTGCATCGCCTTAAGACTCATAGAAAAACCTGCTTCGGTTTTCTGTTTAATATATTCATCAAGTTTTTCAAGATAAAGTTGCAGTAATCGAAGATGCTTGGGTGTCCCCTGTGTCTCCCTATCCATCTCTACAATTTTTAGCTCGAGGGCCTTCAACTCCCTCTTCCGGCATGCATTGTTAGTGTCGAGGAACTCCATAGGAACGATCTTGATCTCCTTGACTTGCTCGCTATTTCTCCTGATCTCCATAGGAACCTTTCTTCTTGGCTTCTGTCCCTTGGTTGCGTGTCCTCACGTGTGAATAAGAGGTGGATTGGTTTCTGGAGATTATGATTAGGGAGAGAGATAGTGACAGTATATAAGGGGGGTCAGAGGTCGGTAAAACTCGCGAGAAACACCAAATTCTCGCCCAAGAAAAGAATCTTAATGAAACATGGAAAGAAATCGCGGATATGGAGGAATCCTGCCGTGTAACGACCAACTATATGGGCGTGGCCCGTATAGCTCCGGCCGTATAGTTGGTTCCGGGCAGACATTTCCAAATATCTCGAGTCCAGGTCGGTTAAGTTACGACTCGGAACCGACAATAACGCTCTTTTTTAATAACGAAAAGGCAAACGAAAAATGTCTGGTAGTTTAACGACCAACTATACGACCGGAATATTGTCTCCGGTCGTATAGTTGCGACCGTATAGATACAAACATAAAAAATCAAAAGTGTCTGAGAGTTCAACGACCAACTATATAGCCAGAATTTTATCTCCGGTTGTATAGTTGCGACCGTATAGATATATACATCAAAAATTGAAAGTGTCTGAGAGTTCAACGACCAACTATACGTCTGGAATTTTATCTCCGGTTGTATAGTTGCGCCTGTATAGGTCTAGACATCGAAAACAATTTCGCGAAGAAGGTACAGAGGGTTTAACGACCAACTATACGGCGGGAGATTTTTCTCCGGTCGTATAGTTACGCCCGTATGGTTGGTAAAAACCTCCAAAACTTCAGAAAAACACGAGGAATTCAAAGGCAAAAAATTAGAAGTAAAATCTGTGAAAACAAATCACTTATTTGAGTAAGAACACTTACCTTGAACTTACCGTTTACTTATTTGGGGATGACAAGCTCCTCCAACAACAAAGACTTCTTCTCTTTTGGAGGAATTGACCTTAGTTCATTGAATAATTTTCGTAAGCGAAAATCACCGGGACTAAAGTTCCTCTCAACAAGTTTGGTGTCTTGCTAGGCCACCATGGACACTACACCCAACATCTTTATTTTTTGCCTCTGCATAATCTGCAACTCAAATTCTTGAAGTAAAAGAATTCAATGAATCATTCTTGGCTTATGGTCTTTCCTATCAAGGAGTTCTTTTAAACCATCACGATCTGTATGAACTCTTACTTTTGCATCAACTATATAAGAATGAAATTTATCACAAGAGAAAAATACGGCAAAAAGTTGCATTTCTTCCTTAGGATAATTCTTTTGAGCACCATTAAGAGTTCTATTAGCATGATGTATAATATTAAATCTGAGACCAATGTGTTGTCCTAGAGTTACTCCTACAACATCATCACTAGCTTCACATATTAACTCAAAAGTCATATCCCAGATAGGTGGTTTAATGATAGGAGCATAGGATAAAGCATTTTTGAGTTTATCAAAGGCTTCGAGACATTTATCATCAAAATTAAATCTTACTCCCTTTTGCAGAAGGTTAGTCAAAGGTTTAGATATTCCAGAGAAATTTCTAATGAACCTTCTCTAAAAACCCACATGACCAAGGAAACTTCTTATACCTTTCATATCCCTAGGTTGTGGCATTCTCTCTATGGCCTCAACCTTAGCTCTATCCACTTTAATTCCCTTACCTGATACCTTACGTCCAAGGACTATACCTTCTTTGACCATAAAATGGCACTTTTACCAGTTAAGAACAAGATTGATTTCTTCGCAACGCTGCAAAACTCTTTTGAGATTATCCAAGCAACTAGTCAATGAAGTTCCATAGATAGAAAAGTCATCCATAAATACTTCCATTACCAGTTCTATAAAATCTGCAAAATAGGAGTCATGCATCTTTGAAAAGTAGTTGGAGTATTACATAACCCAAAAGGCATACGTCGGTAAGCATGTAAACCATAAGGACTAATGAAAGTTGTTTTAAGTTGGTCATCTGGATGAACAGCTATTTGAGAAAAACCACAGTATCTATCCAAGTAGCAAAAATGAGTGTGGTTTGCTAACCTTTCTAAAGTTTGATCTATGAATGGTAAAGGATAATGATCTTTCCTAGTTTCTTTATTCAATTCCTTGAAGTCTATGCACATCCTATGCCCAACAATAGTTCTAGTAGGTATCAATTCATTGTTTTCATTAGGAACAATAGTAAAAACCGCCCTTCTTAGGGACACAATGAACATGACTTACCCATTCACTTTCTTTAACAGGATAGACTATACCTACGTCCAATAGGCGTACAATTTCTTTTCTTACCACTTCCTTCATTTTGGGCTTCAGTGTTCTATTAAATTCCGCAACTGGTTTAACACCTTCTTCCATGAATATCTGATGGATGATTATCATGGGACTAATGCCCTTCAAATCGTCCATTGAGTACCCAAAGGCCTTGCGATGCTCCTTAAGTATTTTCATGAGTTCTTCTTCTTCTTCTTCTTATCCTTAAAGTTTAGCACTAATAATAACAAGAAATTTATTTGTATCATCTAAAAATCTCTGTATTTAAGATTATCTGGTAGAGTGTTCAATCCTGGGGGTGGTATTCGTCGTCCCCTCTCTTTTCTGGCTCTTCGAAAGCCTCATTAGTTGGAGGCTCTATAACAGGAAGTGAATCGAATTCATCTTCTAGTTCTTCTAGGGACTTGTCCCCCATAACTATTTCTTCATAATTTGAATCTTCATTTATTTCTTCTTTTTGATTACTAAAGAAGAGAGCTTCCATTTCCTCAATAGTTTCCTCTTCCTCTTCTTCTTGTATTTGTGGAGGCCTGACTTTAAATTTGGAAAAGTGGAATTCTTTTTCTGCTCCCCCAAGCTTAAGAGACATAATCTCCTTTTTGAAATCAACATAGGCACCTATATCACTCAAAAAGTTTCTTCCAAATATAATCAGGCAAAGAGTGTCAGCTGGCATATCAACAACTACAAAGTCGATAGGAAAGCTTTTGTTGCCAATTGTGACAGTTGCATCTTCAACTATCCCATTGGAATTCTAAGAGTTTTATTGGCTAACATAATTGTCATATCAGTATTTTCAATTGTAGCCGGTTCTATTTCTTCTTTTATTTCTAAATAGAAATCATAAGATATAACATTAACTTTGGTGCCAAGATCGCATAAACCATAATGCGAGGTTTCCTTAAATATGTAGGGAAGAATAGGCTTACCAACATCTTTTACCTTTGTTTTACCTTCAACCAATACGGAAGTCTCTTCATCAAGTTCAACTATGTTACAATGTGCGTACATATCCATAATTGCTTCCTTGGTTACCTCTTCATCTTTGGTTTCTTCTAGATGTTCCACGACTTATAACATACTTTCCTCTTCCTTCTTTTCATGTACTGCTTTGACCTGTTCATATTCAGGAATTTGCTTCTGTGTAGTGTTAGGGAAAGGTATCTCATATGTTGGTTCTAGGAAGGCCAGTGTTGCTTTAAATTCTCTTTTCTTCTCAGGTTCGGGTGGTGGATCATACTTGATCAAACCTTATTTTGGAGCTTTGATATGTTCTGTAAAAGCTTTAACAACTTGCAACACAGGCTCTGAATCCAAATAAAGTTCTTTAGAGAATTCTTTAACATGACCATTTTTATTATAGTCATGAATACAATCATGATCTATTTCTACGCCTCCTTCACTTCCTAGACCAAAATTCCATCAAATTTTATGATCACGAATTCTATTAAGTAAAGCCCAAGCTTTAGTTATAGGAAGATTCATAAAGTCTCCTTCCATGAAAGAGTCTAGTTCAATTTTATTAGGTTCAATTAAACCGCCATAAAAGATATGCAATAAATACCATTTAGGCAAATCATGATGAGAACATAGACGTAGTAAATCTTTAAATCTGATATAAGCTCTTACTAGTCCTTCATTAGAACGGTTCCTCCAAGTTATTATAAGACGCCTGATTCCAAAAGATTTTGATAATGGATAATATTTTGCTAGAAATTCATAGGCTAAATTATCCAAAGTAGTAGTGGCTTCAAGGTGTAGAGATCTATACCATGAGAGAGCTATACTAGTCAAAGTCTGACTAAAAAGTTTAACCCTTACCTCATTAGCAGTATATCCTGTCAATTGAAAAGTGCCACATATATCTTTGAAACATGCAATATGCTCATATGGATCAGGATCTTCTTCGTCTCTAGTAAATTGCTTCTTGTGTAGAATACCAAGTAATAGAGGATTTATTTCAAACCCCCTTGTCTTCTCATTGGAGTTGTCTCTTTCACAAATATCATAGGGCTTCCCAAAGTGGCTGAGTGGGTTAGCACTAGTCATTTGCTCCAACTCCATCATGTTGGTGGAAACCTGTAACTCAAAACAAAACTTAGCAAGACAAAAATAAATAAGCAAAAACTAAAAGACCTACATTGCTTAGCTCTCTGGCAACGGCGCTAGAAAATAGCTTGATGACTGCAAGTGCACATATCGTTTTTAGCTAGTTTCAAAATAAAGATATCGATCCCATAGGGAGCAGTCTAATAACTCTTGAAATAAATATTACAGTAGAAATGCTAAATAAAGTTCTAAGTGACAAGATAAAATGTGAGTATTGCATAAAAGGGTGTTTTTTGGTTTTTGGTATAAGAGCAACAATAAATAAAGTAAAACAACTGAACACATGAAGTAAGTATCGCGTATGTAAGAGAGATTGGAACTGCAATAGGGGAAGCGTCCTTAGGGAGTAGCGGATACACCTCTAGCATTATAAGGAGCTAAGATAAAGATTATTATAATGAACATTCTCAACTATGTATGTGTGGGAGGAACTCCGTATTTTGACAAATAGGCAGCAACTGCTGCTCACATCATCCTCATAACCATAGCAGTCAGCAATCAACATCAATCGAATTACTGCGCTATTAAGGGACTTAATCCCGTAGGACGTATCACATGGCATGGATAGTGTTCTGTGAGTTTCCTCGGTTTCCCAAGTTGATACGTAAGGAGTGCCAACAGCTTTATAGTCACTGTAAGTGCTAACACACCTCCGTCTACCAGCAAGTAGTTCCCTCCATCAAGTCCCCATGAGAGGCAAATATTGAGAGGTCGACTTCTCTCAACATCAAGATGAAGACAATCTAACGCATGGTCACAGCGATGAATATCATAATAAACTTTATCTTATTTCAATCTCATACTAGGGTTTCTCCATCTCCCCAAGAACTAATGATCTACTCAGACATGGAGGCAATCAACATCATGGCAATAACAATGGAATCTATCATAGATAAATAGTACTTGTATAAATCGACAATGAGTACGGAAATTACAACAAGATCTAGACAAGATGTAGATGGGATGGATGGAGATGGTGGTGATGCAGCGGTTGATGATGAAGATCGATGCCTTAGCCTCCCGGATCTATGCAGGGCGAAGATGGATCCCCGGTGGACGAGTTCCCCCTCCAGATGCCTTCCAGAGGTAAGGTTTCGGTGATTTCTGGGTGTTCTGTATGTCGTCTCTCTGATCTAGTTGCACGGGGTGAAACTATTTGAGGAGGCGGTGGTGACGCCAACTATACGGTGGGAACTATATGGCTAGAATTTTTTTCCCGCCATATAGTTGGTCATTGAACCGTTTGTACGTCTTGTTCTCTTTGGGTTTTCTTCTGGTATTATTGATATTTCCTAAATAAGCGATTTATGTTGTTTTGGACTCCTTTTGTCCTCAGTACAACTGCTCTAAGAATTGTGTCCATTGTATCCATCATCTGTCCTGATCCTGGTGAAAACAAACATAAAATGTGCGCGCGAGCACCGTAAAATACCAAGATCCTACGTATACAATGCAGAATAATAATATAAAACATGATACAAATATGCACTCATCACAACGCCATCACACTGATGTTGCAGATGATTGCTTCAATCATCGTCGCATCGATGACCATTGTCAGCACCACCGCCATCGCATTGATGTTGTGGATGATGGCTTCCATCGGTGTCTTTCATCAGCAATGATTTAAGGAGGTGAACAGAAATGAGACAGACAGAGACAAAAATTTCAGACGCTTAGATCCTCACTGCCGCACGCCGTTCCAGCCACCATGCTTAGATCTGCGCCACCGCAAGTCATTCTGACCCCCACGCTTAGGTCCCCGCTGCCGCACGCCGTTCGGACCGCCACGCTTAGATTCGTGCCGCCGCACACTGTTCGGACCGCCATGCTTAGATCCGTGCCGCCGCTCGCGGTTCCGACTGCCGCACCGCCATACGTCTATAGGAGGGGAGGAAGATGGGCTGGTATACGTGCGACAGGGAAAGGGAGGGAGAGACGTCCAGCCCGCCGGGCTCTCCTCTCCGTACTGGGTAGGTGCGCCCAACAGGAGAAAGAGACCTCCAGCCCGTCGGATCATGATGTATCCAACGATGGTTGGCCAAGATCCGTGTGACATACATCTCGACCAATCAGAGTGCAATCAAACTGAATGCTAGTTGATGCGGCTGGTATACGTGTGATAGGGAAATGGAGGGAGAGACATCCAGCCATTCGGGCTCTCCTTGCTGTAAAAGGTAGGTGCGCCCATTGGGAGAGAGAGAGAGAGACATCCAGCCCATCGGATCATGATGTATCCAATGGTGGTTGGCCAAGATCTGTGTGACATACATCTTGACCAATCAGAGCGCAGCCAAACTGAGACATGAGAGAGGGGAAAAGTGAGGAAAACTTTAGCGGGAGTAGAAAAGTGAGGAAACCTTTAGCGGGAGGGGAAAACTAAGGAAAACTTTAGCGGGAGGGAAAAACTAAGGAAAACTTTAGCGGGAGGGGAAAACTGAGTAAAGCTAAGGAAAACAAGGGCACTCGGATAAAAAATGAGTGAGGGAAATTCAAGCTTTTGGCATAAAAAATGTAAAATGTGTTATTTGAAAAAAATAATCCATCTTGGCCAACATTATATTGTTTGCAACTCAAAGATACAAAAGTGTTCCAAATTTGGCCTCATTTAGACAAAGTATGTTTTGGGATGGGTTATTTTGGAGGTTGATTGAGTAGAAAGCCATGCATCTTCATAGCTAGTAGCTCATTCCAAGAAGGGTTTAAGAAGTGGTTCAGGGGATAAGACCATTTCTCTTTATTTCCTTTTCCTTTATTATTGATGCTAGGTTATAGGTAACATAACAAGACTCCATGTGAAGGTTGCACTATGTTTTGACTTTTTTGAATTAAACTAACCCTAAAACAATTTTTTTTGAATTTAATCACTTAGAATAAGAAAAATGTGGCAGATTACAAGTAAATCCAAAATTTCCAATTTCATATGGTAAATCAATCCAAGATACACAAGTGTGCCAAATTTTGGATCAATTGGTCAATGTTTGCTATGGTTTAAGCCATGAACTAGCTAAACCCCATGTGTTGACCACATATCAAGGGCAAAACTGAGCAGTGCTAAGAAACTAGGTGGATGACCATAGAAACTTGCAATAACACATACATTATGGGATTATCCAACATACAAACTTAGGAGCATCACACTAGTTCGAATTCAATACAAACATTGACAGTAGTTCAAATTCATCATACAAATTCAAATTAATAATTCAAATTCATTTTTTTCTTGCTCCTAGTGTTTTTTGCTGGGTTCACCACCTTGCTCTGGGTGATCCTAGCTGGAATATTCGTGGAGTCCACCATCAGCTTCTTCCGTTTGTTCCCTTTGTTCTTTTTCTCTGCATCCAATGAATCAAGTGCTTCAGTCTGTCATACAATTGGTTCAATCAAGTTTCGATCCATTGGTTCATGCGGTTCAAAATGCATTGGCATTATTTTTTCAATATCCTCTTGTGTAATTCCTTTACTTTTGATGCTTCCAATGAATAAATTTCTTTATTCTCCTCTCGATCCATTGGTTCAAACTCCTCTCGATCCATTGGTTCAATCTCCCCTGCATTTGGTTCAATCTCCTCTGCATTTGGTTCAATCTCTTCTAGATCCATTAGTTCAATCTCCCCTGCATTTGGTTCAATCTCCTCTCGATCGGTTGGTTCAATCTGCAATGTATCCATTGCTTCATTCTCCTCTTGTTCAAATACTTCATTCTCATCTGCATTTGCTGCTCCTGCCTAATCATCCATTCCATAAGCTGGGTCCACTGCATTTTTACAAAGCCTAGCAACGTGCCCTAGGATCCCACAACGTTTTCACTTACGTCATCGAGGTGGTGCACCACCCTCTGCACTAGCTATCATCCTATTTTTCCATGGCCTACCTGCTGGTCTAGTAAAAATTGGAGGGTATGGCTTGAAGCTTGGATCCACTTCCATCCATTGGTCTTTTCCCAACAAGGCTGGAACATTCTGAGCATATACTGCCCTAAATTTGGCAACGGAGAAATACTCCGACACGTATTGATCAACTTCACCCTCTTCACCTCCTAGAACACCCTTGAAAAACAATGCATGTATGCAGGGTTTCCCACGGAGCTGCCATTGCCTGCAATGGCATGTCCTATCAACCAAACTCACTTGATACCTGCATTGCATATCTTTACCATCAGTGTACGTTAGCTCAGCCTCCATTCCTCTTCTAATGCATTTCATCTTCAATTGTTTTGCCCTGGCATGCAAAGCCTTAATCAAAGATGGGAGGATGAGATGGCCAACATATACTATTGATGCATTTTTGATGCAACTCGATCTTTATCATGATCATCTGCCTAATCTTATCAAATATTTTCCACATCATAAGCCCTTTTAATGACTTTAACTTTGCATTGAAACTCTCTGCAAGGTTACTTGGTACACGGTCTACCTTGCAAATTTCATTGAATTGGCTTCTTCACCACAATATTCCATGATGTGCATCCAAGTACTCCTTCACCACAGGTTTTTGTTTATACAACACTTCCAAATGATACAGATGCGTCCTCAAACTACATGTGTATGAAGCTGGCCATAGGTTGTCAGTATAAACTTTACCCTTGAATTTCTTTGTAAAATTCTACACTAAGTGTCGCATACATTCCCTATGCTCCACTCCGGGGAATATTGCTTCTACAGTTTTCTCCAAACCTTTACAAGCGTTCGTGTGGATAGTAAGTCCTGGTGGATGACCTATAAGGTCGGAAAATTCTCCATAAACCAAGTCCAATTTTCCGCTAACTCAATCTCCAAAACTGCAAAAGCAATAGGGAACATCCAATTGTGCCCATCAACTGCAGTAGCAACTACTAGCTATCCTTTAAATCTGCCATGAAGAGATGTTGCATCCATGGCCAAATAAGGCATGCAACCATCTAGAAACCCTTGCCAGCAAGCTTTGAAACAAACAAAATCCCTTCTAAAGCACTCCTTGCCAATTGTCTTCCCTCTTATTTTGTACTGAACTTTATGCCTGTCTACCTATACAACACTACTTGGACTAGCCATCTCCACTTCAGCTTTGAAGCTGTAAAGCAACTGGAAACTTTCATTCCATGGATCATTGATCCCATCAAGAGCCATTTCCTTTGCATAGAACATCCCCATGTAAGGTACTGTAATATTAAACTTTTTAGAAACTTCTTTTATGAGCGTTGTTACACCAAGTGATGGGTTCGCTCTCATCCAATCCATGATTGCATCTGCCAACCACCTAGTATTTGCTAGTTTTGTTTTGTACTTTGGTTGTCCCCCTTGAGGTGGACAAGAATGTTCGAACCGATTACTTTTTATCTGAAACATAATGAAAATATCAGGTACAGTTAACAAACTCTACACAATGATCTAAAATACACAACTGGTTGTAATACCTAAACAAAACTGCTCCTGAGCATAGTGGATGCATGCATCCTCCACCTACACCTCTTGTATGGGCACTTCACTGTGAACCTTTGATTGATGGCTCAAAATGTATCGAGCTTGTTGGGGAACCCCTAGAGGAAGGTATGATGAGCACAGTAGCAAGTTTTCCCTCAGTTATGAAACCAAGGTTATCGAACCAGTAGGAGCAAGGAAACACCTCCAAGGTGTTATTTCCAACTTGGAATCCTACACAACACAACCACAGAACTTTGCCCCTAACTTACAGTGAGGTTGGTCAATCTCACCGGTTTTGCTAAAAACAAAGGATTAAACGTATTGTGTGGAAGATAGTAATTGCTTGCAGAAAGTAAACAGAAAATAGTAAATAGTTTGTAAATTGATGGTAAAAGAATGGACCGAGGTCCGTAGTTCACTAGAGGTGATTCTCCTTAAGATAGATGACATGTTGGGTGAACAAATTACAGCGGGGCAATTGACAGACACCGAGAAAGCATACATGCATATACTAATCATCTTGACTCCTACGAGATTTGATTGGGCATTACAACATTATACATAGACCATAATCCAACTGCATCTATGACTAATAATCAACCTTCAGGTTATCATCCGAACCCCCTCCAGTATTAAGTTGCAAGCAACAGATAATTGCATTAAGCAAAGCGTGTAAAGTAAACAATACGATTGTTCTATGAACAAAGGATTGCTGTTTTCTCCCTAGTAGCAACAACACATCTAGTACCTTAGAGATTTCTGTCACTTCCTCAGATTACTAGAGGCATGAACCCACTATCGAGCATAAATACTCCCTCTTGGAGTTTCTAGCATCTACTCGGCCAAGATAGCTACTAACAACGGAAAGCATGCAAGATCACAAATAACATAGACATGATAGAATCAATAATCAATCTGAAATAGCATCTCTATATCCATCAGATCCCCGCAAACACAACATGTAGGATTACAAATAGATGATCTTGATCATGAACAGAGCTCACAAGATCTAAACATGGTAGCACAGAGGAGAAGAACCAACCATCTAGCTATTACATGGACCCATAGTCCAGGGATGAACTACTCACGCATCACACCGGAGGTAGTCATGGTGATGAAGAAGGCCTCCAGGGTGATCTCCCCTCCAGCAGGGTGCCGGGAAGAGCTTCATATCCCTCCCGATCTAGGGATGGAGATGGTAGCGGCTATATACTCTTTCGTGCAATTTTTATCGGGTCCTTAGGGTTTTTGTCCCGGAGGCAATATATAGGCGAAGGGGCAAGGTCGGTGGAGTACCAGGGGGCACACACCAGGTGGCGGCGCGACTAGGGATGGCCACGCCACCCTAGGGTGTGGCTGCCCTGGTTCCCCTCTTCGTCTCCCTTTGGACTCCGTATTCCTTCTGGTGAAATATTGACTTGGGCTTTTGTTCAGTCCAATTCCGAGAATATTTCCTTACTAGCTTTTCTGAAACCAAAAATAGCAGAAAAGAGGCAACTGGCATTGTGGAATCTTGTTATTAGTTAGTTCCATAAAATGTGTAAAAATACTCCAAAGTGTGGACAAAACATAAGAAAGTAGATATAAAACAAGCATGGAACATCAAAAATTATAGATACGTTTGCAACATATCAACATCCCCAAGCTTAACTCCTGCTCGTCCTCAAGTAGGTAAGTGATAAAAAATAATAATTTTTGAGGTGACATGCACCATCATAATCTTGATCAAGGTATTTGTAAAACATTGATAGTTGGGATCATAGTACTCTAACATAGACATGAAAGATATAGTTCTAACAATAAGACATAGCAACTATGTTATACCATGAAAAGGTACAAACAAGAGATTCATGAATAACAATGCTTTGAAAGACGTTTGTTTGTTTCACATATAGAAAACATAATGATAATGGTATTCAGCTTGTCCTTGATAGTGTAGGAAAACATAAATGCATAGGACACCTTCAAAGTTCATAAGGGTGACTAGATACAAATAATTTAAGAACAAGCAATATCAAAGTTATGAATCAATCAACAAGTTTTGGGACAATGCACATTAAACTAAGAATGACCACTATGCTCTCTCAATAGGTGCATAAAGATAGAAGATGGATACTCAACATAAAAATTAAAAGAAAGGCCCTTCATAGAAGGAAGCAGGGATTCAAGTCTCATAAAGAGCTTCCAAAAATTATGGTACTTATTAGCTTTCAGCTCTCATTGCCCCTATCATAAGCATCTTTAGGTGATTAAGGTTAAAGTGAACAAATATGAGGATATGCTTGATAAGTTATATGTTGAAATCTCATGCCCCTTACTTACAAAGACCGAACCTCATGCTACTCAACTTTAGTCACGAGTAAGTTCTTGTCATTGTAAGTACATGTGTATCATAGAGAACCGCCAACGGGGTACCCCTTGCCCGATGATACGGAAGCATTCCCATATCAAAATGACAAGGCAAGCAGACAATGGGCATCTCATCGATCTTTTTATTTGCTATTTGCATAGGTTTTTATTAAGGATGCTTCACAGATTGCTCACTATGGTTATGCTGCAAGTTTCCACCATGATTAGGCATGGCTTAGGCTAGCGGCCCAGGCGTTTCACTAACACATATACAAACTCCATGAGCTTACAAGCTCCCCTTTTATTTCACACCGCCGGTATCCATAAGCAAAAGAACATGATATCAACCAAATAAAGTGCAATGTTGGAAACGTTCCCCATGGTAGCATGGTTCTGCTTATTCACAACTTATAAAGCGCAAGCATATACGCAACATAGATGGGCACAATGGTTCAAGTTTATTAAGTGCAAGAAAAGTAAAGTGTTCCATCAAGTTTGTGAGAGCTTTAATCACTAATTTTCACATAACAACCTTAATTCGGAAGGTAGATAAAAACATGAATATACTTGGAATAGCAAATGCTAATAGGTAGGTATGGTGGATTCTTTGGAATAACTTGGTTTTATTTGGAGTTGGATGCATGAGTGGAACTCATACTTGGTATGGAGGCTAGCAAAAGACTGGGAGCGACCAACTAAGAGAGCAATAATGGCCATAATCATGCAAAGCGACAAAACATTATTAATTAAATCATAAAGTGATATTACAAGTCAAAAAATAAATGATCATAGAGGATATGGTGACTTGGTGTAGTCTTAACATGGTGTGAGCATGCGCCAAGTCAACCCAAATAAAGCATCAAAGGAGAATACCACAATATTATGCTTTTATATGCTAACACAACGCATGATTATTTCAAGGCACATTAAGCAATCTCAATTGTTTGTAACAAGTCAAGCTACAACAATACTCACTAAGCATAAAGCTAAAACAATGTCAAGCATGACATGATAAAGTCTAAATCACAGTCAAAAACAAGCCCCTTTTATACCACTTAAGCATGAACTTTCCTACTCTTTTCCAATCCAAATCAACTTGTTTGAAACTATGTATGAATGCGGGGGTCTAACCAATTTATTCAAGCAAACTAAGAAAACGAAGCAAACGAAAACTAAAAACAAAAATGAAGACGCTCCAAGAACAACACAATTGTGCATGAAACAATAAAAATGAAGTGTTTGGAAGAAACCTAAATTTTTTATTGATGAAGAAGGGGATGCCTTGGGCATCCCCAAGCTTTGACGCTTGTACTTATTGATTATTTCTTGGGGTGACACGGGTGGCATCCCCAAGCTTGAGCTTTTGTCCATCTTCATCTTATCACATTGTTCATCCCTACACTCTAAAATTTCCTTCATACAAAACTTCACACAATCTTCATTAGCAACATTAGTGTACTCAAGATAATAAGTATTTTTGGTTCAGTACCAACACAAGTAAAACTTCCATTAAAACACAAGCTACTGAAGCACTTCCTTTAAAAAGTTCAAATGATCAAAGAGAACTCAAAGAGAAAGAGTTTAAGAGGCAAATGCAAATAATGGCAGAAATCTGTCAAAACAGAATAAATGGTAAAACCAATTTTTTCGAAGACCTTCTGTTGTTCAAATCGAAAAGTGTTGAACTAACGAAAGTTGGATAACAACCTGGGGCAGAAGCACAAACAATTAGAGCTCAATCTGACGTACAGAGATTTTTCATGAATTTTTACATCGAAGCACAAAAATCTGTTTCGGGACAACAACTTTCCCAAATCTTACTTTTCTCTCATTAGAGGTTACTCTTGGCACAAAAACCACACAAAATGATAAGGAGAGGTTATTACTGGAGCAATAACTTCCAAAACTCAACAAAAGACTCCTAACAAAATTTGGGTTATCTCCTAATAAGTGCTTTTCTTTAACGCCTTTGAGCTACGCATAAGAAGCAAGAAAAGAATCAAGTATTCTCAAATGAAGAAGCATTAAAACCAAATTTCGTTTTAATAGGATAGGCAAAAGGAATCTTATCTCTCTTATTACGGAAGTGTTCTATACCTTTCTTGAGTGGGAATTGATATTTAATGGTGCCTTCTTTCATATCAATAATGGCACCAACAGTTCTAAGAAAAGGTCTTCCCAAAATAATAGGACAAGAAGTATTGCATTCAACATCCAAAACATAGAAATCAATGGGGACATATGCATTGTTAACCATAATAAGAACATCATTAATACTCCCCATGAGTTTCTTTTTAGCATTATCATCAAGTTGGACATTTAAATAACAATCTTCCAACGATGGTAAATCAAGCATTTCATAAATCCTTCTAGGCATAATAGAAACACTACTATCAAGATCACATAAAGCTTTGAGATCAAAATCATTCACTTTCATATTAATTATGGGTTCCCAACCATCTTCTAATTTCATAGGAATAAAAGCTTTATGTTTCATCTTTTCTTCTTTAATTTTTATGAGAGCATTAGTAAAGTGTGTTGTAAAGGCCATATTCATAGCACTAGCATTAGGACTTGTAGCAAGCTTTTGTTGGAACATAATTACTTCAGAGATATTGCAACCATCAAGATCAAAATCATAATCATCGTCTAAAGTAGTAGAGCTATTGTTTCCCATATTTTGAAGAATTTCAGCATTTTTATTACAAAAGGTTCCATTGGTTTTAGGTATTGTTGCAGAAGGAACTTCATGTGGTTTGCTAGCATTGACATTAGTGGCGGTGATAGTAGAAATACTAATATTTCTAGCAATTTCATCTTCTCTTTCCCACTTAGAATGCAATTCAGCTAACAGTCTAACATTTTCATCAATTCTAACTTGTATGGCATTAGTAGTAGCAAAGGGATTTGCAATGGTTTCAGGTTTAGCAACCATTTTTTTCAAAGAAGATTGTGCTTCAGACAATGACACTATACTTCTTTCAGCATTAGAGAGTTTTTCCTCAATAGTTTTATTGAAAGCAGTTTGTTTACTAATGAAATCTTTAAGCATGACTTCAAGTTCAGAGGGTGCACTTCTATTATCGTTGTAGGAATTTCCATAAGCATTACCATTGTTGGGAGGATATGGCCTATAATTATTATTACCAAAATTATTCAAAAGGCATTGTTGCTAAAATTATTATTTCTAATGAAGTTCACATCAACTTGCTCTTCTTGAGCAACCAAAGAAGTTAAGGGAACATGCTTTGGATCAATATGACCTTTCCCATTAACAAGCATATACATAATAACATAAATTTTATCACTCAGGGAGGAGGTCTCTTCAACATAATTTACCTTCTTACCTTGTGGAGCCCTCTCAGTGTGCCATTTAGAATAGTTAACCATCATATTATCCATAAGCTTTGTCGCAGCACCCAAAGTAATGGTCATAAAGGTACCTCCAACAGCAAAGTCCAGCAGATTTCTTGAAGAATAATTCAGTCTTGCATAAAAGGTTTAGATAATCATCCAAGCAGTCAGTCCATGAGTGGTACAATTCTTTACCAAAGATTTCATTCTTTACCAAGCTTGAGCAACATGTTCATTATCAGATTGTTTAAATTTCATTATTTCACTTCTCATAGATATAATCTTAGCAGGAGGATAGTATTTTCCAATGAAAGCATCTTTGCATTTAGTCCAAGAATCAATACTATTTCTAGTTAGGGATAACAACCATTCTTTAGCTTTTCCTCTCAAAGAGAAAGGAAACAACTTAATCTTAATAATATCTCCATCTATATCCCTATGTTTTTGCATCTCACAAAGTTCAACAAAATTATTAAGATGAGTAGCAGCATCTTCAGTACCAATACCAGAAAATTGTTCTTTCATTACACGATTGAGCAAAGCAGGTTTAATTTCAAAGAAAGTAGCTTCAGGAACAGGTGGAGCAATAGTGTGCACATGAAATCATTGTTATTGGTGCTAGTGAAGTCACACAACTTAGTGTTTTCAAGAGTAGTCATTTTTTTGTGTTTTTAATATAAAGAAGCAAACTAGTACAATTAAATTTTTTGTGTTTTTGATAAAGAAACAAGCAAACAAAGCAAAAATAAACTAAGCAAAACAAAAAAACAAAGTAAAGATATTGGTTATGAGGGACTCCCCTTGTGAAGATGTCCTTTGAAAGGGAAATGGACGTCGCCTAGAGGGGGGGGGGGGGTGAATAGGCGTTTTAAAAATATTACGGTTTAGGCTCTAATAAATGCGGAATAAAACTTAACGTTTAATTTATCAAGCCAAAACCTATATCCACTAGATTCACTAAGTGCACCAACAACCTATGCTAAGCAAGACAAGCAGCAAGGTGATAGCAAGATATAGTACTTCAAGCATGAAGGCTATCACAATGTAAATTGCATAGGTAAAGGGCTCGGTTGAGAGATAACCGATGGACGCGGAGACGATGATTTGTTTCCCGAAGTTAACTTCCAAAGAAGCTATGTCTCCGTTGGAGAGGTGCGGGGGCGCAATGTACTTCGAACGCCACAAATGGCTCACCTCGAGGTGTGGTGGCTCGATGCTCACCCAACACCACACAATGCCTCACCAAGGATGCGAAGCCACGCAACTCACCGACGCCACAAAAGGCTCACCCTATTCTCTCGTGAGCTCGCCACAAAGGCCTACTCACGTTCCACTATGGGACACTTGAGGGTGGTCACCGAACCCGTACAAGGCTTGGGGCAATCTCCACAACTCAATTG
Organism: Avena insularis; assembly: GCA_023614405.1. NCBI lineage: Eukaryota > Viridiplantae > Streptophyta > Magnoliopsida > Poales > Poaceae > Avena > Avena insularis. The sequence goes on from CM042694.1 coordinate 524,635,938, forward strand.
GAGGGCTCCCAAGAAACGCCACAAAGGCTCCACAATGCCACAAAAGTCCAACAAGCTTGGGGAACCTCCACAACTCAATTGGAGCCCCAAGAACAATGCAACAAAGGCTACAAAGCCACAAAAGGAAACAAGGCCACAAAAGGCTACAAGACCACAAAAGGTCAACTATCCAACCACACAACCGTCTAGGGTTCCAAGAACCCAAGAGAAACAATCCCAAGGGATTGAACTCACCGAATCTCCGAGGAGAACTCAAACCTATGCACCAAATGCAAGAGGCAAGTCCTTCACTCTCAAATTCCACCAAAGCTACAAAAGCTATTGGGAGAATAAGGGAGGAAGAACACAAGAGGAGAACACAAAACTCTCCAAGGTCTAGATCCCAAGGATTCCTTCACAAAGAAGGGATTTTGCTTGGTGGGGCTTATAGATCTAGATCTCCTCTCTCAAATCCCTCAAAAAGATGCAAGAATCATAGGAGGAAAAAGGGGAGAGGGAAAGCTCTTGAATGTCAACAATGGAGGAGAGAGAGAGAGCAAGAACCAAGAAAAAGAAAGTGAGGGCCGAAGGGGAAAGGGGAGCACCTTTTAAAGGGCTCCCCGATCTGCCCGTTACCCACAAAATCGCGCACGACCGGTAGTACCGGTGGGTGGCCGGTACTACCGGTGGCACCCAGCCAACGGTCAGAAAACTGCGAGAGAAAGAACAAAACGCGAGCCTGGCCGGTACTACCTCCGCTTCGCCGGAACTACCTGCGGCAAGAATGTCCTAGCGGTACTACCGCCTGAAATATCGACTGAAGTTCCGTCAAATAGCGTAGACCAGGCAGAGAGCATACTGAACCAAAAATGAGTTCACCGGAAGTTGGGCCGGTATTAACACCGGTACTACCAGCGGCATTTCTGCCCGAGCGGTACTTCCGGCGTCTGGCCGGTACTTCCGGTCAGAGAAACTTCAGAATCAGAAATGCCATAACTTTTGCATCCGAACTCCAAACGAGATGAAACCAATTTTGTAGAAATATTGGATATCACCAAGGGAGAAAATACCATGAATATATATGTGAGATACCTCCCAAGGTGTGGAGCCGGAAAACCCTCAAGATCAAAAACGCAATGAGATATGCATGGGAAATCCGTTTTTGATGAACTAGAGCATGTTATGAATATAACCACAAGCTCTAGATCCTCACATGGACAAGAACCAAACAACAACCAAGAAAGATGATGCTATGGATGCAAAGGTTTGAGCTCTCTCCAAAAGATACGAACGAGTCACCCACTCGAGAGCCCCTCTTGATAGTACGACTATCTATCCTAAACCCAGTCTCCTAACACTACACGAGACCGGTAAAATAGAAACCCTATCAAGATCATACCTTTGCCTTGAGCATCCCACTTGAGCTTGATGTAGACGATCTTGTCACCTTCAAGATGGAACACCTTTCTTGATTGCTCTTGCTTGCTCTTGCTTGATGAAGACTTGCGAATGCCTCCCCCATACTCCATGGGAAAACCACTTCTTTGACCTTGTCTTCATCACTCCATGAACGCCGAGGATGGCAAGCTCCAAGCATGAAATCTTCTAGAGAGGACGCATCTTGAGCTTGCACTTCAATTCTTGATGATGTCTTGAAGATACCAATGAGGTACTCCATCTTCTTCTTCTTCTTCTTCTTCAGGACAAACTTGATCTTCTACTTCTACTTGATTCCAATAGGCACAAAGCCCTTGGACATTGCTTCTTATTTTTCATCCTTGAAACCAACACATGGTCCAAGCGATGCTAATGGACAAACCTACAAGTGAAACTCAATTTGCACATTAGTCCATAGGGATTGTCATTAATTACCAAAACCACACATGGGGGCATACATGCCCTTTCATCCTTGACTCCCCGGCAACGGTGCCAGAAAAAGCTTGATTGATGGCTCAAAATGTATCGAGCTCGTTGGGGAACCCCAAGATGTAGGTATGATGAGCACAACATCAAGTTTTCCCTCAATTATGAAACCAAGGTTATCGAACCAGTAGGAGTAAGGAAACACCTCCAAGGTGTTGTTTCCAACTTGGAATCCTGCACAACACAACCACAAAACTTTGCCCCCAACTTACAGTGAGGTTGTCAATCTCACCGGTTTTCCTGAAAACAAAGGATTAAACGTATTGTGTGGAAGATAGTAATTTCTTGTAGAAAGTAAATAGAAAACAGTAAATAGTTTGTAGATTGACGGTAAAAGAATGGACCGGGGTCCATAGTTCACTAGAGGTGATTCTCCTTAAGATAGATGACATGTTGGGTGAACAAATTACAGCGGGGCAATTGACAGACACCGAGAAAGCATACATGCATATACTAATCATCTTGACTCCTACGAGATTTGATTGGGCATTACAACATTATACATATACCGTAATCCAACTGCATCTATGACTAATAATCCACCTTCAGGTTATCATCCAAACCCCCTCCAGTATTAAGTTGCAAGCAACAAATAATTGCATTAAGCAAAGTGTGTAAAGTAAACAATACGATTGTTCTATGAACAAAGGATTGATGTTTTCTCCCTAGTAGCAGCAACACATCTAGTACCTTAGAGATTTCTGTCACTTCCCAGATTACTAGAGGCATGAACCCACTATCAAGCATAAATACTCCCTCTTGGAGTTTCTAGCATCTACTCGACCAAGATAGCTACTAACAACAAAAGCATGCAAGATCACAAATAACATAGACATGATAGAATCAATAATCAATCTGAAATAGCATCTCAATATCCATCGGATCCCTGCAAACACAACATGTAGGATTACAAATAGATGATCTTGATCATGAACAGAGCTCACAAGATCTAAACATGGTAGCACAAAGGAGAAGAACCAACCATCTAGCTACTACATGGACCCGTAGTCTAGGGATGAACTACTCACGCATCACACCGGAGGCAGTCATGGTGATGAAGAAGGCCTCCAGGGTGATCTCTCCCTCCGGCAGGGTGCCGGAAAGAGCTTCAGATCCCTCCCAATCTAGGGATGGAGATGGCGGCGGCTACAAACTCTTTCGTGGAATTTTTATCAGGTCCATAGGGTTTTCGTCCTGGAGGCAATATATAGGCGAAGGGGCAAGGTCGATGGAGTACCAGGGGGGCACACTAGGTGGCGGCGTGGATACGGCTAGCCACGCCACCCTAGGGTGTGGCTGATGGGTTCGTAGCATGGAAAACAAAAATTTTCTACCGCAAGAACGAACAAAACCCAGATCTAATCTAGATAAAAGCCAAGATCTAATCTATTAGACATGTGCAACGAGATAGATCTGTACTAACCCTCGTAGATCCGAAAGCGTTATGAGATTAGATCTCGGGGTTGATGTAGTCGATCAGTTGCCAATCTCAAGATCGTGTGGACGATCCTTCCGGCACCGCGTTCCGGCAGCGCTTCCGCAGTCGATCACACGTGCGGAGTCGAAGTAGACCTTCCTCTCCCTGTTCTAGCGAGCAGCGGAGGTAGTAGATCTTCTCCACGGAATCCCAGCAGCACGACGGTGTGGTGGTGGTGGTGGAGTATAGATTTCTGCAGGGCTTCGCCTAAGCCTGAGCAGAGGGAAGGAGGAGGAGAGAGGCGGCGGCTAAGGCTTGAAGTAGAGGGGGCAAGGGGGTGGCGCCCCCACCCCTCTATTTAAAGGAGGGAGGCGCGCCATGGGAGGGGGAGTCCTAGTAGGACTCCCCTCCCTCCTTGGCCGGCGGATTGGGAGGAGGGGAGGAGTCCTCCTCCCCCACAACTCCTTGTCTTACCCCACAAGGACTCCTTGATCCTTTCTTGGTTTTCAAGCAAACTCCAAGAAATCTCCTAGAACCTTCCAGAACATTCCGAAACCTTCTAGAATCTCCATACAAACACTCCGGAACATTTCCTAACTTAGAAAATGATCCCCAATATATGAATCTTATTCTCCGGACAATTCCGGATCTCCTCGTGATGTCCCGGATCCAATCCGAGACTCCGAACAACATTCGTTCTCCAACACATATTCCATATCTACTTAAAACAACTTCGAACCTTAAGTGTGTCACCCTACGGTTCATGAATATGCAGACATGATGAAGACACCTCTCCGATCAATAACCATCAGCGGGATCTGGAGATCCATACTGGCTCCCACATACTCAACGATGACTTCGTGATCGATAGAACCATTAACATACGAAACCAATTCCCTTTGTCACGCGATATTCTACTTATCCGAGGTTTGATCGTCGGTATCTCCATACCTAGTTCTACCTCGTTACTGATAATTACTCTTTACTCGTTCCATGTTATGTCATCCCTTGTGACCTAGTCACATGCTTGCAAGCTAACTAGATGACATTCCACCGAGAGGGCCCAGAGCATATCTATCCGTCATATGGATGGACAAATCCCAATCTTGGTCCATGCGCTTCAACACATACTTTCAGAATACCCAATGACACCTTTATAACCACCCGATTCTGCGGGTTTGATGTCATCAAAGTACCCATCCGGTGATGGTGATTAACATAACCTCATTGTCGAAGGATTAGGTTACTATGCATTTGAAAGCTTATAGCAATACGAACTTAATGACTTGATCTTATGCTACGCTTACTATGGGTGAGTGTCCATCACATCATTCTCCTAATGATATAACCTTGTTATTAATGACATCCAATGTCCATGATCAGGAAACCATGATTATCATTTAATCAACAAGCTAGTTCCACAAGAGGCTTACTAGGGACTCTTTTATGTTTACAAAACACACATGTATCAGTGTTTCCTTATAATACAATTATAGCATGGGATGTAAACATTCATCATAAACACAAAGATATAATAATAACCACTTTTATTATTGCCTCTTGGGCATATCTCCAACAGTCTCCCACTTGCACTAGAGTCAATAATCTAGATTACATGGTAATATACCTAACACCCATGGCGTTTTGGTGTTGGTCATGCTTTGCTCTAGGGAGAGGTTTAGTCAACGGATCTGCCACATTCAGATCAGTGTGTACTTTGCAAATCTTTATGTCACCATCTCGGACATACTCGCGAATAGCATGGAAACGTAGCTTGATGTGCTTTAGCTTGCTATGTGACCTTGGCTCCTGTGCATTAGCTATGGCACCTGTGTTGTCACAGTAGATGGCCATCGGGTCCAACGCACTGGGAACCACGCCAAGTTCAGTAATGAACTCCTTCATCCATATGGCTTCTTGTGCAGCCTCCGAAGCAGCTATGTATTCCGATTCAGTTGAAGATTTCGCCACAACGCTTTGCTTGGCACTCCTCCAGCTCATTGCAGCACCATTCAAAATAAATACATATCCAGACTATGACTTCGAGTCATCTGGATCGGTGTTCCAACTAGCATCAGTGTAACCATTTACAACAAGCTGTTCATCACCTCCATAAGAAAGAACCATATCCTTAGTCCTATTCAGGTACTTTAGGATATTCTTGACCGCTGTCCAGTGTTCCATTCTAGGATCACTTTGATATCTGCTAGTCAAACTAACAACATGTGCTATATCCGGTCTTGTACACAGCATGGCATACATGATAGAACCTATAGCCGAGGCATAGGGAATTTTATTCATCTTTTCTCTATCTTCTGCCATAGCCGGACTTTGAGTCTTACTCAAGGTCTTACCTGACAACATGGGCACAAACCCCTTCTTGCTCTCTTCCATTCTAAACTTCTTTAGAACTTTGTCTAAGTATGTACTTTGTGAAAGCGCTATTAGGCGTCTTGATCTATCTCTATAAATCTTGATGCCTAGAATATATGCCGCTTCGCCAAGATCCTTCATTGAAAAACTATTATTCAAATAGGTTTTGACGCTATTAAGAAGTTCTATATCATTCCCAATCAACAATATGTCATCTACATATAGTACTAGGAATGCTACAGAGCTCCCACTCACTTTCTTGTAAATACAAGCTTCTCCATAAGTTTGTATAAATCCAAAGTTTTTGATTACTTTATCAAAACATTGATTCCAACTCCGGGATGCTTGCTTCAGTCCATAAATGGAGCGCTGAAGTTTGCATACCTTGTCAGCATCTTTAGGATCGACAAAACCTTTGGGTTGTACCATATACAACTCTTCCTCAATGTCTCCATTAAGGAACGCTGTTTTGACATCCATCTGCCAAATCTCATAATCGAAATATGCAGCGATTGCTAACAAAATCCTCACAGACTTTAGCTTCGCTACTGGTGAGAAAGTCTCATCGTAGTCAACTCCTTGAATTTGTCGGAACCCTTTCGCGACAAGTCGAGCTTTATAGACGGTAACATTACCATCAGCATCTGTTTTTCTTTTGAAAATCCATTTGTTCTCGACAGTCTTATGGCCATCCGGTAAGTCCACCAAAGTCCATACTTGGTTTTCGTACATGGATCCCATCTCGGATTTCATGGCTTCTAGCCATTTGTCGGAATCTGGGCTCACCATAGCTTCTTCATACGTCGCAGGGTCATCAGTGTTGTCCACCAACATGACGTTCAAAGCAGAGTCATACCAATCAGGAGTGGTACGAACTCTCGTTGACCTGCGAGGTTCTTGATAACCGTTCGAAGTTTCATGATCACCATCATTAGCTTCCTCTCCAATTGGTGCAAAGGCACAAAAACATCTTCCGTGCTACTCTCAATTCCGAGAGAAGGTTCAATAACCTCGTCGAAGTTCTACTTTCCTTCCAAATACTTCCTTCGAGAGAAACTCCTTCTCAAGAAAGGATCCATTCTTGGCAACGAAAACTTTGCCTTCGGATCTATGATAGAAGGTATACCCAATTGTTTCTTTAGGGTATCCTATGAAGACGCATTTCTCCGCTTTGGGTTCAAGCTTATCAGGCTGTAACTTCTTTACATACGCTTCGCAACCCCAAACTTTAAGGAACGACAACTTAGGTTTCTTACCAAACCACAATTCATACGGTGTCGTTTCAACGGATTTAGATGGTGCCCTATTTAAAGTGAATGCGGCTGTCTCTAATGCATAGCCCCAAAACGATAGTGGTAAATCTGTAAGAGTCATCATAGACCGAACCATATCTAAGATAGTTCGATTACGACGTTCGGACACACCATTACGCTGTGGTGTTCCTGGCGGTGTCAACTGTGAAAGTATTCCACATTTCTTTAAATGCATGCCAAACTCATAACTCAGATATTCACCTCCGCGGTCAGAACGCAGAAACTTAATCTTCTTGTTATGATGATTTTCCACTTCACTTTGAAATTCCTTAAAATTCTCGAAAGTTTCGGACTTATGTTTCATAAAGTAGACATGCCCATATCTACTTAAGTCATCCGTGAAAGTGAGAACATAACGATATCCACCACGCGATGCTACACTCATTGGACCGCACACATCGGTATGTATTATTTCCAATAAGTCTGTAGCTCGCTCCATTATTCCAGAGAATGGAGTCTTAGTCATTTTTCCCATTAGACATGCTTCGCATCTTTCAAGTGATTCAAAATCAAGTGATTCAAGAAGTCCATCAGAATGGAGTTTCTTCATACGCTTCACTCCAATGTGACCAAGGCAGCGATGCCACATGTATGTAGAATTATCATTCAATTTTATTCGTTTAGCATCTATGTTGTGAACATGTGTATCACTACTATTGAGATTCAATAAGAATAAACCATTCATCTCAGGTGCATTACCATAAAAGATATTACTCATATAAATCGAACAACCTTTATTCTCAGACTTAAAAGAGTAATCGTCTCGCAATAAACAAGATCCAGATATAATGTTCATGCTTAACGCAGGCACCAAATAACATTTATTTAAATTTAAAACTAATCCCGCAGGTAGATGTAGAGGGAGCGTGCCGACGGCGATCACATCAACCTTGGAGCCATTTCCAACGCGCATCGTCACCTCGTCTCTTGCCAGTCTTCGTTTATTCCGCAGCTCCTGTTTCGAGTTACAAATATGAGCAACCGAACCAGTATCAAATACCCAGGCACTACTACGACTACTAGTAAGATACACATCAATAACATGTATATCGAATATACCTTTCTTCTTGATGTTGCCGTTCTTCAGATCTGCCAGGTACTTGGGGCAGTTATGCTTCCAGTGACCAGCACCCTTGCAGTAGAAGCATTCCGTTTCAGGTTTAGGACCATCCTTGGGCTTCTTAGCAAGTGCGGCAGCTTTCTTGCCGTCCTTCTTGAAGTTGCCCTTTTTCTTAGGCTTGCCCTGTTTCTTGAAATTGGTGGTCTTATTGACCATCAACACTTGGTGCTCCTTCTTGATCTCCACTTCAGCAGTTTTCAGCATGGACGATAGTTCAGACAACGTCTTGTTTATACAGTGCATATTGTAGTTCATCACAAAGTTCTTATAACTCGGTGGCAGTGATTGGAGGACACGGTGAATCCCTAACTCATTAGGAATCGTTATCCCCAACTCTTGGAGCTTGTTTGCATGCCCAGACATGGTGAGCACGTGCTCGCTAACGGAGCTTCCCTCTTCCATCTTGCAGGTAAAGAACTTTTCGGAGGCCTCATAGCTCTCCACGGCCGTGTGAGTCTCAAAAATGAGCTTGAGCTCCTTAATGATCTCGAACGGGCCGTGGTGCTCAAAACGCTTCTGGAGCTCCGTTTCTAAACCATACAGGATGGCACACTAAACTGTGGAGTAATGATTTTTCCGAGTGGCGTAAACATTCTTTACGTCATCGGTGGCATCATCTGCAGGTGGGTCACCTAGCGGTGCTTCGAGCACATAGGTCATCTGACCAGCCCTGAGGACAATCTTCAGACCACGGAGCCAGTCCGTGAAGTTGCTTCCATTGTTCTTAAGCTTTTCTTTCTCTAGGAACGCATTGAAATTGATGGAGAGATTCGCCATAATCTACAACAAATTTGCAAGTAGTTTAGACTAAGTTTATGATAAATTGAGTTCAATTTTAATTCTTAAATTAACTAGGTGAACTCCCACTCAAAGCAACATCCCTAACATTGTCTTAGTGATTACACGAACCAAGTCCACTACACCAAGTCCGATCTTCACGAGAGAAGATGTAGTTTCATCGACGAACAATCTTCATGTTCATCATATCACTTATATGATTCATGCTCTACCTTTCGGTATTCCGTGTTCCGAGACCATGTCTGTACATGCTAGGCTCGTCAAGATTAACCTTAGTTTCCGCATGTGCAAATCTGGCAGCCGTTGTATGCACACGTAGAATCTATCGCATCCGATCATCACGAGATGCTTCGAGACGACGAGTCTTAGCAACGGTGCCAACTAAGGACGAACACTTTATTACTTGAAATTTAGTGAGAGGGATCATCTTATAATGCTACCGTCGCGATCTAAGCAATACAAGATGCATAAAGGATTAACATCACAGGCAATTCATAATTAGTGTGATATGATATGGCCCTTTCTTCTTATGCCTTTGATCTCCATCTCCAAAGCACGGACATGATCTCCATCATCACCAGCATTGCGTCAAGGTCAGTGGTGCCGCTTCATGGTTGTCCATCATCACCAGCAACTATTACAACTACTTGGAATAAAGCTATTACAAGATGAATAGACACGCAGGTCTTAACAGAATTAAAGACAACCATTAGGCTCCTGCCGGTTGCCATATTACAACAAGGATCATTGCATACATCAAATATAATCACAATCACATGATGGCCATATCACATCACAAAACCCGTGCAAAAACAAGTTAGACGCCTCTAATTTTCTTTGCATGTTTTACGTGGTTTGGGCCTTTCGAATAAGAACGGATCTTACCTACGAAACTGAACCACAACGTTGATACAAGTGCTATCAAGTGCAAAGTGTAGATTGGATCTATACTATGATGGGAGAGACAGACACCCGCAAAGCCACTTGTGCAAAGCAAGTTACACGTCAAGCGTGGAGCAAGTCTCATGTGTGATGACATGTAAGGTTAGCCCGAGCCGCTTCATCCCACCATACCGCAAGATGCAAAGTACACAAAGCAAAAGACGGCACGAGCACCAACGTCCACAAAACCATTGTGTTCTACTCGTGCAACAGATCTACGCATAGACATGGCTCTGATACCACGGATGGGTTCGTAGCATGGAAAGCAAAAAATTTCTACCGCAAGAACGAACAAAACCCAGATCTAATCAAGATAAAAGCCAAGATCTAATCTATTAGACATGTGCAACGAGATAGATCTGTACTAACCCTCGTAGATCCGAAAGCGTTACGAGATTAGATCTTGGGTTTGATGTAGTCGATCACTTGTCGATCTCAAGATCGTGTGGACGATCCTTCCGGCGCCGCGTTCCGGCAGCGCTTCCGCAGTCGGTCACATGTGCGGAGTCGAAGCAGACCTTCCTCTCCCCGTTCCAGCGAGCAACGGAGGTAGTAGATCTTCTCCACGGAATCCCAGCAGCACGACGGTGTGGTGGTGGTGGTGGAGTAGAGATTTCTGCAGGGCTTCGCCTAAGCCTGAGCAGAGGGAAGGAGGAGGAGAGAGGCGGCGGCTAGGGCTTGAAGTAGAGGGGGAAAGGGGGTGGCGCCCCCACCCCTCTATTTAAAGGAGGGAGGCATGCCATGGGAGGGGGAGTCCTAGTAGGACTCCCCTCCCTCCTTGGCCGGCGGATTGGGAGGAGGGGAGGAGTCCTCCTCCCCCACGACTCCTTGTCTTACCCCACAAGGACTCCTTGATCCTTTCTTGGTTTTCAAGCAAACTCCAAGAAATCTCCTAGAACCTTCCAGAACATTCCGAAACCTTCTAGAATCTCCATACAAACACTCCGGAACATTTCCTAACTTAGAAAATGATCCCCAATATATGAATCTTATTCTCCGGATAATTCCGGATCTCCTCGTGATGTCCCGGATCCAATCCGAGACTCCGAACAACATTCGGTCTCCAACGCATATTCCATATCTACTTAAAACAACTTCGAACCTTAAGTGTGTCACCCTACGGTTCGTGAATATGCAGACATGATGAATACACCTCTCCGATCAATAACCATCAGGATCGGAGATCCATAATGGCTCCCACATACTCAACGATGACTTCGTGATCGATAGAACCATTAACATACGAAACCAATTCCCTTTGTCACGCGATATTCTACTTATCCGAGGTTTGATCGTCGGTATCTCCATACCTAGTTCTACCTCACATCGATAAGTACTCTTTACTCGTACCATGTTATGTCATCCCTTGTGACCTAGTCACATGCTTGCAAGCTAACTAGATGACATTCCACCGAGAGGGCCCAGAGCATATCTATCCGTCATATGGATGGACAAATCCCAATCTTGGTCCATGCGCTTCAACACATACTTTCAGAATACCCAATGACACCTTTATAACCACCCAGTTACGAAGCGGGGTTTGATGTCATCAAAGTACCCATCCGGTGATGGTGATTAACATAACCTCATGGTCAAAGGATTAGGTTACTATGCATTTGAAAGCTTGTAGCAATACGAACTTAATGACTTGATCTTATGCTACGCTTACTATGGGTGTGTGTCCATCACATCATTCTCCTAATGATATAACCTTGTTATTAATGACATCCAATGTCCATGATCAGTAAACCATGATCATCATTTAATCAATAAGCTAGTTCCACAAGAGGCTTACTAGGGACTCTTTTATGTTTACAAAACACACATGTATCAGTGTTTCCTTATAATACAATTATAGCATGGGATGTAAACATTCATCATAAACACAAAGATATAATAATAACCACTTTTATTATTGCCTCTTGGGCATATCTCCAACAGTGGCCGCCCTGGTTCCCTAATGACCCACAAGTATAGGGGGTGTATCGTAGTATTTTTGATAAGTAAGAGTGTCAAACCCAACGAGGAGCAGAAGGTGTTGACGAGTGGCTTGGAGATGGAATTCTCTGTAAATACTTAGCAAACGGAATTTTAGGGGTTTTTGATAATGCAGAGAAATAAAGTGCGAGTAAATAAAAGACAATAATAATAAATGCAGCAAGTGGCCCAATCCTTTTTTTAGCAAAGGACAAGCCGGTTGTATTACTTAAGATGACCAAACGTTCTCGAGGACACACGGGAATATCGTCAAGTGCTTTCGCTTCATATAGTTGATTAATCTTCTTTAGTTTGCTAAGTGTTGTGTGGGTGAACCTGTGCTAATGTACCGAACTTCCTAGGACTAATACATACTTGTGATTATACCCCTTGCAAGCATCCGCAAGTACAAGAAAGTAATTAAGATAGAAACCTAACCACAACTTTAAACTCTAAGATCCTGACATCCCTTGTGCAAAGGTTTCCTAACGGGGGTTCATGTTTCTGTCACTCCGGCAAGCCCTACGATTAGTAGCCAAATACACAATGCATTCCCCTAGGCCCATATAGGTGAAGTGTCATGTAGTCGACGTTCACATGACACCACTAGAAGAATAACACCACAACTTAAATAACAAACTATTGAATCTTTCTCAACACAATTCCACTACTAACAACATGACTTCTCCCATGTCCTCAAGAACTAAATGAACTACTCATAAGACATCATATGGATCAATATCAGAGATGATATAAGGACAAGTAACAATCTGAACATAACAATAATTCAATGATTCCACTCAATAGCATCAATTACAACAAGTAATCAATACCGAGAAAGTTTCCCCTAATAACTATGCAAGATTCAACCCAATTGTTACAACGGTATGGAGTGGTGATGATGGTGCTGGTGGAGATGATGATGATGGAGATGATGGTGATGATGATCCCGATGAAGTCCGGCTTGATGGTGGTGTTGATGGCGACGATCTCCCCTCTCTGGGAAGGAATTCCCCCGATAGAATTCTGTCTGCCGGAGAGATCTTTCTCACTCTGTAGTTTTCTGCCCTGTAGAGGCGGCGGAATCTTTCTATGGTCGCTCCCCAGGTGTTAGGGTTTCGAGGGGATAATATGCACCAAAGGGGAGAGCCAGGAGTGGGCCAGGGGGCCTCACCACCTGCTGGCGCGTCCAAGGGTGGCCCGCGCCAGGGGGTGGTGTGGGCCCCCTGTGGCCCATCTCCACTCCCCCTTTTGGCATCCCGCGTCTTCTGGAAAAATAGAATTTTCCATGTATTTTCTCGAATTTTCTGATCTTCGCAAATTTCGCCTCCAAAAAGCACCTTTTCCATCAGAATCCTGACTGCAGCGGTCCATGCTCCAAAAGTCACCAACCATGCAATAATAGATGAAATAACATAAGTATCATCTCTTAATATGAAATATATCAATGAATAACAGTAAATTATGATGTAGAATAGTGATGTAAAATGGACGTATCAACTCCCCCAAGCTTAGACTTCACTTGTCCCCAAGTGAAAACTGAGCTCAATAAACATGACCTTAGGTTTATGGAGTGAAGAGTCGATAAAAGAATACGGACAAGAAGCATCACATTCATCAATAAACAAATCATAATAGAAGACAATTCACTATTATATAACTTAACTTGCAATAAGTAAAGGAAACACAATAAAGATACATAAAGTAAATCATAATTGGTGATGGCAAACCTCTCTCTTGGTCAAGAATAGTTGACAATTTACAGGAGTTCACAAATAACTGGTTTTCAATGATAGCTTTCAAAGTAGTAAACACTAGGATAAGAGCAAAGTGAAAAAAAAGGAACAAAAGAAACATGATTGAATAAATCATCATATGAATGAATGAAACACAACAACTCAAAATACTTGCTTGAGATAGAAGGGAATAGGTTTACTGACTCAACTAAAAAGTAAAAGATAGGCCCTTCGTAGAGGGAAGCAGGGATTTCAAGTTTCATAAAGAGCTTTCAAAAATTATGGTACTTATTAGCTTTCAGCTCTCATTGCCCCTATCATAGGCATCTTTAGGTGATTAAGGTTAAAGTGATCAAATATGAGGATATGCTTGACAAGTTGTAAGTTGAAAATCTCATGTCCCTTGAATACGAGGGTCTCTCCTCATGCTACTCAAGTTTAGTTATCGGTAAGTTCTTGTCATAGTAAGTATATGTGTATCATAGAGAACCACCAACGGGGTACCCCTTGCCCGATGATACAGAAGAATCCCCATATCAAAGTGACAAGGCAAGCAGACAACGAGCATCTCAGCAATCTTCTTATTTACCATGGGAAAATGGTGCTTTTTTTTATCTCTTTCCTCTTTTCTCATCTTTTTTTTTCTTTTTCTCCTTTTCTCAATCTCTATCTCTTTTTTTATAAGAAGAATGCTTCATAGATTGCTCATTATGGTTACGCTGCAGGTTTCCACCATGATTAGGCATGGATTAGACCAGTAGCCCAGGCGTTTCTCTAACACACATACATAACTCCATGGACTTACAAGCTCCCCTTTCATTTCACACCGACGACATCCATAGACAAAAGAGCATGATATCAACTAGGTACAATGTACAAGTGCAATGTTGAAAGCATTCCCCATGACAACATAGTTCTGCTAATTCACAACTTACAAAGCGCAAGCATATACGCAACATAGATGGGCACAATGGTTCAAGTTTATTAAGTGCAAGAAAGTAAAGTGTGCCATCAAGTTCATGAGAGCTTTAGTCACTAATTTTCACATAACAATTTTAATTCAGAAGGTAGATAAAAAACATGAATTTACTTGGAATAGCAATAGTGCTAGTAGGTAGGTATTGTGGACACAAATGGCATAGGTTTAAGGATTGGATGCACGAGAAGCATTCCCTCTCAGTACAGGTTTTTGGCTAGCAAGGCTGGGTAGCAAGCATAAGAGTTGAAGGAAACAAGCAAACATACAAGTGATAAAAACAAACATGCAATCTTCCTTGGAGGCACAAAAGATATTAACTAGAGAATACTAAACTTATGAGCAACTCAAGAAAGATGATGATGAAGTTATATTTCTTTAGAGTACTTTTATCTTTTCATTCAATTCACAAAATAGTGTTGCTACTGACCGAGCCAGGTTTGTGAAAACCAACTAAATTTACTCAATGATCCCAAAGTGATACCAATACTAATAACAAGATCAATCATATAACAGAAATTGAAAACTAATATAAGATATGCAAAAGAGTAAATGATAGAACTTCTCATTAATATTCCATAACGACAACTCACACCAAGGGATACATAGATATCTAACAAGAGGGGGACACTTCCATAATGCAAAACATCCTACATGATAACTTCTCTATTCATGATATGACTCTACTAAAAAGGTAAAAACGATAGAAGATAGTGATGTGATACCACGGCACTCCCCCAATCTTGGAACAAACCAAGGGGATGCCAAAACCTGATGACGAATTACTCCTTTGGTGGTGGTGGTGCTCTCTCATCATCGTGCGCCTTCCAAGGTAAGGGCTCCCCATCAACAAAAGACATCCCGGTCTCCATCATCCTGAAACTAGCAGCAGCACTTATGCGTTTAAACCTAACCTCATACTCACAGTTTTGGTTTTGCACGTCGTAGAGATGTGCTTGCAGTTGGTTGTTTGTTTGGTGGAGTGAGAGAATTTCATCCTTAAGCTCAGCAGTCTCCTTTTGGTGCTCGGCGATGAGTTCGGAACAGATCTTATGGATGATGTCCACTTCGCGTTCCGCCATCTTCTTGTACATAAAGACTTCTTGCTATAGTGCTTCCATCCTGTCCTCCCGACTTCCTTCACCTTTAGGGCCTTGAAATTCTTTTATTCGTACCTCCCCATCTTCGAGCAACAACTTCTTGGGATGAATCTTCAACTCACGCATGTATGGGTTGATTATATCCGTGGAGGAATCTTCCTTGGCTGATCCAGAGGAAGACATTGTGGCTCCAAAACTGGGACTCTATCTGTCAAAAACAGATCGAAATGAAAACATGACGAGAACACGATATACGAACCTCGGGGAATCCGGGGGATTATATATTACGATTTTTACAACAAAAGGAAGGTACTGGGAGAAAATGGGTCGGAGACGGAGTCTGAGGTGGCCACACCACCTGCTGGCGCGGCCAGGGGGCCCACTCTAGGGGGTGGTGTGAGCCACCCTGGCTCCATTTCCATCCCTCTTTCACTTCGTTGCTTTCCCTGTTAGATAAAAACTCCAAAAATATAACTAGACAGATTTTTCGTGGAACTTTTCTTACCAGAACTGTTACCTATTCGAAAATGGACTTTGCAGGTCTCTGAAGTTGGTCTTTGATAAATTTTTCCGGAGTTATCATTTGAATAGCATCAATATCCTCATTGTAAGATTCTCTAGAGATATAGTGCTTGAGTCGCTGACCATTCACCACTTGTGTACTGTTATCTTTTAAAAAATAAATTTTAATTGCTCCTGAATGATACACTTCTTCAATAACAAAAGGTCCTTCCCATTTTGAGAGTAGTTTTCCTGCAAAAAATCTGAGACGAGACCTATACAATAAAACTTTCTCACCAACATGGAACTCTCTCTTAAGAATTCTCCTGTCATGCCATCTTTTAACTTTTTCTTTAAAGAGTCTAGCATTTTCGTATGATTCACTCCTCCATTCATCCAACAAACTCAAGTCAAATAATCTTTTCTCACCCACAAGTTTGCAGTCTCTATTAAGTTCTTTCACTGCCCAATAAGCTTTGTGTTCTAATTCTAAGGGCAGGTGGCAAGCTTTCCCATACACCATTTTATAAGGAGACATTCCCATAGGATTTTTATAGGCAGTCCTATAAGCCCATAAAGCATCATTCAACTTTTTAGCCCAATTTTTCCTAGATCTATTAACTGTCTTTTGCAAGATGGATTTAATTTCTCTATTTGATAGCTCTACTTGCCCACTAGTTTGGGGATGATAGGCTGAAGCAATTATGTGATTAATGTCATATTTAGCAAGGGTCTTTCTAAAACCACCATGAATGAAATGAGAACCTCCATCAGTCATAAGATACCTAGGCACTCCAAACCTAGGAAAAATAATATCCTTAAGCATTTTTAAAGAGGTCTCCCCATCAACACTTTTCGTAAGTATGGCTTCTACCCACTTAGTAACATAGTCAACAATAAGAAGAATATGAGTATAACCTTTTGAAGGGGGAAAAGGACCCATAAAGTCGAATCCCCAACAATCAAATGGTTCAATAACAAGAGAGTAATTCATAGGCATCTCATTGCGTCTAGAAATATTATCCACTCGTTGACACTCATCACATGATAAGACAAAATTTCTTGCATCTTTGAAAAGGGTAGGCCAGTAAAAACCTGATTGTAGCACCTTTTGTGTGGTTCTATCTCCCGCATGATGTCCTCCATAGGCACTACCATGGCATTTCTGCAATATCTCCTTTTGTTCATATTCTGGAACACACCTTTGCATAATACCATATATTCCTTCTTTATATAAATGTGGGTCATCCCAAAAAAATGCCTCAAATCGTAAAAGAACTTCCTTCTTTGTTGGGCTATAAAGGTTGGAGGCAAATACTTGGAGACAATAAAGTTAGCATAATCAGCATACCAGGGACTCCCTCGCGAACTTACCCCTACTGTAGCCAACTATTCATTTGGGAAACTATCATTAACAGGCATAGGATCAAAAGAGATGTTTTCCAATCGAGATAAATTATCAGCAACAGGATTTTCAGCACCCTTCGTATCTACAATATGTAGATCAAACTCTTGCAAAACCAGCACCCATCTAATAAGCCTAGGCTTAGCATCTTTCTTTGTCATAAGGTATTTAATAGCAGCATGATCAATATGAATGGTAACTTTTGAATCAACAATATAAGGTGTAAACTTATCACAAGCAAAGACAATAGCTAAGAATTCTTTTTCAGTAGTAGCATAATTCTTTTGAGCAGCGTCAAAAGTCTTACTAGCATAATGGATAACATTTAACTTTTTATCTATTCGTTTCCCAAGGACAGCACCTATAGCAAAGTCACTAGCGTCACACATGATTTCAAAGGGTAAGTTCCAATCAGGTGGTTGGACAATAGGAGCAGTAGTTAAAGCCTTCTTTAGAGTTTCAAAAGCTTCTTTACAATCATCATAAAAAATAAAGGGTACATCCTTTTGAAGAAGATTAGTGAGGGGTTTTGATATCTTAGAGAAATCTTTAATAAACCTTCTATAGAAACTACCATGGCCAAGGATACTACGAATACCTTTGACGTCTCTTGGACAGGGCATTTTCTCAATTGCTTCAACTTTAGCTCTATCAACTTCTATGCCTCTTTCGGAAATCTTATGTCCGAGGACAATCCCTTCATTGACCATGAAGTGGCATTTATCCTAATTAAGAACAAGATTAGTTTCTTCACATCTCTGCAAAAGTTTATCAAGGTTGTGTAGACAATTATCAAAAGAAGTTCTATAGATAGAAAAGTCATCCATGAAAACTTCCACGATTTCTTCACAAAAACCATGAAAGATAGCAGACATGCACCTTTGAAAGGTGGCAGGAGCATTACACAAACCAAAAGGCATTCACCTATAAGAATAAGTTCCATAAGGGCACGTAAAAGTATTTTTTTCTTGATCTTGTTGTTTAACAGCAATTTGAGAGAACCCAGAGTACCTATCATGAAAGCAAAAATGGGTCTTTTTAGACAATCTTTATAACATTTGATCAATAAAAGGCAGTGAGTAATGATCTTTCTTAGTGACTTTATTAACCTTTCTAAAATCAATGCACATCCTATAACCTACTACTATTCTTTGGGGGATAAGCTCATTATTCTCGTTAGGCACAACATTAATTCCCCTTTCTTAGGGACACAATGAACAGGGCTAACCCATTCACTATCAGCAATAGGATAAATAATACCAACATCAAGGAGTTTTAATACCTCGTTTCTTACCACTTCCTTCATCTTAGGATTTAAACGACGTTGATGTTCTACCACTGGTTTTGCATTGGGTTCTATATTGATAGCATGCTGGCATATAGTAGGAGAAATCCCTTTTATATCATCCAGAGTATATCCCATAGCTCCTCGGTGTTTTCTCAATACCTCCAATAATCTTTCCTCTTCCTTTCCTGAAAGTTTAGAACTAATAATAACATGATATATTTTATTATCATCAATGTAAGCATATTTAAGATCATCAGGCAAAGGTTTTAGATCAAAAACCGGATCCATTTTAGGTGGCAATGTGGTATCCAAATCTTCCACGGGCAAATTGTGCTTAAGCATCTTAGGTTGACGACGGAGAATCTCGTCAATCTCATTTCTTTCTTCCATGAAGATTTCACTTTCGCGGTCTTCCATAAATTGCTATAAAGCATTTTTAGGAGCAAGAGAAATAGAAGCAAGTTGTTCAACTCTAAAATCCTCATTAAGGGTTTCATTTTCACAAGATACTTTAGTAAATTTCGAAAAATTAAACTCATAAGATTCCCCATCAAATTTAGTTAAAATTTTCTCCCTTTTACAGTCTATAATGGCTCCACATGTGTTCAAGAAAGGTCTACCAAAAATGATAGGATAGATTTTACTAGCAGCTGAGCCAAGTACTAGAAAATCAGCAGGATATTTAATCTTACCACAAAGAACTTCCACATCTCTTACAATACCAATTGGAGAGATGGTATCTCTATTAGCAAGGTGAATAACCACATCAATCTCTTCTAGCTCGCAAGGACTAATTTCATGCATAATTTCTTTGTAAAGCTCGTAAGGAATAGCACTTGAACTTGCACCAATATGACATAAACCATAATAGCAATGATCACCAATTCTAACAGAAAGCACAGGGACACTAGCCTTTTTAGTTCTATTTGGATGAGAGACAATATTAGAAGCATCCTCACAGAAGACAATGTGTCCATCTTCTACACTTTTAGTGACTAGGTCTTTCACAATTGCTACTGTAGGTTCAATACTATTTGTTCGTCAGGTTTCACAGTTCTCTTTGTACTTTTATTAGTTACACTAGTTATCATAGGATGCTCTTTTACCTTATCCGGGAAAGGTAATTTCTCGATATATGGTTCAGGTAAGATGTGATCAATAGTGCAAAATTCAGTACTTCTAGTATGAACACAATCAATAATATCTTTATATGGTGCATGATACTTGTTCCATTCCTTTTTCGGAATTTCAATATATGAGGCAAAAGCCTTAAAACAATTTGCAATAACTTGAGAATCAAGACCATAAGCATTACTAATATTTTGAAAGTCGTCAGTTCCCATAAAAGATTCAATGCATTCATAATCATAATTTATACCTGACTTTCTTCCTTTATCATTCTCCCATGCTTCAGCATTGTCTTGAATATGGTCTAGAAGATCCCATTTAGCTCCTTCTTCCATGCGTGTAAATGATCCAGCACAAGAAGCATCCAATAGATCCTTATCATGAAGAGAAAGCCTTGCATAAAAGGTAGTGATAATAATATTGTTGGGGAGCTCGTGAATAGGACATTTGAGCATTAGTAACTTCAATCTCCCCCAAGATTGAGCTATACTCTCTCCATCAAGAGGCCAAAAGTTGTATATTTAATTC
This sequence comes from Avena insularis, assembly GCA_023614405.1. Taxonomy (NCBI): domain Eukaryota; kingdom Viridiplantae; phylum Streptophyta; class Magnoliopsida; order Poales; family Poaceae; genus Avena; species Avena insularis. The sequence continues at coordinate 524,656,442 of CM042694.1, forward strand.
CGATCTTTATGGATCTCACTAGGAGGATAAAATTTTGAATAAAAGAGAGGCACTATTTCCTCCCATTCAAGAGATTGGCCATTCTTCAGCAGCTTATACCATTCCTCAGCTCTTCCTTTCAGTGATAATGAGAATAACTTCTTCTTGACTTGATATGTTGTAATACCTGCACACTTAAACAACCCGCATAATTCGTGTATAAAGAGCAAATGATCACCGGGATGGACAGTTCCATCTCCAAAATAGTAGTTATCCATAACACGATCAATAATTCTTGTAGGTATTTTAAAAGTATCATTTTTAGCATGTGGTGGTTCATCTACTATCTTAGTAGTGGTAGTAGCATTACGAAATAAGAAACTCAGCGAATTATCCATGTTTAAATAAAGCAACTAACAGAAGTAAACAATACTCATAGTAGAAGTTTCCTTTACCAGTTCCACTCTCCAATAACGCTTCACTCCCTAGCAACGGCGCCAGAAAATAGTCTTGATGACCCACAAGTATAGGGGGTGTATCGCAGTATTTTCTGTAAGTAAGAGTGTCGAACCCAACGAGGAGCATAAGGTGTTGACGAGTGGCTTGGAGCAGGAATTCTCTGTAAACACTTAGCAAACGGATTTTTAGGGTTTTTTGATAATGCAGATAAATAAAGTGCGAGTAAATAAAAGACAATAATAATAAATGCAGCAAGTGGCCCAATCCTTTCTTTAGCAAAGGTCAAGCCGGTTGTATTGCTTAAGATGACCAAACTTTCTCGAGGACACATGGAAATATCGTCAAGTGCTTTCGCTTCATATAGTTGATTAATCTTCTTTAGTTTGCTAAGTGTTGTGTGGGTGAACCTATGCTAATGTACTGACCTTCCTAGGACTAATACATACTTGTGATTATACCCCTTGCAAGCATCCGCAAGTACAAGAAAGTAATTAAGATATAAACCTAACCACACCTTTAAACTCTAAGATCCTGGCTTCCCTTGTGCAAAGGTTTCCTAACGGGGGTTCAGGTTTCTGTCACTCCGGCAACCCCTATGATTAGTAGCCAAATACACAATGCATTCCCCTAGGCCCGTATAGGTGAAGTGTCATGGTGTCGATGTTCACATGACACCACTAGAAGAATAACACCACAACTTAAATAACAAACTATTGAATCTTTCTCAACACAATTCCACTACTAACAACATGACTTCTCGCATGTCCTCAAGAACTAAACGAACTACTCACAAGACATCATATGGATCAAGATCAGAGATGATATAATGACAAGTAACAATCTGATCATAACAATAATTCAATGGTTCCACTCAATAACATCAACTACAACAAGTAATCAATACCGGGAAAGTTTCCCCTAAGAACTATGCAAGATTCAACCCAATTGTTACAGCGGTATGAAGTGGTGATGATGGTGCTGGTGGAGATGATGGTGATGATGATCCCGATGAAGTCTAGCTTGATGGTGGTGTTGATGGCGACGATCTCCCCTCCCCGAGAAGGAATTCCCCCTGCAGAATTTTGTCTGCCGGACAGATCTTTCTCTCTCTGTAGTTATCCGCCCCGTAGAGGCGGCGAAATCTTTCTGTGGTCGCTCCCCAGCTGTTAGGGTTTCGAGGGGATAATATACGCCAAAGGGGAGAGCCAGGAGTGGGCCAGGGTGGCCACACCACCTGCTGGCATAGGCAAGGGTGGCCCGTGCCAGGGGGTGGTGTGGGCCCCCTATGGCCCATCTCCACTCCCCCTTCTGGCATCCTTCGTCTTCTGGAAAAATAGAATTTTCCATGTATTTTCTTGGATTTTCTGTTCTTCGCGAATTTTGCCTCCAAAAAGCACCTTTTCCATCAGAATCCTGAGTGCGCCGATCCATGCTCCAAAAGTCACTAACCATGCAAAAACAGATGAAATAACATAAGTATCATCTCTTAATATGAAATATATCAATGAATAACAGTAAATGATGATGTAGAATAGTGATGCAAAATGGACGTATCATTCCCCTATTTGTCTCCCCTCCGGACTCCGTATTCCTTCTGGTGAAATATTGACTTGAGCTTTCGTCCGGTCCAATTCCGAGAATATTTCCTTACTAGCTTTTCTGAAACCAAAAACAGCAGAAAATAGGCAACTAGCACTGTGGCATCTTGTTAATAGGTTAGTTCCAGAAAAATGTGTAAAAATACTCCAAAGTGTGGACAAAACATAAGAAAGTAGATATAAAACAAGCATGGAACATCAAAAATTATAGATACGTTTGCAACATATCAACCTTGCTCGCTCACTCTTAATAACTTCATAATCATTATTGGTGCAGATGCAATATGTAGTAAGGGTATTACGATAGTCCCGCATCGTTTCAAATACGATGCCTTTTGAAATCTTAGGATTATTCCTGTCCTACTCAATTACTGGCAAGTCCTCAGCATCATACTCGGCTAAAACAGGACTGTCATTATTCTCCTCGTTCTCTTCATCATCAGTGTCATCAAATCTAGCACCGTGGGCCATTTCCTCTGTGTATTGACCCTTTAGGGTCTGTTTACTAAATCTATCTAATAGTTCAGGAAACATCAACTCATCCTCATCATCTAGTGGAGGCGCTCCCTCGACAAGATCTGCTTCGCCTTCCACATCGGCCGCATTAGCATTTTGGCTTACACTCGTAGTGCAAACAGATGGTACTGCTGTGGACCTATAAGGAGCATGGGGCACACACTATTAGCAGAGACAACAGAGACACATGATGCCCGACCACATGATGATGCCTGACCACTAGATGATGCTTTAGCCCTCTTTCCCGTATGTTCAACTTTAGGTTGCACATGGAGACGAATTCGACCTAAACATTCAGCAGCATTCAAAGAGAAAAGCATTACTAGATCAGCTTCGCTAGTTAGTGGGAGCAATCTTTGCTCGTAATGTTCAAATATTGCAAATCAACTGAATTGCCATTGCTCCAGGGGAATTTATAATAGATTTTATCTTTCAAAAATCTGAGAGTTATGGAGGTTGCAACCACTACTGGGAAGTAAAATCCAGAGAGATATTGTTCACAACAATGAATTGCACTAGTATCCAGTTTAACCGCCAGCCGAAATGCCAGCGCTGGATCAATCCTATTCGAAAACAAGGTAGTTAGTTGTGCACCAAAAATTCGTGCTCAATTATTGCCTATAATCAATCCACAAAGGGAAATGATGCTTACCTAGATGGAATCCATGCATTAGATCCCTCTTTCCACCTAATCTTCTCCGCGCTCGACAGGAAGGACCAGTACACCCGCCGGTGTTGCATACTGTTCCACGAAAGGGGTAGATATAGCGGGGGAGGGAGCGGAGCCGGATGCTCCATGGCTAGGGGGAGGGGCGGCTCGGGGGCCGAGGACGACATAAGGTAGGGGCACGATAGCGGGGGAGCAGAGGGGAGGTGTGGGAGCTGTTCTAGGTTCGGGGGAAGCGAATGCTTTGGGTGAGCGAGAATGGCTGGTCCGACGTGTCTCCATGCGGCCCCACCTTCACCACGTATGCAAGACGCGTCCCAACGCGGCCCCACCCTTCACCACGTATGCAGAACCCGTCCTAACATGGCCCCACCCGTTAGGATGTAATGGTCGAGGCCACGTAATGTAACGCTCAATGCATGACCCACCCCAACACGGTCCCACCTGTCATCATGTAACGGTCAAGCCTTTGACCTGACGACATCCCTTGTTGGGGGGATACCCCCGGGTAGGGTAACGCCGGGGTATAATGGCCGAGTTAGCCGAGGTACAGCAAGGTCAAAGCAAGTGCTGGCCGAGTCACCTCAAGGCAGGCTGAATCACGGAGTAACCCGGACCGGAGGATGTCCGCCTGACTGAGTCCCGGCCGACTTATGTCGTATGTCAGTAAGATGTATCTAACTTGTATGCAGGTACAGGTGTGGCCGGATTAATCAGGCATGATCCGGGTTATATCAGGCTTGCAAGAGAAGGAAGGTATCTCGCTGGTCAAAATGTGGCCACTGTACGCAGAGCGTGAGCAAAGAGGACAGATGCCAAGACCACCGAGGTGTGGTTGACAAGGGTGACATCGCCTGTGTCGGATGACGCTGGCACCACAGAGGCTCACATAACCTCTGCATGGCTGACGACGGGGAAAAGTGACCCAGTCGGTTTACTATTTTGGGAAGAGGCATATTCCCTGGAATATGCCTCCACGTATGCCCTAATTGGAGACCTAGCCACCCCTATATAAGGAGGGCTAGGGCTTCTGTAGAAGGGGTTGAGTTCTATTGGGTCATTGACTAGTTGATGGGCATTTGAGTAGAGAGTTCCTAAGGGCAAAGCGGTGCTGAGAGTAAGAGAGTTCCTTCCTCCTCCTCTCTCCAATACAGCTCAAGGAGCACTTGTAACTCATCTAGCTTGGATAATACAAAACATCTGTGTGTGGAATCACCACACTATCCCTCCCTGGATTCCTCTAGTGCATCTTGTCCCCACCTTTAGCCTATCCATGGCATCTGCCGTGACACCACCACGATAGTTGGCGCCGACCGTGGGGCTAGCAGCGCTAGCAGGGGTGAAGATCCGGACAGGAAACCTCATCGGCACCGGCGAACGCATCGTCTCCGGGCTCGTTCAGCACTTTGGAGCACTGGATTTCGTCAGAGACAACGTTGGCTGCTTCGGCAAGCGACCCCTTCCACACAACAGCTCTTCGTCAAGCTCGGCGCGCACAAGATCTACGTCGCTGTCGATGTGTCATGCGTTCATCCGCGGCATGTCGTTGAGGGAGGCGAGCCACCCCTTAGCAGGGCTCGTGGGGCGCGTATCACTCGCACCCCTGACCGCACCAAGGTGATGATGACTGCGCCCGACGCTGGCGCGAGCAAGGATCCGGCACCAGATCCAGAGGTAACACCAAAGGCACCGAGGAAAAGTAGAGGTCCTCCACTAGAGAGGCCAGAGAATGTGCTGCAGCAGGTGATAGATAGCCTAGAGAACCCCATAGCACCTGCAGTAGATCCGGCTCAGGCACAGGCCGAGTTAGAGGAGACTAGGCAGAAAATACTAGAGGGTGCGAAAAAGATAGCAGCGGCTCAGCAGTCGTTGAACATGACATTGCGTGAGTACGCAAAGGAAAATAAGGTAGATACTGTAAAAGTGAAGGGGAGAAACCTCATTAGTGAAATGAACAAAGAGGGTGATACTAGAGTTGAGGAATCAGAGAACATTTTGTCCGTGGGGCTGCCGAAGTATAGTACCCCGGCAAAGAACCTCAGAGCCGCGGATGCAGCTGCGTCCGAGTTAGAGGGTTTGACGGGTGAAGCCCGGCAAAGGCAGCAAGATAGGGTCAATGAGTTAGTTCGGATCGCGAACAAACAAAACGAAGAGTTACTCAGGGCTAATCCAGGAAGAGGTGGTGCCTCCAAAATCGTTAACTCGGCAGTAGGTAACCCGGAGAAATCTCCTGGAGCCGCATCGTCTCCTCATGGTGGCCCAAGAAGATAGGAGGTGGTAACCTCGGCAAGGAGAAACAAACAGATAGTCCCATATGACCCGGCAAGGGCAGGGAAAGGAAAAGAAGTGCAGAGAAATGAGGATCGGCGAAGTGTGAGCCGAGGCGAAGCTGGCCGAGGTAACCGCGACCAAGGCAATGCCAGTCAGGAAAACGCTGTGAACAGCAATGCCGGACAGCGTAACTCGACGGGTGCAGGACAACCGCAGCAGTGGAATATACCACGGAAGAGCAAAGTGTCGGCCAAGGTATCCAACAGAGAGCAGCTCCACAGGAGCAGGATAGATACAACGATGGTGATTCGGAAATGGTGAATGCAGGATACCCTAGGCCGGACTATCACGTGATAGGGTTAAGGTTGGGAAGCAAGAAACTGGATCAGCTCTATATGTCGGAGCAAATTGAGTGTCAAGGTCCTCCGGGTCCTGCGTGTTTTGGGCCCCGGATCATGAAGGAGCCTCCAGTGCCTAACTTCCAATTGCCTAGAGGCACAAAAACATATGACGGTAGCACCAAGCCAGAAGATTGGTTGATCAACTACACAACAGCGGTGAAAATTTCTGCAGGCAACTTGAGATGGGCTGTGAGATATGTACCTCAGATGCTAGAAGGGCCCGCGAGGGTATGGCTAAACAATTTTCCACCTGGAAGTATCAATTGTTGGATTGATTTTGAGGAAATGTTTGTCAGTAACTTCTCTAGCACGTATCAGAGGCCAAATAGGCCACATACCCTGGCAATGTGCAAGCAGAGACCGAATGAGACAGACCGGGAGTTCTTGACCCGTTGGTGCAACGTGCGAAACTCGTGTGAAGGTGTGATTGAGTCACAGACCATAGCTTGGTTTGCCCAAGGGTGTAGATATGCAAGCATGTTATGGCAAAGGTTGCAAAGGGATATGCCAACTACACTGGCAGAGACGATATGGATTGCTGATTCATATGCCTTGGGTGATCCGACTCAACCTAGGCTTGTGGCAAGCGAGTCAAATGAGGAGTACTACCAGCGAGATGGAGCCGAATCATCCCGGCGAAATGACTACCGGGGTAAGAGAAGAGACGATAGGCCGGATTACCGGTACAGTTCGCAACAAGTTGCTGCTGTAAATCAAGATCAACCCGGAGCAGGGAATAATCAGCGTTAGAAAACTAGAGGGCAGCAATGGACCCCAAGTAATGATGGCAATAAAACTTGGATGCCAGAGCAGAAGAAACAGTGGCAAGAAAAGAAAGACCGTCCGAGGTATACCTATGAGGCAATGCTGGATCAGCCGTGTAAATTTCACATGCCAAATCCGAGTAACCCGGCGGGTCACACGACTTGGCAGTGTGAGTGGATGAGGAAGATAGAACAAAGTGGTTTGGGGAATGCTCAGGCACCTCGGAATGATCAACCTCGGCAGGAGTTACCCCGGCAGCAATTGCTCTCCGGAGCAAACACACAATAGTTAATGTTGCCTCCCCCTCCGCCGAGGTATGAAAACCATGAAAGAAGGGATGCGGTGCATCAGGTAGAAAACCAACATCAGCCAGATCAGAGGTATCCTGGAAATGAGGGGAGAAATGAATATAGAGAGCATCACCAGAGTTACTGTGTGTTCACCATAGAGGAAACAGATAGAAAGAGCTTGCAGCGCCGACATATGGAGGTGAATGCGGTAATGCCCGCAGTGACGAGGTATATGCCTTGGTCGGATCAGGAGATTACTTGGAATATCAAGGATCATCCCATGCTTATGCCCAGCCCTGGTTCGTATGCGCTAGTGCTAGACCCGACATTCATCAGGCCAAATATCAATGTGAGATTTTCTAAGGTGCTGATAGACAATGGCAGCAGCATTAATATAATGTATGTGGATACAATGCGCAAGTTGGGTATCTCGGAGAACATGCTCCAGGCCACGAGAACAACTTTCCATGGTATTGTGCCGGGCATATCTTGTGAGCCCATTGGAAAAGTCTGGATTGACGTGTTATTCGCACGCGAGATAACTACCGAACTAAAAACTTGGAGTTTGAGGTTGTGAACCTAGAAAGTGCGTATCACGCGTTACTCGGCAAGACAACATTGAATAAGTTCATGGCAAGTTGTCACATCAGTTACCTGAAGATGAAGTTGCCCGGCCCAAATGGAGTAATTACCATAGCTAGAGATTTCCGATGTTCCATTGAGTGTGCGTCAGCCGGGTCTAACCTGACTGAGTCACTCGTGATTGCGCAAGGGAAAAGAAAGATACAAGAAGTGTCAGCATTGGCTCAATCCGCTCAGCAGTATATGCCGGCACTGAGTAACCCGCATGGAAGTGTTTCGTTTCAAGCAACGAAAGATACGCAGAAAGTGCCTGTTGATGATCTGTTCCCAGAGCACACCGTAACAATTGGTGCCGAATTAAATGACAAATAGGAAAGCGAGCTCGTCAACTTCCTCCGTGAGAATCGGGATATTTTTGCTTGGTCCACACAGGACTTGCAAGGTGTTCCACGGGAGTTGGCCGAGCACTCTTTGAACGTGAGACCCGAAGCAAGGCCGGTGAAGCAACCTCTCCGCCGCTTCGCCGAAGATAGGAGAAAAGTCATTGGGGATGAGATAGCTCGGCTCCTAGCAGCTGGGTTTATCATGGAAGTGCTTTATCTGGATTGGCTGTCTAATCCGGTGCTGGTGGAAAAGAAGAAGGATGATCCGAATGTGGTAGTTGTTTTGCGCATGTGTATCGATTACACGAACCTGAATAAGGCGTGTCCAAAAGATCCATTTCCACTGCCAAGGATAGATCAAGTCATAGATTCTACTGCAGGGTGTGAACTGTTGTCATTCATAGATGCATATTCTGGTTTCCACCAGATACCTCTGAATCCGAACGATCAAATAAAGACTGCGTTTATTACTCCGTATGGGGCTTATTGCTATCGCACCATGCCATTTGGTTTACGTAATGCAGGGCGACATACCAAAGATGTATGCAAAAATGTTTGCACGATCAAGTCGGTGGAAATGTGCAAGTATATGTGGATGATGTGGTTATAAAGAACAAGGAAAGCGAAATGCTCCTTGATGATATCAGGCAAACGTTCGCAAACCTAAGGAGGTTCTGAATGAAGCTTAACCCGGAGAAATGTACCTTCCGTGTCCTGGCTGGAAAATTACTCGGATTTCTTGTATCCAGCCGAGGTATCGAAGTTAACCCAACCAAAATCCGAGCCACAGAGCGAATGGAGCTACCGAAGTGTCTTAATGATGTCCAGAAGTTCACTGGTTGCCTAGCGTCTTTAAGTAAGTTTGTATGTCGAATGGGAGAAAAGGCATTGCCTCTCTATCAACTGATGAAAAAAGCGGATAAGTTCATATGGACACTGCAGGCCAATGAAGCCTTTATCCAATTAAATGAAATGTTAGCCACTGCGCCAGTGTTAGCCTCACCACTATCCAAAGAGCCAATGTTGCTCTATATAGCCGCAACCAACCGAGTTATAAGTGCAATAATAGTGGTAGAGCACGACGAAGAGGGTAAGTCGATGCAAAGGCCAGTCTATTACCTGAGCGAGGTATTATACGCATCGAAGCAAAACTATCCTCACTATCAGAAAATGGCATATGGTGTGTACATGTCGGCAAAGAAGCTAAAACACTTCTTTGAAGAGCACCCCATCAAAGTGATATGTGAAGCCCCTATATCTGAGATAATGAGTAACAAGGATGCAAGCGGCCGAATCGCAAAATGGGAAATTGAGCTAGCTCCTTACGCTCCGCAATACGACAGGAGAGATGCGATCAAGTCTCAGGCAGTGGCCGATTTTTTCGTATATTGGGCCGAGATGCAATACGAACCACCGCTACCAGATCCGAACTATTGGAGAATGCATTTCGATGGATCAAAGACAAAAACCGGGTTAGGTGCTGGAGTTGTACTTACCTCGCCAAAGAACGACCAGCTGAAATATGTGCTGTAGATCCATTTCGCAGCGTCAAACAATGTCGCCGAATATGAAGCACTTGTACATGGGCTCAAAGTGGCAAAGGAAATTGGAATACGTCGGATCCAGTGCTTTGGCGACTCGGATTTGGTAGTTCAGCGAGTTTCAGGGCAATGGGACGCTATTGATCCAAACATGGCATTGTACAGATTCCATGTGCAAAATATATCTGGGTACTTTGAGGGATGCGAGTTTCACCATGTACCCCGGCTAGAAAATGAGGCTGCCGACATATTGTCGAAGCTCAGATCAACCCGACAAGCAATTCCACCGGGTGTAACACTAGAACACCTCAGAAAACCATCTACCAGGCCGTCCCCAGAAAGCGACTCAATCTATATCCCGGCAGACCCGGAGTCCGGAGCTGTACCCATGGACATTGACGTGGGAAGTGGTTCAGGAAACCCGAGGACTGCTTCGCAGAACCCGGGGACTGCGCAGCGCGATCCGGCCGAGGTTATGCCGGTGGAGCAAATGGAACTAGATGAGGAAGTGTTTCCAGTGTGAGCTATACCAGCTTGGGCGCTGCCCATATTTCAATTCCTGAAGGATGGAACCTTGCCCAGCGAAGAGGTGCTTTCCAGGCAAATTCAGAGACACGCAAAGGCATACACAATCATCAATGCCGAACTATACAAGAGAAGTGTCACAAATGTCCTCCAACGATGTGTTGACCCGGAAGAAGGTCTTGACATCCTCCGGGACATACATCAAGGGGAATGTGGGCATCATGCCTCGTCCAGAGCGTTGGTGGCAAAAGCTTTCCGACATGGGTTCTAATGGCCAAGTGCCTTGGAACAAGCAGAAGATCTAGTAAGACAATGCAATGGCTATCAAAGGTATGCTACCAAGACACATATGCCAATGTCGGAGCTCAAGACTATACCAATTACATGGCCATTTGCTGTATGGTGTTTGGACATGGTTGGCCCGTTTAAACCAGCAAGGGGGAACATGACCCACATCTTAGTCATGGTTGACAAGTTTACAAAGTGGATTGAAGTGAAGCCAATAAGAAAATGTGATGGAGCTACGGCCGTAACATTCCTCAAAGATATCATCTTGAGATACGGCTATCCTCATAGCATCATAACAGATAATGGCACAAATTTTGCTGAAGGAGAATTTGCGCGATTCTGCCGAGAGAAGAAGATCCGGCTGGACGTAGCCTCGGTAGCCCACCCCGCATCGAACGAACAAGTGGAGAGATCCAATGGATTAGTATTATCCAGGATAAAACCCCTGCTCATTGAGCCGCTGCAAAGATCAGCGGGCTGCTGGATAGAAGAACTACCAACAGTACTGTGGAGTTTAAGAACAACTCCGAATCGATCAACAGGCTATACGCCATTCTTTCTGGTATATGGGGCAGAAGCTGTATTACCAGCCGACATAGAGCATGACTCGCCAAGGGTCACCCAATACACAGAAGCCGAAGTGCGAGAGGCCCGGAAAAATGATGTTGATCTGCTGGAAGAAGCGAGAGAATTGGCATTGTCCAGATCCGCCATATATCAGCAAAATCTCCGACGCTATCATATCCGGAAAGTAAACCCCCGAGTTTTCCGGGAAGGTGATCTAGTACTCCGGTTGGTACAACATATTGCTAGCATGCATAAGTTATCCCCCCATGGGAAAGGCCATTCATTATGAGCAAAGCATTGCACAATGACTCATACTATCTCATTGATGCAAAACCGCAGGAGAAGAACAAGGCGGACAGGTCCAGCAAGGAATCTAAGCGTCCATGGAATGTAGCTCTACTTCATCCATTCTACACTTAGCAAAGAAGTGTGTGTATCCGAGTCTCTCATATGTCGGTATGTATGCTGGCAATGAGCTTATCAATGAAATCTTGGCACCTCGAGCAGTAACTCGGGGACTGCCTTAGTGATATTTATTGTTTGTTTTCTGTATTTGTTATTTATGTGTCGGCTGGCGTAAGTTGCTTCTACCTAAGCCAGATTAGTAGTGTGTGAGCACCAAAAACTCAACTCTTCGACTTGCTGCTGTCCAACAAGATTTGGCTTCATGGAAAGCAATAGAACAAGTTTGGAATTGCGTAGCACACGAAAAACAACTAAGGAAAGAAACTTAATCGAGCCGATGTTTGTTGTTCGGAATAACCTTATGCTTACTTTATGTTTACTATGCTGAATTATTTTGAGCTAATCCTAAAGTTTCCAAGTATTGTTAAGTCAATTTTTGAAGCTCGGACTCGTAAGTCATAAAACCGAACCAAGGTACACACGAGCCGAGCCAAGAAAATGGAGGAAAAGGAAAATGAAACTCAGGGACTACGCCCAAGTTAATCCGGCACAGATAAATTAGTAGCAAAATATAACTTGTGTGCTTAACACAACTGCACCCGGCATACTGGGGATCTGATAAACTACAAAGTGTTTTTAATGAAGGAGCAGCAGGGGAGGTAACTCGGCGCCAGCAGGTGGAACTCTAGCCTCGGCTTCAGCATCATCTTCTTCTCCTTCGACGTCCGAGGCTTCATCCTCTTCCTCCTCACCCGAATCATCTTCGACATATTCGTCGTTGACAGCGCCAAGGAAACTTGGTCCCTCATTCCATTGATGGATGTGGGCATACTGAATGAGGCTATGGGCGCAAGCCTTGCGCCGAGCTATCCATTCTGGGTCAGTGGACCACCTTGATCCGGTGCGCATGCGCTCGAGAAGCTTCAGATTTATATTTTCATACCATGTGAGCACATACTGGAGGACGATTTCAGCTCCGGCGCGTCCAGCCGATTCCCTCCAAAGGTCAAGCTGGGTCTTGCACTCCATTAGCCTGGCAATAAGAGTAGCGGCTCCCTACGGAGTATCTTCTTCAGGCCAAAAGGCATTGAAAATCCGGATTGCCACATCCAAGATATCCTTGCCATAGTTCTTCACAATTTCGACACGAGAAGACAAGCTGACCAGCAGGTCCTCCATGTCATAAGGAATCTCTTGGCGCCAGGAACAATTGGGGTACCCCTCTTCTGGCGGAACTTGGCAACGACAGTAGTTGCAATAGCATTGCCCTCCGGAAATTTGTCTGAAAACAAGACAAGTGAAGCAAGTGAGGAAAGTTGACCCAGAGAGATTCATGCCAGCTGAAGGAAAAGAACTTACGAGAAATATGGCTATGGATCCGAGTCCGCTCCTTAGTGCAGTTGTCATGCCTCTTCTAGAGTTGCGCAAGTTCAATATTCGCCGACTCAAGCTTAGTGTCAGCCTCCTTCAGCAGTTCTTGGTCCTTGGCAATTTGAAGGTTGAGACGTTCATGCTCTTCAGTAAAGTCTTAGCCAGCCTTGTCTATCTCGGCTTTTTGGAGCGCCTTGAGCTTCTTCATGTCTGCCTTAATCTTGGCAATTTCTTCATCCTTGGTCTGGAGGAGGGCGAGCTCATCATCTTTCTTCTTGAGTTCGGCCTGGTGCTACCCTGCTTGTTCGAGAAAATGCAGCATCATATCAGGCACGAGCACACTATCTTCAAGAGAGGATGAAATAGTTTGTTGACCCGGCAAAGCCGAGGTATGAATATTTGTCGAGCCAAGCAGAAAAAGGAGATAGAGCGCAGAGGAAGGTTAAGAAAAAATGACTTACCCTTTATTTGGTCCAAGTTTCTTCTCATGAGGATGTTCTCGGCCTCCACTCCGGCTGCCCAATCCGAATATAAGATTAGTTCGGTGGAAAAAGATGAAGAGAAATGGGAAAAATGCCAAGGAAAAAACTTACCCCTTTTCTCGTGTTCGGCGAGAAGCGTAGTATGTTTTGCACGCAGCATCTTGTGAGTGTCCAAGAGACGCTGAAACTCAGCGCTCTGGCAATTGGTGGTCACCTGAAAAGAGTACAAAAGAATAGCTTAGTCATGTGCATATTCGAAGTGTACAAAATCCGGGCCAAGTGGAACTTAACCCGGCTCTAGGTGTGTGCATATTCGAAGTGTACAAAATCCGGGCCAAGTGGAACTTAACCCGGCTCTAGGTGTGTGCATATTCAAAGTGTACAAAATCCGGGCCAAGTGGAACTTAACCCGGCTCTAGGTGTGTGCATATTCGAAGTGTACAAAATCCAGGCCAAGTGGAACTTAACCCAGCTCTAGGTGTGTGCATATTCGAAGTGTACAAAATCCGGGCCAAGTGGAACTTAACCCGGCTCTAGGTGTGTGCATATTCGAAGTGTACAAGATCCGGGCCAAGTGGAACTTAACCCGGCTCTAGGTGTGTGCATATTCGAAGTGTACAAAATCCGGGCCAAGTGGAACTTAACCCGGCTCTAGGTGTGTGCATATTCGAAGTGTACAAAATCCGGGCCAAGTAGAACCTAACCCGGCTCTAGGTGTGTGCATATTCGAAGTTACAGAGGAGCTACGCTAGTTCTCTAAGGAGAATCCGGCCGAGTAACAAGTTACTCCCCCGGAGGCTCGGGGACTAATGGTTATATCAATAATATCCAGTGCATGTTAAGGAAAAGGTGAGGTAGCGTACCTCCATCATCCGACCTGCAAGGTTGATTGCCTTGGCAGCGGTGTTCATCTGTGCAGCAAACTCGGCTGACCCAAATTTCTCCGGGAGATCGTCATTATGGACGAACTCCGCCTTGTTCCAGTTGTTAACAAACTCGATCAAGGTCGGAGGATAGCGTTCTCCGCTAAGCATGTGGGGCGCGACCAAACCCTTGGCGTGGGCCTCCCTCCTCTGAACTTGGGCAACAGCGGGGCTGGTGTGCAAAACGAGTTGTGCATGAGCTGACCCGACAGAAGTGTCCTTTGTCAGCGGGGTCTTCTTCGAAAGCATGGACGCAAGTGTGCACTGTCCAGCTTCGATAGACGCTGCCTTGGTGGCACCAGGAGCTTTCTTGCCCTTGGGATGCTGCTGAGAGGTGGAGGTCTGAGCCGTGGATTTGACCTTAGGGGCTGCCTTAGTGCTAGCCTTGGTGCTACCGGTGCCTTCTCGCCGAGTCTTGGAGGACTCGGACGAGGCGGAGGGGCTTGGTGCTGTTGCTGCTGCTGGTGCTAGTGCTGGTTTTTGTCTTGGCGGGGGTGCTGAAGGAACCTCGGTGGTGGCTGGTTGCGGCTAAGCTGAAGAGGGAGCAACCACAGCCTCGGAAGAACCACTTCCCCCTGTTCCGAGGTTGCCCTCCTCTTAGAACCAGGAGCAGCCGCAGAACCCTCCTAAATGGGGCTCAACGGGCGTGAATTGTTACCACAAGGGGGAGAAGGGCTATGTCGGAGCAGCGAGGCGATGCTAGATCCACTTTGAGGAACTTCAACCGCAGACCTGTCGAATTAAGCGACGAACAATAAGTTACAACAAGAGAAAGGCACGAAGCAAGAAATTGGATAAGGAAGAATTGACTTACTCATCTGAGGTCAGAGGCTCCTTTAGCTTGCGAGCTTGCCGGGCTACGGCCTTAGTCGTGGACTTGGTGGCAGCTTTGTCTGCGGACTTCTTTCGCCTCTTGGTTGGCTTAGAAGGTCCGGAGGAAGAAGCAGATGCGGCCCCCCTTTTCTTTGATGCGACCGGGACTGGCTCACCCGTGGCAAGGGGAGGATCTTCATGGATCTGCCTACTGGGGTTAGCTGATGCCGGAAAAGCATAAGAAAGGGGGACATCGTCAAATGCTTCCATCACCTCAACGTCGGAATCATCTTCATCCTCAAGCCAATCTCTAATGGAAGAGAGTTTACCGGTGTGTCGCTTGGTCGCATCGGGGAACGGCAGGAACATCTCCTGATCCGGCTCCTCCTTGTCCGGGACATCTCGGTCCGGGGCCCACTTGAGAGAAGGCTCGGTGCCATCCTCAAGAGTTTGCTGAAGAATCATCTAAGAGAGAAAATGCGAAGGGATCAAACATACAACAAATTCTGACATGTAATTTAACTCGGAAAAAGATTGAAGCAAGAGATTTACCGCAGGAGGAAGCCTATCTCAGTAGAATTGCTCGATCCCCCACTCCCAATCAGCGGTGAATTTCTTGTTGGTGGTGAAGAGGGCCTTGACCCGGCGGTAAATCTCGGTGTTGATCAACTCGAATGAGGAGGTCCGGTTGGGGTCAAGGCACCAGCTCATGTGGCAAAGTTTATGCGTGCGTTTCTGAAGAGGGGAGATCCGGTTGCGGACGAAGGTGATCATTGCGTCCTCATTGCGCAGTCCCTGATCCTTCAGCTCCTGGAACCGTTTGTTGACTTGGTTCGCTAGGACTGTGGGTTTCTTGGGGATCTGGTCCCACAGATCCGGATTAGGAGGACCCGGAGCGTAGGGGCGCAGCCGGATCAAATCTTCAGTCGTGTCATTTCTGACATAAAAGAAGGTTCGGGCCTAGCCCTTGCAAGAGTCAAGCCCCGTGACTCGGGGAAAGACGGACTGTTTCCGAGGAGAGATAGAAGCTGCGCCGAACTGTGTGAGCTGCGTGTCCTCTGGGTCAAGCTCTCTATTCGGAATCACGTTCTGGCGGAGGCCAAAAATCCGGATCCAGAGCTCCTTGGTGGGCCACAATCCGGTGTAGCCCTCGATGGTGGAAGCAAAGGCAGAGAGGAAAGTGATGGTGTTCGCCAGAAGATGATGCAACTGAAGCTCGTAGGTGTTGAGCCAGTCGTGGAAGAAGTCACTGACAGGGAGGCTGAACCCATGCTGGAAGTGGGAGAGGAACTCACCCGGATTGGGTGAGGGAGCGAGTTCCTCGGCGGTGAGGCGAGCGATGACGCCCTCCAAGATACGGCGCGTGCGATACAACCAGTCTAGGTCGTCCTAGCATACCCAGGACCCAGCCCAGGCGCCGCGCTCAGCATTCTCCGTGTCTTCCTCCATCTCCTGTTCTGTGACGGCGAGTTCTTCCTCCGTCATTTCGAGGTCACTGTCCTCACTGGCCCTATCGGCGGTGGGGGCAGTGGCCTGGACTGGCGCGGACCCATGGCGGAGGAGATGCGTAGGAGTGGCGGTGACGTTGGTGCGCGAGGAACGGTGTGGCGGTGGCGCAGCTAAGCAGATGCAGCGGCGGCGGCGCTGTCGCTGGGAGGAAAAAGAAGGAGAAGAGGCAGAGAGGCGCGAGAATGGGGAAAAGACCCAAGGGGCGCGCCCCTCCCCTATTTAACCACGCTCTTGAGGGGTAGTGGGATCGTGCTGTGCGGACGGGCCACATAGTGTGGCCGTGTACAATCCGGATCAGCCAATCAGCGACGAGCCACAGGAAGGGCCACAGGGCGCAGGGGATCCCACGACGTGACGTGGTGATACAGTTACCGAGGAGACAGACACGATGTGACGTGTGCAACAGTAATATCTGACAATAACTACGGTGGTTACTGGCGCAAGCCCTTAAAATGAGGCAAGATAATGATTACCCTCCACGTGGGATAGCGTTCGAGGGAAGGAAGAATAACCCGGATAACCAAAGGATGACCTGGCCAGCGAGTAAAAACTCGGAATGTGCCAAGGGAAAGTGAGCCTATGGAATCCGGACTATGAGATAACTCGGAAAAGGAGCAAAAGGCTCGGTAAAAGTGAACCTGCTGTGGCCTTAGCGGCTAAGGCAGCTAAGACCGCACCAGCTTCGGGGACTAATGTTGGGGGATACCCCCGGGTAGGGTCACACCAGGGTATAATGGCCGACTTAGCCGAGGTACGGCAAGGTCAAAGCAAGTGCTGGCCGAGTCACCTCAAGGCAGGCCGAATCACGGAGTAACCTAGACCGGAGGATGTCCGCCTGACTGAGTCCCGACCGACTTATGTCGTATGTCGGTAAGATGTATCTAAATTGTATGCAGGTACAGGTGTGGCCAGATTAACCAGGCATGATCCGGGTTATATCCGGCTTGCAAGAGAAGGAAGGTATCTCGCTGGTCAAAAGGTGGCCACTGTACATAGAGCGTGAGCAAAGCGGACAGAGGCCAGGACCACCGAGGTGTGGCTGACAAGGGTGACATCGCCTGTGTCGGATGATGCTAGCGCCACAGAGGCTCATGTAGCCTCTGCATGGCTGACGATGGGGAAAAGTGACCCGGTCGGTTTACTATTTTGGGAAGAGAATATGCCTCCACGTATGACCTAATTGGAGACCTAGCCACCCCTATATAAGGAGGGCTAGGGCTTCTGTAGAAGGGGTTGAGTTCTATTGGGTGATTGACTAGTTGATGGGCATTTGAGTAGAGAGTTCCCGAGGGAAAAGCGGTGGTGAGAGTAAGAGAGTTCCTTCTTCCTCCTCTCCCCAATACAGCTCAAGGAGCACTTGTAACTCATCTATCTTGGATAATACAAAACATCTGTGTGTGAAATCACCACACTATCCCTCCCTGGATTCCTCTAGTGCATCTTGTCCCCACCTTTAGCCTATCCATGGCATCTACCGTGACACCACCAGGACATCCCTTCATCTGAGTGCCTACGAGGGTTTCAGAATAGAGGGAGGGAAAATAAGGAAAAGTTAAGCGGCTGGGGAAAACTGAGTAAAACTAACGAACCAAGGGCACAAAAATAGAAATCCCTATTATAAAATCATCAAGTTTTATTGTTCGAGCACTTAATTTGAGTAATAAATAATTCATGATCATTGCTTGAGTAACTTTTTAAATCTTGTACTTTTCTAGTCCTTGGAATTCTTTGATAGCAAAGCCTTTTATTTTTATTCAACAATAGTATTAGATCATGTTAATAGTCTTTATGGCTCATATTAGTTCAAACTTATGACTATAACATGCTATCAAGATTTTCTCCCCATAATTTATCAATACTTTGTTGGTGTGAAGACCTTAAAATCATAATAGTGGCAAAAGTATCATAGCACTCAACCTAATTCAAACATCTAATACAATAATCATGAATCAATAATCACTTAGAATATTATAAACTCTCAAAACTCAACGGATATAAATCTTTACTTGAACTAAAGGAGGTTGATGAGGCAACCAATGCAAAATCTGGAATCACGAACTAATATGCATGCGGAAAAGTAAACATGCTAAAAAAAAGAAGGTAGATTACAAGGTCCTTGTGGAGCCCCCAAGCTTGGAATCAAGGCGGGGAGATCTCATAACTCCTTGCGAGTACCTATTCCTTCTTTGGGGTGAAGAAATCTTCATCTTCTTCTTTGTCATCTGCCTTAAGGCTGCTGATACGTTGCAAACGTATCTATAATTTTTGATGTTCCATGCTTGTTTTATATCTAATTTCTCATGTTTTGTCCACACTTTGGAGTATTTTTACACATTTTCTGGAACTAAACTATTAACAAGATGCCACAATTCTAGTTGCCCGTTTTCTACTGTTTTTGGTTTCAGAAAAGCTAGTAAGCAAATATTCTCGGAATTGGACCGGACAAAAGCCAAAGTCAATATTTCACCAGAAGGAATACGGAGTCCGGAGGGGAGACGAAGAGGGGAACCAGGGAGGCCACACCCTAGAGTGGCGTGGCCATCCCTAGCCGCGCCGCCACCTGGTGTGGGCCCCCTAGTACTCCACCGACCTTGCCCCTTCGCCTATATATTGCCTCCGGGACGAAAACCCTAAGGACCCGATAAAAATTCCACTAAAGAGTCTATAGCCGCCGCCATCTCCATCCCTAGACCGGGAGGGATCTGAAGCTCTTCCAGGCACCCTGCCGGAGGGGAGAGATCACCCTGGAGGCCTTCTTCATCACCATGACTGCCTCCGGTGTGATGCGTGAGTAGTTCATCCCTAGACCACGGGTCCATGTAGTAGCTAGATGGTTGGTTCTTCTCCTTTGTGCTACCATGTTTAGATCTTGTGAGCTCCGTTCATGATCAAGATCATCTATTTGTAATCCTACATGTTGTGTTTGCGAGGATCCGATGGATATTGAGATGCTATTTCAGATTGATTATTGATTCTATCTTGTCTATGTTATTTGTGATCTTGCATGCTTTCCGTTGTTAGTAGTTATCTTGGCCGAGTAGATGCTAGCAACTCCAAGAGGGAGTATTTATGCTTGATAGTGGGTTCATGCCTCTAGTAATCTAGGGAAGTGATAGAAATCTCTAAGGTACTAGATGTGATGTTGCTACGAGGGAGAAAACAGCAATCCTTTGTTCATAGAACAATCATATTGTTTACTTTACACACTTTGCTTAATGCAATTATCCGTTGCTTGCAACTTAATACTGGAGGGGGTTCGGATGATAACCTGAAGGTGGATTATTAGTCATAGATGCAGTTGGATTACGGTCTATGTATACTGTTGTAATGCCCAATCAAATCTCGTAGAAGTCAAGATGATTAGAATATGCATCTATGCTTTCTCGGTGTCTGTCAACTGCCCCACTGTAATTTGTTCACCCAACATGTCATCTATCTTAAGGAGAATCACCTCTAGTGAACTATGGACCCCGGTCCATTCTTTTACCATCAATGTACAAACTATTTAGTGTTTTCTTTTTACTTTCTGCAAGCAATTACTATCTTCCACACAATATGTTTAATCCTTTGTTTTCAGCAAAACCGGTGAGATTGACAACCTCACTGTAAGTTAGGGGCAAAGTTCTGTGGTTGTGTTGTGCATGATTCCAAGTTGGAAACAACACCTTGGAGGTGTTTCCTTGCTCCTACTGGTTCGGTAACCTTGGTTTCATAACTGAGGGAAAACTTGTTGTTGTGCTTATCATACCTTTCTCTTGGGGTTCCCCAACAAGCTCGATACATTTTGAGCCATCAATCAAGCTTTTTCTGGCGCCGTTGCTGGGGAGTCAAGGACATCTTCACAAGGGGAGTCCCTCATAACCAATCTCTTTACTTTGTTTTATTTGTTTTGCTTAGTTTATTTCTACTTTGTTTGCTTGTTTCTTTATCAAAAACAGACAAAAATTAGTTGTACTAGTTTGCTTCTTTATATCAAAAACACAAAAAAAAATTAGTTTCTATCCCCAATTACTATTATGTCTAGCATTGATCCAATCACTATGTCGCCTGAGGAAATGATTTTTACTTTCAAACAAGGAATTGAAGAGATTTTCAAAGAAGCTTGGTCTAGGATCTCTGAATTGCATGCAAAAACTGAACCTAAAATGACTCTAAGCTTGTTTCTTAGCAGTTTTTACTTTGGAACTGCTCTTTGGTATAGATATGCTTTGGATGCTGTAGTAGGAGGAGATTTCCTCCAATGCAATGAGGGTGAAGCTTTTAATGCCATAAAAAAGTTGGTTGCAACATATAACTTGCCTAACAAATCTAATTCCTCCATTATAAACATTATTGCTAGATTGAACACTCTTGAGACAAACACAGCTAGTTTAAAAGAATGCTATAACATGCTTAGAGAGCATCATCAATATGTTCCAATAAATTCTGAATCTTCAAAATGGCTTTCTACAGTGAAAGTTTTTATAAACAATGAAACTCTTCATGCTCATTGTGATATCATGTCTAAATTTTGTCTTATTCCTAAATATATCTATGAATCTTTGAATCTTTGGGGACTTTCTGAAGGGGGAGAAGAAATATCTCTTACTAATAATGCCACAATATTACCCATTGGAATAGCTGAAGTAGTGTTTATAAAGATTCTAGGGAAAGTGGTGTCTACTGATTATCTTGTTATTGAATGTGTAGGAAAAGGACAAATTACACTTGGAAGATCCCTACTTAAACTCCTTGGAGCAATAATAGATGTGGAAAAGGGAATCATGGACTTTGCTTCTCCACCAAAAAATCATACGTTCCCCAAGGATAAGAATAAAAGTAAGAGAGGTAAGGGCAAGAAATTTGGTTTTAATGCTTCTTCATTTGAGAATACTTGATTCTTTTCTTGCTTCTTACGCGTAGCTCAAAGGCGTTAAAGAAAAGAACTTATTGGGAGATAACCCAAATTTCATTTGGAGTCTTTTGTTGAGTCTTGGAAGTTATTGCTCCAGTAATAACCTCTCTTTATCATTTTTGTGTGGTTTTTGTGCCAAGAGTAACCTCTAAAGAGAGAGAAGTAAGATTTGGGAAGGTTGCTGTCCCGAAATAGATTTTTGTGCTTCGCTTTAAAAATTCGTGTAAAATCTCTATATGTCGGATTGAGCTGTAATTTTTTGTGCTTCTGAACCAAGTTGTCATACAACTTTAGTTAGTTCAGCACTTTTCTATTTGAGAAACAGAAGGCTTCTAAAAAATTGGTTTTTACCCGATGGTCTGTTTTGACAGATTTCTACCATTATTTGCATTTGCCTCTTAAACTCTTTCTATTTGAGTTCTCTTTGATCATTTGAACTTTTTAAAGGAAGTGCTTCAGTAGCTTGTGTTTTAATGGAAGTTGTACTTGTATTGGAACTAAACCAGAAAGACTTATTATCTTGAGTACACTAATGTTGCTAATGAAGATTGTGTGAAGTTTTGTATGAAGGAAAATTTAAAGTGTAGGGAAGAACAATCTGATAAGATGAAGATGGACAAAAGCTCAAGCTTGGGGATGCCACCCGTGTCACCCCAAGAAATATTCAAGAAGTACAAGCGTCAAATCTTGGAGATGCCCAAGGCATCCCCTTCTTCATCAATAAAAATTTCAGGTTTCTTCCAAACACTTCATTTTTATTGTTTCATGCACAATTGTGTTGTTCTTGGAGCGTCTTCGTTTTTGTTTTTAGTTTTCGTTTGCTTCGTTTGCTTAGTTTGCTTGAATAAATTGGTTGGACCCTGATACGTTGCAAACGTATCCATAATTTTTGATGTTCCATGCTTGGTTTTATCTACTTTCTTATGTTTTGTCCACACTTTGGAGTGATTTTCATATGATTTCTTGGACTAACCTATTAACAAGAGCCACAGTGCGAGCTGCCTATTTTCTGCTATTTTTGGTTCCAGGAAAGTCAGAAAATGAATATTCTTGGAATTGGACGGGACAAAAGCCAAAGTCAGTTTTTCACCGAGGGACACCTAGAGCCAGAATACAAGACGGAGAGGGGTTGGGGTCCGGTCACACCACCTGGCCACGCGGCCAGGCCTGGCCCACGCCAGGGGGTGGTCTGGCCGCCCCAGGAACCCCCTCGGCCTTTCCTTCCGCCTATAAGTTGCCTCTGATACGAAAACCCTAAGTACCCGATCAAAATTCCACGAAAGAGTCTGTAGCCGCCGTCATCTCCATCCCTAGATCGGGAGGGATCTGAAGCTCTTCCCGGCACCCTGCCAGAGAGGGGAATTCACCTTGGAGGCCTTCTTCATCATCATGCAAGCCTCCGGTGTGATGCGTGAGTAGTTCATCTCTGGACTACGGGTCCATGTAGTAGCTAGATGGCTGGTTCTCCTCCTTTGTGCTATCATGTTTAGATCTTGTGAGATCCGTTCATGATCAAGATCATCTATTTGTAATTCTGCATGTTTTGTTTGCGGGGATCCGATGGATATTGAGATGCTATTTCAGATTGATTATTGATTCTATCATGTCTTTGTTATTTGTGATCTTGCATGTTGTTCGTTGTTAGTAGCTATCTTGGCCAAGTAGATGCTAGCAACTCCAAGAGTTAGTATTTATGCTCGATAGTGGGTTCATGCCTCTGGTAATCTAGGGAAGTGACAGAAATCTCTAAGGTACTAGATGTGATGTTGCTACTAGGGAGAAAACAACAACCTTTGTTCACAGAACAATCGTATTGTTTACTTTACACGCAATTCATAATGCAATTATCCGTTGCTTGCAACTTAATACTGGAGGGGGTTCGGATGATAACCTGAAGGTGGATTATTAGTCATAGATGCAGTTGGATGGCGGTCTATGTATAATGTTGTAATGCCCAATCAAATCTCAAAGGAGTCAAGATGATTAGTATATGCGTGTATGCTTTCTCAATGTTTGTCAATTGCCCCGCTATAATTTGTTCACCCAACATGTTATCTATCTTAAGGAGAGACACCTTTAGTAAACTATGGACCCCGGTCCTTTATTTTACTATCAATCTACATTCAACTGTTTACTGATTTGTGTTTACTTTCTACAAACTATTACTTTCTTCCACTCGATACGTTTAATCCTTTGTTTTCAGCAAAACCGGTGAGATTGACAACCTCATCGCAAGTTGGGGACATAGTTCTGTGGTTGTGTTGTGCAGGTCTCCATGTTGCTGCTGGCACCGGTAGTGCGCCCTGCCAAAGTTCAGCTAGCTACACCTTTGGGGTGTTTCCTTGCTCCTACTAGATTGATAACCTTGGTTTCATAACTGAGGGAAACTTACTGCTCTGCTCATCATACCTTTCTCTTGGGGTTCCCCAACGAGCTCGTTAGTACACGAGTCAGCAAATATTTTTCTGGCACCGTTGCCGGGGACTAAAGAAGAAGAAGCTCCCACGTCAACCACGCGCCAGCAAAGTATTTTTCTGGCGCCGTTGCCGGGGAGTCAAGGACATCTTCACAAGGGGAGTCCCTCATAACCAATCTCTTTACTTTGTTATTTTTGTTTTGCTTAGTTTACTTTTGCTTTGTTTGCTTGTTTCTTTATCAAAAACACAAAAAAATAGTTTTACTAGTTTGCTTTCTTTATTAAAAACACAAAAAATGACTACTCTTGAAAACACTAAGTTGTGTGACTTCACTAGCACCAACAACAATGATTTTATGAGCACACCTATTGCTCCTCCTGTTCCTGTAGCTACTTTCTTTGAGATAAAACCTGCTTTACTCAATCTTGTTATGAGAGAACAATTTTCTGGTATTGGTAATGAAGATGTTGCTGTCCATCTAAATAACTTTGTTGAACTTTGTGAGATGCAAAAGCATAGAGATATAGATGGAGATATTATTAAGCTTAAATTGTTTCCTTTCTCTTTGAGAGGAAATGCTAAAGAATGGTTGAATTCCTTAACTAGGAATAGTATTGATTCTTGTACTAAATGCAAAGATGATTTTATTGGAAAATACTATCCTCCAGCTAAGATTATATCTGTGAGAAGTGAAATAATGAAGTTTAAACAATCTGATAATGAACATGTTGCTCAAGCTTGGGAAAGAATGAAATCTTTGGTAAAGAATTGTCCCACTCATGGACTACTGCTTGGATGATCATCCAAACTTTTTATGCAGGATTGAACTATTCTTCAAGGAACCTATTGGATTCTGCTGCTAGAGGTACCTTTATGACCATTACTTTGGGTGCTGCAACAAAGCTTCTGGATAATATGATGGTTAACTACTCAGAATGGCGTACTGAAAGAGCTCCACAAGGTAAGAAGGTAAATTATGTTGAGGAAACCTCCTCCTTGAGTGATAAGATTGATGTTATTATGTCTATGCTTGTTAATGGGAAAGCCCATTTGATCCAAATAATGTTCCCTTAGTCTCTTTGGTTGCTCAAGAAGAGCAAGATGATGTGAACTTTATAAGAAATAATAATTTTAGCAACAATGCCTACAGGAATAATTTTGGTAACAACAATTATAAGCCATATCCTCCCAACAATGGTAATGCTTATGGAAATTCCTACAACAACAATAGGAGTGCTCCCTCTGAACTTGAAGTTATGCTTAAAGACTTTATTAGTAAACAAACTGCTTTCAATAAAACTATTGAGGAAAAACTCTCTAATGCTGAAAGAAATATAGCACCTTTGGCTGAAGCTCAATCTTCTTTGAATAAAATGGCTGCTAAACCTGAAACTATTGATAATCCCTTTGCAGCTACTAATGCCATACAAGTAAGAATTGATGAAAATGTTAGACTATTAGCTGAATTGCATGCTAAGTGGGAAAGAGAAGATGAAATTGCTAGAAACATTAGTATTTCTACTATCACTACCACTAGTGTTGAGGCTAGTAATGGCTCTACTACTTTAGATGATAATTATGATTTTGATCTTGATGGTTGCAATATCTCTGAACTTATTAAGTTCCTACAAAAGCTTGCTAAAAGTCCTAATGCTAGTGCTATGAACATGGCCTTTACAAAACACATTACTGATGCTCTCAAAAAGATTAAAGAAGAAAAGATGAAATATAAAGCTTCTATTCCTATAAAACAAGAAGATGGTTGGGAACCCATCATCAATATGAAAGTGAATGATTTTGATTTTAAAGCTTTATGTGATCTTGATAATAGTGTTTCTATTATGCCTAGATGGATTTATGATATGCTTGATTTGCCACCTCTTGAAGATTGTTATTTGAATGTCCCACTTGATGATAATGCTAAAAAGAAACTCATGGGGAGTATTAATGATGTTCTTATTATGGTTAACAATGCTTATGTCCCCGTTGATTTCTATGTTTTGGATGTTGAATGCAATGCTTCTTGTCCTATTACTTTGAGAAGACCTTTTCTTAGAACTGTTGGTGTCATTATTGATATGAAAGAAGGCACCATTAAATATCAACTCCCACTCAAGAAAGGTATAGAACAATTCCCAAAGAAGAGAGAGAAGATTTCTTTTGCCTCTCCTATGAAAACAAAATTTGCTCTTAATGCTTCTTCATTTGAGAACACTTGATCCTTTTTCTTGCTTCTTATGCTGAACTTAAAGGCGTTAAAGAAAATTACTTATTGGGAGATAACCCAAAAGTTTTAGATGAGTCTTGGAAGTTATTACTTCTGTAATAACCGCTCCTTATCCTTTTTATTTGCTTTTTGTGCCAAGAGTAACCTCTAATGAGAGAGAAGTAATGATTGGGAAAGTTGCTGTCCCGAAACAGATTTCTGTGCTTCACCATAAATATTCGTGTAAAATCTCTGTACGTCCTTTTGAGGCAAGAATTTTTGTGCTTCTGCCCCAGGTTGTTATCTAACTTTCGTTAGTTAAACACTTTTTGATTTGAGCAACAGAAGGTCTTCGAAACAATTTGTATTTACCTGCTGGTCTGTTTTGACAGATTTCTGCCATTTTCTGCATTTGCTTCTTCTTGGTTCCTTTTTGAGTTCTTTTGGGGAATTGAGCTTTTTGAGGGAAGTGCTACAGTAGCTAGTGTTATAATGGAAGTTGTATTGGTGTTAGAACTGAACCTAAAGACCTATTATCTTGAGTGCACTAATGTTGCTAATAAAGATTGTGTGAAGTTTTGTATGAAGGAAAAATTTCAGGTGTATGGAAGGAATGAGTAATGAGATGAAGAATGAACTAAAGCTCAAGATTGGGGATGCCACGCATGTCACCCCAAGAAATATCCAAGAAGTACAAGCGTCAAAGATTGGGGATGCCCAAGGCATCCCCTCTTCATCAATAAAAATCTCAGGTTTCTTCCAAACACTTCATTTTTATTGTTTCATGCATAGTTGTGTTGTTCTTGGAGCGTCTTCTTTTTCGTTTTCATTTTGGTTTTTCGTTTGCTTGGTTTGCTTAGTTTTCTGAATAAATTGTTTGGACCCCCTCTTTCATACATTGGTTTTCAAATAGTTTGGTTTGGATTGGAAAAGAGTAGGAAAGTTCATGCTTAAGTGGTAAAGAGAGCTTGTTTTTGACTATGGCCTATGCTTTGTCATGCCATGCTTGATATTGTTTTGGCTTTATGCTTAGTATTCTTTGCTATAGCATGACTTGTTATAAACAATTGAGATTGTTTAATGTGCCTTTGAAGAATCATGCGTTGTTTTAGCATAGTAAAGCATAGTATTGTGATATTCTCCTTTGATGCTTTATTTGGGTTAACTTGGCACATGCTCACACCATGTTATGTCTATCCCAAGTCACCATAGCCTTTATGATCCTTTAGTTTTCAACTTGTAGTATCACTTAATGCTTTGATCAATGATGTTTTGTCGCTCTGCATGATTATGGCCATTATTTCTCTCTTAGTTTGTCGCTCCCAGTCTTTTGCTAGCCTCCACAACCAAGTATGAGTTCCACTCATGCATCCAACTCCTAAAACCAAGTTATTCCAAACAGTCCACCATACCTACCTACTCGCTTATGCTATTCCAAGTACATTCATGTTTTTGTCTACCTTCTGAATTAAACTTGTTATGAGAAATCTAGTGATTAAAGCTCTCACGAACTTGATGGCACACTTTACTTTCTTGCATTTAATAAACTTGAACCATTGCGTCCTTCTTTGTTGCGTATATGCTTGCGCTTTATAAGTTGAAATTAGCAGAACCATGTATCATGGGGAACGCTTTCAACATTGCACCTGTACTTTGTACCCTGTTGATATCATGTTCTTTTGCTTATGGATCCCGGTGGTGTGAAATAAAAGGGGAACTTGTAAGATCATGGAGCTTGTATTTGTGTTAGAGAAACGCCTGGGCCGCTAGCCTAAGCCATGCCTAATCATGGTGGAAACTTGCAGCATAACCATAATGAGCACTCTATGAAGCATCCTCAATAAAACCCTATGCAAATAGAAAATAAAAAGATCGCTGAGATGCTCATTGTGTGCTTGCCTTGTCATTTTGATTATGGGATAGCTCCTGTATCATGTGTAAGGGGTGCCCCGTTGGCGGTTCTCTATGATACATATGTACTTACGATGACAAGAGCTTACTTGTGACTAAAGTTGAGTAGCATGAGGTTCGGTCTTCGTAAGTAAGGGGCATGAGATTTCGGTTTATAACTTGTCAAGCATATCCTCCTAGTTGTGTCACTTTAACCTTAATCACCTTCAAGATGCTTATGATAGGGGCAATGTGAGCTGAAAGCTAATAAGTACCATAATTTTTGGATGCTCTTTATGAGACTTGAATCCCTACTTCCTTCTATGAAGGCCTTTCTTTTACTTTTATGTTGAGTCTCCACCTTCTACCTTTATGCACCTACTTTGAGAGCATAGTGGCCATTCTTAGTTCTATGTGCATTGTCCCAAGACTTGTTGATTGATGCATACCTTGATATTGCTTGTTTTAAACTATTTGTATCTAGTCACTCTTATAAACTTTGAAGGTGTCCTATGCATTTATGTTTGCTACTCTATGAGGTACAAGGTGAAAGCCACTATGCTATGTTTTCTTTATGTGAAACAAACAAACGTCTTACAAAGCATTGTTATTCATGAATCTTTTGTTTGTGCCTTTTCATGTTGCAACATAGTTTCTTTGTCTTATTGCTAGAACTTTGTCTTTCATGTTATGATTGAAGTACTATGATCCCAGCTTTGAATGTTTTACAAATACTTTGATCAAGTTTATGATGGTGCATGTCACCTCAAAAATGATTCTTTCTTTTTATCACTTACCTACTCGAGGACGAGCAGGAGTTAAGCTTGGGTATGTTGATACGTTGCAAACACATCCATAATTTTTGATGTTCCATGCTTGGTTTTATCTACTTTCTTATGTTTTGTCCACACTTTGGAGTTCTTTTCATATGATTTCTTGGACTAACCTATTAACAAGAGCCACAGTGCCAGCTGCCTGTTTTCTGCTGTTTTTGGTTCTAGGAAAGTCAGAAAATGAATATTCTCAGAATTGGACGGGACAAAAGCCAAAGTCAGTTTTTCACCGAGGGAGACCTAGAGCCAGCATACGAGGCGGAGAGGAGCTGGGGCCTGGACACACCACCTGGCCACGTGGCCAGGCCTGACCCATGCCAGGGGGTGGTCTGGCCACCCCAGGCACCCCCTCGGCCTCTCCTTCCACCTATAAGTTGCCTCTGATATGGAAACCCTAAGTACCCGATCAAAATTCCATGAAAGAGTCTGTAGCCACCGTCATCTCCATCCCTAGATCGGGAGGGATCTGAAGCTCTTCCCGGCACCTATGGAGAGGAATTCACCACAGGCCTTCTTCATCATCATGCAAGCCTCCAGTGTGATGCGTGAGTAGTTCATCTATTTGTAATTCTGCATGTTGTGTTTGCGGGGATCCGATGGATATTGAGATGCTATTTCAGATTGATTATTGATTTTATCATGTCTTTGTTATTTGTGATCTTGCATGCTTTCCGTTGTTAGTAGCTATCTTGGCCAAGTAGATGCTAGCAACTCGAAGAGTTAGTATTTATGCTCGATAGTGGGTTCATGCCTCTGGTAATCTAGGGAATTGACAGAAATCTCTAAGGTACTAGATGTGTGATACATTGCAAATGTATCTATAATTTTTGGTGCTCCATGCTTGGTTTTATCCACTTTCTTGTGTTTTGTCCACACTTTGGAGTACTTTTCATATGATTTCTTGGACTAACCTATTAACAAGATCCAAAGTGCCAGCTGCCTGTTTTCTGCTGTTTTTGGTTCCAGGAAAGTCAGAAAATGAATATTCTCGGAATTGGACAGGACAAAAGCCAAAGTGCCTACTTTTCCAGAAGACTCCAGGAGCCAGAATACGAGACGGAGGAGGGCCAGGGGCTGGCCACACCACCCCCAGGCGCGGGCTGGGCCTGGCCGCGCCAGGGCATGGTGTGGTGGCCCCAGGCACCTCCTCGGTCTCCCTCTTCGCCTATAAGAAGCCTTCTGACCTAAAAACTTCGGGGGGTTCGATGTTTTTCCAGAAAAAGTTTCGCAGCACCGCCACCACCGAAGGGGAGATTCGGGGGACAGAAAGTCTCTGTTCTGGCACCCTGCCGGGACAAGGAAGTGCCCTCGGAGCCATCTCCATCGATCTCTACCATCATCTCCATCGACCATCCATGTTTCCCCCATCTATGAGTGAGTAATCCCCCACTGTAGGCTATGGGGATGGTAGGGATTGGATGAGATCGTTCATGTAATGGCATCAGATTGTTAGGGCATGGTGCCTAGTATCTTTTATTAGTGCTTTATGACTTTGTTGCGACTTGTTGTGCTTAATGCTTGTCACTAGGGCCCGAGTGCCATGATTTCAGATCTGAACATGTTATTGATTCATTATGATAGTATTGTTTTCGGTCTTATCTGCAAGTTGTATACACACGTTGTTGTCTGGAACCTATGGCCTCGAAGTGACAGAAATCGAGATAACCGGAAGGGAATGGCTTTGATGTGAGGATCACATGTGTTCATAGAGTGTCAATGCTTTGCTCTGGTGCTCTATTAAAAGGAGCACGTTAATTGCCAGTAGTTCCCTAGAGGCCCCGCTGCAAACGGGCTGGCAGGACAAAAGATGTTGTGCAAGTTCTCATTGCGAGCACGTATGACTATATATGGAACACATGCCTAGGATTGTCTAGTAATTGGATGCTTTATCTTATTTATCTGCAATTGCCCTATGTTCTGATTGCTATTTGAATTGTCTTGTCCATGCAACGCCCGTCCATCCATCCCTATGCCTACCGCACTCGAATCCCATTGTTTACTGCTTTTGTTACTACTGTCTTTGCTTTACTACTGCTGTTACTTTACTATTCCTACTACAAAACTGTTGCTACTGATAAACTGCTGTGAGCAAGATTGTTTCCAGGTGCAGCTGAATTGACAACTCAGTTGTTAAGGCTTATAAATATTCTTTGGCTCCCCTTGTGTCGAATCAATAAATTGGGTTTCACTTCCTTCGAAAATACTGCGATACACCCCCTATACTTGTGGGTCATCAAGACTATTTTCTAGCGCCGTTGTCGGGGAGCATAGCTTTATTTATCAAGTTCACTTGGATTCACTATTGTTCAAGCTAAGTTTATTTTCTCCTTGTTTGCTTGTTTCTTTATCAAAAATACAAAAAAATGGTTCCTACTCTAGTTGTTATTTTTGTTGGTCTGTTATTGTCTTGCTTTATCATGCTTGTTGTCAATGGTTGGTTTCTTTGAAACTGAATCTTATTGGCAAGGTGGGTTCATGGAAGATAAAAATATTATTATAAGGAACACCGCTTGTCACAAAAAGGGAAACACTTATGGGGACAAATTGATAAATTGTATACCATTGCTAGAAACGTGTGCTCTACTTATAATGTTACTTATTGCTTTGATAAATCTTGTTGCTGCAGGAGGTACAAACACCTCCCTTTTCAATGTGAGTATAATGATAATGTTACCATATCTTCTTATGTTAAGGGAAATTATGACTTTTATGATGTGGAACAAATTGAGGAATTTATTGCTTGGAAGGGTGCATTTGAACTTGCTAGTTTGCTTGAAAATATTGATGATTCACCTTATAAGTATGAGGTTTATGGTATACTTAAATTTTGCTTTGAGAATTACAAGGAATAAAATGGCTATATTCTTGAATATACTAATAGATGCTTTCCACAAATGGAAGAGACTAATGCCTTGCAGGATCCTATGGAAAAAGAAATTGATGAACCTGAAATCTCATTAGATGAAAAAGAGGAGGAGAGTGATGAACAAAAGGAGGAAGAATGGATTAGCTACCCATGCCTACCTTCTAATGAGAGTAACTCTTTATCCCTTACATTATTTGATTATCCCCCATGCTTACTAAAGAAGGATGAATGTTATGTTTCTGAGGATTCTTTTGAAGATGTTTATGATAAAGCTCTAGTGCTTGTAGATCATGAAGAGCATGCTTTATGTGATAGTTATATTGTTGAGTTTATTCATGAGGCTACTGAAAATTATTATGAGAGAGGAAAATATGGTTGTATAAGTTTTCATGGTATTGAAACACCTCTCTATGTGCTGAAAGTTTTGAAGTTACTCTTGTTTTATCTTCCTATGCCTGTCACTTTGTTCTTTGCGAATTTATTTGCATACACGATTCCTATGCATAGGAAGTGGGTTAGACTTAAATGTGTTTTGAATTTGCTTCTTGATGCTCTCTTTTACTTCAACTCATATTTCTTATGAGAGCATCCTCTCAAACTTTTATGCCTGAAGATGATAATATGTCTATTATTCTTGGGAGACCTTTTCTTAATACTGTAGGAGCTGTTATTAATTGTAATCAAGGGAAGGTGACCTTCAATATTAATGACAAGGAACATACTGTCTATTTCCCCAAGAAGATTGATAGGACTTATGGTTTAAATTCAAGTGAACATGTTGAGGGCATTCAAGTTGGAGAAATATATTGTCCCATACCAAGAGAAAAATTTGAAACTATTATGATTGGGACCATTGCTATCAAGGTTGAGGTAACATAATCATAAGTGGAATACAAAGTTTTGTCTCATATGAAATTGTTTTGGTAACAAGACCTGATCAACCATGTTAACAAAAGGATTTCATTGAACAAAACAATGTTTTCACCATGATTATCTCCGTTTACTTCTATTCTATCCATTTTAGTTTTTGCTTATGCCTAACTTAAAGGCGTTAAAGAAAAGTACTTATTGGGAGATAACCCAAAAGTTTTAGATGAGTCTTGGAGGTTATTCTCTGTATCCTTTTTAATTGCTTTTTGTGCCAAGAGTAACCTCTAATGAGAGAGAAGTAATGATTGGGAAAGTTGTTGTCCCAAAACAGATTTCTATGCTTCACCATAAAAATTCGTTTAAAATTTCTGAACGTCTTTTTGAGGCGTGAATTTTTTGTGCTTCTGCCCCAGGTTGTTATCTAACTTTCGTTAGTTCAACACTTTTTGATTTGAGCAACAGAAGGTCTTCGAAAAAATTCGTCTTTACCTGCTGGTGTGTTTTGACAGATTTTTGCCATTTTTTGCATTTGCTTCTTGTTGGTTCCTTCTTGAGTTCTTTTGGGGAATTGAGATTTTTGAGGGAAGTGGTACAGTAGCTAGTGTTCTAATGGAAGTTTATTTGGTGTTAGAACTGAACCTTAAGACCTATTATCTTGAGTGCAGTAATGTTGCTAATAAAGATTGTGTGAAGTTTTGTATGAAGGAAAAATTTCAGGTGTATGGAAGGAATGAGTAATGAGATGAAGGATGGACTAAAGCTCAAGCTTGGGGATGCCACGCGTGTCACCCCAAGAAATATCCAAGAAGTACAAGCATCAAAGCTTGGGGATGCCCAAGGCATCCCCTTCTTCATCAATAAAAACCCCAGTTTTCTTCCAAACACTTCATTTTTATTGTTTCATGCACAGTTGTGTTGTTCTTGGAGCGTCTTCTTTTTTGTTTTCATTTTTGTTTTTTAGGGTGTGTGGTTTGCTTAGTTTGCTGAATAAATTGGTTGGACCTCCTCTTTCATACATTGGTTTTCAAATAGTTTGGTTTGGTTTGGAGAAGAGTAGGAAAGCTCATGCTTAAGTGGTAAAGAGAGCTTGTTTTTGATTGTGGCCTATGTTTTGTCATGTCATGCTTGATATTGTTTTGGCTTTATGCTTAGTATTCTTTCCTGTAGCATGACTTGTTATAAACAATTGAGATTGCTTAATGTGCCTTGGATGAATCATGCGTTGTTTTAGCATACTAAAGCATAACTATAGTGGTATTCTCCTTTGATTCTTTATTTGGATTGACTTGGCACATGCTCACACCATGTTATGACTATCCTAAGTCACCATAAGCCTTTATGATACTTTAGTTTTCAACTTGTAGTATCACTTTATGCTTTGCTCAATGATGTTTTGTTGCTCTGCATGATTATGGCCATTATTGCTCTCTCGTTTGTTGCTCCCTTACTATTGCTAGCCTTCACTTCCACTGAGTAATTTACTCATGTTTCCAACTCCCTTAAACGAATTATTGCCAAAGTGTCCACCATACCTACCTATTAGCATCATTTGCTACTTCCGTGCATATTCAATATGCCTTGTTTTCTTCCGAATAAAATGTTTGCTTGTTATGAGAAAGTTAGTTAGTAAAGCTCTCACTAACTTGATGGCACACTTTATTTCCTGCACTTAATAAACCTGAACCATTGTGATTCTCCATGAAAGTTATATGCTTGCAAATTATAGGCCGGGGATTAGCAGAACCGTGCTGTCACGGGGAACGCTTTCAACACTTGTAAATATATACCCAGTTGATACCTAGCTCTTTTGTTTGCGGATGTCGTCGGTGTGAAATAAAAGGGGAGCTTGTAAGTCCATGGAGTTATGTATGTGTGTTAGAGAAACGCCAGGGCCACTGGTCTAATCCATGCTGACATGGTGGAAACCTGCAGTGTAACCATAATGATATCTATGAAGCATTCTTCTTATAAAAAAAGAGAGAGAAATAGATATTGAGAAAAAGAAAAAAGAGTTTTATGAAAAGAGGAAAGAGAGAAAAAAAGCACCATTTCCCATGGTAAATAAGAAGATTGCTGAGATACACATTGTCTGCTTGCCTTGTCATTTTGATATGGGGATTCTTCCATATCATCGGGCAAGGGGTACCCTGTTGGCGGTTCTCAATGATACGCACATACTTACGATGACAAGAACTTACCGGTAACTAAAGTTGAGTAGCATGAGGAGCGGCCCTCATACTCAAGGGACTTGGGATTTTCAATTTATAGTCTGTCAATCATATAACTCAGATTGGACCTCACTTTAACCTTAACCACATTAAAGATGCTTATGATAGGGGCAATGAGAGCTCAAAGCTAATGAGTACCATACTTTCAGCATTTGGAAGCCTTTCAAACTTTTCAAAAACCTGTTCATTTCCTTGTTGAGTCTCCACATATTCTTTGAGCACTTTCTTGAGAGCATAGTGGCCATTCTTAGTTCTATGTGCATTGTCCCAAGACTTGTTGACTGATGCATACCTTGATATTGCTTGTTTTAAACTATTTGTATCTACTCACTCTTGTGAACTTTGAAGGTGTCCTATGCATTTATATTTTGCTACTCTAATGAGGGACAAGCTGAATGCCATTATGCTATGTTTTCTTTATGTGAAACAAACAAACGTCTTGCAAAGCATTGTTATTCATGAATCTTTTGTTTGTGCCTTTTCATGTTGCAACATAGTTGCTATGTCTTATTGCTAGAACTTTTTCTTTCATGTTATGATTGAAGTACTATGATCCCAGTTTTGAATGTTTTACAAATACTTTGATCAAGCCTTTGATGGTGCATGTCACCTCAAAAATTATTCTTTCTTTTTATCACTTACCTACTCGAGGACGAGCAGGAGTTAAGCTTGGGGATGTTGATACATTGCAAATGTATCTATAATTTTTGGTGCTCCATGCTTGGTTTTATCCACTTTCTTGTGTTTTGTCCACACTTTGGAGTACTTTTCATATGATTTCTTGGACTAACCTATTAACAAGAGCCACAGTGCCAGCTGCCTGTTTTCTGCTGTTTTTGGTTCTAGGAAAGTCAGAAAATGAATATTCTCGGAACTAGATGGGACAAAAGCCAAAGTGCCTATTTTTCCAGAAGACTCCAGGAGACAGAATACGAGATGGAGGAGGGCCAGGGGCTGGCCACACCACCCCTAGGCATGGGCTAGGCCTGGCCGCGCCAGGGCATGGTGTGGTGGCCCCAGGCACCCCCTCGGTCTCCCTCTTCGCCTATAAGAATCCTTCTGACCTAAAAACTTCGGGGGGTTCGACGTTTTTCCAGAAGAAGTTCCACAGCGCCGCCACCACCGAAGGGGAGATTTGGGGGACAGAAAGTCTCTGTTCCGGCACCCTGCCGGGATAGGGAAGTGCCCCCGGAGCCATCTCCACCGATCTCCACCATCATTTCCATCGACCATCCATGTTTCCCCCATCTATGAGTGCGTAATCCCCCGCTGTAGGCTATGGGGATGGTAGGGATTGGATGAGATCGTTCATGTAATGGCATCAGATTGTTAGGGCATGGTGCCTAGTATCTTTTGTTAGTGCTTTATGACTTTGTTGCGACTTGTTGTGCTTAATGCTTGTCACTAGGGCCTGAGTGCCATGATTTCAGATCTGAACATGTTATTGATTCATTATGATAGTATTGTTTTTGGTCTTATCTGCAAGTTATATACACACGTTGTTGTCCGGAACCTATGGCCTCGAAGTGACAGAAATCGGGATAACCGGAAGGGAATGGCTTTGATGTGAGGATCACATGTGTTCACGGAGTGTTAATGCTTTGCTCCGGTGCTCTATTAAAAGGAGCACCTTAATTGCCAGTAGTTCCCTAGAGGCCCCACTACAAACGGGCTAGCAGGACAAAAGATGTTGTGCAAGTTCTCATTGCGAGCACGTATGACTATATATGGAACACATGCCTAGGATTGTCTAGTACTTGGATGCTTTATCTTATTTATCTGCAATTGCCCTATGTTCTGATTGCTATTTGAATTGTCTTGTCCATGCAACGCCCGTCCATCCATCCCTATGCCTACCGCACTCGAATCCCACTGTTACTGCTTTTGTTACTACTATCTTTGCTTTACTACTGCTGTTACTTTACTATTCCTACTACAAAACTGTTGCTATTGATAAATTACTGTGAGCAAGTTTGTTTCCAGGTGCAGCTGAATTGACAACTCAGTTGTTAAGGCTTATAAATATTCTTTGGCTCCCCTTGTGTCGAATCCATAAATTGGGTTTCACTTTCCTCGAAAATACTGCGATACACCCCCTATACTTGTGGGTCATCAATGTGCTATTGCTACTAGGGAGAAAACAACAATCCTTTGTTCATAGAATAATCGTATTGTTTACTTTACACGCAATTCGTAATGCAATTATCCGTTGCTTGCAACTTAATATTGGAGGGGGTTCGGATGATAACCTAAAGGTGGATTATTAGTCATAGATGTAGTTGGATGGTGGTCTATGTATAATGTTGTAATGCCCAATCGAATCTCAAAGGAGTCAAGATGATTAGTATATGCTTGTATGCTTTCTTGATGTTTGTCAATTGCCCCGCTGTAATTTGTTCACCCAACATGTTATCTATCTTAAGGAGAGCCACCTCTAGTGAACTATGGACCCCGGTCCTTTCTTTTACTATCAATCTACAATCAACTGTTTACTGCTTTGTGTTTACTTTCTGCAAACTATTTCTTTCTTCCACTCGATACGTTTAATCCTTTGTTTTCAGCAAAACCGGTGAGATTGACAACCTCATCGCAAGTTGGGGACAAAGTTCTGTGGTTGTGTTGTGCAGGTCTCCACATTGCTGTTGGCACCGGTAGTGCACTCTGTAGAAGTTTAGCTAGCTACACCTTTGGGGTGTTTTCTTGCTCCTACTGGATTGATAACCTTGGTTTCATAACTGAGGGAAACGTACTGCTGTGCTCATCATACCTTCCTCTTGGGGTTCCCCAACGAGCTCGTTAGTACACGAGTCAGCAGACCCCCGCATTCATACATAGTTTCAAATAGGTTGATTTGGATTGGAAAAGAGTAGGAAAGTTCATGCTTAAGTGGTATAAAAGGGGCTTGTTTTTGACAGTGATTTAGACTTTATCATGTCATGCTTGACATTGTTTTAGCTTTATGCTTAGTGATTATTGCCGTAGCATGACTTTTTACAAACAATTGAGCTTGCTTAATGTGCCTTGAAAGAATCATGCGTTGTTTTAGCATATAAAAGCATAATATTGTGGTATTCTCCTTTGATGCTTTATTTGGGATGACTTGGCGCATGCTCACACCATGTTAAGACTACACCAAGTCACCATAGCCTCTATGATCATTTAGTTTTCGACTTGTAATATCACTTTATGCTTTAATTAATAATGTTTTGTCGCTTTGCATGATTATGGCCATTATTGCTCTCTTAGTTGGTCGCTCCCAGTCTTTTGCTAGCCTCGATACCAAGTATGAGTTCCACTCATGCATCCAACTCCAAATAAAACCAAGTTATTCCAAAGAGTCCACCATACCTACCTATTAGCATTTGCTATTCCAAGTATATTCATGTTTTTATCTACCTTCCGAATTAAACTTCTTATGTGAAAATTAGTGATTAAAGCTCTCACAAACTTGATGGCACACTTTACTTTTCTTGCACTTAATAAACATGAACCATTGTGCCCATCTATGTTGCGTATATTCTTGTGCTTTATAAGTTGTGAATTAGCAGAACCATGTTACCATGGGGAACGTTTTCAACATTGCACTTTATTTGGTTGATATCATGTTCTTTTGCTTATGGATCCCAGCAGTGTGAAATAAAAGGGGAGCTTGTAAGCTCATGGAGTTTGTATATGTGTTAGAGAAACGCTTGGGCCGCTAGCCTATGCCATGCCTAATCATGGTGGAAACTTGCAGCATAACCATAGTGAGCAATCTCTGAAGCATCCTTAATAAAAACCTATGCAAATAGCAAATAAAAAGATCCCTGAGATGCTCATTGTCTGCTTGCCTTGTCACTTTGATATGGGAATGCTTGCGTATCATCGGTAAAGGGGTACCCCGTTGGTGGTTCTCTATGATACACATGTACTTACAATGACAAGAACTTACTCGTGACTAAAGTTGAGTAGCATGAGGTTCAGTCTTCGTAAGTAAGGGGCATGAGATTTCAACTTATAACTTGTCAAGCATATCCTCATATTTGTTCACTTTAACCTTAATCACCTAAAGATGCTTATGATAGGGGCAATGAGAGCTGAAAGCTAATAAGTACCATAATTTTTGGAAGCTCTTTATGAGACTTGAATCCGTGATTCCTTCTATGAAGGGCCTTTCTTTTACTTTTTATGATTGAGTCTCTATCTTCTATCTTTATGCACCTATTGAGAGAGCATAGTGTTTATTCTTAGTTTAACGTGCATTGTCCCAAAACTTGTTGATTGATTCATAACTTTGATATTGCTTGTTCTTAAATTATTTGTATCTAGTCACCCTTATGAACTTTGAATGTGTCCTATGCATTTATGTTTTGCTACACTATGAGGGACAAGCTGAATACCATTCTCACTATCTTTTCTATATGTGAAACAAACAAACGTCTTTCAAAGCATTGTTATTCATGAATCTCTTGTTTGTACCTTTTCATGTTATAACATAGTTTCTATTGTCTTATTGTTAGAACTACATCTTTCATGTCTATGTTGGAGTACTATGATCCTAGCTCTCAATGTTTTACAAATACCTTGATCACGATTATGATGGTGCATGTAACCTCAAAAATTATTCTTTTTATCACTTACCTACTCGAGGACGAG
Source organism: Avena insularis (assembly GCA_023614405.1). Classification (NCBI taxonomy): domain Eukaryota; kingdom Viridiplantae; phylum Streptophyta; class Magnoliopsida; order Poales; family Poaceae; genus Avena; species Avena insularis. The sequence continues at coordinate 524,695,616 of CM042694.1, forward strand.
TAGGAGTTAAGCTTGGGGATGTTGACAGGTTGCAAACGTATCTATAATTTTTGATGTTCCATGCTTGTTTTATATCTACTTTCTTATGTTTTGTCCACACTTTGGAGTTTTTTTACACATTTTCTAGAACTAACCTATTAACAAGATGCCACCGTGCCAGTTGCCTGTTTTCTGCTGTTTTTGGTTTTAGAAAAGCTAGTAAGGAAATATTCTTGGAATTGGACCGGACAAAAGCCCAAGTCAATATTTCACCAGAAGGAATACAGAGTCCGGAGGGGAGACGAAGAGGGGAACCAGGGCGGCTACACCCTAGGGTGGCGCGGCCAGCCCTAGCCGCGTCACCACCTGGTGTGGGCCCTTGGTACTCCATCGACCTTGCCCCTTCGCCTGTATATTGCCTCCGGGACGAAAACCCTAAGGACCCGATAAAAATTCCACGAAAGAGTCTGTAGCCGCCGCCATCTCCATTCCTAGATTGGGAGGGATCTGAAGCTCTTCCCGGCACCCTGCCGGAGGGGAGAGATCACCCTGGAGGCCTTCTTCATCACCATGACTGCCTCCGGTATGATGCGTGAGTAGTTCATCCCTGGACTACGGGTCCATGTAGTAGCTAGATGGTTGGTTCTTCTCCTTTGTGCTACCATGTTTAGATCTTGTGAGCTCTATTCATGATCAAGATCATCTATTTGTAATCCTACATGTTGTGTTTGCGGGGATCTGATGGACATTGAGATGCTATTTCAGATTGATTATTGATTCTATCATGTCTATGTTATTTGTGATCTTGCATGCTTTCTTCTGTTAGTAGATATCTTGGCCGAGTAGATGCTAGCAACTCCAAGAGGGAGTATTTATGCTCGATAGTGGGTTCATGCCTCTAGTAATCTGGGAAGTGACAGAAATATCTAAGGTACTAGATGTGCTATTGCTACTAGGGAGAAAACAACAATCCTTTGTTCATAGAACAATTGTGTTGTTTACGTTACACACTTTGCTTAATGCAATTATCTGTTGCTTGCAACTTAATACTGGAGGGGGTTCGGATGATAACCTGAAGGTGGATTATTAGTCATAGATGCAGTTGGATTACGGTATATGTATAATGTTTTAATGCCTAATCAAATCTCGTAGGAGTCAATATGATTAGTATATGCATTTATGCTTTCTCGGTGTCTGTCAATTGCCCCGCTGTAATTTGTTCACCCAACATGTCATCTATCTTAAGGAGAATCACCTCTAGTGAACTATCGACCCCAGTCCATTCTTTTACCATCAATGTACAAACTATTTACTGTTTTATATTTACTTTCTGCAAGCAATTACTATCTTCCACATAATACGTTTAATCCTTTGTTTTCAAATAAACCGGTGAGATTGACAACCTCACTTTAAGTTGGGGCAAAGTTCTGTGGTTGTTTTGTGCAGGATTCCAAGTTGGAAACAACACCTTGGAGGTGTTTCCTTGCTCCTACTAGTTTGATAACCTTGGTTTCATAACTGAGGGAAAACTTGCTGCTATGCTCATCATACCTTTATCTTGGGGTTCCCCAACGAGCTCGATACATTTTGAGCCATCAATCAGCTACAAGCTTGAGAAATACACATAAAATATGTGGAAAGTTCCGTAATGCTAATATGTTGCTATTTTTTTATTTTGCAGAGCATCTTCCTGTCATCAGCCATCTCAACAATAATGATAGTAAGATATTGAACTCTACCATTGATGTCAGCAATCCTCCTTTCAAGATTTTTGGCCATCATCCGGTAGGAGTCAACTCCTTCTCCAATGGTTTCAACACATGCTTTGAAAATCTTTTCAAGGTTCTCGATCTTATCTCTAATCGCGTCATGTGTCCCTTACTTCTGAGGCAAGGAACTAGGAGAAGCTTTGAGAAAGGTGATGTCTATGCACTTCTATTCTTGTCGACAGTTGTTGGGCCTCCAAGTGCAGAGGTTTGTAGAACAGCAGCAAGTTTTCCCTTAAGTGGATCACCCAAGGTTTATCGAACTCAGGGAGGAAGTGGTCAAAGGTATCCCCTCTCAAGCAACCCTGCAATCAAGATACAAGAAGTCTCTTGTGTCCCCAACACAACCAATACACTTTTCAGGTGTATAGGTGCACTAGTTCGGCGAAGAGATAGTGAAATACACGTGGTATATATAATTATAAGTGGTAACGGTGATAGAAAATAGCTTGAAGGCGTGGAAAAGACTAATGTAAAACTGAAATAAAGATGGAAGCAAGCAAACATGTAACAGATCTAATTGCAAACGGTGTTTCAATGCTTAGAAATAAGGCCTAGGGATCATACTTTCACTAGTGAACACTCTCATATAAATATATTATCTTCATGATACTACTCTTAACTACTCTACGGTTGGACACTCTAATCGTTGGTAGGGCTATAACAGCACACCTCAAAGTTCATCTTTCCCATCTAGATAACCCCACACTGTCACCTTGAGTACTAGATGAGTCCAACAAACACCACAATTTCATAAAGACATCCAACTCCAAATATAACTCATAACAAGTATTTGTAATCTCTAGCCTAAGTGCCACCATGGTGTGCACGCTGTCACTTTCACACACATAGGGAGAGCAGAGATCTATTAAAGCACTTGAGTAGCAAGGTAGATCTACTTGATCAAAGCTCATGATCTCGATAAGATCATGCATAGAGAGAGATGGACACATAGCTACCGGTAGAACCCTTAGCCTCGAGGAAGAACTACTCCCTCCTCATCATGGGAATCAGCAATGGTGATGGAGATGGTGGTGGAGATCGATGGAGATGGCTCCGGGGGCACTTCCCCGTCCCGGCAGGGTGCCGTAACAGTGACTTTCTGTCCCCCGAATCTCCCCTTCGGTGGCAGCGGTGCAACGAAAATTTTCGTGGATTTCTGATTGACTATTTAGGGTTTTCGCGTCGGGAGGAATATATAGGCGAAGGAGGCAAGGTCGGTGGCCGGCCAGGGGCCCACACCATGCCATGGTGCGGCCTAGGCTGGCCTACGCCTGGGGGGGTGTGGTCAGGCCCTGGCCCTCCTCCGTCTCGTATTCTGGCTCCATGAGTCTTCCGGTAAAATAGGAACTTTGGCTTTTGTCCCGTCCAATTCTGAGAATATTCATTTTCTGACTTTCCTGGAACCAAAAACAGTAGAAAACAGGCAACTGGCACTGTGGCTCTTGTTAATAGGTTAGTCCAAGAAATCATATGAAAAGTACTCCAAAGTTGGAACAAAACACAAGAAAGTAGATAAAACCCAGCATGGAACATCAAAAATTATAGATACATTTGCAATGTATCAACATCCCCAAGCTTAACTCCTGCTCATCCTCGAGTAGGTAAGTGATAAATAGAAAGAATAATTTTTGAGGTGACATGCACCATCATAAACTTGATCAAAGGCATTTGTAAAACATTGATAGCTGGGATCATAGTACTTCAATCATAACATGAAAGACAAAGTTCTAGCAATAAGACAAAGAAACTATGATGCAACATGAAAAGGCACAAACAAAAGATTCATGAATAACAATGCTTTGCAAGACGTTTGTTTGTTTCACATAAAAAAACATATCATAGTGGCATTCATCTTGTCCCTCATAGAGTAGCAAACATAAATGCATAGGACACCTTCAAAGTTCATAAGAGTGACTAGATACAAATAGTTTAAAACAAGCAATATCAAAGCTATGCATCAATCAACAATTCTTGGGACAATGCACATAGAACTAAGAATGGCCACTATGCTCTCAAAGTAGGTGCATAAAGGTAGAAGGTGGAGACTCAACATAAAAGTAAAAGAAAGGCCTTCATAGAAGGAAGTAGGGATTCAAGTTTCATAAAGAGCTTCCAAAAATTATGGTACTTATTAGCTTTCAGCTCTCATTGCCCCTATCATAAGCATCTTGAAGTGATTAAGGTTAAAGTGAACAAACTATGGTGTATATGCTTGATGAAGTATAAGTTGGAAATCTCATGTCCCTTGAATACGAGGGTCGCTCCTCATTCTACTCAAGTTTAGTCACCGGTAAGTTCTTGTCATCGTAAGTACATGTGTATCATAGAGAACCGCCAACAGGGTACCCCTTGCCCGATGGTACGGAAGAATCCCCATATCAAAATGACAAGGCAAGCAGACAACGAGCATATCAGCAATCTTCTTATTTACCATGGGAATATGGTGATTTTTTTCTCTTTCCTCTTTTCATAGTATCTCTTTTTTTATTTTTCTCTTTTTTCTCAATATAGGACTCTTTTTTTTATAAGAAGAATGCTTCATAGACAACTCATTATGGTTACGCTGCAGGTTTCCACCATGTCAGCATGGATTAGACCAGTGGCCTAGGCGTTTCTCTAACACATATACATAACTCCATGGACTTACAAGCTCCCCTTTCGATGACATCCATATACAAAAGAGCATGATATCAACTAGGTACAAAGTACCAAGTGCAATGTTGAAAGCGTTCCCCATGAAAGCATGGTTCTACTAATTCCAAACAAATAAGTGCAAGCATATACAACATGGACGACACAATGGTTCAAGTTTATTAAGGGCAACAAAAGTAAAGTGTGCCATCAAGTTCGTGAGAGCTTTAATCACTAGTTTTCTCATAACAAGTTTAATTTGGAAGGTAAACAAAAACATGAATATACTTGGAATAGCATAGGCTAGTAGGTAGGTATGGTGGACTCTTTGGAATAACTTGGTTTAGGGAGTTGGATGCATGAGTGGAACTCATACTTGGTTGTGGAGGCTAGCAAAAGACTGGGAGCGACAAACTAAGAGAGCAATAATGGCCAAAATCATGCAGAGCGACAAAACATCATTGATCAAAGCATAAAGTGATACTACAAGTTGAAAACTAAAGTATCATAAAGGCTATGGCGACTTGGGATAGTCATAACATGGTGTGAGCATGTGCCAAGTCAAGCCAAATAAAGCATCAAAGGAGAATACCACTATACTATGCTTTAATATGCTAAAACAACGCATGATTCATCCAAGGCACATTAAGCAATCTCAATTGTTTATAACAAGTCATGCTACAACAAAGAATACTAAGCATAAAGCCAAAACAATATCAAGCATGGCATGACAAAGCATAGGCCACAAAAAAACAGCTCTTTTACCACATAAGCATGAACTTTCCTACTCTTTTTCCAATCCAAACCAAACTATTTGAAAACCAATGAATGAAAGAGGGGGTCCAACCAATTTATTCAAGCAAACTAAGAAAAACAAGCAAACGAAAAACCAAAACGAAAACGAAAAAGAAGACGCTCCAAGAACAACACAACTGTGCATGAAACAATGAAAATGAAGTGTTTGGAAGAAACCTGAGATTTTTATTGATGAAGAAGGGGATGCCTTGGGCATCCCCAAGCTTTGACGCTTGTACTTCTTGGATATTTCTTGGGGTGACACGCGTGGAATCCCCAAGCTTGAGCTTTAGTCCATCCTTCATCTCATTACTCATTCCTTCCAGACACCTGAATTTTTCCTTCATAGAGAACTTCACACAATCTTTATTAGCAACATTAGTGCACTGAAGATAATAAGTCTTTAGGTTCAGTTCTAACACCAAATACACTTCCATTAGAACACTAGCTACTGTAGCACTTCCCTCAAAAAGCTCTATTCGCCAAAAGAACTCAAAAAGGAACCAACAAAAAGCAAATGCAAATAATGGCAGAAATCTGTCAAAACAGACCAGCAGGTAAAGACGAATTTTTTCGAAGACCTTCTGTTGCTAAAATCAAAAAGCGTTAAACTAACGAAAGTTATATAAAAACTTGGGGAAGAAGCACAAAAATTCACGCCTCAAAAGGACGTACGGATATTTTAGACGAATTTTTATGGTGAAGCACAGAAATCTGTTTCGGGACAGCAACTTTCCCAATCATTACTTCTCTCTCATTAGAAGTTACTCTTGGAATAAAAAGCAAAATAAAAAGGATAAGGAGCGGTTATTACAGTGGTAATAACTTCCAAGACTCATCTAAAATTTTTGGGTTATCTCCCAATAAGTACTTTTCTTTAACGCCTTTAAGTTAGGCATGATAGTTTGAGAAGATGCTCACATAAGAGATATGAATTGAAGTAAAAGAGAGCATCAAGAAGCAAATTCAAAACACATTTAAGTCTAACTCACTTCCTATGCATAGGAATCTTGTAAAGAAACAAGTCATGAAAGCAGCGAGCAACAAGCATAGGAAAGCAAAACAAGTGCAACTTCAAAAAATTCAACATAAAGAGGGGAAACTTAATGTTGTTGAGATACATAAAACCATGTTTCCCTCTCTCATAATAACTTTCAGTAGAATCATGAATAAAATTAACAATATAACTATCCCAAGAAACATTCTTATTATGAGCCACATGCATAAAAGAATTAATACTCCCCACATAAACATAGTCATTCTTATTGATTATAGTGGGAGAAAATTCAACAAAATAGCTATCATTATTATTTTCATCACCATAATCATCAAATATAGGAGGCATATTGTAATCATAATTAATTTCCTCCTCAATAGTAGGTGGACTGAAAATATCATATTCATCATTGCAATCATCATATATTGGAGGTATAGTATCATCAAAGTAAATTTTCTCCTCCGTGCTTGGGGGACTAAAAATATCATGCTCATCAAAACTAGCTTCCCCAAGCTTAGACTTTTCCATAGCATTAGAAATAATGGTGTCCATGGAATTCATACTAACAACATTGCTATTAGCATGCAAATAAAGTTCCATAGGTTTTTTAATTTTCTCTTCAAACACTTCATGTCCTAAGTCAAGATAAATACTATAAAGCTCTCTAATTTTGTTGTTGTTTTCCATTTAGCCTAACTAGTGAGAACAAGAAACAAAAAGACAAAATTGCAGAATCTAAAGGAAATAACTTCGAGCACTCACACCGGAGGATGTGAGTACCTTTTACCTTACCTCCCCGGCAACGGCGCCAGAAAATAGGCGTTTGCTGTGGGAGGTTCTTCTTCTTTAATCCTCCGGTGTGAATACCTTTTACCTTACCTCCCCGGCAACGGCGCCAGAAAATAGCTTGATGTCTATGCACTTATATTCTTGTAGACAGTTGTTGGGCCTCCAAGTGTAGAGGTTTGTAGAACAGCAGCAAGTTTTCCCTTAAGTGGATCACCCAAGGTTTATCGAACCCAGGGAGGAAGTGGTCAAAGGTATCTCCTCTCAAGCAACCCTGCAATCAAGATACAAGAAGTCTCTTGTGTCCCCAACACAACCAATACACTTGTCAGGTGCATAGGTGCACGAGTTCGGCAAAGAGATAGTGAAATACAAGTGGTATAGATAATTATAAGTGGTAATGGTGATAGAAAATAGCTTGAAGGCATGGAAAAGACTAAACTAAAACTTAAATAAAGATGGAAGCAAGCAAACATGTAACAGATCTAATTGCCAACGGTGTTTCAATGCTTAGAAACAAGGCCTAGGGATCATACTTTCACTAGTGAACACTCTCATATAAATATATTATCTTCATGATACTACTCATAACTACTCTCCGGTTGGACACTCTAATCGTTGGTAGGGCTATAACAGCACACCTCAAAGTTCATCTTTCCCATCTAGATAACCCCACACTGTCACCTTGAGTACTAGATGAGTCCAACAAACATCACAATTTCATAAAGACATCCAACTCCAAATATAACTCGTAACAAGTATTTGTAATCGCTAGCCTAAGTGCCACCATGGTGTGCACGCTGTCACTTTCACACACATAGGGAGAGCAGAGATCTATTAAAGCACTTGAGTAGCAAGGTAGATCTACTTGATTACAAAGCTCATGATCTCGATAAGATCATGCATAGAGAGAGAGATGAACACATAGCTACCGGTAGAACCCTTAGCCTCGAGGAAGAACTACTCCCTCCTCATCATGGGAATCAGCAATGGTGATGGAGATGGTGGTGGAGATCGATGGAGATGGCTCCGGGGGCACTTCCCCGTGCCAGGTGCCTAAGAGACTTTCTGTCCCCAAATCTCCCCTTGATTGGCGGCAAGAGCGCGAACTTTCGTGGATTTCTGATTGACTATTTAGGGTTTTCGCATCGGGAGGAATATATAGGCGTAGGAGGCAAGGTCGATGGCCGTATAGGGGGCCCACACCATGCCCTGGCGCAGCCTAGGCTGGCCCGCGCCTGGGGGGGTGTGGTCAGGCCCTGGCCCTCCTCTGTCTCGTATTCTGGATCCGTGAGTCTTCCGGTAAAATAGGAACTTTGGCTTTTGACCCGTCCAATTCTGAGAATATTCATTTTCTGACTTTCCTGGAACCAAAAACAGCAGAAAACAGGCAACTGGCACTGTGGCTCTTGTTAATAGGTTAGTCCAAGAAATCATATGAAAAGTACTCCAAAGTTGGAACAAAACACAAGAAAGTAGATAAAACCCAGCATGGAACATCAAAAATTATAGATACATTTGCAATGTATCAAGAGAATCTGTGAAGATTATACCTATAGGGGTTGCGTGGGTGATCTTCTTTGTTCTTCCTTTGTTCCACATGCTTGGTCATCTCCATCTTGTGTGGAAACATGTACTTCTAGTTGGGAAGCGGCACCACTTGAGTATATTCTCGAGTTGAGGAAGACAAAGAATCCCTCTATGGATACCCTCCTTTGGTCTTTGATGCCGATGCCTCCTTTTTCTTGGTCCAGATCTTCTTAATATGAAAAGGCTGCATAGTTCTTGAATGATCAAGTGACATCTTATGCATGATAGCTAGAGGCAAAGGTAGATGAGAGGTGAAAACTAGATCCAAAAGGTAAAAGTGAAAAAGGAAAATCAGAAATACAAAAGTACTTAGAAAAGGGGCAAACAAGGTTGGTCCGGGAGTTGGTACAGGTGGTTTGTGCCCATACGGTGCCCCGTACCGACTGCCATCGACCTACTCCGAGGCGGTAATAAGGATTTTTTTAGGTAAGAACGAACGAAAACTAAAAAAGGATAGAGTTCTCTTAACGACCAGCCGTACGGGGGGTTGCCCGTACAGCCCGGTCATACTGACTGTGAAGAAAACAAATGAAAATGAAGAAAATTTATTGGGGGTTTAATGGCCAGTGGTACGGGTGGGTGCGGCCATAACGACCACCCGTACTGAACTATGATAAATTGAACAAAACCAGAGGAAGAGGCAAAGCTGTTGACGACCACTAGTACGGGCGTGTCTGACCATACGGTCCTCCTATATCAGGTCAGAAAATAGATCAAAACGATCGCAAAAAACAAGGAATAGAAAGAACTTAGCCAAAAGTGCAGAAAAGATCCTAGGTATGCAAAAATGAGACAAATAAGACCAGTAGGTATCTAGTCACCTTACCTTACCATTTATTTAATATATTCCTTGGTATTTACTAGGGAGATTAGTTCCACCGTGTTTACCTCTCCAACTCTATAATGCTTCAATAGTTTCCCATTCACAATCCAATAAGAAGAAAGGGTATTACTTTTTTAGCTTGACCGGTTGAAAGAACATTTCATGTTTCCCTAAGTTTTGCGTGTTAGATAACAATACTATGGAGACTTTTCATGTGTGCTAAGTGTGTAGGAAGTTTTGAGGGGGGCCGGATAATCCGCCCCTCCAAGGGCCGGATAATCTGGCCTACCTCATCTCTCAAGGAAGCCAAGGCGCGTCACTCTGTGTCCAGTCGGATTTTCTCCCGGAAAATCCGAACTGGGGCGGTTTTTCCTCCCCAGGCCGGATAATCTGGGTTTCGCAAGGGCCGGATAATCCGGCCCCCAGTTTTCGAGCAAAAGGAGCCAAGGCGTGTCGCTCGGTATCCGGTCAGATTTTCTACCAGAAAATCCGAACTGGGGTGGTTTTTCTTCTCCAGGCCGGATAATCCGGCCTTCGCATAGGGCCAGATAATCCGGCCCCCAGAAGTTGATCAAGGGCAAGCTCGGCGCGATGCTCAGATAGGGGGCGGTTTATCTACCGGATATTCCGAGTCTGGGGCAGAGTTTCCTTAGACTGGATAATCCGGTCCTCACTTGGGCCAGATAATCCGGCCCCCAAAGTGTGCAACGGCTGGTTTTTGGAAGGGGGTATAAGTACCCCTTCTTCCCCAACGTCCAAAACTCTTGATTCATTCGAATTCGACCAGACCCTGTGCAAGAGCTCTAAATCTCGATCTCCCACTTCAATCAACCTAAGGTCTTGATCTTTGGTGGAATTGAAGGAGGATAAGTTCATCATCAACATCAAGAATCAAGCGCTTCAACTCCTCTCCATTCACTTGGAGAAATCCCTGATCTAGTATTCTCGTTAATACCTAGATCGTGTTATTGTATTTGACAACTTTGTTTTTGTGGCAGCCTGTTGTCATTTCGGGAGCCTCCAAGTTGTTATGGATTTGTTGCCCCGCTAGTTGTGTAAAGGCGCCGGTGCCCGCCTTAAAGGGTACCTATAGTGGAAGGTGGATCAGGCCTGTTGTGGTGAGATCCACCAGAGAAGAGGGTGAGGCCTTTTGTGGCGTGGTGGTCTTAGTACCGCCCACCCCTCCAACGCAGACGTACTTCCCTTAACAAGGAAGAAACTGCGGTCAAACAAATCCTGTGTCTCTGCGTGCTTCACTTCGGTTCACTCGTTCCTCTTCCACTTGCTCCTTACTCGCTAGTAGATAGGTTTACATATAGGGAAATTCCACACATTAGTTTATCTAGAGAATTTACCTTTGTGCTAAGCCTAAAATTGAAAAAGAATTAAAAATTGGTGTAGCACCTATTCACCCCCCCTCTAGGTGCCCATACGATCCATTTCAATTGGTATCAGAGCCCCGGCTCTTAATTCGGGCTTAACCACCTAAGAGTAGTATGGGTACCAGGGATGTTGGAAATGAGGCTATGGATAAGGTCACAATGGATGATCTCAAGTCGTTGGAAATAACCTTGTTGAAATCCTTTGAGGCCAAGATGGAGGAGATGAATCAAATGATTGCTCGCCTTACATCAACCATAGCCCCATCTCCATCCTCCTCTGAGGCTCCCTCACCATCATCTAAGGAAAAGGGTAACACCGGATCTAAGGATGATGAGGTGGAAGGTGAAAAACTAAATGGTTCCACCTCCAAAAAGGGAAGTGGTAAGGAGGAATATAGTGAGGTTCGCCACGTATATTCCCCCGACCCACCTATCCCTCATCCTCATATAAACAATAGGGGTGATCCACCCAAGCTCATTGCATCTTCCTTTAACCAATGGCAATTTCTAATGAAATCTCATGTTTGCAGCTCCTCTTTTGAATTATGGAGGATCATTGAAGAAGGTCTTCATGTTGGAGATCAAACCATCCTAACAAGAAGGGAAGTTGTGGATAGCCAGTTGAATGCCACCGCTCTCCACATGATACAGCTGGGTGTGGGTCCCAAGGACATGCCACACATTGAACATCTCAACACGACTAAAGAGGCGTGGGATGCTCTTACGGACCTTTTTGTTGGAAATGAAAGCATGAGAAGAAACCGGTATGATGCCCTTAGTAACGAAGCTGAGGGATTCTACATGTTGGATGGTGAAAACCATGAGGACATGTATAGAAGACTCAAGGGCATCACAACAACATTTCGGAAGCATGAGGCCACTCACATTGATGATGCATGGATAAAAAGAAAGTATGTGAGTGCCTTAATGCCTTTCGAACCGACGGATTTGAAGAGCTTGCAAGGTAGACACAACTATCATCAAATGACATCCAATGAAGTCATGCAAGAAATGGCGTCATTCAAAGTGGCGGCAAAGAATGCTGAAGATGCCCATGCTCGGGCCATTGGAATGCAAAAGGGTGTCAATGTGGCTCTCAAAGCCAATGTTGTTGAGCAAGAGGATGATGAAGGAGCTTTTGAGAGGGTATCCATGGACTGCCCCGATGAGGTCAAACGTGCTCATGGTGAGTACATGGCATTCTATGCAAGGAACTTTTGGAAGGACCCTGCCAAAGCCAAGTCTGAACTTGAGCGCAAGAACGGGTCAAATGGAAGAAGAGAAAGTGGCCCAAGATTGAGAACTTGTTTCGACTATGGAGATAGACTGCACTTTGTAGCCAAGTGTCCTTATGAAAATAGAGAATACAATGGTGGCAGGCTCATTCTCAAAGAGAAATCCAAAGTTCCTAAGAAGAAGCCATTTGCTAAGAAGAATGACCCTTTCAAGAAGCAACCCAAGATGGTCCTTGTAGCTCAAGAGGAATACTCCTCCGCAAGTGAAGATGAAGAGGAGGATGATAGTTCCCGCGAAGTGGCTGCTATAGCCACCACATCGACTCCCTCCTCTCTCTTCGACTTGTCGAGCGAGAACGCCATCAACAACAACGCCACTTGCCTAATGGCAAGAGGATCTGAGGTATCGACTTCTAACTCCTCATTTTCTAAGACTAACATAATTTTGGATATGGATGATCATGACAGTCTTGAAATGAAAGAAGAAGTTATTGCCTTGGATACTTTTTTCACTAACTTACAAGGTGAGCACAAACTCCATTTTGATACTCTTATGAGTCAACTTGCTCGAGCCAAAGATCTCCTTGAAGAAAAGGGCAGAATTGAAAGAGAAGATGCCTTGGAGATAGCCTCTTTGAAGAATGCCTTGGAAGAGGAAGAGGAAACTCGAGTTTCTTTGGAAGAAAGATTCGAATCCCTAGAGGAGTCACAAGAAGAAGCTGTAGCTCAGCTCATTAAAGAACGTGACCATGCCCTTGCCAAGGTAAAGAAACTAAAGAAAGAAAAAATTGATTTTGGGGTTGTTCATGCTAGACTTTTGGAGAACTTTGATGATCTTGAAAGTGCTCACAAGGCATTGAAGAGTGATCATTCTACTCTAAATGAGTCTCATGATCAGCTCCAAACTCAATTGAAACTGTATAATGTACCAAGTACCTCATCTTCATCCTTTGGAAAAGAAGATCTTGCAAGGAGTTCTCAACACAAAGGTAAAGGGGTTATTGATGAGATACTGAGCAGGCAAAGGACAAACAACAGTAAAGAAGGTCTTGGTTACATACCCAAGATAAAGAGCAAGAAAAACAAGAAGAAGAAGAAGAAGAAGAACAAGACTGCTCAATCAAAGACTAGCAACATTACCAATGACAAGACTAATTATGATGGTTTTGCAGGGATTAACAATCCTAACTTCGAACTATATTGTGATTCTTATGGTGATGTCTATGCTAGTTATGTAGGGCCTTATGATTGTTACATTCCTTGGTCTATTTGGGTTCCCAGACCCTTGTTACTAACATGAGAGGACCCATTGAAAAATGGGTACCTAAAACAAGAAGTAATTTTCTTGCAGGGCTATGCTTCTGGTGGTTCTAAATGGGTACTAGATAGCGGTTGTACAAGCCATATGACCGGAAGCAAGGAGATCATCACGGAGATGCGACCAAACCTTGATCACATTACCGTCTCCTATGGTGACAAGTCAAAATCTGAGGTATTGGGTCTCGACAAAGTTGTGGTGGCTCACGATATCTCTCTCGTGGACGTCATGCTTGTTGAGACCCTCAGGTATAACTTACTTTCTGTTCGTGCCCTTGGTAAGATGGGCTTTGCTGTTTACATTCATGCTGATTTGGTGGTACTCTTGTGGAGCAAGTCTCTAAAAGTCGCTTTCGTGGGATATGTCGAAAACGACCTGTACGTGGTAGACTTTTCGGAGAAAACCACTACAGGTCCGATGTGTCTTTTCGAAAAGGCTGACGCGGGTTGGCTATGGCATCGCCGACTAACCCATGTCAATATGAGAACTTTGCAAAGTCTCCACAAGGGTGGCCACATACTTGGACAAAAAGAAAATGTCTCTTTTGCCAAAGATCGTGTCTGCAAGGTGTGTGTTGAAGGGAAAATGCATGATTCTCCTCATCGAAGGAAAACTATTATCTCTTCAAAAAGGATCTTGGAGCTTCTTCATGTGGACCTTTTCGGACCTCCATCTCATGCAAGCCTCGGTGGGAAGAAGTATTGTCTAGTGATTGTTGATGATTACTAGAGATACACTTGGGTTTATTTCTTCAAGTTGAAGAGTGAAACTCAACAAACTGTCATCGACTTCGCCAACGAGGTTCAACGTCAACACAACGTCCCCATTTTGGCTATAAGGAGTGATAACGGCTCGGAGTTCAAGAACTACACCTTAAATGAGTTCCTAAGTGAAGAGGGGATAAGACATCAATATTCCGCTGCGTACACCCCTCAAAAAAATGGTGTAGCCGAGAGGAAGAATCGAACTCTAATGGACATGGCAAGATCAATGTTGGCCGAATTTAAATCTCCATATAACTTATAGGCTGAAGCAATCTCTACTGCTTGTCATTCATCCAATCATTTATACCTCCGCAGGATTTTGGACAAGACCCCGTATGAAATACTTACCGGTAACAAGCCAAACATCTCATACTTTCGGGTATTCGGGTGTAAGTGTTTCTTTCTTATTAAAGGAGTTCGTTTATCTAAGTTTGAATCTAAGGCTCTAGAAGGTATTTTTGTTGGTTATGGTGCCGAATCCCACACTTATAGAGTCTACAATAAGCTCTCCGGAACTGTTGTAGAATCTTGTAGTGTGGTGTTCGAGGAAAATGACGGTTCCCGTGCGGAGCAAGTTGGTGTTTGTGATGCAGATGTTGAAATACCCCAAGATGCCATAAGAAGAATGGGCGTGGGATTCTTCCGCCCCATTGAGGAACCCCTTGTGGCGGACCGGGAAGGACAATGCTCTACTCATATAGAGCCCTCATCTACACATACGCAACATGCTCCAACCACGAGGGAAACTTCTACACCATCTGCATCAACTACTGAAGGTCAAGTTGCTCCAGAAAGCTCCAGGCCAGATTTTCTGGTGGATACCGGATTATCCGGCCACCCCGCTCCACCTGTCCATGCAGCTCCTGGTGGTGAAGATATCAACACAAGCTCCAGGCCTGATTTTCTGGCTGACCCCAGATTATCCGGCTCCTCGCCAGTTCAAGCAAGTCCCAGGCTTCCTGATGCTGCTGCTGCAAGTCCTCCCAGGTCGGATTATCCGGCCTCTTCATCGGCCGGATTATCTGGCCCTGACTCTCCAGTTCTGCAGCCTCATGATATGGCTATGGACTCACCTCAAGGGCATGCATCTCCACCACCTGCTACTGATGTTCCAGCTACTGATCAAGGCGGAGAAAATGCCTCCAATGAAGACTCAAGTGATGAATCTCCTCCACCAAGAGACAACAAACTTATTGAACTTCGTCGCAAGGCTCGGGCTGATCGTAACCTTGAGTTGAGGGGTCACACTCTCGACAAGGTTGTTGGTGATCTTCGACGAAGGGTGTCTACTAGAAGAGAATTGGCCAGTTTTGGTGAGCATCAAGCTCATATCTCCATGGTGGAACCTAAGAAGGTCTTTGAAGCTCTTGAAGACCCAGACTGGGTTGTTGCTATGCATGAAGAATTGAATAATTTCGAGCGCAACAAAGTCTGGAAACTAGTGGAGAAACCCAAAGAGTGCCGCAATGTTATCGGCACCAAGTGGATTTTCAAGAACAAGCAAGATGAGAATGGCATTGTTGTGAGGAACAAGGCAAGACTTGTGGCACAAGGTTACTCCCAAGTTGAGGGCATCGACTTCGGCGAGACCTATGCTCCTATGGCTCATCTTGAGTCCATCTGTATCCTACTTGCTTATGCTGCTCATAACAATTTTAAGTTGCAGCAAATGGACGTCAAGAGTGCCTTCCTTAACGGTCCTCTACATGAGTTGGTATAAGTAAAGCAACCCCCGGGGTTTGAGGATTCTAACTTCCCGAACCATGTCTACAAACTCGATAAGGCACTCTATGGCCTTAAACAAGCCCCACGTGCGTGGTATGAGCACCTTAAAGAGCTTTTGTTAGATCGTGGCTTCGAAGTTTGGAAAATCGACCCCACTCTTTTTACTAAGAAGGTTAAGGGGGAGCTCTTCATATGCCAACTATATGTAGATGATATCATTTTTGGTTCTACTAACAAAGATTTTAACGATGAATTTTCAAAGCTTATGACTAACAGGTTTGAGATGTCTATGATGGGGGAATTACGGTTCTTTCTTGGATTCGAGATCAAGCAACTAAGAGAAGGAACCTTTATTAATCAAGCAAAGTACATCCAAGACATGCTCAAGATATTCAAGATGACGGATCTAAAAGGTGTCGCTACTCCGATGCAAACAAAGTGTCATCTCGAACTCAACCCTCACGGTAAAGATGTGGACCAAAAGGTATACCGGTCCATGATCGGCTCTCTTCTTTACCTCTGTGCATCTAGACCCGATATTGTGTTGAGTGTGGGAGTGTGTGCAAGGTATCAAGCAGCTCCTAAAGAAAGCCACTTAGTGGCAGTCAAGAGGATCTTCCGATATTTGGTTCATTCCCCCAACTTTGGTCTCTGGTATCCCAAGGGCTCCCATTTCTCTTTATGTGGATATACTGACTCAGATTGGGCTGGTGATAAGGATGATCGGAAATCCACTTCTGGAGCTTGTCAATTCTTGGGAACATCTCTTGTATGTTGGTCCTCCAAAAAGTAGAATTGTATATCTCTCTCCACCGCCGAAGCTGAATATGTTGCTGCTGCCAGCGCTTGTACTCAATTATTATGAATGAGGCAAACTTTAAAGGAATACGGTGTCAATTGTGACAAAGTGCCTCTTTTATGTGATAATGAAAGTGCTATCAAAATTGCGTACAATCCAGTTCAGCACACAAGGACAAAGCATATTGAGATTCAGAATCATTTTATCTGTGACCATGTTGCTCAAGGCGATATTGATCTATCTTTTGTGAGCACGAAGAACCAACTGGCGGATATCTTTACAAAGCCACTTGATGAAGCAAGATTATGCTATTTGAGGAATGAGCTAAATATCATTGATTCCAGGAGTTTGTCTTGATTATCCATGCACTCACTCGTACGTCTCAATCCTTGTTTGGTCTAGGTGTGGGCATGGATATAGGGGGAGTGTGGTCCTAACTTATTGGGCTAACCCTCCCCCCATAATGCCAATAGCAAGTATATCATTTCTCTTAATATCATGTTGTGATATGTGAGCTTATTGATGAGTATTGGTCGTGAACCCAAGATATATCTTCGCGGTGTCACACCATACACTCCAACAAGGTGGCTTCGGCCACCGCCCTCTCCCTTGTGGAGAATTGGATCTTTTTGGATGTTATTTGCTCTCTCATGTTCTTATGGGAATCACACTCAATCTTGGCTTTTATTTGATTTGGATTTTGCAATTTTGAGTGTCTAGTACCATCTCAGTTTGGCATTCTCAAGCCTAAGCCTTCCCTACCCCTAAGACATCTATTCTTGCACACAAGTCCCATGTACACCTTGTGGGGGTGTTGTTTGGGGACGCGCGGGCCTGGTTCTGTGTATAACAGAATCCCAGATTTTAGGCCGGATAATCTGGCCCAAGTGTTGGCTGGATAATCCGGCCCTAGCGGATTCGATCTTAAAGGGCAGTGCTCGGGGGGAAGGGCTCATATCGAGCATCACTTCTCCCCCAGCCCTGTCCCTCTCCCCAGCCGCCGCCCTCACCTCCCGAGCCTCTCCGGCCACCGGATTTTCCGGGCCTCCCCGGATCTTCTTCTCCGCGCCTCCGGGTACCTTCTCCTCCGTGTTCTTCCTCCAATGAGTGAGGGTAACTCCCTCTCTCCCAATCTTTGGCTAGATGTGTATCTTGTTGGATGGAACGTTGTCTAGAAGGATGTGTTTTCTCATAGAACTCGTAGTCTTACAGTTTCTAGGCCCGATCTACTTTTTTGCATGCATTCTTGGTGAAATCGAAAATTTCTGCTAGGGCCGGATTATCCGCCCCTGTCCAGGCCGGATAATCCGGCCTGACAGATTCAAGTCTGCTTCAGTTTCACTATGGTGTATGTATGTAGTTTTGACCTATGAACTTTTTGCCTACTTGTTCCATGCTCTCTCCTGGACTTGTGTGTATGCTTATCCCCTTGCTATCGCCCTTATTCTCCTCAAAGGTGGTTCCGGTGTTCCCAAGACCTACAAGCGCCGTCCTCGCGCCAAGTACTTTCGGGACGACGGTCAAGGTAACCTAGTGGACGAAGTTGAATTGTGGAGAAGGAAGAACGAAGAGAGGCGCATGGCTGAACAATCCAAGAGGACTAGGAAGGGTGTGTCCAAGAGGAAGGGCAAGGAGCCCAAGATCAACTACAGGGCTCTGGATGCGGTCTCCTTCTCTGCCATACGTCACCGTGACTTGTTTGCTGAGCTGCCTCATGATGATGAGCTAGGGTATACCCGGTTTTGGTGTGCAGAACATTAGGCCTATGCACCCTCTGGTACTTGCTGATGCTTTGGAGAAGGCGCATCTTGTGGATGCAATGTATGTGGCTGAGAGGATGGGGCTGCACCATCTCATGTCCCTCCAGTGCTCCTTTGACTCTGAGGTGGTGAAGCAATTCTTCTCCACTCTTGTGATTTGTGGTGATGAGCGTCGCACTATGAAGTGGATGACTCATGACAGGCCCATGACTGCTGATTTTCACGTGTTTGCTGAGGTTTTGGGGTACTCCTTCTGCAGCAGGGATAGAGCCAGTGGCCACCGCATCATCACTCAGTTGAAGCCCAACAAGGATGTTGCTCTCTCTCCATGCACTGTGGACAATGGAATTGTCGGTACTGTGGCTGGTCTTGCTCCCATCTATGCTGCATTGGTGGGTCTCTTCCGTGACTCTATTACACCGAGTGGGGGCAACAATGAAAGCATCTGTGGTCACCTTGTTCAGCTACTTCAATTTTCTCATGAGGTTGCCTCCTGCGAGGACGAGTCAGTGCAGTATAGGCTGGATGTCATGGACTTCATTTACCATGAGCTGTGTGATGCTATGTACAACCGTCTGTCCATTCCCTATGTGCCCTACATTATGTTGCTCATCCGCCACCTGCTTCCTACCAAGGAGTTCCACATTGACTCGGTGCACAAGGCCAAGAAGATTTACAACAAGGTTCGGAAGACTGCTCACCCCTCCTCTGCTCCTGAGGGCCTCATGAGGGATGCTCGTCGGCCCCTAGTGCCTCCCGTGGCCCGCGAGATCAAGCAGCTAAACTGGTTCCAGCGTCACATCCTCTGCATGGGCATGGACATAGGCAAGAGTCAGTATGAGGCCTATAGGCAGCACCATGAGTTGGCTCACTCCCAGCAGCTCATTCTCCACCACGTGTCTGGCGCTTCGGGTGCTCCTCTGGCTCCTACACCTCCCACTCCATATGCTCGGTGGAACTCTTCCTCCGGGCTGAACTATGGTGAGCTGGAGCGTCACTCGTTCCCCTCTGCGCCTGCTGCTGATGCTGATGATGAGGAAGGTGACACTGAGGAGCTTGAAGATGAGGATGAGGAAGAGCATGAGGACGAGGACGAGGACGAGGACTATGAAGAGTGATCCCTTGGGGCGCTAGCATCGCTCTTCTCCCTTTTTGGTGTCTCGATGCCAAAGGGGGAGAAGTAGTTCTATTAGGTTGTCCGTGGATTTGCATGGGTCGGGCATAAACACTTGCACTTTTTATTCGTTATTTCTTGCTTATGCCCATTTAGCGTTGAACTTTTATATTCGTGGTTTGTGATTTGTGGTTGAGACTTTATCTGGTTGTCTGGATGATACCTATGGACTTCATATCATGGATTATGCTCATGGTTATATCTATTCATATCCTATTGCTGGAGGTTTATCATGGAAGGCGCGCGCTCATAATGGTGATCCAATAATAATTGTGATTTATGTCAAGGATGCCTATTCTCTACTTCGGTGGTATGTGTTTTTGCCTGTTTGTCTATGGAATAGATCCACCTATTTGTGTGCATTTGTACTCCAATGCAAAACTCTATTATGCACACATTGAGGGGGAGTCCCTTTCATAGTTATCTCTGTGTGTCTTGTGTCTTTCTCCTGCAAATCCTGGTATTGTCATCTAACACCAAAAAGGGGGAGATTGAAAGAACATTTCATGTTTCCCTATGTTTTGCGTGTTAGATAACAATACTATGGAGACTTTTCATGTGTGCTAAGTGTGCAGGAAGTTTTGAGGGGGGCTAGATAATCCGCCCCTCCAAGGGTCGGATAATCCGGCCTACCTCATCTCTCAAGGAAGCCAAGGCGCGTCACTCTGTGTCCAGTCGGATATTCTCCCGGAAAATCCGAACTGGGGCGGTTTTTCTCCCCAGGCCGGATAATCCGGGTTTCGCAAGGGCCGGATAAGCTGGCCCCCAGTTTTCGAGCAAAAGGATCCAAGGCGTGTCGCTCGGTATCCGGTTGGATTTTCTACCGGAAAATCCGAATCATTTTTTTTCCCAGCCGGATAATCCGGCCTTCGCATAGGGCCGGATAATCCGGCCCCCAGAAGTTGATCAAGGGCAATCTCGGCGCGACACTCAGATAGAGGGCGGTTTATCTGCCGGATATTCCGAGTCTGGGGCGGAGTTTCCCCAGACCAGATAATCCGACCCTCACTTGGGCCGGATAATCCGCCCCCCAAAGTGTGCAACGGCTGGTTTTTGGAAGGGGGTATAAGTACCCCTTCTTCCCCAACGTCCAGAACTCTTGATTCATTCGAATTCGACCAGACCCTGTGCAAGAGCTCTAAATCTCGATCTCCCACTTCAATCAACCTAAGGTCTTGATCTTTGGTGGAATTGAAGGAGGAGAAGTTCATCATCAACATCAAGAATCAAGCGCTTCAACTCCTCTCCATTCACTTGGAGAAATCCCTGATCTAGTATTCTCGTTAATACCTAGATCGTGTTATTGTATTTGACAACTTTGTTCTTGTGGCAGCTTGTTGTCATTTCGGGAGCCTCCAAGTTGTTGTGGAGTTGTTGCCCCGCTAGTTGTGTAAAGGCGCCGGTGCCCGCCTCGAAGGGTACCTATAATGGAAGGTGGATCAGGCATGTTGTGGCGAGATCCATCGGAGAATAGGGTGAGGCCTTTTGTGGCGTGGTGGTCTTAGTACCGCCCACCCCTCCAACGCAGACGTACTTCCCTTAACAAGGAAGGAACTGCAGTCAAACAAATCCTGTGTCTCCGCGTGCTTCACTTCGGTTCACTCGTTCCTCTTCCACTCGCTCCTTACTCGCTAGTAGATAGATTTGCATATAGGGAAATACACACATTAGTTTATCTAGAGAATTTACCTTTGTGCTAAGCCTAAAATTGAAAAAGAATTAAAAATTGGTGTAGCACCTATTCACCCCCCTCTAGGTGCCCATACGATCCATTTCACCGGTTCCGAGGTATAGGCTGCTTCCACTTTGTAAGGACCTTCCCACTTGGATCTCAACTTCCCTGCCAAAATATTTAGCTGAGAATTGTAGAGAAAAACTTTATCCCTGGATTTGAATTCCCTATTCTTTTTTTATCATGCCATATTTTAACTCTTTCTTTGAATATTTTAGCATTTTCATAAGCCTCTTTCATGAGTTCATCTAAGGCATGAATATCTAAAAGACGTTTTTCTCCTGCAGTTTTCAAATCAAAATTCGGAGTTTTAATAGGCCAACGGGCCATATGTTCTAAATCTAAAGGAAGATGACAAGATTTACCAAAGACCATTTTGTATGGCATCATTCCCACTGGATTTTTTAACACTGTACAATATTCCCGTAATGTGTCATTTAGCTTCATGGCCCAATCCTTCCTTGAGTTATTCACCATTTTCTAGAGTATGGCTTTAATTTCCCAGTTTGAAAGCTCAACTTTCCCACTTGTTTGCGGGTGATAAGGTTAAGCTGCTCGATGTTCGACCCCGTATTTGTGAAGGATTTTCCTGAAAGTACCTTTCCTAAATTGAGTTCCACCATCAGTAATTAAAAATCGAGGGACTCCAAACTAGGGAAAAATGATGCCCTTGATCATCTTGATAGATGTGCCACATCTGCATGAGAGGTGGGTATAGCTTCTACCCACTTAGTAACATAGTAAATAGCAACAAGAATATGAGTATAACCATTAGAGGTTGTAAATGGCCCCATGAAACCCATTTCCCTAATGTTAAATGGTTCTATGATTATAGGTCATGGACATTTCTTGTCTTTTACCTATGTTACTCATTCGTTGGCAAGCATCACAATTCCTAACATAATAATGAGCATCTTTGAACAAGGTTGGCCAATAGAATCAAAATTGTAAGACTTTGGCCATAGTGCGGTCGCCGACATGATGTCCCTCATAAGGACTATCATGACAAACTTTTAAAATAGCGCCCATCTCATGATCAGGTACACATTTCCTAATCATCCCATCAAGCCCGTGCCTGTATAGATAAGGATCATCCCAAAGTAATACTTTAAATCATTAAAGAACTTCTTCCATTGATTATAATTCATTCCCTTTGGCAAAATCTTATCTACCAGAAGATTAGCGTAATCTGCAAACCATGGGTCATGTGATTCTAAGATTGCAAGATATTCACCAGGCAAGGATTCATTAATAGGGGTAGGATCTTCTATTATGCCTTCCATGCGGGAAAGGTGATCGGCAATAGGATTATCCTTACCTCTTCTATCAACTATTTGTAAGTCATACTTTTGTAGTAGCAGGATCCACTTAATTAGACGAGGCTTTGCAACTTTCTTAGCCAAAAGATGTCTTAAAGTCTGATGATTCGTATGCACTATCACTTTGGAGTTTAGAATGTAATGTCTAAACTTATCACAGGAGAAAACAATGGCTAAAAATTCTTTCTCAGTTGTTGCATAATTCTTTTGATCTTCATTAAAAACTCAACTAGCATATTCAATAACATTTAAGTTTAGGACTTCTTGTGGACTAAGAGCTCCCCCAATGGCATAGTCGCTAGCATCACACATAATTTCGAATGGTTCATCCCATTTAGGTAGTTGAATAATAGGTGCAGAAACTAGCACTTTTTTTAGTTGTTCAAAAGAATCAATACAATCTCCATCAAAAGAAAAGGGTGTATCCTTATTTAAAAGGTAATTTAAGGGTGCAACAATCTTAGCAAAATCCTTGATAAAACACCGATAAAACCCCGCATTCCCAAGAAAGTTCTTTACCCCTATTACATCCTGAGGTATCGGTAATCTTTCCAAGGTAACCATACTTGAATTATCAACTTCAATACCTTTTTCCTAAATTTTATGTCCAAAAACAATACCTTCTCTTACAATGAATTGGCAGTGTTCCCAGTTGATAACTAACTTGGTTTGTCTGCAACGCTGCAATATCCTTGTAAGATTATAGAGACATTGTTCAAAAGCAGTTATGTAGAAAATTTTTGTCCATAAGAACTTCCATAGAATCTTCAACAAAACTATCAAATATCTTCAAAACATATTCTTGAAAAGTTGCAGCTGCATTGCATAAACCAAAAGGCATTAATCTTTAAGCATAAGTCCCATATGGGCAGGTAAAACTTGTCTTCTCTTGGTCCTCGGGTTGGATAGCAATTTGAGTGTAACCAGAGTAACCGTTAACAAAGCAAAAATAAGAATTGCTAGATATTCTTTCTAGAATACAATTCATAAAAGGTATTTGATTATGACTTTTAATAGTTTCCTTATTCAATTTCCCGAAATCTATACACATTTTATACCCTGCTATAGTTCTGGTACGGATATGTTCGTCTGTATCATTATTAATTATGGTTACACATTCTTATTTAGGTATGCCATGAGTAGGACTTACCCATTTACTATCAGAAATTGGGTAAATAATACCAGTGTATAACATGCGAATAACTTCCTTCCTCACTACTTCTTTCATTTTAGGATCCAGTCTTTTTTGGGTGTCAACAAAAGGCTTAGCATCCTCAATCATAGGAATTTTATGAGTGAGTATGGAGGGATATATTCCTTTTTATCAGTAAGGGTATTGATGAATCCAAAATTAAAGCATATTTACCTTTTGATTTTGCATAAATAGAATAGGGATTTTGGTATTTCACTGCGCTTGCACGCACCTTTTTGCCTTTGTTTCAACAGGATCCCAAACTACTAAGTCTATTATGAATATATCAATTGGAACTATCATATTATGTTATAATATGATATTTTTAAGTGATAAAAGTCATTTTATTGATTTACCTTCACACCTGGGAGAATACCAGCGAGAGGAAACCATCAGCCGCGATAACGACCAGTGGTACGGGCGGAGCCTGCCTGTACCGTCCACCCGTACCACACGGAAACGCATCCGCCTCGTCAAATACTCTCTCATGGCTAAGACGACAGATGAGATCCAACATTCATAGCCACCAAAAACCACGAAAAAACACATCTAAAAGGGATCTGAAGGAGGAACTTGGCAGAGGGCAAATCCCTACTACTGTATGGATCATTGGAGGACATCGCATCATCCCCCTCATCATCAACCCCTGCATCCTCATCACCATCATCACCCCCATCTTTAATCCATTAGATCTTGTTGTACTTCCAGATTCAATTGTGGTTTGCACTAGATTTATTCTCGTACTTTTATCCATCCATTTGATTATGATGATGTCGTTGATTGATTCCATGTGTGAGTAGTTCCTTTGTTCTTGGGGAGATGGAGAAACCCTAGCACTATTATGAACTTGCAATAAAGATGATCTATTCTTGTGTTCATATGACTGGACGGTCTATGATAGATATATGGTTTGAGTTTGATCTCTCTCTTTAGATGGTATGTGTAGTCGGCCACATATCATTTACCTTCAGGACTAAAGGGAGGGAGAAATCCTTTGGACGTGTTTGGGAGCATGCCCGGAATAGCTTAGTGACAAATTGGCGCCGACCTATAACCTACACGGTCAAAGGAGGATAAAGAGGGACTCTCTAAGATAATTACGATATCCACGGGGAAACCCTTAATTACGGTGGTTTGTATGGGTGATTGCTCTCAGACACCGAAGTGGTTATTTAGAGGTGACCTCACTCTTGGCTCAGTAAAGTGGCTTCCTACGAGCCTTGTAGTGAACATCTTATTATGGAGCTCTCTCCACACATATCATGACAGAAGAAGTATGCTATCTTAATTAATAATAATAATAATATCATGCTAGTGGTGTATCCTACATCCCTGATAATGTTTTGTCCCTATTGAGTTCAACCACGTTTTCACACAACATTGTTACTTGCTTTCTTTTACTCGTTTTAATTACTTTTTTGTACACAACCAAAAACCTTTCAAACACCTTTTACTTGAGATCAAAGGCAGCTTACAAGTATCCTTTGGTGGAAAGTGACAAGGGGCATAAAGATATTAACCAAATAGCTCTCTGTGGGTATGATACTCTTATTTTCAAACTAGCTATAATTGATCTGTGAACTATCAGCCATCAAGCTATTTTCTGGCGCTGTTGCCAGGGAGCTAAGCGCTTTTGGTATTTGTTCTTAGTTGCTTATTTTACAAATTGTTTTACTAAAGTTGTTTACTAGTTTCAGGTAAACATCATGAGCGAGTACCAACATATAATCCAGCTAGAAGATCTAAAGAATTCTGGTCCACCCATGGACGCTTATTTGAAATCCAATAACCTGAGAGGGTATGATATTGACCCCATGCTTTTGGATATTTTGCATGCTAAAAGGTTTGCAGGGGACGGTACGGAAGATCCGTATGAGCATGTAGGGTTCTTTGAGGATGCTTGCGAGAATTTTTGTCTTAATATATTGACCGAAGATGAGGTTAAATCTGCTCTTTTTGTTCAAACTCTTATTAATGAGGCCCATTCTTGGTATATTAAAAGTCCTGAAAAGATTACTAATTCCTGGGAGAGCTTAGCCTTTTCGTTGCTAGTTGATTTCTTTCCTAGGACGAAAACTCTTGGAGCAAGACGCGTGATCACAAATTTTAAAGGAAAGCTTGAATGAAGGGTATACAAGGTTTAGGAGATTGCTCGATCGCTGCCCCCATCACAAATTCCCGCCTTGGTTAGTAATACATACCTTTTACGCATGTTTGAATAATAATAATAGAAATGAACTCGACTCTCTTACCAATGGGTCATTTACTGAATTTAGTGTTGAAAGAGACTGGAGTCTGCTACACACAGTGCATAGGATAGAGAAAGCTTATTCTGGGGCTGTGCTTAGTAAATAAAATCCTATAGAATATAATTGTTTGAAAATATTTCTAGCTTCCGGCAAAGTAGAAGAACTGCTTGGAAATTTCAACCTTGACCATCACATGATTGTTCAAATTGTTAAAACTTATGCTGAATACCTGCACATCCCGAAAGACTGGGAATGCTACACACCACCTGTGCAGGAGAAATCTCCTAAAACTTTCCATAGGGACAAATACTCGCAAATGCAGAAGAAAATGCTAGATGAGGAGGAAACGTTTCTCACAAAAATAATAGAGAGTAAGGGTGAAGAAAATAAAAGGATAGGAAGGTCAACTAAGGACCTAGGAACCATTAAAAAGAACATTGGGATAGTAAAAGAACTTCTGGAACTTGAGGTGTTCGAGGATGAAGTAATCGTAGTAAGTAAAGAATCCTCTGAAATGATAGGAGGCAAGTTTGATGGTAAAAAATAGAAGTCAATAGAAATCCCTTTTTGTTTAGGGGGGAACTACGTATTTAGGGTTTTGTGACTTAAGCTCTTCCATTAACATTATGCCTTATACAATCTATGAAGAGATACGTTGCCACCTTGATGAACCATACCTTGAGCTGTCAAAAGTTACGTTTATGCTTTGTAACCGAACCTTGCAGCAGACTCATGGGATAATTCGTAATACCTGTGTTTCTGTGGGAGCTTTTGCGAACCCAATTGACTTTCATATTATTGAAATGCCTTTGAATTCCTTCTGCCTAGTTATTTTTTGTAACCGTTTTTACAGCTCTATGAACAATGATATTGATAACAAGAAACAAGTTTTGTCTTTACAGTTTGGGGAAGAAGTTTTAGAAATTAATTACATCCAATTCACAATGTTGCCTTTTGAAAAGAAAGTTGAAATCAAGAGGAGATAACTATTGAGGAATTGGTAGCAATTTAATTTTGTACTCCACAATCTGAGTTGGAAAGGAGTTTGACAAGCAATGATTTGCTCCCAAATGACTCTGCAAAAGAAGATTTGCACAAAATCCTCAATGTTGTACTGTGAATTGATACTCGACTTAGAGACGAATTTGAAGAACTTGAAAGAAAAGGGGATAAGGATCCACCACCTCTCGTATTAAAACCTCTCCCTCCAGGGCTCAGGTATGAATTCTTAGACAAGGAAGGTAAGTGCCTTATGATTTTAGATGATAAGCTCTCTCCCAAAGAAAGTAAGAAATTGTTAGAAGCACTTGTCAAACAATGTGAAGCTTTTGGATGCACTCTTAGTGACATAAAAGGGATAGATCCTTCCATAGTAACTCATAAGATACCTATGGTGGAGGATGCTAAAGCATGTGTTGATAATAAAAAAAGGTTGAACCCTAGAATAAAAGAGGTAGTAAGAAAAGAAGTTATACGTATGTTGGACAGTGGTATTATCTATCCAATTTCAGATAGCAAATGGGTGAGCCCAACTCATTGTATACCAAGGGAAGGATGTATAACTATAATTAAAAATGATAAGGATGAATTAATTCCTGTAAGAACAATAGCAGGTTATAAAATGTGTATAGACTTTAGGAAGTTAAACAAGGAAACAAGGAAAACTCATAATCAAATACCTCTCAAAAATAGCATAATAGAAAGGATGCCTGGTAATTCTCACTTCTGTTTTCTTGACGGTTATTTGGGGTACTCTCAAATCGCTATTCAGTCCGAAGACCAAGAAAAACCACTTTCACCTGTCCTTATGGAACTTATGCTTATTGAATAATGTGTTTTGAAAAATATTTGACGGTTTTGTGGAAAGCTCCATGGAAGTTCTTATGGACAACTTTGTCGTGTATGGAACCACTTTTAAGCAATGCCTTTATAATCTTAATAGAGTTTTGCAGCGGTGCAGACAGACCAAGATGGTTCTTAATTGGGAGCACTGCCGATTCATGGTAAGAGAAGGTATAGTTTTGGGGCATAAATTTTCTGAAAAAGGAATAGAAGTTGATGGTTCAAACTTGGCTACTTTAGAAAAGTTACTGATTTCGCAAGACATAAAAGGGGTAAAGAACTTTCTTGGGCATGCTGGTTTCTATAAATGTTTTATTGAAGATTTCACTAAGATAGGTGCTTCTTTAGCCCATCTCCTAGATAAAGATACCATTTTTGCTTTTGATAGAAATTGTATTGATTCCTTCAAACTGTTGAAGAAGGCGCTAGTTTCTGCATCAGTTATCCAACCACCAAACTAGGATGAGCCATTTGAGTTATGTGTGATGATAGTGACTATGCTATGGTGGCTGTTCTAGGGAAGAGAGATAGATCGAACCTTAATGTCATTCAATATGCTAGTCGAGTTTTTAATGAGGATCAAAGGAATTATGCAACAACTAAAAAGAATTTATAGTTGTGGTTTTTGCTTGTGATAAATTTAGGCATTATATTATCAATTCAAAAGTAATAGTTCATACTGGTCATCAGGCTTTGAGACACCTTCTAGCTAATAAAGATGTTAAACCCCTCCTAATTAAATGGGTCTTGCTACTCCAAGAATATGACATGCAAATAGTGGATAGGAGAGGTAAGGATAATCCTGTTGCCGATCATCTATCGCGAATGGAAGGTATCATATAGGATGTCATTCCCATTAACGAATCTTTGCTAGGGGAATATCTTGCGGTTATAGAGCCTCGCAACCCATGGTTCATATATTATGCTAACTTCCTTGTAGGTAAGTTTCTACCAAAAGGAATGGATTAAAATCAAAGAAAGAACTTCTTTAATGATTTAAAACATTACTTTTGGGACAATACTTATTTGTACATGCACGGTATTGACGGGGTAATTAGGAAATGTGTGCCTGACCACGAGGTGAGACATATTCTCAAAGCTTATCATGATAGTCCTTATGGAGGACATCATGATGGTGATCGAACGACAGCTAAAGTCTTGCAATCAGGCTTTTACTGGCCTACCATTGTTAAAGATGCTCATGAATATGTTAGGAATTGCGATGCTTGTCAGCGTATGAGTAACATTGGTAAAAGGCAGGAAATGTCTATGAAATATAATCTAGTAATATAGCCATTTGATGTTTGGGGAATGGATTTTATGGGACCCGTTGTTCCCTCTAATGGTTATACTCATATTCTTGTTGCTGTTGACTATGTTACTAAGTGGGTAGACCCACTTCTCATGCAGATGGAGCCACTTTCATCAAAATGATCAAGGATATCATCTTTCCCGGGTCTGGAGTACCTCGGTTTTTGATTACTGATGGCGGAACTCATTTTATGAAAGGTACTTTTAGCAAGATACTTCAGAAATATGGAGTCGATCATCGAGTAGCTTCGCCTTATCACCCACAAACCAGTGGACAAGTGGAGTTGTCTAACCGGGAAATTAAAGTCATACTCTAGAAGACATTGAATAGGTCAAGAAAGGACTAGGCTCTGAAGCTTAATGATGCGTTATGGGCGTATCACACAGCCCTCAAGAATCCGATGGGAATGATGCCATACAAGATGATCTACGATAAAACTTGTCATCTTCCATTAGAACTTGAGCATAAAGCTTGTTGGGCTATCAAAACCATGAATTTCGATTTTAAAACTGCTGGGGGAAAACGGCTCTTAGATATTCATGCCTTTGATGAACTCAGAAATGAAGCATATGAAAATGCTAGGATATTTAAGGAAAAGGTAAAGAAATGGCATTATAGAAATCTAGAGAATAAGGCATTTAAATCTGGAGATTTTTTTTGCTTTACAACTCTAGGCTTAAGATTTTTGCAAGCAGATTAAAATCCAAGTGGGAAGGACCTTATGAAATTGAAGAGGCATACCCTTCAGGGGCGGTAAGTTGAAAAATAATACACCCTCTTCGTCATCCTGGATTGTCAATGGGCAGCGCTTGAAGCATTATAGAGTTGGGGAAGTTGACAGCGTGGAGCTAATCTGCTTAATATCGGCCGAGGAGTATAGTACTTAAGTTGATTGATTTTTGCTATTCTAAATCCTTTTAGTTCGTTTTGACTTGATTTTTGCTTTCCTCTCAATTTTCTGATTTTTCGGAAACATTTTCCGACATGGTACGAGCGGGCTGTACGGGTAGACGTGCCTGTACCAGTGGTCGTTAAGCGGGCAGAACCTTGCGTTCTGTTTCTCACATTTCGGTATGATGGGGCCGTATGGGCAGACGCGCCCGTACCAGTGGTTGTTATTGATGTTGTGTTTCCCCATTCATTCTTATTCATTTGTTTAAAAAAGAGGAGAGAATAGTTGGTAAGTCACTAGTATGGGTGTAATACCATTCGAAGGTTGATGGCCCGCCCCGCCTAGAATAGGAATCTTTGACTGGGCTCACAGTACGAGCGGGACCTGCCCGTACCGTTACGCGTGACCGACTCTGCCCCTCTTATCTAGGGTTTTTCCCTTTTATTTTGCATATTTTCTCTCTTTTGTATTGTCTTTCACCATTCTATTTCAGATCTCAAGTTTTCTTTCTTCCTTTCTTGCCATGACATCTCAGATCTCACTTGATCGCTCAAGGACTATGCGGCCTTTTCATATCAAGCAGATTTGGACCAAGAAAGCACAAGCCAAAGGAAGGGGGCCTAAGAAGGATACTTCTTCCTCCTCAACCCACGATCCTTCGCAAGTGGTTCCACTCTCCAACTAGGAAGATATGTTTCTGTGCAAGTTGGAGAGGCTTAGGAATGTGGAACAAAGGAAGAACAAAGGAGAATCCCCACTCAACCCCTACAGGTATAACCTTCACGGATCTTCTCTTAAATCTCCTCCGGGATCCTCTTCTTGAAAAGAAGGAAAACGGGAGGAGATTCGAGAAAAGATCGAGAACCTTGAAAAGATTTCTAGAGCTTGTGTCGAAACTATTGTGGAAGGAGTTGACTCTTATTGGATGATGGGTAAAGAGCTCAAAAAGAAGGTCGATGACATCGACAGTACAGTTCAACTCCTAACCAAGATCGTCATGGAAATGGCAGATGATAGGAAGACGTTAAGCAAAATAATTATATAATTACATGTTAACATCATAGAGATGTCCACTCGATTCGCCTGTATTGCTCATGCCTGCAGCCTCAAGGCGGAATAAGAAGAGGAAGATGGTGACTTCTTCATGCCCAAGAAGTAGTAAGCAATCATAAGGGATTATTTGATCCATCCAACTTGATTCCAAGCTTGGGGGGATCTGTGAGAACCTTGTATTCTATCTTACAGTTTTAGCATGTTTATTTTCCCGCATGCATGTTAGGTTTTAATTCCAGATATTGCATTAGTTGCATCAACTTCGATCTCCCTTTTGTTCGAGAGAAGATTTATATCCGTTGAGTTTTGAGAATTTATTATATTTGAAGTTATCTTTTGATTCATGATTGTTATATTAGATGATTGAACTAGGTTGAGTGTTATGGTACTTGTACATCTGTCATGATTTTAGGGACTTCCACACCAATAAGAGTATTGGTTAAATTATGAGAAGAATAATTTTGGTAGCATATTATAGTCACGGGTTATAAAAAGCCATAAATGTAGTGAGCATGATCAAATGGCTGTACTAAAAAAATATAAGAAGAAAAAGAAGAGAAAAAAGAAAATAGAGGAGAAATAAAAGGACAGCTATCAAAAGAAGCTCAAGAAAAGAAAGATAAAAAAGAATGATCATGAACCATCATTACTGAAATAAAGTGCTCAGTAAGTCTAACTTTATGATTATATGATATGTTTAATCACTGAAAACTTCTTATAACTTCATTAATACTAAAAAGTGTGTGTAAGCCTCTAAGTCATGTGATGTGTAAGGGAATGATTATACCCCTGAAGTAACTTTACATCTGATATTGTATTCCTATTTCAATTTCTGCCTCATTTATTGTAACAAATCGTGCCGTGAACGTGATGATCTTGTCCATAAGCCACCATCTTGCTCAGGGACAAGCAAGAGTCTAGCTTGGGGGAGTTGATGAGTCCAAAATTGAAGCATATTTACCTTTTGTTTTTGCATAAATAGAATAGAGATTTTTATATTTCACTACGCTTGCACGCACCTTTTTGCCTTTGTTTCAACAGGATCCCAAACTACTAAGTCTATTATGAACATATCATGTTGGAACTGTCATATTATGTTATAGATATTTTTAAGTGATAAAAGTCATTTTATTGATTTACCTTCGCACCTGGGAGAATACCAAGCGAGAGGAAACCATTAGCTAGATAACAACCAGTGGTACTGTACCACTCCGGCAATGCATCTGCCTACTCTGTCCTGGCAAAGACGATAGAGAGATCCAACATTCACAGCCACTAGAAACCACGAAAAACCACATCTAGAAGGGATCTAAAGGAGGAACTTGGTGGAGGGCAAATCTCTACTGCTGCACGGATCATTGGAGGACATTGCATCATCCCCTTCATCATCAATCGTTGCATCCTCATCACCATCATCACCCCCATCTCTCATCCATTAGATCTTGTTGTAATTCTAGATTCAATTATGGTTTGCACTAGATTTAGCCTCGTACTTTTATCCGTCCATTTGATTATGATGATGTCGTTGATTGCTGCCATGTGTGAGTAGTTCCTTTGTTCTTGGGGAGAAGGAGAAACCCTAGCACTATTATGAACTTGTAATAAAGATGATATATTCTTGTGTCTCTATGACTGGCCGGTCTATGATACATTTATGATTTGTGTTTGATCTCTCTCTTTAGATGGCATGTGTAGTCGGCCACATATCATTTGCATTCAAGACTAAAGGGAGGGAGAAATACTTTGGACGTGTTTGGGAGCATGCCCGGAATATCTTAGTGACAAATTGGCGCCATCTTGTAACCTACACGGTCAAAGGAGGATAAAGAGGGACTCTCTAAGCTAATTACAATATCCATGGGGAAACCCTTAATGGCGGTGGTTTGTATGGGTGAGTGCTCTCAGACACCATAGTGGTTATTTAGAGGCGACCTCACTCTTGTCTCAACAAGGTGGCTTCCTATGAGCCTTGTGGTGAACATTTTATTATGGAGCTCTCTCCACACATATCATGACACAAGAAGTATGTTATCTTAATTAATAATTATATCATCCTAGTGGTGTATCCTACATCCCTGAGAATGTTTTAGCTCTATTGAGTTCAACCACGTTTTCAGACAACATTGTTACTTGCTTATTTTACTCGTTTTAATTACTTTTTTCCGTACAACCAAAAACATTTCAAACATCTTTTACTTGAGATCAAAGGTAGCTTACAAGTATCCTTTGGTGGAAAGTGATGAGGGGCATACAGACCTTAACCAAATAACTCTCTGTGGGTACGATACTATTATTTCGAAACTAGCTACTATTGGTCTATGCACTTGCATCCATCAGGTATATCTAAAGGCTTCACGTTGATCAACAAGCACCTCTAATAATTTCTTATTTTCTTCGGGAGAGAGCTTATCATCAACAATAATAGGACACTTACCTTCTGTGTCTAAAAATTCATACATGAGCCCTAGAGATAGGGGTTTGAAGACTAGAGGAGGTGGATATTCATCTCCTTTTCTTTCTAACTCTTCGAATTCATCTTTAAGAAGATCCTCTATTTCAGGTGTAGTGTCGAGGATATTGTCAAGGTATTCCTTTGCAAAATCATTTGGAAGCGAATCATTGTTCATCAGGCTTCTTTCTAGTTTAGATGGTGGGGTGCCAAAATAAATTGCTACTAACTCTTCAATAGTTTTTTCTTCTTTGATCTCAACCTTCTTTTCACATGGCAATTTTTTCAGTTGGTGAAATTTTTCCTTGAGAACCTGTTCTCCAAGCTGTAGAGACATAACTTGTTTCCTGTCATTAATATCAATGTTCATGGAACTATAAAAGTGACTCCCAAATATTACGTGACAAAAGAAGTTAGAATGCATATCAATAATATACAAATTCAACTGGGTAAATAAAAATTCCTACAGAAATACAAGCATTACAAAGAATTCCATGAGTTTGCTGCAAAGTTCTATCCAAAAGCATGATGGTTATATCAAAAGGCTCGAGTTCTGGTTCATCAAGATAACAACGTAACCCCTCATAAATAGAGTAAGGCATAATATTTATTGAAGAGCTTAAGTCACAAACTCCCACATAAGTAGATTCACCTAAACAAAAAAGAATTTTTTGTTGAGCTGTGTGCTTACCGTTAGGCTTACCTCCAACTATATCGAAGGTTCCTCTACTTACCATTAT
Source organism: Avena insularis (assembly GCA_023614405.1). Lineage (NCBI taxonomy): Eukaryota > Viridiplantae > Streptophyta > Magnoliopsida > Poales > Poaceae > Avena > Avena insularis. The sequence goes on from CM042694.1 coordinate 524,729,923, forward strand.
TACTTCGTGTTTAGTGACTTCGGGCTCCAGTTACTATGCCAACATTTGTCTTGATAGTCCCTAGATTTCTCGTTAACTTCCCTATCCTTATTACTCCTTTATTTTCAGTCTTCTTCCTTCTTGTTAGGATAGTTTCATCTTCGACTAGCAACCTCTTCTCCCTTCTTGAGAGACCGTCCTTGGGATCAGTCTTAGGGGGTTTGACATCACAAGGCGTGTAACGTTCCCACTCCTTTGGAATCTGCAAATGCTCAGCATAGGTTTTGACAATCTGAACAATCAAACGAGGGTCAAGGTTAAAATTTCCAAGTAATTTCTCTACTTTTCTAGATGTTAGAAATTTTCTTAAATAATCATATTCTATAGGGTTTTCTTCATTAAGTTCAATTCCACAATAGTCTATTTCCATCCTATGAACTGTATCTAGCAGATTCCAGGATCTTTCAACACCAAATTTAGTAAATGACCCATTGATAAGAGAGTCTATTTCGTTTCTATTATCAGTACTTAAACCTACATAAAAGGTATGCATTACCAACCAAGGTGGGAAATTATGATGGGGCAATGGTCAAGATGCCCCCTAAACCTTGTGTAGATTTCAAAGAGGCTTTCCTTGTGGCCCCAGATGACTGCAAGTGCATAGATCAATTGTAGCTAGTTTGAAGTAAAGATATCGAACCCACAGAGAGCTATTGGTAAATGTCTTTATGCCCATCGTCACTATCTACCAAAGGATACTTGTAAGCTTCTTTTGATCTCAAGTAAAGGGTGTTTAAAAGGTTTTTGGTTGTTTGCAGAAAAATAATTAAAACAAGTAAAAGGAAACAAGTAACAAGATTGTGTGAAAATGTGGTTGAACTCAATAGGGATAAAATGTTCTCGGGGATGTAGGATACACCACTAACATGGTATTGTTAGTTATTAATAATCAAGACAACATACTTCTTGTGTCATGAGATGTGTGGAGAGATCTCCATAATAAGATTTTCACGACAAGGCTCGTAGGAAGCCACTTTGTTGAGCCAAGAGTGAGGTCACCTCTAAATAACCACTACGATGTCTCAGAGTAGTCACCCATAGAAACCACCACAATTAAGGGTTTCCCCGTGGATATCGTAATTAGCTTAGGGAGTCCCTCTTTTATGCTCATTTGACCATGTAGGTTATGAGCCGGCGCCGATCTATCATGAGGCCATTCTAGGTATGATCTCAAAACACATCCAAAGGATTTCTCCCTCCCTTTTGTCTAGAGGGAAAATGATATGTGGCCGACTACACATACCATCTAAAGAGAGAGATCAAACACAAATCATAAATCTATCATAGACCGGCCAGTCATATTGATACAATAATATATCATCTTTATTACAAATTCATAATGGTGCTAGGGTTTATCCATCTCCGCAAGAACAAAGGAACTACTCACACATGGAAGAAATCAACGACATCATCATAATCAAATGAATGGATAAAAAGTACAGAGATAGATCTAATGCAAACCACAATTGAATCTGGAATTACAACAAGATATAATGGATGAGAGATGGGGTTAATGGTGGTGATGGAGATGTAGCGGTTGATGATAAAGGGGATGATGCGTTGTCCTCCAATGATCCGTGAAGAAGATGGGATTTTGCCCCAGCAAAGTTCCTCCTTCAGATCCCTTTTAAATGTGGTTTTTCGTGGTTTCTGGTGGCTGTGAATGTCGGATCACCCTCTCGTCTTTGCTAGGAGAAAGTATTTGATGAGGCGATCACGCTATCACCTAGTACGGGCGTACGGTACAGGCGGGCTCCGCCCATACCACTGGTCGTTATCGGTATCGATTGCTTCTTCTCGCTTGGTATTCTCCTAGGTGCAAAGGTAAATCCATAAAATGACTTTTATCACTTAGAAAAATCATATTATAATACAATATGACAGTTCCAATTGATATGTTCATATAATACTTAGTGATTTGGGATTGTGTTAAAACAAGAACAAAATGGTGCGTGCAAACACAGTGAAATACAAAGATCCCTACTCTATTTATGCAAAAACAAAAGGTAAATATGCTTCAATATTGAAAAATTCTTAATGAACCTTCTATAAAATCCAGCATGGCCTAGGAAACTTCTTATACCTTTTATGTCTCAAGGAGGGGGTAACCTTTCTATTGCTTCAATTTTTCTTTATCAACTTCTATACCCTTACCAGAGACTTTGTGACCAAGCACTATGCCTTCTTGAACCATAAAATGACATTTTTCCTAGTTCAAGACTAAGTTAGTGCCTTCACATCTCTGCAAAACTTTATGAAGACGATGGAAACAATGATTAAAGGAAGTTCCATAAACAGAGAAGTCATCCATGCATACTTCCATAATATTTTTGACATAATCAGCAAATATGGCAGTCATACATCTTTGAAAAGTGGTAGGAGCATTGCAAAGACCGAAAGGCATATGGCGATAAGCATAAAGGCCATAGGGACAAATAAAAGTTGTTTTAAGTTGATCATCAGGGTGAACAACAATTTGAGAAAAACCAGAATAACCATCTAAGTAACAAAAATGAGAATGCATAGCAAGCCTTTCTAAAGTTTGATCTATAAATGGTAAAGGGTAATGGTCCTTCCTAGTTTCCTTGTTAAGTTTTCTATAGTCAATGCACATCCTGTGGCCAACAACAGTTCTAGTAGGTAGCATTTCATTATGTTTATTTTCGACAACCATAAATCCACCTTTCTTAGGAACACAATGAATAGGGTTTACCCGTTCACTCTCATCTACATGAAAGATGACGCGTGCATCTAGGAAACGTATTATTTCTTTTCTTACCTCCTAACGTGGGCATACCCTACAGGTACTCGAGTTTGGCATATACGGTCTGGATATGGCAGAAGCCCACGACGTTACCAAGGCCCAATACAGGATTCGGGTGACTCACAGAGACTTCGATTGCTTGTAGCACAAGACAAAGCTTAAGATAGAAAGTTTAAAGGGACGAACCCTAATCTATAACTGACTCGACCTGCTACCTGAGACCTAGCCTATCTATATAAAGGCTAGGAGGGGGCGGCGAGGAAAACAACCACAACCCTAGTTTCTACAACCTCGCCAGATTGCATCTGTGCACCCCTGTAACTTTCGACTCCCTCGATAATTCCAAGAGCAGACAAGCAGGATTAGGGACCTCTACGAGGCCTGAACCTGGGTAAACTTGCATCCCTGTGTGCTTGTTTGCTAGCCGATTGATGCCTCCAGCGCTCCCTCCTTCTCCAAAACCCAAGTCCATAACAATGGGCATTGACGAGTTAAACCCTCATCAATTTGCGCCGTCTGTGGGAATTGGGAGTGCTGATGTCGCGGCTTCTTCGGCCCCCTCAACCGCGATCTACAACTCTGCAACAGCGGGGACTTGCCAGCTCTTCAGCGCCTTCAACTTCACCATCCACACGCCAGCCACTTGCCCGGCTTTCGAGTCCGTGGGCGACGGGATCGTCCTAGCGATCGGGAGCTTACGCTTCCAGGTCAGTCAGCTGGGCACGCCTCCCCTCCCTGACCAAACGACAACTCCCGTGATCGCTCTAGCATCGTGATTTCCACCACCAATCGGCACCCGCAGCGAGCTCAATGCCCCGACAACAGTTGGGAGCACGGACAGCGACAGCAATCGTGGATCTGATCTGGGTGGCCTAGCCATAGAGGACGGAGCCTACGGCTCCGGATCTGAAAGTTGTGGGAGCAACATCTTCTCCAATCACTTCATGTGTGTCGTCATCAACACATGAGATACCAGTGTCAATTGCAAAAACGCCGGTACCGGCACCGGTCCGACCAACGGCGGCATCCCAGTCGCGCACGATGGTCCCACCAATGGCGCGCCCACCAACAATGGGACGGGACGAGAACCGCACCTCACAACGAATGAGAATACCGGAGAGCGCATGCAGATCCACCTCAACGACAACGAGTGGGCCCACTATCGAGAGGCTCTACGGGGCAATCCCTTCCCCCTGAACTCATCACAATAGATGCTGATAGGTTACCATTGGCTACTCAAAGAGGAGTACAGGAGCCAACAACAAGTAATCGCATAACTTGAGGCGCGCAGAAAGGTGGCAGACGAGTCGAGCCTTCGGCGGGCTCAACTCTCTTCCATGGGAGGATCCTCCTCCAAGGGCAATGACTACATGGCCAACAAAAGACGATCTCGACTGGCCCACCTCACCGATAAAGAGCGCGAAGAAGCCGCGAAAGTCCTCGACTTCGGCTCTATGACGGTGGATATGCAGGGCAACATGCTTCCGAAGACACCGCAAGCAGCGGTGACAGCGATCACCATGTACCTCCTCAACAACCAGCCACCGGCTGGAGATCCACGAGCTGCCATGCACCGATCTACAATCGTAGGCCTAGGGCTAGTCGAAGCTGCCCTCGTCAAAGAGCCAACACTAGAGCCAAAGAAAAGCAAGGCTCTAGCCAAACGCTACTCCTCGCCCTCATCCCAACGATGATAGCCACGACTTATCTTGACATCGCCGCTCACGACGACATGACCACGACTACGATGCGTGTGATGACATCATGCAGCGCAAGGTCGACAAGATGCATGCAAGGCGCGCCCGCTCGACTGACTCGGAGAACGATGGCATAGAGCTTTACGGCGCCAGATGCTTCAGCAGAGCTATCAGGCATAAGCGAATGCCTAAGGGGTTCAAGCTTCCGTTGGAGAACCCAAAATTTGACGGCCTACAGGACCCGAAGATCTGGCTAGAGGATCACATCTCTTCTGTCAGGCTACACGGCAGAAGCTCGAGTATGGTGATGCAATGCCTACAACTGCAGCTGCAAGGCGCCGCTCGCGCATGGCTCAACAATCTCCCGCGCGAATCAATTCGCAGCTGGGAAGAGCTGGTTTACAGCTTCGTGTGCAACTTCAAGGGCACTTATAAAAGGCCCGCATCAATCGAAGAACTAAGAGGCTACCATCAGAGATCTGGCGAGTCACTATGCTCGTACATCTAGAGATGGTCCATAATCAAGAACTCCACAGAAGACATCTCCGAGGACCGCGTAATCGACGCATTCAACGGCGGAGTGCGCCGTAGAGAGCTCAGGGAGGAGCTAGGTCACTCGAAGCCTAAAACAATCGACCACCTGATGGAGATCGCGAACACGTGGGCCGATGGAGAGGACTCGGTGAAAAACCATGCCTACTCTGATGACGAAGATGACCTCAGGCGTAGACGCGATCGCTAAGGGAAACATTGAATGCGCGGATACGAGGACCACGATGAGGTCGACATGGTCGCAGCCGGCTACACCGACAAACGCGATGACAACCACAACAACGGATATCGCAACGGTGGATACCACGATAGTAGGAAAACCACGCAGGTGTGGCAACGCCGCATTCACGATGAGGCACCCGCAACATCCATCCAGGACAAACTGTTCGGACCGTGCAACATACACTTCTACATCGATAAGCACGACGGCAAGAAAAAGTCTAGCCACCTCCTAAAGGACTGTCGCGAGTTCCTCAAGCTCCACGAAGTCCTAGCCCACATGAATCGCGATGTGATCAACCAAGGCTATGGAGCTGCCCTGGGTGCTGTGGCACATGGAGGTCCTCCACCACCGCCAGGTCCGCCACCACCTGCGGCTGCACCAGTCCAGAACCATGGAGGTGAGCCGTATCCCCCGACCACTGGGAAACATGGGGATGATCCAAAAGGGTTGCCCCCCAAATTGAACGCAGAAAGCAATCACTCGCCAAGTCAATTTGGCGATACAGTCTCTGCCCTCCACCACTGAGTACCTCAGTGGCAGCGAGTCCTGCACCACCTTCGACAAAAGCGACCATCCGCATCAAGTACCTCGCATAGGCCACTACCCCTGGTACTCGAGGCACAGATCAGCGGATTCGAGATGAGTCGCATCTTCATGGACGACGGAAGCGGCATCAACCTCATGTTCACGAGTACCTTGCAAGCAATAAGGATCCCATTGACATATCTGGCAGTGTCAGACACAACGTTCCCTAACATCGTCCCAGGGAAGGGCGTGTACCCCCTAGGCAAGATCAACCTTGATGTCATCTTCGGCATGCCACAAAACTTTCAACGAGAGCGCATCGACTTCGAAGTTGTCGACTGGCCCTCGCAGTACCATTGCATCCTCGGATGCATCGTGTTCGTGAGTTTCATGGAAGTGCCCCACTACGCCTACCTGCAGATGAAAATGCCGGGCCCAAATGGCCTCATCACAATCAACGGAAGCTTCAAGAGGTCTGGCAGCTGCGATCAGGAATTCAACAGAATCTCCTAGTCCTTTGGCATGCAAGAGGAACTCGCAATATTGAAGGAGTCGACACACAGCAGTCTGCCTCCCCTGAGGAGGCCAAGTTCAGCCGACCTATCTTTTGACTCGTCGGTGCACACCTAGAAAGTCCAGGTCCACCCAACGGACCCGACCAAGATGACCCTCATCGCTAACAATTTGAGTCCCGCATAGGAACTCACGCTTGTCGAATTCCTCCGTTAGCGCTAGGAAATCTTCGTCTGGTGTCCAGTGGACATGCCAGGAGTTCCTAAGGAATTCGCCGAGCACTCACTCAACATAAATCCAGATGCAAGGCCAGTCAAGTAAACAATACGGCGACTATCTAGACCAAGAGCAAAAGCCGTTGGTATGGAGATCAATAGACTCCTCGACCCAAACTTCATACGTGAGATCAAGGAAAGCACTTGGCTCGCAAATCCGGTGTTTGTGCCTAAAAAGGACACAAACATCATGCAGATGTGTGTGGATTTCACCTCCTTGAATAAGCACTTCCCAAAGGATCACTTCCCGTTACCACAAATCGATCAAATAATTGAATCCACTGCGGGATGTGAGTGCCTCTGCTTCCTTGATGCCTACTTAGGCTACAATCAGATTCAAATGAAGGAGGAAGACCAAGAGAAGATGGCGTTCACGACACCCTTTGGTGTGTTCTGCTACAACATGATGCCCTTCGGGCTAAAAAACACAGGAGCCACCTATCAGCGGTGTATACAGGCCTACTGATACGTCCATTTTGCATCAGTATTCTATGTCATAATTAACTGTTATTCATTGATATATTTCATATTAGGAGATGATACTTATGTTATTTCATCTGTTTTTGCATGGTTGATGACTTTTGGAGCATGGACCGCTGCAGTCAGGATTCTAATGGAAAAGGTGCTGTTTGGAGGCAAAATTCGCGAAGATTAGAAAATCTAGGAAAATATATGGAAAATCCTATTTTTCTAGAAGATGAAGGAAGCCAGAAGGGGGGCTGCAGATGGGCCAGAGGGGCCCCACACCACCCCCTGGCACGAGCCACCCTGGGCCGCGCCACCAGGTGGTGTGGCCGCCCTGGTCCACCCCAAGCACTCCCCTCTGGTGTATATTATCCTCCGAAACCCTAAGACTCGGGGAGCAACCACAAAAAGATTCCATCGCCTCTGTGGGGCGGAAAACACCAAGAGAGAAAGATCTTTCCGGCAGACAAATTTCTGCCGGGGGAATTCCTTCCTGGAGAGGGGAGATCGTCGCCATCAACACCACCATCAAGCTGGACTTCATCAGGATCATCATCATCATCACCACCATCATCATCATCAGCACCCTCATCACCATCTCCATATTTCTGTAACAATTGGGTTGAATCTTGCATCGTTCATAGGGGAAACTTTCCCGATGTTGATTACTCTTTGTAGTTGATGCTATTGAGTGAACCATTGAATTATTGTTTATGTTCAGATTGTTATACATCATTATTCCATCTCTGATCATGATCCATATGATGTCTTGTGAGTAGTTCGTTTTGTTCTTGAGGACATGGGAGAAGTCATGTTGTTAGTAGTGGAGTTGTGTTGAGAAAGATTCAATAGTTTGATATTTAAGTTGTGGTGTACTTCTTCTAGTGGTGTCATGTGAACGTCCACTACATGACACTTCACCTATATGGGCCTAGGGGAATGCATTGTGTATTTGGCTACTAATCGTAGGGGTTGCCAGAGTGACAGAAACCTGAACCCCCGTTAGGAAACCATTGCACAAGGGACGTAAGGGTTTAGAGTTAAAGCTGTGGTTAGGTTTCTACCTTAATTACTTTCTTGTACTTACGGATGTTTGCAAGGGGTATAATCACCGGTATGTATTAGTCCTAGGAAGGTCGGTACATTATCACAGGTTCACCCACACAACACTTAGCAAGCTAAAGAAGATTAATCAACTATATGAAGCGAAAGCACTTGATAGTCTTCCCATGTGTCCTCTAGAACGTTTGGTCATCTTAAGTAATACAACCGGCTTGTCCTTTGCTTCATAAAGGATTGGGCCACTTGCTGCATTTATTCCTACTGTCTTTTATTTACTCGTACTTTGTTTACTTGCTTTATCGAAAACCCCTAAAAATCCGTTTGCTAAGTATTTGCAGAGAATTCCTGATCCATACCACTAGCCATCACCTTCTGCTCCTCGTTGGGTTCGACACTCTTACTTATCGAAAGTACTGCGATACACCCCCTATACTTGTGGGTCATCACCTGCCTCAAGAGCCAACTTGGTCGCAATATCCAAGTCTACATCGACGCCATCGTCATCAAAACCAAAGAGGAAGCCGCGTTACTCGATGATCTCCGCGAGACCTTCGATAACCTCGACCGCTACCGGATTGCCGACCATAGGAAGAAATATCCTGATAGAAGCCGTCAAAGGAGAAAGGAAAGGGAGGAACTTGAAATAATGAAGTAGAAAGACCGGATGCGTGAAATAGAACAACAATTAATGCAGCATCAGAATTAACTTGACAAACTTAGCCAGCAAGCTACCGGCCCATCTCAGCGGCACATGGTAGACGAAGATGCCTTTGATGCTACCGGCCCATCCACTAATAGAAAAAGCAACATGGCTTCCGCGGAGCTCCCCAGTGATGATGTTGATGATGCACCACGATGACTCATCTTTGCTACCCAGTGGATGATATCATGGAGATGACACATTGTGAGCTCCATGTGAAAGTTGTCAACATAACCATGAAGGTGGCGGTCAGCTATGCCTTACCATTAGTTGGATCGATACCAACTTACCATTGTTGTCCGGTTCCATAGGGCTATGATATTGTCGGGGTGGATGAAGTTATGGACGGATTCATGCAGCTCAAGCTTGAATACCCTGCAGGTGAAGGGGATGTGACTAAGCTGGGAGAAGCAAAAACATGACCATTCTATGGTGAAAGGAACACATCGTGCTTTCAAATCGGATGCCAAGGCCATCCACTCCTCAGAGCACAACTCCATCTTCATCGCAGCCTCACCCATCTCCAACTGCTCCGCCACCATCGTCTCTAGCACGGTCGTCTTCGCCGCCGCGTCAGCCATATCTAGCACGGCCGTCTTCACCGCCGTGTCAGCCGTCTCCAGCACGGCCGTCTTCGCCGCCACGTTAGCCGTCTCAGCACCTCCCAAAAGTACAAAAGGGTCAGGGCCAAAAGCGAAAGAGTAACCGATCACCGAAGCGTCTACTGGAGCCCCTCCCAAAACTACCAAAGGTTGCTCCCAAGAGAGCTTACGACTATACTGAAGAGTAGAATGCGGTGATCACAAAGGCCCAAATGCAATAGTGGTTTGATAGCCTCAAGTGGCCGAAAGAGCCACAGTTCCCCAGCACTAAAGAAGAAAAAGCAAGTGCAAAAAATGTTGAAGACCCTTCATCAACCCGAGCCAAGGCTGTCATCAGACTATGACCGTTCTATTGTCAAGTCACATCAGTCAATGGTGCGGTCGAAGAGCACTAGTGCAAGCGGGAATTCAATTCCCCAGCTCGGTTTATAGAAAAACAAGGAATACCCCCGCTCAAAGTGATTTTTGATACCATGGTGGAGGCGAGCAAAGCTGCGAACGAGCAGTATGATCCAGAAATTGTTGCACTGTATGGAGAAGCGGCCACTGCTCAAGGTATGACTATTGCTCAGTACTTAGACCAGTTAGATTTCCCTGTGGCTAAGGAAGCATACAAATACGAGTACGGGAAACCTCTCGTCAGACCTGAGGACGTCAAGTATCTACCAACAAAAATGCGAAGATTGCATAATTGGTACATTAAAGCCACAAAGGAAGGGGCAAACTGGATAGTGATTGGAGTTCGAAACGAGCATTACGGATATGGAGATGCCCATATACTTATTGAATTTTCTGAACTACATTAGTTTTTCAATAAAAACGCCCTCGACAAATCGATCGTCAATACCTACTGTCTATAAGTATTATTTCTGTAATAATTAAGTCTCTAGTTAGCTCACCGCGTTTATATCGCATGTATAATCATACTCACTATATTATGCAGACTGAAGATTCTCGAATGCAGAAGAGGACAGATCTATGACATTGGGTTCATTGACCCATATTGGGTTCATGAAATTACTGTGAAACTTAATCCCAAGGACACAAAGGATAAAATTGTAATGGCTCTAAGGTTTCAAGAAACCAAAAGGGAAATATTATTACCTTACAACTTCGAGTGAGTGTTATTGTCTTGTACACATTCGATTTCGCTTACTCGATGTTAAGTGTATAATTGATGAGTTATGCATGCGCAGATTCCATTATATTCTGCTAATCATTCAACCTGACAATGGAGTAGTACAAGTCATGGACTCTAAACGTAAACCCCTTGAGAAGTGGCCCCCCATGCAGGATATGCTCCAGCAGTAATTTTAGTCATTATAACACTATATCGGCAACTTTCATTCATTTACTGATATCAAGTAATTAATAACTCATTTTATTCATTTTCTTTGCTGGGCAGCACTTGGAAACGATTCACCAGCAAGGCTAAGGGTGCCTAGAAAGAGAACCTTACATTTAAACGACTAAATGTAAGTACTACTAGCTAGAACCGCGCATCTCTTTGATTCTAGTTTCGATACCCTTATCATGCTTAATTATTATTATTTTGATTGAACTTTGTTCTCGTAAAATGTCTAAGGTAGGCAGACGGAAATAACTTATGTGGATACTATGTCTGCGAGTTCATTCGTCAGACGACCTATGAGAAGGGCAGAAACTTAGAACAACTTCAAGTATGTAAACAATATTCAGAAATTTGTTTTATTACCATCAATTGTGTTTAGTTTCATTCATATATGTTGACTCATTCTTTTAAATTAGATCGAATGGTTGCGGGACCATCTTCTACCAAAGGATCACATACAAGCAATCTAAGAGGAAATTGCGGGATCCTTAGATGCAGAGGTCCTAGATCCAAAAGGAGAATACTATCGGAAGATTATGATATGTAATAGGGATCATAAAAGACTTTATATTGTATATATGTATGAATGTAATATATTCGATACTTGCTGTGTAATATAATCGGGAGATGTTTTGTAATATAATGGTCCCCTTAAGGTAGATGACACTTACCCCAGCACTATGTTGTGAGAAATGCTCTTCCTCATAGTAGATGGTGCGAGGTTGATGTTACCGAAAGTGGATTCGCATGGAGGCATGGTGTGGATTTGAGAGACATCATAGTAGATGGTGCGACGTTGATGTTACCGAAAGTGGATTCTCATGGAGGCATGGTGCGGATTTGAGGGACATCATGTTATGTCTACTATGAGGACAAGCATTCCTCACAACATAGTGTTGGGGTAAGTGTCAGAAAATAAATGCTGACCAAAACACAAAAAGGAAATAGATAAAGAGGAAACAAAATAAATGAAATATATACAAAAAAATCTCTGTCGCGGCACAAAAAATGCCCAAAATGCTGCCGTGGTAGAGACACATAGATCCTGGTTCGTATTACAAACCGGGACAAATGCCCCCCCCCTTGCGACAGCCAGCGGCCACATGGACCGCCCTTTTTTCCTAGTTTGCAGCCCAAGCGGAACTATAGGGTTGGGGCTTTAGTCTCGATTGCCCCGTCCTGGTTGGGCAATCGGGACTAAATCCCCTTACAAACCGGGACAAACGGCCCTATTTCTTCTAGTGTGTCCTATATATTCCCAGCAGATGGTGTCGCTTTCTACACCTCTCCTACGAGCGGTGCGGCCTACATCGGTGCCTCCATGTATTTCCAGCAGCAAGCATCGCTTATGCACCTCTCCTTCAAGCGATGCGGCCTATATTGTTACCTCTGCATCTTCCCAGCAGAAGGTATCGCTTACATGTGCCTATCCTCCGAGCGGCATGACCCACATCGCCTCCTATGTGTATTCCTAGTAGAAGGCATGTCTTTATGTGCCTCTCATTTTAGTGGCGTGTCCAACATCGTTGTCTCCGCCTTGTTTGGATCTAATAGAGATGTGGATCTCTTGGTGAGCCTCTTCATTGTATATACTGATGTAGCCTAGGTGACTTGACAATATTTTTAGTTTAGTAAACATCCATGTTATATTTAGACCATGTACCTTAAACTCTGTTGTACGTCTTTGTAGAGTTATATTTGAGTCTTATACACTATAATTAAGTTTAGTTGAAAAGTTATGTCAATGTGCTTACCCTCATTATGGTTTTGTGAGTGTGTTAATCATTGTTTTGTTTGGTTTTAATAATATCGCGGTTATCCTACATAATAAAGGATTGATTGTCCAAGAAATTATTTCTAGAGGATAAGTTCTTGTCGTGGTGGTGCCACGGCAGATGCCATGGATAGGCTAAAGGTGGGGACTAATACACGCTAGGGGAATCCAGGGAGGGATAGTGGAGTGATTCTCCACACAGAAGTTTGTATTGCTTAACTCTCAAGATTACAAGTGCTCCTAGAGCTGTATTGGCGAGAGGAGGAAGAAGGAGCTCTCTTACTCTTGCCTACTGTTTTTCCCTAGAACCTTAACCAAAACCCTCTGGCCTCAAAGAACTCAACCCCTTCTACTGGAACCCTAGCCCCCCTTATATAGAGGAGGCTCGGTCCCTGCCTAGGGCATACGTGGAGGCATATTCCTAAGAATATGCCTCCTCCCAAAGTGGTAACCCGACCGGGGTGCTTTTCCCCCGCGTCATACATGCTTTAGCTACGTAAGCCTCAAGCGCTGCACACACCGACACGGGCGTCGTCACCCTTGTCGGCCATGACTCGGTGGTCCTGCCCTTGCTTTCTTCGCTCATGCAGTGTGTACCGGACCTTCTTTTTGACCAGAGAGATTCCTTCCTTCTCCCAGAAGCTAAGCGGGGACCCGGATCATAGTAGATCCGGCCACACCTATTCCTGCATAAAAGATAGACAAGCACTTCCGACTTACTCCTTAAGTCAGATGAGACAATGTTAGGCGACCCCCCCTGGTCCGGGTTACTCCGTGATCCGGCCTGCCTTGAGGTGACCCGCCCAGCATCCGCTTTGACCTTGCCGAACCTCGGCTAACTCGGCCCTTATACCCCGGGGGTATCCCCCCAACATTAGTCCCCGAAGCTGGTGCGGTCTTAGCTGCCTTGGACGCTAAGGCCACATCAGGTTCATCTATGTTCGAGCCTTGGACGTTTGTTTCTGGGTTATCTCTTTATCTCGAATTATATGGATTTACGTTCCCTTCGCACGTTCCAAGTTTTCACTTGCTGGCCGGGTTACCATTTTGGCTCGGATCCCATGGTTACCACGGTTTGATCCGGGACTCGCTTCCTTCTCTCATACGCCGACCCACGTGGAGTCTAATCATTACATTGTCTTATTTTAAGGGCCTGCACAGTAACCGCCACAGTAATTGTCAGTTATCACTGTGCGTGGGTCACGTCACGCCTGCCTCCTCGCTTACCGCATCAGTGCATCACGTCACAGGATTGCTTCTGCTCTGTGGCCCTCTGTGTGGCTCCTCTACGATTGGCTGTGGTGTGCGATACACAGCCACACCATGTGGCTTGTTGGCGCAGCGCGATCCCACTCACCCATCTCAGGGGGTGGTTAAGTAGCGAAGGGGCGCACCCCTTAGCATTTTCCCCACTTCTGCGCCCCTCTGCCCATTGCCCTTCTCCTTCGTCTTCCTAGCGACCGCGCCACCGCCAGTGCTTGTAGCAGCAGCGCCGCCGCCATGTTTTTCCCTGTGCCTCTGCGTCGCGGCCACTGCTGCGTGACTTCCTCGCCACGGGTCCATGCCAATCTAGGCCTCAGATCCCCGCCGCCGCTAGCACCAGCGAGGGTAGTAAATACGAGATGACGGAGGAGGAGCTCGCCGTCGCCGAGCAAGAAATTGAGGAGGACGTCGCCGCGGTGGACCATGGCGCGTGGGCCAGATCATGGGTCTGTCAAGATGACCTTGACTGGCTCTACCGGACCAGACGCATTCCCGCCAGCGTCGTCGCTCGTCTCCCCTCCGCCGAACTGGCCCCCTCACCCAATCCGGGTGAGTTCGTCGTGTTCCTGTCCCACTTCCAACGGGGATTTGGTCTGCTGGTGAGCGATTTCTTCCGGGATTGGGTTAGGACCTACCACTTGCAGCCGCACCATCTCCCAGCCAACGCTATCGCCTCTCTCTCCGCCTTTGCCTCTACGATCGAAGGCTACACCGGACTATAGCCCACGAAGGAGCTGTGGATCCGGTTTTTCGGCCTTCATCGCAACGTCGTCCCCAACATCCAAGTAGAGTCGGAGGATAAGAAGCTCACCCAATTCGGAGCTGCCTCCATCTCACCCCGGAGACTTTCCATTTCCCCCCGGGTTACCGGGCTTGACTCCTGCAAAGGATGGGCCCCGACCTTCTTCTATGTCTGGAATGAGGGCACTGAAGATTTGATTCGGTTGCTGCCCTATGCTCCGGGTCCACCTGACACGGAATTCTGGGAGGAGGTCCCCAAGAAGCCTACAGCTCTGGCTAACCAAGTTAACAAGAGGTTCGTGGAGCTGAAGAAACTCAGATTGCACAACAAGGATGCCATGATCACATTCGTGCACAACCGAATCTCTCCCCTCCAGAAGCGCACCCACAAGTTGTGCCACATGAGTTTCGGCCGCGACCCCAAACGGACCTCCTCCTTCGAGCTGAGTAACACGGAGATTTTTCGCCGGGTTAAGGCTCTCTTCACCACCCACTGGGACTGATCGCCGAATGGACGTGGGGAATTGAGCACTACTGTCGTGACAGGCTCCCTCCCGCGGTAAGCTTTGCGGGGCAAACCTATTTCGGATCAAATATGTGTCGGTTTTTGTTGTATTTTTTACTCTATTCTTCATGCTTTTTCTCAGCTGTTCCTTCAGTAAACTCTCGAGGATAGTACGGATCCGACCCTTAAGTGGGTGCCGGACCGAGAAATCCCGGATGAGGAGGAGCCGGACCAGGAGATGTTTCTCCCTATGACCGACGCTAGAGATTGAACCTGTTGAGGCTGTCCCTCTTTTTTTTGCCTTTCCGGCATCCGCTAACCCCGGTGGGCATATCCACGAGGATCCTCCACTTGCTACAGGTGAGCAGGTTCCGGTGGCGTCGAAGAAGAAGCGCGGAGCCGCATCAAGTTCTTCCTCCGAACCTTCTCAGCCCACCAAAAGGCAAAAGAAGGCCGGAGACAAGACTGCCTCCAAGCGGGCAGACAAATCCCCAGCACGAAGGGCTCGGAAACCCAAGGAGGCCGAAACCTCAGATGCGTAAGTCATTTTTCGTTGCGTAATTTACTTCTCCTTGCAACGTGGTAATTTCTCTTCTGACATTATTCTCTTCTTCAGGCCTCCGGTGGAGGTCCCTCAGAGCAGATCAAGCATCTCCTCACCACTTCGATCCAGCCCTTCCCCTCCTCGTGACGACGAGTCACGTCCTCTGAGCCCTATTCTAGAGGGTTCTGCGGCTGCTCCAGGTTCCGCACTACCTCATCGAGAGGAAAGCGACCTTGGAGCGGGAGGGGTCGGTCCAGCCGAGGCGACGGCGTCCACCACTTCGGCATCGCCGCAACCAGCAACCACCAAGTCTATCTCAATACCAGCACCAGCAGCAGTTCCAGTACCAGCGACCGAGCCAGCACCAGCACCTGTTCCGGCACCAAGGAAACCAACAACAGCTCCAAGTTCAGCTACAAGAGCTCCAGTGCCGAGTTCTTCCGCCTCGTCCGAGTCATCTCAGCCTCGGCGAGGAACTACTCCAGCAGCTTCTAAGGGGAAATCCACTGCAGTTACTTCTTCCCAGCAAGCTAAGGGCAAAAAGGCTCCGGATACCACCAAGTCAGCATCCGTCAAGGCTGGGCAGCGAACCCTAGCGTCGATGCTTCCCAAGAAAACCCCAGCAGTGAAGGATGTTCCTGCCAAGCCAACTGATGCGCAGCAGATGGTTCTACATACCAGCCCAGCCCTTGCCTTGGTTGAGAGGAAAGAAGCGCACGCAAAGGGCTTAGTGGCACCCCATATGCCCACCGGTGAGCGGTACCCTCCGAGTCTTATTGAGTTCGTCATGAACTGGAATAAGGCAGAGTTCGTCCACAATGACGATCTCCCGGAAAAGTTTGGCCCCGCAGAATTTTTTGCCCAGATGAATACCGCCGCTAAGGCAATTAACCTCGCGGGGCGAATGATGGAGGTATGTCGTTTCTCCTTTACATGCTGTAGATAATAACCATTAGTCCCCGAGCCTCCGGTGGAGTAGCTTGTTACTCGGCCGGATGCTCATTAGAAAACTAACGTAGCTCCATGTAAACTTCGAATATGCACACACCTAGAGCCGGGTTAAGTTCCACTTGGCCCGGATCTTGTATAGTTCAAATATGCACACACCTAGAGCCGGGTTAAGTTCCACTTGGCCGGGATCTTGTACACTTCAAATATGCACACACCTAGAGCCGGGTTAAGTTCCACTTGGCCCGGATCTTGTACACTTCGAATATGCACACACCTAGAGCCGGGTTAAGTTCCACTTGGCCCGGATCTTGTACACTTCGAATATGCACCAAGCTAATTTTACATACATACTTTTTCAGGTAACCACCAATCGCCGAAGCGCTGAATTCCAACGCCTGCTGGATACCCACAAGATGCTACGCGCAAAACATGTTGCACTTAGTGCAGAACATGAAAAGGGGGGTAATTTTCTCTCTCTCAGCACTTCTCCATTTTTCTTCACCTTCTTCTGCCGAACTAATCTCCACATCCGGTTTCTGCAGCTGGGGTGGAGGCTGAGAACAAGATCATGCGGAAGAACTTGGAGGAAATCCGGGGTATGTCCTCTTTTGTCCGACCTCGTAGTGTTTTCCATTTCCTCTTCTCCTTGGCTCGGCAAACATTCACTCCTCGGCTCTGCCGGGTCAACATACTATTTCAGCATCGCTTGAGGATAGTGTGCACGTGCCTGATATGATGATGCATTTTCTCGAACAAGCAGGGAAGCATCAAGCCAAGCTGAAGAAGAAAGATGATGAGCTTGCTCTCCTCTGGACTAAGGACAACGAGATTGCTAGGCTCAAGGCTGAGATGGAGAAGATGAAGGCCCAACACCAAACCAAGCTCCAAAAGGTTGGCCAGAACTTCACAGAAGAGCGTGAGTGCCTTACTCTCCAGATCTCTAAGGACCAGGATCTACTCAAAGAATTCGACATCCAGCTTGGGTCGGCAAACGCTGAGCTTGAGCAACTTCGCAAGAGACGTGATAACTGCATCAAGGAGTTGACCCGGATTCACAGCCACATTTCACGTAAATTCTCTTCCCTTGTCTGACATAATTCTCCGGGTTAGTTCATATGTCTTTGCTTCAGCTTCTTCCTTTGCCTTGTTTCTAGTCCACTTTCCAGAGGGTACTCCTATCGCGAGCGCTACTGTTGCCAAATTTCGCCGGGAGAGGGGTACTCCCGTCGCTCTTGACGGTGAGGGCATTCCCTTAGACATGGAGGACCTATTGGTCAGCCTGTCATCCCGCGTGGAAATCATCAAGAACTACGGCAAAGATCTCCTCGATGTTTCAGTCCGAATTTTCAACACGTTCTGGCCCAGTGAGAGCGCTCCGAAGAGGATCACACTTCTTGCCGAAAAGCTGTTGGATATCGAGACCCAGCTTGACCTCTGGAGAGAGTCCGCTGGGCGTGCCGCAGCTGATACTATCCTTCACCATATTCTCACATGGTACGAGAAGATCGACCTCAGCCTCTTTACACGCCGGCGCACCGGATCCATATGGACCGATGATCCGGAGTGGGTAGCTCGGCGCCAGGCTTGCGCCTACAGCCTCGTCGAATATTCTCCCATTCATGACTGGGTTGAAGGACCGAGCTTCCTAGAATCTGCTGGGGACGAGCACGTGGAGAACGTTGAAGATGGGTCAGATGAGGGCGGAGAATATGATGCCTCAGATATTGAAGATAGCAACAACGACGCCTAACTTCCTCCTCCTGCTGCTCCTTAGTTCAAAAAACATGAAAATTTATCAGATCCCCGGTATGCCGGGTGCAACTGTATGCTGTATATGTGATATTTTGCTACTATATTTCTATGCCGGATTAACTTGGGCGTAGTCCCCAAGTTTCATTTTCTTGTTCGTCCAATTCTCTAGCTCGGTCTGTGTCTACCTTGATTCGGTTTTACGACTTACGAATCCGAGCTTCAAAAATTGTTTTAACAATACTTAGAAACTTTTAGGCTTAGCTCAAAATAATTCAGCATAATAACTTGAAAAATAAATACAGGGTTAGTCCGAAAAACAAACATTAGCTCGAATAAACTCGTTTCCTTAGTCGTTTTTCATGTGCTACGCAATTCCAAACTTGTTCTCTTGCTTGCCATGAAGCCAATTCTTGTTGGACAGCAGCAAGTCGAAGAGTTGGGTTTTTGGTGCTCACACATTACTAATCCGGGTTAAGTAGAACGACTTATTCCAGCTACCGCATAAGAAATAACAACAAACATTATTAAGGCAGTCCCCGAGTTACTGCTCGAGGCGCTGCTATTTCATTGATAAGCTCATTGCCGACATACATACCGACATATGAGACGACTCGGATACATACACTTCTTAGCTAAGTGTAGAAGGGACGAAGTAGTGCTACATTCCACGGTCGCTTAGACTCCTCTCCGGACCTGTCCGCCTTGTTCTTTTCCTGTGGCTTTGCATCTATAAGATAGTAAGAATCATTGTGCAATGCTTTGCTCACAATGAACGGCCCTTCCCATGGGGGGATAATTTATGCATGCCAGTAGTACGTTGTACCAACCGGAGCACCAGATCGCCTTCCCGAAAGACTCGGGGGCACACTTTCCGGCTATGATAGCGTCGGAGATTTTGCTGATATATGGAGGATCTGGACAGTGCCAGTTCTCTCGCTTCTTCCAGCAGATCAACATCATTTTGCTGGGCTTCTTGCACTTCGGCTTCTGTGTATTGGGTGACCCTAGGCAAATCATGCTCTATGTCGGCTGGTAATACAGCTTCTGCCCCATATACCAGAAAAAACGGCGTATAGCCTATTGATCGATTCGGGGTTGTTCTTAAACTCCACAGTACCGCTGGTAGTTCTTCTATCCAGCACCCCGCTGATCTTTGCAGCGGCTCAATGAGCCGGGGTTTTATCCCGGATAACACTAATCTGTTGGATCTTTCCACTTGTCCGTTTGAAGCGGGGTGGGCTACCGAGGCGACATCGAGTCGGATCTTCTTGTCTCGGCAAAAGCGCGCAAATGCTCCTTCCGCAAAATTTGTTCCATTATCAGTTATAATACTGTGTGGATAACCGTATCTCAAGATGATGTCTTTGAGAAATGTCACGGCCGTAGCTCCATCACATTTTCGTATAGGTTTCACTTCAATCCATTTCGTAAACTTGTCCACCATGACCAAAATGTGTGTCATGTTTCCTCTTGCTGGTTTGAACGGGCCAACCATATCCAGGCACCATACAGCGAATGGCCACGTAATTGGTATGGTCTTGAGTTCTGACATAGGCATATGTGTCTTGGTGGCGTATCTTTGACAACCATTGCATTTTCTCACCAGATCTTCCGCTTGTTCTAAGGCACTTGGCCAGTAGAACCCATGCCGGAATGCCTTTGCCACCAAGGCTCGGGATGAGGCATGATGCCCGGATTCTCCTTGGTGTATATCTCGGAGGATGTCAAGCCCTTCTTCCGGGTCAACGCATCACTGGAGGACATTGGTTACACTCCGTTTGTACAACTCGGAATTGATGATTGTGTATGCTTTTGCTCTCCTCTGAGTTTGCCTGGCTAATACCTCCTCCGTGGGTAACGTTCCATCTTTTAGGAATTGGATATAGGCAGTGCCCAAGCTGGTATCGCTCGTGGAGGGAATACGTCCTCATCAATTTCCATCTGATCTACCGGCATAACTTCAGCCGGATCACGCTGAGCAGTCCCCGGGTCTAGCGAGGTAGTCCCCGGGTCTACTGAGGCAGTCCCCGGGTTTGCTGATGCAGTCCCCGGGTCTCGCGTACTACCTCCCGTGTCAATGTCCATGGGCTCAGCTCCAGATTTTGTATTTTCCGGGACATAGATCGAGTCGGTTCCTGGGGACGGCCTGATAGATGGTTTTCTGAGGTGTTCCAATGCTACACCCGGTGGAATTGCCTGTCGGGTCAATCCGAGCTTCGACAGCATGTTGGCAGCCTCGTTTTCCACTCGGGGTACATGGTGAAATTCACACCCCTCGAAGTAACCAGATATCTTCTGCACGTGAAATTTGTATAGTGCCATGTTTGGATCCAGGGCGTCCCACACTCCGGACACTTGCTGTACCACCAAATCCGAGTCGCCAAAGCATATTATCCGACGTATGTCAATCTCCTTTGCCACTTTGAGCCCATGCACGAGAGCCTCGTACTCAGCGACATTGTTCAATGCCGCGAAATGGATCTGCAATACGTATCTTAGTTGGTCCTTCTTTGGCGAGGTAAGCACAACCCCAGCGCCTAATCCGGTTTTGGTTTTTGACCCGTCAAAGTGCATCCTCCAGTAGTTCGGATCTGGTGGCGGTGGTTCGTATTGTACCTCGGCCCAATCCACAGAAAAGTCCGCCACAGCCTGGGACTTGATCGCTTCTCTTCTGTCGTATTGGGGCGCATAAGGGGCTAGCTCGATTGCCCATTTTGCAATTCTGCCACTCGCATCCTTGTTACGCATTATCTCGGATATGGGAGCTTCACATATTACTTTGATGTGGTGCTCCTCAAAGTAATGCTTTAACTTCTTTGCCGCCATATAGACACCATATGCCACCTTTTGAAAGTGCGGGTAGTTCTGTTTTGAGGCAGACAATACCTCGCTCAAGTAATATACTAGCCTCTGCACAGACTTACCCTCTTCATTGCGCTCCACTACAATCGCTGCACTTACAACTCGGTTGGTTGCGGCTATGTAGAGCAGCATTGGCTCCTTTGATAGTGGAGAGGCTAACACTGGTGCCGTGGCCAACATATTTTTTAAGTGGGCAAAGGCTTCATCGGTCTATGGCGTCCAAACGAATTTATCCGACTTTTTCATGAGTTGGTAGAGAGGCAGTGCCTTTTCTCCCAACCGACATACAAACCGACTCAACGATGCCAGGCACCCAGTGAACTTCTGTACATCGTTAAGACACTTCAGCAGCTCCATTCGTTCGATGGCTCGGATCTTAGTCGGATTAACCTCGATACCTCGGCTGGAGACGAGAAATCCGAGCAGTTTTCCAGTCAGGACACCGAAGGTACATTTTTCCGGGTTAAGCTTCATCCGGAACCTTCTCAAGTTTGCGAATGTCTGCCTGATGTCATCAAGGAGCGTTTTGCTTTCCTTGGTCTTGATAACCACATCATCCTCGTATACTTGTACGTTCTGACCTATTTGGTCATGCAAACATTTTTGCATACATCTTTGGTACGTTGCACCTGCATTACGCAAACCAAACGGCATAGTGCGATAGCAATAAGACCCGTACGGGGTAATAAACGCAGTCTTTATTTGATCATCCGGTTCGAGGTATCCGTGGAAACCGGTATGCATCAATGAATGACAACAGTTCACATCCTGCGGTTGAGTCTATGACCTGATCTATCCTCGGCAGTGGGAATGGATCTTTTGGACACGCCTTGTTCAGGTTCATGTAATCGATGCACATACGCCAAACCACTGCCACGTTCGGATCGTCCTTCTTCTTTTCTACTAGCACCGGATTAGAGAGCCAATCCGGATATAGTACTTCCATGATAAATCCTACTGCTAGCAATCGAGCTATCTCATCTCCAATGACTTTTCTCCTATCCTCGACGAAGCGGCGGAGAGTTTGCTTCACCGGCCTAGCTCCGGGCCTTACGTTCAAAGAGTGCTCGGCCAACTCCCTCGGAACACCTTGCAGGTCCTGTGTAGACCAAGCAAAAATATCCCGATTCTCACGGAGGAAGTTGACGAGCTCGCTTTCCTATTTGTCAGTTAACCCGGCATCAATTGTTACGGTGCACTCCGGGAACATGTCATCAACTAGGACCTTCTTGGTGTCTTTTGCGGCTTGGAATGAAACGCTACCATGCGGGTTACTCAACGCCGGCATATACTGCTGCACGGACTGAGCTAAAGCCGCCACCTCTTGGATTTTTCTTTTCTCTTGCACAATCACGAGTGACTCGGCTAGGTTAGACCCGGCTGAAGCACACTCAATGGAACGTCGGAAATCCCCAGCAATGGTAATCACTCCATTTGGCCCGGGAAACTTCATCTTCAGATAACTGATGTGGTAGCTCGCCATGAACCTGTTCAATGCTGGTCTTCCGAGTAACGCGTGATACGCACTTTCCAAGTTCACCACCTCAAACTCCAGATTCTCAGTTCGGCAGTTATCCCTTGTGCCGAATAGCACGTCGACCCGGACTTTGCCTATGGGCTCACAAGAAATGCCTGGTACAATGCCATGGAAAGTTGTTCTCGTAGCCTGGAGCATGTTCTCCGAGATGCCCAACTTGCGCATTGTATCCGCATACATGATGTTAATGCTACTGCCATTGTCAATCAGTACCTTGGAGAACCTCACATTGATGTTTGGTCCAATGAATGTCGAATCTAGCACTAGCGCATACGAGCCTGGACTCGGCATAATCTTAGGATGATCTTTGATGTTCCAGGTGATTTCCTGGTCCGACCAAGGCATGTACCTCGTCACTGCTGGCATTACCGCATTGACCTCCATATGTCGGCGCTGCAAGCTCTTCCTATCTGTTTCCTCAGTGGTAAACACACAGTAGCTCTAGTGATGTTCTCTGTACTCATTCCTTCCCTCGTTTCCGGGGTACCTCTGATCCGGCTGTTGCTGATTTTCCACCTGATGCACTGCATCCCTTCTCTTGTTGTTGTCATACCTCGGCAGAGGGGGAGGCAACATTAACTGTTGCGTGTTCACTCCGGAGAGCAACTGCTGCTGAGGTAACTCCTACCAAGGTTGATCATTCCGGGGTGCCTGAGCATTCCCCAAACCACCTTGTTCTATCTTACGCATCCACTCACATTGCCTCGTTGTGTGACCCGCTGGGCTATTCGGATTTGGCATGTGAAACTTACACGGCTGGTCCAACATCGACTCATAGGTATACCTCAGACGGTCTTTCTTTTCCTGCCACTGTTTCTTTTGCTCCGGAGTCCATGTTTTCTTGCCATCGTTTCTTGGAGTCCATTGCCCTCCCGTTCTCTGGTGTTGGTTGCTCCCTGCTCCGGGTTGATCTTGATTCACAGCTGCAACTTGCTGCGAACCGTAGCGATGATCCGGTCTATCATCTCTTCTTTTTCCTCTGTAATCGTTCCTCCGAGATGACCCGGCTCCATCCCTCTGATAGTATTCCTCGTTGGACTCGCTTGATGCGAGCCTAGGTTGAGTCGGATCACCCAAGGCATACGAGTCAGCAATCCGGATCATCTCGGACAACGTAATTGGCATTTTCCTTTGCAACTTCATCCACAACTCACTGCCATATTTGCACCCTGCTATGGCCTGTGACTCTATGACACCCTCACACGAGTTTCTCACGGTACACCACCGGGTCAAGAATTCACGGTCCGTCTCATTAGGTCTTTGCTTGCACATTGCTAGGGTATGCGGCCTATTCGGCCTCTGATATGTACTTGAGAAGTTGCTGATAAAAATTTCTTCAAAATCTATCCAGCTATTGATGCTTCTGGGTGGTAAATTATTCAGCCATACTCTGGCCGGTCCTTCCAACATCTGAGGTACATATCGTACAACCCATCTCAAGTTGCCAGTGGCAATTTTTACAGCTGTAGCATAGTTTATCAGCCAATCCTCCGGCTTGGTACTGCCGTCATACGTCTTCGTGCCTCTGGGCAGCTGGAAGTTGGGTACCGGTGGCTCCTTCATGATCCGGGGTCCAAAGCACGCTGGACCCGGGGGACCTTGACATTTGATCTGTTCCGACCTATACAGGCAATCCAGTTTCAACCTGACGTCATCCGACATTAAATCCCTGCTTCCCAATCTTGACCCTATCACATGATAGTCCGGTCTCGGGTAGCCCGCGCTCACCATTTCCGAATCACCGTCATTGTATCGGTTTTGCTCTAGCTACGCACCTTTCTGTTGCATACCTCGGCCGGCGCTTTGCTCTTTCCTTGGTATATTCCGCTGCTGCGGTTGTCCTGCTCCTGCGGAGTTTCACTGTCCGGCATTGTCGTTGGCAGCGTTCCCTTGACCGACATTGCCTTGGTCGTGGTTACCTCGGCCAGCTTCACCTTGGCTCACACTCCGTCGATCATCATTTTTCCGCGTTTCTTTTTCTTTTCCCGCACGCGTCGGGTCATACGGGATGATCTGTTTGTTCCGTCTGGCCAAGGTTACTACCTCTTCTCTCCTTGGACCACCATGAGGTGACGATGCGGCTCCAGCGGCTTTCTCTGGGTTACCCATCGCCGAATGGACGATTTTGGAAGCTCCAGCTCTCTTCGGGTTAGCTCTTAGTAGCTCTTCGTTCTGTCTGTTCGCAATCCGAACCAGATCGTTAACCCTATCTTGCTGTCTTTGACAGGCCTCACCTGTCAGACCCTCTAACTCGGACGCAGCCGCATCCGCTGCTCTGAGTTTCTTTGCCGGAGTACTATACTTCGGCAACCCCACAGACAGATAGTTTTCCGACCCCTCGGCTCCATCATCACCTTCTCTGTTCATCTCGCTTATGAGATTTCTCCCTTTTACTTTTACCGTATCAACTTTGTTTGCCTTTGCATACTCACGCAGCGTCATGTTCAACGACTGCTGAGCCGCGGCTATTTTCTTTGCGCCCTCTAGTATCTTTTGCCTAGTTTCCTCTAGCTTGGCCTGTGCCTGAGCCAGATCTACCACTGCTGCTACCGGGTTAGCCAAGCTATCCATAGCTTCTCTCAGTATGTTCTCAGGCCTCTCTAGTGGAGGTCCTCTACCTTTCCTCGGTGCCTTAGGTGTTACCTCCGGGTCCGGTGCTGGATCCTTGCTTGCGCCTGCACCTGGCGCGGTCATCATCACCTCCGCATGGTCCGGGGAGCGAGCGGTACGCGCCCCGTGAGCCATAGTGAGGGGTGGTTCCCCCGCATCGACGACGCGGCGCGGATGAACGCATGCTACATCCACAGCAACGTAGACCTTGTGCGCACCGAACTTGACGAAGAGGCCGTTGCGCGAAAGTGGGCGCGTGCCGAAGCAGCCAGCGTTGTCGCTGAAGAAGTCCAGCGCTCCAAAGCACTGAATGAGCCCGGAGACGATGCGTTCGCCGGTGCCGATGAGGTTTCCCGTCCGGATCTTCACCCCTGCTAGCACCGCTAGCCCCACGGTGGGTGCCAACTGTCGTGGTGGTGTCACGGCAGATGCCATGGATAGGCTAAAGGTGGGGACTAATACACGCTAGGGGAATCCAGGGAGGGATAGTGGAGTGATTTTCCACACAGAAGTTTGTATTGCTTAACTCTCAAGATTACAAGTGCTCCTAGAGCTGTATTGGTGAGAGGAGGAAGAAGGAGCTCTCTTACTCTTGCCTACTGTTTTTCCCTAGAACCTTAACCAAAACCCTCTGGCCTCAAAGAACTCAACCCCTTATACTGGAACCCTAGCCCCCCTTATATAGAGGAGGCTCGGTCCCTGCCTAGGGCATACGTGGAGGCATATTCCTAAGAATATGCCTCCTCCCAAAGTGGTAACCCGACCGGGGTGCTTTTCCCCCGCGTCATACATGCTTTAGCTACGTAAGCCTCTGCGGCGCCTGCGTCAGCCGACACGGGCATCGTCACCCTTGTCGGCCATGACCCGGTGGTCCTGCCCTTGCTTTCTTCACTCATGCAGTGCGTACCGGACCTTCTTTTTGACCAGAGAGATTCCTTCCTTCTCCCAGAAGCTAAGCAGGGACCCGGATCATAGTAGATCCGGGCACACCTGTTCCTGCATAAAAGATAGACAAGCACTTCCGACTTACTCCTTAAGTCGGATGAGACAATGTTAGGCGACCCCCCCTAGTCCGGGTTACTCCGTGACCCGGCCTGCCTTGAGGTGACCCGGCCAGCATCCGCTTTGACCTTGCCGAACCTCGGCTAACTCGGCCCTTATACCCCGAAGTGACCCTACCCGGGGGTATCCCCCCAACAGTTCTTGCCTAGGAATCGTTCTCAAAGGATAGGCTATAGGGAGAGGCGTATTCTAGTCTCCTATTCCTATCCTACGTAAATTTACTAATCATACTTAACTATATTATGTAATGTAGCATCTTCTTTGGTATTATTCTTGAAACTCATGAAATTATTATACAAAAGTTGGTGTAGACTCTACTTAGCTTGTTAAATGAGCTAAATACATAGAATTGTTGCTTCATGGAAGAATGATAATGAGAACTCAAAACTCCAAGCATCTCGTAGGTATTAATATACTAGTGTTGTTCTTGTTTAACTACTTATTTTTGTTACACTTCCTGGAACCAATACCCTGAACTCACATCATAATATTTTGATATAGGAGCCTATTTCAATCATACTGTATAAAAACAAGCTTCCACAGAGGAAGGGGTCTTAGATCAACCAACACTGGTTGCATGGCCCTCCTTATTCCAGCAACGAGTCCAGGAATGCTTGTAGCATCACAAATTTGAATAAGTATGATGAGATCCACAAATTGCGAGAATGTGCAAAAGAATCTCAAATAAGTGGAAGCTTGAGACATGTCAAAATCTTATGTGGATTGTGGTTGGACTTAAGACTTTCCACGGTGAAAGTGTTGGGGTTTAACCCCTAGGGGTGGCACGATCTTCACGGATTTAGTGGGGGAATCGAGTTGAGAGACAATGAGCATGAAGAACTCAATGAACACAACACAAATGCAAGGTAAAGATATAAACACAACACATACACAAGGTTTCAGTTTACCTTGTTGGCCTGAATCACCAACTTGATAGAACCCATGTGGAAGAGACCGCTAGGTGGAGATCCACGATGGAAAGATCGTCTTGGAGCGGATAGAATCTTCTTGTGAAGAGATTGCAATTGATAGAGACCCAAAGGGAGATATTAACGCAATAGAGTGCACAATATAGAAAATTCTAACTCAAACTAGGAGCGCCTTGTACAAACTTTAGTCTAGATCTACATCTAAAGAGAGGTCGCCCTATGGGAAAGTGGAGGCTAGGCCAATTAAACTCAAATTCATCATACTCTCAGATCTAAGCCATAAGGGGATATTTATAATACTAGGGGCGAAGTGGTAGGTAGGGGGTATATTCTAGGATATCAAAACCGAATTTGTTAGTAGACGAGTGGATCCGACAGTAAGTTCGACGGCGCTAGTTGTGGCGCTAGATGGCTTGGTGTGTGGTTCGGTGCGCTGGATGTAGCACCGATTTGGAGCACTGCCTAGCGGTTCAGCGCGCATCAACGTGGAAACCGTCCTGGTCTCAGATGTTTTGGCAGGGATACTAGCGGGCTAGGTCTGAGCAGGTCGGTTGGCAATGCATCTAGCGGACCAGTTTGGTTGCTAGTTTTCTCGCAGCTTCTTCCGACTTCTCTTCCATGCTTCTTACTTGGGGCTCTTGGCTTCTTGGGCATGCTTCACATCTCCTCTTGGCATCATTATCGTTGAAGGGAATATGCCCTAAGAGGCAATAATAAAGTTGTTATTATATATATTCTAAGTATATGATAGATGTTTATTTTGCATGCTATAATTGTATTAATTTGGAAATGTTAATACATGTGTGTTTAATAAACAAAAGGAAAGTTCCTAGTTATGCCTCTCTTATGAACTAGCTCGTTGATTAACAAGATGATCAAGGTTTCCTAATCATGGACATTAGATGTTGTTAATAACGATGTCACAACATTAGTGGAATGATGTCATGAACAATCATTCGAAGTATAGCATTACGATCAAAGTCATTGTGTTTATATTTCTATAACATCTAGTGAAGTAATCCTAGTCCTTAGACCATGAGATCATGTTAATCACTAACACTGGAAGAGTATCTTGATAACATCAAACGTCACACTATGAAAGGGTGATTATAAAGGTGGGTTCAGTACTATGAAAGTGTTATGTAGAGGCTCATGGATCAAGAGTGGGAGTTTTCCATCCCGATGACGGATAGATATACTCTGGGCCCTCTCGGTGATATCACATTGGTTAGCTTGCAAGCAAGTGATGACATCACTAGAATGCTATATCACGGGAACAAGAAAAGAGTACATGTCGATAACGAGATAAAACTAGGTATGGAGATACCGATGATCGAATATCGGACATGTAATATTTCACGATACAAAGGGATTTAGTTACTAGCATTAAAGGTTCTCACGATTACTGAAGTCATCGTTGAATGTGTAGGAGTCAGTATGGATCTTCAGGTCCCGCTTCTAATTATTGATCTTAGGGGTCTCGATCATGTCTGCATTATTCACGAACCATAGGGTGACACACTTAAGGGACACCAACACCATTTGGAGCAAATATGTTTCAGATGAATGAATTGCAAAGCGCTGGAATTATTTCACTAGACACCGAAACTGTTTCGGGTGAAATTGGTTTTGCATGTAATATTGAAATGTTGCGGGGGGGTTTATGTGAATGTTTGTTAATTAAAGTAATTAACAAAATTCTTAATAAAATTAATAAAAGTGTTTTATTAAATGAGGGAGCATTAAATTTGGAGAAATTTAATGCATTTAAAGTGGAGACTTTAAAGGGGAATGTTAAGGGGCAAATTTATGTGGAGAGGGTTACCACCACATGAATGGGGAGGTGAGGGGTCACCCCCCATGGGGAGCCGGCCATGGGGAGGGGTAACCCCTCCTCCAATAAAAGGCCCCCTCTCACTCCTTCTTCCTCACACCTCCTCATGAAGGATCTCTCTGCCCTCTAGTATTATTTCCCCATGGTCTCGGATTAGCGAGATACATGTTCCCATTGGCATTTCGTCTAGAAGGAGTTGTTGCTTCCGCTGCATCGCTGGAGCAAGGAGGCGAAGGTTGTTCGGTGGCCTGAACGTGTGTGCGAGTGCGGATGCGCTGCTGGTTTGCGGTTCTAGTACTTCCACACGATCTTGAGATCGGCAAGCGAATGACTACATCATCCACGAGTTCCATCTCTTTAACAAAGCTTTGTTGTCTTTGAGGGTATGTTCTCTATGGATGTATATCCACCCATTGCATGTATCTAATAGATAGATCCTGGCGTATAGTAGTTCACATCGTAGGAAATCTTTTGTTTTCTATGTTGCGAACCCTTCAGTCGTATTAGAGCCTGATCTATGTGTAGGTGCTTTGCACGGGTAGAACACATAATAGTATGTGGGCGGTGATGATCATGTTATTGCTTCTTATATGTACTTTGTATATTGGTGGCATAGTGGGATGAAGTGGCCCGGACCAACTTTACATGTCATCGCACATGAGACTGGTTCCACGACAGACATGCACCTAGTTTTACATAAGTGGCTAGCGGGTGTTTGTCTCTCCTACTATAGTCAATATCTGATTTACAAC
Organism: Avena insularis; assembly: GCA_023614405.1. Classification (NCBI taxonomy): domain Eukaryota; kingdom Viridiplantae; phylum Streptophyta; class Magnoliopsida; order Poales; family Poaceae; genus Avena; species Avena insularis. The sequence goes on from CM042694.1 coordinate 524,759,807, forward strand.
GAGTTGCTAATAATTTGGTTATCATCAATGTGGTTCCATGTTCGTAGGTAAGAACGGTTCTATCTTCGAAAGACCTAAGCCACGTAAAAACTTGCAATTGATAAATTAGAGGCGTCTAGTTTAGATCATTGCTGGGCTTGTGTCATGATATGGTAATGTTATAAGTTGATGTATAGTTGATACAATTACAACACACCTAACGTGTAAGTTCCATATACCTTGACCTTACACACAAAGGAATGATAAAGATCATACCACGATGCATATGATAGTGATCAAATGCAAGAACCATATCATTTCACTTTACACATATGATGTTTGCATCTTATATTGCTTGTTTGGTGTTTTAGTAGCATTATAAGATGATCCCTCATTTAAATATCAAGATAAAAATGTGTTCTTCCTTAAGTATGCATCGTTCTATGGATCGTGTTTCGAGACATCACGTGATGATCGGGTGTACTCGACTCTTCTCTTTCATACAACGAGTGTAAGATAGTTTTACACACACGAGTACTAAGGTTCTTACTTGGCGAGCCTAGGATGTACAAACATGGCCTCGGAACACGGACCGAAAGGTTAAGCATGAGTCATATAGTTTATATGATGCCCATATAGATGCTCGCCTTTGAAGCTACACCGACTCACGTGATGAGCGGACTTGGTGTTGTGAATTTGGTTCATGTAATCACCAAAAATACACGAGGTATGTTGCTTTTGAGTGGGAGTTTAGTTGAACTCAATCTATCATAAACTTAATCTAAATAAACTTTACAAATTCTGTTGTAGATGGCACCACCTGCTTTTAATTTCAATGCGTTCATGGAGAAAGAGAAACTTTCTACGAATGGTAGCAACTTTACCAACTGGGCCATGAATATGAGGATTCTCCTCTCTGCTGCACAAAAGCAATATGTGCTAGAAGCGCTGCTAGGCCCCCCACCAGATCCTGATGTCCCTGACGAGGAAAAGAATGTCTATTTGACTCGTCAGGAGGACCACAACTTAGTTCATTGTGGCATACTGTATGGGCTAGAGCCAGAACTTCAAAAGTGTTTTGAAAATGGTTATGCCTTTGATACCATGGGTGAATTGAAAATGATTTTTGATACCCATGCTGTCGTAGAGAGTTATAATGCTTCAGAAAAGTTCTTTAGCTGCATGATGGAAGAGAACATCTTCGTAAGTGAGCATGTACTCAAAATGTCTGGGTACACCGATAAGCTTGTGTCCTTGGGAATAAAGATTCCCCTTGAATTAGGCATACATCATCTTCTCCAATCTCTACCACCTAGCTACAAGAGCTTCGTGATGAACTGTAACATGCATGGCATGAAGAAGTCTCTCCCCGAGCTTTTGTCAATGCTTAAGACTGCAGAAGTAGAGATTAGGAAAGAACATCAAGTGTTGATGATCAATAGGACCACCGGTTTCAAGAAAGACAAGAAGGGTAAACAAACGGGAAAGAAGGGCGGCAAATCTATTGCCGCACCTGAAAAGAAATCCTAGGCTGGCCCTAAGTCTGATACCGAGTGCTACTATTGTAAGGGGACTGGCCAATGGAAGTGCAACTGCCCCAAGTATTTGGCGGACAAGAAGGCCGGCAAGGCAAACAAAGGTATATGTGATATACATGTTATTGATGTGTAATTGACTAGTACTCGCAGTAGCACCTAGGTATTTGATACCAGATTAGTTGCTAATATATGTAACTCGATACAGGGGATGTGGAACAAGCGACAGCTAGCAAGGGATGAGGTGACGATGCGTGTCGGCAATGAATCAAGAGTTGATGTGATCGCTGTCGGAAAGCTACTTCTGCATATGCCATCGAGATTAGTGATGAACTTAAATAATTGTTATTTGCTGCCTGCGTTGAGCATGAACATTGTATCCAAATTGTGTTTATTGCAAAGCGGTTATTCGTTTAAATCAGAAAACAATGGTTGCTCGATTTATATGGATAATATCTTTTATGGTCTTGCACCCGTGATAAATGGTTTATTTCTGTTAAATCTTGATAGTACTCATACGCATATCCATAATGTTGATGCTAAAAGGATTAAACTTAATGATGATATATTTGCATTTATGTGGCACTGCCGTCTAGGTCATATTGGCGTTAAACGTGTGAAGAAACTCCATTCTGATGGACTTTTAGAATCACTTGATTTTGAATCGTTTGATACATGTGAGCCATGCCTTATGGGCAAGATGACTAGAACGTCATTTTCCGGTTCAATGGAACGGGCGACGGATTTATTGGAAATCATATACACTGATGTATATGGTCCAATGAGTGTGTCGGCGCGAGGTGGATATCGTTATTTTGTTACTTTCATAGATGATTTGAGTGGATACGGGTATATCTATTTGATGAAACATAAGACTAAAACCTTTTAAAAGTTCAAGGAATTTCAGAATGAAGTGGAAAATCATCGTAATAGAAAGATCAAATTTCTGCGGTCCGACCGTGGAGGAGAGTATCTTAGTTACGAGTTTAGCACACACATGAGAGATTATGGAATAGTTTCACAACTCACGTCTGCCGGAACACCACAACGTAATGGTGTGTCGGAACGTCGTAATCATACTCTATTGGATATGGTTCGATCTATGATGTCTCTGACTGACTTACCACTATCATTTTGGGGTTATGCACTAGAAACCACTGCATTCACTTTAAATTGGGCACCGTCTAAATCCGTTGAAACGACACCATATGAATTATGGTTTGGAAACAAACAGCTATCATTTCTTAAAGTTTGGGGATGCGATGTTTATGTGAAGAAACTTCAGCCTGATAAACTCGAACCCAAAGCGGAGAAATACGTCTTCATAGGATCTCCTAAAGAAACAATTGGGTATTCCTTCTATCACAGATCCGAGGGCAAGGTTTTCGTTGCCAAGAATGGATCCTTTCTAGAGAAAGAGTTTCTCGCGAAAGGTGTGAGTAGTCGAAAGGTAGAACTTGAAGAGGTTATTGAACCTTCTCTTCATGAAATGGCAAGTGGCGCAGCACCGGAAGTCGTTCCGGAGTTGACTTCACCAAATAAGAAGGAACTAATGATAATGATCATGAAACTCCGAAAGAGGACACTACCGAACCTCGCAGGTCAAGCAGGACACGTGAAGCTCCTGAACTGTATGGGAATCCTGTTGTAAATTTCATGGTTGATGAAATAGATGACCCAGCGACGTATGAAGAAGCGATGATGACCCCGGATTCCAACAAAGGGCTAAAAGCCATGCAATCCGAGATAGACTTCATGTACGAAAACCAGATTTGGACATTGGTGGACTTACCTCACGACCAAAAGGCCGTTGAGAATAAATGGATTTTCAAAAGAAAAACTGATGCTGATGGTAATGTAACCGTCTATAAAGGTTGACTTGTCGCAAAAAGGGTTTCAACAAATTCAAGGAGTTGACTACGATGAGACATTCTCTCCCGTAGCGATGCTAAAATCAGTTAGGATTATGTTAGCAATTGCTGCATATTTCGTTTATGAAATATGGCAGATGGATGTCAAAAGTGCATTCCTCAATGGTAATATTGAAGAAGAGTTGTATATGATATAACCAAAGGGTTTTGTCGATCCTAAGGATGCTAACAAGGTTTGCAAGCTTCAGCGATCCATCTATGGACTGAAGCAAGCATCCCGGAGTTGGAATCTCCGCTTTGATGAGGTGATCAAAGAGTTTGGATTTGTCCAAACTTATGGAGAGGCTTGTATTTACAAGAAAGTGAGTGGGAGCAATGTGGCATTTCTGATATTATATGTGGATGACATATTATTGATTGGAAATGATATAGATCTTTTAAACAGTGTTAAAAGTTATCTAAATAGAAAATTTTCTATGAAGGACCTTGGTGAAGCGTCATATATATTAGGCATAAAGATATATAGAGATAGATCGAGACGCCTAATAGGGTTATCGCAGAGTACATACCTTGATAAGATTTTAAAGAAGTTTAAAATGGATGAAAGTAAGAAGGGGTTCTTACCTATGTTGCAACGCAATACATTGAGTAAGACTCAAAGTCTGGCTACGGCGGAAGAAAGAGAGATAATGGATAAGATCCCCTATGCTTCAGCCATAGGCTCTATAATGTACGCCATGCTATGTACAAGACCGGATGTGGCACATGCTATTAGTTTGACTAGTAGGTACCAATATGATCCAGGTTTGGAACACTGGATAGCGGTCAAGAATATCCTTAAGTACTTGAGAAGAACTAAGGAAACGTTTCTTGTATACGGAGGTGAAGAAGAGCTAGTTGCTAATTGTTATGTCGATGCTAGCTTTGACATTGATCCGGATGACTCTAAGTCTCAATCCGGATACGTATTTCTCATGAACGGAGCAGCAGTTAGTTGGAGGAGCTCCAAACAACCCGTGGTGACAAGGTCAACAACGGAGGCGGAATATATTGCTACTTCAGAAGCAGCACATGAAGCAGTTTGCATGAAGGAGTTCATTACTGAACTGGGTGTGGTTCCTAGTGTGTTGGATCCAATGGTCATCTATTGTGACAACAATGGAGCCATATCCAACGCAAAGGAACCAAGGTCTCACAAGAATTCCAAGCATATTAAGCGCCGGTTTCACTCCATCCATGAGCATGTCAAGGATGGAGATATAAAGATTTGTAAAGTACATACGGATCTCAATGTAGCAGATCCGTTGACTAAAACTCTCCCTAAAGCAAAACATGATCAACACCAGAACTCCATGGGTGTTAGATTTATCACTATATAACTAGATTATTGACTCTAGTGCAAGTGGGAGACTGAAGGGAATATGCCCTGAGAGGCAATAATAAAGTTGTTATTATATATATTCCAAGTATATGATAGATGTTTATTTTGCATGCTATAATTGTATTAATTTGGAAATGTTAATACATGTGTGTTTAATAAACAAAAGGAAAGTTCCTCATTATGACTCTCTTATAAACTAGCTCGTTGATTAACAAGATGATCAAGGTTTCCTGATCATGCACATTGGATGTTGTTAATAACGAGCTCACAACATTAGTGGAATGATGTGATGAACATTCATCCAAAGTATATCATTACGATCAAAGTCATTGTGTTTATATTGTTATAACATCTAATGAAGTAATCCTAGTCCTTAGACCATGAGATCATGTTAATTACTAACACTGGAAGAGTATCTTGATAACATCAAACGTCACACCATGAAAGGGTGATTATAAAGGTGGGTTCAGTACTATGAAAGTGTTATGTAGAGGCTCATGGATCAAGAGTGGGATTTGTCCATCCCGATGACGGATAGATATACTCTAGGCCCTCTCGGTGATATCACATTGGTTAGCTTGCAATCAAGTGATGAGATCACTAGAATGTTATATCACGGGAACAAGAAAAGAGTACATGTCGATAACGAGATCAAACTAGGTATGGATATACCGATGATCGAATCTCGGACATGTAATATATAGTAAGACAAAGGGATTTAGTTACTAGTATTAAAGGTTCTCACGATCACAGAAGTCATTGTTGAATGTGTAGGAGTCAGTATGGATCTCTAGGTCCCGCTTCTGGTTATTGATGTGAGAGGGGTCTCGATCATGTCTGCATTTTTCACGAACCATAGGGTAACACACTTAAGGGACACCAACACCATTTGGAGCAAATATGTTTCAGATGAATGAATTCCAAAGCGTTGGAATTATTTCAATAAACACAGAAACTGTTTCGGGTGAAATTGCTGAAATTGGTTCTACATGTAATATTGGAATGTTGCAGGGGGTTTTATGTGAATGTTTGTTAATTAAAGTAATTAACAAAATTCTGAATAAAATTAATAAAAGACATTTATTAAATGAGAGAGCATTAAATTTGGAGAAACTTAATGCATTTAAAGTGGAGACTTTAAAGGGGAATGTTAAGGGGCAAATTTATGTGGAGGGGGTTACCACCACATGAATGGGGAGGTGAGGGGTCACCCCCCCATGCGGTGCCGGCCATGGGGAAGGGTACCCCCCCCCTCCTATAAAAGGCCCCCCTCTCACTCCTTCTTCCTCACACCTCCTCGTGAAAGATCTCTCTCCCCCTCTAGTATTATTTCTCCATAGTCTCGGATTAGCGAGATACATTTTCCCGGTGGCATTTCGTCTCGAAGGAGTTGCTGCTTCTACTGCATCGCTGGAGCGAGGAGGTAGAGGTTTTTTGGTGGCCTGAACGTGTCTGCGAGTGCGGATGTGCTGCTGGTTTGCGGCGCTAGGGCTTCCACACGATCTTGAGATCGGCAAGCGAATGACTACATCATCCACGAGTTCCATCTCATTAACAAAGCTTTGTTGTCTTTGAGGGTATGTTCTCTATGGATATATATCCACCTGTTGCTTGTATCTAATAGATAGATCCTGGCGTATAGTAGTTCACATCGTAGGAAATTTTTCGTTTTCTATGCTGCGAACCCTTCAATCGTTGGTATGGGGCTAGTCATAAGATGGGCATTTGGCTCAAGGAGGATAAGTGATGGAAGGAATTAACATTATGTGCAAGTGTTGTAGTAGCATGACTTGTTTCAATGGGTAGTATGGTGATTGGCATATGATGGGCTGGATCATCCCCCCCCTCTTGAAAAAGAGTCAACCTCGACGATAATTCGTCATCACCATATAATGGAGGAGATATGCCCTTAGCCTTGAACTTGTATGAGGTTGGATCTCCAGGATCAAATCCTTATTCATTGTTGATGAAGAGCTTGTAATCTTTATTATCTTCATGTTTTTGTTGGAGATCTTGTCGAATGTGCCTTGGAGGTGGTATCCTCTCTTGAGTACCTTGCAAAACCAACAACAAAGAGAGAGAATTATATGATGAATTGTTAGGATGGGTCACGCTCAAATCACCCATCTCACTTTTGGTAGCATTTGACATGGCTCTCTTTATTTTCCCACTTAGTTTAGGCTTTTGGCTCCATTTACGTGTAGGTGGTTCACTCTCTCACCATTCATCTCACAAGGATCCTTTCCTTGTTGTATCTCAGGTAAGCTTCTTGCATTGGAGGAAACGATTTGGCTTAGTGTCATGGGCCAGAGCACAAAGATTGTTCCACTTGAAGAAATAGTGGTTAGTAATACCATCATGAATAGATCCTCTATCACATTTCCACGACCTTCCCATAGCATGTGACAAACCATCACTGGCACTATATCACATTCTATGGTGTTTTCATAGGGACCAATCTTGAAAGAGACTTGGACTTGAATTCTATCTTGAGGGTTCCATTATCACTAAGCCATTGGACATGATATGGATTGGGATGCTTCATATATTCCAACTTTAGTTTCTCGCAAAGTTTGGTGCTAGCGAGGTTGTGGTAGCTACCTCCATTAATGATCAGTTTTATGGAATTGCCATTGATTCCAGCTCGAGTTTGGAAAATATTGAGGCATTGGTCTTATCTTGGTGTGGAGTTAGTTGTCAAGATTTTTGTGATGACGAGTGAAGGGCTTGGATCATCCTCGCATAGAAGTCTATCCTCTTCTTTCGTGGTAATTTCCTTTGCGATAGCAACATGTGGCAATGCTTCATATTATCCTTCACACATGGAATGGGTTTTACTGTTTTCATTCGTGAACATAACTCTTGTGTTGATACACTCATAGGACTTGCGGCATTTTCCTCCACACTGGTAGAAAGTTACTTGACTATTTTCCATTGTTGTCTTGGAGGTTGATGCCATTGGAGTTTTTTTTGTTTGCTTGGATGAGTTTGATGCTTGATTTGTTGGCTTGTTGTAGGCATTTCGGGTGCATTGATTGAAGCAAAGTATGCCTTGGTTTTTTTCATATGTGGCTTCCATTTCCAAGTGATGCTCGACCTTGGTGGCTTGGTGTAGTATATCGACGAGGTTCTTGTAAGATTGGAAATCGACAATATCCGTATTGGATGGCTCAAAGCATTGAAGAATATTGCCATTGTTTACTCATCGATTTCTTTCACACCGGATCTCATCATGGTCATTTCCATTGCCTTGTAGTACTCTTCAATTGGCTTTGTTCCTTGCTTCAAGTTCTGGAGTTTTTTGAAGAGGTCTTGCCGATAATGTTTGGGGACGAACCTTGCATACATCACTTTCTTCATTTCCATCCAAGTGGTAACCGGTAATTCTTCTTGTTTCTTCCTTTTGCTCTCCTGGTGGACCACTTTAGCTAATTTTTTGTCTCTAAAATTCCAAAGTGTTCTCCGTGACCTTGCCCTTTTTGAAGTCCCGTAGCTCCTAAAAACTCAAAATACCAACAGAAGGTTTTTCTGCCAGGGAGAGTTAAAATGAAAAGAGAGGAGATCCTTGATAAATTCCCATAAATCAATGTAAAACACATATATAACATTGTATATGATTCAAATATGTGAGAATATGTGACAATAAACTACAAAGTTCATGTATGCAATTTACATGCATTAGATATTGATAGTGACGAGGGTTTAACTCATCAATGCCCATTGTTATGGACTTGGGTTTTGGAGAAGGAGGGAGCGCTGGAGACATCTATCGGCTAGCAAACAAGCACATAGGGGACTCGAAGATTTACCCAGGTTCAGTCCTCGTAGAGGTCCCTACTCCTGCTTGCCTCAAAGGGGAATTATCAAAGGAATCAAAGATTACAATGGTGCGCAGGTGTAATCTAGCGAGGGTTGTGGAAACTAGGGTTGCATGCGTCCTCCTCGCTGCCCCTCCTAGCCTTTATATAGATAGGCTAGGTCTCGGGTAGCAGATATAGTTGGTTACAGGTTAGGGTTTTCCCCTTTGAACTTTCTATCTCTAGCTTCTTCTTGTCCTTCAAGCAATCGAGAGTCCGTAGGTTACTCGAGTTCTTCATTTGGGCCTTGGTGACACCGTGGGCCTTTATTTATTCAGGCCATATATACCAAGCTCGAGTACCTGTAGGGTATACCCATGTCAGTAGCCCCTGAGTGTCCAGTGGAATCGTAGATTCATTTGGAGACTTTATAAACCTTCAGTACATGACGAGTACATTTTTATTTGCTCTGTTTATGTCATAGGGATTGTTGATGTGTGTGCCTGATTTTAACCGATGTATCGGTATCAGTTAACTACCTTAGGGTAAAACAACGCCACCTAGTCGAACTCGAGTCCCTGGACTCGAATCCAGAAAAGTGCTAGTGTAATTCGACTCAAGCCGCGGAGGTCTTACAGGAGTCGAATTCTAGTATATGGGTGTGAGCACTCGACGCGTCCATCAAGGCATGTTCATCGTACCTGCAGGCACGGATATATTTCTAGTAATGCGCAGCTTAATGCGTTGCTAGGCCTTATTCAGGTCTTATCTTCACGCTGTAAGCGCGACATCCGAATTTTATCATCACGGAGACGATTCGGTTGACCCAAGAGACGCGGTCTCTTTGTAGGGAAAAATTATGAGGCGGTGTCACCATAAACTTTGAGTGTGGATGTTATCAACACACAGTACTTTGTACAAATAATCATAGGGTGCGCGACCAGTGCTCCCTCTAGGAGTAGCCCCCGAGTGCCTGGTTGAGTCGAACACTCAGGCAGGGACTAAAGAACTTTTGCGACTACTCTCGTCTTTTATTGCTTGTTTCAGTCGAATTTGCTTCCGACGCTCCCTATGGGAGTAACCCATGTCCATAGTCAAACCGTGCTTCGAGTGATTGGGTTTTGCTTTGATTGTTCATGTTCCTGTAAAAGAAGAAGAAAAATCGTAGGGTGCGCGACCAGCGCTCCCTATGGGAGTATCCCCCGAGTGCTTGGTGGAGTCGAAGACTCGAACAAGGACTAAAGTAGTCAAAATCTTCTACTGCATAGTTTTTGATGACGTCAGTGCTGACGATTTCATGACCTCAGTTGCCCGTGTGAGCGAGTTTGACGGGACGTGATGACCGGTGGGTCCTACTCCCTGACTCTGATTTGACTGGGCGTGCGTAATCTTTATTTTAACCGCGCCTCCTTGATTTCCACACTTAATGGGAGTAGTGGGGGACGGTTCGTGTTTCAGCTCCTCCACGTGTCGAGCATGATGAATGCCACGCGTCCAGTAGGGTTTTTCTGAGCCATTGGATTGCATCTTCCAGGGGTTAAGTAGTGACGCTGCGACGGTAAATTTCACATCTGCTTTCATTCATCCTTTGCCTTCATCGCCATTGCCGCTGCTCCTCTACTTTCTCTGCAATCTTTTCCCTCCGTGGAGCTGGACCAGCTCCGCACATTTCCCAGCTACTTCCTCCGGTCGCATCGCCGTTGCGTAATGGGGAAGAAGAAAGGAGGTGTTGCGGCCTATTCCACTGCTGCCGCTGTTGCGATGAAGAAGAAGGGCGGCTCTGCCGCTGCGGGCACCAGCACCGCCGCCGGCGGGAAGAAGAAGGGCACGAGAACCAGCGTCACGAATGGCGCGTGGCGTCCATCTGTCATCAAGTCCTCGGATCTTCGTCTTCTTCGCCAAGGCGGAGTGTTGTCCGCCGTAGTCGCCGACGCGCGCGTCCCCGGCGGCGAGTTAATCCCCTCTCCTTCTAACGGTTTTCGAGTGCTGTTCCTAGCGTTCATCATTTGCGGCCTCTCTTTGCCCCTGCATCCTTTCTTTAGGGGCCTTCTTTGTTTTTATGGGCTCCAGCTCCATCAGCTGTCCCCCAATTCCATTCTCCATGTAGCTTGCTACATCACCCTTTGCGAATGCTGGCTCGGAATCGAGCCGCATTTCGGCCTCTTCAAGCGTCTCTTCAAGTTGAAGCGTTAATCAGCGTCTGGCTCCGTAGTCTACGATGTAGGCGGCTGCGGAATCCATGTCGATCCATCCGCCACATACTTCGACATCAAGCTAGCGATGTCCGTCCAAGGGTGGAGGGATAAGTGGTTCTACGTCCGCGACGAGAAAGCTGACGGAGAACACTTTGGACTTGCACCCTTTGACGCCGTGACGCCATACCAGAGGAGGCGCTCCTGGAAGAATGTGGTCATGCCTGGCAAATTCACGGAGACAGATATGATGTACGAGCGCGTCTGCGACCTCGAGAGTCGCATAGGCAAAGAGGAGGGAGGCTGCTCCCTTATTCGCACGTGGCTACGTCGTCGCGTCTAGCCCCTGCAGGCCAGATTTCACCCCATGTTTCAGTGGGCTGGCGCTGACAATGTCACTCGCGTGTCTGTCGATGGCATGTCCGCGAGTGAGGTAGACAAAAGGGTTCGACTGGTCACCAAGTACACCGTCAAGGATGTGCTCCCTAGTGAACCAGTCATTCCTCCGTTCGATGCTGCTAACTCTCCTCCTGAGGTATAATTGTGCTACGTAGTAGCTTAGTTTGTTGATTTCCTCTTTGCTGTTTCTTTGCTTTGTGTTAAATTATGGTCTGTATGCAGGATTGGGCGGTGTCACCCTGTATGCCCCCTCTTCCTGAGGGGGTTATCCCTCGTGAAGCCTTGGAAGAGGATGAGTCGGAGTCGACCGTCCCATCTGATGTGGAGGAGGAAGCCCCCGAGTTGGGTAGTCCGGATACTCGCAAGCGTTCGCGCAACGAGGATTCCGATGCGTTGTCTCCTTTGACTCCAGAATGTGCAGGCTTTGGTGCGGAGTCGCTGATCCCTGCCATTCCTGTGAGTGCCGTGGCGCCATTTTCTCGCAAGAAGATGCGACTGCCAAAGGAGTCCTCATCAGAGTCGGGGAGGCAACTTTTGACTTTGATAAGTTTGATTGGTACATTTTCTAGTTGCCCTTTTTGGTTCTTCTCTGGATTTGCCTTTTATTGATGTTGGTTTTGTCTTGCAGCCAGCAGGCGTCGTCATCTTCTGGCGACATCCAATTTTTGAAAGAATCGGGAGTCGCAACCTCAAGGTCCAAGAAAGAGGTCGAGCGTGCTCCTTCTCCTCCATTGGCGGCCCACTCCAGGCACAACTCTTCCAGCTCTCTACATGATGGGGAGCATCGGATGGTTGCCCGGATGACTGCACACCAATCGACTTCGGAGTCATTGGAGGATCATGTAAGTGTAGGATTTCTTCTTTTGATGTTGCAGTCGATGTTATCTATGGCTTCTGCTGATCCTTTGTTGTTTTTCCTTTTGCGATAGCTCCTTGTGAAGGAAGCCGCTCACTTGGCGGAGCAGGTGCTTGCGATGGGCCGCCAGCATGCAATGTTGGAGACGCACCATCGCGTGGTAGAAAGTAAGTGATCTTCACTTCTCCTTCTTCTGCATCATTTTTTATGTAGTCGACTGATAATCAGTCCCTTTTGTTTTGTAGCTAAACATAATGCCCTACTGTGCGACGCCGCCACCATGGAGAAGACACTCGCCGCGGCTGTGAAGGGCCGCGATGAGGCAATCGCGGCGCGTGACGAGGCACAAAGGCGCAAAGAGGATCTGCGTGCCTCCATCGCAGCCAGGGAGAAGTTGTTCGAAGAACAGCTTTTCTCGATTTCCAAGGCCCTCTCGGGTACCTTGCATGGATATCATTATCGTTCTCTGTTTGATTTTTGCCGTTGGCGCTGATTTTCGTGTCCATGTGTGGGTTTATGTACAGATGCTGGAGATTTGAGTTTCGACCCTCAGGCCCTCCGCCGTGACGATGCCTTGGCGGGTGCGCTTTCAGCAGTCGAGGACCGCAGCGCCGCCGTTCAAGATATGCTCTCCAAGGACAAGGGCGTGCTCAGTCGCTTCCGGGAGGAGTTGATGCCCAAGATTGAGATAATCAAGAACATGAACGAGCTGGTGGAGTCTCTCGCCGAGGGTGTTCCTGCAAGCTTCAAGAACTCGCACCGTGCGGCTGGCGCGTCAATGTCACTCGCCATGGTGCAGGCCCACGGAGTCGAAGTTGATCCTGCAGCTGTTTCGAGGGCGATGCCCATTAGTGCAAACGGCCAGCAGGTAGTCTTTGCTCCCTTCGCGACTGCCTATGGCAAATATGGGTCGCAGCTGATTAACACAGTTGTGAAGTACTCTGAGGAGCTGCAGCGAGCCAAGAAGGCGACAAAGGCTGCGGCATCGGGGGCTGGCGGAAAGTCAGTGGCATCTGATACCGCCACGGACTCGATGAGGCCTCCGAAGCCGTCTAAGTCGAAGAAGCCAATCGCTCCTCAGTATCTTTGTAATAGTTGATTAGTTTATGTCTTTTGTCAAGAACATGCCTTTGGCGAGTGTATCTACTGATACTTTTGCCAATCTTGAATGCACTCGAATCATTTGTCTGTGTGTCGATTTGATCTTCTTATTGCTTCTTGCTTGGCTTGTGGTAGGCTACATCAAGTGATCCTTTGAGGGAACCTCAGGATACGCCGCCCCTTGATAATACTTTGGCACCACCGCGCTCTAGGGTGGATGAGTTGTCGTTGCTTTCGCGACTGCGTGATCGCGTGAAGCAGTTGGAGCGTGAATTACCCGTGCTCCGCGGTAACGCGGATGTATGGAATTTAAAGGCAGAGAAGGCCGCCGCTCGAGAACAGTATCTGCTAGGGGAGATGACGCAGTTGGGCGACCAATTTAAGTGTTAGTTTGCTTACTCTTATATTTTCCTTGTAGTCACTCGCAATGGTGTGTTGTCCTTATGCTTCCGTTGTTGCTTTGTATAGTTGTCAGCGCGCGCCATCCGCAGGATGAGAAGGATAGGATTGCTATTCGCATGCATGATCTAACCCAAGAGCAACTTCAGGAGAGTGGATACTTCTGGGTGGATCATGATCGTGCGATTACGCTGGCGACCCTGCAGGATCGTGCGTCGTGAGTGCTGCACTTTCTGAAGAAGTCGCAGTCATGCTTGAAGAACATTTATCGGATGATGTTTCCGTTGGATATTGCTCCATCGAGCCTGCTGACCCTCCTTGCCAAGTTCCAAGACCTAGTTGCGGTTCGCGAGTGTGTAAGGCAACAGTTGGTGGCTGGTGCCAAGGCCACTCTATCGCTGGTACGACTGCATAAGCCTGATGTAGACGTTGTGGCAATTGCAGCTGGGCCACCTGCGCCACCAGCGGGTTCTTCTTAGAATATGGTGCCGCATTATCAGACGGTGGATCGCCCAGCAGAGGAGATTGTCGACTTCTTCGAGGAACAAACCAACGTTCTCTTGTTGCAGTAGTGGTTTAGTTTGTATCCTGCACATAAATGTATCGGTGTTGTAAAGTTCGTATATAATGACGTGCATAACTGATTGTCGATAATGTATAAAAGAGCTTGTTTTTAGTATGTATGTTTTGTGAGTGCGCTGCACTATGCGATTCCTTTTCGTTAGCCTGGCCATGCGCTTATCTCAGTCCCTTGTCAACCTGTCAGATGCGTTGCAACTGGGTTGTTGTCTGTCAAGGGTTTCGATTGATGTGCCAGCTACTCAGGAATATCACGTTTTAGTTCATAGAACAGATGTGTATAGGGTGGCGCAGCCCCCGAGTGGATAAGTTGCGAAAGAATAAAGGAGAACACAGAGTTTTGGGGCACTTAGCTTTATTTATTCGTGAGACAGTACGAAGTACAATGTGTGGCTAAGTAGCCTTGGCTGAGTGCCTTATTTGCAATGTAAAAGTAAAAATGACTAAGGGTAGAAGCGTTGTAGCTGTGCGACGTTCCAGGGGTTGGAGTATGCGACTCCTTTCTCTAAATCTTGAAGGCGATAGGCGCTACCTGGGATTACTTATGTAATCACGTATGGTCCCTCCCAGGGGGACTCGAGCTTGAGATGTCCTTCCTGCTTCAGTCGCAGGACCAGGTCGCCTTCGACGAAGGATCTGGGGCGTAGCCTCGTACTGTGGTAGTTGCGCAGGTTCTGCTGGTAGATCGTTGATCTTTCGGCGGCGATTTCCCTTGCCTCGTCAAGGAGGTCGACGGAGTCTTTGAGTGCAAGGGATGACTCACCTTTCGTATGGCGACCACACGCGGCGCCTTGTACCGTACCTCGGCGGGTAGCACCGCTTTGGCCCCGTGCACCATAAAGAACAGGGTGTAGCCCGTAGCACTATTTGGAGTTGTGCGTAGGCTCCAGAGTACTGATTGTAGTTCATCTGGCCAGCAACCCGCGGCTTGTTCGAGTGGCCGGAGGAGTCGCTTCTTGATGCCGCCGCAGACGAGCCCGTTCGCCTTTTCAACCTGACCGTTGGTCTGTGGATGTGCTACCGAGGCGTAGCTGATGTTGATTCCCAGATTCTCACGGAATTCTTGGAACTCCTTGGATGTGAAGTTCGTTCCATTGTCTGTGATGATGCTGTGTGGCACTCCGAAGCGGAAGACGATGGACTCGAAGAACTTGACTGCGCTGTGCCCTGATTGATTGGTCACTGGCATGGCCTCTATCCACTTGGTGAACTTGTCGACTGCCACTAGGAGGTAGACGTAACCTCCGCGTGAGGACTTGGGGAGCTTGCCGACCATGTCGAGTCCCCATTGCGCGAAGGGCCAGGCCAATGGGATTGGCCAGAGCTCTGTGCCAGGTGCGTTGCATTTCTGGACGATGTCCTTGGTGTCGCGCATGGCCATAGGCCAGTAGAACCCAGCCCGCAGAGCTTTGGCCACGAGGGCACGACTGCCAACATGGTGTCCGCAGGTTCCCTCATGGATGTCGAGGAGAACATCTCTTCCATCAGCCGTGGAGATGCATCGCTGGAGTATTCCTGTGATGCTGCGCTTGTATAGTTCGCCGTTGATAACAGCGAATGCCTTGGATCGCCGCGCGATGTGCCGTGCATCAGTCGGATCATCCGGTAGCCTTTTGCTGAGGAGGTACGTGATGTACGGCTGAGTCCAGGATGATTCGATCATCATGACGCTCATTGGCCCTTCGAGTCCTGTATCCATCTCCAGGTCGTCGAGTGCCATTGGCTCATTGGGTGGCGTAGCCCCCGAGTCCGTTGCTGCGCTTGTTTTCTTCTCTGCTGCCTTTGGCTGGATGGAGCGTTTGCAGATGCGCTCGAGAAATACTCCAGGTGGTATGGGGGCGCAGGTAGAGCCTATGTTGGCGAGTGCGTCTGCCTCTTCATTGCTTTCGCGGCCTACGTGCCGCAGCTTGCAGCCGTCGAAGTCCCCTTCGAGTGCGTCGTAGAGGTCACGGTAGGCGATCATGTTGTCGTTCAGTGTGTCGCACTCATGCATTGTTTGGTTGATGACCAACTTGGAGTCGCCGTATATAATGAGCCTTTTGGCGCCGCAGGCTTTTGCCATCCTCATCCCGTGTAGCAGGGCCTCATATTCAGCTTCGTTGTTGGAGGCGGTGAACTGCATTCGCAGGATGTACTTCAGCTTGTCCCCTTGAGGCGATGTCAGTATGACACCTGCACCTGCTCCGTCCTTCCGCTTGGATCCATCGAAGTGCATTGTCCAAAGGTAGGACATATCTGGTTTGTCAGGGAGCTGGTTCTCCATCCAGTGCACGAGGAAGTCAGGAAGAACTTGCGACTTGATTGCGTCACGCTTTTTGTATGTAATTTCTCGTGGAGACAATTCTATTCCCCAAAGCGCGACTCGTCCCGTGGCATCGGGGTTATTGAGGATGTGCCCCAACGGGGCATCGTTGACCACCACGATTGGGTGTTCCTGGAAGTAATGGCACAGTCGCTGGGCGGTCATGAAGACGCCGTACGCCAGCTTCTGGTAGTGTGGGTACCGCTATTTTGTTGGCGTGAGGACCTTGCTGAGGTAGTATACTGGGCGATGTACCCCGTGGACCTTGTTTTCCTCGGCTCGCTCGACGACGAGCACTGTGCTGACCACCTGGTTGGTAGCGAAGATATATAGCAACAACGGTTCCCTTTCTCGTGGGGTCACTAGTACTGGCGAGGTGGATAACAGGCGCTTGAGGTTTTTGAATGCTTCATGCGCTTCGTTGGTCCATTCGAACTTTTTAGCTTTGCGGAGGAGTTGGTAGAAGGGCAGTGCCTTTTCACCCATCCGACTGATGAATTGGCGATCCCGAGCGCGATTCGTCCCATGGGCGCCCTTATGTTTTTTGGCTTCTCCATGGCCAGTATGGCTTTTATTTTCTTCAGGTTTGCCTCGATTCCTCTCGTGGAGATGAGATACCCGAGTAGTTGCCCAGATGGGACGCCAAAGGCGCATTTGTCCAGATTGAGCTTGATCCGGTAACGGTCGAGGTTGGCAAAGGTTTCGTGCAAATCGTCGATTAGGGAGGCTTCCTCTTGGTCTTGATTACTATGTCGTCAACATAGACTTGGATGTTGCGACCAAGTTGGTCCTTGAGGCAAGCCTACATGCACCGCTGATAAGTGGCTCCTGCGTTTTTTAGCCCGAAGGGCATTATGTTGTAGCAGAACACACCGAAGGGCGTTGTAAACGCTGTTTTTCTTGATCTTCCTCCTTCATTCGAATCTGATTATAGCCTAAGTAGGCGTCGAGGAAGCAGAGGCGCTCGCATCCCACGGTGGAGTCGATGATCTGGTCGATTCGCGGTAGCGGGAAGTGATCCTTTGGACAATGCTTGTTCAAAGAGGTGAAGTCCACGCACATCCGCGCGATATCCGTGTCCTTTTTTGGTACTAGCACCGTGTTGGCGAGCCAAGTGCTTTCCTTGATCTCGCGTATGAATTTGGCGTCGAGGAGTCTATTGATCTCCATTCCAACTGCCTTTGCCCGTGGCTCAGATAATCGCCGAATTGTTTGCTTGACTGGCCTTGCGTCTGGGTTGACGTTGAGTGCGTGCTCGGCGAATTCCCTGGGAACTCCTGGCATGTCCGCTGGACACCAGGCGAAGATTTCCCAGTGCTCACGGACGAATTCGACGAGCGTGAGTTTCTATGCGGGACTCAAGTTGTTGGCGATGAGGGCCATTTTGGCGGGATCCGATGGGTGGACCTGCACTTTCTTTGTGTGTACTGATGAGTCGAAGGATAGATCAGGCAAGCTTGGCCGGCTTAGGGGAGGCAGACTGTTGTCTGTCGACTCCTTTAGTCTCGCGAGTTCTTCCTGCATGCCGAAGGACTGGGAAATTCTGTTGAATTCCCTGTCGCAACTGTCGGACCTCTCGAAGCTCCCGTTGACTGTGATGATGCCATTGGGACATGGCATTTTCATCTGCAGGTAGGCATAGTGTGGTACTGCCATGAACCTAGCGACGAGACGTCTGAGGATGCAGTGGTACCGTGAGGGCCAGTCGACGACCTCAAAGTTGATGCGCTCGCGCCGAAAGTTTTTCGGCGTACCGAAGATGACATCGAGGTTGATTTTTCCCAGGGGATATACGCCTTTTCCTAGGACGATGTCATGGAATGTTGTGTCCGAGGCCTCTAGGCAAGTCAGAGGGATCCTCATTGCTCGCAAGGTACTTGCGAATATAAGGTTGATGCCGCTGCCGCCGTCCATGAAGACGTGGCTCATGTCGAAGCCTCCGATTTGCGCCTCGAGTACGAGGGGGCAATGGCCTAGACAAGGTACTTGAGGCGGATGATCGCTTTTGTCGAAGGTGATGCAGGACTCGCTTCCGCTGAGGTACTCAGTGGTAGATGGTGGCGAGTTTGTGGCCAAGTTGACTTGGCGAGTGATGGCCTTCTGCACCCTGTTGGAGGGGCGTCCTTTTTGGATCATCATGGTACCCAGGCCCGTGGGTAGGGTTCGCCTCCCTGGTGCTGGTCTGGCGCAGCTGCGTTTGGGGGCCTTCTAGGTGGCGGTGGCGGAGCGCCATGTGCTATGGCGCGTGGAGCCGCTCCGTAGCCTCTTTCGACTGCGTTGCGATTCATCCGAACCAATCCCTCATGCAGTTTGAGGAACTCGCGGCAATCCTTAAGGAGGTGGTTGGACTTCTTCTTTCTATCATGCTTGTCTATGTAGAAGTGCACCGTGCATGGCCCGAACAATTTGTATTCAATGGATGTCGCGGGTGCCTCATCACGATTGCGGCGTTGCCACACTTGCGTGGTTTTCCCGGGGTCGTGGTATCCACCGCTGCGGTAGCCGCTGTTGCGGTTGTCATCGTGTTTGTTGGCGTAGCCAGCTGCGACCATGTTGACGTCGTCGCGATCATCGTAGATGCGCATGCGACGTTTGCCTCGGCGGTCGCGTCTACGCTCGAGTTCTGCCTCCTCGTCAGAGTGAGCGCGATTTTTCACCGAATCTTTTCCATCGGCCCACCAATTCGCGATTTCCATCAGGTGGTCGATGGTCTTGGGCTTTGAGCGACCCAGCTCCTTCCTGAGCTCTATGCGGCGGACGCCGCTGTTGAATGCGTCAATCGCGTGATCCTCCGAGATGTTCTCTGCAGAGTTCTTGATGATGGACCACCTTTGGATGTTGGAGCATAGCGATTCGCCCGATCTTTGCTGGCAGCATCTCAGCTCTTCGATTGATGCAGGCCGCATGTACGTGCCTTTGAAGTTGCGCACGAAGCTGTAAACCAGCTCATCCCAACTGCGAATGGATCCGCGTGGGAGGTTGTTGAGCCATGCTCGGGCGGCGCCTTGTAGTTGTAGCTGTAAGCATTGCATGGCCGTGCTTCGACTGCCGCCGTGGAGTCTGACGGAGGAGATGTGGTCCTCCAGCCAGATCTTCGGGTCCTGTAGGCCGTCAAACTTTGGGTTCTCCAACGGGAGTTTGAACCCTTTGGGCATTCGCTTTTGCCTGATGGACCCGCTGAAGCATCTAGCGCCGTAGAGCTCCACATCTTCATCTTCTGAGTCAGTCAACCAGGCACGTCGCGCCCTTGATTTGTTGATCTTGCATTGCATGAGGTCATCACGCGCATCATAGTCGTGGTCATGTCGCTGTGAGCGGCGGCGTCGAGACAGGTCGTCACTGGATGAGGGCGAGGAGTAGCGCTTTGCTAGCGTTTTGCCTTTTTTTGGCTCTGGTGTTGGCTCCTTATCGAGAGCAGCCTCGATTAGTCCCAAGCCCGCGATCATAGATCGGTGCATGGTGGCTCGGGGATCTCCAGCTGGTGGCTGGTTGTTGAGGAGGTACATGGTGGCTACTATCACCGCGGCCTGTGGCGTCTTTGGGACCACGTTGCCACGTGTATCGACTGTCATAGAGCTAAAGTCGAGGACCTTTGCAGCTTCTATATGTTCTTGCTCAGTGAGATGGGTCATCCGAGACCGCCTCTTGTTTGCGAGGTACTCGTTGCCCTTTGAGGAGGATCCTCCGTGACAGGAGAGCCCAGCACGTCAAAGGCTCGACTCGTCCGCCGCCTTTTTACAAGCCTCGAGTTGTGCGATAGTTTGCACTTGGCGCTTAAATTCTTCCTTTAGGAGCCAGTGGTAGCCCATTAGCAGTTCTTGTGGAGATCCGAAGGGTAGAGGGTTGCCTCGTAAGGCCTCGCGGCAGCGAGCCCACTCCTGCTCGTTGAGCCTGATCGCGACGCGTTCGCCGGTTTGCTCGTTTGTTATGGTTGGAGGCTCGACTGCTCCTCCATTGTTGATGGGGGTGCGATTGCCACCGTTGCCACCATTGCCGCCATTGCCACCGTTGCCACTGAGAGGTGGGTCGGTTTCGTTATCGCGATTGCCCGTGTTGTTGCGGTTGGCGGAGGTGTCGCCTGCGTTGATGACGGCGCACATGAAGTGATTGGGGAAGCTGCTGCTCCTGCAGCTTCCAGATCCGGAGCCGTAGGCTCCATCTTCAGTTGCCAGATCTTCAGTTGCCAGATCGCTGACTGTGTTCTCGACTATTTTCGGGGTGTTGAGCTCACTGAGGGTGCCGATTGATGGAGGGAACCATGATGCTGGGGCAATCGACGGCACCGTCGGCTGGTCAGGCATGCGGAGCATTCCCATCTGACCAACTTGGAAGCAGAAGCTCCCAATTGCCAGGCTGATTCCGTCGCCCACGGACTCGAAAGCCGGGCGAGTGGCCGGCGTATGGACTGTGAAGTCGAACGCGCCGAAGAGCTGACGAATCTCCACTGTTGCGGAGTTGTAGATCACGGTTGATGGGGCCGAAGAAGCTGCAACATCAGCACTCCCAATTCCCACAGACGGCGCCAATTGACGAGGGTTTAACTCATCAATGCCCATTATTATGGACTTGGGTTTTGGAGAAGGAGGGAGCGCTGGAGACATCTATCGGCTAGCAAACAAGCACATAGGGGACTCAAAGATTTACCCAGGTTCAAGCCTCGTAGAGGTCCCTACTCCTGCTTGTCTGCTCGTGGAATTATCAAAGGAATCGAAGGTTACAATGGTGCACAGATGCAATCTGGTGAGGGTTGTGGAAACTAGGGTTGCGTGCGTCCTCCTCGCCGCCCCCTCCTAGCCTTTATATAGATAGTCTAGGTCTCGGGTAGCAGATCGAGTCGGTTACAGGTTAGGGTTTTCCCCTTTGAACTTTCTATCTCTAGCTTCTTCTTGTCCTTCAAGCAATCGAGAGTCCGTAGGTTACTCGAGTTCTTCATTTGGGCCTTGGCGACACCGTGGGCCTTTATGTATTCAGGCCGTATATACCAAACTCGAGTACCTATAGGGTATACCCATGTCAGATAGTGTCATCTGCCAGTGTTTATTCCTATACAATTTGAGTTGTTGTAGATGTTCTTGTCTTGTGAGTATTGTCACTGACAGTTTTCATAGTTTCTATTTCAGTTCTTGTGTTATGTGACATTTTACTGCTCTACAAATTATATATTCTACATAGAGAAAAACATCTCAATGCAAACGAGTGAAAGAAAATAGTTGTAACTGGTGAGTTAGACTTTAGGGAAATGTAGGGATTCCAAAGATTGTTGACAAAAGTGGTGGTTATTGGTGACGGTTATTTCCTCCGTGTACTAAGAGGTCTTCACATCATAGTGACTATCTAGCAATGTACCCTTTCTCCCGCTGCCGATGGGTTTCGACTTGTGTCCATAGTAGTCGCTTTGTACTAGTGGATATCTATCCCCTCTTTCCATGCTATTTCCATGATTTCAACCACAAAACCATGAAGACCGGGCCAGCCCTAGAGACTAACCCCTATCATATGGTATTAACATATTTTGGTTGCCATAGATTCAACTTTTATTTGGTCTTTTTCCCATAAATTCGAACATTCCGAAAAGAGCTCCAACTTCGTGTTTTGGATCGATCTAAAAAAATTGTGCGTTTTGATAGTTTTTATCCATGGATTACTTGCATAACTTGTTGATCTACCTTCCTTTGCATTCTCATTGCCTAATTCCATAATTTGCCTCTCCGATTTGTTGTTTTTCATCAAGTTGTTTCACCAAAATCCCGCTTTCGGGCTCAGATTTGAAAATCTAGGGGTCTAGCGGTACTACTACTACCCCAAGCGGTACTACTACTACTCTCCTATTACTACGGGTTATCGTACCGCTCCTAGTACCGTTCCAAACTCCCTATGGATCTCCTGAAGTGGTACTACCACCCAACCAAGTGATACTACTATTGTGTACAAAAATTGCAGTTTGTTGCTTAAATTTTTCATTATAACTTTTGTATATGGATTCGTATTTTTGTGTTATTTAGCTCGTATCGAAGATGGGGAGTAGCTCTACATCATCATGGTGTTATCCATGCTATATTATTCAAACATATTTCCATGAGAAAAGAGGGAACCAACAATAAAGGGTCAAGATCAGCACCGAAAGGTATAATTATCGCGCATCTTTCCCCCACTTGCATTCCTTTGTGAGCTACGCTATATTTGAGTATAACAAGCACATGCTGAGACTATTTCATCAATGGTTGCTTGTGCTTTGCAAATCTGATACCTTGTAGTTCGATGCGTACAGTTGTGGCACTCCAATATTTTTTTGTCGGTATTGGAGACTAGTATTGAGGTTTCCGTTGTGGAACTCCACCTTTTTTGCCGGCATGGGTTGCCGGCGACCCCAGTAGCTATCCACATGTGCGTTGCCGAACACGATATTGGGGTCACCTGTGGAGATTCTCTAAGGTCATGGACGCACATAGTAATTCAAGGTGTGAGATATACTTGAACTAGTGGAATTATCATGCAAAATTAATGATACCATTTTTTCCGATTAATCTAAATTTCTTACAGATCACTCGATCGGCTTATTAAATTAAATGATTCGACTACAATTTAGTGAGATCCTCTTGATTAGAAATATTCTTAAAACACAATATTTGAGTAAAACTATGTTTGGTTGCACTAGAGACAATACTAAGATCTGTCTGGAGAGATATTAGTGGATACAAAATAATACCTATAGTGAAATAAAATGCAAAGGAATCCAAATATAGAACGTGTCTTCTGCTGCTAGTATAAGCAAAGCATATAAGGGCTCGCTTGATTCAAAGGAATCCCATATGAATTTTGGAGGATTTTGATCTGCTGGAAGTTTTCCTAGGGACATCGTTTCATTTGATTCGTAGGATTAGATCCTTAAGAAAATTAACCATAGTATAGCATTATAGTATGTTTTGGAGAAAAAATCCATTCACTCAAAACTCATGTTATATTTCCTTTAAATTTTATATGATTGAAGCACTGATTGAAGAAAATTTCTGGTGGGTTCTAAATCTTATAGGATCTGGCTAGGCATGGCACTCTAATCTTGCATTTTTCTTACTTCTTTGTTTATCCTACGAATTAAACATGTCCCAAGTATTAGAGCAAGTACAATAGATCCTAATCAGCTAGCTATAATATGTTCCATGTTAGCAAACTCATAGTTAGAGGAGAGATAAGGAAAGAGGCATAATGGAGCAGGTTGCATGTGTACAATGTGTACAACCAGGCTATATAGCATATTAATCAAGAAGCAACTAAGCAAGAGACTGCGTGTAGCCAGCGTGAGGGCTTTTAGCTGGCGGTTATTCATCTCTACCAATTATATGCCTCAAAACATTTAATGCTACAGTCATTCTTATAGCCAATCTATATCAAGTCTCTTATACTATGAGACTGATAACGGTGGGAGTATCATGCAATCTATGCCATAAAAAAAAATGATGTGGCAATGTAATTAATAAACAGAGAGGTGATAGTGGAGTATCATATTAGATACAATATCATACATGTAGACCTATAAAACTCAATAGCAAATAAATCTTATACACAAATTTTCATTGGAATTCTATAAAACAATAAATGGTGTGATACTATGATACTACTCTATGACATTATCACTGACGTGGCACCCCGCTATATTATACCGTTAACCGTAGAAAATCCTTGTCGGCAGCGGCCTTTTTTATTGAACCTGCTCTTATATATATAGCTTTGCTACGAGATTCGGCTCTACTCCGTATCTGGTTTCCAAAGACGCGGGCATGTTTGCATGTTCCATGCCAGTGCGGCAGCGCGAACTTTCAACGCTAATCGATAGGGAAATGAAAGCCTATTAGCACGAGGTGTACCTCCGCCATGTGCATCGAGCAGGAACAGGAGAACTGAAAGCGAATTCCCATGGAGTTACATGCATGTCAGTCAACTCGTACACTAATTATCTGGCAGGCTAACAACATTGCTCGGCGGCAAGCAGCTAGCATGCAGATTTTCTGGGGAAAATGCTGGCCACATCCGGCGATCGGCGTACGTACCGCCCCGCGAGCCACAGAACTCCTGCAATTTGTCTGTCGCGCCAGCTAGCTTGTTGGTTCCCACCAAAATCGAACTTGGCGGAAAATTCTTGCTTATCCTGCAAGACGCGCGAGAAACTAAAGAGCAGTACTTCCTTCGTTCAGAAAATAACTGGTTTAGAATTCTCTAGATTTAAATATATCTAGACGTATTTTTAATGCATAGATACATTTGAATCTAAATAAACTCAGGTTAGTTATTTCTGAACCAAGAGAATACATACATATTCGCACATAGGATTCGGTAGCTGAGTACGTACGTTCGCTCGTGTCCATTTCGTGCCACGCCAAACGAGATGAGCTAGTTGCACCCAGGGGTTGTGCTCAAAAGAGGGACATGAGTGGATCAAGCCGGCCGGCCGCATTCGTAGTAGGGCACTGTACGTACGCTCGTATCTCGTCGTCACGTTTGGAACAGCTCGATCGATGTGTACGTGTAGACAGTACGTGGTCGTGATCAAGCTAGCGCTCGCATTCAGCTCCCCATAATATGGGGTCTCGGCCTCCAGCGTGATCCATTCCAAAATCTCGTGTGGGACTAATCGTTTTCATTTACCATCTCGTAGAAAACCCTTTTAGTTCCGCTTAGCCCTATCAGCACCTAGGAAATTTTCTTTAATAAACAGAAAACTTAAGATTAAAATGTTCCGGAATGAAAACGAGGCCCGCCGCACAACAAATATCAGCAGGGGCGTGGCGTGACGAGACGTGCGGTACGACTCGCCTCCTCTCCTTCCGTCTCCCAATCCAGTGCCCCCCAGCCTGTGCCACACCAAACCGGCTGGGCCGGCCGTGGGGTGTCGTGCGACACGTGCGGAATAAAAAATAGGAAGGCCCGCGAGCGGGGACGACGTGGGTCGACCACGCCCGTTGGTCGCTGCATGGTGATGATCAACCTGACATGGTGCGACTAGACGCGGCTGTTAATTTGCCCGGAAGTAGTACGAACGAACGGCTAGCTATAGCTACGAGTAGTTTTCTTTGCTTCCACACGTAGTAGTAGCGGACGGGGGGCTCGATCGGGACGTCGGGCTGTGATTCGTGGGATGTCGTGCCGCGGAAGAAACGGACAACTAGGAATGCTGGATGGCGACCCGTATCCCTAGTTTACCCCGACACGAGCTTAGAATTTGGTACTCGATCCCTCCCACAGACCATGGTCCATGCCTCGTTTTCCTTGTTCTTTTTTCTTTTCTTGGCGGCAAAGCTCTTTGACTCGGGTATTAACTAGAGCTGTATACTTTTCCTACTATCGTATTCTCGTTGATCATGCATAAGAATATATTACTCTCACCGATTCATATTAATTGTCACTAGATTGAATGTATCTAGCTCTAAAACATGTCTAGATACATCTATTTATACGACAAGTAATATGGATCGGAGAGACTAATAATAAATGTATTGCCATAGTGTGCGCCATGACTTCACACACGAACCCTGGACTCGGCCGGACGCGCGATTCATATGTGCGGTGTTTGAAACTTTGCATACTGCTGCATGTGCTTATTTTATAAATAAAGCTATGCGAGCGAATCGATACAAGATGACGAGAAACCTACTTACAAAACAGATTAAAGATAAAAAAAACACTGGAGAAGATGCAACCTCCACGACACACCCAAGAAAACCTTCTAAAAGTGCACCTACGCCTCCTTATGAGAATGCCGGACATCGTCACCCCGTACCCAACAATTTATCGTAGGAGATGGCCGTCTGCCCTCTCGCTATGGGACATGGATCGTCGATGATCCTGCCAGCAGACAACGAGTATCAGGACCAGAGAAAACGAAGTCACATGTAGATGATAGGAGAGCACCGAACACCCTACGCAGGGGCCAAAGTGCACAGAGGTAGGATCCGAGCAGCCCGACGGGACCGAAAGAACCCAGGAACCACGATGATGCCCCAAGAGGGTGACGACGCAACGCATCACCATCGCAAAGAATGAAACGGTCAGGGTTTTTCACCTAGAGCCCTACACGACGCCCCAGGATGGTCAGACACCCAAAGGCATCACCGCCGCTAGCACCGAAGTGCTATGCTTTCGCCCAAAAAACCTCCTCGCCATCCCACAGAACCATGGAGTGCCTACTGCATTCAAAATAGACCTCCAAGATGCCTTCTAGGTGCCACCACTACTGAAGTACCGCCAACATCAGGATTTCCTTCTGCTCTCTCTTCGCTATCCACGTGGCCAAAGAGAAGCCACCACTACCACCATGTCATCACTGAAGAGCCATCCACACGGTCTAACTTCCATGGTCGGCACCCCGACATCCACGAATTCACTCTAGCACCGCCCAGACTTTGCCTGGTGGCTTCCGCTGGCGGCAACAGAGTAGCGGAAGGGGAAAGGGGCTAGAACAAGCTAGTTGGGGCTCCACCCTACATCGCCCAGAGGGGATGAACAAGATCACAAAATGTTTTTTTCATATACATCTCATTTTGGGTTGGCAAACACTTGTGAAAGGAAGTTGTGGTGGGGCTGTCTCGATCAGTTCATAGTGTATACCTATTGCAGCGGCCAATTCACCATCCACATTGAAAAAACACTCCCTCCTCTCCTCCTCATGGTACGGGTGACGGCTCCCTCTCCCTCCAGATCTCAGCCGGCGAGAGCGCCGGTTCCCTCTCCCTCCGCTTGCCGCTCCGACGGTAGGAGGGAGGGGGAACCTCGTTTCTCCACCTAGTAGTTAGGGTTAGGATATGTCTGCTGTAGGGCCTCGTTAGGGTGGTGGGAGCGGCGTCCGGGCAATAAATCTGCCTCTACTCCCACATCGGTGATGACCTTCACGGCGGCGCCTCAGAGTTGATGGCAAGGTGTGTTGGTCGTTCCTTCAGATCGACAATTTGGTATTCTCGCCGTTCTTCAGATCTAGCGAGATCAGTTTCTCGGTGTGTTGCTGACTTTCGTTCTAATCCGTGATGACGCTGGTGGCCGGGGCGAGGTGGTTTTTTCTAGAGCGAGGATGTTGGTCTAGAGGTGGTGGCTCGGTTGTTCTTCTCCGACTTTGTCGATGAGAGGCAGCGGATCTTGGTTCAAGACAACACGGGGACATCCGACGGTCGATATGCCACAACGTCATGTGCCTCGCTGCGTGCGGTAGGCTTGTTCATCGATTCACAAAGCCTCGTTGGCGATGTTGCTCTTTTGGATCTTGTAATTTTGGAGCTTCGGCATCTATTCCGGTGTGCGCCTCGGCAGCGCTGTAGTTGGACGGCGGCTGCTGGTTTCGGTGGTTCCGGGAAAATCTAGGAATCGTTTTGTATTTCTCGGTCTCTTAGGATTCTATCTGCATAGTTTTCAGGATAATCATTTCATCTCGGTTTGTCTTTTAGTGTCAAGTATGTTGCTCCATGTAACTTGATTTGGATTAATGAAATACGATGTTTGCTCTTAAAAAAAAGGTTTATACATGCGGACGGAGAGATGGAGGACAGGGGCAAGCTTTTTGGACAGGCATACGAAATACAAACAAAACGTCATTAGATGACTAGTACGTACCCCACATGTTTGATGATGACCTCGGTGATGGTGGTTTGGACCAGAGCAAATCGAGATCGAGATGGGCGCGAATAAGATCTCTGGACAGCACACACCATACCCATATTCAGCTAAGCACGTTGGCCATGCAGCAATATTTTATTCATCTGCGATGGGAAGTGGCCAACTGGCCGGCCACACCTTAACCTGTTTGCATGTCCGAAAGTGAGAACGTGTATCTTTGTTTGCGAGATCTCAAAACGGGTTACTCACAACCGCTACGACATGTACTAACGTGCATGGAATTTGTTAATTTAATTGCTCCGAGATCATATTAGGCGTGTGGCCGTTGAAATGAATCACTCACACGTGTTAATACATCGAAACCTTTTCGCATTTGGGGTGCGTTTCATCATGGTCCAAATGATCGACGGAAAGGTATGGAGCTGAACATGAAGGCCCAGATGAATCAAGAAACGAAAGGTCTGTAGCTGAACATGAACATGAAGGCCAAATGAATCACCGTGCCAAACGAAAGGTCAAGTCAAACTAGGCCTATACTGAATGGAACTATGACTTTGACTTGTGAATGAAACTATGACTTTGACTTGACCACAACAGGGTTGTAAATATGAAAGCTAGGTTCCCACTTAAACGATTTAGAATATGTATTTAGTTTTATTTACTTCTAAACTCAGTTTACATAAATCTGGTTTTTTACAAATAAAGTTAGAGCTTAGGGTTTCTACTAGAACTATCTTACTTGTTAGTGATAGTTTACGAGTACTTAAAGAGTACTCATGGCTTTGTCCCTGGCTATTCTCGTGGCCAGACTATGAGGAGGACTATCTGGAAGATGGACAACAGGACGGCTACGACAACTAGGATCATCTTCTATCATCAGCATTGCCTGTGACACTGAAGATGGAGCCCGCTGCTACGCTTATTATTCCGTTGCTTGTTTGTACTAAGACTGGATCATGAGATCCTTTATTTGTGTAAGACCTTATTATGGTTTGTAATGGATGATGTACTGTAATATCCAATATGTTATATCTCGCAAAAATGGTAATCTTGAGATTGCTTCTATGGCATAACAGGTATCTAGGATTAAAAATCCAGGTGTTGACAATACCAGTATACGAGCATAACGGCACCGTGGCCACGTGGCGATGAAGGAGAGCAAGACGGGACTGATGCGCGTACATGCGTCCTGCCGCGCGTTGCGTCCTCTCTAGAGCGCCTCCGCCCTAGTCATCCTCTTAATTAAGTTATTTTTATTTGAGATTAACACATATTTGATTTTTGGATTTTTTACAAATATGCCTACCTGCAAGTCTCCATCGCTAAAACTACCCTATGACAACAACGTTTATCAAAAATGCCCTGACGCGAGGTGAAAAAGGTGACATGTGGTACCTTCCGCTATGGACTGTGGTGGAGCAAATATTCCGCTATGGGGATAGGCGGGAAGGGCATCCCGACTATGGGAGTGGCAGGAGGAGCTGGGAGCACGTCATCCGCTTCATGCCGGCTCAATTAGAGTTTAATTCATGTTTAGTTGCCCTAATTAATTAGCATCCCGTGGCCCTTCTTCTCCTCCTGGACCGCTTGGTTTTAATTGCTCCTCCCGTGAGGATCTAGTCAATGCATGCGATGCTTAGGAGAGCTTGCCATGCAAAACTGTCGTTGGCTATTTCCTTCTCATTAATTACGAGAGTTTAGCAGCGCATGATGATAGGATTATTGGTTTTTATGTGGGTCCCAGCTCCTCCCGACATCCCCACAGGCGGAATGCATTTCCCTCCTGTCACTAGGGCAGAATATTTGGCCCGCCACAGCCCCTGGCGGGAGGTATCACGTGGCGCCTTTTTCGCCGCGGAATTTTTGACAAATGTTGTTGATAGGGGGTATTTTTGGCGATACAAATTTGCAGGGGTTATATTTCTAAAAGAATCTCATTTTTGATATACATGCATGTGTGTAAACACCCGGATTTTTAAGTCCAGATGTCTGTTATGCCGTACATTGCAATCCCAAGAATACCATTTTTGGGAGACATAACAGAATTGATAGCACAGTACCTCATCCATTACAAACCATAATAATCTTACAAATAGTTGATCTCATGATAAAGTCTTAATACACATCAAAGCAGCGGAAATAAACGTAGTAGAGACTCCATCTTCATTGTCACAGACAATGCTGATGATGGGAGATGATCCTAGTTATCGTAGACGTGCTGATGTTCGTCCTCCGGATACTCCTCTTCATAGTCTGGCCATGGGATTAGCTAGGGACAAAGCCATGAGTACTTTTAAAGTACTCGCAAACTATCACTAATGCAAGTAATACAATTCTAGTATGAATCCTAAGCTCTAGGCTTGTTTGCAATAAGCCAGTTTATTTCAGAAGTACTTAGTAGTAAAGACATATTTTAGTTGTCTAGATTACTCAAGTGGAAACATAGTTTTCATGTTCACAACCCTGTTGTGGTCAAGTCAAAGTCATATTTCAAGTCACAAGTCATTTTGAAAACATCTGACAACGGAATAGTATGGCCATCCAACTATCCATGACTGCGGACGTGGATATTCGAATAGTTTGACACTCTGCATAGGTGGTACACTTTCACCACAACATTTGATACATCCGTCAGGGATAGCCATGAATCATCATACTTGGTATGCGGATAACCAATCATAACCTTTCAATTACACACCCTAGTATATGCACCTCCCCTATGAGCTTGGCCTCCCAGCCATGGCAATCCGCCATCCCGGGAACTACATAGGTGGTCACTTCTTTCACTCAAAGCCACGAGGTAGCCTCAGCTTAACCCCTTTTTTCGCGAGGGAACCCATACTAAGACACATAAACGTCCAGTTAAGCCCTACCCAATTCAGGTATTGTGGTTGTACGATAAAGCTCGAATGGTATCGCATCCGAACCCAACCATCAGTTTTTATTCAAGGTCAAGTCACATCCCTCATTCATCATCATCTTCAAGTCATTTTGGTTTCATAACCCATGTCAAAACATTTCAATAAAATGACTCATCATTCTAAGGTTTTCATAATTATTTGCTCCAATTGTTCCCATCTAAAGTGATCAATATTAGTTTAGCACTAGCAACTATCAATGACGGTGTCACTATTGCGGGGTGCTAACCAAGTGTAACTACCTAGGCCTAGTTCTATGCTCTTGATGGCATATGTCCTATTTTTTCACTAATCACCAGTAATTAACTATTTAAGAAACTTTGGTAAATGGAAAAATAAAGCTTGCAGGTAAAACTTGGGCTTGGTATAATCAAGATTGCATCATAATGGCATGCATAGTTTAGCTTGCCTTGGTTGGTATAGTGGTCAAAGTGCTCCTCTTCTTCGTAGAATGCTTCCTCCTCGTAGCCCGGGTTGGTACTAGCGTCTATAAATAAATGCGAGGTACACAATCACCAAATAATACCTAGCTACTTCTATTCAGCATACAAAGGCTCACACTAGATGATCTAGCATCATCTCAATCACCACATGAAATAGTCACATGGTCTTATCTATCTTATTTTGGAAATGCAATTTCTACTCATTGAAAAATACTTAGGATTTAATATTCTCCAATTATAAAATATGAAATCATGTTGACACATGTCATCACCACATATTCCAATACTTTGGGAATGTGATTTAAAGTAGATGGCATATATTACAAAGTTTAATACTGCCATTTAATATAATTAAAATGACTAGAAATGACTATATAGCCATTCTAATCTTATCCCATGACTAGTGCATGTAAAACTATATATTTTTACATATTCAGATAGATCATAGCAAATGTGATTTTTGACAATTGGAATCAACTCAAAAGCATTTATGGTTGATTTTAGAAAAAAAATTGAAGTTGGAAAAGTCACTGCCTTGTTATTTTTATTGTGGGTGATCTACAAATTCCAAAATGTTTGAATCTAATGGGAGTGTTTAGAGATTTTCATTTCCTTTCTAACAAAATTGGAATCAGGCAATTTGGTTTAGTGAATCTTCTTGAATTCAATTTCAAAGTCACCTACAAAATAGGATTTTGAAATAAAAGAAAAACCTATATTTGAATTAGTGGGCGCGCGCGGGAAAGCTACTTGTCCGGCCCAACTACAGTCCAACTCGAAGGGGTATGCTCTATTCCTAGCCGCACGATTAGAGCCTGATCGACGGCTCCGCGTCGTTGTCTCCACCGCACAACACGCGCGGGATTCAACCCTAATTCTATGGCGAGGGTCGTCGAGGGCTTACCAGGGCTCTAGCTAGGTACGGCGATGCAGGTAGATGAACTAGACGGCGACGGCGGTTCGAACGGTGGTCGCGGCGGCTCTTGGGGCGGCTCCTAGCGTTGGCTCTGTTCCGCCACTGCTACGGCGAACTCTGGTGAAATTCTGGCACTGCTTGCTTCGCCTTGCTCTGGGGGTGGGTCAGAGAGGTTGCTGGGTGATAGGGGAGTCGAGTGGGGTGTGTTTTGAGGCAGGGGGAGGGGTCTATTTATACCCCAGCGTGGGAAGCATCGGGGTATGGCTCGGGCTCATCGGAGACGACGTTACAGTGAGCTATGGGCATGGCTGGGGGTAGGACGACGTAGTGCTTCTTGGCGATCTTCATGAGAACAGTGGCACGACGAGGCGCTCTCAATCGGTCGGGAACATCAATGCCATCCTCGGGTACCGCGGGTGTTCGCCACGGCATACGGCGTGTACAAGTCGCGCGGGGTCAAACGGGCATGTCTGGGAGATTGCTGGCGTCGCGATGAGTGCATTGATGCGTGGGGAGGGCGAGGCACGGCGTGGTCGCATGGGATTTCTCGGCGTACTAGTGCGCGTCTCGGCATGGCAGACAAAGAAATGGGTGCGGCTGCGCTGGCGTTTCCACAGGCTGGTGTTGGTCGAGGCATACACGAGCGGGTGCAGTGAGGTCATGGCTAGCTCCTAGCGGTCGTGGGTGAGTGTGGTGAGGCGTGTAGTGTTGAGTCCATGTCGATGTGGCATGGTGATCTTGGGTACGGTTGACACTAGTTAAATGGTCGAGTGAGCGAGGCTTAGCAGCACGAACTGGTACTGGGACGAGTGTGGGCGAGTTGTGAAGGCCGAGTGAGGTACAAAAGATGATCACAACAATGATCTAAATAATGGGGAGTAGGTAGTTCTGTACTATGCTCAGTAAGTGTTTGATCGAATGGCCGCAAGAGAAAAATATTTAAATTTTTAAATTCTATTTAGTGGGTTTGTTGATCATAAGCTTGAGAGTCTTTGGTTGCAAGGGTTGGCCAAGTGGAGAAGGTTTTGATGGTTTTTGAAAAGTTGTTATCTTGATACAGAAGACAGATTCAATTTTGAAAAGTCCTCCAAATGAATTTGAATTTGTTCTTGTAAGTTTTGAAAGATCACTTGTGTTCATTGTCACTTGGTCTAGCAAGGTGAGAAAAGAAATAGAATTGCTTCTGTTTGAAATTATTTAATAAAGATGCTTAAAGTGAGTTAAGTGTTAAAATTTGCAAAAGTGACCATTAGCATATATGCTTTATATTTTGATTTTATTTTGCTCTGGTTTGGTTTTTATTTGACCTAGGTGATATTGTTTTGATCTTTAAACCAGTTCTCATCATTTATAACCAACAAAATATGGCATATCATGCATTCACACATCATTAACAAACACACACTTGCATTCATATTTTTTTTAAAATTAAAAGTTTTTGTTAACCCTAATTTTGGTTACTTGGAAATTTATATTCTCATTTCAATATTTTTGAGATGTTACAAACCTTCCCCCCTTAAACAGAATCTCGTCTCGAGATTCAAGAAAAACTAGAAACTAAAGAGATTTAGAAACTCAGTCCTAATATAATCTTCTCGCTCCCAGGTGGCTTCTTCTTCAGTATGGTTGCTCCACTGAATTTTTAGAAAATTGATACTTCTGGTCCGGGTGGTTCTGAAGGCTTCTTCCAAAATACGAATGGGTACTTCACGATAAGTTAAATCCTTGTTGATATCCATGGCTTTGTGATTGATGTTCTTGAAAACTTCGGTCTTCTCCGGAACTTCTAAGCATTTCCGAAGTAACGAGATATGAAACACATCATGCACAGTTGACATCTCTTCAGGCAGTTGTAGCTGATAGGATACTTCTCCTCGGCGACTTAAAATCTTGAAGGGTCTGACATATCTGGGTGCAAGCTTCCCTTTGAGTTGGAAACGCTGCATTCCTTTCAAGGGTGACACTTTGAGATACACAAAGTCTCTGATATCGAAGGTCAGTTCTCGACGTATTTTGTCAGCGTAACTCTTCTGTCTAGATTGAGCGGTCTTGAGGTGCTCACAGATCTTGTGAACCTTCTCGTCGGCTTCTCATAGGATGTATGGTCTGAATATCTGACTCTCTCCTACTTGTGACAAATTTAGGGGAGTACAGCACTTCCTTCCATACAAAACCTCAAATGGGGCCATTTGCACACTGGCCTGATAACTGTTGTTGTATGAGAATTCTACGAAAGGCAGACAGTCTTCCCATTTAGATCCATATTCTAGTACACAGGCTCTTAGCATATCTTCTAGTATCTGGTTTACTCTTTCCGTCTGTCTATTAGTCTGCGGGTGATAAGCTATGCTGAAGTTCAGTTTGGTTCCTAATCCTTCTTGGACTTTCTTCCAAAACCTTGAGGTAAACTAGGTTCCTCGATATGACACAATTGTCTTGAGGGTTCCATGCAGACTGACTATTCTAGCAATATACAACTCTGCCAGCTTCGGGCCTTGGTAAGTGGTCTTGACGGGTATGAAATGAGCTACTTTGGACAGTCTATCTACTATGACCCAAATAGAGTCATTTCCTCTACTAGATGTAGGCAAACCAGTGATGAAATCCATTCCAACGGAATCCCATTTCCATTCCGGAATTTGCAACGGCTGTAAAAGTCCTGCGGGTCACTGGTGTTCCGCTTTGACTCTCTGACAGATATCACAGTTGGAAATATATCTTCCGACTTCTCTCTTCATTACGTGCCACCAAAATTGCTCCTTCAAATCCTGATACATCTTCGTTCCTCCTGGATGAATAGAATAAAGAGTATCATGGGCTTCCTGCAAAATGAATTGCTTCAACTCTGAATCTGCTGGCACACAGATGCGTCCTTTATACCAGAGAACGCCTTCTTCATCTTCAGTGAATCTGAGTACCTTCCCTGTACCGATACGATGCTTAATTCCGTTGATACTGGCATTTCCTTTCTGAGCTTCCTTTATCTGACTGATCAAAGTGGGTTGAAGTTCAATACTAGCTAGGAATCCTTCGCTAACTAGCTCCATTCTAAAATTATCCAACTCCTCATGCATACTTGGCTAGTCTTCCTTAATCATGGTGTTTAACCTACACGGCAGTCTACTAAGAGCATCTGCTACCACATTGGCCTTGTCGGGGTGGTAGTGAATGTCGAGGTCGTAATCCTTGATTAACTCTATCCATCTCCATTACCTCATATTCAGCTCCTTTTGGGTGAAAATATACTTCAGACTCTTGTGATCCGAGTAAATCTCACAACAGTTACCCATGAGGTAATGACGCCATGTCTTCAAGGCGAAAACTACTGCGGCTAATTCTAAGTCATGCATGGGATAATTATGCTCATGTTGCTTCAGTTGCCGTGACAGATATGATATTACTTTTCCTTCCTGCATCAACACACATCCGAGACCAATCTTGGATGCATCACAAAATACATCAAAAGACTTCGTGATATCAGGCATGATCAAAATTGGGGCTAAAATCAATTTCTTCTTTAGCTGTTGAAAACCTGCTTCACATTTGTCCGTCCATTCAAACTTCTTGTATTTCTTCAACAGCTAGGTCATCGGCCTTGCGATGCTCGAAAATCCTACAATGAACTTGTGGTATTATCCCGCTAATCCAAGAAATGAGCGGACTTTGGTTTGAGTGGTTAGGGCTTTCCATTCTTCAACATCCTTAATCTTGGCGGGATCGACGACAACTCCTCCTGCCGACAAGATATGTCCTAGGAATCCTACTTCCTTTAACCAGAACTCACATTTGCTAAACTTGGCATACAACTCATGCTCTCTAAGGGTTTCAAGGATGGTTCTTAGGTGCTGCTCATGGTCCTCTTCCGACCTAGAATAGATCAGAATGTCGTCGATGAACACAACGACAAACTTATCCAAGAAGTTCATAAAAATCGTATTCATGAGATTCATGAAATAAGCGGGGGCATTTGTCAATCCAAATGACATGACATTGTACTCATACAATCCATATCTGATAGTGAAAGCAGTCTTTGGGATATCTGTTGCGCAGATCTTCAGTTGATGATAACCAGTTCTAAGATCAATCTTAGAAAACACCCTGTCACCAGTCATCTGGTCAAACAGATCTTCTATCTTCGGCTGTGGGTACTTGTTCTTGATGGTGATGTCATTCAGCTCTCGGTAATCCATACACAAACGGTTGGCACCGTCTTTCTTATCCACAAACAAAACAGGTGATCTCCACGACGAGGCACTTGGTTGTATCAGACCTTTGCTCAACATGTCATCAAGTTGCTTCTTCAGCTCCACTAATTCGGCTGGGTTCATACTATAGGGTCTCTGAGCTATGGGTCTAGTTCCAGGAACTAATTCAATGATAAACTCGATATCTCGATTTGGAGGCCTACCGGGTAATTCATCTAGAAACACATCGGGATATTCACGGACTACTCTGACTTGGTCTAGGGTTGACTGGACTAAACTCTTGTTGCATTTGAATTGACGGGGCAGCGTCTCAGACACATGCTCTACTGATACTCCGGTGCTATAGGTCATGGTTATGGCTTTCTTGGCACAGACTATTAATCCCTGATGTTTCGACATCCAGTCCATTCTTAGTACTACTTCCAAACCTTTCTTCCAAGTACTATTAAATTGGCATAAAAATCTATTCCATGTATTCTGAGAGGCACGGCCTTGCAAATTTTTCTAGCTTTGCCGGTTGACCCAGGTATTTGAACTATCATAACATGCTTCAAATTTGTTGGTTGAATATTACTAGTGCATGCAAATTCTTCTGTAACAAACGAGTGCGATGCTCCAGAATCAAACAACACTCTTGCAAGTACTGAGTTAACAGAAAACATACCCAGCACGACATCTGGCGCTTCCTGGGCTTCTTCAGCATTCATGTGGAACAAACGGCTGGTACGGTTGTGCGTGTTTCCCTGGGCAAACCTCTTTCTAGGCTGGACACGGCGCTGCTGCTGGGCAGGTGTAGTGACATTGGGAGCTGCAACAAGCTTCTTGGGGCACTCATTGGAGTAGTGACCTATAACTCCACATTCAAAGCAGGTTACCGTTGACTTGTCCTTCCCGGTAATGTGCACAACATTGCTTCCAATCCTTGGGGCAGTATTGTTGTTGTTGTTGTGCTTGGTGGGCCTTGGCGGTGCACGGTTGAAGTTACGGGGGTTGCCGATGTTGTTGTTGTGGCCTCTGGGCCTCGGGTTTTGATACATTGCAAATGTATCTATAATTTTTGTTGTTCCATGCTTAGTTTTATCCACTTTCTTGTGTTTTGTTCCAACTTTGGAGTACTTTTATTATGATTTCTTGGACTAACCTATTAACAAGAGCCACGATTACCGCTTTGTTTTCTGTTGTTTTGGTTCGAGAAAAGTCAGAAAATGAATATTCTCGAATTGGGACGGGACAAAAGCCAAAGTGCCTATTTTTCGGAAGGGATCAAGTGCGAATCTGAGGCAGAGAGAGGGGGCGGGCCGGCCACACCACCTGGCCGTGTGGCAGGCCTGGCAGCCTGGGTGGTGCAGCCGACCCCCACCCTCGGCCTCTCCTTCCGCCTATAAGTTGCCCTCGGGACGAAAACCCTAAGTACCCGATCAAAAATCCACGAAAGAGTCTATAGTCGCCGTCATCTCCATCCCTAGATCGGGGGATCTGAAGCTCTTCCCGGCACCCTGCCGGAGAGGGGAATTCACCCTGGAGGCCTTCTTCATCACCATGCAAGCCTCCGGTGTGATGCGTGAGTAGTTCATCCTTGGACTACGGATCCATGTAGTAGGTAGATGGCTTGTTTCTCCTCCTTTGTGCTTTCATGTTTAGATCTTGTGAGCTCCGTTCATGATCAAGATCATCTATTTGTAATTCATACATGTTGTGTTTGCGGGGATCCGATGGATATTGAGATGCTATTTCAGATTGATTATTGATTCTATCATGTCTTTGTTATTTGAGATATTGCATGCTTTCCGTTGTTAGTAGCTATCTTGGCCAAGTAGATGCTAGCAACTCCAAGAGTTAGTATTTATGCTCGATAGTGGGTTCATGCCTCTGGTAATCTGGGGAAGTGACATAAATCTCTAAGGTACTAGATGTGCCGTTGCTACTAGGGAGAAAACAATGATCTTTTGTTCATAGAACAATTGTATTGTTTACTTTACACGCAGTTCGTAAAGCAATAATCTGTTGCTTGCAACTTAATACTGGAGGGGGTTCGGATGATAACCTGAAGGTGGATTATTAGTCATAGATGAAGTTGGATGGCGGTCTATGTATTATGTTGTAATGCCCAATCAAGTCTGAAAGGAGTCAAGATGATGAGTATATGCATGTATTGCTTTCTCGGTGTTTGTCAATTGCCCCGCCGTAATTTGTTCACCCAGCATGTTATCTATCTAAGGAGAGCCACCTCTAGTGAACTATGGATCCTGGTCCTTTTCTTTACATACAATCTACAATCTTTTACTGCTTTGTGTTTACTTTCTGCAAACTTTTACTTCTTTCCATTCGATACGTTTAATCCTTTGTTTTCCGCAAAACACGGTGAGATTGACAACCTCATCGCAAGTTGGGGACAAAGTTCTGTGGTTGTGTTGTGCAGGTCTCCATGTTGCTACTAGCACCGGTAGTCTTGTATTAAAGCTCAGCTAGTAACACCTTTGAGGTGTTTCCTTGCTCCTACTAGTTCGATTAAACCTTGGTTTCATAACTGAGGGAAACTTGCTGCTGTGCTCATCATACCTTCCTCTTGGTGTTCCCAACGAGCTCTACATCAACACCACGCACCAAGCACTTTTTTGGGCGCCGTGTCTTGAGCCATCAAGCGATTTTCTGGTGTCGTTGCCGGGGAGTCAAGGACATCTTCACAAGGGGAGTCCCTCATAACCAATCTCTTTACTTTGTTGTTTTTGTTTTCCTTAGTTTCCTTTTTTGCTTTGTTTGCTTGTTTTGTTCTTCAAAAAATCCAAAAAAAATAGTTTTACTTGTTTGCTTTCTTATTTGAAAACCCAAAAAAATGACTACTCTTAAAAACACTAAGTTGTGTGATTTCACTAGCACCAACAACAATGATTTTATGATCACTCCCATTGCTCCACCTGTGGCTAAAAATACTTTCTTTGAGATAAAACCTGCTTTGCTCAACCTTGTTATGAGAGAACAATTTTCTGGTATTGGTAATGAAGATGCTGCTTCCCATCTAAATAACTTTGTTGAACTTTGTGAGATGCAAAAGCATAGGGATATAGATGGTGATATTATTAAGCTGAAATTGTTTCCTTTCTCTTTGAGAGGAAAAGCTAAAGAATGGTTGAATTCCTTAACTAGGAATAGTATTGATTCTTGGACTAAGTGCAAAGATGCTTTTATTGGAAAATACTATCCTCCTGCTAAGATTATATCCATGAGAAGTGAAATAATGAAGTTTAAACAACTTGATAATGAGCATGTTGCTCAAGCTTGGGAAAGAATGAAATCTTTGGTAAAGGAATTGATCCTCACTTACAACTTGCCTAGCCAAACTGATACTTCTTTCGCAAAAATATTTGCTAGGTTGGACACTCTTGAGGCTAGCACTACTAGATTAGAAGGGTTCTATAATACGCTTAAGGAGCATCACGGTTATGTTCCAATAAACTCTGAACCATCAAAGTAGTTCCCTACAGTAAATATTGAGATAAACAATGAAACTTTTCAAGCCCGTTGTGACATCATGTCTGAATTTTGCCTTATGCCCAAAGATATTTATAAATCTCTGAATACTTGGGGGCTCATTGAAGGAGGAAAAGAAATATCTCTTACTAATAATACTACCATATTACCTCTTGGAA
The DNA here is from genome assembly GCA_023614405.1 of Avena insularis. NCBI lineage: Eukaryota > Viridiplantae > Streptophyta > Magnoliopsida > Poales > Poaceae > Avena > Avena insularis. The sequence continues at coordinate 524,799,922 of CM042694.1, forward strand.
TTGCTGAAGGAGTGTTTACAAAGATCCTTGAGAAAACGATTTCTATTGATTATCTTGTTATTGAATGTGCAGGAAAAGGACAAATTACACTTGGAAGGTCCCTATTAGAACTCCTTGGAGAAATAATAGATGTGGGAAAGGGGACCATGCACCTTTCTTCTCCACCAAACAATCACATTTTCCCAAAGGTTAAGAATAAAAATAAGAGAGGTAAGGGCAAGAAAGTTGGTTTTAATGCTTCTTCATTTGAGAACACTTGATTCTTTCTTTGCTTCTTATGCCTAACTTAAAGGCGTTAAAGCAAAGTACTTGTTAGGAGATAACCCAAGAGTTTTAGATGAGTCTTGGAAGTTATTACCTCTGTAATAACCTCTCCTTATCCTTTTTATTTTCTTTTTGTGCCAAGAGTAACCTCTAATGAGAGTGAAGTAATGATTGGGAAAGTTGCTGTCCCAAAACAGATTTCTGTGCTTCACCGTAAAAATTCCTGAGATAGCTCTGTATGTCGGATTGAGCTGTAATTTGTTTTGCTTCTGACCCAGATTGTTATCTAACTTTCGTTAGTTCAACACTTTTTTATTTGAGCAACAGAAGGTCTTCGAAAAAATTCGTCTTTACCTGCTGGTCTGTTTTAACAGATTTCTGCCATTTTTTGCATTTGCTTCTTGTTAGTTCCTTCTTGAGTTCCTTTGGGGAATTGAGATTTTTGAGGGAAGTGCTACAGTAGCTAGTGTTCTAATGGAAGTTTATTTGGTGTTATAACTGAACCTTAAGACTTATTTATCTTAAGTGCACTAATTTTGCTAATGAGATTGTGTGAAGTTTTGTATGAAGGAAAAATTTCAGGTGTATGGAAGGAATGAGTAATGAGATGAACGATGGACTAAATCTCAAGCTTGGGGATGCCACGCGTGTCACCCCAAGAAATATCCAAGAAGTACAAGCGTCGAAGCTTGGGGATGCCCAGGGCATCCCCTTCTTCATCAATAAAAATTCCAGGTTTCTTCCAAACGCTTCATTTTTATTGTTTCGTGCACAGTTGTGTTTCTCTTGGAGCGTCTTCTTTTTTTTTGTTTTCGTTTGGGTTTTTAGTTTGCTTGGTTTGCTTAGTTTTCTGAATAAGTTGGTTGGACCCCCTCTTTCACGCTTTGGTTTGCAAATAGTGTGGTTTGGTTTGGAAAAGAGTAGGAAAGTTCATGCTTATGTGGTAAAAAGAGCTCGTTTTTGACTGTGGCTATGCTTTGTCATGCTGTGCTTGATATTGTTTTGGCTTTATGCTTAGTATTATTTGCTGTAGCATGACTTGTTATAAACAATTGAGATTGCTTAATGTGCCTTGGATGAATCATGTGTTGTTTTAGCATATTAAAGCATAGTATAGTGGTATTCTCCTTTGATGCTTTATTTGGGTTGACTTGGCACATGCTCACACCATGTTATAACTGTCACAAGTCACAATAGCCTTTATGATCCTTTAGTTTTCAACTTGTAGTATCACTTTATTCTTTGATCAATGATGTTTTGTCGCTCTGCATGATTATGGCCATTATTGCTCTCTTGGTTTGTCGCTCCCAGTCTTTTGCTAGCCTGCACAACAAAGTATGAGTTCCACTCATGCATCCAACTCCCTAAACCAAGTTATTCCAAAGAGTCCACCATACCTACCTATTAGCTTATGCTATTCCAAGTATATTCATGCTTTTGTTTACCTTCCACTTGTTATGAGAAAACTAGTGATTAAAGCTCTCACGAACTTGATGGCACACTTTACTTTATTGCCTCTAATAAACTTGAACCATTGTGTCTTCTATGTTGTATATGCTTGCAATTATTTGTTGGGAATTAGCAGAACCATGCTTTCATGGGGAACGCTTTTAACATTGCACTTGGTACTTGTACCTAGTTGATATCATGCTCTTTTGTATATGGATGTCGTCGGTGTGAAATGAAAGGGGAGCTTGTAAGTCCATGGAGTTATGTATATCTGTTAGAGAAATGCCTGGGCCGCTAGTCTAATCCATGCTGACATGGTGGAAACCTGCAGCGTAACCATAATGAGCTGTCTATGAAGCATTCTTCTTAAAAAAAAGAGTCCTATATTGAAAAAAAAGAGAAAAGAAAAAAAGAATCTTGTGAAAGAGGAAAGAGAGAAGAAAGCACCATATTCCCATGGTAAATAAGAAGAATCTTTGAGATGCTCGTTGTCCGCTTGCCTTGTCATTTTGATATGGGGATTCTTCCGTATCATCGGGCAAGGGGTACCCCGTTGGCGGTTCTCTATGATACACATGTACTTACGATGACAAGAACTTATCGGTGACTAAACTTGAGTAGCATGAGGAGCGGCCCTCGTATACAAGGGACATGAGATTTCTGACTTATACTTCGTCAAGCATGTACACCATAGTTTGTTCACTTTAACCTTAATCACTTTAAGATGCTTATGATAGGGGCAATGAGAGCTGAAAGCTATAAGTATCATAATTTTTGGAAGCTCTTTATGAGACTTGAATCCCTACTTCCTTTTTACAAAAGGCCTTTCTTCCACCATTATATTGAGTCTCCACCTTCTATCTTTATGCACCTACTTTGAGAGCATAGTGGCCATTCTTAGTTCTATGTGCATTGTCCCAAGACTAGTTGATTGATGCATAACTTGTTATTGCTTGTTTAAAACTATTGTATATAGTCACTCTTATGAACTTTGAAGGTGTCCTATACATTTATATTTGCTACTCTATTGAGGGACAAGCTGAATACTATTATGCTATGTTTTCTTTATGTGAAACAAACAAACGTCTTGCAAAGCATGTTATTCATGAATCTTTTGTTTGTGCATTTTCATGTTGCATCATAGTTTCTTTGCTTATTGCTAGAACTTTGTCTTTCATGTTATGATTGAAGTACTATGATCCCAGCCTTGAATGTTTTGCAAATACTTTGATCAAGTCTTTGATGGTGCATGTCACCTCAAAAATTCTTTTGTTTTTATCACTTACCTACTCGAGGACGAGCAGGAGTTAAGCTTGGGGATGTTGATACATTGCAAATGCATCTATAATTTTTGATGTTCCATGCTTAGTTTTATCCACTTTCTTGTGTTTTGTTCCAACTGTGGAGTACTTTTATTATGATTTCTTGGACTAACCTATTAACAAGAGCCACGATGCCCTGCCATTTTTTGTTGTTTTGGTTCCAAAAATATCAGAAAATGAATATTCTCGAATTGGACGGGACAAAGCCAAAGTGCCTATTTTTCGGAAGGATCAAGTGCGAGAATACGAGGCGGAGAGGGCGAGGGGCCAGCCACACCTGGCCGTGCGGCCACAGCCTGGCCCGGTGGTCTGCAGCCGACCCAGCGGCCTCTCCTTCCGCCTATAAGTTGCCCTCGGGACGAAAACCCTAAGTACCCGATCAAAATCCACGAAAAAGTGCATGGCCGTCATCTCCATCCCTAGATCGGGGGTCTAAGCTCTTCTGGCACTTAGGAGGGCAATTCACCCCGGAGGCCTTCTTCATCACCATGCAATCCTCCGGTGTGATGCGTGAGTAGTTCATCCCTGGACTACGGATCCATGTAGTAGCTAGATGGCCGGTATCTCCTCCTTTGTGCTTTCATGTTTAGATCTTGTGAGCTCCGTTCATGATCAAGATCATCTATTTGTAATTCATACATGTTGTGTTTGCGGGGATCCGATGGATATTAAGATGATATTTCAGATTGATTATTGATTCTATCATGTCTTTGTTATTTGAGATCTTGCATGCTTTCCGTTGTTAGTATCTATCTTGGCCAACTAGATGCTAGCAACTCCAAGAGTTAATATTTATGCTCGATAGTGGGTTCATGCCTCTGGTAATCTAGGGAAGTGACAGAAATCTCTAAGGTACTAGATGTGATGTTGCTACTAGGGAGAAAACAACGATCTTTTGTTCATAGAACAATTGTATTGTTTACTTTACACGCAGTTCATAAAGCAATAATCTGTTGCTTGCAACTTAATCTTTGGAGGGTTTGGATGATAACCTGAAGGTGGATTATTAGTCATAGATGCAGTTGGATGGCGGTCTATGTATTATGTTGTAATGCCCAATCAAGTCTGAAAGGAGTCAAGATGATTAGTATATGCATGTATTGCTTTCTCGGTGTTTGTCAATTGCCCCGCTGTAATTTGTTCACCCAGCATGTTATCTATCTATGGAGAGCCACCTCTAGTGAACTATGGATCCCGGTCCTTTTCTTTACATACAATCTACAATCTTTTACTGCTTTGTGTTTACTTTCTGCAAACTTTTACTTCTTTCCATTCGATACGTTTAATCCTTTGTTTTCCGCAAAACACGGTGAGAATGACAACCTCATCGCAAGTTGGGGACAAAGTTCTGTGGTTGTGTTGTGCAGGTCTCCACGTTGCTACTAGCACCGGTAGTGCGCCCTGCCAAAGCTCAGCTAGTAACACCTTTGAGGTGTTTCCTTGCTCCTACTGGTTCGATTAAACCTTGGTTTCATAACTGAGGGAAACTTGCTGCTGTGCTCATCATACCTTCCTTTTGGGGTTCCCAACAAGCTCTACGTCAACACCACGCACCAAGCACTTTTCTAGGCGTCGTGTATTCAGCCATCAGGTTTCCTCCGCCACGATTGGGAAAGTTCGGACGGGACATAGGTGGCCAGTTGGGTCTTGGTGCAAATCCTGTAGACGAGCTGGGGCGGTACTTCGGGGTATTGTGGGGTCCAGGCTGGTGCATCATACGATGCTTCTGGTTCTCACCTGCTTGATTGAGTTTCCCTTCCATCTGGATAGCAGAATCCACTATAGCTTCTAGATCGGCAAAAGGAATGTTGACTAACACTTTCTGCATCTCATCATAAAGGCCATTCAGGAATCTTTCCTTCTTCTTTGCCTCAGTGTCGATCTCATCGGGGACATAACTAGACAGACACAGAAATCTGTCACGGTATTCCACCACAGTCATTCTCCCTTGCTTCAACTCCCTGAATTCACCCCTCATCCTCTTGATCAAACCTGGGGGCACATGAGTCCTGCTGAACTTTTGAATTCCTTCCAGGTCATCATTTGTCCTCCGTTCATTGTATGAATGTTGTTCCACCAGGATCTTGCATAACCTACCAGATAGTGGGTGGTAAACAGCACTTTCTCCGCAGCATCTACTCCTGCAACTTCTAAGTTGTTCTCCATTGACTACAGCTAGTCATCAGCATCTAAGGGCTCTTCACTTTTTCTAAACATAGGGGGATTAGTGTTTTGAATGTTCTTTAGCTTAGATCCATGGTGATCCTGATTTCCATGGCCTTGGTTGTTGTGCGCCATTTGTGCGATCTGCTGAAGAGTGGCGAGATTGGCTTGACGCTCGGCTCTACCGGCTTCTCGATCTGCTACTAACATTTGCAGAATCTGAACCATCAGATCCTGGGATGAGTTGCTTCCACCGGGGTTGGTGCGAGTCATCTGAAGATTGAGATAGATCATAAGACAATAGGGAAATTTCTATGGCTTATGGGTATGGTTCCAAATCTTAAAACTTGAGTATTTCTAAGGTTTGAAAACCAACAACTCTTTTTCATTCATTCCAAGCAACACATTCCAAACAACACACCACAACTACCAAGCAGATGGTTTTAAGAACCATTCTTTTATTCTACGATACATTGGGACCGGATACAAACTCACACCTATGACAATGATCTAGTGATACTACTCATCATAGGAATTGATGGGTTCTTCGTCATCCAGGAACTCGTCCTCCTCCTCGTCGGTGTGGAACTCTATGTTCGTGTCCTCCAGATAGTCAGCATCATCACTTAGGACAGAGATGTTATCTCTACGAAGATCTTCAACTTCATCTTCCCTCTCCTCAAGCTGAATTTCTTGGTCATGGATGGTTTCTTCAAGGGTTGCCACCTTCTGGCAGAGGCGAGCAATGATGCGGTCCTTCTTGTCACGCTGGCAGGGAAGTGTCTTGCGCTCTTTAGCTAGGATGGTGAGGGTGTGTGATGGCTCTGTGTATGGCGCCCAGAAAAATGCTGGAGTGTGGTTGATGTAGAACTCGTTGGGAACCCCAAGAGGAAGGTATGATGAGCACAGCAGCAAGTTTTCCCTCGGTAAGAAACCAAGGTTATCAATCTAGTAGGAGCAAGGAAACACCCCAAAGGTGTAGCTAGCTGAATGATGGCAGGGCGCACTACCGGTGCCAGCAGCAACGTGAAGACCTGCACAACACAACCACAGAACTCTATCCCCAACTTGCAATGAGGTTGTCAATCTCACTGGTTTTGCTGAAAATAAAGGATTAAACATATCGAATGGAAGGAAGTAATAGTTTGCAGAAAGTAAACACAAAACAGTAAACAGTTTATAGATTGTATGTAAAAGAAAAGGACAGGGATCCATAGTTCACTAGAGGTGGCTCTCCTTAAGATAGATAACATGCTGGGTGAACAAATTACAACGGGGCAATTGACAAACATCGAGAAAGAAATACATGCATATACTAATCATCTTGACTCCTTTGGAACTTGATTGGGCATTACAACATTATACATAGACCGCCATCCAACTACATCTATGACTAATAATCCACCTTCAGGTTATCATCCGAACCCCCTCCAGTATTAAGTTGCAAGCAATAGATTATTGCTTTACGAACTGCCTGTAACGTAAACAATACGATTGTTCTATGAACAAAGGATTGTTGTTTTCTCTCTAGTAGCAACAGCACATGTAGTACCTTAGAGATTTCTGTCACTTCTCCAGATTACTAGAGGCATGAACCCACTATCGAGCATAAATACTAACTCTTTGAGTTGCTAGAATCTACTTGGCCAAGATAGCTACTAACAACGGAAAGCATGCAAGATCACAAATAACAAAGACATGATAGAATCAATAATCAATCTGTAATAGCATCTCAATATCCATCAGATCCCCGCAAACACAACATGCAGAATTACAAATAGATGATCTTGATCATGAACGGAGCTCACAAGATCTAGACATGAAAGCACAAAGGAGGAGAACCAGCCATCTAGCTACTACATGGATCCATAGTCCAAGGATGAACTACTCACGCATCACACCGGAGGCTTGCATGATGATGAAGAAGGCCTCTAGGGTGAATTCCCCTCTCCGTGTGGTGCCGGAAGAGCTTGGATCCTCCCGATCTAGGGATGGAGATGACATGACTCAGGACGCTTTGTGGATTTTGATTGGGTACTTAGGGTTTTCGTCCCAAGGGCATCTTATAGGCGGAAGGAGAGGCCGAGGGGTCTGGTTGGCTGACCACCTGGCGCGAGCCTGGCCGGCCGTCTGGCCAGGTGGTGTGACCCCACCCCGTCTCGTGATTCGGCATTTGACTTCGAGAAAAATAGGCACTTTGGCTTTTGTCCCGTCAATTCGAGAATATTCATTTTCCGACTTTCTGGAACCAAAACAATGAGAAAATGTGTAGCCTGTGGCTCTTGTTAATAGGTTAGTCCAAGAAATCATATGAAAATTACTCCAAAGTGTAGACAAAACACAAGAAAGTGGATAAAACCAAGCATGGAACAACAAAAATTAGAGATACATTTGCAATGTATCAAGATGCTACTTGTTGTCTAAATTGTTGGTACATAGCATCATTACCTTGGTGTATACCGGGGTTCTTCACGGTGATCATCTTTAGTAGATCTTCCACGGTATATTCTGGTGTCGGTGCGTTGCTATAATCCAGCTCTTTAGGTTTCTCTTCATTGGTTACTACCCTCATCATCTTGAGGTCTTCTACCGGATTTGGCTCGGGTTTTCCAGCAAACTTTGCTAGTATGAGAGCTTGGCTCTCAGCTACTTTACCCAGCTGTGCCTCAATGGTCTTTGTCCTTTCCTGTAGTGCTAGCACATCATTTCTAATTGCAATGGCCTGGTTAGATAATTTTCCTATACTACTTTCATGGTTCTCCGTGATTTTAATAAGCATGTTATTTTGCTCGGCTTGAGCTTGTATGAAGGTTCTAACAGTTTGCTCAAACGAGAGATTGCCATGACATGCTCCATTAGTATTATCATAATTGTTGTAAGGAGCTCCTGTAGGATTAGGGTAATGTTTTTGAACATTAGAGGCATAATGATTTTTCCCATACAGGATTAAAAGGAGCGTGATCTATAAAATTGACGTCATTAATATCGGTAGCGATAGCATTGACTTGGGTGTCTTCTTTACCTTTTACTATGCTAAGAATCTCGTCTACCTTAGATGTAAGCTCTTCATTATTTACCTCCGTAATTGAACTTACTCTCTTCGAGGTTCTTTCCACATACCATTGGGCATGATTATTTTGCATATCATCAAGTAATTTCTTTGCAACACTCACTTGCTTTCCCATGATTGTTCCTCCTGCTGTAGTATCTAGCATAGACTTAGACATTGGGTTAAGACCATTATAAAACAAATGTAATATAAGCCATTCTTCCATCCCATGACTTGTACAGTTCATTACGGCTTCTTTCATTCTTCCCACGCAAGCGCTAGTGGCACATGGTCTTCTTGTTTAGAGCTTGTAATGTTGGATCTTAGCTACATAGTTTTAGCTAGGGAAAAAAATTAGTCATAAACAAATTAGTACATTCCTCCCAAGATTTAATAGTGCCGTTTGGTAGAGCTAGCAACCAATCCTTAGCCTTTCCTCTAAGAGAGAAAGGAAACAATCTTAATTTAACATCATTTGGATCTACATCCTTAATACGCATCATGTCGCAAATTTCAGTGAAAGTGTTTAAGTGCAAACCCGAATCTTCAGCAGATGAGCCCCTAAATTGGTTTTCTTGAACCAAACTTAAAAGGTTAGGCTTTAATTTATATGTTTCCGCATTAATAGCGGGCTAAGTGATAGGTGCACAAATAAAATCATTAGTGGGAGTAGCCATGGCTCTTATATTTTTGGTAATTTTTAAGTAATGAAAACAAATAACAAGTAACTATTTTTTTTGGATTTTCAAATATATAACAAGAAAGTAAACTAACAACCAGAAATAAACTACAAACTAATAATAAAACGAAAAACAAGGTCTCTAGTGACCTCACCAGGATAGCGAAATTGCTTCCCCGACAATGGCGCTAGCAAAGGGTTGATACCTTCGATCCGAATTCACGGATGTAGTATAATAACTTTTTCCCTAGAAGACCTAGGTTTAATCGAACCTTAGAAAGCAATGCAAAAAGGAAATAAAAAGGATACGTCTACAAGACTTTGTTTATTCATGTTACCTTAGTTTATCAGACCAATCTAGTTTACTTTTATAATGGGTTAAATCAATGGATGGAGATAGGCTAGGGTTGAAGATCCACCTGCAGCTGCACATTAGATGGATAAAAGATAATAATAAGCATAGTCATGTGTAATATTTGAATGAATATAATCTCTTGTGGGCAACATATCCTAATATACTAAAGCCCTCGTGATGCAGTAGGCATAGCAATAGTCTTTTAATCCGACTGAGTGCACACCAAAGCAACGAGCTAAAAATTATTATTAAGTATAAAATACAGATCAAAGCTTTAAGTGGTGATGTTCTTGTGATCCCGAATGGGTCGCTAAGTGAAGACCGTACTACCCTTTCTATCACTGGGGTTCTGATACGTTGTAAACGTATCTATAGTTTTTGATGTTCCATGCTTGTTTAGCATCTACTTTCTTATGTTTTGTTCACACTTTGAGGTGTTTTTATACATTTTCTGGGACTAACCTATTCACAGGATGCCACAGTGCTAGTTGCCTATTTTTTGCTGTTTTTGGTTTCAGAAAAGCTAGTAAGGAAATATTCTCGGAATTGGACGGGACAAAGGCCAAAGTCAATATTTTACCCGAAGCAACACGGAGTCCGAAGGGGAGACGAAGTGGCGCCCCAGGACGACCACGCGGCTTGGAGGGCGCCACCAGGGGGTGTGGGCCCCCTGGTGCTCCACCGACCTTGCCTCTTCACCTATGAAATCCTCCCATGATGAAAACCCTGAGAACCTGATCAAAATTCCATAAAAGAGTCTGTAGCCGCCGTCATCTCCATCCTTAGATCGGGAGGGATCTGAAGCTCTTCCCGGCACCCTACTGAAGGGGAGATATCACCCTGGAGGCCTTCTTCATCACCATGTCTTCCTCCGGTGTGATGCGTGAGTAGTTCATCCTTGGACTATGGGTCCATGTAGTAGCTAAATGGTTGGTTCTCCTTCTTTGTGATATCATGTTTAGATCTTGTGAGCTCCGTTCATGATCAAGATAATCTATTTATAATCTTACATGTTGTGTTTGCGGGGATCCGATGGATATTGAGATGCTATTTCAGATTGATTATTGATTCTATCATGTCTATGTTATTTGTGATCTTGCATGCTCTCTGTTGTTTGTAACTATCTTGGCCAGGTAGATGCTTGCAACTCCAAGAGGGATTATTTATGCTCGATAGTGGGTTCATGCCTCTAGTAATCTGGGGAAGTGACAGGAATCTCTAAGGTTGTAGATGTGTTGTTTCTACTAGGGAGAAAACAGCAATCCTTTGTCCATAGGATAATCGTATTGTTTACTTTACACACTTTGCTTACTTGAATTATATGTTGCTTGCAACTTAATACTGGAAGGGGTTCGGATGATAACCTCAAGGTGGATTATTAGTCATAGATGCAGTTGGATTACGGTCTATGTATAATGTTGTAATGCCCAATCAAATCTGATAGGAGTAAAGATGTCTAGTATATGCATTGTATGCTTTCTCAAATCTGTCAATTGCCCCACTGTAATTTGTTCACTCGGCATGTTATTAATCTTAAGGAGAATCACCTCTAGTGAACTATGGACCCTGGTCCATGCTTTTACCATTGCTATACCTTCTACTGTTACTATTTACTTTCTGCAAACAATTACTATCTTCCACACAATACGTTTAATCCTTTGTTTTTAGCAAAACCGATGAGATTGACAACCTCACTATAAGTTGGGAGCAAAGTTTTGTGGTTGTGTTGTGCAGGATTCCAAGTTGCTAGCAACACCTTTCAGTTATTTCCTTGCTCCTACTGGTTCGATAACCTTGGTTTCATAACTGAGGGAAAACTTGCTGCTATGCTCATCATACCTTACTCTTGGGGTTCCCAATGAGCTCTACATTTTGAGCCATCAAGCACTTTTTCTGGTGCCGTTGCTGGGGAGTTAAGGACAGCTTCCCAAAGGGAGTCTCTCACAACCAATCTATTTACTTTGTTTTTTTGTTTTTCTTATTTTATTTTGCTTTGTTTGATTTTTTATTTTTATCAAAAATACAAAATTTTAGTTATACTAGTTTGCCTCCTTTTATCAAAAACACAAAAAAATGACTGCTCTTGAAAACACTAAGTTGTGTGACCTCACTAGCACCAACAACAATGATTTCATGTGCACACCTATTGCGCCACCTGTTCCTGAAGCTACTTTCTTTGAAATTAAACCTGCTTTGCTAAATCTTGTTATGAAAGAACAATTCTCGGGTGCTGGTACTGATGATGCTGCTGCTCACCTTAATAACTTTGATGAACTTTGTGAGATGCAAAAACATAGGGATATAGATGGAGATATTATTAAGCTTAAATTGTTTCTTTTCTCTTTGAGAGGAAAAGCTAAAGAATGGTTGCTATCCCTACCTAGAAATAGTATTGATTCTTGGATTAAATGCAAAGATGCTTTCATTGGAAAATACTACCCTCCTGCTAAGATTATATCTATGAGAGGTGAAATAATGAAATTTAAACAATTTTGATAATGAACATGTTGCTCAAGCTTGGGAAAGAATGAAATCTTTGGTAAAGAATTGTCCCACTCATGGACTGACTGCTTGGATGATTATCCAAACCTTTTATGCAGGACTGAAATATTCTTCAAGAAATCTATTGGATTCTGCTGCTGGAGGCACCTTTATGACTATTACTTTGGGTGCTGCAACAAAGCTCCTTGATAATATGATGGTTAACTATTCCGAATGTCACACTAAGAGAGCTCCATAAGGTAAGAAGGTAAATTCTGTTGAAGAAACCTCCTCCTTGAGTGATAAAATTGATGTTATTATGTCTATGCTTGTTAATGGAAAAACTCATATTGATCAAAATCATGTTCCCTTAGCCTCTTTGGTTGCTCAAGAAGAGCAAGTTGATGTGAACTTCATTAGAAATAATAATTTTAGCAACGATGCCTATAGGAATAATTTTGGTAATAACAATTATAGGCCATATCCTCCCAATAATGGTAATGCTTATGGAAATTCCTACAACAACAATAGAAGTGAACCCTCTGAACTTGAAGTCATGCTTAAGGATTTTATTAATAAACAAACTACTTTCAATAAAACTATTGAGGAAAAACTTTCGAATGCAGAAAAAAATATATCATCTTTGTCTAAAGCACAATCTTCTTTGATTAATAAAATGGCTGCTAAACCTGAAACTATGGAAAACCCCTTTGTTGCTACCAATGCCATACAAGTTAGAATTGATGAAAATGTTATATTGTTAGCTAAATTGCATGCTAAGTGGGAAAGAGAAGATGAAATTGCTAGAAATAGTAGTATTTGTACTATCACCACCATTAATGTTGATGCTAGCAAACCACATGAAGTCCCCATTAATATTGGAGACAATAGTTCTACTTCCTTGGATGGTAATTTTGATTTTGATATTGATGGTTGCAATATTTCTAAAGTAATTAAGTTCCTACAAAATCTTGCTAGAAGTCCTAATGCTAGTGCTATGAATATGGCCTTTATAAAACACATTATAGATGCTCTCATGAAAATTAAAGAAGAGAAGTTGAAACATAAAGCTTCTATTCCTAGGAAATTAGAAGATGGTTGGGAACCCATCATTAATACGAAAGTGAATGATTTTTATCTCAAAGCTTTATGTGATCTTGATAGTAGTGTCTCTATTATGCCTAGAAGGATTTATGAAATGCTTGATTTGCGACCATTGGAAGATTGTTATTTAGATGTCCAACTTGATGATAATGCTAAAAAGAAACTCATGGGGAGTATTAATGATGTTCTTATTATGGTTAACAATACCTATGTCCCCGTTGATTTCTTTGTTTTGGATGTTGAATGCAATGATTCTTGTCCTATTACCTTGGGAAGACCTTTTCTTAGCACAGTTCGTGCTATTATTGATATGAAGGAAGGCACCATTAAATATCAACGCCCACTCAAGAAAGTTATAGAATACTTCCCTAGGAAGATAAAGAAGATACCTTTTGCCTCTCCTATTAAAAATAAATTTGGTCTTAATGCTTCTTCATTTGAAAATACTTGAATCTTGCTTCCTATGCCTAGCTCAAAGGCGTTAAAGAAAAGCACTAATTGGAAGATAACCCAAATTTCTATGCAGTAAGTTTTTCTTTTGTTGAGTCTTGGAAGTTATTACTTCTATAATAACCTCTCCTTATCCTTTTTGTGTGGTTTTTGTTCCAATAATAACCTCTAATGAGAGAGAAGTGAGACTTGGGAAAGTTGTTGTCCCGAAACAGATTTTTGTGCTCCACTGTAAAAATTCATGAAAAATCTCTGTATGTCAGATTGAGATGTAATTGTTTGTGCTTCTGCCGCAGGTTATTATCTAACTTTCGTTAGTTCATAAATTTTCTATTTGAGCAACATAAGGTCTTGGAAAAAATTGGTTTTTACCTGCTGGTCTGTTTTGACAGATTTCTGCCATTATTTGCATTTGCCTCTTAATCTTTTTATCTTTGAGTTCTCTTTGATCACATGAGCTTTTAGAAGGAATTTCTACAATAGCTTGTGTTTTAATGGAAGTTTTACTTGTGATGAAACTAAACCATAGGACCAATTATCTTGAATACACTAATGTTGCTAATGAGGAAAGTGTGAAGTTTTGTATGAAGGAAAATTTTCAAGTGTAGGGGAAGAATAATGTGATAAGATGAAGTATGGACAAAAGCTCAAGCTTGGGGATGCCACCCGTGTCACCCCAAGAAATATTCAAGAAGTACAAGCGTCAAAGCTTGGGGATTCCCAAGGCATCCCCTTCTTCATCAATTAAAATCTCAGGTTTTCTTCCAAACACTTCATTTTTATTTTTTCTTGCACAATTGTGTTGTTCTTGGAGCGTCTTCATTTTTTATTTTTAGTTTTCTTTTGTTTGGTTTGCTTAAATAAGTTTGATGGACCCCTGCATTCATATGATATTTCAAATAAGTTGATTGGTGATTGGAAAAGAGTAGGAAAGTTCATGCTTATAAGTGGTACAAAAGGAGTTTTGTCTTGACTGTGGCCTAGACTTTATCATGTCATGTTTGATATTGCTTTAAATTTATGCTTAGTAATTATTGATGTAGCATGACTTGTTCCAAACAATTGAGATTGCATAATGTGCCTTGAAAGAATCATGCGTTGTTTTAGCATACAAAAGCATAATATTGTGGTATTCTCCTTCAATGCTTTATTTGGGTTGACTTGGCAATGCTTACACCATGTTAAGACTATGAATCAGTCACCTTAGCCTATATGATCATTTAGTTTTTTTTGACTTGTAATATCACTTTATGCTTTAATTAATAATGTTTTGTCACTTTGCCTGATTATGGCCATTAGTGCTCTCTTAGTTGGTCACTCCCTGTCTTTTGCTAAGCCTCCACATGTACTAAGTATGAGTTCCACTCATGCATCCAACCCCCAAGAAACTAAGTTATTCCAAAGAGTCCACTATAAATTCTTACGCATGGTGTGCTACACCATTCCAAGTATATTCATGCTTTTATCTACCCTTCCAGATTATTATGTGAAAATTAGTGATTAAGGCTCTCGAACTTGATGGCACACTTTACTTTCTTGCACTTAATAAACTTGAACCATTGCGTCCATCTATGTTGGGTATATGCTTGCACTTTATAAGTTGAGAATTAGCAGAACCATGCTGTCATGGGGAACATTTTCAACATTGCACTTATTATTCAGTTGATATCATGTTCTTTTGTTTATGGATCCCGGTGGTGTGAAATAAAAGGAGATCTTGTAAGCTCATGGAATTTATATATGTGTTAGAGAAATGCCCGGGCGGCTAGCCTAAGCCATGCCTTATCATGGTGGAAACTTGCAGCATCACCATAGTGAGCATTCTGTGAAGCATCCTCAATAAAAACCTATGCAAATAGCAAATAAAAATATCGCTGAGATGCTCATTGTCTGTTTCCTTGTCATTTTGATATGGTATAGCTCATGTATCATGGGGCAAGGGGTACCCTATTGGCGGTTCTCCATGATACACATTTACTTACAATGACAAGAACTTACTTGTGACTAAAGTTGAGTAGCATGAGGTCCGAGACTCATAGTCAAAGGGCATGAGATTTTCGACTTATAACTTGCAAGAATATCCTCATATTTGTTCACTTTAACCTTAATCACCTAAAAGATGCTTATGATAGGGGTAATGAGAACTAAAAGCTAATGAGTACCATAATTTTTGGAAGCTCTTTATGAAACTTGAAATCCCTGTTTCCCTCTTATGAAGGGCCTTTCTCTTTACTTTAATTGTGAGCCTCCATTTTCTATCTTTATGCACTGATTGAGAGAGCATAGTGGCCATTCTTAGTTTAATGTGCATTGTTCCAAAACTTGTTGATTGATTCATAACTGTGATATTGCTTGTTCTTAAATTATTTGTATCTAGTCACCCTTATGAACTTTGAATGTGTCCTATGCATTTATGTTTTGCTATAACATGAGGGAAAAGCTGAATACCATTCTTATTATATTTTCTATATGTGAAACAAACAAATGTCTTTTAATGAATTGTTATTCATGAATCTTTCGTTTGTACCTTTTTCATGTTACAACATAGTTGCTATGTCTTATTGTTAGAACTCTGTCTTTTATGTTCATGTTAGAGTACTTTGATCCCAGCCATCAATGATTTACAAATACCTTGATCAAGATTATAATGGTGCATGTGACCTAAAAAATTATTCTTTTTATCACTTACCTACTCGAGGATGAGCAGGAGTTAATCTTGGGGATGTTGATACGTCATAAACGTATCTATAATTTTTGATGTCCATGCTTGTTTAGTATCTACTTTCTTATGTTTTGTTCACACTTTGAGGTGTTTTTATACATTTTCTGGGAATAACCTATTAACAAGATGCCACAGTGCCAGTTGCCTATTTTCTACTGTTTTTGGTTTCAGAAAAGCTAGTAAGGAAATATTCTTGGAATTGGACGGGACAAAAGCCAAAGTCAATATTTTACCCGAAGCAACACGGAGTTCAGAGGGGAGACGAAGTGGCACACCAGGGTGGCCACACCTGGTGGCAGCGCGGCATGGGGGCGCGCCACCAGGGGGTGTGGGCCCCCTGGTGCTCCACCGACCTTGCCCCTTCGCCTATAAAAGCCTCCTGAGATGAAAACCCTAAGAACCCGATCAAAATTCCACGAAAGAGTCTGTAGCCACCGTCATCTCCATCCCTAGATCGGGAGGGATCTAAAGCTCTTCCCGGCACCCTGCCGAAGGGGAGAGATCACCCTGGAGGCCCTGTTTATCACCATGCCTGCATCCGGTGTGATGTGTGAGTAGTTCATCCTTGGACTATGGGTCCATGTAGTAGCTAGATGGTTGGTTCTCCTCCTTTGTGCTATAATGTTTAGATCTTGTGAGCTCCGTTCATGATCAGGATCATCTATTTGTAATCTTACATGTTGTGTTAGCGGGGATCCGATGGATATTGAGATGCTATTTCATATTGATTATTGATTCTATCATGTCTATGTTATTTGTGATCTTGCATGCTCTCTGTTGTTTGTAACTATCTTGGCCAAGTAGATGCTTGCAATTCCAAGAGGGAGTATTTATGCTCGAAGTGGGTTCATGCCTCTAGTAATATAGGGAAGTGACATGAATCTCTAATGTTGTAGATGTGTTGTTGCTACTGATGACACACAAGTACAGGGGGTGTATCGCAGTATACTTGATAAGTAAGAGTGTCGAACCCAACAAGGAGCAGAAGGTGTTGACGAGTGGCTTGGATCAGGAATTCTCTGTAAATACTTAGCAAACGGATTTTTAGGGGTTTTTTATAATGCAGATAAATAAAGTGTGAGTAAATAAAAGACAATAAGAATAATTGCAGCAAGTGGCCCAATCCTTTCTTTAGGAAAGGACAAGCCGGTTGTATTACTTAAGATAACCAAACGTTCTCGAGGACACATGGGAATACTATCAAGTTCTTTCGCTGCATATAGTTGATTAATCTTCTTTAGTTAGATAAGTGTTGTGTGGGTGAACCTGTGCTAATGTACTGACCTTCCTAGGACTAATACATACTTGTGATTATACCCCTTGCAAGCATCCGCAACTACAAGAAAGTAATTAAGATAAAAACCTAACCATAGCCTTAAACTCTGAGATCCTACACTCGCTTGTGCAAAGGTTTCCTAACGGGGGTTCAGGTTTCTGTCACTCTGGCAACCCCTACGATTAGTAGCCAAATACACAATGCATTCCCTTAGGCCCATAAAGGTGAAGTATCATGTAGTCGATGTTCACATGACACCACTAGAACAATAACACCACAACTTAATTATCAAACCATTGAATCTTTCTCAACACAATTCCACTACTAACAACATGACGTCTCCCATGTCCTCAAGAACTAAACAAACTACTCACAAGACATCATATGGATCAAGATCAGAGATGAAATAATGATAAGTAACAATCTGAACATAACAATAATTCAATGGTTCCACTCAATAGCATCAACTACAACAAGTAATCAACACCGGGAAAGTTTCCCCTAAGAACTATGCAAGATTCAACCCAATTGTTACAGCGGTATAGAGTGGTGATGATGGCGTTGGTGGAGATGACGATGAAGATTATGATGACGATCCCGATGAAGTCCATCTTGATGATGGTGTTGATGGTGACGATCTCCCCTCTCCAGGAAGGAATTTCCCCGGCAGATTTCTTCATGCCGGAGAGCTCTTTCTCTCTCTACAGTTTTCCACCTGTTGGGGAGGTAACCCCGGATAGGGTAAGGACGGGGAAAGACGAAAGGATTATTCCCCGTCCAGTTTCCGAGTTATATTCTAAGCTGGCCGAGTCTTGTAAAGGTCGGCGAGATAAGAAAAGCGGGACCTCATTAGTGATGGCAAGGCATTACCGGTCGAGATCTGGCGTAAGCGACGGGTTGGCCGAATGATCTTAATGCAGGTGAAGGACAGGCCGAGTTACGAGGAAGGGCGAATGATCTGGCTTGCAGGAGAAGGAGAATCCCAAAGTCAAACCCTAGTCACGGAATCTGGCGAGCCAAGAGCTAAAGACAAAGGTGCGAGAGCGGAGGCGAGAAGGAGGTCACGGAGGTGGCAGTTGGAGCCGAGGCAAGCGGAGGGCCCTCCGGAATCTTACCGCGGTGAGAAGGGCGACAGGAAGAGGGCGCCAAACTACTATATTGGGACAAGCATATTCCTCGAATATGCTCGCCACGTCGACCCTAGAAGAACCAGGCTCTCCTTTATAAGGGAGGCTTGGACCCTAGGAAGGATCGACTCATTCTCACCGTTAGGCTGGTAAAATTCTCTCTTTCTCCTTGTATACAGCTCAAGGAGCACTTGTAGCCCGAGGAAGGAGAAATAAAGATCTTTGCGTTAGCTTTCTCTGTGTAGAATTAACTACATCTTCCCTCCCCAGATCCCACTAGCATCCTTTGGCCCCAATATTTAGCCTACCCATGGCATCTGCCGTGCCACCACCACGCGTTGGCGCACCATGGGGCCAGCAATGGAGTTATGATCCGGACGGAAACTTCATCAAGACCGGCGGCGCGTTGTTTACGGCTTGGTCCGGAGATTTGGTCTCTGTGACTATGTCGTGACAATGCAGGGAGCTTCGGAAAACTCCCAGCGTAATGGTGTCTTCATCAGCTGGCGGGCACAAGGTCTCGTCGGCGTCGACGTCTCCAGTTTATCCTTACCAAGTTGTTGTTGCGAGAGCCACCTCTTAACGCTGCGAGCCGTCCGCCAGAGCACATCCTGCAGAAGCGTCGAGGTGATGGTCGCGCGAGTGCAAGCGGAGCAGCTTCTGGGTCAAGCGAAGAACCCGCCACCGTCAGCAGGCGCACCAGGCGGACCGCACCACTACCCGCCGAGGTAATCCGCCGTGACCAACCCAACCGAGGTGCGGACACCACCCCAAAGGCACCAGAGTAAGAGGCCACCTCTGGAAGGCGAAGAACATTCTTGACGACCATAGAAAACTTGACTACACCTGTAGCGCCGATACTTGATCCGTCAAATGCTCAGGCAGAGTTAGAGGAAACCAGGCAAAAGGTGCTGGAAGAGGCCAAAAAGGTGTCGGCCTTGCGGGAGTCCTTAAACAGGACCCTGCGAGAATATGCCAAAGCTAATAAGCTTGACGTCGCGCCCGAACGGGTGGACGAATTAAGATTGAGAGGGAAAAACCTCATGGATGATATCAACAAAGAGCATGATGCTCATAAAGCGTAATCGATGGATTTGGGTTTGCCGAGTACAAGACTCGCAAAAAACCTAAGGCGGCAAATGCCGCAGCATTAGAGTTAGAGGGTTGACCGGCGAGGCCCGCTTGAAACAAGAAAGAGTGAACGAGCTGGTGCGCATCGTGAGCCAGCAAAACGAGGAAATGCTCAGAGCAAACCCGGCGAGGTCGGGGGCCTCGCGAATGGTTCACTCGACAGGAGCAGCACCTGCCCTGTCCGTGGCGGCGGCACCTTCACCCGGAAATAATGCAGAAGGGACAAAGCAGTAACCTCAGGAAAGAGGAACAAGCAAATTGTTCCATATGATCCGGCAATGGCCGGAAAGGCAAATGAGGCAATGCAAGCCGAGGTAACAGTGGGGAGAGGAACCACGGCCGTGTTGAGATAGACGGCGGAAGCCGAGGCAATGGAGATCTCGGCAGAAGAGAGCCCGCGAGAGGCAATCAGGAGAACAATACCCCAGTCGAAGTAAGGAGAGAACTGCCACTCAACCCGCAACCAAGGCATGAACCCCGGCAGGAAAGAGAAACGAGGCCAGCTCGCCACGATCGAATTAATGAAAGATACAATGATGGTTATTCTGAGATGGAATATGCAATCCATGGCGGAAACAATCACTATGGAATACAGGACAGAGTTCTGTACAGAGATTTGCCATCAAAAGATGCAAGAGTGAAGCTGGACCGGCTATACAGGTCCGAGTTGTTGGAAGAACAGGGTCCACCAGGGCCGACATGTTTTGGACCACGTATCATGGGCGAGCCACCTGTGCAGAACTTTCAGCTAGCAAGGGGCACGAAAACATATAATGGGAGTACCAAACCACAAGACTGGTTGATTGACTATGCCACTGCTGTGAAAATAGCGGGTGGGAACTTACGATGGGCAGTACGGTATGTACCACAAATGCTGGAAGGACCAGCTAGGGTGTGGCTGAATAATCTACCAGCCGGCAGTATCAACTGTTGGCTAGATTTTGAGGAAATGTTTGTCAGCAACTTTACTAGCACATACAAGAGGCCAAACAGGCCACAACAGTTAGCCATGTGCAAGGAGAGGCCGAATGAAACAGATAGAGAGTTTTTAACTCGGTGGTGCAACCTGAGAAACTCATGTGAAGGGGTCATAGAATCGCAAGCAATAGCTTGGTTCGCACAAGGATGCCGTTATGGCAGCGTATTGTGGCAACGTCTGCAAAGAGATATGCCGACCACCGGCGAAACTATCGAATAGCGGACTCCTACGCATTAGGAGACCCAACGCAGCCAGAATTAATGTCGGCGGATCATCGCGAGCGGCAGGACCATTATGCAAGAGATTTGCCCGGGTCATCTAGGCGCGGTGATTTCAGAGGAAGAAGAAGAGAGGAAAGGCCGGATCATAGATATAATTTGGCCCAAGTGGCGGCAGTAGCGCAAGACCCGCCGAGTCACGGAGCAACTCAACGGCAGAAGAATGGTCCTCAGCAGTGGACACCAAGAAATGAAGGAAAAAGCGGTGGACTCGGACCAAAAGCGATGGCGTGAGAGGCGAAGTACACGTTCAATCCATGTTAGATCAGCCGTGCAAATTTCACACGCCAAACCCATCCAGCCAGCCATACCACCCAATGTGCGTGGATGAAAAATGCAATGGGGAACCCGCAGAGTTCAGGCACCCCATCAAGTACATCAGCAGATCAACCACGATTGGTCGAGCGAATGCACAGCAACTGATGTTACCGCCCCCTCCCCCGAGGTACGATAACTCGGATCGGAGAGACACGGTGCATCAAGTAATGAACCAAGTCCAGGATGGAAGAACAAACCCGGCGAATACGGGACGCAATGATTACAGAGAACATCATTAGTCTTATTGCGTGTTCTAACGGAACAACAAGACAAACAGAGTGTGCAACGCATATGGAAGTAAATGCAGTTATGCGGCGGTACCAAGATACGTGCCTTGGTCGGATCAGGAAGTAACTTGGAGCATAAAGGATCATCCCAAGATAATGCCGAATCCGGATCATATGCACTCGTGTTGGATCCGACATTTGTTGGACCAAGCATCAATGTGAAATTCTCAAAGGTACTCATTGACAATGGAAGTAGTATCAACATCATGTACAAAGATACCATACATAAACTTGGAATATCGCAGAATATGTTGCGTACCACGAGGACCACTTTCCATGGGATAGTGCCAGGGCTTTCATGTGAACCCATTGGTAAGGTCCGAGTGGATGTGTTATTCGGCACAAGAGATAACTGCAGAGCAGAAAACTTAGAGTTTGAGGTGGTGGATCTAGAGAGTTGTTATCATGCTTTACTCGGACGGCCAGCGTTGGCCAAATTCATGGGCAGCTGTCATGTAAGTTATCTGAAAATGAAGCTACCCGGACCACAAGGAGTGATAACGATTCAGGGATTACAAGAAGTCAATGGAGTGTGCTTCAGCGGGTCAAATTTGGCGAATCATTGGTTATAACAGAGAAAAAGAAGGATTCAGGAGGTAGCAGCCCTCGCTCGTATAGCTGAACATGCCGGCACTAGCCAACCCACATGGTAGTGTCTCTTTTCAGCCGACTAAAGAAACAAAGAAGTTTCAGATAGATGAGCAATTCCCGGAGCGTACTGTTACTATTGGTGCAGGCACGACGCTAAATAGGAAGCGAGCTCACCAACTTCCTCCGTGAGAATCGGGACATATTTGCATGGTCAACTCAAGATCGCAAGGCGTTCGAGGGAGTTACTGAGCACTATTTGAATGTAAGGTCAGGAGCAAGGCCGGTGAAGCAACCTCTCCGCCGCTTCGCCGAAGACAGGAGAAAAATAATAGGGGATGAAATAGCTCGGCTCCTCGCAGCCGGGTTCATCATGGAGGTGCTGTATCCAGATTGGCTATCGAATCCGGTGCTAGTAGAAAAGAAGAAGGATGATCCCAATGTAGCCATTGTATGGCGAATGTGTATCGATTACACGAACCTGAACAAGGCGTGTCCAAAAGATCCTTTTCCATTACCTAGAATAGACCAAGTCATTGATTCGACCGCTGGTTGTGAGTTATTGTCATTTGTAGACGTGTATTCTGGTTTCCATCAGATACCGTTAAATCCGGCCGATCAAATAAAGACTGCATTTATTACCCCATATGGGGCTTATTGCTATCGCACAATGCCATTCGGCCTGCGAAACGCAGGAGCAACATATCAGAGATGTATGCAAAAATGTCTACACGATCAGATAGGAAAAAATGTACAAGTATACGTAGATGACGTGGTCATCAAAACCAAGGAAAGCAAAACGTTGCTGGAAGATATACGGCAGACTTTTGCGAACCTGAGAAGGTTCCGAATGAAGCTTAATCCGGAAAAATGTACGTTTGGCGTGCCGGCAGGGAAATTACTCGGCTTTCTTGTATCTAGCCGAGGTATAGAGGCCAACCCAACAAAGATAAAGGCAGTAGAAAGAATGGAATTGCCAAGATGCTTAAATGATGTACAAAAATTCACGGGTTGTCTAGCCTCGCTCAGCCGGTTTGTATGTCGGCTGGGAGAGAAGGCGCTACCACTATATCAGCTAATGAAGAAATCAGATAAATTCGTTTGGACTCCACAACCAGACAGTGCATTTCATGAATTGAAAAAGATGTTGGTCACAGCGCCTGTCTTAGCTTCTCCATTATCAAAAGAGCCTATGCTACTCTACATAGCAGCCACTAATAGAGTAGTGAGTGTTGTAGTCGTAGTGGAACGACTCGAAGATGGTAAGTCAATACAAAGGCCGGTGTATTATTTAAGTGAGGTATTATCCACTTCAAAGCAGAATTACCCACATTATCAGAAGATGGCTTATGGAGTATATATGTTGGCGAAAAAGCTTAAACATTACTTCGAAGAGCATCCCATCAAAGTGATTTGTGAGGCGCCCATAGCCGACATACTGAGCAACAAAGACGCAAGTGGCCGAATAGCGAAATAGGCAATCGAGTTGTCGCCATACGCTCCACAATTTGATAGGAGAGACGCAATTAAATCTCAAGCAGTCGCCGACTTCTTCGTAGACTGGGACGAAGTGCAGTATGAGCCACCATTACCAGATCCAAATTATTGGACGATGCATTTCGATGGTTCCAAACTAAGACATGGTTTGGGGGCAGGAATAGTGTTAACCTCGCCTAAAAAAGGTCAGCTGAAATATGTGCTACAAATACATTTTTCCGCGTCTAATAATGTAGCCGAGTATGAAGCACTAGTCCATGGATTGAAAGTAGCAAAAGAGATCGGCATACGCCGAATCTTATGCTATGGGGACTCGGACCTAGTAAATGACAAGTCTCAGGCAATTGGGATGCATTAGATGCTAATATGGCTTTATACAGATTTCATGTGCAAAAGATCAGTGGATACTTTGAAGGATGTGAATTTCACCACATACCTCGGGCAGAAAATGATGCCACAGACACGTTGTCAAAGCTCGGATCAACCCGACAGTCAATTCCACCGGGTATTGCCCTGGAACACCTCAGAAAACCATCAATAATCCCTTCACCAGAATCCGAATCTATCTTTATTCCGGCTAATTCGGCAGCAGACAATGTGCCGATGGAAGTAGACCAACAATATAACTCGGAATCCCCCAAGAGGAGGACAGCTGAAGTAAGCACAATCATAGAGAAAGCCGAGACGGATATGTCGGTAGAAAACATGGAAATAGACAATGAGAGTGCACCAGAAAAAGTCACACCGCCGTGGGCGCAACCCATATTCTCTTACCTTAAAGAGTCGATATTGCCGGATAATGAAGTATTAGCTAGACAAACTGTAAGGAGAGCAAAAGCTTATACAATCATAAACAATGAGCTATATAAAAGAAGCGTCACAAGCTTATTGCAGAAATGTGTGAGTTCGGAAGAAGGCCAGGAGATCCTCCTGGATATACATCAAGGAGAGTGTGGACACCATGCCTCATCTCGTGCCTTGATAGCCAAAGCATTCAGGCATGGATTTTATTGGCCAACGGCGTTGAAAGAAGCCAAAGAGTTGGTTGAAAAATGCAATGGTTGTCAGAGATATGCAACCAGGATACATATGCCATCGGCCGAGTTAAAAACAATACCCATCACTTGGCCGTTTTCTGTGTGGGGCTTAGATATGGTGGGACCATTTAATCCGGCCCGAGGGGGAATGACCCACATATTGGTTATGGTGGACAAGTTCACAAAATGGATTGAAGTGAAACCAATAAAAAAATGCGATGGACCCACAGCAGTGAAATTTCTCAAAGATATTATTTTAAGATATGGGTATCCGCACAGTATTATTACGGATAATGGCACAAATTTTGCAGAAGGAGCCTTCGCCAGATTTTGCAGAGAGAAACACATAAGACTAGATGTTGCCTCTGTGGCTCACCCAGCATCTAATGGGCAAGTAGAGAGGTCTAATGGACTAGTATTGTCAGGAATAAAACCACGACTTGTTGAACCACTGCAAAGGTTGGCAGGATGTTGGATTGAGGAACTCCCAGCCGTATTATGGAGCCTCAGGACTACTCCGAATAGAGCAACAGGCTATACACCATTCTTTCTGGTATACGGGGCAGAGGCCGTGCTTCCAGCCGACATAATACATGACTCGCCAAGAGTTACTCAGTATACAACCTCAGAGGTAAACGAAATAGCTCGGCAAGATACGGTAGACCTGCTAGAAGAAGCCAGAGAACTGGCACTATCACGGTCAGCTATTTATCAGTAGAACTTGCGACGATATCACAGCAAGAAGGTGAATCCAAGGGTATTCAAAGAAGGAGATTTAGTCCTCCGACTGGTGCAACGCATGGCCGGCATGCACAAGCTGTCACCTCCATGGGAGGGACCATTCATCGTGAGCAAGGCATTACATAACGATGCCTATTATCTAATCGACGCTCAATCCCCCGGAAGGAACAAGGCAGACAAAGCCGGCGAGGAAACAAAGAGGCCATGGAACGTAGCTTTACTTCGTCCATTTTATTCTTAGTGGTCATTTGGTCACACATTGCAAAGTAGTATCTTGCGATCAAGCACCAGCTATGTATTAAAAACTTCGGCATCTAGAGCAGTGACTCGGGGACTGCTATATGTTATTTCAATTTCATATTATGTACTAAACCTCGGCATCTAGAGCAGTGACTCGGGGACTGCTATATGTTATTTCAATTTCATCTTATGTGCTAAACGTCGGCTTCCAGAGCAGTGACTCGGGGACTGCTATATGTTATTTCAGTTTCATCTTATGTGCTAAACTTCGGCATCCAGAGCAGTGACTCGGGGACTGCTATATGTTATTGAAATTCCGACTTATGTACTAAACCTCGGCACTCAAAGCAGCGACTAGAGTACTACCATATACCACCCTAGTGTTATGTTGAGCACCAAAACTTGACACCCTGAGCAGCGCCTCGGCAGTGGTCTTATATCATTCCTGAAATTTAGTTTACACACTAGACTTCAGCGGAACAGGCAATCACTCGGGGACTGCCATATATTGTTCCAAAGAGGCAGTCAATCTTTGATACAAAAAAGGTATCACACTTCAGAATAAGAGCAGATTAACCCCGTATGATGTGCGAAGCTCACACCCAGATTACTCGACTAAAGAACGAGAAGACAAAGACACATCCTAACAACAACAAAATTGCAGGCTACCAAAGCAGGAATTCAGATGGAAACCCACTTAAACGAAGTTGTAATAACTGCAAACTTATATGTCGCAGCAATGTACGGCAAAAGGAGATTCAGGTCATACAGGAAATAAACAAGTGTTCCACAGACATCGTACGCCCGGCATACCAGGGACAAGTAATAACTTAAAGATTTTCCGTTGGAGAGGCAATAGTTGTGGTAGGAGCCGGATGCTCCGAGATAGGCGGAGCCTCGACCGAGGTTGCCTCGCCCTCCGCAGACCTAGGTGCAACCTCGGCCGAAGCCTGAGGCTGCTGAGGAGCATCAATTTGCGCAGTGGAATGCCCGGTACCCTTGGAGGAGGATCGCGCGTCGCCGTTGTCATCCGAGCTCGAACTGGAGTCACCAGAAGTGGCCGAGTCATCTTCATCTCCCCCTTGCTCAGCTAAATCGTCATCTGATGCATCCTCGACTACGACCTCCTCGTCCGGGTTTGGAAGGAAACTCGGCCCTTCATTCCAGGTGTGCACGTCGGCATACTCGACGAGTTGAAAGGCGCGAGCTTGCCGGAGAGCGACGAAAGTGGGGTCCTCAACCCAACGAGAACCAGTGCACAGATTTCTCAAGATATCAAGAGAGATGTCTTCGTACCATGACATAATAACAGTTAGAGCCATATCAGCGCCAGCTCGTCCGGCTGATTCCCTCCAAAGACTTAGTTGCCTCTCAGATGCCATAAGTCTTTTCACCAGTAATTCGACCTCATTGATATCAGGGGTCCCAGAAGTGTTAGGCCAGAGAACATGGTAGGCTCGGATAGCTGCCTGCACCAAGTCCCTGCCCATAATTTTCATCGGACCAATAGCAGCCACGACAATGACAAGGAAATCTTCCATCGAGTACTCGAATCAACAGGACACCTCGCGCTTACGAGCTGCTAGAACCGCTTTCGAGCTCACATGCTTAGCTTCTGGGAAATGACCTGCGCAAAACACGAATGCGTCAGGAGATAAGAAACTTACAATGAATATAATCCGGCTGTGATAAGAAACTTACAATGAATATAATTCGGCTGTGATAAGAAACTTACAATGAATATAACTCAACATTTTATGGAGGTCTTTAGCCCAGATGATCTTGCTCTTCTCAAACGAAGCAATTTCCTCGCTCATTCCTCGAAGTTTTCAGTTGGCAGCCTCGAGGAGTTCTTTATTCTTCTCAACTCCAAAGCCACCGATTCTTCTCCTCGGAGAATTCCTGATCGACCTTTTCTAGTTCAGATTTCAGAGAGCTTAAGGGTCTCCACCTCGGCCCAAGAGCGAACTATTTCATCATCTTTTCTTTTAGCTGCCGAATGAGTAGCGCTTTGTTCTAAAAAAATGCAGCATCACGTCAGCATAGGCGCAATCTTGGTGAGATGTTGCAAGGTTTGCAACTCGGCTTTGCCACAGCCAAACAAAATAAAAAAGTTTAGCACGATTCTAAAGGCGAAAAGGTGTAGGGTAAGAGGAAACTAACCTTCCAAGCTCTTGACTTTCTTCTCAAGACGAATGTTGAGATTATTGATATTACATTTACCAAAAAGTGAGTCGACACCTCATGGACAAAAGTAAGTCGAAAATGATGAAAAGGAACTATCAACTTACTAGCCTTTTTTACCACAGGAAGGACTTTCTCGTATTTCTCTTCCAGTTTGCGGTGCGAAAAAAGCAACCTTTGAAATTCGGCAGTCCGCCTGTCGTGTGCAACCTGAACAATGGAGCAAAACGATGAATAAATGTCCGAAAGAACAGATCCGAGTTGCGAAAACTCAACTCGGATCTAGGTGGCTGGATATTCAAAATTAAAACAGATCCGAGTTAAGCGACTTAACCCGGATCTAGGTGGCTAGATATTCGAAAGAACAGATCCGAGTTGCGAAAACTCAACTCGGATCTAGGTGGCTGGATATTCAAAGTTAAACAGATCCGAGTTAAGCGAAAACTTAACCCGGATCTAGGTGGCTGGATATTCGAAAAAACAGATCCGAGTTAGCGAAAACTCAACTCGGATCTAGGTGGCTGGATATTCAAAGTTAAAACAGATCCGGAAGTTAAGCGAAAACTTAACCCGCATCTAGGTGGCTGGATATTCAAAGCCAAAACAGATCCGAGTTAAGCGAAAACTTAACCCGGATCTAGGTGGCTGGATATTCAAAGCCAAAACAGATCCGAGTTAAGCGAAAACTTAACCCGGATCTAGGTGGCTGGATATTCGAAGCTAAAACAGATCCGAGTTAAGCGAAAACTCAATGCGGATCTAGGTGGCTGGATATTCAAAGCCAAAACAGATCCGAGTTGCTTAAAACTTAACCCATCTAGGTGGCTGGATATTCAAAGTTAAAACAGATCCGAGTTAAGCGAAAACTTAACCCATCTAGGTGGCTGGATATTCAAAGCCAAAAGTAGATTCGAGTCGCAAAGCTTAACCGGACCTATGTGGCTAGACATTCAAAGAACAGCTAGATAAAATTTAAGCAAAGTTTGAGATAGATCTACTCGGATATAGGCTCGAACCCTAAATTAAGTCGAGTTAAGTATAGCACTATAAAAACTTCCAAGCGAATAACAAGTTACTCGTTTGCAAGTTTCGGGGACTAATGTATATATAATAGCATATGGAGAATCAGTCTAAACCCCGAGAAACAACAATTACCTCGTTCATCTTGTTGCTATCCAGAATGATCTTGGCAGCTCGATCCAAACGGCTGCTGATGTCGGAAAGTTGAACGGTATTGTTTGATTGCCCTCAAGCCGATCAAGATTCGATTATGAGCATATTCCACCAGCGAGCCGAGGTTGTTCCCACTAGCCGTCCGGGTTAAGACTTTACCTCGAACATGTTGTGCAACCACTGCAGCCGCAGCGCTTGTATGAAGAGCAAGCTGGGTGCTGGCAGCCGAGGTAACGGAGGCTTTGGTAGGCGCAGTTCCTTTGCGCAAGATGTCGGCAATACTCTGAGAAGAACCAGCAAGACCTTTTGGGAAGTGGAAGCCTTGGTGGCAACAGTTTTCTTCAGAGGAGGCACCAGCAGAAGCTGATACCTCGGCAATGGGAACAGTGCCTTTAGGAGCAGGAGGGATCACAGGCGCAGAGGACGCCGGGGTATTAACGACCACGGCTGCTAGGTTATGTTACAGGAGCTACCGAGGTAGAAAGAGGCTCGTGGATATGCTCGGATTCAATGGAGGCAACGGGTTCGGTAGAAATCTCGGAGGCATCGAGTATCAAAGTGATCATGACGAGGGTGGTGATGGGAGCTGAAGGAGACGCAGATGAGCAGGACTAGGAATCCTAGTATCTTCAGCAGGCGGAGGAGACTGCCGAGTCAGGCGGCTAGTCATGCTAGGACCGCCAGTTTAACGGAAGCGAACCTTGCAAAAATAAGAAAGAAAAAAGGATGTCGGGATGAAAAACAGAAAGAGGGAAACAAGAAATACGAGCAAAATGAACTTACCCTGCGACCCCAGGCATGGTCTTGCGCCTGGGAGGATTCGGAGCAGACTTCTTCATTCGTTTCTTGGGGGCCGCCTCTGAGGCACTAGCAGGAGCCCCGCGTTTCCCCGAGGTAACTGGGGGCTGGGATGCAATAGGCTCGGCGTCGTGAACCTGACCGGCCGGATTAGCTGGGAAAGTAGAAGCCGGAAATGCATAAGAAATAGGCATTGCGGCAACTACCTCAAGAACTTGGACCTCGTCCGAATCACCTTCTTCCTCATGGACCGAAGTCTTGCCACGAGCGCGGGCCAGAGCGGGATCCGACTTAGGGACGAATTCTTCGTAGTCCGGCTCCCCGACGTACGTGGTATTCCGGTCCGCAGTCCACGAAAGCGACAAAACCTCGGCATCCTCGTCCTTTTGCTCTGCGAACCTCTGTGAGGCGGAAAAGAAGGAAGGTTAGCGAAAACAGCTATGAAAACAATAGAAAATCAAAGCATTAATGGTTAAACTTACTTCGGGAGGCGGACGATCGCGGGTGAACGGTTTCAATCCCCAAGTCCAATCTTCAGGCATCTCCGTCTTAAATATAGCCCGGACACGCTTGAAGACGAGGTAGTTGTCCAGCTCGACGGTCGAGACTCGGTTGGGATCAAGTGGACCACTCATCTAGCAAAGTCTGTGCGTCCTTTTACGAATGGGCAAATTGCCATCGATGAAGGTAGCCATCAAGTCCTCGCCGCATAACCCGGCCCGGATCAGCTCCTTGAGCCGAGTCTCAAAAAGCTCGGCCAAGACGTGACTCCTCCTCGGATTGTAAGTCCAATTCACCTTGGAAGGCGGACCAATGGAAAAGGCAGGGAGCCGAATCTTGTCTTCCGTCCCTCTGTTCTTGACATAAAAGAAGGATTTGTGCCACTTCTTGCACGACTCTAACCCGGTGACACGAGGAAATACGGATTTCCTCCGAGGTGTAATGACGCCGCCCCGCACTGAGTAAGCAGTTTCTCGGAAGGGTGCAGAGACTTGTCAGGGACTACATTAGAACGAATCTGGAAGAACTTTGACCAGACGTGCACGGACGGCCATAGGCCGAAGTATCCCTCCGAGGCGGAGATGAATGCAGAAAGAGAAGCGATGGCATTCGCAGGAAGATGATGCGGCTGAAGGCCGAAGTAGTCGAGAAACTCTCTTGCAAAATCGCTAAGAGTGTGACATAAAAACTACATACTCGCCCTCCCTAACATCCGGAGATAACTCGTTGCCGGGTAAACGACAAGAGACCTCGGCGGGAATCCTCCGGGTTCGAATGAGCCACTCGATCTCCCGCCGTAATCGAGAACCCGCCACGAGCCTCGCTCGGGCCCAGAGCCAGCATCATCATCCTCTACCAGGGCACCGCTAAAGGAACTAGACATGGTTTCGCCGGAAAGATCACCGGAGGAAGAACTCGCGGTGGAGGAAAACTTAGAGCTACGAGGCCCCATCGCAATTCTACGCAAAAACGGCGGCGGAACGACGACAGAACCGCGGCGCAAGAACAAAGAGGAAACGAAGGGATCTAGAGGAAAGCCTAGGCGGCAAGGCCGAAAAGAACTCACCGGCGACGACGCCGGAGCAAGTGAGCGGCGACGAGGCAGACGGAGCAGCGCGGCGGAGTCCTCCTCGTCACAGAACCAGTTGAGCGCGCGGCGGCGGAATCACGAACGAGCGCAGAAGCGCGAGGAGGAAGAAGGGTGCGGGCGAACGAGAAGGGGAAAGTGAAACTCCCAGGCGCCGCGCCCCTCTTTATAACCGAGCCACCTGCGAGGTAGTGGGATCGTGGGTGTGGCGGTTCGTCGTGTAGATCGTGTGTGCCGCGCGACCACGCGTCGCTGAGCGGAGCCGCACCAAGGACCACACGATTGACCAAGGAGCTCACGATCCCCAACGAGAACGGCGCACGAGGCGTCGCAACAACGGCGCGACAGACGCGGGCAAGAATCGTAGCTTGTCAAGAACAACGATAGGAACAAAAAATAGAGAAACAATGATGAGGATGACCCGTAAGACGAGGTATGCACTGGTAAATACGATGTTACCGCGAACGAATAGGAGATAACTCGGAAACAATGCATAATAAGTATCATAAAACTGATACGACCCAGCCAAGATGATCGGCGGGACCATATCAGCTTCGGGGACTAATGTTGGGGAGGTAACCCCGGATAGGGTAAGGACGGGGAAAGACGAAAGGATTATTCCCCGTCCAGTTTCCGAGTTATATTCTAAGCTGGCCGAGTCTTGTAAAGGTCAGCCGAGATAAGGAAAGGCAGGACCTCAGTAGTGATGGCAAGGCATTACCCGGCCGAGATACGGCGTAAGCCGGCCGGGTTGGCCCGAATGATCTTAATGCAGGTGAAGGACAGCCGAAGTTCGAGGAAGGGCCGAATGATACGAAGCTTGCAGGAGAAGGAGAAGCCCAAAGTCAAACCCTAGTCACGGAATCTGAGCAGAGCCAAGAGCTAAAGACAAAGGTGCAGAACGACAGAGGGGCAAAAGGAGGTCACGGAGGTGACAGTTCTGGAGCCCGAGGCAAGCAGGAGGGGCCCTCTGGAATCTTACCGCAGTGAGAAGGGCGACAGGGAAAGAGGAGCGCCGAACTACTATATTGGGACAAGCATATTCCTTGAATATGCTCGCCACGTCAGCCCTAGAAGAACCCAGGGCTCTACTTTATAAGGGGAGGCTTGGACCCTAAGGAAGGGATTGACTCATTCTCGGTACCGTTAGGCTGGTAAAATTCTCTCTTTCTCCTTGTATACAGCTCAAGGAGCACTTGTAGCCCGAGGAAGGAGAAATAAAGATCTTTGCGTTAGCTTTCTCTGTGTAGAATTAACTACATCTTCCCTCCCCAGATCCCACTAGCATCCTTTGGCCCCAATCTTTAGCCTACCCATGGCATCTGCCGTGCCACCACCACGACACCACCCCGCAGAGGCAGCGGAATCTTTCTATGGTCGTGATACGTCCAAAATGTATCTACTTTCCCGAACACTTATGCTATTGTTTGTCCTCTAAACTTGTGTGATTTGTGTACAACTAACACGGACTGACGCTGTTTTCAGCAGAATAACCTTGGTGTCTAGTTTTTGTGCAGAAAATCAACTATCAGGAAAAATCCGGGAAAATATGCCAAAAATCCTATTTCACCTGAGGACTCATGGAGCCAGAAGACGAGACGGTGGAGGGCCACGAGGGGCCCACGCCACCTCTCCTAGGGGTGGTGTGGCCGCCTCGGTAACCCCCTCGGCCTCCCTCTTCGCCTATAAGTTGCCTCTTGACCTAAAAGCCCAGGGGGCTTTGATGTTTTTTCCAGAAAGAGTTCTCCTACATCGCCACCACTAGATGTCACGAATCAGAACCAGAAACTCCGTTCTGGCACCCTGCCGGGACGGGAAATTGGAGGAGATCATCACTGTCATCATCACCATCACTTCTCCATCGACCATCCATGATTCCCCCATCTATTAGTGAGTAATCCCCCGCTGTAGGCTATGGGGATGGTAGGGATTGGATGAGAACATTCATATAATGGCATCAGATTGTTAGGGCATGGTGCCTAGTATCTATTATTAGTGCTTTTTGACTTTGTTGCAACTTGTTATGCTTAATGCTTGTCACTAGGGCCCGAGTGCCATGATTTCAGATCTGAACATGTTATTGATTCATGATGATAGTATTGTTTGCGATCTTACCTGCAAGTTGTATACACATATTGTTGTCCGAAACCAAAGGCCCCAAAGTGACAATAATTGGGATAACCGGAGGGAATGGCTTTGATGTGAGGATCACATGTGTTCACAGAGTGTTAATGCTTTACTCCGGTGCTCTATTAAAAGAAGCACCTTAATTGCCAGTAGTTCCCTTGAGGGCCCGCTGCAAACGGGCTGGTAGGACAAAAGATGTTGTGCAAGTTCTCATTGCGAGCATGTATGACTATACATGGAACACATGCCTATGATTATCTAGTACTTGGATGCTTTATCTTATTTATCTGCAAATGCCCTATGTCTTGATTGCTATATGAATTGTCTTGTCCATGCAACGCCCGTCCATCCATCCCTATGCCTACCGCACTTTAATCCTACTATTTACTGCAATTTTTACCACTGTCTTTACTTTTACTACTGCTATTACTTTGCTATTGCTACTACAAAACCGTTGCTACTGATAAACTGCTGTGAGCAAGACTGTTTCCAGGTGCAGCTGAATTGACCACTCAGTTGTAAGGCTTATAAATATTCTTTGGCTCCCCTTCTGTCGAATCAATAAATTGGGTTTCACTTCCCTCGAAAATACTGCGATACACCCCCTATAGATGTGGGTCATCAAGACTATTTTCTGGCGTCGTTGTCGGGGAGCATAGCTCTATTTATCAAGTTCACTTGGAATCACTATTGTTCACTACCCTCCATTCATCATGGGTAAATCTTGTGATGGAAAGGTTCCTATATTACCATCCACTACAAGAAGGGGTACGGTTCTGAATACCTTTGTTGCTCTTGATTCACCATCTGTTATGAGTAAGCTCCTTACACCACCACATACACATGCTACACACACTGCCACTATCGCTGAATCTGAAAATTTTGATACTTATGATGTTGCTTCTACTGTGCTTGATAAAAGTGGTTCATTAGGTCCTTTCCTAGATGCTACGATTGCTAGAACTATAGCTGGAAATACTAAAATTCCTAATGAAGATACTACTACACCTGTCAGTTCACCTGAGTCTAGAGAGAGCTATGATATTGAAGACGGATATATAGAAATGACTGATGAATTTATTAAAGAATGCCAAAGCACCCATGGTAGGAGTGCTATTAAGAGTCTTCTTGAGAAACATATTGTTAGACCTAAATTATCTCCTAATGCTAAGTTTGCTACATCTCCCATAAACATTAAAGATAAGGATTATGATTTCTCTCTTGATTTATCTTACATAACTATTGTTGAGAAAGAACCTTTTTGTGGGACTAAGAATGAAAGTGCGGTAGCACATATGACTGAGATTTCTACCATGAGTGGCTTATTTTCTGATGATATTAAGATGCGCACCTACTTTGTTGCTAAAATTTCCCCTTTTTCACTGAAAGGAGAAGCTAAAACTTGGTTTAATAATTTACCTCCTAGATCTATTGATAGCCCTGATTGCTTGATTAGTACCTTCCTTCAGAAATATTTCCCTACTAGTGCTAGACATGCTATTTTGCATGAACTTTTTGATTTTAAATAGGGAGAAAAAGAGATATTGCCTGAATCATGGGCAAGGTTTTGTGCTTCGATTCATGAACAGGCTGGATGTCCATTACCTAAAAATGAGCTTCTTGATATATATTATAATGGACTAACTGAAGAATCTAGGACATACCTGGATAGTTGTGCTGACTGTATTTTTAGGAATAGAACTCCCAAAGAAGCTGAGGAATTAATGGCTAAAATAAGCAAGAATTATGATGATTGGACTCCACCTGAACCAACTATACCTGAGACAGCTACACCTGATTTAACTGTGCCTGCGTTGACACCAACATCAAAGAAGAGGGGAGTTATTGAACTAAATGATGAAGTGATGAAGGAAGCTAAGAAATGTCTAAAGCAGAAGGGTATTAAAGCTTAAGACGTGAAGAATTTACCTCCTATAGAAAAATTATGTAAGCCAATCTCCCACTCATCCACTATTGAGGTACACTCTCTCCAACATTTTGACGAAGGTGATATTCCTTACTCTAAACCTCCTGATCAATGCTTGGAAGATTTGATGTTTTTATTGTTAAGCAAGATAATTTTAATAAAAGGGTGCGAAATCATCTAATGGAAAACTCTAGAGCTATTATTGAGTTGAAGGATATTGTGGAAAGAACCTCTAATGATGTTAAAATGCTTGTTAAACATTTCCAAATGGTTAAAACTCAAATTGATCAGCTTATTAAAGTACAAAAATATTTGTTAGTGAATGCTGCTAAAGAAAAACATGCTTATGAAATTAGAACTAGAAGTGGTGCTACCACCCAGGATCCTCTATATCCTGAGGGGCATCTTAAAAGAATTTAGCAAGATTCTCAACAAATTTAAAATAGTGGTACTTCTCCTAAGAAAAGGAAAAAAGAAACATAAAACTATTATAGAATCTTCTGAACCTGTTAAAGATCCTAATAGTATATCTTACTCTGATGCTGAAACTGAAAGTAGTAATGAGGAAAATGATGCTCCTGATAAAGAAAAGTTGAAGAAGAACCGGAAAGATACAGTAAGAATACTAAATACACTAAAGAAGATTTTGTTGCTAAGAAACATGGCCGTGAAAGAGAGCCTTGGGTCCTGATACATTGCAAATGTATCTATCATTTTTGATGATCCATGCTTGGTTTTATCCACTTTCTTGTGTTTTGTTCCA
The DNA here is from genome assembly GCA_023614405.1 of Avena insularis. Taxonomy (NCBI): domain Eukaryota; kingdom Viridiplantae; phylum Streptophyta; class Magnoliopsida; order Poales; family Poaceae; genus Avena; species Avena insularis. Next base: position 524,836,019 of record CM042694.1, read on the forward strand.
ACTTTGGAGTACTTTTCATATGATTTCTTGGACTAACCTATTAACAAGAGCCACATGCTACTGCCTGTTTTCTCGCTGTTTTTGGTTCCAGGAAAGTCGAAATGAATATTCTCGAATTGGACGGACAAAAGCCAAAGTGCCTATTTTTCCGGAAGGATCAAGTGCCGAATCTGAGGCAGAGAAGAAGGGCCGGCCACACCTCCTGGCCGCGCGGCCAGGCTGGGCCCATGCCAGGGGCTGGTGTGGTGGCTCCCGGCACCCCCTCGGCCTCTCCTTCCGCCTATGTATTGCCCTCGGGACGAAAACCCTAAGTACCCGATCAAAAATCCATGAAAGAGTCTGTAGCCACCGTCATCTCCATCCCTAGATCGGAGGGATCTGAAGCTCTTCCCGGCACCCTGCCGGAGAGGGGAATTCACCCTGGAGGCCTTCTTCATCACCATGCAAGCCTCCGGTGTGATGCGTGAGTAGTTCATCCTTGGACTACGGATCCATGTAGTAGCTAGATGGCTGGTTCTCCTCCTTTATGCTTTCATGTCTAGATCTTGTGAGCTCCGTTCATGATCAAGATCATCTATTTGTATTCATATATGTTGTGTTTGTGGGGATCCGATGGATATTGAGATGCTATTTCATATTGATTATTGATTCTATCATGTCTTTGTTATTTGAGATCTTGCATGCTTTCTGTTGTTAGTAGCTATCTTGGCCAAGTAGATGCTAGCAACTCCAAGAGTTAGTATTTATGCTCGATAGTGGGTTCATGCCTCTGGTAATCTGGGGAAGTGACATAAGTCTCTAAGGTACTAGATGTGTTGTTGCTACTAGGGAGAAAACAACAATCCTTTGTTCATAGAACAATCGTATTGTTTACTTTACACGCAGTTCGTAAAGCAATAATCTGTTGCTTGCAACTTAATACTGTAGGGGGTTCGGATGATAACCTGAAGGTGGATTATTAGTCATAGATGCAGTTGGATGGCGGTCTATGTATTATGTTGTAATGCCCAATCAAGTCTCAAAGGAGTCAAGATGATTAGTATATGCATGTATTGCTTTCTCGGTGTTTGTCAATTGCCCCGCTGTAATTTGTTCACCCAACATGTTACCTATCTAGGGAGAGCCACCTCTAGTGAACTATGGATCCCGGTCCTTTTTCTTTACATACAATCTACAAACTGTTTACTGCTTTGTGTTTACTTTCTGCAAACTTTTACTGCTTTCCATTCGATACGTTTAATCCTTTGTTTTTCGCAAAACACGGTGAGATTGACAACCTCATCGCAAGTTGGGGACAAAGTTCTGTGGTTGTGTTGTGCAGGTCTCCACATTGCTACTAGCACCGGTAGTGCGCCCTGCCAAAGCTTAGCTAGTAATACCTTTGAGGTGTTTCCTTGCTCCTACTGGTTCGATTAGACCTTGGTTTCATAACTGAGGGAAACTTGTTGCTGTGCTCGTCATACCTTCCTCTTGGGGTTCCCAACGAGCTCTACATCAACCACGCACCAAGCACTTTTCTGGGCACCGTGTATTGAGCCATCAAGCGATTTTCTAGCGCCGTTGCCGGGGAGTCAAGGACATATTCACAATGGGAGTCCCTCATAACCAATCTCTTTACTTTGTTGTTTTTGTTTTGCTTAGTTTCTTTTTTAGCTTTGTTTGCTTGTTTTGTTCTTCAAAAACACAAAAAAATAGTTTTGCTAGTTTGCTTTCTTATTTCAAAACCCAAAAAAATGACTACTCTTGAAAACACTAAGTTGTGTGACTTCACTAGCACCAACAACAATGATTTTATGAGCACACCTATTGCTCCACCTGTGGCTGAAAATACTTTCTTTGAGATAAAACCTGCTTTACTTAATCTTGTTATGAGAGAGCAATTTTCTGGTATTGGTAATGAAGATGCTGCTTCCCATCTAAATAACTTTGTTGAACTTTGTGAGATGCAAAAGCATAGGGATATAGATGGTGATACTATTAAGATGAAATTGTTTCCTTTCTCTTTGAGAGGAAAAGCTAAAGAATGGTTGAATTCCTTAACTAGGAATAGTATTGATTCTTGGACTAAGTGCAAAGATGCTTTTATTGGAAAATACTATCCTCCTGCTAAGATTATATCTATGAGAAGTGAAATAATGAAGTTTAAACAACTTGATAATGAGCATGTTCCTCAAGCTTGGGAAAGAATGAAATCTTTGGTAAAGAATTGTCCCACTCATGGACTTACTGCTTGGATGATCATCCAAACTTTTTATGCAGGATTGAACTATTCTTCAAGGAACCTATTAGATTCAGCTGCTGGAGGTACCTTTATGACCATCACTTTGGGTGCTGCAACAAAACTTCTGGACAATATGATGGTTAATTATTCTGAATGGCATACTGAGAGAGCTCCACAAGGTAAAAAGGTAAATTCTGTTGAGGAAACCTCCTCCTTGAGTGATAAGATTGATATTATTATGCCTATGCTTGTGAATGGGAAAGCCCATATTGATCCAAATAATGTTCCTTTAGCCTCTATGGTTTCTCAAGAAGAGCAAGTTGATGTGAACTTCATAAGAAATAACAATTTTGGCAACAATGCTTATGGTAATAACAATTATAGGTCCTACCCTCCTAATAATACTTATGGTTATAATGGTAAACCTGGATTACCTAGTGAAGGAAGAATGTTAGAAGTTGAAAGAGCCACTAAAAACTTCATGCAAATGCAATATGAGCAAAATAAGCTATTCACTAAAACTATGGAGGAACAATCTATTATTTTGAAGAACATTAGCCATCAACTTGAGTCTAAATAAGGAAATTCCTAGTTTACAATTGAAACTCTCTAATGCTGAAAGAAATATATCATCTTTGTCTGAAGCTCAATCTTCTTTGATCAATAAAATGGCTGCTAAACCTGAAACTAATGATAATCCCTTTGCATCTACTAATGCCATACAAGTAAGAATTGATGAAAATGTTAGACTATTAGCTGAATTACATGCTAAGTGGGAAAGAGAAGATGAAATTGCTAGAAACATTAGTGTTTCTACTATCACCACCACTAGTGTTGAGGCTAGTAATAGTTCTAATACTTTAGATGATAAAGTTGATTTTGATCTTGATGGTTGCAACATCTCTGAAGTTATTAAGTTCCTACAAAAGCTTGCTAAAAGTCCTAATGCTAGTGCTATGAACATGGCTTTTACAAAACACATTACTGATGCTCTCATAAAGATTAAAGAAGAAAAGATGAAACATAAAGCTTCTATTCTTATAAAACAAGAAGATGGTTGGGAACCCATCATTAATATGAAAGTGAATGACTTTGATTTCAAAGCTTTATGTGATCTTGATAGTAGTGTTTCTATTATGCCTAGAAGGATTTATGATATGCTTAATTTGCCTCCTCTTAAAGATTGTTATTCGAATGTCCCACTTGATGATAATGCTAAAAAGAAACTCATGGGGAGTCTTAATGATGTTCTTATTATGGTTAACGATTCCTATGTCCCCGTTGATTTCTATGTTTTGGATGTTGAATACGATGCTTCTTGTCCTATTACTTTGGGAAGACCTTTTCTTATAACTGTTGGTGCCATCATTGATATGAAAGAAGGCACCATTAAATATCAACTCCCACTCAAGAAAGGTATAGAACACTTCCCTAAAAAGAGAGAAAAGATTTATTTTGCTTCTCCTATGAAAACAAAATTTGGTCTTAATGCTTCTTCATTTGAGAACACTTGATTCTTTCTTTGCTTCTTATGCCTAACTTAAAGGCGTTAAAGAAACATACTTATTGGGAGATAACCCAAAAGTTTTAGATGAGTCTTAGAAGTTAGTAATAACCGCTCCTTATCCTTTTTATTTGCTTTTTGTGCCAAGAGTAACCTCTAATGAGAGTGAAGTAATGATTGGGAAAATTGCTGTCCCGAAACAGATTTTTGTGCTTCACCATAAAAATTCGTGAGAGAGATCTGTATGTCGGATTGAGGTGTAATGTTTTGTTATTCTGCCCCAGGTTGTTATCTAACTTTCTTTAGTTCAACACTTTTTGATTTGAGCAACAGAAGGTCTTTGAAAAACTTCGTCTTTACCTGCTGGTCTGTTTTGACAGATTTCTGCCATTTTCTGCATTTGCTTCTTGTGGGTTCCTTTTTGAGTTATTTTGGGGAATTGAGCTTTTTGAGGGAAGTGCTACACTATCTAGTGTTCTAATGGAAGTTTCTTTGGTGTTAGAACTGAACCTTAATACTTATTTATCTTAAGTGCACTAATGTTGCTAATGAGATTGTGTGAAGTTTTGTATGAAGGAAAAATTTCAGGTGTATGGAAGGAATGAGTAATGTGATGAAGGATGGACTAAAGCTCAAGCTTGGGGATGCCACGCGTGTCACCCCAAGAAATATCCAAGAAGTACAAGCGTCAAAGCTTGGGGATGCCCAAGGCATCCCCTTCTTCATCAATAAAAATCCCAGGTTTCTTCCAAACGGTTCATTTTTATTGTTTCATGCACAGTTGTGTTTTTCTTGGTGCGTCTTCTTTTTTATTTTTGTTTTGGTTTTCGTTTGCTTTTGTTTGCTTAGTTTTCTGAATAAATTGGTTGGACCCCCTCTTTCATATATTGGCTTGCAAATAGTTTGGTTTGGTTTGGAAAAGAGTAGGAAAGTTCATGCTTATGTGGTAAAAAGGGCTCGTTTTTGACTGTGGCCTATGCTTTGTCATGCCATGCTTGATATTTTTTTGGCTTTATGCTTAGTATTATTTTTTGTAGCATGACTTTTTATAAACAATTGAGATTGCTTAATGTGCCTTGGATTAATCATGCGTTGTTTTAGCATATTAAAGCATAGTATAGTGGTATTCTCCTTTGATGCTTTATTTGGGTTGACTTGGCACATGCTCACACCATGTTATGACTATCCAAAGTCACCATAGCCTTTATGATCCTTTAGTTTTCAACTTGTAGTATCACTTTATGCTTTTATCAATGATGTTTTGTCGCTCTGCATGATTATGGCCATTATTGCTCTCTTAGTTTGTCGCTCCCAGTCTTTTGCTAGCCTCCACAACAAAGTATGAGTTCCGCTCATGCATCCAACTCCCTAAACCAAGTTATTCCAAAGAGTCCACCATACCTACCTACTAGCTTATGCCATTCCAAGTATATTCATGCTTTTGTTTACCTTCCACTTGTTATGAGAATACTAGTGATTAAAGCTCTCACGAACTTGATGGCACACTTTACTTTACTTGCCCTTAATAAACTTGAACCATTGTGTCGTCTATGTTGTATATGCTTGCACTTATTTGTTAGGAATTAGCAGAACCATGCTTTCATGGGGAACGCTTTCAACATTGCACTTGGTACTTGTAACTAGTTGATATCATGCTCTTTTGTATACGATGTCGTCGGTGTGAAATGAAAGGGTAGCTTGTAAATCCATGGAGTTATGTATATGTGTTAGAGAAATGCCTAGGCCGCTGGTCTAATCCATGCTGACATGGTGGAAACCTGCAGCGTAACCATAATGAGCTGTCTATGAAGCATTCTTCTTATAAAAAAAGGAGTCCTATATTGAGAAAAAAAGAGAAAAAAAGAGATACTATGAAAAGAGGAAAAAGAGAAAAAGGCACCATATTCCCATGGTAAATAAGAAGAATGCTGAGATGCTCGTTGTCTGCTTGCCTTGTCATTTTGATATGGGGATTCTTCCGTATCATCGGGCAAGGGGTACCCCGTTGGCGGTTCTCTATGATACACATGTACTTACGATGACAAGAACTTACCGGTGACTAAACTTGAGTAGCATAAGGAGCGACCCTCGTATACAAGGGACATGAGATTTCTGACTTATACTTCGTCAAGCATGTACACCATAGTTTGTTCACTTTAACCTTAATCACTTCAAGATGCTTATGATAGGGGTAATGAGAGATGAAAGCTATAAGTACCATAATTTTTGGAAGCTCTTTATGAGACTTTAATCCCTACTTACTTTTACAAAAGGCCTTTCTTCCACCATTATATTGAGTCTCCACCTTCTATCTTTATGCACTTACTTTGAGAGCATAGTGTTCATTCTTAGTTCTATGTGAATTGTCCCAAGAGTAGTTGATTGATGCATAACTTGATATTGCTTGTTTTAAACTATTGTATCTAGTCACTCTTATGAACTTTGAAGGTGTCCTATGCATTTATATTTGCTACTCTATTGAGGGACAAGCTGAATACTATTATGCTATGTTTTCTTTATGTGAAACAAACAAACATCTTGCAAAGCATTGTTATTCATGAATCTTTTGTTTGTGCCTTTTCATGTTGCATCATAGTTTCCTTTCTTATTGCTAGAACTTTGTATTTCATGTTATGATTGAATTACGATGATCCTAGCTTTGAATGTTTTGCAAATACTTTGATCAAGTCTTTGATGGTGCATGTCACCTCAAAAATTATTCTTTCTTTTTATCACCTACCTACTCGAGGACGAGCAGGAGTTAAGCTTGGGGATGTTGATACATTGCAAATGTATCTATATTTTTTGATGATCCATGCTTGGTTTTATCCACATTCTTGTGTTTTGTTCCAACTTTGGAGTACTTTTCATATGATTTCTTGGACTAAACTATTAAAAGAGCCACAGTGCCAGCTGCCTGTTTTCTGCTGTTTTTGGTTCTAGGAAAGTCAGAAAATGAATATTCTCGGAATTGGACGGGACAAAAGCCAAAGTGCCTATTTTTTCGGAAGGGATCAAGTGCCAGAATACGAGACGGAGAAGGGCCAGGGGCCGGCCACACCACCTGGCCGCGCGGCCAGGCTGGGCCCGCGCCAAGGGGTGGTGTGGTGGCTCCCGGCACCCCCTCGGCCTCTCCTTCCGCCTATATATTGCCCTCAGGACGAAAACCCTAAGTACCCGATCAAAAATCCACGAAAGAGTCTGTAGTCACCGTCATCTCCATCCCTAGACCGGGAGGGATCTGAAGCTCTTCCCGGCACCCTGCCGGAGAGGGGAATTCATGCTGGAGGCCTTCTTCATCACCATGCAAGCCTCCGGTGTGATGCGTGAGTAGTTCATCCTTGAACTACAGATCCATGTAGTAGCTAGATGGCTGGTTCTCCTCCTTTGTGCTTTCATGTCTAGATCTTGTGAGCTCCGTTCATGATCAAGATCATCTTTTTGTATTCATACATGTTGTGTTTGCGGGGATCCGATGGATATTGAGATGCTATTTCAGATTGATTATTGATTCTATCATGTCTTTGTTATTTGAGATCTTGCATGCTTTCCGTTGTTAGTAGCTATCTTGGCCAAGTAGATGCTAGAAACTCCAAGAATTAGTATTTATGCTCGATAGTGGGTTCATGCCTCCGTAATCTGGGAAGTGATGAAATCTCTAAGGTACTAGATGTGCTATTGCTACTAGGGAGAAAACAACAATCCTTTGTTCATAGAACAATCGTATTGTTTACTTTACACGCAGTTCGTAAAGCAATAATCTGTTGCTTGCAACTTAATACCGGAGGGGTTCGGATGATAACATGAAGGTGGATTATTAGTCATAGATACAGTTGGATGGCGGTCTATGTATTATGTTGTAATGCCCAATCAAGTCTCAAAGGAGTCAAGATGATTAGTATATGCATGTATTGCTTTCTCGGTGTTTGTCAATTGCCCCGCTGTAATTTGTTCACCCAGCATGTTATCTATCTAAGGAGAGCCACCTCTAGTGAACTATGGATCCCGGTCCTTTTTCTTTACATACAATCTACAAACTGTTTACTGCTTTGTGTTTACTTTCTGCAAACTTTTACTGCTTTCCATTCGATACGTTTAATCCTTTGTTTTCCGCAAAACACGGTGAGATTGACAACCTCATCGCAAGTTGGGGACAAAGTTCTGTGGTTGTGTTGTGCAGGTCTCCACGTTGCTATTAGCACCGGTAGTGCGCCCTGCCAAAGCTCAGCTAGTAACACCTTTGAGGTGTTTCCTTGCTCCTACTGGTTCGATTAAACCTTGGTTTCATAACTGAGGGAAACTTGCTGTTGTGCTCATCATACCTTCCTCTTGGGGTTCCTAACGAGCTCTACATCAACCACGCACCAAGCACTTTTCTAGGCGCCGTGCATTGAGCCATCAGGTCCAAAAACCTATGCCTTTCCCTGATAAGAAACACAAGTCAAAGGAAAACGAACACTATAATAAGTTTTGTGAGTGGATGAAACCTTTATTTTTGCAAATACCTTTGACTGATGCTATTAAATTGCCTCCTTATTCAAAGTATATGAAGGATATTATCTCTAATAAAAGGAAGATCCCTAATGAAGAAATTTCTACTTTGCTTGCCAATTATTCCTTTAATGGTAAGGTTCCAAAGAAACTTGGAGACCCGGGGATTCCAACTATTCCATGCTCTATTAAAAATAGTTATGTTAGAACTGCTTTGTGTGATTTGGGAGCAGGAGTTAGTGTTATGCCTTTCTCTCTATAAGAGACTTCAATTGGAAAAATTAATACCAACTGATATATCTTTGCAAATGGCTGATAAATCTACTACTATTCCTGTTGGTATATGTGAGGATGTACCTGTTCAAGTGGCTCATAATTGCTTGATATTAACTAACTTTGTTGTGCTTGAAATGCCTGAAGATGCCAATATGTCTATTATTCTTGGGAGGCATTTTCTTAATACTGCAGGAGCTGTTATTAATTGTAATCAAGGAAAGGTGACTTTTAATGTTAATGATAAGGAGCATACTATCTATTTCCCCAAGAAGATTGATAGGACTTATGGTTTAAATTCAATTGAACATGTTGAGGGCATCCAAGTTGGAGAAATATATTGTCCCATACCACGAGAAAAATATGAAACTATTATGATTGGGACCATTGCTATCAAGGTTGAGGTAAAATAATCATTAGTGGAATACAAAGTTTTGTTTCATATAAAATTGTTTTGGTAACAAGACCTGATCAACCTTGTTAACAAAGGGATTTTAAATGAACAAAACAATGTTTTCACCATGATTATCTTCGTTTACTTTTATTTTACCCATGTTTGTTTTGCTTTCACTTACTTCACTTTTCTGTTGCTAGTTGCTTGCATATTAGAGTGTCCTAGAACTTCTGAAGTTTTAGCTTTGTTTTGTTTTTGCATCATTCCAAAGTCATCTTTCTGTCAGAAAATCATTCATCAATACCTGAAAATTGCTCAAAAATAAAGTGTCTCGAAAAAATCCAGAAAATTCATATTAAATTTTTACATGAAAAAAGGGACAGAGAAGTGCCTAGAGTGACCCAGGGGGGCCCACGAGGCAGGCACACCACCTGGTGGAGCGGCCACCCCAGGGGCACGCCTGGCCATGGTGTGGGCCACCCCTGGCCCTCCACTCACTCTCTCACTTGCCACTGCCTTCTCTCTCCCGAGAAAACATCAGTTCATTGCTCGAAATCGCGTTCTTGTTGTTCTTGTCCATGATTTTTTGATCTCCTTGCTCAACCCATCTTTGCTGCTGAAATTTGGAGCATTTGCTCTCTGGTATGTGACTCCTCCGCTTGTCCAAGTAGATTTGTGTTTAGTGGATTATATCTTGAGTATTTTGCTGCTATAGGTGATAGGTTATGAGAGCTTGTAAGCTTGTTTAATGCTTAGAAAAATTGTTTTGATGCATGTTTAGGCCTCTTATAAGTCCCGATGAGTAGTTCCCTTCATTATGTATTCCTTTGCAGTCACTTGTATAATGGATGTTTAAATTTCTGAATATCAAATATGAACAACCACACTTTTGGAGAAATATTTGAGAGGGACACGCCCAGGAGAGCAAGGCCTTCAAGATCGGCCTCTCAGTTTAGGCCATCATATAATAAAGATCTTATTGCACCACGCTTTGGCAATGAAGGAGATGAGGGAGATGCTCACCCATCTACCTTCCCTTGTTTTACCTTTTTGCAAGCTGCAGGGATCCTAGATGATTTCTTACTTCTCGTTCAGAGGGTTGGTTTGACCACTTACATGCAGGATGAGAGTGAGCAATATGACGTGCTCACCAAAACTTTTGTTGAGAGTTTCGTTTTCACTAACACCCCTTATCAGTCAACTGTTTCGTTCAAAATTTATAATCTGCCTATTACCATGTCATTGGAAAGATTTTGCAGCATTATAGGCATAGGCATGACTGGGACAGTGAAGAAGATCCAAGGTCGACCCGCTGATTTGCTGGAGCTCTACCAAAGTGTGACAAATGACAATGACCGCGTAGCTCAGCACGGGAAGATAAGGAACACTTAGCTCCCAGCTCTTAGATATTTTGCTTATTATCTTGCCACTAGCATTCTTGGTAGGGAGAACACTAGTAATATTTCTAATTATCGTTTAGCCTTCCTTGCTACTGCACTTAATAATGATACCAAGTATAATCTTGGTTCTCTCATTGCTCGCCGCCTAGCCGCTAGAGGACCTATTTATGGGAGCATTATTGCCTCACGCATGGTTGTTGCTTTGGAACTCTCTGCTGATCCTAATGATAATGTGTTGACACCACAAAGGCTTGATCTTGCTGCTATGAAAGCGCATCACTTTGTCACTACTGACTCTAGTACAGAGAGTTTAGTATATAGTATGTTGTTTACTGACGGAGACGAGAGGGAAATTCCTTTGCCACAATCTACTTTGTTCAGTATTTACAGGATGCCATGGCCGCGTTCCAAGGAGGAGGTGAACGAGCATCTCCGCTTGCTTGGTTTCCATGGGAAGCACCAGGGGTGTGTGCCCTCTTACGACTATTCTGCGCACTACACTGGGGCGTTCTCGAGCTCGTATCAGGACGAGGGCACCTCCTCGCCGTACTACAGGGGCGCTCCATCTTGTCCAGCCTAGGATTGATACCCACTTAGGCCAAAAGCCTAAGCTTGGGGGGAGGTACACCGACATCACACTCATCTACATATCATGTTTAATCGATACTTTGTATATCCATGTTTCGTTCTCTTTTTAGTTTTCGTTCTTTCTTTACTTTTGCTTTCCAAAACACAAAAAGACCAAAAATATTTTTGTTGTTTCTCTTTGTTTGCTTCTTTGTCTTTTTAGCCTTGGTTTGCCTCTTCCTTTTTGCTTTGTTTGGACCATTCAAAAAACCCAAAAAGATTTTGCTTTGCTTGTTCCTCCTTTTTACTCTTGCCTTTAAAAATCAAAAACACCAAAAATATTTTATGTTCTTCTGTGGTTTTGTGAAGTTCATTGCAGGGTTCAGCAGTCCTCAGTGGAGTTGGGTTTCATGTTATTATTCAAGCCACACAAGTGAAGGGCAATAATGAAGATTAATGACAACTTGAGGTGTGGTAAGAGGCTGGTAACGAACTCTACTTGTTTTCATTTTTGTACATATACTCATCATTGTGGGCATGCTTAGTCTGTTCATGTAAGGTGTATATTAGTTATGGATGCTTAGTAGTTCTTGCTTTCCTATGATTAGCTCTAGCTTGCTAATGGTTTGTAGCATGTCATATGGATGTTTGCTTGCATTGTTCTATTCATAACTTGGCATGACACTGTGGTATCCTCCTCTGAATGTTTCACTTGAATTGACTTGGCACATTCTCACACATGCATATGACTGAAACAATAATCAGTTAAGCCTCGATGAATTATTTTGCCTCAGGGGTCTTTGATGACCCACAAGTATAGGGGGTGTATCGCAGTATTTTCGAGGGAAGTGAAACCCAATTTATTGATTCGACACAAGGGGAGCCAAAGAATATTTATAAGCCTTAACAACTGAGTTGTCAATTCAACTGCACCTGGAAACAATCTTGCTCACAGCAGTTTATCAGTAGCAACAGTTTATAGTAGGAATAGCAAAGTAGCAGCAACAGTAAAGTAAAGATAGTAGTAACAATAGCAGTAAGTAATAGGATTCGAGTGCGGTAGGCATAGGGATGGATGGACGGGTGTTGCATGGACAAGACAATTCACATAGCAATCAGAACAAAGGGCAATTGCAGATAAATAAGATAAAGCATCCAAGTACTAGATAATCCTAGGCATGTGTTCCATATATAGTCATACGTGCTCGCAATGAGAACTTGCACAATATCTTTTGTCCTGCCAGCCCGTTTTCAGCAGGGCCTCAAGGGAACTACTGGCAATTAAGGTGCTCCTTTTAATAGAGCACCGGAGCAAAGCATTAACACTCCATGAACACATGTGATCCTCACATCAAAGCCATTCCCTCTGGTTATCCCGATTTCTATCACTTCAGGGCCATTGGTTACGGACAACAACGTGTGTATACAACTTGCAGGTAAGACCACAAACAATACTATCATAATGAATAAATAACATGTTCAGATCTGAAATCATGGCACTCGGGCCCTAGTGACAAGCATTAAGCACAACAAGTCGCAACAAAGTCATAAAGCACTAATAGAAGATACTAGGCACCATGCCCTAACAATCTGATGCCATTAAATGAACGATCTTATCCAATCCCTACCATCCCCATAGCCTACAGCAGGGGATTACTCACTCATAGATGGGGGAAACATGGATGGTCAATGGAGAAGCGATGGTGATGATGATGGCGATGATCTCCTCCAATTCCCCGTCCCGACAGGGTGCCAGAATAGAGTTTCTGGTGCTGTTTCGTGGAATCTGGTGGTGGCGGCGGAGCGGAACTCCTTCTGGAAAAACGTCGACCCCCCTTGAGTTTTTATGTCAGAAGGCAACTTATAGGCGAAGAGGGAGACCGAGGGGCAGCCTGGGGCAGCCAGACCATCCCCTGGCACGGCTTGGGCTTGCCCGCGCGACTAGGTGGTGTGGCCTAGGCCCAGCCCCCCTCCGTCTCGTATTCTGGCTCCGGGAGTCTTCTGGTGAAATAGGATTTTTGGCATATTTTCCGGGATTTTTCCTGATAGTTGATTTTCTGCACAAAAAGTAGACACCAATGCAATTCTGCTGAAAACAGCATCAGTCCGTGTTAGTTGCATCCAAATCACACAAGTTTAGAGGAGAAACAATAGCAAAAGTGTTTGGGAAAGTAGATACGTTTTGGACATATCAACTCCCCCCAAGCTTAGCTTATTGCTTGTCCTCAAGCAATTCAGTTGAAAACTGAGTCCAATAAAAGAACTTTCAAGAACACATTTGCTTCATATAATGTATATATTCTCAGCATGTGACCAACTACTTAGGCAATTCATAATAAAGAGTATGCTACTGAGTCTACTTAATAGTCAATGTAAGCTATGAAGATATTCCAACACAAAAATAATAAGTAGCATGAAGCATAAACATAAGCAACATTACAATGCTCATAACAAGGTATGATAGAGTGGTATCTCGCTTCCCTTTGATTATGAATACCAAGGCATCTCTGAAATCCAAGTGAAGACTAGAAGTAAAGATGTCAAAGATACAAGCATCAAAGTCATAACACAAATAATCAAGTAATGAGACAAACACAGAGAATGACAACTATGCTCTCAAGAAGGTGCTCAAAGAGTATATGGAGACTCAACAAGTAAAAGAAAAAGCTTTTGAATAGTTTGAAAAGCTTCCAAATGCTGAAAGTATGGTACTCATTAGCTTTGAGCTCTCATTGCCCCTATCATAAGCATCTTTAATGTGATTAAGGTGAAAGTGAGGTCCAATCTGAGTTATATGCTTGACAGAATATAAACTGAAAATCCCATGTCCCTTGAGTATGAGGGCCACTCCTCATGCTACTCAACTTTAGTTACCGGTAAGTTCTTATCATCATAAATATGTGCGTACCACAGAGAACTGCCAACGGGGTACCCGTTGCCCAATGATACGGAAGAATCCCCATATCAAAATGACAAAGCAAGCAGACAATGAGTATCTCAGCAATCTTCTTATTTACCATGGGAAAATGGTGCTTTTTTCTCTCTTTCCTCTTTTCATAAATCTCTTTTTTTTCTTTTCTCAATAGCTATCTCTCTTTTTTTATAAGAAGAATGCCATAGATATCATTATGGTTATGCTGCAGGTTTCCACCATGTCAGCATGGATTAGACCAGCGGCCCAGGCGTTTCTCTAACACACATACATAACTCCATGGACTTACAAGCTCCCCTTTTATTTCACACCGACGACATCCGCAAACAAAAGGGCATGGTATCAACTGGGTATATATTTACAAGTGTTGAAAGTGTTCCCCGTGACAGCACGGTTCTGCTAATCCCCAACCTATAATTTGCAAGCATATAACTTTCATGGACAGTCACAATGGTTTAGGTTTATTAAGTGCAGAAAAAAAGGTGTGCCATCAAGTTCGTGAGAGCTTTACTAACTAACTTTCTCATAACAAGCAAACATTTTATTCGGAAGAAAACAAGGCATATTGAGTATGCATGGAAATAGCAAATGATGCTAATAGGTAGGTATGGTGGACACTTTGGCAATATTTGGTTTAAGGGAGTTGGAAACATGAGTAAAATACTTAGTGAAAGTGAAGGCTAGCAATAGTAAGGGAGCAACAAACGAGAGAGAAATAGCTGTCATAATCATGCTTGCAACAAAACAGGACTAAACATGGCATGAAAGTGATTCAAGATCCTCAAGGCAAAATAATTCATCGAGGCTTAACTGATTATTTCAGTCATGTGCATGCGTGAGCATGTGCCAAGTTGATTCAAATGAAAGATTCAGAGGAGGATACCACAGTGTCATACCAAGTTATGAATAGAGTAATGCAAGCAAACATTCATAAGACATGCTACAAACTATTAGCAAGCTAGAACTAATTATACGAAAGCAAAAACTACTAAGCATCCAAAGATAACATACACCCTACACGAACATACTAAGCATGCCCACAATGATGAGTATATGTACAAAAATGAAAACAAATAGAGTTCGTTACCAGCCTCTTACCACGCCTCAAGTTGTCATTAATCCTCATTATTGCTCTTCACTTGTGTGGCTTGAATAATAATATGAAACCAATATCCACTAAGGACTGCTGAACCCTGTAGTAAACTCACAAAACCAAAGAAGAACAACAAATATTTTTGTTGTTTTCGATTTTTAAAACAAGAACCAAAAGGAAAAACAAGCAAAGCAAAATCTTTTTGGTTTTTTCGAATAGTTCAAACAAAGCAAAAAGGAAAAACAAACCAAGGTGAAAAGAAGAAACAAACCAAAGAGAAACAACAGAAATATTTTTGGTCTTTTTGTGTTTTAGAAAGCAAAAGCAAAGAAAGAACGAAAACTAAAAAGAGAATGAAACATGAATATACAAAGTACCGACACAACATGATAAGGAGCTGCGTGCCATGTCGGCGTACCTCCCCTAAGCTTAGGCTTTTGGCCTAAGTGGGTATCAATCCATGTACAAATAAGGGTTCCGTGGGAAGAAGAAGAAGCTTCCCAATCATAAGCAGGCTGCTGATATGAAGACTCCCCCTCATTCGAGGGTTGGACCGAATCATCCGTGACCTCCCTTCTAGTATCCTGCTCCTGTTGGGAGAGCTCTCCCAAGTACGTGTCAAGCTCCTCCTCAGTGAGGGACCATCCTAACATGTTATCAAGGTTAAACAAAACAGGTGCAGGCAAAAGAACAACACGCTCGGACTTGCTCTTTCTCCAACCAGCTTTGAGAAAGGTTATTTCATAATACAACTCACTCACACTAGCCCACGAGGAAACAAATTTATGCTGTATCATGGAATTAAGATCAAGCCTTTCTATGGGAAACTGTAGGTCTAGATGATGAGGCACTCAACCATGAAAAGCTAATAAACGAGAAGCAATGAGGCCCCCACAAATTCCACCTTTCTCGCGGTTAGCAGCAAGATGGAAAGCTATCAAAGCACCTAAGTTGTAAGACCTATCTCGTTTAAGAGCAGCAGAGATAAATGCTAGATCATATGAAGATAATTTATTGGCAGTTTTCCTAGAAAGAACACACTTGGCAACATAGTAGGCAAAGTAACGAATGGAGGGAAGATGAATGTTATGGATTTTTCCATTCTCCTTCGAGAAGCTGCTCCCTTGGCAAATTTTTGCGTATAAATCCATGAGTGGTTCAGGTCGCTCCTTAATCCTTCTACATGATCCCCATTGAGGTACCTTAATAGCTGCACAAAAATCATCAAGAGAAAGGTCGACAGCAATATTGTAAATTTTATAGTGGACCATGGGGTTAGGCAAAGAGTGACTAAATTGAAAGTCATGCACCACAGACATGGTTAGCTTGACAAATTGACAAGGCTCATCTTCCAAAAAGTGCTCCAACCCTGCATTAGAAACCAAAGTGTGGAAATCTTGGAGAATTCCCGTAGCTCTCATGAACTCAGAACAAGGATAAATGGAAGGAAAAACTTCCTCCTCCCGGTGGACCTTCATGATCTCAAGCACCCATAGTTCATGTTGGTTTAGGTGGTTCTCACTCATCTTCTATTCTGAAATTTAAACACCTATTAAACAAGTGATTGCAAAGTAGATATAATGAAGGATTCTACTTATAGGGACTTGTAAGAGGCCTAAACATGCACCAAAACTATATCTCTAAGCATCAAACAAGCTTACAAGCTCTCATAACCTATCACCTACAGCAGCAAAATACTCAAGATATAATCCACTAAACACAAATCTACTTGGACAAGGGGAGGAGTCACATACCAGGGAACAAATGCTCCAAATTTCAGCAAGAAAAATGGGCTAAGCAAGGAGATCGAAAAAATCGAGAGCAAGCACAGCAAGAACGCGATTTTGAGCAATGAACTAGAGCTTGCTCGGGAGAGAGAAGAAAGTGGCAGGTGAGAGAGTTAGTGGGAGGCCAGGGGTGGCCCACACCAGGGCATGGCGCAACCCAGGGCAGGCTGCGCCACCAGGTGGTGTGCCTACCTAGTGGGTCCCCTGGTACCTCCCAGGCACTCCTCTGCCCCATTTTTCACGTAAAAATTTAATATGAATTTTCTGGAATTTTTCGAGACACTTTATTTTTGGGCATTTTTCAGGAATAGAAGAATGATTTTCTAACAGACAGATTTTTTTGGAGAATGATGCAAGGACAAAACAAAACTAGAACTACGGAAGTTCTAGGACACTCTAAAATGCAAGCAACTAATAACAAAAAAGAAAACTAAACGAAAGCAAACACTAAAATGAATAGAGTAGAAGTACACGGAGATAAACATAATGAAAACATTGTTTTGTTCAACGAAATCCTTTTGTTAACAAGGTTGATCAGGTCTTGTTACCAAAACAATTTCATATGAGACAAAACTTTGTATTCCACTAATGATTATGTTACCTCAACCCTGATAGCAATGGTCCCAATCATAATAGTTTCAAAATTTTCTCTTGGTATGGGACAATATATTTCTCCAACTTGAATGCCCTCAACATGTTCAATTGAATTCAAACCATAAGTCCTTTCAATCTTTTTGGGGAAATAGACAGTATGTTCCTTGTCATTAACATTGAAAGCACCTTTCCTTGATTACAATTAATAACAGCTCCTGCAGTATTAAGAAAAGGTCTCCCAAGAATAATAGACATATTATCATCTTCAGGCATTTCAAGCACAACAAAATCAGTTAATATCAAGCAATTATGAGCCACTTGAATAGGTACATCCTCACATATACCAACAGGAATAGTGGTAGATTTATCAGCCATTTGCAAACATATATCAGTTGGTATTAATTTTTCTAGTTGAAGCCTTTTATAGAGAGAGAAAGGAATAACACTAACTCCAGCTCCCAAATCACACAAAGCAGTTCTAACATAACTGTTCTTAATAGAACAAGGGATAGTTGGAATCCCTGGGTCTCCAAGTTTCTTAGGGACCTTACCATTAAAGGAATAATTAGCAAGCAAAGTAGAAATTTCTTCATTAGGGATCTTCCTTTTATTCGAGATAATATCCTTCATATACTTTGAGTAAGGAGGCAATTTAATAGCATCAGTCAAAGGAATTTGCAGGAATAAAGGTTTCATCCACTCACAAAACTTATTATAGTGTTCATCTTCCTTTGACTTGTGTTTCTTATCAGGGAAAGGCATAGGTTTTTGGACCCAAGGTTCTTTTTCACTACCATGTTTCTTAGCAATAAAATCTTCTTTAGTGTATTAGTATTCTTAGTGTGGTTTTCAGGTTCTTCTTCAACTTTTTCTTCATTAGGAACTTCATTATCTTCATTACCACCTTCAGTTTCAGCATCAGAGATAGATATACTATTAGGATCTATAGCAGGTTCAGAGCGTTCTACAACAGTTTTATGTTTCTTTTTCCTTTTCTAACGAGTAGAACCACTATTTTTAGCTTGTTGAGAATCCTGCTCAATTCTTTTGGGATGCCCCTCAGGATATAGAGGATCCTGGGTAGCAGCTCCACTTCTAGTTCTAATTTAATAAGCATGTTTTTCTTTAGCAGCATTAACTAGCAAGTATTTTTGCACTTTAACGAGTTGATCTATTTGAGTTTGAACCATTTGAAAGTTTTTAACAATCATTTTAACATCATTAGAGGTTCTTTCCACAATATCTTTCAACTCAACAATAGCTCTAGTGTTTTCCATTAGATGATTTTGCACCCTTTTATTAAAATTATCTTGCTTAACAATAAAGATATCGAATTCTTCTAAGCATTGATCATGAGGTTTAGAGTAAGGGATATCACCTTCATCAAAGTGTTGGAGAGAGTGTACCTCGATAGTGGATGAGTAGGGAATAGGCTTACATAACTCTTCTATAGGAGGTAAATTCTTGACATCTGCAGCTTTAATTCCCTTCTCCTTAAGACATTTCTTAGCTTCCTTCATCACTTCATCATTTAATTCAATAACTCCCCTCTTCTTTGATGTTGGAATAGGCACTGGTATAGTAGGTTCAGGTACAATTACTTCAGGTATAGCTTGTTCAGGAGGATTCCAATCTTCATAGTTCTTACTTATTTTAGCCATTAATTCCTCAGCTTCCTTAGGAGTCCTATTCCTAAAAACACAATCAGCACAACTATCTAGGTATGTCCTAGATTCTTCAGTTAGTCCATTATAAAATATATCTAGAAGCTCATTCTTAGGTAATGGACTTCTAGCTTGTGCATGAATCAAAGCACAAAACCTTGCCCAAGATTCAGGCAATACCTCTTTTTCTCCCTGTTTAAAATCAAAAAGTTCCTGCAAAATAGCATGTCTAGCACTAGGAGGAAAATATTTCTGTAGAAAAGTACTAATCAAGCACTCAGGGCTATCAATAGATCCAGGAGGTAAATTACTAAAGCAAGTTTTAGCTTCTCCTTTCAGTGAAAAGGGGAAAATCTTAGCAACAAAGTAAGTACGCATCTTAATATCATCAGAAAACAAGCCACTCATGGTAGAAAGTTCATCCATATGTGCTACCGCACTTTCATTCTTAGTCCCACAAAAAGGTTCTTTCTCAACAATAGCTATGTAAGATAGATCAAGAGAGAAATCATAATCTTTATCTTTAATGTTTATGGGAGAAACAGCAAACTTAGCAATAGGAGACGATTTGGGTCTAATAGTATGCCTCTCAAGGAGACTCTTAACAGCGCTCCTATCATGGGTGTTTTTACATTCTTTAATAAATTCATCGGTCATCTCAACATAACCGTCTTCAATGTCATAACTCTCACTAGACTCAGGTGAACTAACAGGTGTGGTAGTGTCTTCATTAGGAGTTTCAGTATTTCCAGCTATAGTTCTAGCAATTGTAGCATCTAGGGAAGGACCTAATGGACCACTCTTGTCAAGCACAGTAGAAGCAGCATCATAAGCATCAGAAGTTTCAGATTCAGTAGTAGTAGCAGTGTGTGTAGCATGTGTATGTGGTGGTGTAACGAGCTTACTTATAACATATGGTGAATCAAGAGCAGCAGAGGTGTTTAGAACCGTACCTCTTCTTGTAGTGGATGGTAAAATAGGAAACTTGCCATCACGAGACTTACCCATGATGGATGGATAGTAGCGAACAATAGAGAATCCAAGTGAACTTGATAAATAAAGCTATGCTCCCCGGCAACGGCGCCAGAAAATAGTCTTGATGACCCACAAGTATAGGGGGTGTATCGCAGTATTTTCGAGGGAAGTGAAACCAATTTATTGATTCGACACAAGGGGAGCCAAAGAATATTTATAAGCCTTAACAACTGAGTTGTCAATTCAGCTTCACCTGGAAACAATCTTGCTCACAGCAGTTTATCAGTAGCAACAGTTTTATAGTAGGAATAGCAAAGTAGCAGCAGCAGTAAAGTAAAGACAGTAGTAACAATAGCAGTAAACAATAGGATTCGAGTGCGGTAGGCATAGGGATGGATGGACGGGCGTTGCATGGACAAGAAAATTCACATAGAAATCAGAACAAAGGGCAATTGCAGATAAATAAGATAAAGCATCCACATACTAGATAATCCTAGGCATGTGTTCCATATATAGTCATGCGTGCTCGCAATGAGAACTTGCACAACATCTTTTGTCCTGCTAGCCCGTTTGCAGCGGGGCCTCAAGGGAACTACTGGCAATTAAGTTGCTCCTTTTAATAGAGCACCGGAGCAAAGCATTAACACTCCGTGAACACATGTGATCCTCACATCAAAGCCA
This sequence comes from Avena insularis, assembly GCA_023614405.1. Lineage (NCBI taxonomy): Eukaryota > Viridiplantae > Streptophyta > Magnoliopsida > Poales > Poaceae > Avena > Avena insularis. The sequence continues at coordinate 524,856,595 of CM042694.1, forward strand.
TTCCCTCCGGTTATCCCGATTTCTGTCACTTCAGGGCCATTGGTTCCGGATAACAACATGTGTATACAACTTGCAGGTAAGACCATAAACAATACTATCATAATGAATCAATAACATGTTCAGATCTGAAATCATGGCACTCGGGCCCTAGTGACAAGCATTAAGCACAACAAGTAACAACAAAGTCATAAAGCACTAATAGAAGATACTAGGCACCATGCCCTAACAATCTGATGACATTAAATGAACGATCTCATCCAATCCCTACCATCCCCATAGCCTACAGCGGGGGATTACTCACTCATAGATGGGGGAAACATGGATGGTCGATAGAGAAGCGATGGTGATGATGATGGCGATGATCTCCTCCAATTCCCCGTCCCGGCAGGGTGCCATAACAGAGTTTCTGGTGTTGTTTCGTGGAATCTGGTGGTGGCGGCGGAGCGGAACTCCTTCTGGAAAAACGTCGAACCCCCCTAAGTTTTTAGGTCAGAAGGCAACTTATAGACGAAGAGGGAGACCGAGGGGCAGCCAGACCACCCCCTGGCGTGGCCTGGGCTTGCCCGTGCGGCCAGGTGGTGTGGTCTGGGTCCAGCCCCCTCCGTCTCGTATTCTGGCTCTGGGAGTCTTCTGGTGAAATAGGATTTTTGGTATATTTTCCGGGATTTTTCCTAATAGTTGATTTTGTGCACAACAAGTAGACACCAATGCAATTCTGCTGAAAATAGCGTCAGTCCGTGTTAGTTGCATCCAAATCACACAAGTTTAGAGGAGAAACAATAGCAAAAGTGTTCGGGAAAGTAGATACGTTTTGGACGTATCAGTCTTGAATCACTTTCATGCCATAATTAGTCTTGTTTTGTTGCAAGCATGATTATGACAGTTATTGCTCTCTCGTTTGTCGCTCCCTTACTATTTCTAGCCTTCACTTGCACTAAGTATGATCTCTATTCATGTTTCCAACTCCCCAACACCAATATTGCCAAAAGTGTCCACCATACCTACCTATTAGCATCACTTGCTATTCCATGCATATTCAGTATGCCTTGTTTCTCCTCTTTAGAATAAAATGTTTGCTTGTTAGTTAAGGAAACTTGTAGGATCATGGATTTGTATTGTGAAATAAAAGGGAACTAGCAGGATCATGGACTTTGCAAGCACAACCATAATGATCACTCTATGAAGCATCCTCAATAAAAACCTATGCAAATAGCAAATAAAAAGATCGCTGGGATGCTCATTGTCTGCTTGCCTTGTCATTTTGATTATGGGATAGCTCCTATATCATGTGCAAGGGGTACCCCGTTGGTGGTTCTCTATGATACATATGTACTTACAATGACAAGATCTTACAAATGTACTTACAATGACAAGATCTTACATGCTTGGCAAGTTATAAGTCGAAAATCTCATGCCCCTTGCCTACGAGTCCCGGACCTCATGCTACTCAACTTTAGTCACAAGTAAGTTCTTGTCATTGTAAGTACATGCGTATCATGGAGAACCGCCAACGGGGTACCCCTTGCCCCATGATACATGAGCTATCCCAAATCAAAATGACAAGACAACAGACAATGAGAATCTTAGTGATCTTTTTATTTGCTATTAGCATAGGTTTTTATTAAGGATGCTTCACATAATGCTCACTGTGGTTATGCTGCAAGTTTCCACCATGATTAGGCGTGGCTTAGGCTAGCCGCCTAGGTGTTTCTCTAATACACATACAAACTCCATGAGCTTACAAGCTCCCCTTTTATTTCACACCGTCGGGATCCATAAACAAAAGAATCATGATATCAACTGAATAAGAACTGCAATGTTGAAAGCGTTCCCCATGACAGCATGGTTCTGCTAATTGTCAACTTATAAAGTGCAAGCATATACGCAACATAGATGGACGCAATGGTTCAAGTTTATTAAGTGCAAGAAAGTAAAGTGTGCCATCAAGTTTGTGAGATCTTTAATCACTAGTTTTCACATAAAAAGTTTAATTTGGAAGTTGGATAAAAACATAAATTTACTTGGAATAGCAATAATGCTAATAGGTAGATATGGTGGACGCAAATGGCATAGGTTTTAGTTTTAGGATTGGATGCACGAGAAGTATTCCCTCTTAGTACAGGTTTTTGGCTAGCAAGGCTGAGCAGCAAGCATAAGAATTGAAGGAACAAACAAACATACAAGTGATAGAAACGATCATGCAATCTTCCTTGGAAACACAAAAGATCTTAACTAGAGAATACTAAGCTTATGAGCCAAACAAGAGAGAAAGATGATGAAATTACATATCTTAAAAGTACTTTTCTCTTTTCCATTCAATCCTCTAATAGTATTGCTACTGACCAGAGCTAGGTTTGCCAAAACCAATCTCAATTTACTTAATGATCCCAAAGTGATACCAATACTATCAACAAGATCAATCATATAACAGAAATTGCAAACTAAAATAAGATGTGCAAAAAGTAAGTGATGGAACTTCTCATTAATATTCCATAACGACAACTCACACCAAGGGATACATATATATCTAACTAGAGGGGAGATACTTCCATAATGCAAATCATCCTATATGATAACTTCTCTATTCATGATATGGATCTACTAAAAAGGTAAAAAGATGAAAGATAATGATGTGATACCGCGTCACTCCCCCAAGCTTGGAACAAACCAAGGGGATGCCAAAACCTGATGACGAATTACTCCTTCGGAGGTGGTGGTGTTCTTTTGATAAGCTTTTCAATCAACTCATTCAAATCCTCAATCTCAAAGGTGAGAGTATGAATCAACTCCAAATTGTGCTCAATGCGGTTCATGATCATGTCGGGTTGTGAATCCCAGCTTTTGCGATTCTTTCCCCACTCTTCCTCTTTGAAGTATTCTTTCCCTGCATGGTTAGAACGAGGCATATCCCAATTGGAGGGTAGTGTTTCCTTGGGCATATTTTGGAATTGCTGCTCATGAATAAGGGTATGGAAGGGATTCTTGGTGCGTGGAGGAGGTGACCGTGAAGCCAAGCAATGACACAGAACCTTCCCTCCAGTGGACATCTGTGCAGTCCTTTTGAACTTGGTAGGATTTTCCACTACTCCAATGCTTGCAATGGTGGTGCTGGTGTGCGGATGCTGGTCTTCCTTTGCCTCCTGTTCAACTTCACTCTCGATCTCCTCCTCCTGCTCAAGGTCTTGGAGATCGTCTTCCGCAAGCTCCTTGCCCTTATCGTTGGCGGAGACCATTGTGCTTCTAAACTTTGAGAATAGTTCCTGACAGAAACAGATCGAAACGAAAACATGACAAGAACACGATATACGGACCTTGCGAGATCCGGGTGATTATATATTACAAATTTAAACAACAAAAGGAAAGTACTGGGAGAAAACGGGTCGGAGACAAGCTCCGGGGTGGCCACACCCCTGGTGGCGTGGCCAGGTGGGCCCGTGCCACGGGGTGGTGTGAGCCACCCGGGTTCCGTTTCTGTCCCTCTTTCGACTCATTAATTTCCATGTTAGATAATAACTGCAAAAATATAACTTGAATAGTTTTTCGCGGACATTTCCTTACCAGAACTGTAACCTATTCGAAAACAAACTCAGCAGGTCTCTGAACTTGGCTTTTAATAAATTCTTCCGAAGTCGCCGCTTGAATTATAGCAATATCCTCATTGTGAGAATCTTCAAAAATTTAGTGCTTGAGTCTTTTGACCACTCTTCATCTCATTACATCATTTTCTCCTACCACTTGAAAATTTCTTTCATACAAAACTTTACACAATCTTCATTAGCAACATTAGTGTATGCAAGATAATAAACCTTTAGGTTCAATTTCAACTGAAATGCATCAGAACATAAGCTACTGGAACAACTCCTTTCGAAAGGCCAAAAAGAATTCAAAAAGGAAATCGATTTAAGAGGCAAATGCCAAAACGGCAGAAATATGTCAAAACATACCAGCAGGTAAAGATTATTTTTTTTCAAAAAACTTCTGTTGCTCAAATCAAAAAGTGCAAAACTAATGAAAGTTAAAGAATAACCTGGGGCATGCACAAAAAAATTACAAATCTGTTTCGGGACAGCAACTTCCCCAAGTCTTACTTCTCTCTCATTGAGGTTGATCTTGACACAAAACCCCAAACAAAAAGGATAAGGAGAGGTTATTACAAAAGTAATAACTTCTAGGACTCAAATAAACAAAAATAAAATGAAAGAAAAAATATATTGGGTTGTCTCCCAAGAAGCTCTTTCTTTATAGCCATTAAGATGGGCATGATAAATTTCAATGATGCTCACATAAGGGTATGAATTGAAGTAAAAGAGAACATCAAGGAGCAAATATACACATATTTAAGTCTAACCCACTTCCTATGCAAGGGAATTTTGTAAGAAAATAAATTGTTGAAACAAGAGGCTACTAGCATAGGAAGGCAAAACAAGAGCAACATAAAGACTTTCAGCATAAAGTGAGGAAACTTAATATTATTGAGATGCATATGAACAATTTTCCCTCTCTCATAATAACTTTCAGTATCATGCATAAATTTAACGATATAACTATCACATGAACCATTGTAGCTATGATCACTTATTCTGACAGAAAACACAGGGACATTAGCTTTCCTAGTTCCACTAGGATGTGAAACAATATTGGAGGAATCCTCACAGAAGATAATATGTCCAGCTTCTACACTTTTAGTGAAAAGGTCTTTCACAACTTCTACTGCAGGTTCAACGTTTATTTGTTCATCAGGCCTTACAACTCTCTTTGTACTTTTGTTAATTACACTAGTTATCATAGAATGCTCCTTTACCTTATCAGGGAAAGGTATTTTCTCGATGTAAGGTTCAGGTAAAGTATGATCAATAGTATACATTTCAGTATTTCTAGCAGGAACACAATTAACAATATCTTTATATGGCTCGTGATACTTGTTCCACTTCTTTTTAGGAATTTCAATATAAGAGGCAAAAGCCTTAAAATAATTTGCAATACTTTGAGAATCAAGACCATAAGCATTACTAATATTATGAAAGTCATCAGTTCCCATAAAAGATCTAATGCATTCATAACCATAATTTATACCTGACTTTCTTCCTTTGTCATTCTCCCATGCTTCAGCATTGTCTTGAATACGGTCTAGAAGATCCCATTTAGCTTCTTCTTCCATACGTTTAAATGATCCAGCACAAGAAGCATCCAATAGATCCTTATCATGAAGAGAAATCATTCCATAAAAGTTATCGATGATAATGTTATTAGGGAGCTCATGAGTAGGACATTTGAGCATTAGTGACTTCAATCTCCCCCAAGCTTCAGCTGTACTCTCTCCATCACGAGGCCAAAAGTTATATATTTGATTCCGATCTTTATGAATCTCACTAGGAGGATAAAATTTCGAATAAAAGAGAGGTACAATTTCCTCCCATTCAAGAGAGTGGCCATTCTTTAGAAGCCTATACCATTCCTCAGTTCTTCCTTTCAATGATAGCGAGAATAACTTCTTCTTGACTCGATCTGTTGTAATACCTACACACTTGAACAACCCGCATAATTCATGTATAAAAAGCAAATGATCACCAGGATGGACAGTTACATCTCCAAAATAGTAGTTATCCATAACACGATCAACAATTCTTGTAGGTATCTTAAAAGTATCATTTTCAGCAGGTGGAGGTTCATCTACTACCTTGGCAGTGGTAGTAGCATTACGAAATAATAAACTAAGTGAATTATCCATATTGAGAATAAAGTAACTAACAGAAATAAACAATACTCACAGTATAAGTTTCCTTTACCAGTTCCACTCTCCAATAGCGCTTCAATCCCCGGCAACGGCGCCAGAAAATAGTCTTGATGACCCACAAGTATAGGGGGTGTATCTCAGTATTTTCGATAAGTAAGAGTGTCGAACCCAACGAGGAGCAGAAGGTGTTGACGAGTGGCTTGGATCAGGAATTCTCTGTAAATACTTAGCAAGCGGATTTTTAGGGGTTTTTGATAATGCAGATAAATAAAGTGCGAGTAAATAAAAGACAATAATAATAATTGCAACAAGTGGCCCAATCCTTCCTTTAGCAAAGTATAAGTCGGTTGTATTACTTAAGATAACCAAACGTTCTCGAGGACACATGGGAATACTGACAAGTGCTTTCGCTTCATATAGTTGATTAATCTTCTTTAGTTAGATAAGTGTTGTGTGGGTGAACCTGTGCTAATGTACTGACCTTCCTAGGACTAATACATACTTGTGATTATACCCCTTGCAAGCATCCGCAACTACAAGAAAGTAATTGAGATAAAAACCTAACCACAGCCTTAAACTTTGAGATCCTACACTCCCTTGTGCAAAGGTTTTCTAACGGGGGTTCAGGTTTCTGTCACTCCGGCAACCCCTACGATTAGTAGCCCAATACACAATTCATTCCCCTAGGCCCATAAAGGTGAAGTATCATGTAGTCGATGTTCACATGACACCACTAGAAGAAAAACACCACAACTTAATTATCAAACCATTGAATCTTTCTCAACACAATTCCACTACTAACAACATGACTTCTCCCATGTCCTCAAGAACTAAACGAACTACTCACAAGACATCATATGGATCAAGATCAGAGATGAACTAATGATAAGTAACAATCTGAACATAAGAATAATTCAATGATTCCACTCAATAGCATCAACTATAACAAGTAATAAACACCAGGAAAGTTTCCCCTAAGAATTATGCAAGATTCAACCCAATTGTTGCAGCAGTACGGAGTGGTGATGATGGTGCTGGTGGATATCATGGTGAAGATGACGATGATGATCCCGATGAAGTCCAGCTTGATGATGGTGTTGATGGCGACGATCTCCCCTCTTTGGGAAGGAATTTCCCCAGCAGATTTCTGCCTGCTGGAGAGCTCTTTCTCTCTCTGTAGTTTTCCGCCCCGAAGAGGTGGCGGAATGTTTTTGTTGTCGCTCCCCGAGTCTAAGGGTTTCGAGGGGCTTATATGTGTCAGAGGGCGATGCCAGAGGTGGTCCAGCGTGGCCACACCACCTGGTGGCGCGGCCAGGGCTGGCCCACTCCAGGGGGTAGTGTGGCCCCCTGTGGCCCATCTCCACTTCCCCTTCTAGCTTCCTTCGTCTTCTAGAAAAATAGGAATTTCCGTATATTTTCTGGGATTTTCTGATCTTTGCCAATTTTGCCTCCAAACGGTGCTTTTCCATCAGAATCCTGGCTCCGGTGGTTCACCCTCCCAAAATCATCAATCATGCAAAAATAGATGAAATAACATAACTACCATCTCTTAATATGAAATATATCAATGAATAATAGTAAATTATGATACAGAATGGTGATGCAAAATGGACGTATCAGCTACTAGGGAGAAAACAGCAATCCTTTGTCCATGGGACAATCGTATTGTTTACTTTACACACTTTGCTTAATGCAATTATCTGTTGCTTGCAACTTAATACTGGAAGGGGTTCGGATGATAACCTGAAGGTGGATTATTAGTCATAGATGCAGTTGGATACGGTCTATGTATAATGTTGTAATGCCCAATCAAATCTCATAGGTTTCAAGATGTCTAGTATATGCATTGTATGCTTTCTCAAATCTATCAATTGCCCCGCTGTAATTTGTTCACCCAACATGTTATTTATCTTAAGGAGAATCACCTCTAGTGAACTATGGATCCCGGTCCATGCTTTTACCATTGCTATACCTTCTACTGTTACTATTTACTATTTACTTTCTGTAAACAATTACTATCTTCCACACAATACGTTTAATCCTTTGTTTTCATCATAACCAGTGAGATTGACAACCTCACTGTAAGTTGGGAGCCAAGTTCTATGGTTGTGTTGTGCATGATTCCAAGTTGCTAGAAACACCTTGCAGTTGTTTCCTTGCTCCTACTGGTTTGAAAACCTTGGTTTCATAACTGAGGAAAAACTTGCTGTTGTGCTCATCATACCTTCCTCCTGGGGTTCCCAACAAGCTCTACATTTTGAGCCATCAGGTTCCTATGAGATCGCCGCTAGCCAAGTATCTCACCTCAAGCCTTTATCAATCTATGGATCTTGGGTACCTACAAGTCCAGAGATCGAGACCAAGAGACAAAGAAACAAAATATACAAATCTCAATTGCAAATAAAATACAATACTCCCATGAATTAGATGCACATAATCGCTGCGAGGTTTCTCCCAAACCCACAATCCCTACTTAGATTAAAATCAAATATTCTTACAATGGTCGCCAAATCACAAGGAGATCTAAAGTACAAAGCAATGGCTATGGCTAGTAGAGGGGATGGATGATGGAAGTGGTGACCAATGGATGGACAATTACGTGGATATCCTTTGGTGGTGTTGTGATGTAATCTGAGAATGGCGGCTCTCTGGCCGGCGGCTGGAGACCCAAAATATATAGGCGTCTTCAAGAAAGTCGTAGGGTTTGACGAGACGAGGCCAACGCCACCTGGTATGGGCAAACGGTAAGGTCAGGATCTGCCCGTACCAGTGGTCGTTAAGCCTACTGATGCCTGGGAATGACTCCCCAATTACTTGATCGTGTGGACTTCCACAAAAACCTTCATTATGACTCATGATTTCACATTAAAACCCGTGATTTCCTGCACAACACAATTCAAAGAAATGTTTTTTCATATATTTTCAATTATTAGTCATTAGTGGCAAGGATTGAGATTTCTTGTCAATTGCTTGAACGAAAACAATGTTTAAACACGGTGGAATATGGCTAATTTTCGAGCCATCAACCAATGATGTTGGGGAACCGCCGGTTAGGACGGATCTTGAAGCTAATGGTTATGCAGTTCATCCTTGGACTCCCCGGAATCTCTCTTGATGGTAAAAAAAGCAAATAAACAGATCTAACCTAGGCTTGATTCCTATGTATCCTTTAGACAAGGCTATGTAACTGCTAAGTGCTAGGATTCTATTGGGAGAAAGGTTATGGGGGAGAACCCGGAAGTGCTTCAAGACTTCAAGGAAGAAGTCATAGACTGGAAGGGAGATGTCGTGTACCAGCTGGGACTTGACGTATACCTTTTCTCTGGCTTGGGGAGAAGGGATGACCTCGTCGGTCGGTGTCGGCCGCTAGAACAGGTCCTCCGCCGAAGGGAGGTATCCTTCAGCAACCAGTTCCTTCAGATGCTCCACAGAAAGCTCAGAGCCCCTCCAGACTCCCTTGTGGGAATCGGTTTCCTCCTCCACGGCTTCAAGCATCGCCCATGTTTGGTCGTCGCCGTTGGTCTTCACCACGGCAGAGTCAGGCACCACCAGTCCCTCCGATGGAACGAATACGCCCTTGGACGGCTCTATTGATGCCTCGGGAGCCGCCTCCATTGACGGAGTGTTGTTGCTGCCAGCCATTGGATCTATTGGTTGTGGATGGGAAAGGGAGGTTTCTTGGCTAGGGTTTTCTCGCTAGGAGCTCGAACGGTCACGCAGCGAGAGGAAGAAGACGATGTAGGTAAAAGATATTTCTCTAGCATAGTAAATATTTATATTCCCTAGCATCAAGATCCGTGTGCAGGAGATCTAATAGTTGAAATGTCGACAACGTGTGTGTGAACATGCACGGTAATTTCGCCATGACCCTCGTTTGCCGCTTAAAGTTTCAGATTTTACGTGCGGGGAAATTGCTAATGATTAAACAACTGCCATATGTGAGTTTCGAGGAAGAATAGGTTGTAGCCTATATCATCCTACTAACCGTTGTAGTAGAGTAGTCATGTCTGAAGATTCCGTTGAAGGCGAACACTATCTAGCTCTAGAAAAGAATACTTGAAGAATCTCCCCGCTTACATATTGAATACGGAGAAGATTGCAGGGTTCTTTGGGAGAACTTCGAGATATTGCTTGACGAATTGCCGATATCACCTAGATGGAGCATTCAAGACCAAAGGCAAGACGACGCAAGATCTCACAGTCCTCCGGGGGCTACTATTGGGGATATGCTAAATGGGTATCACCATTGCATGTCTCTAATCCGTATAACCCGAGTGGCCCATAGTTGACAGCATGGCCCATGGCTTGCTGGATGGCCTAGTTATACGGATCCAGAAGGAAGGCCCATGCCGTAAGAAGGAAGGCTACAATGCAGTTACCAACCAACCCAGAGCCTTGTACAAGGCACGAAGATTAGTTGGTATTAGTGTACGACTCTGTAACCTATGTGACAAGGTCTTTCCCTGTAACCCTATGTTCTGGCGCCTTTATAAGCCGGACCTGTGGGAGCCTTTAGGTAAACAATCATAGTGCCTAGTGCAACACCTGCATAGCGAACCGATGCCTATAACTCGACGTATTGCCATTATAGTGATTTATAGCAGGAGTAGAGTTCCGCCACCGTTGTAGGACTTGAACCTGGGTAAGTTGTGTTACCTCGTACCCGTCAACTCACCGCCTTCCCCCACCTCTCTAAACATGCTTTGTGAGGACCCCTCCATGGCGTACTCATCGGCAATACCACGACACTCATAGGACTTGTGGCATTTTCCTCCACACTAGTAGAAAGTTACTTGACTATTTTCCATTGTTGTATTGGAGGTTGATGCCATTGGGGTTTTTATTGTTTGCTTGGATGAGTTTGGTGCTTGATTTGTTGGCTTGGTGTAGGAATTTGCGGTTGCATTGATTGAAGCAAACTATGCCTTGGTTTTTTATATGTGGTTTCCATTCGGGCTTGGTGGCTTGGTGTTGTACATCGACGAGGTTCTTGTAAGATTGGAAATCGACAATTTTTTGTATTGGATGGCTCAAACCATTGAGGAATATTTCCATTGTTTACTCACCGATATCTTTCATGTCGGCTCTCATCATGGCAATTCCCATTTCCTTGTAGTACTCTTCAATTGACTTTGTTCCTTACTTCAAATTCTAGAGTTTTTTAAAGAGGTCTTGACGATAATGTTTGGGGACGAACCTTTCATGCATCACTTTCTTCATTTCCATCCAAGTGGTAACCGGTAATTCTTATTGTTTCTTCCTGTTGCTCTCCTGATGGCCCACTTTAGATCATTTTGTTTGTCTCTAAAATTCCGAAGCATTCTCTGTGACCTTGCCCTTTTTGAGTCCCGTAGCTCTTGAAAACTCAAGAATACTAATAGAAGGTTTTTCTGCTAAGTAGATTTAAAACCAAAAGATAGGGGATCATTGGTAAATCCCCATAAAACAATGTAAAACATGTATATAACATTGTATATGATGCAAATATGTGACAAAGTTCATGTATGAAATTTACATGCATCAGATACTGACGGTGTCATCTATCAGTGTTTATTCCTATACAATTTAAGTTGTTGTAGATGTTCTTGTCCTATGAGTATTGTCACTGACAGGCGGTTTTCGCTATAACTTTTGTAAATGGATTCGGATTTTTGTGTTATTTAGGTCGTGTCGAAGAGGAGGAGTAGGCTCTACATCATCATGGTGTTATCCATGCTATATTATTCAAACATATTTCCATGAGAAAGGATGGAACCAACAATAAAGGGTCAAGATTGACACCAAAAGGTATAATTATCGCTCATCTTTCCCCCATTTGCATTCCTTTGTGAGCTACGCTATAGTTGAATATAACAAGCACATACTGAGACTATTTCATCAATGATTGTTTGTGCTTTGCAAATCAAATACCTTGTAGTTCGATGCGTACTGTTGTGGCACTCCACCATTTTTTGCCGGTATTGGGGACTAGTATTGAGGTTCCGGTGTGGAACTCCACCTTTTTTGTTGGCATGGGTTGCCGGCGGCCCCAGTAGCTGTCCACATGTGCGTTGCCGAACACGATATTAGGGTCACCGGTGGAGATTCTCTAAGGTCATGGACACACATAGTAACTCAAGGTGTGAGATATACTTAAACTAGTGGAATTATCATGCAAAATTAATGATACCATTTTCGTTCAATTAATCTAAATTTCTTACAGATCACTCGATCGGCTTATTAAATTAAATGATTCGAGTACAGTTTAGTGAGATTCCCTTGATTAGAAATATTCTTAAAACACAATATTTGAGTAAAACTTTGTTTGGTCGCATCAGAGACAATACTAAGATATGTCTAGAGAGATATTAGTGGATACAAAAGAATAGCTACAGTGAAATAAAATGCAAAGGAATCCAAATCTAGAACGTGTCTGCTGCCCGCCAGTATAAGCAAAGCATATAAGGGCTCGCTTGATTGAAAAGAATCCCATATAAATTTTGGAAGATTTTGATCCAGTGAAAGTTTTCCTAGGGATATCTTTTGATTTGATTTGTAGGATTAGATCCTTAAGAAAATTTACCATAGTATAGCATTGTAGTATGTTTTGGAGAAAAATTTCCATTTACTCAAAACTCATGTTATATTTCCTTCGCTTTTTATATGATTCAAACAGTGATTGAAGAAACTTTCTTTGGGTTCTAAATCCTATAGGATCCGGCTAGGCATGGTACTCTAATCTTGCATTTCCCTACTTCTGTGTTTATCCTATGAATTAAACATGTCCCAAGTATTAGAGCAAGTACAATCGATTCTAATCAGCTAGCTATAATATGTTTCATGTTACCAAGATCATAGTTGGAGGAGAGATAAAGAGAAGAGACACAATGGAGCAGGTTGTATATGTACAATGTGTACAACCGGGCTATATAAGACATTAATCAAGAAGCAAGAGACTGTATGTAGCGAGCATGAGGGCTTTTAGCTGGCGGCTATTCCTCCCTACCAATTATATGCCTCAAAACATTTAATGCTACAATTATTCTTATAGTTAATCTATCTCAAGTCTCTTAGGCCTTTTATAATGGGGTGTATCTTAGCACGTTATCCTAAGAGAAATAGATGGTTAAGAGACAACTTCTCCAATGCATTGTTTCTTAAGTGGTGTCTCATGCATATGATTGGTCTAACCATGCTTTTTTGTCTATGGTTTTGTGCAAGGGGTGTTTCTTAGCTAAGATACAACCACAATCTCTTTCCTCATTAACTATAGTGTCACATAGACAAAGTGCCTAGGATACACCGCTAAGATACACCCATTGTGAAAGGCCTTATACTATGAGGCTGATCATAGTAGGAGTATCAGTAGACGGTATCATGCAATATATGCCACTAAAAATATGATGTGACAGTGTAATTAATAAGAAAATAGGTGATAGTGGTATTCCCTCTGTTTGGGATTAATAGTCTGGAGGGCCATATTACTGTGACCAAGAAAATTCTCAGCATTGTTTCAACTCCTATCATTAACGCCTCGTAAATTGCCTCTATTTATTTTCTTTTTCTCTCACACGGTTCAAGGTAAGAATTGGCCAATCAATTCCTTTTTTTACAGCGCATGCACCGGGCGTTTTTGGTTGCCATGCATCACTGGAGTTAGAGCATCTCTACTAGTATTCCTAAGAGGGCATTAGCAGACCATTTTTAATCTGGACGGCGAAAAATCGCCCAGTCGTATCCCGTAGCGCCGTTTTCACTAGATCCGACCCATTTTACATCCGGGGTTCCCAAGATGAACCCGGGGCGCCAGAAACCATCTGGAAACACCGGATAAAGCGAAGAAATGGTGGGCCAACCTTGTCGGTGACAGAACCCATTCCTCACTGCGATTCAGCTCTCCCGTGGCATAAAGCTTTCTCCCAGCTGCACCCTCGCCGCCATGTCATCACCGGCGAAGCCCCTCCCCGCCCAGCTGAATCCATGCCTATAGAAAGGCCCGCCGCCGTCGCATCCTTTCCCCTCGATGTAGGCCTTGTTCCGCCTTCTCCAGCCTTCGCCATAGCTCGGCTTCGTTCCGATCTCCCACCCACCTCGCTCATGAAGCGTTCGGTGTATTGCCGGTTCAGCCATGGACTCCGACGACGAGGAGCTATTCTCCCTATTACTGGAGGAAGAGACTATCGCAGCCGCCGAAGATGAAGAGCACATGCAGATCCTCGATTCCCTTGCCCGGCTGTGCACGCATGCTGCAGCACCGAAGCATAGGGGCTCGACAAAGGGTTGCCGGAAGTGCAAAGAAGGCAGCGGATGGAGGGCTACTGCATGTTGTACGCCGACTACTTCACCGACAAGCTGTTGCATGAAGAGGCCGTGTTTTGGCGCCATTTCAGGATGAGCTGGAAACTCTTCCTCGATATCGTGCATGCCATCCAGGAGTTCGACCCCTATTTCATATGCAAGAAGGACTGCACCGGCATGGTAGGGTTTTCCTCTCTGTAGAAGTGCACGGTGGCGTTGAGGTTGCTTGCATACGGAGCTCCGAGTGACAGTGCCAACGACTATCTCTGCATGGCCGAGTCCACCGCCGTCGATTGCTTGTACAGGTTCTGCAGGGTAGTGATTGGAGTGTTTGGGCCACAATACTTGGGAACACCCACTGTTGAAGGCACTGCTCTATCCTCACAGTCAATGAAAGTAGAGGATTTGCTGAGATGCTTCGAAGCATCGACTGCATGCATTGGCACTGGAAGAGTTGTCCATTTGCTTGACAGGGAATATACAATGGCCACAAGGAGGCTGGATTGTGATACTCTAGGCAGTTGCTACACATGATCTTTGGATTTGGCATGGCAGGATCGAACAACGACATCAACATCCTCCAGTCCTCAAATGTCTTTGCCAAGCTTGTTGAGGGCCATGCTCCCCCTGTGGATTTTGAGATCAACGAGCACCACTACAACAAGAGATACTATCTTGTAGATGGCATCTATCCAAGATGGCCAACATTTGTGAAGACTATCTCAAGCCCCATGCTCCCCAAGCATTCTCAGTTTGCCGAGAAACGGGAAGCTTGCAGGAAGGACGTGGAGTGGGCATTTGGTGTGCTCGAACAGAGGTTTACAGTTGTCCAGTTCCTTGCTATGACCTGGTCGAAAGATCAGATATGGAAAGTGATGAACTGTTGTGTGATCTTGCATAACATGATCATTGAGGATGAGCGGAAGCATCCAGTGAATTTGCTTGAGAAGGAGGACCCATACTAGAGACAGGGGCCTCTTGTAGAGACTGATCACCATGTACTAGCATCGTGGGCTTCCTTCATCGCCATGCGTCAGCAGATCCGAGACCCGGCAGTGCATCAACAACTGCAGGATGATCTAGCGGAGCACATATGGATACGCAAGGGCAACACATAGCAGCTATGCCGAACATGATCTGGCCGAACTATACCGAACTTTGTTTGTTTAATTTCATGCCGAACTATACCGAACATTGATCTATATTCATATTTATGCCGAACTGTGTGATTTTGAGCCGAATTCGGAGAAAATGTCACCGATTTTGCATTGTCTGGGAACCAGGCCTAGAACACATGAGTGGAAAACTGGTCGTTCCCAGGCGAAAAGTTACAACGCCGGATTTTGGCCTAGGAACACCGAACGAGTAGAGATGATCTTATTATCTTGAGAGAAATGGGAACGTGGGCACTAAAATTAGAGATTGTCTTTATTAAGGCGCTGGAAATTAGGGAAGTTAATGTTTTAGGCTTATAATTTCGAAATATCTCCAAATGCTCTCCGGCCGAAAAATCTAAAACAGAGGGAGTATCATATTATGATACAATATCATAACAATATCATACACGTAGACCTATAAAACTCAGTAGAAAATAAATCTTGTACACAAATTTTTATTGAAATTCAACAAAACAATAAATAGTGTGATACTATGATACTACTCCATGAGAGCAAGGGAAATAGTAGAGCCAACTATTGGCTATAAGCCATGCCCATGTCATCTAGAGTCAACCTAATAGCCTATATGTACAATAGATAGGAATAAAAGTATACTACTTTATTAATGTATGATCCACTTTACACTCTCACATAGTGCCTAGAAGCACGTGTTGCAGCTGACTGTTAACTAAGAGTCACTTCTCTTCTCTTTTCTCTTCTCTCTTATTCAAGTAAGCATAAATATACTATTTTAAGTCATATAGCCTGCTAACTAGATCTTATTGTATTTTTTTTGTGTGTACTTGCTCTGACGTTATCACTAACTTGACACTCCGAAGATCCTTGTCGGCAGGGGCCTTTTTTTTAATTGAACCTGCTCTTATATAGCTTTGCTACGAGATTCGGTTCCACTCCGTATCTGGTTTCCAAGGACGCGGGCATGTTTGCATGTTCCATGCCAGTGCGGCAGCGCGAACTTTCAACGCTAATCGATAGTGAAATGAAAGTCTATTAGCACGAGGTGTACCTCCGCCATGTGCATCGAGCAGGAACAGGAGAACTGAAAGCGAATTCCCATGGAGTTACATGCATGTCAGTCTACTCGTACACTAATTATCTGGCAGGCTAACAACATTGCTACACTAGCCAGTACAAACGTCCAGCCAGCTCGGCGGCAACCGGCAAGCAGCTAGCTGCAGATTTTCTGGGGGAAATGCTGGCCACATCCGCCGATCGTCGTAGGTACCGTGCCACGAGCCACAGAACTCCCGCAATTTGTCTGTCGCGCCAGCTAGCTCTTGTTGGTTCCCACCAAAATCGAACTTGGCAGAAAATTCTTGCTATCCTGCAAGACGCGCGAGAAACTAAAGAGCAGTACTCACTCCGTCCAGAAAACAAGTTTAGGTTTATCTAGATTTAAATTTATCTAGACGTATTTTTAATACATAGATATATTTGAATCTAAATACACTCAGGTCAGTTATTTCTAAACCAAGGGAGTATATACATATTCGCACATAGGATTCGGTAGCTGAGTATGTACGTTCGCTCGTGTCCATTTCGTGCCACGCCAAACGGGATGAGCTAGTTGCACCCAGGGGTTGCGCTCAGAAGAGGGACACGAGTAGAGCAAACCGGCCTGCCGGCCGGCCGCATTCGTAGTAGGGCACTGTACGTACGCGCGTATCTCGTCGTCACGTTTGGAACAGCTCGATCGATGTGCATGTGTAGTCGGTGGTCGTGATCAAGCTAGCGCTCGCATTCAGCTCCCCATAATATGGGGTCGGCCTCCAGCGTGTAGTAACAAATATCAGCAGAGAGGGGTGACGAGACGTGTAGTACGACGCGCCTCCTCTCCATATCCGTCTCCCACCCCAGTAGTTCAGTACCCAGCCTGTGCCGCACCAAACCGGGCCGGCCGTGGGGTGTCGTGCCTCGTGCGACACGTGCGGAATAAAAAATAGGAACGCCCGCGAGCAGGGACGACGTGGGGCGACCACGCCCGTTGGTCACTGCATGGTGATGATCGACATGACATGGTGCGACCAGGCTCGGCTCTTAATTTGCCCGGACGTACGAACGAACGGGAACGGCTATAGCTACGAGTAGTTTTCTTTGTTTCCACACGTAGTAGCGGACGGGGGGTCGATCAGGACGTCGGGCTGTGATTCGTGGGACGTCGAGCCGCGGAAGAAACGGACAAGTAGGAATGCTGGATGGCGATCCGTATCCCTAGTTTACCCCGCCACGAGCTTAGAATTCGGTACTTCGATCCCTACCACAGACCACGGTCCATGCACCATATATGCCTCGTTTTCCTTGTTCCTTTTCTTTTCTTGGCGGCAAAGCTCTTTGACTCGGGTATTAACTAGAGCTGTATACTTTTCCTACTATCGTATTCTCCTTGATCATGCATAGGAATATATGTTAATAATGTACTGTCGTAGTGTGCGCCATGACTTCACACACGAACCCTGGACTCGGCCGGACGCGCGATTCATGTGTGCGGTGTTTGAAACTTTGCATACTGCTGCATGTGCCCGTTTTATAAATAAAGCTATGCGAGCTTATAAATAAAGCTATGTGAGCGAATCCATACAAGATGGCGAGAAAATCCACTTACAAATCAGATTAAAGGTAAAGAAAAAAACACCAGAGAAGATGCAACCTCCACGATACACCCAAGACAACCATCTAAAAGTGCACCTACGCCTCCTTATGAGAACGCCAGACATCGTCACCCCGGACCCAACAATTTATCGTAGGAGAGGGTCCTACAAGACATGGATCGCCGAAGATCCTGCCAGCAGACAACAAGTATCGGGACCGGAGAAAACGAAGTCACGTGTAGATGATAGGAGACCACCGAACACCCCACGCCGGGGCCAAAGTGCAGATAGGATCCGAGCAGCCCGACGGGACTGAAAGGACCCCAAGAACCACGAAGATGCCCCAAGAGGGTGACAACACAACGCATTACCGTCGCAAAGAATGAAACGGTCAGGGTTTTCACCTAGAGCCCTGTTGTGGGCGAGGTACCACAACGACGCCCCAGGATGGTCAGACACCCACAGGCTTCACCGCCGTTGGCACCGAAGTGCTATGCTTTTGCACGAAAAACCTCCTCACCATACCACAGAACCATGGAGTGCCTACTGCATTCAAAATAGTCCTCCAAGACGCCTTCTAGGTGCCGCCACTGCCGAAGTACCGCCAACATTAGGATTTCCTTTTGCCCGCTCTTCGCTATCCACATGGCCAAAGAGAAGCCACCACTACCGCCGCGTCGTCGCCGAAGAGCCATCCGCACGGTCTAACTTCCATGGTCGGCGCCCCGACATCCACGAATTTACTCTAGCACCACCCATACTTTGCCTGGTGGCTTCCATTGGCGGCAACAGAATAGCGGGAGGGGAAAGGGGCTAGAACAAGCTAACTAGGGTTCCGCCCTACGTCGCCCGCGGGGGACGAGGGAGATCACAAAATGTTTTTTTTCATATATATATTGGGTTCGCAACATAGAAAACAAAAAATTCTTATGATTTGAACTACTATGCACCAAGATCTATCTACCTAGATACAACCAACAGGTGGATATACATCCATAGAGAACATATCCTTGAGGAGCAACAAAGCGTAACAAGATTTCACTCGTGGATGATATAGTCTATCTCTTGCCGATCTCAAGATCGTGAGGAAGTCCAGCACCACAACTCAGCGGCGCATCCGTGATCGCACACACGTCTGGTACTCCGACAACCTCCGCCATCATTCATGTGGGTGGAGCTCCCACTCACATAAATATGCCTCTACTCAAAATTCCAGTCACCTCCATTAAATTTTCACCAAATTTAATGATAGATCTTATTTAATAAAACTCTTTTATTTATTGTATTCAGAATTTTGTTAATTACTTTAATTAACTAGCATTCACATAAACCCCCCTGCAACATTTCAATATCACATGCAGAACCGGTTTCTGCAATTTCACCTGAAACAATTCCGGTTTCCATCGAAATGATTCCAACGCTTTCTTAATCTTTATCTGAAACATATTTGCTCCAAATTGTGTTAGTATCCCTTAAGTGTCACCCTACTGTTTGTGAATAATGCAGACATGATCGAGACCCCTCTCCGATCAATAATCAGCAGCGGGACCTGGAGATCCGTACTGACTCCCACACATTCAACGATGACTCCTCTGATTGTGTGAACCTTTAACGTTTGTAATTAAATCCCTTTGTCTGCGATATATTACATGTCCGAGATTCGATCATCGATATCCCCATACCTAGTTTGATCTCGTTATCGACCTGTACATTTTGCTTGTTCCTGTGATATAACATTCTAGTGATCTTATCACTTGTTTGCAAGCTACATCAATGTGATATCACCAAGAGGGCCTAGAGTATACCGCTCTGTCATTTGGATGGACAAATCCCACTCTTGATCCATGAGCCTCTACATAACACTTTCGGAGTATCTGAACCCACATTTATTGTCACCCAGTTATGGTGTGATGTTATCAAGTTACTCTTCCAGTGTTAGCGACAATGGTGAGGAAATCGGTAATCGTTAACTGCTCGGTCGGCTTGGGAGTAGCGACTAATCGGAATTCGGATGATTAACTGATTTAATCGGTCGGCTATTAATCGGTACAACCTACATCAATTAGCACATAAAACCCGTGTATATAAGAAAGAAATAGTATATAAGCCTTTATATGCCCAACCCTACTTCTCTAGAACCCAAACCCCATTAAAACACATATGCTTCTCCTCTGACCTCTGAAGTTGCTCTTCTCCCACCACCTACCCAGGGTACTGGTTAGTGACGGAGGGAATTGAGCTCTTGGAGGCAGGAATCGAGCGGGAGCTTCACAAAACCTACTTCATTGGGGCAGGCTAGCGGTTGGACGGGCGATGCGTTAAAAATTTTGCAAATTTTTGGACCAAGTGTAGTAGTTAATCGGGAATATACCTAGTAATCGGTCTATCAGAGCTATTAGTCGGGATAAAGGATTAACACAAAGGATTAGTGGTAATCGACACGGTTAAGTCCCTAGTAGCGATTAATCGGCCTATTAATCGCTGATTCAGACGATTTTTTGAACAATGGTTAGTGATTGACATGATCTCATGGTCTAAGGACTAAAGTTACTTCATATGATGTCATAGCAATTATAACACAATGACTTTGATCTTATTTCTATTTTTGGATGAATGTTCATCACAACATTCCACCAATGCTATGACCTTGTTATTAACAATATCCAATGTCCATGATAAGGAAACCTTGATCATCTTGTTAATCAACGAGCTAATTTATATGAGAGGTATAACTAGGAACCCTCTATTTGTTTATTAAACACATATATATTAACGTTTCCAATCAATACAATTATAGCATGCAAAATAAAAATCTATCATATATATGGAATACGATAATAACTTTATTATCGCCTCTCAGGGCATATTCCCTTCAGTCTCCCACTTGCACTAGAGTCAATAATCTAGTTTACATAGTGATAAATCTAACACCCAAGGAGTTCTGGTGTTCATCATGTTTTGCCCTAGGGAGAGTTTTAGTCAACGGATCTGCCACATTCAGATCTGTATATACTTTACAAATCTTTATATCTCCATCCTTGACATGCTCGCGGATGGAGTGAAACCAGCGCTTGATATTCTTGGAATTCTTGTGAGACCTTGGTTCCTTGGCGTTGGCTATGGCTCCATTGTTGTCACAATAGATCACCATTGGGTCCAACGCACTAGGAACCACATCCAGTTCAGTTATGAACTCCTTCATCCAAACCGCTTCGTGCGCTGCTTCTGAAGCAGCAACATATTCTGCCTCCATTATTGATCCCGCTACCACGGGTTATTTGGAGCTCCTCCAACTAACTGTTGCTCCATTCGTGAGAAATACGTATCCAGATTGAGACTTAGAGTCATCCGGATCAGTGTCAAAGCTAGCATCGACATAACACTTAGCGACCAGCTCTTCTTCACCTCCGTACACGAGAAACATATCCTTAGTCCTTCTTAAGTACTTAAGGATATTCTTGACCCTATCTAGTTTTTCGAACCTGGATCATATTGGTACCTACTAGTCAAACTAATAGCATGTGCCACATTCGGTCTTGTACATAGCATGTCATACATTATAGAGCCTATGGTTGAGGCATAGGGGATCTTATCCATTATCTCTCTTTCTTCCGCCGTAGCCGGACTTTGAGTCTTACTCAATGTCTTGCCATGCAACATAGGTAAGAACCCCTTCTTACTTCTGTCCATTTAAAACTTCTTTCAGATCTTATCAAGGTATGTACTTTGTTATATCCCAATTAGACGTATTGATATATCTTTGTAGATCTTGATGCCTAATATGTATGATGCTTCATGATACCTTCAATCCGGATTCACGGATGTAGTATAATAGGATTTTTCCTAGAAGACCTGGGTTTAATCGAACCTCAGAAAGCACTGCTGACGAGGGTTTAACTCATCAATGCTCATTATTATGGACTTGGGTTTTGGAGAAGAGAGGAGCGCTGGAGATCTCGGTACGGCTAGCAAACAAGCACACAAGGACGCAAGGTTTACCCAGGTTCAGGCCTCGTAGAGGACCCTACTCCTGCTTGTGTGCTCTTGATTGATGATGATCTGAAGGATTACAAGGTCGCTGATGGCGGTGTATGTGCAGATTAGATCTGGCGTATGTGTATGTGATAGATTGATGTCTAGATCTATTGTCTATTGTGGCGATGTGGGAGATCGTAGATCTATCTATTGGGGAGTCGTGATTGATAGGTTACCTTCTCGTTGGACCCTCCTAGCCTTTATATATGGGAAGATATCTAAGCATTATGAAAACCCTTCAATCGAATCTACGATTCGATTGTGGGCTTCGGGTTACTCCCATAGGGAGCGCTGAAAGCATATTCGATTGAAACAAGCAAAAGACGACAGCAGTTGCAAAATACTTATAGTCCCCACTCGAGTCTACGACTCGAATAGGCACTCAGGGGCTACTCCCATAGGGAGCGTTGGTCGCGCACCCTATGATTATTTGTGCATCGTACTATGTGTCGATAACATCCACACTCGAAGTTTTATGGCGACACCGCCTCATGATTTTTCTCTACAAAGAGACTGCGTCTCCTGGGTCACCCGAATCATCTCCGCGATGACAAAATTCGGATGCCGCGCTTGCAGCGTGAAGATAAGACCTGAATAAGGCCTGGCAACGCATTTGCTGCACACTACCAGAAATATATCCGTGCCTACAGGTACGATGAACATGCCTTGACGGACGCGTCGAGTGCTCACACCCATATACTGGAATTCGACTCCTGTAAGACCTCCGCGGCTTGAGTCGAATTACACCAGCACTTTTCCGAATTCGAGTCTTGGAACTAGAGTTTGAGTAGATTGCATTGTTTTACCCTAAGGTAGTTAACTGATACCGATACATCGGTTTAATTAGGCACGCACATCAACAATCCCTATGGCACAAACAGAGCACTCGAAAATACTCAGTCATGCACTCGAAAGGCTTCATAAAGTCCCCAGTCGAATCTGCGATTCCACTAGACACTCGGGGGCTACTAACATGGGTATACCCTGCCGGTACTCAAGCTTGGTATATACGGTCCAGATATGGTGGAAGCCCACGGCATTGCCACGGCCCAATGAAGAACTCGAGTAACCTGTGGACTCTCGATTGCTTGTGGAACAAGAAGAAGCTAAAGATAGAAAGTTTAAAGGGCAAACCCTAATCTGTAACCGACTCGACCTGCTACCTGAGACCTGGCCTATCTATATAAAGGCCAGGAGGGGCGGCGAGGAGAACACACGCAACCCTAGTTTCCACAACCCTCGCCAGATTGCATCTGCGCACCATTGTAATCTTTGATTCCTCTGTTAATTCCACGAGCAGACAAGAAGGAGTAGGGACCTCTACGAGGCCTGAACCTGGATAAACCTTGTGTCCCTGTGTGCTTGTTTGCTAGCTGATTGATGCTTCCAGCGCTCCCTCCTTCTCCAAAACCCAAGTCCATAACAATGGGCATTGATGAGTTAAACCCTCATCAACTGCTAAAAGGTAATAAAAAATGACACGTATACAAGACTTTATTTGTTCATTTTACCTTAGTTGACTGGACCAATCTAGTTTACTTTATAATGGGGTTGAATCAATGGATGGAAATAGGCCAGGGTTGAAGATCCACCTGCAACTGAACATCAAATGGGATAAAAGATAATAATAAGCATAGCCATGTATAATGTTTGAATGAAGATAATCTCTTGTGGGCAACACATCCTAATATTCTAGAGCCCACGTGATACAGAGGGCATAGCAATAGACTTTTAATCCAACCAAGAGCACACAAAAGTCACGAGTTACAAATGATTATTAAGTGTAAAACACAGGTCAAAGCTTTAAGTGGTGATGTTGTTGTTGATCCTGAATGGGGTGCTAAGCAAAGACCGTATTGCATCCCAATTACTTGGTTGTGTGTACTTCCTCAAAATCCTTCATTATGACTCCTTATTTTGCATTAAAAGCCATGATTTCCTGCACAACATAAATCAAAGAGAGGATTTACATATCTTTGCAATTATTAGTCATTAGTGGCAAGGATTGAGAGTTTCTTTGGCAATTGCTTGACTAAAAACAATGTTTAAACACAGTGGAAGATGGCAAAAATCAGATCCATCAACTTCCCCAAAGCTCAAACCTTGATCGTTGATACATTGCAAATGTATCTATAATTTTTGATGTTCCATGCTTAGTTTTATCCACTTTCTTGTGTTTTGTTCCAACTTTGGAGTACTTTTCATATGATTTCTTGGACTAACCTATTAACAAGAGCCACAGTGCCATCTGCCTGTTTTCTGCTGTTTTTGGTTCCAGGAAAGTCAGAAAATGAATATTCTTGGAATTGGGCGGGACAAAAGCCAAAGTGCCTATATTTCCAGAAGGGATCAAGTGCCAAAATACGAGACGGAGAAGGGCCAGGGAGCCACCACACCACCTGGCCGCGCGGCCAGGCCTGGCCCGCGCCAGGGGGTGGTGTGGCCGCTCCCGGCAACCCCTCGGCCCCCCCTTCCGCCTATAAGATGCCCTCGGGACGAAAACCCTAAGTACCCGATCAAAAATTCACGAAAGAGTTTGTAGCCGCCGTCATCTCCATCCCTAGATCGGGAGGGATCTAAAGCTCTTCCCGGCACCCTGCCGGAGAGGGGAATTCACCCTCGAGGCCTTCTTCATCACCATGCAAGCCTCCGGTGGGATGCATGAGTAGTTCATCCTTGGACTACGGATCCATGTAGTAGCTAGATGGATGGTTCTCCTCCTTTGTGCTTTCATGTTTAGATCTTGTGAGCTCCGTTCATGATCAAGATCATCTATTTGTAATTTTGCATGTTGTGTTTGCGGGGATCCGATGGATATTGAGATGCTATTTCAGATTGATTATTGATTCTATCATGTCTTTGTTATTTGAGATCTTGCATGCTTTCCGTTGTTAGTAGCTATCTTGGCCAAGTAGATGCTAGCAACTCAAGAGATATTTATGCTCGATAGTGGGTTCATGCCTCTCGTAATCTGGGAAGTGACGAAATATCTAAGGTACTAGATGTCTGTTGCTACTAGGAGAAAACAACAATCCTTTGTTCATAGAACAATCGTATTGTTTACTTTACACGCAGTTCAGAAGCAATAATCTTGCTTGCAACTTAATCTTTGGAGGGGGTTCGGATGATAATCTGAAGGTGGATTATTAGTCATAGATGCAGTTGGATGGCGGTCTATGTATTATGTTGTAATGCCCAATCAAGTCTCAAAGGAGTCAAGATGATTAGTATATGCTTGTATGCTTTCTCGGTGTTTGTCAATTGCCCCGCTGTAATTTGTTCACCCAGCATGTTATCTATCTAAGGAGAGCCACCTCTAGTGAACTATGGATCCCGGTCCTTTGTTTTTACATATAATCTATAAACTATTTCTGCTTTGTGTTTATTTTCTGCAAACCTTTACTTCTTTCCATTCGATACGTTTAATCCTTTGTTTTTCACAAAACACGGTGAGATTGAAAACCTCATCGCAAGTTGGGGACAAAGTTCTGTGGTTGTGTTGTGCAGGTCTCCACGTTGCTACTAGCACCGGTAGTGTGCCCTGCCAAAGCTCAGCTAGTAACACCTTTGGGGTGTTTCCTTGCTCCTACTGGTTCGATTAAACCTTGGTTTCATAACTGAGGGAAACTTGATGCTGTGCTCATCATACCTTCCTCTTGGGGTTCCCAACGAGCTCTACATCAACCACGAGCCATCAACACATTTTTTGGGTGCCGTGCATTGAGCCATCAATCGTCCTCGAGCAAGAAGAACTAAAAGAACTATAAGGAATTCAGCGTTTAAACTTGAAACAATGAGAATAAGAGTTCACTTATAGTTGGTAGTCGCGTGTGCTCAACACTTCATTCATTTGCGAAGCTTATTAAAGTTAGAGAGATGACAAGAATACTATATAAGCTTCGGTAAGTCAAGAAAATTAAAGTCAAGTTTAATATTAGTATAAGTAACTAGAAGTGTAGCAATCAATCCAATTCATCTAATTAACTCTCAGCTTGCCAAGGAACACTAGGATGTTTAAATAGCATAATTGAGTAAGAGAGTTTCATGTCCCAAGTAGTCAGGGCCGGCCCTGGGGCAGGGCTGGAGGGGCGGCCGCTCTAGGCCCGTGAAAATTAGGGGCCCTTGGAACCCAGTAATCTAATGCTAGGCTACAGATTTAAGCCCAAGTGCAAACACGGGCAGCAACATCTTAACTGAAAAATGCATAGAGAAAGTCCCAATGACCTTTATCACGATTGGGCCTGCCTGCGAGCTACGCGATGATCTCTCTCAGTGCCACGAATCGCGACGCTTTCGTTATGTTTTTCTCCGCATGTTCGTCTTACTCCAGAACTCTTTGCCCTTACAGTCTCCAGACCCTCACCGTCCTACGTGTCCTGACAATAAGAGAAGACCGTCCGAGCGATTCCAGCTTAGTAGGCCAAGGTTAGTCTCCGATTCTCTATAGGTGCCCTAATTTTTTTATGATAACAGATTGGTTTGACTAATAATGAATTATAGGTGATGTTTAATATTGCATGTTCTAGTTCCAAAAATGCCATTGATAATCTGTCGACTAGATCTTACTTAGGTATACATATTATTGGGATTTGTGACTTACGAATTTGATCTAATTATCATGAAATGAGTTGGACCTAATATTGGTGAGATTCTATTGAGTAGATCTAGTAGACCTAATAATAGTGACATGAGGGCTTGCCGCTCGCCATGTCACCACACGCAGCCATCGCTGGTCCGTGACGGTTGGGAATCATGAGGAGTTAGGTTTTTGTCAATCGGGACATTTTTTAGTCAACCGGGTTATGATTTACACTTAAAAGGGGTGGAAATTTGATTGCGCTTCAGTTTTGAAGTATAGCAACACTAAACATGAAGCCATTTAGCACAGGGTAGACCCCTATCATGGCCGTAGCGAAAAAATGGACATAAGCATAACAACAGTTCATCTCAAAGCCTAGAGATATACATCAACACTAATTTATAGGTATATATATTATATATATTGGATGTCATCTTGACTTTTTTATAAGGGGCCCTAGATTTTAGATTCGCCCCGGGCCTCCCAAGTCTCAGGACCGGGCCTACAAGTAGTATAACAATGAAGTGTCTTATTTACACCCACATCAATAAATCAAGTCTATCAAAAACACTTCTAATCCAATCATTGTCTTTCAAGAAAAACTCATAAAGTAGTAATGAGACCATGCTAAGGATTTGTTATGTGGATCCTCATAGATACCTTTTTTCTTTCTTTTTTTCTCTTTTTTTCAAGGATCGCTGATTGTTTCTTTTGCAAGTGTTTGCACAACCTTTGAGAGTACAAATACTTTTTCCCATATATTGACACAGATGCCACTCATGTCATCAACTCATAGCCAAAATCCGGGGTTATACCATAGATCGTTCAAAAGCTAGCGGAGTTATTGGCATCCCAAAGGTGTGTGATGACCCACAAGTATAGGGGGTGTATCACAGTATTTTCGATAAGTAAGAGTGTCGAACCCAATGAGGAGCAAAAGGTGATGGTTAGTGGTATGGATCAGGAATTCTCTGCAAATACTTAGCAAACAGATTTTTAGTGGTTTTTGATAAAGTAAGTAAACAAAGTACGAGTAAATAAAAGACAGTAGGAATAAATGCAGCAAGTGGCCCAATCCTTTATGCAGCAAAGGACAAGCCGGTTGTATTACTTAAGATGACCAAACGTTCTCGAGGACACATGGGAAGACTGTCAAGTGCTTTCGCTTCATATAGTTGATTAATCTTCTCTAGCTTGCTAAGTGTTGTATGGGTGAACCTATGCTAATGTACTGCCCCATCCAAGACTAATACATACTTGTGATTATACCCCTTGCAAACATCCATAAGTATAAGAAGGTAATTAAGGTAGAGACCTAACCACAGCTTTAAACTCTAAGACCCTTACGTCCCTTGTGCAATGGTTTTCTAACGGGGGTTCAGGTTTCTGTCACTCCGGCAACCCCTACGATTAGTAGCCAAATACACAATGCATTCCCCTAGGCCCATATAGGTGAAGTGTCATGTAGTCGACGTTCACATGACACCACTAGAAGAAGTACACCACAACTTAAATATCAAACTATTGAATCTTTCTCGACACAACTCCACTACGAACAACATGACTTCTTCCATGTTCTCAAGAACAAAACGAACTACTCACAAGACATCATATGGATCATGATCAGAGATGGAATAATGATGCATAACAATCTGAACATAAACAATAATTCAATGGTTCACTCGATAGCATCAACTACACAGAGTAATCAACACCGGGAAAGTTTCCCCTATTAACTAATGCAAGATTCAACTCAATTGTTACAGCAATATGGAGATGGTGATGAGGGTGCTGATGGTGATGATGATGGTGGTGATGATGATGATGATCCCGATGAAGTCCAGCTTGATGGTGGTGTTGATGGCGACGATCTCCCTCTCTGGAAGAATTCCCCGGCAAATCATCTGCGGAGATCTTTCGCTCTCGGTGTTTTCCGCCCCGCAGAGGCGGTGGAATCTTTCTGTGGTCGCTCCCCAAGTCTTAGGGTTTCGGGAGGATGATATACGCCAGAGGGGAGAGGCTGGAGTGGGCTAGGGTGGCCACACCACCTACTGGCGCGGCCTAAGGCTGCCCGTGCCAGGGGGTGGTGTGGGCCCCCTGTGGCCCATCTCCACTCCGTCTTCTGGCATCCTTAGTCTTCTGGAAAAATAGGATTTTCCGTATATTTTCCCGGATTTTCTGATCTTCGCGAATTTTGCCTCCAAACAGCACCTTTTCCATCAGAATCCTGACTGCAGCGGTCCATGCTCGAAAAGTGATCAACCATGCAAAAACAGATGAAATAACATAAGTATCACCTCTCAATATGAAATATATCAATGGATAATAGTGAATTAAGACATAGAATAGTGATGCAAAATGGACGTATCAACTCCCCCAAGCTTAGACTTTGCTTGTCCCCAAGCGAAACTGAGCTCAATAAACATGGCCTCAGGTTCAGGGAGTGAAGAGTCGATAAAAGAATACGGACAAGAAGCATCACATCCATCAAGTGCATAGATCATAATAGAAGACAACTCACTATTATATAACTCAACTTGCAATGAGTAAAGGAAACACAATAAAGATACATAAAGTGAATCATAATTGGTAATGGCAAAATTAGCTCTTGGTCGAAGAATAGTTGATAATTTGCTAGAGCTCACAAATAACTGATTTTCAAAGATAGCTTTCAAAGTAGTAAACATCAAGATAAGAGCAATGTGCTAAACAAGGAACATAAGAAACATGATTGAATAAATCATCATATGAATGAATGAAACACAACAGCTCAAAATACTTGCTGAGATAGAAGGGAATAGGTTTACTAACTCAACTACAAAGTAAAATAAAGGCCCTTCGCAGAGGGAAGCAGGGATTGCAAGTCTCATAAAGAGATCCCAAAAATTATGATACTTACTAGCTTTCATCTCTCATTGCCCCTATCATAGGCATCTTTAGGTGATTAAGGTTAAAGTGATCAAATATGAGGATATGCATTGACAAGTTGTAAGTTGAGAATCTCATGTCCCTTGAATACGAGGGCCGCTCCTCATGCTACTCAAGTTTAGTCACCGGTAAGTTCTTGTCATCGTAAGCACATGTGTATCATAGAGAACCGCCAACGGGGTACCCCTTACTCGATGATACGGAAAAATCCACATATCAAAATGACAAGGCAAGCAGACAACAAGTATCTCAGCAATCTTCTTATTTACCATGGGAATATGGTGCTTTTTTCTCTCTTTCCTCTTTTCATAATGTCTTTTTTTTCTTTTCTCTTTTTCTCAATCTCTATCTCTTTTTTTATAAGAAGAATGCTTCATAGATACTCGTTATGGTTACACTGCAGGTTTCCACCATGTCAGCATGGATTAGACCAGCGGCCCAGGCGTTTCTCTAACACACATGCATAACTCCATGGACTTACAAGCTCCACACCGACGACATCCATAGACAAAAGAACATGATATCAACTAGGTACAAAGTACCAGTGCAATGTTGAAAGCGTTCCCCATGACAACATGGTTCTGCTAATTCACAACTTACAAAGCGCAAGAATATATGCAACATAGGTGAGCACAATGGTTCAAGTTTATTAAATGCAAGAAAGTAAAGTGTGCCATCAAGTTCGTGAGAGCTTTAATCACTAATTTTCACATAACAAGTTTAATTTGGGAGGTATGTAAAACAAGAATTTACTTGGAATAGCGATAATGCTACTAGGTAGGTATGGTGGACACAAATGGCAAAGGTTTTGGTTTAAAAGGAGGTGGATGCACGAGAAGAATTCCCTCTCAGTACAGGTTTTTGGCTAGCAAGGCTGGGTAGCAAGTATAAAAGTTGAAGGAAACAAACAAACATACAAGTGATAAAGACAAACATGCAATCTTCCTTGGAAGCACAAAAGATCTTAACTAGAGAATGCTAGACTTATGAGCAAATCAAGAAAGAAAGATGAAATTGTTTTTCTTTAGAGTACTTCTATCTTTTTCATTCAACTCTCAAAAATAGTGTTGCTACTGACCGAGCCAGGTTTGCCAAAACCAACTAAATTAACTCAATTATCCCAAAGTGATACCAATACTAACAACAAGATCAATCATATAACCACGAATTGAAAACTAATATAAGCTATGCAAAAGAGTAAATGATAGAACTTCTCATTAATATTTTATAACGGCAACTCACACCAAGGGATACACATCTAACGAGAGAGGGGACACTTCCATAATGCAAACCATACTACATAATAACTCCTCTATTCATGATATGACTCTACTAAAAAGGTAAAAAGATAGAAGATAGTGATGTGATACCGCGGCACTCCCCCAAGCTTGGAACAAACCAAGGGGATGCCAAACCTGATGACGAATTACTCCTTTGGTGGTGGTGGTATCCTCTCGATGAGCTCTCTGATCAGTTTCCTCGAGTCCTCAATCTCGAAGGTGAGATTACGAATCAGTTGTGAGTTTTGCTCAATGCGGCTCATGATCACGTCATGTTGAGAATTCCAGCCCTTGCTATTCTTTCCCCACTCTTCCTCCTTAAAGTCTTCTTTTCCTGCATGGCTAGAACGAGGCAAATCCCAATTGGAGGGTAATTTCCCCTTGGGCACATTCTGGTATTGATGCTCATGCATAAGGGTATGGAAAGGATTCTTGCTGCGTGGAGGAAGTGACCAGGGATCTGAACGGTGATGAGGAGGCTTCCCTCCAATGCTGGGTTTTCCACCACTCCAATGCTTGCAACGGTAGTGCCGGTGTGCTTTGCCTCCTCTTCACCTTCACTCTTGATCTCCTTCTCCTGAAAATGGAGGTCTTCCTCCATAGGCTCCTTCCCTTTATCCTTGGCGGACACCATCGTGCTTCTAAGCCTTCAAAGAGTATGTCCTGGCAGAAACAGATCGAAACAAAAACTTGACGAAAACATGATATACGAACCTCGGGGGATTCGGGGGGTTATATATTACGAATTTTCATAGCTATCGGTAGAACCCTTAGCCTCGAGGAAGAACTACTCCCTCATCATCATGGGAATCAGCAACGGTGATGGAGATGGTGGTGGAGATCAATGGAGATGGCTCCAAGGGCACTTCCCTGTCCCGGTAGGGTGCCGGAACAGAGACTTTCTGTCCCCTGATACGTCCAAAATGTATCTACTTTCCTGAATGCTTTTGCTATTATTTTTCCTCTAAACTTTTGTGAATTGGATGCAACTAACACAAACTGACGCTGTTTTCAGCAGAATTACCTTGGTGTCTAGTTTTCTGTAGAAAATCAACTATCAGGAAAAATCCCGAAAAATATGCCAAAAATCCTATTTCACCAGAAGACTCACGGAGCCAGAAGCCGAGACGGAGTAGGGACACGAGGGGCCCACACCACCTGGCTGCGCAGGCCAGGCCAGGCCATGCTTGGGGGTGGTATGGCCACCTCGGCTGCCCTCTTAGCCTCCCTCTTCGCCTATAAGTTGCCTCTTGACCTAAAAGCCAAGGGGGGTTCGACATTTTTCCAGAAAGAGTTCCGCTGTGCCGCCACCATCAGATTCCGTGATTCGGAACCAGAAACTCCGTTCTGGCACCCTGCCGGGACGGGGAATTGGAGGAGATTATCGCCATCATCATCACCATCGCTTCTCCATTCACCTTCCATGTTTCCCCCATCTATGAGTGAGTAATCCCCCGCTGTAGGCTATGGGGATGGTAGGGATTGGATGAGGTTGTTCATGTAATGGCATCAGATTGTTAGGGCATGGTTCCTAGTATCTATTATTAGTGCTTTTTTGACTTTGTTGCAACTTGTTATGCTTAATGCTTGTCACTAGGGCCCGAGTGCCATGATTTCAGATCTGCACATGTTATTGATTCATTATGATAGTATTTTTTTCTCTTACCTGCAAGTTGTATACACAGGTTATTGTCCGGAACCAATGGCCCCGAAGTGACAGCAATCGGGATAACCGGAGGGAATGACTTTGATGTGAGGATCACATGTGTTCATGGAGTGTTAATGCTTTGCTCCGGTGCTCTATTAAAAGGAGCACCTTAATTGCCAGTAGTTCCCTTGAGGCCCCGCTGCAAATGGGCTGGCAGGACAAAAGATGTTGTGCAAGTTCTCATTGCGAGCGTATGACTATATATGGAACACATGCCTATGATTATCTAGTACTTGGATGCTTTATCTTATTTATCCGTAAATGCCCTATGTTTTGATTGCCATATGAATTGTCTTGTCCATGAAACACCCGTCCATCCATCCCTATGCCTACCGCGCTTTAATTCTACTATTTACTGCAATTGTTACTACTGTCTTTACTTTTACTACTGCTATTACTTTGCTATTGCTACTACAAAACTGTTACTACTGATAAACTGCTGTGAGCAATATTGTTTCCAGGTGCAGCTGAATTGATAACTCAGTTGTTAAGGCTTATAAATATTCTTTGGCTCCCCTTGTGTCGAATCAATAAATTGGGTTTTACTTCTCTCGAAAATACTGCGATACACCCCTATACTTGTGGGTCATCAAGACTATTTTCTGGCGTTGTTGCCAGGGAGCATAGCTTTATTTATCCAGTTCACTTAGAATCAGTATTGTTTGCTGCCATCCATCCATCATGGGTAAGTCTCGTGATGGCAAGGTCCCTATTTTACCATCCACTACAAGAAGAGGTACGGTTCTGGACACCTATGTTGCTCTTGATTCACCGTCTGTTATGAGTAAGATCCTTACACCACCACATACACATGCTACACATACTGCTACTACTGCTGAATCTGAAACTTCTGATACTTATGATGCTGCTTCTACTGTGCTTGATAAGAGTGGTTCATTAGGTCCTTTCCTAGATGCTACAATTGCTAGAACTATAGCTGGAAATATTGAAACTCCTAATGAAGACACTACTACTCCTGTTAGTTCACCTGAGTCTAGCGAGAGCTATGATATTGAAGACGGTTATATTGAAATGACTGATGAATTTAATAAAGAATGTCAAAACACCCATGATAGGAGTGTTATTAAGAGTCTCCTTGAGAGGCGTACTATAAAACCCAAATTGTCTCCTAATGCTAAGTTTGCTGCATCTTGATGGCCCAAAATATATCGAGCTCGTTGGGGAACCCCAAGAGGAAGCTATGATGAGCACAGCAACAAGTTTTCCCTCAGTAAGAAACCAAGGTTATTAATCCAGTAGGAGCAAGGAAACACCCCAAAGGTGTAGGCTAGCTGAATGTTGGCAGGGCGCACTACCGGTGCCAGCAGCAACAAGGAGACCTGCACAACACAACCACAGATCTCTGTCCCCAACTTGCGATGAGGTTGTCAATCTCACCGGTTTTGCTGAAAACAAAGGATTAAACGTATCGAATGGAAGGAAGTAATAGGTTGTAGAAAGTAAACACAAAGCAGTAAAAAGTTTGTAGATTAAAAGTAAAAGAAAGGACCGGGGTCCATAGTTCACTAGAGGTGGCTCTCCTTAAGATAGATAACATACTGGGTGAACAAATTACAGCGGGGGAATTGATAAACATCGAGAAAGCATACAAGCATATACTAATCATCTTGACTCCTTTGACAAAGCATATTAGCATACATCATTATACATCGACCGTCCTCCAACTGCATCTACGACTAATAATCCACCTTCAGGTTATCATCCGAATCCCCTCCAATATTAAGTTGCAAGCAACATATTATTGATTTACGAATTGCGTGTAAAGTAAACAATACGATTGTTCTATGAACAAAGGATTGTTGTTTTCTCCCTAGTAGCAACAACACATCTAGTACCTTAGAGATTTCTGTCACTTCCCAGTTACCGTGAGGCATGAACCCACTATCGAGCATAAATACTAACTCTTGGAGTTGCTAGCATCTACTTGGCCAAGATAGCTACTAACAACGGAAAGCATGCAAGATCTCAAATAACAAAGACATGATAGAATCAATAATCAATCTGAAATAGCATCTCAATATCCATCGGATCCCCGCAAACACAACATGCAGAATTACAAATAGATGATCTTGATCATAAATGGAGCTCACAAGATCTAGACATGATAGCACAAAGGAGGAGAACCAGCCATCTAGCTACTACATGGACCCGTAGTCCAGAGATGAACTACTCACGCATCACACCGGAGGCTTGCATGGTGATGAAGAAGGCCTCCAGGGTGAATTCCCCTCTCCGGCAGGGTGCCGGGATGAGCTTCAGTTCCCTCCCGATCTAGGGATGGAGATGGCATGACTCTGAGACTCTTCGTGGAATTTTGATCGGGTCCTTAGGGTTTTGGTATCGGAGGCAATATATAGGCAGAAGGAGAGGCCGAGGGGGTGCTGGGGTTGGCCAGACCACCCCCTGGCGCGGGCCAGGCCCCAGCCCTTCTCCGTCTCGTATTCTGGCTCTAGATAACTTCCGGTAAAATAACAACTTTGGCTTTTGTCCTGTCCAATTCCGAGAATATTCATTTTTTGACTTTCCTGGAACCAAAAATAGCAGAAAACAGGCAGCTGACACTGTGGCTCTTGTTAATAGGTTAGTCCAAGAAATCATATGAAAAGTACTCCAAAGTGTGGACAAAACACAAGAAAGTATATAAAACCAAGCATGGAACATCAAAAATTATAGATACATTTGCAATGTATCACATCTCCCATAAACATTAAAGATAAGGATTATGATTTCTCTCTTGATCTATCTTACATAGCTATTGTTGAGAAAGAACCTTTTTGTGGGAATAAGAATGAAAGTGCGGTAGCACATATGACTGAGCTTTCTACCATGAGTGGCCTGTTTTCTGATGATATTAAGATGCGCACCTACTTTGTTGCTAAAATTTTCCCTTTTTCACTGAAAGGAGAACCTAAACTTGGTTTAATAATTTACCTCCTGGATCTATTGATAGCCCTGATTGCTTGATTAGTACTTTCCTACAGAAATATTTTCCTCCTAGTTCTAGACATGCTATTTTGCAGGAACTTTTTGATTTTAAACAGGGAGAAAAAGAGATGTTGTCTGGATCATGGGCAAGGTCTTGTGCTTTGATTCATGCATAGGCTGGATGTCCATTACCTAAGAATGAGCTTCTTGACATATTTTATAATGGACTAACTGAAGAATCTAGGACATACCTGGATAGTTGTGCTGATTGTGTTTTCAGGAATAGGACTCCCAAGGAAGCCGAGGAATTAATGGCTAAAATAAGCAAGAACTATGAAGATTGGAATCCTCCTGAATCAGCTATACCTCAAACAATTATACCTGAACCAACTATCCCTGCGCCTACACCAACCTCAAAGAAGAGGGGAGTTATTGAATTAAATGATGAAGTGATGAAGGAAGCTAAGAAATGTCTTAAGGAGAAGGGAACTAAAGCTGCAGATGTCAAGAATTTACCTCCTATAGAAGAATTATGTAAGCCTATCCCCCACTCATCCACTATTGAGGTACACTCTCTCCAACACTTTGATGAAGGTGATATTCCTTACCTTAAACCTCATGATCAATGCTTAGAAGAATTCGATATTTTTACTGTTAAGCAAGATAATTTTAATAAAAGGGTGCAAAATCATTTAATGGAAAACTCTAGAGCTATTGTTGAGTTAAAAGATATTGTGGAAAGAACCTCTAATGATGTTAAAATGCTTGTTAAACATTTTCAAATGGTTCAAACTCAAATAGATCAACTTATTAAAGTGCAAAAAGACTTGCTAGTTAATGCTGCTAAAGAAAAACATGCTTATGAAATTAGAACTAGAAGTGGTGCTGGTACCCAGGATTATCTATATCCTGAGGGGCATCCTAAAACAATTGAGCAGGATTCTCAACAAGCTGAAAATAATGGTACTACTCCTAAGAAAAGAAAGAAGAAACATAAAACTATTGTAGAACCTTCTGAACCTGCTAAAGATCCTAATAGTATATCTGTCTCTGATGCTGAAACTGAAAGTGGTAATGAAGAAAATGATGCTCCTAAGAAAGAAAAGGTTGAAGAAGAACCTGAAAGGCACACTAAGAATACTAAATACACTAAAGAAGATTTTGTTGCTAAGAAACATGGTAGTGAAAGAGAGCCTTGGGTCCAAAAACCTATGCCTTTCCCTGATAAGAAACACAAGTCAAAGGAAGATGAACACTATAATAAGTTTTGTGAGTGGATGAAACCTTTATTCTTGCAAATTCCTTTGACTGATGCTATTAAATTGCCTCCTTATTCAAAGTATATGAAGGATATTATCTCGAATAAAAGGAAGATCCCTAATGAAGAAATTTCTACTTTACTTGCTAATTGTCCCTTTAATGGTAAAGTTCCAAAGAAACTTGGAGACCCAGGGATTCCAACTATACCTTGCTCTATTAAAAATAGTTATGTTAGAACTGCTTTGTGTGATTTGGGAGCGGGAGTTAGTGTTATGCCTTTCTCTCTCTATAAGAGACTTCAACTTGAAAAATTAATACCAACTGATATATCTTTGCAAATGGCTGATAAATCAACTACTATTCTTGTTGGTATATGTGAGGATGTACCTGTTCAAGTGGCTCATAATTGCTTGATATTATCTTATTTTGTTGTGCTTGAAATGCCTGAAGATGATAATATGTCTATTATTCTTGGGAGACCTTTTCTTAATATTGCAGGAGCTGTTATTAATTGTAATCAAGGAAAGGTGACTTTTAATGTTAATGACAAGGAGCATACTATCTATTTCCCCAAAAATATTGATAAGACTTATGGTTTGAATTCAATTGAACATGTTGAGGGCATTCAAGTTGGAGAAATATATTGTCCCATACCAAAAGAAAAATATGAAACTATTATGATTGGGAGCATTGCTATCAAGGTTGAGGTAACATAATCATTAGTGGAACACAAAGTTTTGTTTCATATAAAATTGTTTTGGTAACAAGACCTGATCAACCTTGTTAACAAAAGGATTTTAATGAACAAAACAATGTTTTCACCATGATTATCTTTGTTTACTTTTATTTTATCTTTTTTAGTTTTTGCTTTCATTTAGTTTACTTTTCTGTTATTAGTTGCTTGCATATTAGAGTGTCTTAGAATTTCTGAAGTTTTAGTTTTGTTTTGTCATTGCATCTTTCCGAAAAAATCTTTCTGTCAGAAAATCTTTCATCTATACCTGAAAATTGCTCAAAAATAAAGTGTCCGAAAAATTCCAGAAAATTCATATTAAATTTTTACGTGAAAAGGGGGCAGAGAAGTGCCTGGAGAGTACCAGGGGGGCCCACCAGGCAAGCACACCACCTGGTGGCACGGCCAGCCTAGGAGCACGCCTGGCCATGGTGTAGGCCACCCCTGGCCCTCCACTCACTCTCTCACTTGCCATTGCTCTCTCTCTCTCCCGAGAAAACACCAGTTCATTGCTCAAAATCGCGTTCTTTCTGTTCTTGCCCACGATTTTTCGATCTCCTTGCTCAGCCCATCTTTGCTGCTAAAATTTGGAGCATTTGTTCTCCGGTATGTGACTCCTCCGCTTGTCCAAGTAGATTTGTGTTTAGTGGTTTATATCTTGAGTATTTTGCTGCTGTAGGTGACAGGTTATGAGAGCTTGTAAGGTTGTTCAATGCTTAGAGATATTGTTTTGATGCATGTTTAGGCCTCTTACAAGTCCCCTTGAGTAGTACCCTTCATTATGTATTCACTTTGCAATCACTTGTGTAATAGATGTTAAAATTTTAGAATAGAAGATGAATGAGCATCAACTCAACCAACATGAACTGAGGGTGCCTGAGGTTATGAAGGTTCACTGAGAGGAGGAGGTTTTTCCTTCCATCTATCCATGCTTCGAATTCATGAGGGCTGCAGGAATTTCCCAGGACTTCCATACTTTGGTTGCTAATGCAGGATTGGAGCACTTTGTGGAGGATGAACCTTGTCAATTTGTGAAACTAACTATGTCTGTAGTGCAGGACTTTCGATTTAGTTACTCTTTACCTAACCCCATGGTCCACTACAAAATTTACAATATAGCTGTCGACCTTCCTCTTGATGACTTTTGTGCAGCTATTAAGGTACCTCACTAGGGATCGTGTGGGAGGATTAAATAGCGACCTGCACCACTCATGGACTTGTATGCAGAGATTTGCCAAGGGAGCAGCTTCTCGAAGGAGAGCGGGAAAATCTGTAACATTCATCTCCTGTCTATTCGCTACTTTGCTTACTTTATTGCCAAGTGTGTTCTCGCTAGGAAAACTGCTAATAAGTTATCCTCTTATGATTTAGCATTCATCTCAGCTGCTTTAAAACGAGATAGGACTTATAACTTGGGTGCCTTGATAGCTTTCGCTTGCTGCTAACCGCGAGAAAGGTGGAATTTGTGGAGGCCTCATTGCCTCTCGTTTATTTGCATTGCCTGGTTTAGTGCCTCATAATCTAGACCTACAGTTTCCCATAGAAAGGCTTGACCTTAATTCCATGATACAACATAAATTTGTTTCTTCTTGGGCTAATTTGAGTGAGTTGTCTTATGAAATAACCTTTCTCAAGGCTGGTTGGAGAAGGAGTAAGTCCGAGCGATTTGTTCTTTTGCCTGCACCTGTTTTGTTTAACCTTGATACCAGGGTAGGATGGTCACTCACTAAGGAGGAGCTTGATACGTACTTGGGAGAGCTCTCCCAACAGGAGCAGGATACTAGAAGGGAGGTTACAGATGATTCGGTCCAGCCCTCGAATGAGGGGGTCTTCATATCAGCAGCCTACCTATGATTGGGGAGCTTCTTCTTCTTCCCAAGGGCCTAACCACGATCATTTTTACAATGACCCGCCTGCTTGGAACCCTTACTCGTATTTGGGTTAATTCCCACTTAGGACAAAAGCCTAAGCTTGGGGGGAGGTACACCGACATCACACTCATCTCCATATCATGTTTCATCGGCACTTTGTATATTCATGCTTCGTTCTCTTTTTAGTTTTCATTCTCTCATTGCTTTTGCTTTCTAAAACACAAAAATACCAAAAATATTTCTATTGTTTCTCTTTGTTTGCTTCTTCTTATTTTTGCCTTTGTTTGCTTTTCCCTTTTTTCTTTGTTTGAACTATTCGAAAAACCCAAAAAGATTTTGCTTTGCTTGTTCTTCCTTTTTGGTTCTTGCTTTTAAAAATTGATAACACCAAAAATATTTGTTGTTCTTCTTTGGTTTTGTGAGTTTGTTGCAGGGTTCAGCAGTCCTCAGTGGAATTTGGTTTCATGTTATTATTCAAGCCACACAAGTGAATGCCAATAATGAGGATTAATGACAACTTGAGGTCTGGTAAGAGGTTGGTAACAAACTCTATTTGTTTTCTTTTTTGTACATATACTCATCATTGTGGGCATGCTTAGTGTGTTCATGTAGGGTGTATGTTATTATGGATGCTTAGTAGTTCTTGCTTTCCTATGATTAGCTCCAGCTCACTAATAGTTTGTAGCATGTCGTATGAATTTTTGCTTGCATTGCTCTATTCATAACTTGGTATGACACTGTGGTTTCCCCCTCTGAGTGTTTCACTTGAATTGACTTGGCACATGCTCATGCATGCATATGACTAAAACAATGATCAGTTAAGCCTCGATGAATTATTTTGCCTTAGGGGTCTTGAATCACTTTCATGCCATGATTAGTCCGGTTTTGTTGCAAGCATGATTATGACAGTTATTGCTCTCTCGTTTGTCGCTCCCTTACTATTGCTAGCCTTCACTTACACTGAGTATGATCTCTACTCGTGTTTCCAATTCCCAAAAACCAATATTGCCAAGAGTGTCCACCTTACCTACCTATTAGCATCATTTGCTATTCCGTGCATATTCAATATGCCTTGTTTTCTTCCGAATAAAATGTTTGCTTGTTATGAGAAAGTTAGTAAGTAAAGCTCTCACGAACTTGAAGGAACACTTTATTTCTTGCACTTAATAAACCTGAACCATTGTGACTGTCCATGAAAGTTATATGCTTGCAAATTATAGGTTGGGGATTAGCAGAACCGTGCTGTCACGAGGAACGCTTTCAACACCTATAAATATATACCCAGTTGATATCATGCTCTTTTGTTTACGGATGTCATCGGTGTGAAATAAAAGGAGAGCCTGTAAGTCCATCGAGTTATGTATGTGTGTTAGAGAAACGCCTGGGCTGCCAGTCTAATCCATGCCTAATCATGGTGGAAACCTGCAGCGTAACCATAATGAGCATCTATGAATCATTCTTCTTATAAAAAAAGAGATAGAGATTGAGAAAAAGAGGGAAAAAAAGATGAGGAAAGAGAGAAAAAACACCATATTCCCATGGTAAATAAGAAGATTACTGAGATGCTTGTTGTCTGCTTGCCTTGTCATTTTGATAAGGGGATTCTTCTGTATCATCAGGCAAGGGGTACCCTGTTGGCGGTTCTTTATGATACGCACGTATTTACTATGACAAGAACTTACCGGTAACTAAAGTTGAGTAGCATGAGGAGCGGCCCTCGTACTCAAGGGACATGAGATTTCCACTTTATAGTCTGTCAAGCATATAACTCAGATTGGACCTCACTTTCACCTTAACCATTTTAAAGATGCTTATGATAGGGGCAATGAGAGCTCAAAGCTAATGAGTACCATACTTTCAGCATTTGGAAGCCTTTCAAACTATTTAAAACCCTTTTCATTCCTTTGTTGAGTCACCACCCATTCCATGAGCACTTTCTTGAGAGCATATTTGTCATTCTTAGTGTAATGTGCTTGTCTCAAAACTTGATTAATTGTGTTATGACTTTGATGCTTTTATCTTTGATATCTTTACTTCTAGTCTTCACTTGAGGTTTAGAGGTGCCTTGGCATTTATGTTTGCTCTACAATCAAAGGCAAGCGAGATACCACTCTATCATACATTTTTATGAGCATTGCAATGTTGCTTATGTTTATGTTTCATGCTACTTATTATTTTTGAGTTGGAACCTCTTCATAGCTTGCAATGACTATTAAGTAAACTTAGTTGCATACTCTTTATTATGAATTGCCTAAGTAGTTGATCACATGCTAAGAATATATACATCTTATGAAGCAAATGTGTTCGTGAAAGTTTCTTTTATCGCACTCAGTTTTCAACTGAATTGCTTGAGGACAAGCAATAAGCTAAGCTTGGGGGGAGTTGATACGTCCAAAACGTATCTACTTTCCCGAACACTTTTGTTATTATTTTTCCTCTAAACTTGTGTGAATTGGATGCAACTAACATGGACTCACGTTTTTTTCAGCAGAATTAGCTTGGTGTCTAGTTTTTGTGCAGAAAATCAACTATCAAGAAAAATCCCGGAAAATATGCCAAAAATCCTATTTCACCAGAAGACTCACGGAGCCAGAAGACGAGACGGAGTAGGCCCACGAGGGGCCCACACCACCTGGCTGCGTGGGCCAGGCCAGGCCGCGCCTGGGGGTGGTGTGGCCACCTCGGCTGCCCCCTCGGCCTCCCTCTTCGCCTATAAGTTGCCTCTTGACCTAAAAACCAAGGGGGGTCGACGTTTTTCCAGAAAGAGTTCCATTGCGCCACCACCACCAAATTCCGCGATTTGGAACCAGAAACTTCGTTCTGGCACCCTGGCAGGACGGAGAATTGGAGGAGATCATCGCCATCATCATCACCATCGCTTCTCCATCGACCATCCATGTTTCCCCCATCTATGAGTGAGTAATCCTCCGCTGTAGGCTATGGGGATGGTAGGGATTGGATGAGATTGTTCATGTAATGGCATCAGATTGTTAGGGCATGGTGCCTAGTATCTATTATTAGTGCTTTTTTACTTTGTTGTAACTTGTTACGCTTAATGCTTGTCACTAGGGCCCGAGTGCCATGATTTCAGATCTGAACATGTTATTGATTCATTATGATAGTATTGTTTATGGTCTTACCTACAAGTTGTATACACACATTATTGTCCAGAACCAATGGACCCGAAGTGACAGCAATCGGGATAACCGGAGGGAACGGCTTTGATGTGAGGATCACATGTGTTCACAGAGTGTTAATGCTTTGCTCCGGTGCTCTATTAAAAGGAGCACCTTAATTGCCAGTAGTTCCCTTGAGGCCCCGCTACAAACGGGTTGGCAGGACAAAAGATGTTGTGCAAGTTCTCATTGTGAGCACGTATGACTATATATGGAACACATGCCTATGGTTATCTAGTACTTGGATGCTTTATCTTATTTATCCGCAAATGCCCTATGTTTTGATTGCCATATGAATTGTCTTGTCCATGCAACGCCCATCCATCCATCCCTATACCTACCGGGCTTTAATCCTACTATTTACTACAATTGTTACTACTGTCTTTACTTTTACTACTGCTATTACTTTGCTATTGCTACTACAAAACTGTTACTACTAATAAACTGCTGTGAGCAAGATTGTTTCCAGGTGCAGCTGAATTGATAACTGAGTTGTTAGGGCTTATAAATATTCTTTGGCTCCCCTTGTGTCGAATCAATAAATTGGGTTTCACTTCCCTCGAAAATACTGCGATACACCCCCTATACTTGTGGGTCATCATCCCCCGAATCTCCCCTTCGGTGGCGGCGGCATTGTGGAACTTTTCGTGGCTGGAGGCTAGATCCTTTAGGGTTTCTGCATCGGAGGCTTCTTATAGGAGAAAGGGTGAGGTTGGTGGAGTGCCAGGGGGCCCACACCACCCCCATTCGCGGGTCAGGCCTGGTCGCGCGGCCAGGTGGTGTGGCCAGCCCCTGGCCCCTCTCCGTCTCGTCTTCTGGCTCCATGTTCCCCTCGGTGAAATATTGACTTTGGCTTTTGACCCGTCCAATTCCGAGAATACTCATTTTCTGACTTTCTGGAACCAAAAACAGCAGAAAACAGGCAACTGGCACTGTGGCATCTTGTTAATAGGTTAGTCCAAGAAAATGTGTAAAAATACTTCAAAGTGTGGAAAAAACATAAGAAAGTAGATATAAAACAAGCATGGAACATCAAAAATTATAGATACGTTTGCAACGTATCATGTACTCACAGTTCATAAGGCGGAATTTGACGCAATCAACTTTGGGGCTTTGTTCCTCGGCACAACCATAAGGATCCACCGTGTGCGTCAAGGTGTTGAAGAACTCAAGCATCAAGCGGCGATACGTGGTAACATCCTGAAAGAAAAAATCATACAAACCAACATTGTTGCAAAGTAAATCGAAATTAGCACGAATGCCAAGTTGGTTCAGGATATAAGGACATGCCCACTTGATGGACTTGATTTCTCGAATCTTAACATGATTGAAATGGTTCAGCTGGAACTCCTCGGTGAACTCGATACCAAGTGACTCGGGGGTCAACGTATCAACGGGTGGTGTGGAGGATTCCGCAGCCATCTCACGTGTACGACTCCTTGTGTTCATGTAGTAATAAAAATAAGACAAAGTAAATAAAGATTGCTAATAATTTCTTTGGTCTAATAAAAACATAGCATAAGTGATTCTCTACACTAACTACAAAAGAAACTCCTCTAAAAACAATGGTAAGGATGCTTAATATCAAGATTGAATCAAGAACAAGACCTAAGTCTAGATTGATAATGATGAATGACTGAGTGAAGATTTTGCACAAATAAGTTGAGGATCGGAGGACAATCATACCTTAGATCGTATGAGTGTGAATAATCAAAGAAAGATTAAGAAAATTTGAAGATCCAATGGAGTTCGTTTGGAGTTTGGAGGAAGAAGAAATAGAAAAAATGATTTGAGGATTTTTAGGTTACCTTCTCGGGGTGCGTATGGCGGCCGCGTACGTGGTACGGGCGGGCGGTATGGCTAGAGCCCGCCCATACCTGGTGACTTACCTTGGGGGCGACGACTGCTCCTAGGCGGTGCACTTTCGGCATGCAAGCAGACGCTCTTGGCCGCCCACTATCG
The DNA here is from genome assembly GCA_023614405.1 of Avena insularis. NCBI lineage: Eukaryota > Viridiplantae > Streptophyta > Magnoliopsida > Poales > Poaceae > Avena > Avena insularis. The sequence continues at coordinate 524,900,850 of CM042694.1, forward strand.
GTCATTATCGCTCTTATTTTGCTTGAAATGTAATGTTTGCTCGAGTGTACGGTACGGGTGCGCAGTACGGGCGCGTCCGGCCATACCAGTGGTCATTACCGACACTGTTTCCTTCGAAAAAAATCAAAATGCCTATCTCCATTTGGCTTGATGTGGTACGGGCGCATGGTACTCCGGCCGTACCAGTGGTCGTTAAGAACACTATGAGCTACAAAACTTAAAGAATTTGATTAGTAGCTCTGTGTGCCTTTGCACATCTTATCAAAGGACTAAATAACAACAAAAATACTAATTAATGATCCAGCAATACTTCTTAGGCCATGTGTTAGTAAAATAAAATATAGAGGATTACCTTATTTCTTCTCCTCTCTCCATAGGTCTTCTTGAACACTCTTTATTAAAAACAAAAACAAAACAAAACTAACACAATAAAAACTAATACATCAAGAAAAATTTATTTCACATGGGTTGCCTCCCATGAAGAGCTTCGAGTTAAGGTTAATTAGCTTGACCTTGATGGCAATCACTTAGGTTTGTGAAGTGGAACACTCACTCCAAATTAGTTGGCTTTCAAAGTAATTACACCATCATCATCATTAGGCTTGGCCTTCTTTTTCCCAGGGAAGTGTACTACAAAAGGATCTCTAGATGGTAGCTCTATTCTCACATTCCCTTCATGTAAATTAATCAAAGCTTTAATAGTTCTTAGGAATGGCCTACCTAGAATTATAGGTGCTATGGGATCTTCAGGCATGTTCACAATAACAAGATCAATAAGAGTGGGACTACCTTTAATTTCAATAACTATATTTTCTTTGATCCCAACAGCTTGTTTATAAGTTGAATCAGCTAGATGGAGTCTCAATTCAGTTGAAACAAATGGCTCCAGGTTTAATTTATCAAATTGGCTTTTGGAAATTGTTGAGACACTCGCACCTAGATCACAAAGTGCGGATATCTTATTGAATCCCAATTAAATTTTAATAGTGGGCTCAAATATATCATCTAGCTTAGCTGGAAGCTTATCATCTAGTCTTTTATACTCCATCTCTAAATCGCAAAGCTTAGATGCTAATTGTTGTATAAATTGTTGGTACATAGCACCATTACCTTGTTCTATACTTGGATTCTTAACAATGATCATCTTCAATAGATCTTCCACGTATATTCTGGTGTTGGCGTGTGGATATAATCTAGCTCTTCAGGTTTTTCTTCATTGGTTACCACCCTTATCATCTTGAGATCTTCTACCGGATTTGGCTCTGGTTTTCCAGCAAACTTTGCTAGTATGAGAGCTTGGCTCTCGACTACCTTACCCAGCTGAGCCTCCACGGTCTTTGTTCTTTCCTGTAGAGTCTTCACATCATTTTTAATTGCAACAGCCTGGTTAGATAATTTTCCTATACTACTTTCATGGTTCTCCATGATCTTAATAAGCATATTATTTTGCTCGGTTTGAGCTTGTATAAATGTTCTAATGATTTTCTCAAACGGGAGATTGCCATGATTTGCTCCATTAGTATTATCATAATTATTATAAGGAGATCTTGTAGGATTAGCATGATATTTTTGAACATTGGAAGCATAATTATTTTTCCATGCAGTATTAAAAGGAGTACGAGCAATAAAATTAACATCGGCAGTGATAGCATTTACTTGGGTATCTTCATTACCCTTTACTAAGCTAAGCAACTCATCTACCTTAGATGTAAGCTCTTCATTGTTTACCTCGGTAATTGAACTTACTCTCTTCGAGGTTCTTTCCACATGCCATCGGGCATGGTTATTTTGCATATCATCAAGTAACTTCTTTGCAACACTCACTTGCTTTCCCATGATCGTTCCTCCTGCTGCAGTATCTAGCATAGACTTAGACATTAGGTTAAGACCATTATAAAACAAATGTAATATAAGCCACTCTTCCATCCCATGACTAGGACAGTTCATTACGGCTTCTTTCATCCTTTCCCACGCAAGCGCTAGTGGATCACGGTCTTCTTGTCTAAAGCTTGTAATGTTGGATCTTAGATACATAGTCTTAGCTGGGGAAATTTAGTCATAAATAAATTAGTACATTCATCCCAAGATTTAATAGTGCCCTTTGGTAGAGCTAGCAACCAATCTTTAGCCTTTCCTCTAAGAGGGAAAGGAAACAATCTTAGCTTAACACCATTTGGATCTACATCCTTAATACACATCATGTCGCAGATTTCAGTAAAAGTATTTAAGTGCAATCTCGAATCTTCAGCGGATGAACCCCCAAATTGGTTTTGTTGAACCAAACTTAAAAGGTTAGGTTTTATCTCATATGTTTCCGCATCAACTGCGGGCTGAGTCATGGGTGCACGAATAAAATCATCAGTGGGAGTAGCATACTCCCCTAATCTCTTTTGAGACATGACTCTTATCTTTTTGGTATTTTTTAAGTAATGAAAACAAATAACAAGTAACTAATTTTTTGGGTTTTCAAATAGATAACAAGAAAGTAAACTAGTAACAAGAATTAAACTACAACTAATAATAAAACTAAAAACAAGGTCTCTAATGACCTCACCAGGATAGCGAAATTGCTTCCCTGACAACAACGCCCGAAAAGGGGTTGATACCTTCGATCTAGATTCACGAATGTAGTATAAAAGTTTTTTCCCTAGAAGACCTAGGTTTAATTGAACCTTGGAAAGCACTACTAAAAGGTAATAAAAAGGACACGTCTACAAGACTTTGTTTGTTTGTTTTACCTTAATTGACCGGATCAATCTAGTTTACTTTATAATGGGTTTGAATCAATGGATGGAAATAGGCCAGGGTTGAAGATCCACCTGCAGCTGCACATCAAATGGGATAAAATATAATAATAAGCACCGTCATGTATAATGTTTGAATGAAGATAATCTCTTGTGGGCAACACATCCTAATATTCTAGAGCCCCCGTTATGCAGCGGGCATAGCAATAGACTTTTAATCCAACCGAGAGGACACCAAAGTCACGGGTTACAACCGATTATTAAGTGTAAAACAAAGATCAAAGCTTTAAGTGGTGATGTTGTTGTTGATCCTGAATGGGGCGCTAAGCGAAGACTGTACTACCCTTTCTATCACTGAGGTTCCTATGAGATCGACGCTAGCCAAGTATCCCACCTCAAGCCTTTATCAATCTATGGGATCTTGGGTACCTACAAGTCCACAGATCGAGACAAGAGACGAAGAAACAAAAGATACAAATCACAATTGCAAACAAAACACAATTCTCCCATGATCTAGATGCACATAATGGATGCGAGGTTTCTCCCCAACCTACAGCCCGTGAGGACTACTCACTCATAACAAATAGATCGGAGAAAGAAAACATCATACAAATACTTAGATTGAAATCAAATATTTTTACAATGGTCGCCAAATCACAAGGAGATCTAAAGTAAAAGGCAATGGCTATGACTAGTGGATGGATGGATGGTTGAAGTGATGAACAATAGATGAACAATGGTGTCGACAATGGTGTGGATCTCCTTTTGTGGTGTTGTGATTGAATCTGAGAATGGTGGCTCTCTAGCCGGCGACTAGAGCCTCAAAATATATAGGTGTCGTCACGAAAGTTGTAGGGTTTCACGAGACGAAGCCGTTGCCACCTGGTACAAGCGGGCGGTACGGTCAGACCGCGCCCGTACCAGTGGTCGTTAAGCATTCTGGCGCCTTGGTACTGTATCCCGATTACTTGGCCGTGTGTACTTCCTCAAAATCCTTCATTATGACTCCTTATTTCGCATTAAAAGCCGTGATTTCCCGCACAACATAAATCAAAGAGAGAATTTGGACATGTTTGCAATTATTAGTCATTAGTAGCAAGGATTGAGAGTTTCTTTGGCAATTGCTTAACCAAAAACAATGTTTAAACGCAGTGGAAGATGGAAAAAATTGGAGCCATCACTTCACCAAGGTCCTTCATCGAAAATTTGCTGTTTAGATAACTTTTAACACTAATTAAAAGATCTATATCATTTACAATCAATAATATGTCATCCACATATAATATTAGAAATTCCACAAAGCTCCCACTCACTTTCTTGTAAATACAAGCCTCTTCGTAAGTTTGGACTAATCCAAACTCTTTGATCACCTAATCAAAGAGCAGATTCCAACTCCGAGATGCTTGCTTCAGTCCATAAATGGATCGCTGAAGTTTGCATACCTTGTTAGCATCCTTAGGATCTACAAAACCCTTTGTTTGTATCATATACAACTCTTCTTCAATATTACCATTGAGCAACGTGGTTTTGACATCCATCTGCCAAATTTCATAATCAAAATATGCAGCAATTGCTAACATAATCCTAACCGACTTTTGCATCGTTATGGGTGAGAAAGTTTCACCGTAGTCAACTCCTTGATTTTGTCAAAACCCCTTTGAGAAAAGTCGAGCTTTATAGATGGTCACATTACCATCAGCGTCAATTTTCTCCTTGAAAATCCATTTATTCTCAATGGCCTTTCGGTCGTGAGGTAAGTCCACCAAGGTCCAAACCTAGTTTTCGTAATTGGATCCCATCTCGGATTGCATGGCTTCTAGCCATTTGTTGGATTCCGGTCTCATCATCGCTTCTTCGTACGTTGCAGGGTAATCAATTCCATCTACCATGAAATTCACGACAGGATTTCCATACAGTTCAGGAGATGCACGTGTCCTTCTTGACCTGTGAGGTTCGATAGTGTCCTCTTTCGGAGTTTCATGATCATTATAATTAGTCCCTTCTTCATTCAGTGAAGTCAAATCTAGAACAGTTTTCGGTGCTGCGCCACTTGCCGTTTCATGAACAGAAGGTTCAATAACCTCTTCGAGTTCTACCTTCCAACCACTCACACCTTTCACGAGAAACTCTTTCTCTAGAAAGGATCCATTCTTGACAACGAAAACCATGCCCTTGGATCTGTGATAGAAGGAATACCCTATTGTTTCTTTAGGGTATCTTATGAAGACGCATTTTTTAGCTTTGGGTTTGAGTTTATTAGGCTGAAGTTTCTTCACATAACATCACATCCCCAAACTTTAAGAAATGACAGCTTAGGTTTGTTTCCAAACCATAATTCATATGGTGTCTTTTCAACAGATTTAGATGGTGCCTGATTTAAATTGAATGTGGCGGTTTCCAATGCATAACCCCAAAATGAAAGTTGCAAGTCAGTCAAAGACATCATAGATCAAACCATATCCAATAAGGTACAATTACGACGCTCCGATACACCATTACACTATGGTGTTCTGGCAGGCGTGAGTTGTGAAACTGTTCCACACTCTCTCATGTGTGGGTACCAAACTCGTAACTTAGATACTCACCTCCACGGTAAGACCACCGAAATTTAATCTTTCTATTACGATAATTTTCCACTTCACTCTAAAATTCCTTGAACTTTTCAAAGGTTTCAAACTTGTGTTTCATCAAATAGATATATCCATATCTACTCAGATCATCCGTGAAAGTAACAAAATAACGATATCCACCTCGCGCCGACACACTCATTGGACCACATACATCAGTATGTATGATTTCCAATAAATCTGTTGCTCGCTCCTTTGTACATAAAAACGAGGTTCTAGTCATCTTGCCCATAAGGCCTGGCTCACATGTATCAAATGATTCAAAATCAAGTGATTCCAAAAGTCCATCAAAATGGAGCTTCTTCATGTGTTTTACGCCAATATGACCTAGACGGTAGTGCCACATATATGCAGATATATCATTACCAAGTTTAATCCTTTTGGCATCAACATTATGAATATGTGTATCACTACTATCGAGATTCAATAGAAATAAACCATTCATCATGGGTGCATGACCATAAAACATATTATACATATAAATCGAACAACCATTATTTTCAGATTTAAACGAATAACCGCTTTGTAATAAACACGATCCGAATACAATGTTCATGCTCAGTGCAGGCACCAAATAACAATTATTTAGGTTTATAACTAGTCCTGAAGGTAGATGGAGAGGTGATACATTGCAAATATATCTATAATTTTTTATGTTCCATGCTTGGTTTTATCCACTTTCTTGTGTTTTGTCCACACTTTGGAGTACTTTTCATATGATTTCTTGGACTAACCTATTAACAAGAGCCACGATTATGCCTGCTGTTTTCTGCTATTTTTGGTTCCAGGAAAGTCAGAAAATGAATATTCTCGGAATTGGACGGGACAAAAGCCAAAGTGCCTATTTTTCCGGAAGACTCACGGAGCCAGAATACGAGACGGAGGAGGGCCAGGGGCTGGCCACACACCCCCAGGCGCGGGCTGGGCCTGGCCGCGCCAGGGCATGGTCTGGCCGCCCCAGGCTGCCCCTCGGTCTCCCTCTTCGCCTATAAGTTGCCTTCTGACCTAAAAACTCAAGGGGGTCGACGTTTTTCCAGAAGGAGTTCCGCTCCGCCGCCACCACCAGATTCCATGAAACAGCACCAGAAACTCCGTTCTGGCACCCTGCCGGGACGGGGAATTGGAGGAGATCATCGCCATCATCATCACCATCGCTTCTCCATCGACCATCCATGTTTCCCCCATCTATGAGTGAGTAATCCCCCGTTGTAGGCTATGGGGATGGTAGGGATTGGATGAGATCGTTCATGTAATGGCATCAGATTGTTAGGGCATGGTGCCTAGTATCTTTTATTAGTGCTTTATGACTTTGTTGCGACTTGTTATGCTTAATGCTTGTCACTAGGGCCCGAGTGCCATGATTTCAGATCTGAACATGTTATTGATTCATTATGATAGTATTGTTTATGGTCTTACCTGCAAGTTGTATACACACGTTGTTGTCTGGAACCAATGGCCCCGAAGTGATAGAAATCGGAATAACCGGAGGGAATGGCTTTGATGTGAGGATCACATGTGTTCATGGAGTGTTAATGCTTTGCTCCGGTGCTCTATTAAAAGGAGCACCTTAATTGCCAGTAGTTCCCTTGAGACCTGATACGTCCAAAACGTATCTACTTTCCTGAACACTTTTGCTAATGTTTCTCCTCTATACTTGTGTGATTTGGATACAACTAACGTGGACTGACGCTGTTTTCAGCAGAATTGCCTGGGTGTCTAATTTTTGTGCAGAAAATGAACTATCAGGAAAAATCCCGGAAAATATGCCAAAAATCCTATTTCACCCGAAGACTCCAGGAGCCAGGATACGAGACAGAGAAGAGCCAGGGGGTGGCCACACCACAGTGGCCTGGCTAGGCCAGCAGCGCCGCCAGGTGGTGTGGGCCCCAGCACCCTCGGCCTCTCTCTTCGCCTATAAGGAGCATTCTGACCTAAAAACTTCGGGGGGGTCGACGTTTTTCAGAAGGAGTTCCGCTCCACCGCTACCACCAGATTCCACGAAATAGCACCAGAAACTCCGTTCTGGCACCCTGCCGGGACGGGGAATTGGAGGAGATCATCACCATCATCATCACTATCGCTTCTCCATTGACCATCCATGTTTCCCCCATCTATGAGTGAGTAATCCCCCGCTGTAGGCTATGGGGATGGTAGGGATAGGATGAGATCGTTCATGTAATGGCATCAGATTGTTAGGGCATGGTGCCTAGTATCTTCTATTAGTGCTTTATGACTTTGTTGCGACTTGTTATGCTTAATGCTTGTCACTAGGGCCCGAGTGCCACGATTTCAGATCTGAACATGTTATTGATTCATTATGATAGTATTGTTTATGGTCTTATCTGCAAGTTGTATACACACGTTGTTCTCCGGAACCAATGGCCCCGAAGTGACAGAAATCGAGATCGGAGGGAATGGCTTTGATGTGAGGATAATATGTGTTCACGGAGTGTTAATGCTTTGCTCTGGTGCTCTATTAAAAGGAGCACCTTAATTGCCAGTAGTTCCCTTGAGGCCCCGCTGCAAATGGGCTGGCAGGACAAAAGATGTTGTGCAAGTTCTCATTGCGAGCACGTATGACTATATATGGAACACATGCCTAGGATTGTCTAGTACTTGGATCTTTATCTTATTTATCTGCAATTTCCCTATGTTCTGATTGCTATGTGAATTGTCTCGTCCATGCAACGCCCGTCCATCCATCCCTATGCCTACCGCACTCGAATCCCACTGTTTACTGCTATTGTTACTACTGTCTTTACTTTACTGCTGCTGCTACTTTACTATTCCTACTACAAAACTGTTGCTACTGATAAAAAGTTGTGAGCAAGATTGTTTCCAGGTGCAGCTGAATTGACAACTCAGTTGTTAAGGCTTATAGATATTCTTTGTCTCCCCTTGTGTCGAATCAATAAATTGGGTTTCACTTCCCTCGAAAATACTGCGATACACCCCTATACTTGTGGGTCATCAAGACTATTTTCTGGCGCCGTTGCCGGGGAGCATAGCTTTATTTATCAAGTTCAGGTGGATTCTCTATTGTTCGTTGCTATCCATCCATCATGGGTAAGTCTTGTGATGGCAAGGTTCCTATTTTACCATCCACTACAAGAAGAGGTACGGTTCTGAACACCTCTATTGCTCTTGATTCACCGTCTGTTATGAGTAAGCTCGTTACACCACCACATACACATGCTACACACACTGCTACTACTGCTGAATCTGAAACTTCTGATGCTTATGATGCTGCTTCTACTGTGCTTGATAAGAGTGGTTCATTAGGTCCTTTCCTAGATGCTACGATTGCTAGAACTATAGCTAGAAATACTGAAACTCCTAATGAAGACACTACTACTACACATGTTAGTTCACCTGAGTCTAGTGAAAGTTATGATATTGAAGATGGTTATGTTGAGATCACCGATGAATTTATTAAAGAATGTAAAAACACTCATGATAGGAGCACTGCTAAGAGTCTCCTTGAGAGGCATACTATTAGACCCAAATTGTCTCCTATTGCTAAGTTTGCTGCTTCTCCCATAAACATTATAGATGAAGATTATGATTTCTCTCTCGATCTATCTTACATAGCTATTGTTGAGAAAGAACCTTTTTGTGGGACTAAGAATGAAAGTGCGGTAGCACATATGAATGAACTTTCTACCATGAGTGGCTTGTTTTCTAATGATATTAAGATGCGTACTTACTTTGTTGCTAAGATTTTCCCCTTTTCACTGAAAGGAGAAGCTAAAACTTGGTTTAGTAATTTACCTCCTGGATCTATTGATAGCCTTGAGTGCTTGATTAGTACTTTCCTGCAGAAATATTTTCCTCCTAGTGCTAGACATGCTATTTTGCAGGAACTTTTTGATTTTAAATAGGGAGAAAAAGAGGTATTGCCTGAATCTTGGGCAAGGTTTTGTGCTTTGATTCATGCACAGGCTGGAAGTCCATTACCTAAGAATGAGCTTCTTGATATATTTTATAATGGACTAACCGAAAAATCTAGGACATACCTAGATAGTTGTGCTGATTGTGTTTTCAGGAATAGGACTACTAAGGAAGCTGAGGAACTAATGGCTAAAATACTGCTATTGTTACTACTGTCTTTACTTTGCTACTGCTGCTACTTTACTATTCCTACTACAAAACTGTTGCTACTGATAAACTGCTGTGAGCAAGATTGTTTCCAGGTGCAGCTGAATTGACAACTCAGTTGTTAAGGCTTATAAATATTCTTTGGCTCCCCTTGTGTCGAATCAATAAATTGGGTTTCACTTCCCTCGAAAATATTGCGATACACCCCCTATACTTTTGGGTCATCAAGACTATTTTCTGGCGCCGTTTACGGGGAGCATAGCTTTATTTATCAAGTTCACTTGGATTCTATATTGTTCGCTGCCATCCATCCATCATGGGTAAGTCTCGTGATGGCAAGGTTCCTATTTTACCATCCACTACAAGAAGAGGTACGGTTCTGAACACCTCTGTTGCTCTTGATTCACCGTCTGTTATGAGTAAGTTCCTTACACCACCACATACACATGTTACACACAATGCTACTACTGCTGAATATGAAACTTCTAATACTTATGATGATGCTTCTACTTTGCTTGATAAGAGTGGTTCATTAGGTCATTTCCTAGATGCTACGATTGCTAGAACTATAGCTGGAAATACCGAAACTCCTAATGAAGACACTACCACACCTGTTAGTTCACCTGAGTCTAGTGAAAGTTATGATATTGAAGATCGTTATGTTGAAATGACCGATGAATTTATTAAAGAATGTAAAATCACCCATGATAGGAGCGCTGCTAAGAGTCTCCTTGAGAGGCATACTATTAGACCCAAATTGTCTCCTATTGCTAAGTTTTTTGCTTCTCCCATAAACATTATAGATGCCGATTATGATTTCTCTCTCGATCTATCTTACATAGCTATTGTCGAGAAAGAACCTTTTTGTGGGAATAAGAATGAAAGTGCGGTAGCACATATGAAGGAACTTTCTACCATGAGTGGCTTGTTTTCTGATGATATTAAGATGCGTACTTTGTTGCTAAGATTTTCCCATTTTCACTGAAACAAGAAGCTAAAACTTGGTTTAGTAATTTACCTCATGGATCTATTGATAGCCCCGAGTGCTTGATTAGTACTTTCCTGCAGAAATATTTTCCTCCTAGTGCTAGACATGCTATTTTGCAGGAACTTTTTGATTTTAAAGATGGAGAAAAGGAGGTATTGCCTGAATCTTGGGAAAGATTTTGTGCTTTGATTCATGCACAAGCTGGAAGTCCACTACCTAAGAATGAGCTTCTTGATATATTTTATAATGGACTAACCGAGGAATATAGGACATACCTAGATAGTTGTGCTGATTGTGTTTTCAGGAATAGGACTCCTAAGGAAGCTGAGGAATTAATGGCTAAAATAAGCAAGAATTATGAAGATTGGACTCCTCCTAAACAAGCTATACCTGAAGTAATTGTATCTGAACCTACTATCCAGTGCCTATTCCAACATCAAAGAAGAGGGGGGTTATTGAATTAAATGATGAAGTGATGAAGGAAGCTAAGAAATGTCTTAAGGAGAAGGGAATTAAAGCTGCAGATGTCAAGAATTTACCTCCTATAGAAGAATTATGTAAGCCTATTCCCTACTCATCCACTATTGATGTACACTCTCTCCAACACTTTGATGAAGGTGATATCCCTTACTCTAAACCTCCTGATCAATGCTTAGAAGAATTCGATATCTTTATTGTTAAGCAAGATAACTTTAATAAAAGGGTGCAAAATCATCTAATGGAAAACACTAGAGCTATCGTTGAGTTGAAAGATATTGTGGAAAGAACCTCTAATGATGTTAAAATGATTGTTAAGCACTTTCAAATGGTTCAAACTCAAATAGAGCAACCCGTTAAAGTGCAAAACGACTTGCTAGTTAATGCTGCAAAAGAAAAACATGCTTATGAAAATAGAACTAAAAGTGGTGCTGCTACCCAGGATCCTCTATATCCTGAGGGGCATCCCAAAAGAATTGAGCAGGATTCTCAACAAGCTAAAAATAGTGGTTCTACTCGTAAGAAAAGGAAAAAGAAACATAAAACTGTTGTAGAACCCTCTGAACCTGCTATAGATCCTAATAGTATATCTATCTCTGATGCTGAAACTAAAAGTGGTAATGAAGAAAATGAAGTTCCTAATGAAGAAAAAGTTGAAGAAGAACCTGAAAACCACACTAAGAATACTAAATACACCAAAGAAGATTTTCTTGCTAAGAAACATGGTAGTGAAAGAGAGCCTTGGGTCCAAAAACCTATGCCTTTTCCTGATAAGAAACACAAGTCAAAGGAAGATGAACATTATAATAAGTTTTGTGAGTGGATGAAGCCTTTATTCTTGCAAATTCCTTTTGATGCTATTAAGTTGCCTCCATACTCAAAGTATATGAAGGACATTGTCTCGAATAAAAGGAAGATCCCTAATGAAGAAACTTTTACTTTGCTTGCTAATTATTCCTTCAATGGCAAGGTTCCTAAGAAACTTGGAGACCCAGGGACTCCAACTATCCCTTGCTCTATTAAGAATAGTTATGTTAGAACTACTTTGTGTGATTTGGGAGCTGGAGTTAGTGTTATGCCTTTCTCTCTCTATAAGAGGCTTGAGCTTGAAAAATTGATACCAACTGATATATCTTTGCAAATGGCTGATAAATCTACCAAGTATTCCTGTGGGTATATGTGAGGATGTACCTGTTCAAGTGGCTCATAATTGCTTGATATTAACTTATTTTGTTGTGCTTGAAATGCCTAAAGATGATAATATGTCTATTATTCTTGGGAGACCTTTTCTTAATCTGCAGAGCTGTTATTAATTGTAATCAAGGAAAGGTGACTTTCAATGTTAATGACAAGGAACATACTGTCTATTTCCCCAAGAAGATTGAAAGGACTTATGGTTTTAATTCAATTGAACATGTTGAGGGCATTCAAGTTGGAGAAATATATTGTCCCATACCAAGAGAAAAATTTGAAACTATTATGATTGGGACCATTGCTATCAAGGTTGAGGTAACATAATCATTAGTGGAATACAAAGTTTTGTCTCATATGCAATTGTTTTGGTAGCAAGACTTGATCAACCTTGTTAACAAAAGGATTCCATTGAACAAAACAATGTTTTCATTATGATTATCTCCTTTTATTTCTACCCTTTGCATTTTAGTTTTTTCTTTTGTTTAGTTTTATTTTTGTTGTTAGTTGCTTGCATGTCAAAGTGTCTTAGAACTTCTGTAGTTCTAGCTTTGTTTTGTCCTTGCATCATGTTTCCAAAAAAAAATCTATCTGTCAGAAAAATCATTCTTCTATCTTCTAAAAAATGCTCAAAAATAAAGTGTCTCGAAAAATTCTAGAAAATACATATTAATTTTTTACGTGAAAAAGGCAGGAGGTACACAGGAGGTACCGGGGGCCCACCAGGCAGGCACACCACATGGTGGCGGCCAGCCTGGGTGGCGCCATGCCTGGTGTGGGCCACCCTGGCCCCTACTAACTCTCTCACCGCCACTTTCTTCTCTCCCGAGTAAGCTCCAGTTCATTACTCAAAATCGCGTTCTTGCTGTGCTTGCTCTCGATTTTTTCGATCTCCTTGCTCAGCCCATCTTTCTTGCTGAAATTTGGAGCATTTGTTCCTTGGTATGTGACTCCTTCCCTTGTCCAAGTAGATTTGTGTTTAGTGGATTATATCTTGAGTATTTTGCTGCTGTAGGTGACTGGTTATGAGAGCTTGTAAGCTTATTTGATGCTTAGAGATATAGTTTTGATGCATGTTTAGGCCTCTTGCAAGTCCCTATGAGTAGATTCCTTCATTATATTTACTTTGCAATCACTTGTTTAAATAGGTGTTTAAATTTCAGAATAGAAGATGAGTGAACACCACCAAAACCAACATGAGCTTTGGGTACCTGAGGTCATGAAGGTCCACCGGGAGAAGGAAGTTTTTCCCTCCATTTATCCATGCTCTGAGTTCATGAGAGCTGCAGGAATTCTACAAGATTTCCACACTTTGGTTTCTAATGCAGGGTTAGAGCACTTTTTGGAAGATGAACCTTGTCAATTCGTGAAGCTAACCATGTCTGTGGTGCAGGATTTCCAATTTAGTACCTCTTTGCCTAACCCCATGGTCCATTACAAAATTGACAATATTGTTGTCAACCTTTCTCTTGATGATTTTTGTGCAGCTATTAAGGTACCTCAATGGGGATCATGTAGGAAGATTAAGGAGAGACCTGAACCACTCATGGATTTATATGCAGAAATTTGCCAAGGGAGTAGCTTCTCGAAGGAGAGTGGGAAAATCCGTAACATTCATCTTCCCTCCATTCGCTACTTTGCCTACTTTATTGCCAAATGTGTTCTTGCTAGGAAAACTGCCAATAAGTTATCTTTGTTTGATCTAGCATTTATCTCTGCTGCTCTTAGACGAGATAGGTCTTACAACTTGGGTGCTTTGATAGCTTTCCTTCTTGCTGCTAACCGTGAGAAAGGTGGAATTTGTGGAGGCCTCATTGCTTCTCGTTTACTAGCATTGCATGGTTTAGTGCCTCATCATCTAGACCTACAGTTTCCCATAGAAAGGCTTGATCTTAATTCCATGATACAGCATAAATTTGTTTCTTCGTGGGCTAGTATGAGTGAGTTATCTTATGAAATAACCTTTCTCAAAGCTGGTTGGAGAAAGAGCAAGTCCGAGCGTGTTGTTCTTTTGCCTGCACCTGTTTTGTTTAACCTTGATAACAGGGAAGGATGGTCCCTCATTGAGGAGGAGCTTGACACGTACTTGGGAGAGCTCTCCCAACAGGAGAAGGACACTAGAAGGAAGGTCACGGATGATTCGGTCCAGCCCTCGAATGAGGGAGAATCTTCATATCAGTAGCCCGCTTATGATTGGGGAGCTTCTTCTTCTCATGGGCCCAGCTATGACCATTCCTACCAGGATCCGCCCGCTTGGAACCCCTATTCGTACATGGATTGATACCCACTTAGGCCAAAAGCCTAAGCTTGGGGGGGTACGCCGACACCGCACTCATCTTCATATCATGTTGCGTCGGTACTTTGTATATTCATGTTTTCGTTCTTCTTTTGCTTTTGCTCTCTAAAAAACACAAAAAGAGCAAAAATATTTCTGTTGTTTCTCTTTGGTTTGCTTCTTCTTTTTGCCTTGGTTTGTTTTTCCCTTTTTGCTTTGTTTGAACTATTCGAAAAACCCAAAAAGATTTTGCTTTGCTTGTTTTTCCCTTTTGGTTCTTCTTTAAAAATCGAAAACACCAAAAATATTTGTCGTTCTTCTTTGGTTTTGTGAGTTTGCTACAGGATTCAGTAGTCCTCAGTGGAATATTGGTTTCATATTATTATTCAAGCCACACAAGTGTAGAGCAATAATGAGGATTAATGACAACTTGAGGCGTGGTAAGAGGCTGGTAACGAACTCTATTTGTTTTCATTGTTGTACATATACTCAGCACTGTGGGCATGCTTAGTCCGTTCATGTAGGGTGTATGTTATCTTTGGATGCTTAGTAGTTCTCGCTTTCTTATGATTAGCTTCAGCTTGCTAATAGTTTGTAGCATCTCTTGTGAATGTTTGCTTGCATTGCTCTATTCATAAATTGGTACGACACCATGGTATCCTCCTCTGAATGTTTCATTTGATTGGCTTGGCACATGCTCACGCATGCACATGACTGTAATAATCAGTTAAGCCTCGATGAATTATTTTGCCTTGAGGATCTTGAATCACTTTCATGCCATGAGTAGTCCTGTTTTGTTGCAAGCATGATAATGACAGCTATTGCTCTCTCGTTTGTCGCTCCCTTACTATTGCTAGCCTTCACTTCCACTAAGTGTTTTACTCATGTTTCCAACTTCCTTAAACCAAATATTGCCAGAGTGTCCACCTTACATACCTATTAGCATCATTTGCTATTCCTGTGCATATTCAATATGCCGTGTTTTCTTCTGAATAAAATGTTTGCTTGTTATGAGAAAGTTAGTTAGTAAAGCTCTCACGAACTTGATGGCTCAATTTATTTCCTGCACTTAATAAACCTGAACCATTGTGAACTCTCCATGAAAAGTTATATGCTTGCAAATTATAGGCTGGGGATTAGCAGAACCGTGCTGTCACGGGGAACGCTTTCAACACTTGTAAATATATACCCAGTTGATACCTTGCTCTTTTGTTTGCGTATGTCGTCGGTGTGAAATAAAAGGGGAGCTTGTAAGTCCATGGAGTTATGTATGTGTGTTAGAGAAACGCCTGGGCTGCTGGTCTAATCCGTGCTGACATGGTGGAAACCTGTAGCGTAACCATAATGATATCTATGAAGCATTCTTCTTATAAAAAAAGAGAGATAGCTATTGAGAAAAAAAAGAGAGATTTATGAAAAGAGGAAAGAGAGAAAAAAGCACCATTTTCCCATGGTAAATAAGAAGATTGCTGAGATACTCATTGTCTGCTTGCCTTGTCATTTTGATATGGGGACTCTTCCGTATCATCGGGCAAGGGGTGCCCTGTTGGCGGTTCTCAATGATACGCACATACTTACGATGACAAGAACTTACCGGTAACTAAAGTTGAGTAGCATGAGGAGCGTCCCTCGTACTCAAGGGACTTGGGATTTTCAGTTTATAGTCTGTCAAGCATATAACTCAGATTGGACCTCACTTTCACCTTAACCACATTAAAGATGCTTGTGACAGGGGCAATGAGAGCTCAAAGCTAATGAGTACCATACTTTCAGCATTTGGAAGCCTTTCAAATTATTTAAAACCTTTTCTTTTACTTGTTGAGTCTCCACATATTCTTTGAGCACCTTCTTGAGAGCATAGTTGTCATTCTTTGTGCTTGTCCCATTGCTTGATTATTTGTGTTATGACTTTGATGCTTGTATCCTTGATATATTTAATTCTAGTCATCACTTGAACTTCAGAGGTGCCTTGACATTCATAATCAAAGGCAAGCGAGATACCACTCTATCATATATTTTTATGAGCATTGTAATGTTGCTTACGTTTATACTTCATGCTACTTATTATTTTTGAGTTGGAATCTCTTCATAGCTTGCAATGACTATTAAGTAGACTCAGTTGCATACTCTTTATTATTAACTGTCTAAGTAGTTCATCACATTGCTGAGAATATTTACATCTTATGAAGCAAATTTGTTCGTGAAAGTTCTTCTATCGCACTCAGTTTTCAACTGAATTGCTTGAGGACAAGCAATAAGCTAAGCTTGGGGGGAGTTGGTATGTCCAAAACGTATCTACTTTCCCGAACACCTTTGCTATTGTTTCTCCTCTATAATTGTGTGATTTGGATACAACTAACATGGACTGATGCTGTTTTCAACAGAATTGCCTTGGTGTCTACTTTTTGTGCAGAAAATCAACTATCAAGAAAAATCCCGGAAAATAAGCCAAAAATCCTATTTCACCCGAAGACTCCAGGAGCCAGAATACGAGACGGAGAAGATCCAGGGGTGGCCACACCACCTGGTGGCGCGGGCTAGGCCAGGGCCGCCCGGTGGTGGGCCCCAGCACCCTCGGCCTCTCTCTTCGCCTATAAGGAGCATTCTGACCTAAAAACTTCGGGGGGGTCGACGTTTTTCAGAAGGAGTTCCGCTCCACCGCTACCACCAGATTCCACGAAATAGCACCAGAAACTCCGTTCTGGCACCCTGCCGGGACGGGGAATTGGAGGAGATCATCACCATCATCATCACTATCGCTTCTCCATTGACCATCCATGTTTCCCCCATCTATGAGTGAGTAATCCCCCGCTGTAGGCTATGGGGATGGTAGGGATAGGATGAGATCGTTCATGTAATGGCATCAGATTGTTAGGGCATGGTGCCTAGTATCTTCTATTAGTGCTTTATGACTTTGTTGCGACTTGTTATGCTTAATGCTTGTCACTAGGGCCCGAGTGCCACGATTTCAGATCTGAACATGTTATTGATTCATTATGATAGTATTGTTTATGGTCTTATCTGCAAGTTGTATACACACGTTGTTCTCCTAACCAATGGCCCCAGTGATGTAAATCGAGATCGGAGGAATGGCTTTGATGTGAGGATAATATGTGTTCACGGTGTTAATGCTTTGCTCGTGCTCTATTAAAAGGAGCACCTTAATTGCCAATAGTTCCTTGAGGCCCGCTGCAAATGGGTGGCGGGACAAAAGATGTTGTGCAAGTTCTCATTATGAGCACGTATGACTATATATGGAACACATGCCTAGGATTGTCTAGTACTTGGATCTTTATCTTATTTATCTGCAATTTCCTATGTTCTGATTGCTATGTGAATTGTCTCGTCCATGCAACGCCATCCATCCATCCCTATGCCTACCGTTTTCGAATCCCAATGTTTCTTGCTATTGTTACTACTGTCTTTACTTTCATTGCTACTTTACTATTCCTACTACAAAACTGTTGCTCGATAAAAGTTGTGAGCAAGATTGTTTCAGTGCAGCTGAATTGACAACTCAGTTGTTAAGGCTTATAGATATTCTTTGTCTCCTTGTGTCGAATCAATAAATTGGGTTTCACTTCCTCGAAAATCTCGATACACCCCTATACTTGTGGGTCATCAAGACTATTTTCTGGCGCCGTTGCCGGGGAGCATAGCTTTATTTATCAAGTTCAGGTGGATTCTCTATTGTTCGTTGCTATCCATCCATCATGGGTAAGTCTTGTGATGGCAAGGTTCCTATTTTACCATCCACTACAAGAAGAGGTACGGTTCTGAACACCTCTATTGCTCTTGATTCACCGTCTGTTATGAGTAAGCTCGTTACACCACCACATACACATGCTACACACACTGCTACTACTGCTGAATCTGAAACTTCTGATGCTTATGATGCTGCTTCTCATGCTTGATAAGAGTGGTTCATTAGGTCCTTTCCTAGATGCTACGATTGCTAGAACTATAGCTAGAAATACTGAAACTCCTAATGAAGACACTACTACTACACATGTTAGTTCACCTGAGTCTAGTGAAAGTTATGATATTGAAGATGGTTATGTTGAGATCACCGATGAATTTATTAAAGAATGTAAAAACACTCATGATAGGAGCACTGCTAAGAGTCTCCTTGAGAGGCATACTATTAGACCCAAATTGTCTCCTATTGCTAAGTTTGCTGCTTCTCCCATAAACATTATAGATGAAGATTATGATTTCTCTCTCGATCTATCTTACATAGCTATTGTTGAGAAAGAACCTTTTTGTGGGACTAAGAATGAAAGTGCGGTAGCACATATGAATGAACTTTCTACCATGAGTGGCTTGTTTTCTAATGATATTAAGATGTACTTACTTTGTTGCTAAGATTTCCCCTTTTCACTGAAAGGAGAAGCTAAAACTTGGTTTAGTAATTTACCTCCTGGATCTATTGATAGCCTTGAGTGCTTGATTAGTACTTTCCTGCAGAAATATTTTCCTCCTAGTGCTAGACATGCTATTTTGCAGGAACTTTTTGATTTTAAATAGGGAGAAAAAGAGGTATTGCCTGAATCTTGGGCAAGGTTTTGTGCTTTGATTCATGCAATTTGGAAGTCCATTACCTAAGAATGAGCTTCTTGATATATTTTATAATGGACTAACCGAATAATCTAGGACATACCTAGATAGTTGTGCTGATTGTGTTTTCAGGAATAGGACTACTAAGGAAGCTGAGGAACTAATGGCTAAAATACTGCTATTGTTACTACTGTCTTTACTTTGCTACTGCTGCTACTTTACTATTCCTACTACAAAAGCTGTTACTCTTGATAAACTGCTGTGAGCAAGATTGTTTCAGTGCAGCTGAATTGACAACTCAGTTGTTAAGGCTTATAAATATTCTTTGGCTCCCCTTGTGTCGAATCAATAAATTGGGTTTCACTTCCTCGAAATATTGCGATACACCCCTATACTTTTGGGTCATCAAGACTATTTTCCGCCGTTTCACGGGAGCATAGCTTTATTTATCAAGTTCACTTGGATTCTATATTGTTATGCCATCCATCCATCATGGGTAAGTCTCGTGATGGCAAGGTTCCTATTTTACCATCCACTACAAGAAGAGGTACGGTTACGAACACCTGTTGCTCTTGATTCACTTTCATATGAGTAAGTTCCTTACACCACCACATACACATGTTACACACAATGCTACTACTGCTGAATATGAAACTTCTAATACTTATGATGATGCTTCTACTTTGCTTGATAAGAGTGGTTCATTAGGTCATTTCCTAGATGCTACGATTGCTAGAACTATAGCTGGAAATACCGAAACTCCTAATGAAGACACTACCACACCTGTTAGTTCACCTGAGTCTAGTGAAAGTTATGATATTGAAGATCGTTATGTTGAAATGACCGATGAATTTATTAAAGAATGTAAAATCACCCATGATAGGAGCGCTGCTAAGAGTCTCCTTGAGAGGCATACTATTAGACCCAAATTGTCTCCTATTGCTAAGTTTTTGCTTCTCCCATAAACATTATAGATGCGATTATGATTTCTCTCTCGATCTATCTTACATAGCTATTGTCGAGAAAGAACCTTTTGTGGGACTAAGAATGAAAGTCGGTAGCACATATGAAGAACTTTCTACCATGAGTGGCTTGTTTTCTGATGATATTAAGATGCGTACTTACTTTGTTGCTAAGATTTTCCCATTTTCACTGAAACAAGAAGCTAAAACTTGGTTTAGTAATTTACCTCATGGATCTATTGATAGCCCCGAGTGCTTGATTAGTACTTTCCTGCAGAAATATTTTCCTCCTAGTGCTAGACATGCTATTTTGCAGGAACTTTTTGATTTTAAAGATGGAGAAAAGGAGGTATTGCCTGAATCTTGGGAAAGATTTTGTGCTTTGATTCATGCACAAGCTGGAAGTCCACTACCTAAGAATGAGCTTCTTGATATATTTTATAATGGACTAACCGAGGAATATAGGACATACCTAGATAGTTGTGCTGATTGTGTTTTCAGGAATAGGACTCCTAAGGAAGCTGAGGAATTAATGGCTAAAATAAGCAAGAATTATGAAGATTGGACTCCTCCTAAACAAGCTATACCTGAAGTAATTGTATCTGAACCTACTATCCAAAGGCCTATTCCAACATCAAAGAAGAGGGGGTTATTGAATTAAATGATGAAGTGATGAAGGAAGCTAAGAAATGTCTTAAGGAGAAGGAATTAAAGCTGCAGATGTCAAGAATTTACCTCCTATAGAAGAATTATGTAAGCCTATTCCCTACTCATCCACTATTGATGTACACTCTCTCCAACACTTTGATGAAGGTGATATCCCTTACTCTAAACCTCCTGATCAATGCTTAGAAGAATTCGATATCTTTATTGTTAAGCAAGATAACTTTAATAAAAGGGTGCAAAATCATCTAATGGAAAACACTAGAGCTATCGTTGAGTTGAAAGATATTGTGGAAAGAACCTCTAATGATGTTAAAATGATTGTTAAGCACTTTCAAATGGTTCAAACTCAAATAGAGCAACCCGTTAAAGTGCAAAACGACTTGCTAGTTAATGCTGCAAAAGAAAAACATGCTTATGAAAATAGAACTAAAAGTGGTGCTGCTACCCAGGATCCTCTATATCCTGAGGGGCATCCCAAAAGAATTGAGCAGGATTCTCAACAAGCTAAAAATAGTGGTTCTACTCGTAAGAAAAGGAAAAAGAAACATAAAACTGTTGTAGAACCCTCTGAACCTGCTATAGATCCTAATAGTATATCTATCTCTGATGCTGAAACTAAAAGTGGTAATGAAGAAAATGAAGTTCCTAATGAAGAAAAAGTTGAAGAAGAACCTGAAAACCACACTAAGAATACTAAATACACCAAAGAAGATTTTCTTGCTAAGAAACATGGTAGTGAAAGAGAGCCTTGGGTCCAAAAACCTATGCCTTTTCCTGATAAGAAACACAAGTCAAAGGAAGATGAACATTATAATAAGTTTTGTGAGTGGATGAAGCCTTTATTCTTGCAAATTCCTTTGACTGATGCTATTAAGTTGCCTCCATACTCAAAGTATATGAAGGACATTGTCTCGAATAAAAGGAAGATCCCTAATGAAGAAACTTTTACTTTGCTTGCTAATTATTCCTTCAATGGCAAGGTTCCTAAGAAACTTGGAGACCCAGGGACTCCAACTATCCCTTGCTCTATTAAGAATAGTTATGTTAGAACTACTTTGTGTGATTTGGGAGCTGGAGTTAGTGTTATGCCTTTCTCTCTCTATAAGAGGCTTGAGCTTGAAAAATTGATACCAACTGATATATCTTTGCAAATGGCTGATAAATCTACCAGTATTCCTGTGGGTATATGTGAGGATGTACCTGTTCAAGTGGCTCATAATTGCTTGATATTAACTTATTTTGTTGTGCTTGAAATGCCTAAAGATGATAATATGTCTATTATTCTTGGGAGACCTTTTCTTAATACTGCAGGAGCTGTTATTAATTGTAATCAAGGAAAGGTGACTTTCAATGTTAATGACAAGGAACATACTGTCTATTTCCCCAAGAAGATTGAAAGGACTTATGGTTTTAATTCAATTGAACATGTTGAGGGCATTCAAGTTGGAGAAATATATTGTCCCATACCAAGAGAAAAATTTGAAACTATTATGATTGGGACCATTGCTATCAAGGTTGAGGTAACATAATCATTAGTGGAATACAAAGTTTTGTCTCATATGCAATTGTTTTGGTAGCAAGACTTGATCAACCTTGTTAACAAAAGGATTCCATTGAACAAAACAATGTTTTCATTATGATTATCTCCTTTTATTTCTACCCTTTGCATTTTAGTTTTTTCTTTTGTTTAGTTTTATTTTTGTTGTTAGTTGCTTGCATGTCAAAGTGTCTTAGAACTTCTGTAGTTCTAGCTTTGTTTTGTCCTTGCATCATGTTTCCAAAAAAAAATCTATCTGTCAGAAAAATCATTCTTCTATCTTCTAAAAAATGCTCAAAAATAAAGTGTCTCGAAAAATTCTAGAAAATACATATTAATTTTTTACGTGAAAAAGGGGCAGAGGAGTACCTGGGAGGTACCATGGGGCCCACCAGGCAGGCATACCACATGGTGGCGCGGCCAGCCCTGGGTGGCGCCATGCCCAGTGTGGCCACCGGCCCCTACTAACTCTCTCACCTGCCACTTTCTTCTCTCTCCCGAGTAAGCTCCAGTTCATTACTCAAAATCGCGTTCTTGCTGTGCTTGCTCTCGATTTTTTCGATCTCCTTGCTCAGCCCATCTTTCTTGCTGAAATTTGGAGCATTTGTTCCTTGGTATGTGACTCCTTCCCTTGTCCAAGTAGATTTGTGTTTAGTGGATTATATCTTGAGTATTTTGCTGCTGTAGGTGACTGGTTATGAGAGCTTGTAAGCTTGTTTGATGCTTAGAGATATAGTTTTGATGCATGTTTAGGCCTCTTGCAAGTCCCTATGAGTAGATTCCTTCATTATATTTACTTTGCAATCACTTGTTTAAATAGGTGTTTAAATTTCAGAATAGAAGATGAGTGAACACCACCAAAACCAACATGAGCTTTGGGTACCTGAGGTCATGAAGGTCCACCGGGAGAAGGAAGTTTTTCCCTCCATTTATCCATGCTCTGAGTTCATGAGAGCTGCAGGAATTCTACAAGATTTCCACACTTTGGTTTCTAATGCAGGGTTAGAGCACTTTTTGGAAGATGAACCTTGTCAATTCGTGAAGCTAACCATGTCTGTGGTGCAGGATTTCCAATTTAGTACCTCTTTGCCTAACCCCATGGTCCATTACAAAATTGACAATATTGTTGTCAACCTTTCTCTTGATGATTTTTGTGCAGCTATTAAGGTACCTCAATGGGGATCATGTAGGAAGATTAAGGAGAGACCTGAACCACTCATGGATTTATATGCAGAAATTTGCCAAGGGAGTAGCTTCTCGAAGGAGAGTGGGAAAATCCGTAACATTCATCTTCCCTCCATTCGCTACTTTGCCTACTTTATTGCCAAATGTGTTCTTGCTAGGAAAACTGCCAATAAGTTATCTTTGTTTGATCTAGCATTTATCTCTGCTGCTCTTAGGCAGATAGGTCTTACAACTTGGGTGCTTTGATAGCTTTCCTTCTTCTTGCTAACCGAGAAAGGTGGAATTTGTGGAGGCCTCATTGCTTCTCGTTTACTAGCATTGCATGGTTTAGTGCCTCATCATCTAGACCTACAGTTTCCCATAGAAAGGCTTGATCTTAATTCCATGATACAGCATAAATTTGTTTCTTCGTGGGCTAGTATGAGTGAGTTATCTTATGAAATAACCTTTCTCAAAGCTGGTTGGAGAAAGAGCAAGTCCGCGTGTTGTTCTTTTTTGCACCTGTTTTGTTTAACCTTGATAACAGGGAAGGATGGTCCCTCACTGAGGAGGAGCTTGACACGTACTTGGGAGAGCTCTCCCAACAGGAGAAGGACACTAGAAGGAAGGTCACGGATGATTCGGTCCAGCCCTCGAATGAGGGAGAATCTTCATATCAGCAGCCCGCTTATGATTGGGGAGCTTCTTCTTCTCATGGGCCCAGCTATGACCATTCCTACCAGATCCCCGCTTGGAACCCCTATTCGTACATGGATTGATACCCACTTAGGCCAAAAGCCTAAGCTAGGGGGGAGGTACACCGACACCGCACTCATCTTCATATCATGTTGCGTCGGTACTTTGTATATTCATGTTTTCGTTCTTCTTTTGCTTTTGCTCTCTAAAAAACACAAAAAGAGCAAAAATATTTCTGTTGTTTCTCTTTGGTTTGCTTCTTCTTTTGCCTTGGTTTTTTTTCCTTTTTGCTTTGTTTGAACTATTCGAAAAACCCAAAAAGATTTTGCTTTGCTTGTTTTTCCCTTTTGGTTCTTCTTTAAAAATCGAAAACACCAAAAATATTTGTCGTTCTTCTTTGGTTTTGTGAGTTTGCTACAGGATTCAGTAGTCCTCGATTGGAATATTGGTTTCATATTATTATTCAAGCCACACAAGTGTAGAGCAATAATGAGGATTAATGACAACTTGAGGCGTGGTAAGAGGTAACGAACTCTATTTGTTTTCATTGTTGTACATATACTCAGCACTGTGGGCATGCTTAGTCCGTTCATGTAGGGTGTATGTTATCTTTGGATGCTTAGTAGTTCTCGCTTTCTTATGATTAGCTTCAGCTTGCTAATAGTTTGTAGCATCTCTTGTGAATGTTTGCTTGCATTGCTCTATTCATAAATTGGTACGACACCATGGTATCCTCCTCTGAATGTTTCATTTGATTGGCTTGGCACATGCTCACGCATGCACATGACTGTAATAATCAGTTAAGCCTCGATGAATTATTTTGCCTTGAGGATCTTGAATCACTTTCATGCCATGAGTAGTCCTGTTTTGTTGCAAGCATGATAATGACAGCTATTGCTCTCTCGTTTGTCGCTCCCTTACTATTGCTAGCCTTCACTTCCACTAAGTGTTTTACTCATGTTTCCAACTTCCTTAAACCAAATATTGCCAGAGTGTCCACCTTACATACCTATTAGCATCATTTGCTATTCCTGTGCATATTCAATATGCCGTGTTTTCTTCTGAATAAAATGTTTGCTTGTTATGAGAAAGTTAGTTAGTAAAGCTCTCACGAACTTGATGGCTCAATTTATTTCCTGCACTTAATAAACCTGAACCATTGTGAACTCTCCATGAAAAGTTATATGCTTGCAAATTATAGGCTGGGGATTAGCAGAACCGTGCTGTCACGGGGAACGCTTTCAACACTTGTAAATATATACCCAGTTGATACCTTGCTCTTTTGTTTGCGTATGTCGTCGGTGTGAAATAAAAGGGGAGCTTGTAAGTCCATGGAGTTATGTATGTGTGTTAGAGAAACGCCTGGGCTGCTGGTCTAATCCGTGCTGACATGGTGGAAACCTGTAGCGTAACCATAATGATATCTATGAAGCATTCTTCTTATAAAAAAAAGAGAGATAGCTATTGAGAAAAAAAAGAGAGATTTATGAAAAGAGGAAAGAGAGAAAAAAGCACCATTTTCCCATGGTAAATAAGAAGATTGCTGAGATACTCATTATGCCTTGCCTTGTCATTTTGATATGGGGACTCTTCCAGTATCATCGGGCAAGGTGCCCATTTGCGGTTCTCAATGATACGCACATACTTACGATGACAAGAACTTACCGGTAACTAAAGTTGAGTAGCATGAGGAGCGTCCCTCGTACTCAAGGGACTTGGGATTTTCAGTTTATAGTCTGTCAAGCATATAACTCAGATTGGACCTCACTTTCACCTTAACCACATTAAAGATGCTTGTGACAGGGGCAATGAGAGCTCAAAGCTAATGAGTACCATACTTTCAGCATTTGGAAGCCTTTCAAATTATTTAAAACCTTTTCTTTTACTTGTTGAGTCTCCACATATTCTTTGAGCACCTTCTTGAGAGCATAGTTGTCATTCTTTGTGCTTGTCCCATTGCTTGATTATTTGTGTTATGACTTTGATGCTTGTATCCTTGATATATTTAATTCTAGTCATCACTTGAACTTCAGAGGTGCCTTGACATTCATAATCAAAGGCAAGCGAGATACCACTCTATCATATATTTTTATGAGCATTGTAATGTTGCTTACGTTTATACTTCATGCTACTTATTATTTTTGAGTTGGAATCTCTTCATAGCTTGCAATGACTATTAAGTAGACTCAGTTGCATACTCTTTATTATTAACTGTCTAAGTAGTTCATCACATTGCTGAGAATATTTACATCTTATGAAGCAAATTTGTTCGTGAAAGTTCTTCTATCGCACTCAGTTTTCAACTGAATTGCTTGAGGACAAGCAATAAGCTAAGCTTGGGGGGAGTTGGTATGTCCAAAACGTATCTACTTTCCCGAACACCTTTGCTATTGTTTCTCCTCTATAATTGTGTGATTTGGATACAACTAACATGGACTGATGCTGTTTTCAACAGAATTGCCTTGGTGTCTACTTTTTGTGCAGAAAATCAACTATCAAGAAAAATCCCGGAAAATAAGCCAAAAATCCTATTTCACCCGAAGACTCCAGGAGCCAGAATACGAGACGGAGAAGATCCAGGGGTGGCCACACCACACAGTGGCCTTGAGCAGGCCAGGCAGCGCCGAGAAGGTGGTGTGGGCCTCCCAGGCACCCCCTCGTCCTCTCTCTTCGCCTATAAGGAGCCTTCTGACCTAAAAACTTCGGGGGGTTCGACGTTTTTCCAGAAGGAGTTCTGCTCTGCCACCACCACCAGATTCCACGAAACAACACCAGAAACTCCGTCCTGGCACCCTGCCGGGACGGGGAATTGGAGGATATCATCACCATCATCATCACTATCACTTCTCCATCGACCATCCATGTTTCCCCCATCTATGAGTGAGTAATCCCCCGCTGTAGGCCATGGGGATGGTAGGGATTGGATGAGATCGTTCATGTAATGGCAACAGATTGTTAGGGCATGGTGCCTAGTATCTTCTATTAGTGCTTTATGACTTTGTTGAGACTTGTTATGCTTAATACTTGTCACTAGGGCCCGAGTGCCATGATTTCAGATCTGAACATGTTATTGATTCATTATGATAGTATTGTTTATGGCCTTATCTGCTAGTTGTATACACACGTTGTTGTCCGGAACCAATGGCCCCGAAGTGACAGAAATCGGGATAACCGGAGGGAATGGCTTCGATTTTAGGATCACATGTGTTCGCGGAGTGTTAATGCTTTGCTCCGGTGCTCTATTAAAAGGAGCACCTTAATTGCCAGTAGTTCCCTTGAGGCCCCGCTGCAAACGGGCTGGCAGGACAAAATATGTTGTGCAAGTTCTCATTGCAAGCATGTATGACTATATATGGAACACATGCCTAGGATTGTCTAGTACTTGGATGCTTTATCTTATTTATCTGCAATTGCCCTATGTTCTGATTGCTATGTGAATTGTCTTGTCCATGCAACACCCGTCCATCCATCCCTATGCCTACCACACTCGAATCCCACTGTTTACTGCTATTGTTACTACTGTCTTTACTTTGCTACTGCTGCTACTTTACTATTCCTACTACAAAAATGTTGCTACTGATAAACAGCTGTGAGCAAGATTGTTTCCAGGTGCAGCTGAATTGACAACTCAGTTGTCAAGGCTTATAAATATTCTTTGGCTCCCCTTGTGTCGAATCAATAAATTGGGTTTCACTTCCCTCAAAAATACTGCGATACACCCCCTATACTTGTGGGTCATCAAGGCCCCGCTGCAAACGGACTGGCAGGACAAAAGATGTTGTGCAAGTTCTCATTGCGAGCACATATGACTATATATGGAACACATGCCTAGGATTATCTAGTACTTGGATGCTTTATCTTATTTATATGCAAATGCCCTATGTTCTGATTGCTATGTGAATTGTCTCGTCCATGCAACGCCCGTCCATCCATCCCTATGCCTACACTTTAATCCCATTTCATTGCTATTGTTACTACTGTCTTTACTTTACTCTCTTTGCTACTTTACTATTCCTACTACAAAACTGTTGCTACTGATAAAAAGTTGTGAGCAAGATTGTTTCCAGGTGCAGCTGAATTGACAACTCAGTTGTTAAGGCTTATAGATATTCTTTGGCTCCCCTTGTGTCGAATCAATAAATTGGGTTTCACTTCCCTCGAAAATACTGCGATACACCCCCTATACTTGTGGGTCATCAAGACTATTTTCTGGCGCCGTTGCCGGGGAGCATAGCTTTATTTATCAAGTTCAGGTGGATTCTCTATTGTTCGTTGCTATCCATCCATCATGGGTAAGTCTTGTGATGGCAAGGTTCCTATTTTACCATCCACTACAAGAAGAGGTACGGTTCTGAACACCTCTATTGCTCTTGATTCACCGTCGTCTATGAGTAAGCTCGTTACACCACCACATACACATGCTACACACAATGCTACTACTGCTGAATCTGAAACTTGATGCTTATGATCTTTGCTTCTCGTGCTTGATAAGAGTGGTTCATTAGGTCCTTTCCTAGATGCTACGATTGCTAGAACTATAGCTAGAAATACTGAAACTCCTAATGAAGACACTACTACTACACATGTTAGTTCACCTGAGTCTAGCAAAAGTTATGATATTGAAGATGGTTATGTTGAGATCACCGATGAATTTATTAAAGAATGTAAAAACACTCATGATAGGAGCACTGCTAAGAGTCTCCTTGAGAGGCATACTATTAGACCCAAATTGTCTCCTATTGCTAAGTTCTTTGCTTCTCCCATAAACATCATAGATGAAGATTATGATTTCTCTCTCGATCTATCTTACATAGCTATTGTTGAGAACGAACCTTTTTGTGGGACTAAGAATGAAAGTGCGGTAGCACATATGAATGAACTTTCTACCATGAGTGGCTTGTTTTCTAATGATATTAAGATGCGTACTTACTTTGTTGCTAAGATTTTCCCCTTTTCACTGAAAGGAGAAGCTAAAACTTGGTTTAGTAATTTACCTCCTGGATCTATTGATAGCCTTGAGTGCTTGATTAGTACTTTCCTGCAGAAATATTTTCCTCCTAGTGCTAGACATGCTATTTTGCAGGAACTTTTTGATTTTAAATAGGGAGAAAAAGAGGTATTGCCTGAATCTTGGGCAAGGTTTTGTGCTTTGATTCATGCACAGGCTGGAAGTCCATTACCTAAGAATGAGCTTCTTGATATATTTTATAATGGACTAACAAAAATCTAGGACATACCTAGATATTTGTTCTTATTGTGTTTTAAGGAATAGGACTACTTAGGAAGCTGATTAACTAATGTCTAAAATAATGCTATTTTTACTACTGTCTTTACTTTTCTAATTCTGCTAATTTACTATTACTACTACAAAACTGTTACTCTTGATAAACTGCTGTGAGCAAGATTGTTTCAGTGCAGCTGAATTGACAACTCAGTTGTTAAGGCTTATAAATATTCTTTGGCTCCCCTTGTGTCGAATCAATAAATTGAGTTTCACTTCCCTCGAAAATATTGCGATACACCCCCTATACTTTTGGGTCATCAAGACTATTTTCTGGCGCCGTTTACGGGGAGCATAGCTTTATTTATCAAGTTCACTTGGATTCTATATTGTTCGCTGCCATCCATCCATCATGGGTAAGTCTCGTGATGGCAAGGTTCCTATTTTACCATCCACTACAAGAAGAGGTACGGTTCTGAACACCTCTGTTGCTCTTGATTCACCGTCTGTTATGAGTAAGTTCCTTACACCACCACATACACATGTTACACACAATGCTACTACTGCTGAATCTGAAACTTCTAATACTTATGATGATGCTTCTACTTTGCTTGATAAGAGTGGTTCATTAGGTCATTTCCTAGATGCTACGATTGCTAGAACTATAGCTGGAAATACCGAAACTCCTAATGAAGACACTACCACACCTGTTAGTTCACCTGAGTCTAGTGAAAGTTATGATATTGAAGATCGTTATGTTGAAATGACCGATGAATTTATTAAAGAATGTAAAATCACCCATGATAGGAGCGCTGCTAAGAGTCTCCTTGAGAGGCATACTATTAGACCCAAATTGTCTCCTATTGCTAAGTTTTTTGCTTCTCCCATAAACATTATAGATGCCGATTATGATTTCTCTCTCGATCTATCTTACATAGCTATTGTCGAGAAAGAACCTTTTTGTGGGACTAAGAATGAAAGTGCGGTAGCACATATGAAGGAACTTTCTACCATGAGTGGCTTGTTTTCTGATGATATTAAGATGCGTACTTACTTTGTTGCTAAGATTTTCCCATTTTCACTGAAACAAGAAGCTAAAACTTGGTTTAGTAATTTACCTCATGGATCTATTGATAGCCCCGAGTGCTTGATTAGTACTTTCCTGCAGAAATATTTTCCTCCTAGTGCTAGACATGCTATTTTGCAGGAACTTTTTGATTTTAAAGATGGAGAAAAGGAGGTATTGCCTGAATCTTGGGAAAGATTTTGTGCTTTGATTCATGCACAAGCTGGAAGTCCACTACCTAAGAATGAGCTTCTTGATATATTTTATAATGGACTAACCGAGGAATATAGGACATACCTAGATAGTTGTGCTGATTGTGTTTTCAGGAATAGGACTCCTAAGGAAGCTGAGGAATTAATGGCTAAAATAAGCAAGAATTATGAAGATTGGACTCCTCCTAAACAAGCTATACCTGAAGTAATTGTATCTGAACCTACTATCCAGTGCCTATTCCAACATCAAAGAAGAGGGGGGTTATTGAATTAAATGATGAAGTGATGAAGGAAGCTAAGAAATGTCTTAAGGAGAAGGGAATTAAAGCTGCAGATGTCAAGAATTTACCTCCTATAGAAGAATTATGTAAGCCTATTCCCTACTCATCCACTATTGATGTACACTCTCTCCAACACTTTGATGAAGGTGATATCCCTTACTCTAAACCTCCTGATCAATGCTTAGAAGAATTCGATATCTTTATTGTTAAGCAAGATAACTTTAATAAAAGGGTGCAAAATCATCTAATGGAAAACACTAGAGCTATCGTTGAGTTGAAAGATATTGTGGAAAGAACCTCTAATGATGTTAAAATGATTGTTAAGCACTTTCAAATGGTTCAAACTCAAATAAAGCAACCCGTTAAAGTGCAAAACGACTTGCTAGTTAATGCTGCAAAAGAAAAACATGCTTATGAAAATAGAACTAAAAGTGGTGCTGCTACCCAGGATCCTCTATATCCTGAGGGGCATCCCAAAAGAATTGAGCAGGATTCTCAACAAGCTGAAAATAGTGGTTCTACTCGTAAGAAAAGGAAAAAGAAACATAAAACTGTTGTAGAACCCTCTGAACCTGCTATAGATCCTAATAGTATATCTATCTCTGATGCTGAAACTAAAAGTGGTAATGAAGAAAATGAAGTTCCTAATGAAGAAAAAGTTGAAGAAGAACCTGAAAACCACACTAAGAATACTAAATACACCAAAGAAGATTTTCTTGCTAAGAAACATGGTAGTGAAAGAGAACCTTGGGTCCAAAAACCTATGCCTTTTCCTGATAAGAAACACAAGTCAAAGGAAGATGAACATTATAATAAGTTTTGTGAGTGGATGAAGCCTTTATTCTTGCAAATTCCTTTGACTGATGCTATTAAGTTGCCTCCATACTCAAAGTATATGAAGGACATTGTCTCAAATAAAAGGAAGATCCCTAATGAAGAAACTTTTACTTTGCTTGATAATTATTCCTTCAATGGCAATGAAAGGAGAAGCTAAAACTTGGTTTAGTAATTTACCTCCTGGATCTATTGATAACCCTGAGTGCTTGATTAGTACTTTCCTGCAGAAATATTTTCCTCCTAGTGCTAGACATGCTATTTTGCAGGAACTTTTTGATTTTAAACAGGGAGAAAAAGAGGTATTGCCTGAATCTTGGGCAAGGTTTTGTGCATTGATTCATGCACAGGCTGGAAGTCCATTACCTAAGAATGAGCTTCTTGATATATTTTATAATGGACTAACCGAATAATCTAGGACATACCTAGATAGTTGTGCTGATTGTGTTTTCAGGAATAGGACTACTAAGGAAGCTGAGGAACTAATGGCTAAAATAAGTAAGAATTATGAAGATTGGACTCCTCCTAAACAAGCTATAACTGAAGTAATTGTATCTGAACCTACTATTCCGGTGCCTATTCCAACATCAAAGAAGAGGGGGGTTATTGAATTAAATGATGAAGTGATGAAGGAAGCTAAGAAATGTCTTAAGGAGAAGGGAATTAAAGCTGCAGATGTCAAGAATTTACCTCCTATAGAAGAATTATGTAAGCCTATTCCCTACTCACCCACTATTGAGGTACACTCTCTCCAACACTTTGATGAAGGAGATATCCCTTACTCTAAACCTCCTGATCAATGCTTAGAAGAATTTGATATCTTTATTTTTAAGCAAGATAATTTTAATAAAAGGGTGCAAAATCATCTATTGGAAAACACTAGAGATATTGTTGAGTTGAAAGATATTGTGGAAAGAACCTCTAATGATGTTAAAATGATTTTTAAACACTTTCAAATGGTTCAAACTCAAATATATCAACTCGTTAAAGTGCAAAAAGACTTGCTAGTTAATGCTGCTAAAGAAAAACATGCTTATGAAATTAGAACTAGAAGTGGTGCTGCTACCCATGATCCTCTTTATCCTGAGGGGCATCCCAAAAGAATTGACCAGGATTCTCAACAAGCTGAAAATAGTGGCTCTACTCGTAAGAAAAGGAAAAAAGAAACATAAAACTATTGTAGAACCCTCTGAACCTGCTATAGATCCTAATAGTATATCTATCTCTGATGCTGAAACTGAAAGTGGTAATGAAGAAAATGAAGTTCCTAATGAAGAAAAAGTTGAAGAAGAACCTGAAAAGGACACTAAGAATACTAAATACACTAAAGAAGATTTTATTGCTAAGAAACATGGTAGTGAAAGAGAACCTTGGGTCCAAAAACCTATGCCTTTCCTTGTTAAGAAACACAAGTCAAAGGAAGATGAACACTATAATAAGTTTTGTGAGTGGATGAAACCTTTATTCCTGCAAATTCCCTTGACTGATGCTATTAAATCGCCTCCTTACTCAAAGTATATGAAGGATATTGTCTCGAATAAAAGGAAGATCCCTAATGAAGAAATCTCTACTTTGCTTGCTAATTATTCCTTCAGTGGTAAGGTTCCAAAGAAACTTGGAGTCCCAGGGATTCCAACTATCCCTTGCTCTATTAAGAATAGTTATGTTAGAACTGCTTTGTGTGATTTGGGAGCTGGAGTTAGTGTTATGCCTTTCTCTCTCTATAAGAGGCTTCAACTAGAAAAATTAATACCAACTAATATATCTTTGCAAATGGCTGATAAATCTACCACTATTCTTGTTGGTATATGTGAGGATGTACCTGTTCAAGTGGCTCATAATTGCTTGATATTAAGTGATTTTGTTGTGCTTGAAATGCCTGAAGATGATAATATGTCTATTATTCTTGGGAGACCTTTTCTTAATACTACAGGAGCTGTTATTAATTGTAATCAAGGAAAGTTGACTTTCAATGTGAATGACAAGGAACATACTATCTATTTCCCCAAGAAGATTGAAAGGACTTATGGTTTGAATTCAATTGAACATGTTGAGGGCATTCAAGTTGGAGAAATATATTGTCCCATACCAAGAGAAAAATTTGAAACTATTATGATTGGGACCATTGCTATCAAAATTGAGGTAACATAATCACTAGTGAAATACAAGTTTTGTCTCATATGAAATTGTTTTGGTAGAAAGACCTGATCAACCCTTTTAACAAAAGAATTTCATTGAACAAAACAATGTTTTCACAATGATTATCTCCGCTTACTTCTATTCTATCCATTTTAGTTTTTGCTTATGCCTAACTTAAAGGCGTTAAAGAAAAATACTTATTAGGAGATAACCCAAAAGTTTTAGTTGAGTATTGGAAGTTATTACTTCAGTAATAACCGCTCCTTATCCTTTTTATTTGCTTTTTGTGCCAAGAGTAACCTCTAATGAGAGAGAAGTAATGATTGGGAAAGTTGCTGTCCCGAAACAGATTTATGTGCTTCACCGTAAAAATTCGTGTAAAATCTTTGTACGTCCTTTTGAGGCGTGAATTTTTGTGCTTATGCCCCAGGTTGTTATCTAACTTTTTTTAGTTAAAGACTTTTCGGTTTGAGCAACAGAAGGTCTTAGAAAAAAATCTTCTTTACCTGCTGGTCTCTTTTGACAAATTTCTGCCATTTTCTACATTTGCTTCATGTTGGTTCCTTTTTGAGTTCTTTTGGGAATTGAGCTTTTTGAGTGAAGTGCTACAGTATCTAGTGTTTTGATGGAAGTTTGTTTGGTGTTAGAACTGAACCTTAAGACTTAATTATCTTGAGTGCACTAATGTTGCTAATAAAGATTGTGTGAAGTTTTGTATGAAGGAAAAAATTCAGGTGTATGGAAGGAATGAGTAATGAGATGAAGGATGGACTAAACCTCAATATTGGGCATGCCACGCGTGTCACCCCAAGAAATATCCAAGAGGTACAAGCGTCAAAGCTTGGGGATGACTAAGGCATCCCCTTCTTCATCAATAAAAATCCCAGGTTTCTTCCAAACACTTCATTTTTATTGTTTCATGCACAGTTGTGTTGTTCTTGGAGCGTCTTCTTTTTCATTTTCATTTTGGTTTTTCGTTTGCTTTTGTTTGCTTAGTTTTCTGAATAAATTGGTTGTACCCCCTCTTTCATACATTGGTTTGCAAATAGTTTGGTTTGGTTTGGAAAAGAGTAGGAAAGTTCATACTTATGTGGTAAAAAGAGCTCGTTTTTTACTGTGGCCTATGCTCTGTCATGCCATGCTTGATAATGTTTTGGCTTTATGCTTAGTATTCTTTACTGTAGAGTGACTTGTTATAAACAATTGAGATTGCTTAATGTTCCTTGGATGAATCATGCGTTGTTTTAGCATATTAAAGCATAGTATAGTGGTATTCTCCTTTGATGCTTTATTTGGGTTGACTTGGCACATGCTCACACCATGTTATGACTATCTCAAGTCACCAAAGCCTTTATGATCCTTTAGTTTTCAACTTGTAGTATCACTTTATGCTTTGATCAATGATTTTTTGTCGCTCTGCATGATTATGGCCATTAATGCTCTCTTAGTTTGTCGCTCCCAGTCTTTTGCTAACTGATACATTGCAAATGTATCTATAATTTTTGATGTTCCATGCTTGGTTTTATCCACTTTCTTGTGTTTTGTTCCAATTTGGAGTACTTTTCATATGATTTCTTGAACTAACCTATTAACAAGAGCCATTGCGGATGCCTGCTTTTCGCTGTTTTTGGTTCTAGGAAAGTCGAAAATGAATATTTTCGAATTGACGGATAAAAGCCAAAGTGCCTATTTTTCCAGAAGTCATTAGATGCCAGAGTACAAGACGGAGAGGGGCCAGGGGCCACCACACTACCTGGCCGCGCGGCCCAACCTGGCCCACGCCAGGGGTGGTGAGGACAACCCTGGCACCCCCTCGGCCCCCCCTTCGCCTATAAGATGCCCTCGGGACGAAAACCCTAAGTGCCGGATCAAAAATCCACGAAAGAGTCTGTAGCCACTGTCATCTCCATCCCTAGATCGGGAGGGATCTGAAGCTCTTCCCGGCACCCTGCCGGATAGGGGAATTCACCCTGGAGGCCTTCTTCATAAACATGCAAGCCTCCGGTGTGATGCATGAGTAGTTCATCCTTGGACTACGGATCCATGTAGTAGCTAGATGGCTGGTTCTCCTCCTTTGTGCTTTCATGTCTAGATCTTGTGAGCTTCGTTCATGATAAGAATCATATATTTGTAATTCTGCATGTTGTGTTTGCGGGGATCCTATGGATATTGAGATGCTATTTCAGATTGATTATTGATTCTATCATGTCTTTGTTATTTGTGATCTTGCATGCTTTCCATTGTTAGTAGCTATCTTGGCCAAGTAGATGCTAGCAGCTACAAGAGTTAGTATTTATGCTTGATAGTGGGTTCATGCCTCTGGTAATCTGGGGAAGTGACAGAAATCTCTAAGGTACTAGATGTGTTGTTGCTACTAGGGAGAAAACAACAATCCTTTGTTCATAGAACAATCGTATTGTTTACTTTACACGCAGTTCGCAAAGCAATAATCGGTTGCTTGCAACTTAATACTGGAGGGGGTTCGGATGATAACCTGAAGGTGGATTATTAGTCATAGATGCAGTTGGATGGCGGTCTATGTATAATGTTGTAATGCCAAATCAAGTCTCAAAGGATTCAAGATGATTAGTATATGCATGTATTGCTTTCTCGATTTTTGTCAATTGCTCCGCTGTAATTTGTTCACCTAGCATGTTATCTATCTAAGGAGAGCCACCTCTAGTTAACTATGGATCCCGGTCCTTTTCTTTACATACAATCTACAATCTTTTACTTCTTTGTGTTTACTTTCTACAAACTTTTACTTCTTTCCATTCGATACGTTTAATCCTTTGTTTTTTGCAAAACACGGTGAGATTGACACCCTCATCGTAAGTTGGGGACAAAGTTATGTGGTTGTGTTGTGCAGGTCTCCACGTTGCTACTAGCACCGGTAGTGCGCCCTGCCAAAGCTCAGCTAGTAACACCTTTGGGGTGTTTCCTTGCTCCTACTGGTTCGATTAAACCTTGGTTTCATAACTGAGGGAAACTTGGTGTTGTGCTCATCATACCTTCCTCTTGGGGTTCCCAACGAGCTCTACATCAACTATGCACCAGCACTTTTCTGGGCACCGTGCATTGAGCCATCAAGCATTTTTCTGGCGCCGTTGCCGGGGAGTCAAGGACATCTTCACAAGGGGAGTCCCTCATAACAAACCCTTTACTTTGTTGTTTTTGTTTTGCTTATTTTCTTTTTGCTTTGATGGCTTGTTTCTTTTTCAAAAACACAAAAAAATTAGTTTTACTAGTTTGTTTTGTTTATCAAAAACACAAAAAAATTAAGTCTCCTTTAGTTGCCACCTCTTCTTTAGCTCACCATGTTGACCCCTAAATTCATCCTGAAAGACCTTTCAATTGGTAGTGGTTCTATAATTGGAAAAGATAACATTGAAGAATTCTTTAATCATGTTAGTAAACATGAGGATACTGAGGATAGATCCCTTGCAGAACTTGCTCCAAACTATGAGATTGCTGCAACTTCTTTAATTCACATGTTAGAAGCTAGGTTTGTTAACCTCAACCCCTTAATGCAAATAATGTTTCTTAAGCTTAAAGAAATTGAGGACCCTGAAAAGAGGGGTTTTATTCTAGAAACTTTGTTTAAGGAGTTCTATGATGTTGCCAAGGAAGCTACAAAAGTCTTTGAACGTTTCAATATGCTAGGCTCATGTGTAGATGTTGTTGGTACACGAGAAAATATGAACAAAACTGAACCTAATGGGGAGGAACCTAAGATACCAATACCCTTTAAACTAGTAGCAATACATGATGCCATAGAAAAGAATCTTGATTGGATTGTTCCTGCAAACCCTTTTGAGGAGAATAGTGAACCTAAGAGCATTGAGGGAGGATCCTCTCGAACTTATTTGGATGATATACCTTGCCTTGTTGAAAATATTTCTGGTATTGATCTTAATGCTTCTTCATTTGAGAACACTTGATTCTTTCTTTGCTTCTTATGCCTAACTTAAAGGCGTTAAAGAAAAGTACTTATTGGGAGATAACCCAAAAGTTTTAGATGAG
Source organism: Avena insularis (assembly GCA_023614405.1). Lineage (NCBI taxonomy): Eukaryota > Viridiplantae > Streptophyta > Magnoliopsida > Poales > Poaceae > Avena > Avena insularis. The sequence goes on from CM042694.1 coordinate 524,938,608, forward strand.
TCTTGGAAGTTATTACCTCTGTAATAACCTCTCCTTATCCTTTTTTATTTGCTTTTTGTGCCAAGAGTAACCTCTAATGAGAGAGAAGTAATGATTGGGAAAGTTGCTGTCCCGAAACAGATTTCTGTGCTTCACCGTAAAAATTCGTGTAAAATCTCTGAACGTCTTTTTGAGGCGTGAATTTTTATGCTTCTGCCCCAGGTTATTACTAACTTTTGTTAGTTAAACACTTTTTGATTTGAGCAACAGAAGGTCTTTGAAAAAATTCGTCTTTACCTACTGGTCTGTTTTGACAGATTTCTGCCATTTTCTGCATTTGCTTCTTGTTGGTTCCTTCTTGAGTTTTTTTGGGGAATTGAGCTTTTTGAGGGAAGTGCTACAGTATCTAGTGTTCTAGTGGAAGTTTATTTGGTGTTAGAGCTGAACCTTAAGACCTTTTATCTTGAGTGCACTGATGTTGCTAATAAAGATTGTGTGAAGTTTTGTATGAAGGAAAATTTTCAGGTGTATGGAAGGAATGAGTAATGAGATGAAGGATGGACTAAATCTCAAGCTTGGGGATGCCACGCGTGTCACCCCAAGAAATATCCAAGAAGTACAAGCGTCAAAGCTTGGGGATGCCCATGGCATCACCTTCTTTATCAATAAAAATCTCAGGTTTCTTCCAAACGCTTCATTTTTGTTGTTTCATGTACAGTTGTGTTGTTCTTGGAGCGTCTTCTTTTTCGTTTTCGTTTTGGTTTTTCGTTTGCTTGGTTTTCTTAGTTTTCTGAATAAATTAGTTGTACCCCTCTTTCATACATTGGTTTGCAAATAGTTTGGTTTGGTTCGGAAAAGAGTAGGAAAGTTCATGCTTATGTGCTAAAAAGAGCTCGTTTTTTACTGTGGCCTATGCTTTGTCATGCCATGCTTGATATTGTTTTGGCTTTATGCTTAGTATTCTTTGTTGTAGCATGACTTTTTATAAACAATTGAGATTGCTTAATGTGCCTTGGATGAATCATGTGTTGTTTTAGCATATTAAAGCATAGTATAGTGGTATTCTCCTTTGATGATTTATTTGGGTTGACTTGGCGCATGCTCACACCATGTTATGACTATCTCAAGTCACCATAGCCTTTATGATCCTTTAGTTTTCAACTTGTAGTATCACTTTATGCTTTGATCAATGATGTTTTGTCGCTCTGCATGATTATGGCCATTATTGCTCTCTTAGTTTGTCGCTCCTAGTATTTTGCTAGCCTCCACAACAAAGTATGAGTTCCACTCATGCATCCAACTCCCTAAACCAAGTTATTCCAAAGAGTCCACCATACCTACCTACTAGCTTATGCTATTCCAAGTATATTCATGCTTTTGTTTACCTTCCAAATTAAACTTGTTATGAGAAAACTAGTGATTAAAGCTCTCACAACTTGATGGCACACTTTACTTTACTTGCCCTTAATAAAATTGAACCATTGTGTCTTCTATGTTGTATATGATTGCACTTATTTGTCGGGAATTAGCAGAACCATGCTTTCATGGGGAACGCTTTCAACATTGCACTTGGTACTTGTACCTAGTTGATATCATGCTCTTTTGTATATGGATGTCGTCGGTGTGAAATGAAAGGGGAGCTTGTAAGTCCATGGAGTTATCTATATGTGTTAGAGAAACGCTTTGCCATTGGTCTAATCCATGCTGACATGGTGGAAACCTGCAGCGTAACCATAATGAGCTGTCTATGAAGCATTCTTCTTATAAAAAAGAGTCCTATATTGAGAAAAAAAGAGAAAAGAAAAAAAAAGATACTATGAAAATAGGAAAGAGAGAAAAAAGCACCATATTCCCATGATAAATAAGAAGATTGCTGAGATGCTCGTTGTCTGCTTGCCTTGTCATTTTGATATGGGGATTCTTCTGTATCATCGGGCAAGGGGTACCCCGTTGGCGGTTCTCTATGATACACATGTACTTACAATTACAATAACTTACCGGTGAATAAACTTGAGTAGCATGAGGAGCGGCCCTCATATACAAGGGACATGAGATTTCTGACTTATACTTCGTCAAGCATGTACACCATAGTTTGTTCATTTTAACCTTAATCACTTCAAGATGCTTATGATAGGGGCAATGAGAGCTGAAAGCTATAAGTACCATAATTTTTGGAAGCTCTTTATGAGACTTGAATCCCTACTTCCTTCTATGAAGGCCTTTCTTCCACCATTATATTGAGTCTCCACCTTCTATCTTTATGCACCTACTTTGAGAGCATAGTGGCCATTCTTAGTTCTATGTGCATTGTCCCAAGACTAGTTGATTGATGCATACTTTGATATTGCTTGTTTTAAACTATTGTATCTAGTCACTCTTATGAACTTTGAAGGTGTCCTATGCATTTATATTTGCTACTCTATTGAGGGACAAGCTGAATACTTTTATGCTATGATTTCTTTATGTGAAACAAACAAACGTCTTGCAAAGCGTTGTTATTCATGAATCTTTTGTTTGTGCCTTTTCATGTTGCATCATAGTTTCTTTGCTTATTGCTAGAACTTTGTCTTTCATGTTATGATTGAAGTACTATGATCCCAGCTTTGAATGTTTTACAAATACTTTGATCAAGTCTTTGATGGTGCATGTCACCTCAAAAATTATTCTTTCTTTTTATCACTTACCTACTCGAGGACGAGCATGAGTTAAGCTTGGGGATGTTGATACATTGCAAATGTATCTATAATTTTTGATGTTCCATGCTTGGTTTTATCCACTTTCTTGTGTTTTGTTCCAACTTTGGAGTACTTTTCATACGATTTCTTAGACTAACCTATTAACAAGAGCCACAAGTTACTGCCTGCTTTTCTGCTGTTTTTAGTTCCGGAAAGTCGAAAATGAATATTCTCGAATTTGACGGATAAAAGCCAAAGTGCCTATTTTTCGAAGTCATCGATGCGAGTACAAGGCGGAGAGGGCTGGGGCCACCACACCACCTGGCCGCGTGGCCCAGCCTGGCCCGCGCCAGGGGGTGGTGAGGCCAGCCCTGGCACCCCCTCGGCCTCCCCTTCCGCCTATAAGATGCCCTCGGGATGAAAACCCTAAGTGCCGGATAAAAAATCCACGAAAGAGTCTGTAGCCGCCATCATCTCCATCCCAAGATCGGGAGGGATCTGAAGCTCTTCCCGGCACCCTGTCGGAGAGGGGAATTCACCTGGAGGCCTTCTTCATCACCATGCAAGCCTCCGGTGTGATGCGTGAGTAGTTCATCCTTGGACTACGGATCCATCTAGTAGCTAGATGGCTGGTTCTCCTCCTTTGTGCTTTCATGTTCATGTCTAGATCTTGTGAGCTCCGCTCATGATCAAGATCATCTATTTGTAATTCGCATGTTGTGTTTATGGGATCCGATGGATATTGAGATTCTATTTCAGATTGATTATTGATTCTATCATGTCTTTGTTATTTGTGATCTTGCATGCTTTCCGTTGTTAGTAGCTATCTTGGCCAAGTAGATGCTAGCAACTACAAGAGTTAGTATTTATGCTCGATAGTGGGTTCATGCCTCTGGTAATCTGGGGAAGTGACAGAAATATCTAAGGTACTAGATGTGCTGTTGCTACTAGGGAGAAAACAACAATCCTTTGTTCATAGAACAATCATATTGTTTACTTTACACGCAGTTCGTAAAGCAATAATCTGTTACTTGCAACTTAATACTGGAGGGGGTTCGGATGATAACCTGAAGGTGGATTATTAGTCATAGATGCAGTTGGATGGCGGTCTATGTATAATGTTGTAATACCCAATCAAGTCTCAAAGGATTCAAGATGATTAGTATATGCATGTATTGCTTTCTCGATGTTTGTCAATTGCCCCGCTGTAATTTGTTCACCCAGCATGTTATCTATCTAAAGAGAGCCACCTCTAGTGAACTATGGATCCCGGTCCTTTTCTTTACATACAATCTACAATCTTTTACTTCTTTGTGTTTACTTTATGCAAACTTTTACTTCTTTCCATTTGATACGTTTAATCCTTTGTTTTCCGCAAAACACGGTGAGATTGACAACCTCATCGTAAGTGGGGACAAAGTTCTATGGTTGTGTTGTGGGAGGTCTCCACGTTGCTACTAGCACCGGTAGTGCGCCCTACCAAAGCTCAGCTAGTAACACCTTTGGGGTGTTTCCTTGATCCTACTGGTTCGATTAAACCTTGGTTTCATAACTGAGGGAAACTTGGTGCTGTGCTCATCATACCTTCCTCTTGGGGTTCCCAACGAGCTCTACATCAAACACACACCAGCACTTTTCTAGGCGCCGTGCATTGAGCCATCACTAGCCTCCACAACCAAGTATGAGTTCCACTCATGCATCCAACTCCCTAAACCAAGTTATTCCAAAGAGTCCACCATACCTACCTACTAGCTTATGCTATTCCAAGTATATTCATGATTTTGTTTACCTTCCAAATTAAACTTGTTATGAGAAAACTAGTCATTAAAGCTCTCACGAACTTGATGGCAAATTTTACTTTTTTTTGCATCTAATAAACTTGAACCATTGTGTCCTTCTTTGTTGCCTATATGCTTGCGCTTTATAAGTTGAAGTTAGCAGAACCATGTTTCATGGGGAACGTTTTCAACATTTCATGGGTACTTAGTACCTCGTTGATATCATGTTCTTTTGCTTATGGATCCCGGCGGTGTGAAATAAAACTGGAACCTGTAACATCATGGAGTTTGTATGTATGTTAGAGAAACGCCTGGGCCGCCAGCCTAAGCCATGCCTAATCATGGTGGAAACTTGCAGCATAACCATAATGAGCATTCTATGAAGCATCCTCAATAAAAATCTATGTACATAGTAAATAAAAGGATCGCTAAGATGCTCATTGTCTGCTTGCCTTGTCATTTTGATTATGGGATAGCTCCTGTGTCATGTGCAAGGGGTACCCCGTTGGCGGTTCTCTATGATACGTATATACTTACAATGACAAGAGCTTACTTGTGACTGAAGTTGAGTAGCATGAGGATCGGTCTTCGTAAGTAAGGTGCATGAGGCTTCGATTTATAACTTGTCAAGCATATCCTCTTAGTTGTGTCACTTTCACCTTAACCACATTAAAGATGCTTATGATAGGGGCAATGAGAGCTCAAAGCTAATGAGTACCATACTTTCAGCATTTGGAAGCCTTTCAAACTATTCAAAACCTTTTCATTTCCTTGTTGAGTCTCCACATATTCTTTGAGCACCTTCTTTGAGAGCATAGTGGCCATTCTTAGTTCTATGTGCATTGTCCCAAGACTAGTTGATTAATGCATAACTTGATATTGCTTGTTTTAAACTATTTGTATCTAGTCACTTTTATGAACTTTGAAGGTGTCCTATGCATTTATATTTGCTACTCTATGAGGGACAAGCTGAATACTATTATGCTATGTTTTCTTTATGTGAAACAAACAAACGTCTTGCAAAGCATTGTTATTCATGAATCTTTTGTTTGTGCCTTTTCATGTTGCAACATAGTTTCTTTGTCTTATTGCTAGAACTTTGTGTTTCATGTTATGATTGAACTACTATGATCCCAGCTTTGAATGTTTTACAAATACTTTGATCAAGTCTTTGATGGTGCATGTCACCAAAATTATTCTTTCTTTTTATCACTTACCTAGTCGAGGACGAGCAGGAGTTAAGCTTGGGGATGTTGATACATTGCAAATGTATCTATAATTTTTGATGTTCCATGCTTGGTTTTATCCACTTTCTTGTGTTTTGTCCACACTTTGGAGTACTTTTCATATGATTTCTTGGACTAACCTATTAATAAGAGCCACAGTGCCAGCTGCCTGTTTTCTGTTGTTTTTGGTTCCAGGAAAGTCAGAAAATGAATATTATCGTAATTGGACGAGACAAAAGCCAAAGTGACTATTTTTTTGGAAGAATCATGAAGCCAGAATACGAGACGGAGGAGGGCCAGGGCCTGGCCACACACCCCCCAGGCGTGGGATGGGCCTGGCCACGCCAGGGCATGGTCTGGCCGCCCCAGGCTACCCCTCGGTCTCCCTCTTCGCCTATAAGTTGCCTTCTGACCTAAAAACTCAGGGGGGTTCGACGTTTTTCCAGAAGGAGTTCTGCTCTGCCGCCACCACCAGATTCCACGAAACAGCACCAGAAACTCCGTTCTGGCACCCTGCCGGGACGGGGAATTGGAGGAGATCATCGCCATCATCATCACCATCGCTTCTCCATCGACCATCCATGTTTCCCCCATCTATGAGTGAGTAATCCCCCGCCGTAGGCTATGGGGATGGTAGGGATTGGATGAGATCGTTCATGTAATGGCATCCGATTGTTAGGGCATGGTGCCTAGTATCTTTTATTCGTGCTTTATGACTTTGTTGCGACTTGTTATGCTTAATGCTTGTCATTAGGGACCGAGTGCCATGATTTCAGATCTGAACATGTTATTGATTCATTATGATAGTATTGTTTATGGTCTTAACTGCAAGTTGTATACACACGTTGTTGTCCGGAACAAATGGCCCCGAAGTGACAGAAATCGGGATAACCAGAGGGAATGGCTTTGATGTGAGGATCACATGTGTTCACGGAGTCATAACCAGTCACCTACAACAGCAAAATACTCAAGATATAATCCACCAAACACAAATCTACTTGGACAAGGAGAGGAGTCACATACCAGGGAACAAATGCTCCAAATTTCAGCAAGAAAGATGGGCTAAGCAAGGAGATCGAAAAAATCGAGAGCAAGCACAACAAGAACACGATTTTGAGCAATGAACTAGAGCTTGCTCGGGAGAGAGAAGAAAGTGGTAGGTGAGAGAGTTAGTGGGGGGCTAGGGGTGTCCCACACCAGGGCATGGCGCCACCCAGGGCAGGCCGCGCCACCAGGTGGTGTGCCTGCCTAGTGGGTCCCCCTGGTACCTCCCAGGCACTCCTCTGCCCCTTTTTTCACGTAAAAATTTAATATGAATTTTCTGGAATTTTTCGAGACACTTTATTTTTGGGCATTTTTAGGCATAGAAGAATGATTTTCTAACAGACAGTTTTTTTTGAAAACATGATGCAAGGACAAAACAAAGCTAGAACTACAGAAGTTCTAAGACACTCTAACATGCAAGCAACTAATCAACAAAAATAAAACTAAACGAAAGCAAAAACTAAAATGGATAGAATAGAAGTACACGGAAATAATCATAGTGAAAACATTATTTTGTTCAATGAAATCCTTTTGTTAACAAGGTTGATCAGGTCTTGCTACCAAAACAATTCCATATGAGACAAAACTTTGTATTCCACTAATGATTATGTTACCTCAACCTTGATAGCAATGGTCCCAATCATAATAGTTTCAAACTTTTCTCTTGGTATGGGACAATATATGTCTCCAACTTGAATGCCCTCAACATGTTCAATTGAATTCAAACCATAAGTTCTGTCAACCTTCTTGGGGAAATAGACAGTATGTTCCTTGTCATTCACATTGAAAGTCACCTTTCCTTGATTACAATTAATAACAGCTCCTGCAGTATTAAGAAAAGGTCTCCCAAGAATAATAGACATATTATCATCTTCAGGCATTTCAAGCACAACAAAATCAGTTAATATCAAGCAATTATGAGCCACTTGAACAGGTACATCCTCACATATACCAACAGGAATAGTGGTAGATATATCAGCCATTTGCAAAGATATATCAGTTGGTATTAACTTTTCTAGTTGAAGCCTCTTATAGAGAGAGAAAGGCATAACACTCACTCCAGCTCCCAAATCACACAAAGCAGTTCTAACATAACTATTCTTAATAGAGCAAGGGATAGTTGGAATCCCTGGGTCTCCAAGTTTCTTAGGAACCTTACCATTGAAGGAATAATTAGCAAGAAAAGTAGAAATTTCTTCATTAGGGATCTTCCTTTTATTCGAGACAATATCCTTCATATACTTTGAGTAAGGAGGCAATTTAATAGCATCAGTCAAAGGAATGTGCAGGAATAAAGGTTTCATCCACTCACAAAACTTATTATAGTGTTCATCTTCCTTTGACTTGTGTTTCTTATCAGGGAAAGGCATAGGTTTTTGGACCCAAGGTTCTCTTTCACTACCATGTTTCTTAGCAACAAAATCTTATTTAGTGTATTTAGTATTCTTAGTGTGGTTTTCAGGTTCTTCTTCAACTTTTTCTTCATTAGGAACTTCATTTTCTTCATTACCACTTTCAGTTTTAGCATTAGAGATGGATATACTATTAGGATCTAAAGCAGGTTCAGAGGGTTCTACAATAGTTTTATGTTTCTTTTTCCTTTTCTTACGAGTAGAACCACTATTTTCATCTTGTTGAGAATCCTGCTCAATTCTTTTGGGATGCCCCTCGGGATATAGAGGATCCTGGGTAGCAGCACCACTTCTAGTTTTAATTTCATAAGCATGTTTTTCTTTAGCAGCATTAACTAGCAAATATTTTTGCACTTTAACGAGTTAATCTATTTGAGTTTGAACCATTTGAAAGTGTTTAACAATCATTTTAACATCATTAGAGGTTCTTTCCACAATATCTTTCAACTCAACAATAGCTCTAGTGTTTTCCATTAGATGATTTTGCACCCTTTTATTAAAATTATCTTGCTTAACAATAAAGATATCAAATTCTTCTAATCATTGATCAGGAGGTTTAGAGTAAGGGATATCACCTTCATCAAAGTGTTGGAGAGAGTGTACCTCAATAGTGGATGAGTAGGGGATAGCCTTACATAATTCTTCTATAGGAGGTAAATTCTTGACATCCGCAGCTTTAATTCCCTTCTCCTTAAGACATTTCTTAGCTTCCTTCATCACTTCATCATTTAATTCAATAACTCCCCTCTTCTTTGATATTGGAATAGGCACTGGAATAGAAGGTTTAGGTACAATTACTTCAGGTATAGCTTGTTTAGGAGGAGTCCAATCTTCATAATTCTTACTTATTTTAGCCATTAATTCCTCAGCTTCCTTAGGAGTCCTATTCCTGAAAACACAATCAGCACAACTATCTAGGTATGTCCTAGATTCTTCAGTTAGTCCATTATAAAATATATCAAGAAGCTCATTCTTAGGTAATGGACTTCCAGCTTGTGCATGAATCAAAGCACAAAACCTTGCCCAAGATTCAGGCAATACCTCTTTTTCTCCTTGTTTAAAATCAAAAAGTTCCTGCAAAATAGCATGTCTAGCACTAGGAGGAAAATATTTCTACAGGAAAGTACTAATCAAGCACTCAGGGTATCAATAGATCCAGGAGGTAAATTACTAAACCAAGTTTTAGCTTCTCCTTTCAGTGAAAAGGGGAAAATCTTAGCAACAAAGTAAGCACGCATCTTAATATCATCAGAAAACAAGCCACTCATGGTAGAAAGTTCATTCATATGTTCCCACTTTCATTCTTAGTCCCACAAAAAGGTTCTTTCTCGACAATAGCTATGTAAGATAGATCGAGAGAGAAATCATAATCTTCATCTATAATGTTTATGGGAGAAGCAGCAAACTTAGCAATAGGAGACAATTTGGGTCTAATAGTACGCCTCTCAAGGAGACTCTTAGCAGCGCTCCTATCATGGGTGTTTTTACATTCTTTAATAAATTCATCGGTCATCTCAACATAACCATCTTCAATATCATAACTTTCACTAGACTCGTGTGAACTAACAGGTGTGGTAGTGTCTTCATTAGGAGTTTCGGTATTTCCAGCTATAGTTCTAGCAATCGTAGCATCTCGGAAAGGACCTAATGAACCACTCTTATCAATCACAGTAGAAGCAGCATCATAAGCATCAAAAGTTTCAGATTCAGCAGTAGTAGTAGTGTGTGTAGCATGTGTATGTGGTGGTGTAACGAGCTTACTTATAACAGATGGTGAATCAAGAGCAGCAGAGGTGTTCAGAACCGTACCTCTTCTTGTTGTGGATGGTAAAATAGGAAATTTGCCATCACGAGACATACCCATGATGGATGGATAGCAGCGAACAATAGAGAATCCAAGTGAACTTGATAAATAAAGCTATGCTCCCCGGCAACGGCGCCAGAAAATAGTCTTGATGACCCACAAGTATAGGGGGTGTATCGCAGTATTTTTGAGGGAAGTGAAACCCAATTTATTGATTCGATACAAGGGGAGCCAAAGAATATTTATAAGCCTTAACAACTGAGTTGTCAATTCAGCTGCACCTGGAAACAATTTTGCTCACAGCAGCTTATCAGTGGCAACAGTTTTGTAGTAGCAATAGTAAAGTAGCAGCAGTAGTAGTAAAGTAAAGATAGCAGTAACAATAGCGAATAATGAGGATTCGAAAAGGTAGGCATAGGGATGGATGGACGGGTGTTGCATGGACAAGACAATTCACATAGCAATCAGAACATAGGGCAATTGCAGATAAATAAGATAAAGCAACCAAGTACTAGATAATCCTAGGCATGTGTTCCATATATAGTCATACGTGCTCGCAATGAGAACTTGCACAATATATTTTGTCCTACCAACCCGTTTGCAACGGGACCTCAAGGGAACTACTGGAAATTAAGGTGCTCCTTTTAATAGAGCACCAGAGCAAAGCATTAACACTCCGTGAACACATATTATCCTCACATCAAAGCCATTCCCTCCGATCCCGATTTCTGTCACTTCGGGGCCATTGGTTCCGGACAACAACGTGTGTATACAACTTGCAGATAAGACCATAAACAATACTATCATAATGAATCAATAACATGTTCAGATCCGAAATCATGGCACTCGGGCCCTAGTGACAAGCATTAAGCATAACAAGTCGCAACAAAGCACTAATAGAAGATACTAGGCACCATGCCCTAACAATCTGATGCCATTACATGAACGATCTCATCCAATCCCTACCATCCCCATGGCCTACAGCGGGGGATTACTCACTCATAGATGGGGGAAACATGGATGGTCGATGGAGAAGCGATGGTGATGATGATGGCGATGATCTCCTCCAATTCCCCATCCCAGCAGGGTGCCAGAACGGAGTTTCTGGTGCTATTTCGTGGAATCTGGTGGTGGCGGTGGAGTGGAACTCCTTCTGGAAAAACGTCGACCCCCCCAGAGTTTTTAGGTCAGGAGGCTTCTTATAGGCGAAGAGGGAGACCGAGGGGGTGCCTAGGGGGCCCACACCACCTTGGCTGCCGGCTGGCGCCACCAGGTGGTGTGGCCACCTCGGGTCTTCTCCGCCTCAGATTCTGCTCTCTGAGTCTTCGGGTGAAATATGATTTTTGGCATATTTTCCGGGATTTTTCCTAATAGTTGATTTTCTGCACAAAAAGTAGACACCAAGGCAATTCTGCTTAAAACAGCGTCAGTCCGTGTTAGTTGCATCCAAATCACACAAGTTTAGAGGAGAAACAATAGCAAAAGTGTTTGGGAAAGTAGATACGTTTTGGACGTATCAGTGTGTTAATGCTTTGCTCCGGTGCTCTATTAAAAGGAGCACCTTAATTGCCAGTAGTTCCCTTGAGGCCCCGCTGCAAACGGGCTGGCAGGACAAAAGATATTGTGCAAGTTCTCATTGCGAGCACGTATGACTATATATGGAACACATGCCTAGAATTATCTAGTACTTGGATGTTTTATCTTATTTATCTGCAATTGCCCTATGTTCTAATTGCTATGTGAATTGTCTTGTCCATGCAACGCCCGTCTATCCATCCCTATGCCTACCGCACTCGAATCCCACTGTTTACTGCTATTGTTACTACTGTCTTTACTTTACTGCTGCTGCTACTTTACTATTCCTACTACAAAACTGTTGCTATTGATAAACTGTTGTGATCAAGATTGTTTCCAGGTGCAGCTGAATTGACAACTCGGTTGTTAAGGCTTATAGATATTCTTTGGCTCCCCTTGTGTCGAATCAATAAATTGGGTTTCACTTCCCTCGAAAATACTGCGATACACCCCCTATTTGTGGGTCATCAAGAGGCAGCATTCCGACGGTGATCAAATCAACCTTTGATATATTGTGGACACGCATCGTGACCTCATCCCTTGCTAGCTGTCGCTTGTTCCGCAACCCCTGATTTGAGTTACATATATTAGCAACCGAACCAGTATCAAATACCCAGGTGCTACTACGAGTACTAGTCAAGTACACATCAATAACATGTATATAAAATATACCTTTGTTCATCTTGCCGGCCTTCTTATCTGCCAGATCCTTGGGGTAGTTGTGCTTCGAGTGGCCAGTCCTCTTACAATAGTAGCACTCGGTCTCAGACTTAGGGCCACCCCGAGTCTTCTTCTCAGGCACAGCAAAAAAATTCTGCCCTTCTTAAAGTTACCCTTCTGTTTAACCTTCTTGTCTTTCTTGAAACCAGTGTTCCTATTGATCATCAACACTTGATGTTCTTTCCTAATCTCCACTTTAGCAGTCTTAAGCACTGACAGAATCTCGGGGAGATTCTTCTTCATGCCATGCATGTTATAGTTCATCACGAAGCTCTTGTAGCTTGGTGTCAAAGATTGGATAAGCTTATCGGTGTACCCAGACATTTTGAGTACGTGATGACTAATGAAGTTTTTCTCCTCCATCATGCAGCTAAAGAACTTTTCTGAAGTATCATAACTCTCTATGGAAGCATGAGTATCGAAAATCATTTTAAATTCACCCATGGTATCAAAGGCATTGCCATTCTTGAAACGCTTTCGGAGTTCCGGATCTAGCCCATGTAGTATGCCACAATGAACCATATTGTGGTCCTCCCGGAGAGTTAGGTAAACATTCTTTACCTTGTCAGGGGCATCATTAGGAGGTGGGGGCCTAATGACGCTTCTAGCACATATTGCTTCTGTGTAGCAGTGAGGAGAATCCTCAAGTTAAGGGCACAGTTGGTAAAGTTGCTACCATTCGTTGCAAGTTTCTCTTTCTCCATGAACACATTGAAATTAAAAGAAGGTGGTGCCATCTACAACAGAATTTGTAAAGTTTATTTAGACTAAGTTTATGATAGATTGAGTTTAACTAATGCAAATTACAAATGAACTCCTACTCAAAAACAACATCCCTCATGTCTTTTTGGTGATTACATGAACCAAATCCACTACACCAAGACCGATCATCACATGAGTTGGTGTAGCTTCAAAGGCGAGCATCTAGATGGTCATCATATCAACCATATGACTCATGCTTAACCTTTCGATCTATATTCCGAGGCTATGTCTATACATGCTAGGCTCGCCAAGTAAGAACATTGGTATTCGCATGTGTAAAACTGTCTTATACCCATTGTATGCAAACGTAGAGTCTATCCCGATCATCACATGGTGTCTCGAAACGATGAACTTTCTTAACGGTGCATATTCAAGGAAGAACACATTCTTATCTTGATATTTAAATGAGGAATCATCTTATAATGCTAATAAAGCGCCAAACAAGCAATATAAGATGCAAACAAACATCATATGTAAAAATTTATATGATATGGTTCTTGCACTTGATCACTATCATGTGCATTGTGGTATGATCTTTATCATTCCAACATGTGTAAGGCCAAGGTCTATGGAACTTACACTTTGGTATGTTATAATTTCCAATAGTATCAATCAATACTACAAATTATAACATTACCATATCAAGACACTTTCCCAACAACAATATAAACTAGATGCCTCTAATTTATCAATTGCAAGTTTTACGTGGCTTAGGGCTTTCGAAGATATAACCATTCATACCTATGAACATGGAACCATAACGATGGTAATCAAATTATAAACAAATCATTGTAAATCAGATATTGACTATAGTATGAGAGAAAGACACCCGTTAGCCACTTATGCAAAACTAGTTGCATATCAAACGTGGAACAGGTATCATGTGTGAGGACATGTAAATTTAGTTCGGGCCGCTACATCCCACTATGCCACCAATATCCAAAATACATGTAAGATGCAATAACATGATCATCAATGCCCACATACTCATATGTGTTCTACCCGTGAAAAGCATCTACGCATAGATCATGCTCTGATACCACTTTTGGGTTCGCAGCATAGAAAACAAAAATTCCTACGATGTGAAGTACTAAGCACCAAGATCTATCTTCCTAGATACAATCAACGGGTAGATATACATCTATAGAGAACATACCCTTGAAAAGCGACAAAGCGTAACGAGATTTGACTCGTGGATGATGTAGTTCATCTCTTGCTGATCTCAAGATCATGAGGAAGTCCAACACCGCAACTCAGCGGCACATCCGTAATCGCACACACATCCGGTCCTCTGACAACTTCCGCATCCTCGCTCCAGCGATGCAGCGGAAGCAACAACTCCTTTCAGACAAAGCCACCGGGAACATGTATCTCGCTAATCCGCTACCATGGGGGAATAATTTTAGAGGGGAAGAGAGATCCTTTACGAGGAGGTGTGAGATGAGAGGAGGAGAGAAGGCCTTTTATAGGGAGAGAGGGGCATCCCTCTCCCATGGCTGGGTCCATGGAGGTGCCCTCACCTCTTCCATCATTCATGTGGGTGGATCTCCCACTCACATAAATATGCCTCCACTCAAAATTCCACACACCTCCATTAAATTTCCACCAAATTTAATGCAATCTCACATTTAATAAAACTATTTTATTTATTTTATTCAGAATTTTGTCAATTACTTTAATTAGCAAACATTCACATAAAACCCCCTTCAACATTGCAGTATCACATGTAGAACCAGTTTCTACAATTTCACCCGAAACAATTCCGATTTCCATTGAAATGATTCCAATGCCTTCTTAACCTTTATATGAAACATATTTGCTCCAAATGGTGTCGGTATCCCTTAAGTGTGTCACCTACGGTTCATGAATAATGCAGACATGATCGAGACCCCTCTCCGATCAATAATTAGTAGCGAGACCTATGATGGGTTCATAGCATGGAAAACAAAAAATTTCTACCGCAGGAACGAACAAAACCCAGAGCTAATCTAGATAAAAGCCAAGATCTAATCTATTAGACATGTGCAACAAGATAAATCTGTACTAACCCTCGTAGAACCGAAAGCGTTACGAGATTCAATCTCGGGGTTGATGTAGTCGATCACTTGCCGATCTCAAGATCGTGTGGACGATCCTTCTGGCGCCGCGCCTGCTCAGCTTCCAATGGTCACACGCGTCTGAGTCGAAGCAGACCTTCCTCTCCCCGTTCCAGCAAGCAGCGGAGGTAGTAGATCTTCTCCACGGAATCCCAGCAGCACGATGGTGTGGTGGTGGTGGTGGTGGAGGAGAGAATTTTGCAGGGCTTCGCCTAAGCCGGAGCAGAGCGAAGGTAGAGGAGAGAGGCGGCGGATAGAGCTTGTTATGAGAGAGGGCTAGGAGGGGGCGCCCCTCCCTTCTATTTAAAGGAGGGAGGCGCGCCTATGGGAGGGGGAGTCCTAGTAGGACTCCCCTCCTTGGCCGTTGGGTTGGGAAGGGGGGAGGAGTCCTCCTCCCCCACGAATCTGTGTCTCGCCCCATAAGGTTTCCTTTGACCCTTTCTTGGTTTTCAAGTAAACACCAAGAACTCTTCTAGAACCTTCCAGAACATTCCGAAACCTTCTAGAATCTCCATACAAACACTCCGGAACATTTCCTAACTTAGAAAATGATCCCCAATATATGAATCTTATTTTCTGGACCATTCCGGATCTCCTCGTGATGTCCCGGATCCAATCCGAGACTCCGAACAACATTCGGTCTCCAACGCATATTCTATATCTACTTAAAACAACTTCGAACCTTAAGTGTGTCACCCTACGGTTCGTGAACATGTAGACATGATGGAGACACATCTCCGATCAATAACCATCAGCGGGATCTGGAGATCCATAACGGCTCCCACATACTCAACGATGACTTCGTGATTGATAGAACCATTTAACATACGAAACCAATTCCCTTTGTCACGCGATATTCTACTTATCCGAGGTTTGATCGTCGGTATCTTCATACCTAGTTCTACCTCGTTACTGATAAGTACTCTTTACTCGTTCCATGTTATGTCATCCCTTGTGACCTAGTCACATGCTTGCAAGCTAACTAGATGACATTCCACCGAGAGGGCCCAGAGCATATCTATCCGTCATATGGATGGACAAATCCCAATCTTGGTCCATGCGCTTCAACACATACTTTCAGAATACCCAATGACACCTTTATAACTACCCAGTTATGAAGCGGTGTTTGATGTCAGCAAAGTATCCATCCGGTGATGGTGATTAACATAACCTCATGGTCGAAGGATTAGGTTACTGTGCATTTGAAAGCTTGTAGCAATACGAACTAAATGACTTGATCTTATGCTATGCTTATTATGGGTGTGTGTCCATCACATCATTCTCCTAATGATATGATCTTGTTATTAACGACATCCAATGTCCATGATCAGGAAACCATGATCATCCATTAATCAACAAGCTAGTTTAACAAGAGGCTTACTAGGGACTCTTTTATGTTTACAAAACACACAAGTATTAATGTTTCCGGTTAATACAATTATAGCATGGGATGTAAACATTTATCATAAGCATAAAGATATAATAATAACCACTTTATTATTGCCTCTTGGGCATATCTCCAACAGTCTCCCACTTGCACTAGAGTCAATAATCTAGTTAAAAAGTTGTGCATTCAACACCTATGGCTTTTTGGTGTTGTATAGACACTATTGCTAGTGGTAAACATAATCTTCGGATCTGACACTTCCAGGCCCGTGTGTATTTGCATGTCCTTGCGTTTCTACGCATTACTCATTCTCCAATGAGATGGCATTGTATAAATTTGGTCCTTTGGTGAGACCTTTAATTCCTTGGGATTAAATCATGTTGATACAATTGTCATACAATGTATCTTCATAGTATTATCCCGCTATTAACCACACCTAGTTCGATAACAAACTACTTGACGCAAATGCCCTCATTTGCTGCTACAATAGCAGTCATATACTTAGCCTTTTGTTGTAGTATCTGTCACAATGTTTTAACTTTGGTATCCGTTATGGAACTTCCTTTCCATTACATTGTGCCACCCATAGTTTAAATTGAGACAAACTTAATTTGTGACAAAACTAGTATCAATGCAACAATTTACAATGAACTATTTTTCATCACTATATAAATAATATATTCTTAGTTCTTCCAAAGATCATAGGAATATCCCTACTATTGTCCAATGATCATCTTATGAGTCATTCTGGTATACGCTCATAACATTTAGAGCATAGGACATATCTGGATGTGTACATCTCAAAGAATGATTGATCAAAATATTCTTAGATTTCACCAAGTGTCAAAACACTTGGATCTCGTGTCAACACACTTGAATCTTGATTCAGTCCTTTCCGCAAGGCCAAGAACCTTTCTTGTTGTTTCCATATTGAACTCATTCAACATCTTATCTATGTACATTTGGCAAAACCATATTAGCGCCTCAATCTATCCATATAGACATTGATGCCTAATTCTTGGGTTATGCCTAAGTCTTTCATCGAAATGAAATTCTTAACTGTGTCAATAAAGATACATCATTTCTAATCAACAATATGTCTTTCACATAATGTATTAGAAATATGTCTTAGCGCTCCCACTTAATTTCTTGCAAAATGCAAACATCCTCATCGTCTCTGATGAAATTAAACCTTTTAACGGTTTCATCACGGTGAAGATTCCAACTCCGCGATGCTCACTTCAACCATTGAAGTTTTGCATACTCTTTTAGCATACTTTGAATTAACAAAACCCTTTGGATCGTGTCATGGACACATCCTAGGTAACCATTCTATTAGAAGAACTTGTTTTGTTTGTTCAACTACCATATACCAAAATATATGTAGTGGTTGCTACATTAATCCGTCCAGACTAAATATCACTATGAAAGATCAAATCTTATCATAGTTAATTCCTTGAACATTGTCGTAAACTCTTTCCGACATGTCGACTATTTCATAGATGTGAAACATCCATGTCTATTTCTTTACAGATCCATATACGACTGTAAGGTCTTGCACCTTTCCAGAGGGTCTTTCAAATTCAAAGCTTGATTTCTCGTGTATGGAATTATCACGGATTTTATGGCTTCAAGCCACTTAACGGGTCAGGCCATCATTGCTTCTTTGCATGTAGTCGGTTCATCATTGTCAAACAACAATGATTTAACTCTCAAATCTTGGCATTTGATTACTTACCCGACCTACTTGGTTCAATAGTAACTTAGATCTCCGTGACCACAACCTTTGAGGCACGTGAGCCATGAGCATTGTTGCTGCCTTAGGGACACTTTCCGACGCTGTGCAACTCAGCACATATTAGCCAAGGTTCAACGACCTTGTCAAAGTTCTATTGTCCTCCCACTTAACTTTTCACCAAAATTCCTTCTCAAGAAACTCGACATGCTAAGCGACAAACACTTTTGTGTTCGGTGTTATGGAGGAATACCCAATGGTTATTCGAAATAACCTACAAAGACATGCTCATCCGACTTTGGTTGTAAACATTTTACTTATGCCTAGCATACCAAAAATTTAAGAAAGGACAACTTGGGTTTTATCCCAAACCATGACTTATATGGTGTCATTTCAACGGATTACGATGGAGCTCTTTTCAGTGTAAAAGCGGTAGTCACTAAAGCTTTAATCTTTAAAATATAATGGCAGTTTTATAAATGACACCTTTGATCTTACCATGTCAAACAAGGTTTCATTACATATCTCGAACACTCCATACTCCTATGGTGTTTTGGGAAATGCAAATCTATGGAACGATTCCTCAAATCTTAGGTGTTTTGCTAAACTTGTAACTCAAACATCTTTCTTTATGATCCAATCATAAACTTTTTATTTTCTTGTTACAATGATTTTCCACTTCGTCTTGAAAGTCTTTGAACATTTTCAAATGTTTCATACTTCTTCCTTATTGAGTAAGTATATACATATACTCACTCAAATCTTCGGAGAAAGCATATGAAGTTGAAATCCATCGCCCACGACTACACATAATGAACTATATACATCAATATGTACAAATTCCAATCAGTTAGTCGTCCGTTCCTCTTTTGGCCTATGAACAGAGTTTTAATTATCTCCAGGAAAGTATCACAAGCGTCATTTGATCAAAATCAAAGACTCCAAAAATCCATAAACATGGAGTTTCTTCATGTATCCCTTTAAATATAATTTAAACGGCGATGTCACTTCGCAAGTGATCTTTCAATCATTTGTCTTGCGACATTTTAGCATTAGTTTTATGGTCGTTATTTCTCCAACCAGACTTGTATATCATCCATCTATTATGGAATGCGGTAATTATTTGAACAACCTTTTGTCGTCATAATACCTGATCAAAATAACAATTATTGAAACAAATCTTGAAGGCAAGCTTTGATGTTAACGAGCAACACAACAACCCTTTGTTTGTTTTCGATGAACATCATCACATATTCTCTTGCTAGTTACTTAGGCCATTGCAGTTCATGAATTGTGTTGTCCTGTATGACATTTCATACCAACCAATTCGGTATCCAATACCGCAGAACCACATTGTTTAACAACCAAGGAATACAGCCATAACATGTATCTTCTATATACCTAAGTTGGATATCTCCAATCTTTTCTTTTCTGCCAAATTTTTTATAGATTCTCTTTCAACAATTCCTTTTCTTTTAAAAGAATCTATCAACATCAATAGTGGTGTCATTCACATGACACATAGTACAAAGTGTGTATAGTCAAATACTAATACCTTTGAACTTGCACTTTGAAGTGGATCACCTTCATCAAATGTTTGGCATTCTTTCAAAATTTCATTCTTTAGTAATCTTTTAGTGTAGTAAACATTTTACTTACATATTCTATTCATCCTTATCATGACAATTTTCATGATCAAGCTGCTATAGCTTATAAAGGTGAATTGCGAGTATAATGTTTCTTTTCCAAAACCTTTTGGAGGATTAGGACGACTAGCGTCTCCAACCTTCACAAATTCTCATCAAATATGAGGACGTATACTCTATCATGTTTTAACCAACACATTGTTTTAGATATCGCAATACCTTTCACATATGATGGTTTCTGAAACATTGCTTTCAGCTCTTAGATAAACTTGATATTAAAAACAATCTTTTGAGTATCAAGAATCATGGAGGCAAACATGATACATTAGATACTAACACTGGAATTGTTACTCTTGATTTAATACTGTTTATTAAACTTCACAGAGTAAACGGAGTTTGCTGAAGGTTTGCAATATGACTTTTAAACTTTAGATTGACACTCAAAACAATACGATACCAGTTCGTAAAGCAAATATCCAGAATTTCTATAGTTCTACTATCTCAACTATAACTAAGCGTAAGGTGGTGAACGGATGCCAATGACTACAACAAACTATGCAAATTCACTTTGATTGTGTTTATGATAAATTGAGTTTGACTAATCCAAATTACAAAAGAACTCCCACTCAAAACAACATCCCTCGAGTTGTTTTAGTGATTACACAAACCAAATCCACTACACCAAGTCCGATCATCACGTGAGATGATGTAGCTTTAAAGGCGAACAATCAACATGTTCATCATATCATCCATATGACTCATGCTTTACCTTTCGGTATTTCGTGTTCCGAGACCATGTATGTACATGCTAGGCTCGTCAAGATTAACCTTAGTATCCGCATGTGCAAATCTGGCTTGCACCCGTCGTATGCACACGTAGAATCTATCACACCCGATCATCACGAGATGCTTCAAACGATTTAGTCTTAGCAACGGTGCCTACTAAGGACGAACACTTTATTACTTGACATTTAGTGAGAGGGATCATTTTATAATGCTACCGTCGCGATCTAAGCAATACAAGATGCATAAAGGATTAACATCATAGGCAATTCATAATTAGTGTGATATGATATGGCCCTTTCTTCTTATGCCTTTGATCTCCATCTCCAAAGCACGGACATGATCTCCATCATCACCAGCATTGCGTCAAGGTCAAGTAAGCTGCTTTCATGGTTGTCCATCATCACTAGCAACTATTACAACTACTTGGAATAAAGCTATTACAAGATGAATAAACATGCAGGTCTTAACAGAATTAAAGGCAACCATTAGGCTCCTGTCGGTTGCCATATTACAACAAGGATCATTGCATACATCAAATATAATCACAAACACATGATGGCCATATCACATCACAAAACCCCTGCAAAAACAAGTTAGACGCCTCTGATTTTCTTTGCATGTTTTACGTGGTTTGGGGCTTTCGAATAAGAACGGTTCTTACCTACGAAACTGAACCACAACGTTGATACAAGTGCTATCAAGTGCAAAGTGTAGATTGGATCTATACTATGATGGGAGAGACAGACACCCGCAAAGCCACTTGTGCAAAGAAAGTTACACGTCAAGCGTGGAGCAAGTCTCATGTGCGATGACATGTAAGGTTAGCCCGAGCCGCTTCATCCCACCATACCGCAAGATGCAAAATACACAAAGCAAAATACGGCACGAGCACAAACGCCCACAAAACCATTGTGTTCTACTCGTGCAACAGATCTACGCATAGACATGGCTCTGATACCACTGATGGGTTCGTAGCATGGAAAACAAAAAAATTCTACCGCAAGAATGAATAAAACCCAGATCTAATCTAGATAAAACCCAAGATCTAATCTATTAGACATGTACAACGAGATAGATCTGTACTAACCCTCGTAGAACCGAAAGCGTTACGAGATTAGATCTCGGGGTTGATGTAGTCGATCACTTGCCGATCTCAAGATCGTGTGGACGATCCTTCCGGCCAGTTCGGCGCCGCAATGGTCACACATGCGGAATCGAAGCAGACCTTCCTCTCCCCGTTCTAGCGAGCAGCGGAGGTAGTAGATCTTCTCCACGGAATCCCAGCAGCACGATGGTGTGGTGGTGGTGGTGGAGGAGAGAATTCTGCAGGGCTTCGCCTAAGCCGGAGCAGAGTGAAGGTAGAGGAGGGAGGCGGAGGCTAGAGCTTGTTATGAGAGAGGGCTAGGAGGGGGCGCCCCCTCCCTTCTATTTAAAGGAGGGAGGCGTGCCTATGGGAGGGGGAGTCCTAGTAGGACTCCCTCCCCTCCGGGAGTTGGGAAGGGGGAGGAGTCCTCCTCCCCACGAATCCATGTCTCGCCCCACAAGGTTTCCTTGACCCTTTCTTGGTTTTCAAGTAAACACTAAGAACTCTTCTAGAACCTTCCGTAACATTCAAACCTTCTAGAATCTCCATAAACACTCCTAACATTTCCTAACTTAGAAAATGATCCCCAATATCTGAATCTTCTTTTCCGGACCATTCCGGATCTCCTCGTGATGTCCCGGATCCAATCCGAGACTCCGAACAGCATTCGGTCTCCAACGCATATTCTATATCTACTTAAAACAACTTCGAACCTTAAGTGTGTCACGCTACGGTTCATGAACATGTAGACATGATGGAGACACATCTCCGATCAATAACCATCAGCGGGATCTAGAGATCCATAACGGCTCCCACATACTCAACGATGACTTCGTGATCGATAGAACCATTTAACATACGAAACCAATTCCCTTTGTCACGCGATATTCTACTTATCCAAGGTTTGATCGTCGGTATCTTCATACCTAGTTCTACCTCACATCGATAAGTACTCTTTACTCGTTCCATGTTATGTCATCCCTTGTGACCTAGTCACATGCTTGCAAGCTAACTAGATGACATTCCACCGAGAGGGCCCAGAGCATATCTATCCGTCATATGGATGGACAAATCCCAATATTGGTCCATGCGCTTCAACACATACTTTCAGAATACCCAATGACACCTTTATAACTACCCAGTTACGAAGCGGTGTTTGATGTCATCAAAGTATCCATCCGGTGATGGTGATTAACATAACCTCATGGTCGAAGGATTAGGTTACTATGCATTTGAAAGCTTGTAGCAATACGAACTAAATGACTTGATCTTATGCTATGCTTATTATGGGTGTGTGTCCATCACATCATTCTCCTAATGATATGATCTTGTTATTAACGACATCCAATGTCCATGATCAGGAAACCATGATCATCCATTAATCAACAAGCTAGTTTAACAAGAGGCTTACTAGGGACTCTTTTATGTTTACAAAACACATAAGTATTAATGTTTCCGGTTAATACAATTATAGCATGGGATGTAAACATTTATCATAAACATAAAGATATAATAATAACCACTTTATTATTGCCTCTTGGGCATATCTCCAACAACCTGGAGATCCGTACTGACTCCCACACATTCAACGATGACTCCTGTGATCGTGTGAACCTTTAGCGTTTGTAACTAAATCCCCTTGTCTCGTGATATATTACATGTTCGAGATTCGATCATCGGTATCCCCATACCTAGTTTGATCCTGTTACCGACATGTACTCTTTTCTCGTTCTCGTGATATAACATTCTAGTGATCTTATCACTTGCTTGCAAGCTACATCTATGTGATATCACCGAGAGGGCCCATAGTATACCTCTCCGTCATCTAGATGGTCAAATCCCACTCTTGATCCATGAGCCTCTACATAATACTTTCGGAGTATCTGAACCCACCTTTTAATGTCACCCTATTACGGTGTGATGTTTGATATTATCAAGTTACTCTTCTGGTGTTAGTGATTGACATAATCTCATGGTCTAAGGACTAAAGTTACTTCCTATGATGTCATAACAATTATAACACAATGACTTTAATCGTATTGCTATGCTTCGGATGAATGTTCATTACAACGTTCCACCAACGCTAGACCTCATTATTACAACATCCAATATCCATGGTCAGGAAACCTTGATCATCTTGTTAATTAGTGAGCTAGTTTATATGATAGGCATAACTAGGAACCCTTTATTTATTTATTAAACACACATGTATTAATGTTTCCAATTAACATAATTATAGCATGCAAAATAAAAATCTATCATATACTTGGAATACGATAATAACAACTTTATTATTGCTTCTCAGGGCATATTGCCTTCAATATATACATCTCATTTTGGGTTGGAAAACACTTGGGAAAGGAAGTTGTGGTGGGGCTGTCTCGATCAATTCATATTGTATACCTGTTGTAGTGGCTGATTCACCATCCAGATGCAAAAATTCTCTTGCCTCTCCTCCTCACAGAACGGGCGGCGGCTCCCTCTCCCTCTCCCTCCAGATCCCAGTCAGTGGGAGCACCAGTTCCCTCTCCCTCCGCTTGCCGCTCCGACGGTAGGAGGGAGGGGGAACCTCATTTCTCTGCCTAGTAGTTATGGTTAGGGTATGTCTGCTGTAGGGCGTTGTTGGGGTGGTGGGAGCGGCGTCCGGGCAATAAATCTGCCTCAACTCTACTCCCACACCGGCAACGAACTTCATGGCGGCGCCTCGGATTTGATGGCAATATGTGCTGGTCGTTCCTTCAGATTGACTGCTTGGTCTTCCCGCCGTTTTTTAGATATGGTGAGATCAGTTTCTCGGTATGTTGTTGGCGTTCGTTGTAATCCGCGACGGTGCTGGTGGCCAGGGTGAGGTGGTTTGTCTAGAGCGAGGATGTTGGTCCGGAGCTGGTGGACCTGTCATTCTTCTTCGACTTTGTCGATGAGAGGCAGCGGATCTTGGTTCAAGGCAGCACGGGGACATCCGCGGGTCGACGTGCCACATCATCATGTGCCTCACTGCGTGCAGCGGGCCTATTCATCAACTTACAAAGCCTCTTCAATGATGGTGCTTTTTTGCATCTTGCAATGTTGGAGGTTCGGCGTCTATTCTGGCGTGCGCCTCGGCGGCGCTGGAGTTGGACGGGTTCCGCTGGCTTCGGTGGTTGCGGGAAACCCTTGGAATCGTTTTGTATTTCTTGGTCTCTTAGGATTTTATGTGTATAGTTTTTAGGATAATCATTTTTTCACATTCTGTCTTTTAGTGTCCATGTGTGTTGCTCCATGTAACTTGATTTTCGACTGATGAAACATGTGGTTGCTCAAAAGAAAGTGTACACCTGTTGCGTGCACAAGTCGTGTACACGAGGACGGAGAGAGGGAGGACAGGGGCAAGCTTTTTTGGACAGGCATACGAAATATAACAAAACATCATTAGATGACTAGTACGTAGCCCACATGTTTGATGATGACCTCGGTGATGCCGTGATGGTGGTTTGGACCAGAGCAAATCGAGATCAAGATGGGCGCGAATAAGATCTCTGGACAGCACACAATACCCATATTTAGATAAGCACGTTGGCCATGCAGCAATATTTTATTCGTGTGCGATGGGAAGTGGCCAACTGGCCGGCCACACCTTAACGTGTTGCAAGCCCGAGAGTGAGAACGCGTACGTATCTTTGTTTGCGAGATCTTAAAACGGGTTTTCGTATCGGCACATTAATATATATTATAGCAATAGCAACTATAGGATGCAACCAACGAGCTTCTGAAGCAACAGCACAATCCAGACCAAAGAAAAAAAGTAAAAGAAAAACAAATATCGGTATTAGGCAAATTGACGAAACCAAGATGACTATCAACCGCTACGACAACTACTAACGTGCATGGAGTAATTTAATTGCTCCGAGATCATCTGATGCCGGTGCATGCAAGCGTGTGGCCGTTGAGTCACTCCCAAGTGTCAATACATCGAAACCTTTTCGCATTTGGGTGTGTTTCATCATGGTCCAAATGATCGACGGAAAGGTCTGGAGCTGAACATGAAGGCCCACGTGAATCAAAAAACGGAAGGTCTGTAGCTGAACATGAAGGCCCAAATGAATCGCCGAACCTCTCTACATTACTGCAGAAAAGTCCATACCTTTGCGATCAAATTCTTGACTAAGATAATTAATCAGAACGGCGCGAAGACACTTGACTAAGATAATTAATCAGAGCGGCACGAAGGCACTGTACTTCAAAGCACTTATGTTACAGTGGCGGACCCAACCTAAAAAATTAGTGGGGGCCTCGAGTGAGTGGGGCCCGGTTATTGGCTGACTGGGGTCTTTACTGTAAATTACTGAGCTTCTAAGCCAGAAAATCAAAAATCGAGTAGGCCCTCACTCAGTCCTATGTAGGTCCGCCCTTGCTTATGTAAGAGCAACTCTAATAGATCCCATAAAACCGTGTTCTTAAAAACTCGGATAATGTGTCCTAAACTTGTGAAATTGTGAAATTCAGTCTGCAACTCGCTCGCCCGAATAGAATAGATACTGGACTTTTTAAAATTTATACAA
Source organism: Avena insularis (assembly GCA_023614405.1). Lineage (NCBI taxonomy): Eukaryota > Viridiplantae > Streptophyta > Magnoliopsida > Poales > Poaceae > Avena > Avena insularis. The sequence continues at coordinate 524,964,855 of CM042694.1, forward strand.
GGATGCCTTCATGGCAAAATTCATACGAACAATTGATCATGCATAGGATCACGTTAGAGTTTTTTTTTTGCAGCGGATCATACACAGATTAATGAAAAGAAATTTCTGCCGCTAACCCTATTCTACCAAAAACACGGTCCCAATTACTCATTGGAGCCTCTGGGTTGCGGCGGCGACGCCGCGGGAATTAGTCGGAGTCGACCTGGATGACCTTCTTTTCGACGATCTCGAGCTTGATGCGGCATGTAGCCTGCCCCTGCTCCATGTCCTGCAGCGCCGCCACCGCTTGGATAGTCGCGCGATGTTCCTGTGCCTCACGGCTTCCTCCCGTCGAGCTCTGAGCAGTGGAGCATGAGGCTGGTGGCGGCTTCCTTCGCATCGTCCTCGTCGACAAAGTTGGCCCGAACCACCATGTGTTATATGTTGATCCAAATTCTACAAAGTAAAGGCCAACTTCTGACAGAGCGGAGCGAGGCCCGTCGCCGGGGGGTGCGGGGGGTGACAGCCCCCGCGGTACGGATCGTTGATGACCTAGGTTACCACCGTTATATATACCTCTTATAAGCCGCCGGCTGGGACAAGTTGCATCTGTGAAATCCCCGGCGTTGTGTAATACTTCCCATTATAGTGAAGTTTCGATGGTTGGCGCCCATGGTTTTTCCCTCTCTTTGTTGGAGAGGGTTTTCCACGTTAAATCTGTGTCCCCCTTCTGCAATTTTATTTTCGTTCTTTGTTATTTACTTGTCGCAAAGCTAACACCATGCGCCTGCCGCGGTCCTCATCTTCCTCCCCCTCCCACTCCTACTCCTCCCACTCCTCGACTGGCGAGGGGGGTGCCTACCACGCTCCCCTCCGTGAGTTCTCGCCCCCCATCATCACAGGTGTAGTTACACAAATGCAGGGAGGACGGCGACACCCCGCCTTAGTTGGTGTACCAAAACGCTTTCGCCTCGCCCAGCGACGCCACGTGGCGCCTGGCCTCTTCCTCGGGGGTGGTGGTGCTGTTGGTGGGGGTGTCACACCCGCGCGTGGGTGCGGACCGGCCTACCCGACCGCCCCCAACTTCGGTAGACGACGCCCTCGACATGTAAGCGTTGTCGATCTATCAATGGAGGCGGCTTTAGATCGTCGGAGCACGATCGATTTGGCACGGAGAGGAGAGGACAGAGAGGAAGAGGGTTCCGGCCTGTTTTTTGCCCTTAACTGTCCCCCACCCGCACGGTACATTTAGCATGTGAGTGGGCTGATTTTCGGTGCACCGAACTTGATTAAACGCCCGGGGCAAAGTTCTGTTTCTGTTCTGGCCTAAAATTTGTGCGGAAAGTGAAAAAGGACCGAAATAATACTAGCCTAGGCTTTTTACGGGATCTGCTAGAGTTGCTTTTTACGGGATCTGATAGAGTTGCTCTAATGATGTCGTGGCTGGACTGAGTCTAAGCTGTGTAGGGAAGTAGCGGTGAGCCCGCATAAATTCACATATAGGTGCTTTAAAAGTTTTTTTCTAGACCTCGGTCTGCGTGTCTATATATTAGGATGGAATATAATTATTGTTATATAAATCATCCGCGCCACAAACGGTCGCTCGATGATCCACTCCACCCCCGATAAGCTATGGGATAACTCTCGCTAATCTACCTCCACTACAAAGCTTCCACTCTTTACATGTTTCCTTAATCTTACCTGCAACTACCCAAGGGGGACACCCTTTAGCCTTGGACACTCGATTGTTCCTCTCAAGCCAAATAAGATGCAAAGAACACATGGCAACCGAGTTTACTTCACTCCTCAACTTCGTAGGAATCCTCTGTTAACAGCTATCCCACCATGAATTGAGCAAGTCATTCGGCGATGGTGCTAAGTGTTGGAAGCCGATCCAACTAAGAGAATAGAACCAAACCTCTCTCGCAAAGGGGCAGCTGACAAGGAGATGATTGATGTTTTCCTGGTCTTGGTCACACAACAGGCATGCAGCTTGGTGAGGTAGGCGATGCCACGCTAAACGGTCAGAAGTCCAACAACGGTTGTGAAGCGCTAACCAGACGAAGAGCTTGAATTTCATCGGCGCCCAAGGCTTCCAAACATACCTTGTCCAGCCGCAGTTGATTCTTCCTTCAAAAGCCACCGAGTATGCTAACTTGCATGAGTGGATCCCAGAGCTTGTCCACTTCCAAATCCATTTATCCTCACCAACTGTCAGAGGCTGCAATTAGTTCCCAACTGCGCAGATATTGGAGTATTGCATCGACAGTTAGGTAGCATGACAAGTCTCGCATCCAAGAATTCCCCACCCTGGCATCATCTACCAGACGGCTCCTTGCCGCCTCGGGTTTGACAAACGCAAATAGAGCCGGAGCGATGTCCTGAATCGATGGTCCTGAGATCCACGGGTCCATCCAGAAAAGGGTTTTTTGGCCATCATGTAACTCAATCCTGACCGAGGCATTGAAAATAGCTCTCGCCTCCTTGGAAACCGCCAAGTCTAGATGGGTCGAGGGCAGATTATCAAAGGTCTTGGCTTCTCATAGCCATTTGGATCTGAAAGCGTCGTTGAGGAGTTTCAAGTTTAAGAACCCCAATCCACCATATTCCACCGGCGTACAGACTGAATCCCAAGCCACGACGCATTGACCGTGCCTAGCACAGTCTGATCCAGCCCAAAAGAATCATCTGGCAAGCTTATTTAGTAGATGTATAAGTCAAAGGGGCAGATAAAGAGCCATCATATGATAATCCGACATCAAAGTAATGACTGATTTGATCAGGATGCTTCTACCACTTTGTTTGATTAGGCCGGCTTTCCAAGTCGGAAGTTTGTTTGCCACTTCATACACCAGGAGCTGTAGGTCTGTCTTTGAAAGTCGCCGATATGACAAAGGGAGACCTAGATACTTTACTGGAAACATAGTCGTGTGGCAAGAGAAGATATGGAGTAGATCCTGAAAATCCTCAACCTTGCACCTGATAGGGACTAGCTCAGTTTTGTTCAAGTTTACCTCCAAACCCGAGGCTGCTGCAAACACTTTCAAAGACCTACTCAGAGTTCTGAGATCCCTTTCGCTTGGCTTCAAGAAAAGAAGTTAATCCAATCAATTTTTATTTGAGATTAGCACATATTTTACTTTTGATATAACATGCATGCGGTTTTGTGGGTTGTTTGCTTTGCAATGTAAGAGCAACTAACAGATTCCATAGAAGCGAGCCCCTACAAACTTTGATAAGGTGCACTGAACTTGTGAAATTAAGTTCGCAAGTCGCTCGGACAGAACAACTACTGAACTTGCAAACTAAACTTTTAAAATTTAGACAACGATGTCTTCACGGCAAAATTCAAACGAACAACTGATGATGATCACATGTAGTACATAGGATCATTTGGAGTTATTTTTACAGCATATCATTCATGGATTAAGCAAAAGAAATTATGCCGCTAACCCTAACCCTATTGTACCAAAATGCGTTCAGGACTCCTTACCGGAGCCCGCGGATTGCAGCAGAGACAACGCGGGAGTCGGTCCGAGTCGGCCAGGATGACCTCCCGCTCCCTGTCCTTTAGCGCCGCCGCTGCTTGGATGGCCGTGCGCTGCTCCTCTGCCTCGCGCCCGGCGGCTTCCTCTGCGTGGAGCTCCGAGCAGTAGAGCCTGATGCTAGTGGCGGCTTCCTCCGCGTCGTCATCGTCAATGAAGTTAGCCGGAACCACCGCACGCCCGCTGTTGTCCTCCTCCGACTCCTCCTCATCCTCGTCTGGCGTTGGCAGGGAAGGGGGTGCCCGCCGTGCTACCCTCCGCGAGCTCTCGGCCTTCCCATCGTTGCAGGTGAAGTTCCACTAGCGCAGGGAGGCCGGCGGCATCTCGCCGTGGTTGGTGTACCAGCACGCCGCCCACTTCCTCGACCCCAACGACATCACGCAACAATTCCGCTCCACCTCCCCGGGCAGGGCCGGCTCTGACCCATGGCCAACATGGGCGACGCCCTAGGGCCCACGCCTGTTAGGGGCCCACGACGCATCCTACTTTATACCCCTGTCCAGCCACTCTTTTGTTTTGGGATAAAAAATTGCAGTTGGAAAAGCCGAGCACTGAGGCAGAATTGGGTTCATCGGAACACACCCTCTCAGCAATCTGAGAATCAATTTCATGTAGTCACACGTTCGTGTTCCGTTGTTCCTACATCTGTTAAACTGCAGTCTCTGCATAGAGTTTCTACGCCGGAGATCTCAATCTCCTTGGGAAATTGATCAATTGAATTGGAGAATCCACATGCGCCTTGCACTGCTCCTCACGCCCTGTTCGCTGCTGCCCCGGCCCTTGTACCTTCAGTTGTCCATGAATCCGAGTCTGAATCCAATGTGAGATTAGGGATTTGGAATTCTAGTTTCATGTATTTAATTCCTTAACGACTATAGGAGTTCTAATGTAGCTCCAAAAACATACAAATGTGTCATTAGATGACATTTTTAAGTGCTTAACTATCATTTTTATATAGCTCAAACTAAAAATGTTTGGCAGGATGTCAAGTTGTCAACTCGTAATACCTTTTAAGTGAACATACACTACGGGAAAAACTCCCGCTGCCGTCGCCCCCGTCCTTTGCCGTGTGCCAAAAGGGCGAGAACACGGCAAAGATGTTCTGTGCCGTGAGCTGCTCCAGAAGTACACGGCAAAGAGCACACACATGGTAGATTTAAAAAAACAAGGCAAAAAAAGGGTACACGGCAAAGATGAAAAGAGACACACGGCAAAGAAAGGATGCACGGCAAAGACCTATCGAGGCACACGGCAAAGAAACATGCACAGCAAAGACCAATCAAGGCACACGGCAAAGACGACCGCACGACAAAGAGGTGGGTCCCACGGCCCCCTAGGAGAGCCACCCTAACGGCGACTGACGGTGGTTCTTTGCCGTGTGCCGCTGCAGTTAGACACACGACAAAGATAAGCCTTTGCCGTGTGCTTTATGCAACCTACACGGCAAAGCATGTTTTTTTATTTCTTACCCCCCAACTACGGTCAAAATGACTAGTACGAAGATTCTTAGTTCGGCGCTGAGCCTGCCTATACTTGCATATTGAACTCAAGAAACATCAAATTGTCACCCTAAAAGTGATTTTTACAAAAACATGAGCATCGATCATGTACCTGCAGCTCATATCCACCCATTTCCTACCAATTCGCACAAAATTTGTCTTTTTCACGAAGGGGGTCACACTGGGAACCAGGTTTAGGAGTTTTGAGCATGCCACCACACTTCATTACACATGCTAGGGTCACATGCATGGTTTGAGGTGTTCCGCTGCCCTAAGCGCTTCTTCCTCATGGAACCCCGATCCGCTGGCCCTGATCGCCTACCCTCCTAGACTTTCTTCCGATGGGTACCCGTGTAGGACTCACTTGTTTTAGGCTTGGTTAGGTCATGTGATGATGTAAAACCATGTTTGGGAACATGTTGTGACAAGATCTACCCCGGTTTCACCGAAACGGGGAGTTTCCCCCTAATACTCAGATTGCAGACACTTTGTTTTTAGGGACAGATATGTCCGTGAAGGGGGTCACACTGGGAACCAGGTTTAGGAGTTTTGAGCATGCCACCACACTTCATTACACATGCTAGGGTCACATGCATGGTTTGAGGTGTTCCATGCCTCAAGCGCTTCTTCCAGGGAACCCCGATCCATGGGCCTCTGATCGCCTACCCCCTAGACTTTCTTCCGACAGGGTAGCCCGTGTATCCCTCTCATGTTTTAGGCTTGGTTAGGTCATGTGATGATGTAAAACCATGTTTTGGAACATGTTGTGACAAGATCTTCCCCCGTTTCACCGAAACAGGGAGTTTCCCCCTAATACTCAAAGTGCACACACTTTCTTTTTAGGGACAACGAAATGTCTCAAGGGGTCACACTTGGGAACCAGGTTTAGGAGTTTTGAGCATGCCACCACACTTCATTACACATGCTAGGGTCACATGCATGGTTTGAGGTGTTCCATGCCTCAAGCGCTTCTTCCCATGAATCCTCGATCCGCTGGGCCTCGGATCATCTACCCCTAGACTTTCTTCCGACAGGTAGTCCGTAGCCCTCTTCTTTTAGGCTTGGTTAGGTCATGTGATGATGTAAAACCATGTTTGGGAACATGTTGTGACAAGATCTACCCCGTTTAAACCGAAACGTGAGTTTTCCCCTAATACTCGGGATTGCATACACTTTGTTTTTAGGGACAGCATATGTCTCAAGGGGGTCACACTTGGGAACCAGGTTTAGGAGTTTTGAGCATGCCACCACACTTCATTACACATGCTAGGGTCACCTGCATGGTTTGAGGTGTTCCGTGCCTCAAGCGCTTCTTCTCATGAACCCTAATCCATGGGCCTCGATCGCCTACCCCCCTAGACTTTCTTCCGACAGGTAGCCCGTGTAGGACTCACTTGTTTTAGGCTTGGTTAGGTCATGTGATGATGTAAAACCATGTTTGGGAACATGTTGTGACAAGATCTACCCGGTTTCACCAAAACGGGGAGTTTCCCTAATACTCGGACATTGCATACACTTTGTTTTTAGGGGACAGCGATATGTTCTGAATGGGGTCACACTTGGGAACCAGGTTTAGGAGTTTTGAGCATTCCACCACACTTCATTACACATGCTAGGGTCACATGCATGGTTTGAGGTGTTCCATGCCCCAAGCGCTTCTTCATGGAACTCGATCTGTGGGCCTCGGATCGTCTACCCCCTAGACTTTCTTCTGACAGGGGTAGCCCGGTGTAGCCCTCTCTTGTTTTAGGCTTGGTAAGGTCATGTGATGATGTAAAACCATGTTTGGGAACATGTTGTGACAAGATCTACCCCGGTTTCATCGAAACGGGGTGTTTCCCCCTAATACTCACATTGCACACACTTTGTTTTCAGGGGACAACGCATATGTCTGCGAAGGGGGTCACACTTGGGAACCAGGTTTAGGAGTTTTGAGCATGCCACCACACTTCATTACACATGCTAGGGTCACATGCATGGTTTGGAGGTGTTCCGATGCCTCGAAGCGCTTCTTCCTGTGGAACCCTGATCCATGGCCCTGATCGTCTACCCCTAGACTTTCTTCTGACAGGGGTAGCCCGGTGTAGCCCTCTCTTGTTTTAGGCTTGGTTAGGTCATGTGATGATGTAAAACCATGTTTGGGAACATGTTGTGACAAGATCTACCCCGGTTTCACCGAAACGGGGAGTTTCCTCCTAATACTCAGATTGCACACACTTTGTTTTTAGGGGACATCGCATATGTCTGCGAAGGGGGTCACACTTGGGAACCAGGTTTAGGAGCTTTGAGCATGCCACCACACTTCATTACACATTCTAGGGTCACATGCATGGTTTGGAGGTGTTCCGATGCCCGAAGCGCTTCTTCCTGTGGAACCCTGATCCGCTGGCCTCGCATCGTCTACCCCCCTAGACTTTCTTCTGACAGGGGTAGCCCAGTGTAGGACTCACTTGTTTTAGGCTTGGTTAGGTCATGTGATGATGTAAAACCATGTTTGGGAACATGTTGTGACAAGATCTACCCCGGTTTCACCGAAACGAGGAGTTTCTTCCTAATACTCAGATTGCACACTTTGTTTTTAGGGACAACATATGTCTCATGAAGGGGTCACACTTGGGAACCAGGTTTAGGAGTTTTGAGCATGCCACCACACTTCATTACACATGCTAGGGTCACATGCATGGTTTGAGGTGTTCCATGCCCTCAAGCGCTTCTTCCTCATGAACCCCGATCCATGGCCTCTGATCGCTCACCCCCTAGACTTTCTTCCCGACAGGGTAGCCCGTGTAGCCCTCTCTTGTTTTAGGCTTGGTTAGGTCATGTGATGATGTAAACCATGTTTGGGAACATGTTGTGACAAGATCTACCCTGTTTCACCAAACGGGAGTTTCCTCAATACTCAAATTGCACACACTTTGTTTTTAGGGACATGACATGTCTGGAAGGGGTCACACTTGGGAACCAGGTTTAGGAGTTTTGAGCATGCCACCACACTTCATTACACATGCTAGGGTCACATGCATGGTTTGAGGTGTTCCATGCCTCAAGCGCTTCTTCCATGGAACCCCGATCCATGGGTCTGATCGTCTACCCCCTAGACTTTCTTCTGACAGGGGTAGCCCGGTGTAGCCCTCTCTTGTTTTAGGCTTGGTTAGGTCATGTGATGATGTAAAACCATGTTTGGGAACATGTTGTGACAAAATCTACCCTGCTTTCACCAAACGGGAGTTTCCCTAATACTCGGATTGCACACTTTGTTTTTAGGGACAACGATATGTCTCATAAGGGGTCACACTTGGGAACCAGGTTTAGGAGTTTTGAGCATGCCACCACACTTCATTACACATGCTAGGGTCACATGCATGGTTTGAGGTGTTCCATGCCCAAGCGCTTCCTCATGGAACCCCGATCCGCTGGGCCTGATCGCCTACCCCTAGACTTTCTTCCGATGGGTAGCCCGGTGTAGGACTCACTTGTTTTAGGCTTGGTTAGGTCATGTGATGATGTAAAACCATGTTTGGGAACATGTTGTGACAAGATCTACCCCGGTTTCACCGAAACGGGGAGTTTCCCCCTAATACTCAGATTGCAGACATTTTGTTTTTAGGGGACAACGCATATGTCTGCGAAGGGGGTCACACTTGGGAACCAGATTTAGGAGTTTTGAGCATGCCACCACACTTCATTACACATTCTAGGGTCACATGCATGGTTTGGAGGTGTTCCGATGCCCCGAAGCGCTTCTTCCTATGGAACCCTGATCCGCTGGCCTTGATCGCCTACCCCCTAGACTTTCTTCCGACAGGTAGCCCGGTGTAGCCCTCTCTTGTTTTAGGCTTGGTTAGGTCATGTGATGATGTAAAACCATGTTTGGGAACATGTTGTGACAAGATCTACCCCGGTTTCACCGAAACGGGGAGTTTCCCCCTAATACTCACATTGCACACACTTTGTTTTTAGGGGACAACGCATATGTCTGCGAAGGGGGTCACACTTGGGAACCAGGTTTAGGAGTTTTGAGCATGCCACCACACTTCATTACACATGCTAGGGTCACATGCATGGTTTGGAGGTGTTCCGATGCCTCGAAGCGCTTCTTCCCATGTGAACCCCGATCCGCTGGCCTCTGATCGCCTACCCCCTAGACTTTCTTCCGACAGGGTAGCCGTGTAGCCTCTCTTGTTTTAGGCTTGGTTAGGTCATGTGATGATGTAAAACCATGTTTGGGAACATGTTGTGACAAGATCTACCTGCTTTCACCAAACGGGAGTTTCCCTAATACTCAGATTGCACACACTTTGTTTTTAGGGACATCGATATGTCCTCAAGGGGTCACACTTGGGAACCAGGTTTAGGAGTTTTGAGCATGCCACCACACTTCATTACACATGCTAGGGTCACATGCATGGTTTGAGGTGTTCCATGCCCCAAGCGCTTCTTCCTCATGAACCTCGATCCATGGGCCTGATCGCCTACCCCCTAGACTTTCTTTCCGACAGGGTAGCCCGCTGTAGGACTCTCTTGTTTTAGGCTTGGTTAGGTCATGTGATGATGTAAAACCATGTTTGGGAACATGTTGTGACAAGATCTACCCTGTTTCACCAAACGGGAGTTTCCCCTAATACTCGGATTGCATACACTTTGTTTTTAGGGGACAACATATGTCTGTGAAGGGGTCACACTTGGGAACCAGGTTTAGGAGTTTTGAGCATGCCACCACACTTCATTACACATGCTAGGGTCACATGCATGGTTTGAGGTGTTCCATGCCCCAAGCGCTTCTTCCATGGAACCCCGATCCGCTGGCCTCGATCGCCTACCCCCTAGACTTTCTTCCGACAGGGTAGCCCGTGTAGCCCTCTCTTGTTTTAGGCTTGGTTAGGTCATGTGATGATGTAAAACCATGTTTGGGAACATGTTGTGACAAGATCTACCCCTGCTTTCACCGAACGGGAGTTTCCCTAATACTCAGATTGCACACACTTTGTTTTTAGGGACAACGATATGTCTGTAAGGGGTCACACTTGGGAACCAGGTTTAGGAGTTTTGAGCATGCGACCACACTTCATTACACATGCTAGGATCACATGCATGGTTTGAGGTGTTCATGCCTCAAGCGCTTCTTCCTCATGGAACCCCGATCCATGGCCTCTGATCGCCTACCCCCTAGACTTTCTTCCGACAGGTAGCCCGTGTAGCCCTCTCTTGTTTTAGGCTTGGTTAGGTCATGTGATGATGTAAAACCATGTTTGGGATCATGTTGTGACAAGATCTACGCCGTTTTCACCTAAACGGGGAGTTTCCCCCTAATCCTCAGATTGCACACACTTTTTTTTTTGTGTACATGAAATGTCTTCAAGGGGGTCACACTTGGGAACCAGGTTTAGGAGTTTTGAGCATGCCACCACACTTAATTACACATGCTAGGGTCACATGCATGGTTTCTAGGTGTTCCGATGCCCCGAAGCGCTTCTTCCTACTGAACCCTGATCCGCGGGCCTCGGATCGTCTACCCCCTAGACTTTCTTCTGACAGGGGTAGCCCGGTGTAGGACTCACTTGTTTTAGGCTTGGTTAGGTCATGTTATGACGTAAAACCATGTTTGGGAACATGTTGTGACAAGATCTACCCCGGTTTCACCGAAACAGGGAGTTTCCCCCTAATACTCAGATTGCAGACTCTTTGTTTTTAGGGGACACGCATGTCTGTGAACGGGGTCACACTTGGGAACCAGGTTTAGGAGTTTTGAGCATGCCACCACACTTCATTACACATGCTAGGGTCACATGCATGGTTTGGAGGTGTTCCGATGCCCCAAGCGCTTCTTCATGGAACCTCGATCCATGGGTTCTGATCGCCTCCCCCCTAGACTTTCTTCTGACAGGGGTAGCCCGGTGTAGCCCTCTCTCGTTTTAGGATTGGTTAGGTCATGTGATGATGTAAAACCATGTTTGGGAACATGTTGTGACAAGATCTACCCCGTTTTCACCGAAACGGGGAGTTTCCCCCTAATACTCAGATTGCACATACTTTGGGTCACACTTGGGAACCAGGTTTAGGAGTTTTGAGCATGCCAGCACACTTCATTACACATGCTAGGGTCACATGCATGGTTTGGAGGTGTTCCGATGCCCTGAAGCGCTTCTTCCTGTGGAACCTCGATCCATGGCCTCTGATCGCCTACCCCTAGACTTTCTTCCCGACAGGTAGCCCGTGTAGCCCTCTCTTGTTTTAGGCTTGGTTAGGTCATGTGATGATGTAAAACCATGTTTGGGAACATGTTGTGACAAGATCTACCCTGTTTCACCGAACGGGAGTTTCCTAATACTCAGATTGCACACACTTTGTTTTTAGGGGACAACGATATGTCTGCTAAGGGGTCACACTTGGGAACCAGGTTTAGGAGTTTTGAGCATGCCACCACACTTCATTACACATGCTAGGGTCACATGCATGGTTTGAGGTGTTCCATGCCCCAAGCGCTTCTTCCTCATGAACCCCGATCCGCTGGCTCCTGATCGCCTACCCCCTAGACTTTCTTCTCGACAGGGTAGCCCGTGTAGCTCTCTCTTGTTTTAGGCTTGGTTATGTCATGTGATGATGTAAAACCATGTTTGGGAACATGTTGTGACAAGATCTACCCTTGTTTCACCAAACGGGAGTTTCCCTAATACTCAGATTGCATACACTTTGTTTTTAGGGACAACGATATGTCTGAAGGGGTCACACTTGGGAACCAGGTTTAGGAGTTTTGAGCATGCCACCACACTTCATTACACATGCTAGGGTCACATGCATGGTTTGAGGTGTTCCATGCCCCAAGCGCTTCTTCCCATGGAACCCCGATCCATGGGCCTTGATCGCCTACCCCCCTAGACTTTCTTCCCGACAGGTAGCCGTGTAGCCCTCTCTTGTTTTAGGCTTGGTTAGGTCATGTGATGATGTAAAACCATGTTTGGGAACATGTTATGATAAGATCTACCCTGCTTTCACCGAAACGGGAGTTTCCCTAATACTCAGATTGCACACACTTTGTTTTTAGGGGACAACGATATGTCTCAAGGGGGTCACACTTGGGAACCAGGTTTAGGAGTTTTGAGCATGCCACCACACTTCATTACACATGCTAGGGTCACATGCATGGTTTGAGGTGTTCCGATGCCTCAAGCGCTTCTTCCTCGGAACCTCGATCCGCTGGCCTCGGATCGCCTACCCCTAGACTTTCTTTCCGACAGGTAGCCCGTGTAGCCTCTCTTGTTTTAGGCTTGGTTAGGTCATGTGATGATGTAAAACCATGTTTGGGAACATGTTGTGACAAGATCTACCCCTGTTTCACTAAACGGGAGTTTCCCTAATACTCGGGATTGCACACTTTGTTTTTAGGGACAACGATATGTCTCAAGGGGTCACACTTGGGAACCAGGTTTAGGAGTTTTGAGCATGCCACCACACTTCATTACACATGCTAGGGTCACATGCATGGTTTGAGGTGTTCTGATGCCTCAAGCGCTTCTTCCTCATGAACCCCGATCCATGGCCTGGATCGCCTACCCCCTAGACTTTCTTCCGACAGGGTAGCCCGTGTAGCCCTCTCTTGTTTTATGCTTGGTTAGGTCATGTGATGATGTAAAACCATGTTTGGGAACATGTTGTGACAAGATATAACCCGGTTTCACCAAACGGGAGTTTCCCTAATACTCAGATTGCACACACTTTGTTTTTAGGGGACAACGATATGTCTCAAGGGGTCACACTTGGGAACCAGGTTTAGGAGTTTTGAGCATGCCACCACACTTCATTACACATGCTAGGGTCACATGCATGGTTTGAGGTGTTCCATGCCCTCAAGCGCTTCTTCCTCATGAACCCCGATCCGCTGGCCTCGGATCGCCTACCCCCTAGACTTTCTTCTCGATGGGTAGCCCGTGTATCCCTCTCTTGTTTTAGGCTTGGTTAGGTCATGTGATGATGCAAAAACCATGTCTGGGAACATGTTGTGACAAGATCTACCCTGATTTCACCGAAACGGGGAGTTTCCCCCTAATACTCACATTGCACACACTTTGTTTTTAGGGACAACGATATGTCTGCATAAGGGGTCACACTTGGGAACCAGGTTTAGGAGTTTTGAGAATGCCACCACACTTCATTACACATGCTAGGGTCACATGCATGGTTTGAGGTGTTCCGATGCCTCAAGCGCTTCTTCCTCATGGAACCCCTGATCCATGGGCTCTGATCGCCTACCCCCTAGACTTTCTTCGACAGGGGTAGCCCGTGTAGCCTCTCTTTTTTTAGGCTTGGTTAGGTCATGTGATGATGTAAAACCATGTTTGGGAACATGTTGTGACAAGATCTACCCTGCTTTCACCGAAACGGGAGTTTCCTAATACTCAGATTGCACACACTTTGTTTTAGGGGACAACGATATGTCCTGCAAGGGGGTCACACTTGAGAACCAGGTTTAGGAGTTTTGAGCATGCCACCACACTTCATTACACATGCTAGGGTCACATGCATGGTTTGGAGGTGTTCCGATGCCCAAGCGCTTCTTCCCATGGAACCTCGATCCATGGCCCTGATCGCCTACCCCTAGACTTTCTTCCCGACAGGGTAGCCCGTGTAGCCCTCTCTTGTTTTAGGCTTGGTTAGGTCATGTGATGATGTAAAACCATGTTTGGGAACATGTTGTGACAAGATCTACCCTGTTTCACCAAACGGGAGTTTCCCCTAATACTCGGACATTGCACACTTTGTTTTTAGGGACATGATATGTCTCAAGGGGTCACACTTGGGAACCAGGTTTAGGAGTTTTGAGCATGCCACCACACTTCATTACACCTGCTAGGGTCACATGCATGGTTTGGAGGTTTTCCATGCCCTCAAGCGCTTCTTCCTCATGGAACCTCGATCCGCTGGCCTGATCGCCTACCCCCTAGACTTTCTTCCCGACAGGGTAGCCCGTGTAGCCTCTCTTGTTTTAGGCTTGGTTAGATCATGTGATGATGTAAAACCATGTTTGGGAACATGTTGTGACAAGATGTACCCTGGTTTCACCGAAACGGGGAGTTTCCCCCTAATACTCAGATTGCACACACTTTGTTTTAGGGGACAACATATGTCTCAAGGGGTTCACACTTGGGAACCAGGTTTAGGAGTTTTGAGCATGCCACCACACTTCATTACACATGCTAGGCTCACATGCATGGTTTGCAGGTGTTCCATGCCCTCAAGCGCTTCTTCCTCATGAACTCGATCCATGGGCCTGATCGCCTACCCCCTAGACTTTCTTCTGACAGGTGTAGCCCAGTGTAGACCTCTCTTGTTTTAGGCTTGTTTAGGTCATGTGATGATGTAAAACCATGTTTGGGAACATGTTGTGTCAAGATCTACCCCTTTCACCAAACGGGAGTTTCCTAATACTCGGATTGCACACTTTGTTTTTAGGGACAACGATATGTCTCAAGGGGGTCACACTTGAGAACCAGGTTTAGGAGTTTTGAGCATGCCACCACACTTCATTACAGATGCTAGGGTCACATGCATGGTTTGAGGTGTTCCATGCCCTCAAGCGCTTCTTCCTGTGGAACTCGATCCATGGCCTTGATCGCCTACCCCCTAGACTTTCTTCCCGACAGGGTAGCCCGTGTAGCCCTCTCTTGTTTTAGGCTTGGTTAGGTCATGTGATGATGTAAAACCATGTTTGGGAACATGTTGTGACAAGATCTACCCTGCTTTCACCAAACGGGAGTTTCCTAATACTCAGATTGCACACACTTTGTTTTAGGGGACAGCATGTATGTCTGAAGGGGTCACACTTGGGAACCAGGTTTAGGAGTTTTGAGCATGCCACCACACTTCATTACACATGCTAGGGTCACATGCATGGTTTGAGGTGTTCCGATGCCTCAAGCGCTTCTTCCTCGATCCGCTGGTTCTTGATCGCCTACCCCCTAGACTTTCTTCCGACAGGTAGCCCGTGTAGCCTCTCTTGTTTTAGGCTTGGTTAGGTCATGTGATGATGTAAAACCATGTTTGGGAACATGTTGTGACAAGATCTACCCTGCTTTCACCGAACGGGAGTTTCCCTAATACTCAGATTGCACACACTTTGTTTTTAGGGGACAACGATATGTCTCTAAGGGGGTCACACTTGGGAACCAGGTTTAGGAGTTTTGAGCATGCCACCACACTTCATTACACATGCTAGGGTCAGATGCATGGTTTGAGGTGTTCCATGCCCAAGCGCTTCTTCCTCGCGAACTCGATCCATGGTTCTGATCGTCTACCCCTAGACTTTCTTCTGACAGTGGTACCCCGGTGTAGGACTCTCTTGTTTTAGGCTTGGTTAGGTCATGTGATGATGTAAAACCATGTTT
Source organism: Avena insularis (assembly GCA_023614405.1). Lineage (NCBI taxonomy): Eukaryota > Viridiplantae > Streptophyta > Magnoliopsida > Poales > Poaceae > Avena > Avena insularis. The sequence goes on from CM042694.1 coordinate 524,980,257, forward strand.
GGGAACATGTTGTGACAAGATCTACCCCGGTTTCACCAAACGGGAGTTTCCCAATACTCGATTGCACACACTTTGTTTTTAGGGACAACGATATGTCCGCTAAGGGGTCACACTTGGGAACCAGGTTTAGGAGTTTTGAGCATGCCACCACACTTCATTACACATTCTAGGGTCACATGCATGGATTCGAGGTGTTCCGATGCCCCGAAGCGCTTCTTCCTGCGGAACCCAGATCCGCTGCCTCTGCTCGTCTACCCCCCTAGACTTTCTTCTGACAGGGGTACCCCGGTGTAGGACTCTCTTGTTTTAGGCTTGGTTAGGTCATGTGATGATGTAAAACCATGTTTGGGAACATGTTGTGACAAGATCTACCCCGGTTTCACCGAAACGGGGAGTTTCCCCCTAATACTCAGATTGCAGACACTTTGTTTTTAGGGACAACACATGTATGAAGGGGGTCACACTTGGGAACCAGGTTTAGGAGTTTTGAGCATGCCACCACACTTCATTACACATGCTAGGGTCACATGCATGGTTTGGAGGTGTTCCGATGCCTCGAAGCGCTTCTTCCTGAGGAACCCTGATCCGCGGGCCTCGGATCGTCTACCCCCTAGTCTTTCTTCCGACAGGGTAGCCCGTGTAGCCCTCACTTGTTTTACGCTTGGTTAGGTCATGTGATGATGTAAAACCATGTTTGGGAACATGTTGTGACAAGATCTACCCCGGTTTCACCAAACGGGAGTTTCCCTAATACTCGGATTGCACACTTTGTTTTTAGGGGACAACGACATGTCTCAAGAAGGGGTCACACTTGGGAACCAGGTTTAGGAGTTTTGAGCATGCCACCACACTTCATTACACATGCTAGGGTCACATGCATGGTTTGGAGGTGTTCCGATGCCTCGAAGCGCTTCTTCCTGCGGAACCCTGATCCGCGGGCCTCAGATCGTCTACCCCCTAGACTTTCTTTTGACAGAGGTAGCCCTCTCTTGTTTTAGGCTTGGTTAGGTCATGTGATGATGTAAAACCATGTTTGGGAACATGTTGTGACAAGATCTACCCCGGTTTCACCGAAACGGGGAGTTTCCCCCTAATACTCAGATTGCACACACTTTGTTTTTAGGGACAACGATATGTCTCAAGGGGGTCACACTTGGGAACCAGGTTTAGGAGTTTTGAGCATGCCACCACACTTCATTACACATGCTAGGGTCACATGCATGGTTTGAGGTGTTCCATGCCCAAGCGCTTCTTCCTCATGGAACCTCGATCCATGGGCCTCGATCGCCTACCCCCTAGACTTTCTTCCCACAGGGTAGCCCGTGTATCCCTCTTGTTTTAGGCTTGGTTAGGTCATGTGATGATGTAAAACCATGTTTGGGAACATGTTGTGACAAGATCTACCTGCTTTCACCAAACGGGAGTTTCCCTAATACTCGGATTGCACACTTTGTTTTTAGGGACAACGATATGTCTCCAAGGGGTCACACTTGGGAACCAGGTTTAGGAGTTTTGAGCATGCCACCACACTTCATTACACATGCTAGGGTCACATGCATGGTTTGAGGTGTTCCGATGCCCTCAAGCGCTTTCTTCCTCATGGAACCTCGATCCATGGCCTCTTGATCGCCTACCCCCTAGACTTTCTTCGACAGGGTAGCCCGTGTAGGACTCTCTTGTTTTAGGCTTGGTTGGGTCATTTGATGATGTAAAGCCATGTTAGGGAACATGTTGTGACAAGATCTAACCCGGTTTAACCAAAACGCGGAGTTTACCCCAAATAATCAGATTGCAGACACTTTGTTTTTAGGGTACAACGCATTTCTCAAGGGGGTCACACTTGGGAACCAGGTTTAGGAGTTTTGAGCATGCCACCACACTTCATTACACATGCTAGGGTCACATGCATGGTTTGAGGTGTTCCATGCCCAAGCGCTTCTTCCTCATGAACCCGATCCGCTGGGTTCTGATCGCCTACCCCCTAGACTTTCTTCCGACAGGGTAGCCCGTGTAGCCCTATCTTGTTTTAGGCTTGGTTAGGTCATGTGATTATGTAAAACCATGTTTGGGAACATGTTGTGACAAGATCTACCCTGCTTCACCAAACGGGAGTTTCCTCAATACTCGGATTGCACACACTTTGTTTTTAGGGGACAAGCATATGTCTCAAGGGGGTCACACTTGGGAACCAGGTTTAGGAGTTTTGAGCATGCCACCACACTTCATTACACATGCTAGGGTCACATGCATGGTTTGAGGTGTTCCGATGCCTCGAAGCGCTTCTTCCTCATGGAACCTCGATCCATGGGCTCTGATCGCCTACTACCCCCTAGACTTTCTTCTGACAGGGGTAGCCCCGTGTAGCCCTCTCTTGTTTTAGGCTTGGTTAGGTCATGTGATGATGTAAAACCATGTTTGGGAACATGTTGTGACAAGATCTACCCCGGCTTCACCGAAACGGGGAGTTTCCCCCTAATACTCAGATTGCAGACACTTTGTTTTTAGGGACAACAGATATGTCTCAAGGGGGTCACACTTGGGAACCAGGTTTAGGAGTTTTGAGCATGCCAGCACACTTCATTACACATGCTATGGTCACATGCATGGTTTGAGGTGTTCCATGCCCTCAAGCGCTTCTTCCTCGATCCGGGGGCCTCGGATCGTCTACCCCCCTAGACTTTCTTCTGACTGGGGTAGCCCGGTGTAGGACTCACTTGTTTTAGGCTTGGTTAGGTCATTTGATGATGTAAAACCATGTTTGGGAACATGTTGTGACAATATCTACCCTGGTTTCACTGAATCGGGGAGTTTCCTCCTAATACTCAGATTTCAGACACTTTGTTTTTAAGGGCCAGCGCATGTCTGCGAAAGGGATCACACTTGGGAACCAGATTTAGGAGTTTTGAGCATTCCACCACACTTCATTACACATGCTAGGGTCACATGCATGGTTTGGAGGTGTTCCGGCTGCAAGCGCTTCTTCCTCATGGAACCCCGATCCATGGGCTCTTGATCGCCTACCCCCTAGACTTTCTTCCGACAGGTAGCCCGTGTAGCCCTCTCTTGTTTTAGGCTTGGTTAGGTCATGTGATGATGTAAAACCATGTTTGGGAACATGTTGTGACAAGATCTACCCTGTTTCACCAAACGGGAGTTTCCTAATACTCAGATTGCACACACTTTGTTTTTAGGGACAACGATATGTCTGGAAGGGGGTCGCACTTGGGAACCAGGTTTATGAGTTTTTAGCATGCCACCACACTTCATTACACATGCTAGGGTCACATGCATGGTTTGGAGGTGTTCCATGCCCAAGCGCTTCTTCCTCATGGAACCTCGATCCATGGCCTTGATCGCCTACCCCTAGACTTTCTTCCGACAGGGTAGCCCGGTGTAGCCCTCTCTTGTTTTAGGCTTGGTTAGTTCATGTGATGATGTAAAACCATGTTTGGGAACATGTTGTGACAAGATCTACCCTGCTTTCACCAAACGGGAGTTTCCCTAATACTCAGATTGCACACACTTTGTTTTTAGGGACAACGATATGTCTGCTAAGGGGTCACACTTGGGAACCAGGTTTAGGAGTTTTGGGAATGCCACCACACTTCATTACACATTCTAGGGTCACATGCATGGTTTGAGGTGTTCCATGCCTCAAGCGCTTCTTCCTCATGGAACCCTCGATCCATGGGCCCTGATCGTCTACCCCCTAGACTTTCTTCTGACAGGGGTAGCCCGCTGTAGCCCTCTCTTGTTTTAGGCTTGGTTAGGTCATGTGATGATGTAAAACCATGTTTGGGAACATGTTGTGACAAGATCTACCCCTGTTTCACCGAAACGGGGAGTTTCCCCCAAATTCTCAGATTGCATACACTTTGTTTTTAGGGGACAGCGCATATGTCTGCGAAGGGGGTCACACTTGGGAACCAGGTTTAGGAGTTTTGAGCATGCCACCACACTTCATTACACATGCTAGGGCCACATGCATGGTTTGGAGGTGTTCCGATGCCTCAAAGCGCTTCTTCCTCATGGAACCCCGATCCGCTGGCTCTGATCGCCTACCCCCTAGACTTTCTTTCCGACATGGGTAGCCCGGTGTAGCCCTGTGTTGTTTTAGGCTTGGTTAGGTCATGTGATGATGTAAAACCATGTTTGGGAACATGTTGTGACAAGATCTACCCTGCTTTCACCAAACGGGAGTTTCCTAATACTCAGATTGCACACACTTTGTTTTTAGGGACAACGATATGTCTGCCAAGGGGGTCACACTTGGGAACCAGGTTTAGGAGTTTTGAGCATGCCACCACACTTCATTACACATTCTAGGGTCACATGCATGGTTTGGATGTGTTCCGATGCCCCAAAGCGCTTCTTCCTCATGGAACCTCGATCCGCATGGCCTCGATCGCCTACCCCCTAGACTTTCTTCTCGACAGGGTAGCCGTGTAGCCTCTCTTGTTTTAGGCTTGGTTAGGTCATGTGATGATGTAAAACCATGTTTGGGAACATGTTGTGACAAGATCTACCCCGGTTTCACCAAACGGGAGTTTCCCCCTAATACTCAGATTGCACACACTTTGTTTTTAGGGGACAACGATATGTCTCAAGGGGTCACACTTGGGAACCAGGTTTAGGAGTTTTGAGCATGCCACTACACTTCATTACACATGCTAGGGTCACATGCATGGTTTCGAGGTGTTCTGATGCCCAAGCGCTTCTTCCTCATGAACCCCGATCCATGGGCCTCTGATCGCCTACCCCTAGACTTTCTTCCTCGACAGGGTAGCCCGTGTATCCTCTCTTGTTTTAGGCTTGGTTAGGTCATGTGATGATGTAAAACCATGTTTGGGAACATGTTGTGACAAGATCTACCCTGCTTTCACCAAACGGGAGTTTCCTAATACTCAGATTGCACACTTTGTTTTTAGGGGACAGCATATGTCTTGGAAGGTGGTCACACTTGGGAACCAGGTTTAGGAGTTTTGAGCATGCCACCACACTTCATTACACATGCTAGGGTCACATCCATGGTTTGGAGGTGTTCCATGCCCTCAAGCGCTTCTTCCTCATGGAACCCCGATCCGCTGGCCTCTGATCGCCTACCCCCTAGACTTTCTTCCGACAGGGTAGCCCGTGTAGGACTCTCTTGTTTTAGGCTTGGTTAGGTCATGTGATGATATAAAACCATGTTTGGGAACATGTTGTGACAAGATCTACCCTGCTTTCACCGAAACGGGAGTTTCCCTAATACTCGACATTGTACACTTTGTTTTAGGGGACAACGATATGTCTCAAGGGGGTCACACTTGGGAACCAGGTTTAGGAGTTTTGAGCATGCCACCACACTTCATTACACATGCTAGGGTCACATGAATGGTTTGAGGTGTTCCATGCCCTCAAGCGCTTCTTCCTCATGGAACCTCGATCCGCTGGCCTCTGATCGCCTACCCCCTAGACTTTCTTCTCATGGGTAGCCCGTGTAGCCTCTCTTGTTTTAGGCTTGGTTAGGTCATGTGATGATGTAAAACCATGTTTGGGAACATGTTGTGACAAGATCTACCCTGCTTTCACCAAACGGGAGTTTCCCCTAATACTCAGATTGCACACACTTTGTTTTTAGGGACAACGATATGTCTCACAAGGGGTCAGACTTGGGAACCAGGTTTAGGAGTTTTGAGCATGCCACCACACTTCATTACACATGCTAGGGTCACATGCATGGTTTGAGGTGTTCCGATGCCCCAAGCGCTTCTTCCTCATGGAACCCCGATCCGCTGGCCTTGATCGCCTACCCCTAGACTTTCTTCCGACAGGTAGCCCGTGTAGCCCTCTCTTGTTTTAGGCTTGGTTAGGTCATGTGATGATGTAAAACCATGTTTGGGAACATGTTGTGACAAGATCTACCCCGGTTTCACGGAAACAGGGAGTTTCCCCCTAATAGTCAGATTGCAGACACTTTGTTTTTAGGGGACAACGCATGTCTGCGTATAGGGGTCACACTTGGGAACCAGTTTTCTGAGTTTTGAGCTTGCCACCACACTTCATTACACATGCTAGGGTCACATGCATGGTTTAGAGATGTTCCGATGCCCCGAAGCGCTTATTCCTGCGGAACTCGATCCGCTGGCCTCTGATCGCCTACCCCTAGACTTTCTTTCCGACAGGGTAGCCCGTGTAGCCTCTCTTGTTTTAGGCTTGGTTAGGTCATGTGATGATGTAAAACCATGTTTGGGAACATGTTGTGACAAGATCTACCCCCGTTTCACCGAAACGGGGAGTTTCGCCCTAATACTCAGATTGCACACTTTGTTTTTAGGGACAACGATATGTCTCATGAAGGGGTCACACTTGGTAACCAGGTTTAGGAGTTTTGAGCATGACACCACACTTCATTACACATTCTAGGGTCACATGCATGGTTTGGAGGTGTTCCATGCCCCGAAGCGCTTCTTCCTCATGAACCTCGATCCATGGGCCTCTGATCGCCTACCCCTAGACTTTCTTCCCGACAGGTAGCCCGTGTAGCTCTCTTGTTTTAGGCTTGGTTAGGTCATGTGATGATGTAAAACCATGTTTGGGAACATGTTGTGACAAGATCTACCCTGCTTTCACCGAACGGGAGTTTCCCTAATACTCAGATTGCGTACACTTTGTTTTTAGGGACACGATATGTCTCATAAGGGGTTCACACTTGGAAACCAGGTTTAGGAGTTTTGAGCATGCCACCACACTTCATTACACATGCTAGGGTCACATGCATGGTTTGAGGTGTTCCATGCCTCAAGCGCTTCTTCCTCATGGAACCCTGATCCATGGGCCTTGATCGCCTACCCCTAGACTTTCTTTCCGATGTGGGTAGCCCTGTGTAGGACTCTCTTGTTTTAGGCTTGGTTAGGTCATGTGATGATGTAAAACCATGTTTGGGAACATGTTGTGACAAGATCTACCCCGCTTTCAGCGAAACGGGAGTTTCCCTAATACTCAGATTGCACACACTTTGTTTTTAGGGACAACGATATGTCTCAAGGGGTCACACACTTGGGAACCAGGTTTAGGAGTTTTGAGCATGCCACCACACTTCATTACACATGCTAGGGTCACATGCATGGTTTGAGGTGTTCATGCCCAAGCGCTTCTTCCTCATGGAACCCTGATCCATGGGCTCTGATCGCCTACCCCTAGACTTTCTTCCCAGGGGTAGCCCGTTGTAGCCCTCTCATGTTTTAGGCTTAGTTAGGTCATGTGATGATGTAAAACCATGTTTGGGAACATGTTGTGACAAGATCTACCCTGTTTCACTTAAACGGGAGTTTCCCCTAATACTGGGACATTGCACACACTTTGTTTTTAGGGACAACGATATGTCTGCTAAGGGGTCACACTTGGGAACCAGGTTTAGGAGTTTTGAGCATGCCACCACACTTCATTACACATGCTAGGGTCACATGCATGGTTTGAGGTGTTCCATGCCCCAAGCGCTTCTTCCTCATGGAACCCCGATCCATGGGCCTCTGATCGCCTACCCCCTAGACTTTCTTCCGACAGGGTAGCCCTGTAGCCTCTCTTGTTTTAGGCTTTGTTAGGTCATGTGATGATGTAAAACCATGTTTGGGAACATGTTGTGACAAGATCTACCCTGTTTCACCAAACGGGAGTTTCCCTAATACTCAGATTGCACACTTTGTTTTTAGGGACAACGATGTATGTCTCAAGGGGTCACACTTGGGAACCAGGTTTAGGAGTTTTGAGCATGCCACCACACTTCATTACACATGCTAGGGTCACATGCATGGTTTGAGGTGTTCCATGCCCCAAGCGCTTCTTCCTCATGGAACCCTCGATCCGCTGGGCCTTGATCGTCTACCCCCCTAGACTTTCTTCTGACATGGGTAGCCCTGTGTAGCCCTCTCTTGTTTTAGGCTTGGTTAGGTCATGTGATGATGTAAAACCATGTTTGGGAACATGTTGTGACAAGATCTACCCCTGTTTCACCGAAACGGGGAGTTTCCCCCTAATTCTCAGATTGCAGACACTTTGTTTTTAGGGGACAACGATATGTCTCAAGGGGTCACACTTGGGAACCAGGTTTAGGAGTTTTGAGCATGCCACCACACTTCATTACACATGCTAGGGTCACATGCATGGTTTGAGGTGTTCCATGCCCCAAGCGCTTCTTCCTCATGGAACCCTGATCCGCTGCCTCTGATCGCCTACCCCCTAGACTTTCTTCCCGACAGGGTAGCCCGTGTAGGACTCTCTTGTTTTTGGCTTGGTTAGGTCATGTGATGATGTAAAACCATGTTTGGGAACATGTTGTGACAAGATCTACCCCTGCTTTCACCAAACGGGAGTTTCCTCAATACTCAGATTGCACACTTTGTTTTTAGGGACAAGCATATGTCTCAAGGGGTCACACTTGGGAACCAGGTTTAGGAGTTTTGAGCATGCCACCACACTTCATTACACATGCTAGGGTCACATGCATGGTTTGAGGTGTTCCGATGCCCTCAAGCGCTTCTTCCTCATGGAACCTCGATCCGCTGGCCTTGATCGCCTACCCCCTAGACTTTCTTCTCCGACAGGTAGTACGTGTAGCCCTCTCTTGTTTTAGGCTTGGTTAGGTCATGTGATGATGTAAAACCATGTTTGGGAACATGTTGTGACAAGATCTACCCCTGCTTTCACCGAACGGGAGTTTCCTAATACTCAGATTGCACACACTTTGTTTTTAGGGACAACGACATGTCTCAAGGGGGTCACACTTGGGAACCAGGTTTAGGAGTTTTGAGCATGCCACCACACTTCATTACACATGCTAGGGTCACATGCATGGTTTGAGGTGTTCCATGCCCAAGCGCTTCTTCCTCATGGAACCCTGATCCGTGGCCTCTGATCGCCTACCCCCTAGACTTTCTTTCCCGACAGGGTAGCCCGGTGTAGCCCTCTCTTTTTTTAGGCTTGGTTAGGTCATGTGATGATGTAAAACCATGTTTGGGAACATGTTGTGACAAGATCTACCCTGCTTTCACCGAAACGGGGAGTTTCCCCCTAATACTCAGATTGCAGACACTTTGTTTTTAGGGGAAAGCGCATATGTCTGCGAAGGGGGTCACACTTGGAAACCAGGTTTAGGAGTTTTGAGCATGCCACCACACTTCATTACACATGCTAGGGTCACATGCATGGTTTGGAGGTGTTCCGATGCCCCGAAGCGCTTCTTCCCATGAACCTGATCCGCGGGCCTCGGATCGTCTACCCCCTAGACTTTCTTCTGACAGGGGTAACCCGGTGTATCCCTCTCTTGTTTTAGGCTTGGTTAGGTCATGTGATGATGCAAAAACCATGTTTGGGAATATGTTGTGACATGATCTACCCTGATTTCACTGAAACGGGGAGTTTCCCCCTAATACTCAGATTGCAGACACTTTGTTTTTAGGGGACAGCGCATATGTCTGCGAAGGGGTCACACTTGGGAACCAGGTTTAGGAGTTTTGAGCATGCCACCACACTTCATTACACATGCTAGGGTCACATGCATGGTTTGGAGGTGTTCCATGCCCTCAAGCGCTTCTTCCTCATGGAACCCTCGATCCATGGGCCTCTGATCGCCTACCCCTAGACTTTCTTCCGACAGGGTAGCCCGGTGAAGGACTCTTTTGTTTTAGGCTTGGTTAGGTCATGTGATGATGTAAAACCATGTTTGGGAACATGTTGTGACAAGATCTACCCTGCTTTCACCGAACGGGAGTTTCCTAATACTCAGATTGCACACACTTTGTTTTTAGGGACAACGATATGTCTCAAGGGGGTCACACTTGGGAACCAGGTTTAGGAGTTTTGAGCATGCCACCACACTTCATTACACATGCTAGGGTCACATGCATGGTTTGAGGTGTTCCATGCCTCAAGCGCTTCTTCCCATGAACCCCGATCCATGGCCTCGGATCGCCTACCCCCTAGACTTTCTTCTGACAGGTAGCCCGTGTAGCCTCTCTTGTTTTAGGCTTGGTTAGGGCATGTGATGATGTAAAACCATGTTTGGGAACATGTTGTGACAAGATCTACCCTGTTTCACCGAAACGGGAGTTTCCTCAATACTCAGATTGCACACTTTGTTTTTAGGGACAACGATATGTCTGCTATGGGGTCACACTTGGGAACCAGGTTTAGGAGTTTTGAGCATGCCACCACACTTCATTACACATGCTAGGGTCACATGCATGGTTTAGAGGTGTTCCGATGCCTCAAGCGCTTCTTCCTCATGGAACCTCGATCCATGGGCCCTGATCGCCTACCCCCTAGACTTTCTTCTGACAGGTAGCCCGGTGTAGCCCTCTCTTGTTTTAGGCTTGGTTAGGTCATGTGATGATGTAAAACCATGTTTGGGAACATGTTGTGACAAGATCTACCCCGGTTTCACCAAAATGGGGAGTTTCCTAATACTCAGATTGCACACACTTTGTTTTTAGGGACAACGATATGTCTCAAGGGGGTCACACTTGGGAACCAGGTTTAGGAGTTTTGAGCATGCCACCACACTTCATTACACATGCTAGGGTCACATGCATGGTTTGAGGTGTTCCATGCCTCAAGCGCTTCTTCCTCATGGAACCCTGATCCCATGGGCTCTGATCGCCTACCCCCTAGACTTTCTTTCCGACAGGGTAGCCCGTGTAGCCTCTCTTGTTTTAGGCTTGGTTAGGTCATGTGATGATGTAAAACCATGTTTGGGAACATGTTGTGACAAGATCTACCCTGTTTCACCAAACGGGAGTTTCCCTAATACTCTGGATTGCATACACTTTGTTTTTAGGGACAACGATATGTCTCAAGGGGTCACACTTGGGAACCAGGTTTAGGAGTTTTGAGCATGCCACCACACTTCATTACACATGCTAGGGTCACATGCATGGTTTGAGGTGTTCCATGCCCTCAAGCGCTTCTTCCTCATGAACTCGATCCGCTGGCCTTGATCGCCTACCCCCTAGACTTTCTTCCCGACAGGGTAGCCCGTGTAGCCCTCTCTTGTTTTAGGCTTGGTTAGGTCATTTGATGATGTAAAACCATGTTTGGGAACATGTTGTGACAAGATCTACCCCTGCTTTCACCGAAACGGGAGTTTCCTAATACTCGATTGCACACACTTTGTTTTTAGGGGACAACGATATGTCTCAAGGGGTCACACTTGGGAACCACGTTTAGGAGTTTTGAGCATGCCACCACACTTCATTACACATGCTAGGGTCACATGCATGGTTTGAGGTGTTCCGATGCCTCAAGCGCTTCTTCCTCATGGAACCCTGATCCGCGGGCCTCGGATAGACTACCCCCCTAGACTTTCTTCTGACACGGGTAGCCCAGTGTAGGACTCACTTGTTTTAGGCTTGGTTAGGTCATGTTATGATGTAAAACCATGTTTGGGAACATGTTGTGCCCAGATCTACCCTGCTTTCACCAAACGGGAGTTTCCCTAATACTCAGATTGCACACACTTTGTTTTTAGGGACAACGATATGTCTCAAGGGGGTCACACTTGGGAACCAGGTTTAGGAGTTTTTTGAGCATGCCACCACACTTCATTACACATCCTAGGGTCACATGCATGGTTTGGATGCGTTCCGATGCCCCGAAGCGCTTCTTCCTCCGGAACCCTGATCCGCGGTCCTCGGATCGTCTACCCCCCTAGACTTTCTTCTGTCAAGGGTAGCCCAGTGTAACCCTCACTTGTTTTAGGCTTGGTTAGGTCATGTGATGATGTAAAACCATGTTTGGGAACATGTTGTGACAAGATCTACCCCAGTTTCACTAAACGGGAGTTTCCCTAATACTCGGATTGCATACTCTTTGTTTTTAGGGGACTACATATGTCTGCGAAGGGGGTCACAGTTGGGAACCAGGTTTAGGAGTTTTTTGAGCATGCCACCACACTTCATTACACATGCTAGGTTCACATGCATGGTTTGAGGTGTTCCGATGCCTCAAGCGCTTCTTCCTCATGAACCCCGATCCGCTGGCCTCTGATCGCCTACCCCTAGACTTTCTTCCGACAGGGTAGCCCGTGTAGCCTCTCTTGTTTTAGGCTTGGTTAGGTCATGTGATGATGTAAAACCATGTTTGGGAACATGTTGTGACAAGATCTACCCCGGTTTCACCGAAACAGGGAGTTTCCCCCTAATACTCAGATTGCAGACACTTTGTTTTTAGGGGACAACGATATGTCTGCCAAGGGGTCACACTTGGGAACCAGGTTTAGGAGTTTTGAGCATGCCACCACAGTTCATTACACATGCTAGGGTCACATGCATGGTTTGAGGTGTTCCATGCCTCAAGCGCTTCTTCCTCATGGAACCCCGATCCATGGGCTCTGATCGCCTACCCCCTAGACTTTCTTCCGACAGGGTAGCCCGTGTAGGACTCTCTTGTTATAGGCTTGGTTAGGTCATGTGATGATGTAAAACCATGTTTGGGAACATGTTGTGACAAGATCTAGCCTGGTTTCACCAAACGGGAGTTTCCTAATACTCAGATTGCGTACACTTTGTTTTTAGGGACAACGATATGTCTCATAAGGGGTCACACTTGGGAACCAGGTTTAGGAGTTTTGAGCATGCCACCACACTTCATTACACAAGCTAGGGTCACATGCATGGTTTGAGGTGTTCCATGCCTCAAGCGCTTCTTCCTCATGGAACCCCGATCCATGGGCCCTGATCGCCTACCCCCTAGACTTTCTTCCGATGGGTAGCGTGTAGCCCTCTTGTTTTAGGCTTGGTTAGGTCATGTTATGATGTAAAACCATGTTTGGGAACATGTTGTGACAAGATCTACCCCGGTCTCACCGAAACGGGGAGTTTCCCCCCAATACTCAGATTGCACACACTTTGTTTTTAGGGGACATCGCATGTGTGAAGGGGGTCACACTTGGGAACCAGGTTTAGGAGTTTTGAGCATGCCACCACACTTCATTACACATGCTAGTCACATCCATGGTTTGTAGGTGTTCCATGCCCTCAAGCGCTTCTTCCTCATGGAACCCTCGATCCGCTGGCCCTGATCGCCTACCCCCTAGACTTTCTTCCCGACAGGTAGCCCGTGTAGCCCTCTCTTGTTTTAGGCTTGGTTAGGTCATGTGATGATGTAAAACCATGTTTGGGAACATGTTGTGACAAGATCTACCCCGGTTTCACCAAACGGGAGTTTCCCTAATACTCAGATTGCACACACTTTGTTTTTAGGGACAACGATATGTCTCAAGGGGGTCACACTTGGGAACCAGGTTTAGGAGTTTTGAGCATGCCACCACACTTCATTACACATGCTAGGGTCACATGCATGGTTTGAGGTGTTCCATGCCTCAAGCGCTTCTTCCTCATGAACTCGATCCGCTGGGCCTGATCGCCTACCCCCTAGACTTTCTTCCGACAGGGGTAGCCCGTGTAGCCTCTCTTGTTTTAGGCTTGGTTAGGTTATGCGATGATGTAAAACCATGTTTGGGAACATGTGGTGAGAAGATCTACCCCGTTTCAATCTGAAACGGGAGTTTCCCTAATACTCAGATTGCATACACTTTGTTTTTAGGGACAACGATATGTCTCAAGGGGGTCACACTTGGGAACCAGGTTTAGGAGTTTTGAGCATGCCACCACACTTCATTACACATGCTAGGGTCACATGCATGGTTTGAGGTGTTCTGATGCCTCAAGCGCTTCTTCCTCATGGAACCCCGATCCATGGGCCCTGATCGCCTACCCCTAGACTTTCTTCCGACAGGGTAGCCCGTGTAGCCCTCTCTAGTTTTAGGCTTGGTTAGGTCATGTGATGATGTAAAACCATGTTTGGGAACATGTTGTGACAAGATCTACCCTTGTTTCACCGAACGGGAGTTTCCCTAATACTCAGATTGCATACACTTTGTTTTTAGGGACAGATATGTCTCAAGGGGTCACACTTGGGAACCAGGTTTAGGAGTTTTGAGCATGCCACCACACTTCATTACACATGCTAGGGTCACATGCATGGTTTGAGGTGTTCCATGCCCTCAAGCGCTTTCTTCCCATGGAACCTCGATCCATGGGCCTTGATCGCCTACCCCTAGACTTTCTTCCGACAGGGTAGCCCGTGTAGCCCTCTCTTGTTTTAGGCTTGGTTAGGTCATGTGATGATGTAAAACCATGTTTGGGAACATGTTGTGACAAGATCTACCCTGCTTTCACCAAACGGGAGTTTCCTAATACTCAGATTGCACACACTTTGTTTTTAGGGGACAACGATATGTCTCAAGGGGTCACACTTGGGAACCAGGTTTAGGAGTTTTGAGCATGCCACCACACTTCATTACACATGCTAGGGTCACATGCATGGTTTGAGGTGTCTGATGCCTCAAGCGCTTCTTCCTCATGAACCCTCGATCCGCTGGCCTCTGATCGCCTACCCCTAGACTTTCTTTCCGATGGGTAGCCCGTGTAGCCCTCTCTTGTTTTAGGCTTGGTTAGGTCATGTGATGATGTAAAACCATGTTTGGGAACATGTTGTGACAAGATCTACCCTGCTTTCACTGAACGGGAGTTTCCCTAATACTCGGATTGCACACACTTTGTTTTTAGGGACAACGATATGTCTCAAGGGGTCACACTTGTGAACCAGGTTTAGGAGTTTTGAGCATGCCACCACACTTCATTACACATGCTAGGGTCACATGCATGGTTTGAGGTGTTCCGATGCCCAAGCGCTTCTTCCTCATGGAACCCTCGATCCGCTGGCCCTGATCGCCTACCCCCTAGACTTTCTTCCGACAGGGTAGCCTGTAGCCTCTCTTGTTTTAGGCTTGGTTAGGTCATGTGATGATGTAAAACCATGTTTGGGAACATGTTGTGACAAGATCTACCCCTGTTTCACCAAACGGGAGTTTCCTCAATACTCAGATTGCACACACTTTGTTTTTAGGGACAACGATGTATGTCCGATGGGGGTCACACTTGGGAACGACGTTTAGGAGTTTTGAGCATGCCACCACACTTCATTACACATTCTAGGGTCACATGCATGGTTTGAGGTGTTCCATGCCCTCAAGCGCTTCTTCCTCATGGAACCTCGATCCATGGGCCCTGATCGCCTACCCCCTAGACTTTCTTCTTCCGACAGGGTAGCCCGTATAGCCCTCTCTTGTTATAGGCAAGGTTAGGTCATCTGATGATGTAAAACCAAGATTGGGAACATGTTGTGACAAGATCTACCCCTGTTTCACCAAACGGGAGTTTCCCTAATACTCAGATTGCACACACTTTGTTTTTAGGGGACAACGATATGTCTCAAGGGGGTCACACTTGTGAACCAGGTTTAGGAGTTTTGAGCATTCCACCACACTTCATTACAAATGCTAGGGTCACATGCATTGTTTGGAGGTGTTCCGATGCGTCGAAGCGCTTCTTCCCATGGAACCCTGATCCATGGGCTCTGATCGCCTACCCCCTAGACTTTCTTTCCCAGGGGTAGCCCAGTGTAGCCCTCTCTTGTTTTAGGCTTGGTTAGGTCATGTGATGATGTCAAACCATGTTTAGGAACATGTGGTGACATGATCTACCGCGGTTTCAGCGAAACGGGGAGTTTCCCCCTAATACTCAGTTTGTATACACTTTGTTTTTAGGGACAACGCATATGTCTGCGAAGGGGGTCACACTTGGGAACCAGGTTTAGGAGTTTTGAGCATGCCACCACACTTCATTACACATGCTAGGGTCACATGCATGGTTTGAAGGTGTTCCGATGCCTCAAGCGCTTCTTCCTCATGGAACCTCGATCCATGGGCCTCTGATCGCCTACCCCCTAGACTTTCTTCCGACAGGGTAGCCCGTGTAGCCCTCTTGTTTTAGGCTTGGTTAGGTCATGTGATGATGTAAAACCATGTTTGGGAACATGTTGTGACAAGATCTACCTGCTTCACTAAACGGGAGTTTCCCTAATACTCAGATTGCACACTTTGTTTTTAGGGACAACGATATGTCTCAAGGGGTCACACTTGGGAACCAGGTTTAGGAGTTTTGAGCATGCCCCCACACTTCATTATACATGCTAGGGTCACATGCATGGTTTGAAGGTGTTCCATGCCCTCAAGCGCTTCTTCCTCATGGAACCCCGATCCGCTGGCCTCTGATCGCCTACCCCCTAGACTTTCTTCTCCGACAGGTAGCCCGTGTAGCCTCTCTTGTTTTAGGCTTGGTTAGGTCATGTGATGATGTAAAACCATGTTTGGGAACATGTTGTGACAAGATCTACCCTGCTTTCACCAAACGGGAGTTTCCCTAATACTCAGATTGCACACACTTTGTTTTTAGGGACAAGATATGTCTCAAGGGGGTCACACTTGGGAACCAGGTTTAGGAGTTTTGAGCATGCCACCACACTTCATTACACATGCTAGGGTCACATGCATGGTTTGAGGTGTTCCATGCCTCAAGCGCTTCTTCCTCATGAACCCTCGATCCGCTGGGCCTTGATCGCCTACCCCCTAGACTTTCTTCCCATGTGGTAGCCCGTGTAGACTCTCTTGTTTTAGGATTGTTTAGGTCATGTGATGATGTAAAACCATGTTTGGGAACATGTTGTGACAAGATCTACCCTGTTTCACCAAACGGGAGTTTCCCTAATACTCACATTGCACACTTTGTTTTTAGGGGACAACGATATGTCCGCTAAGGGGGTCACACTTGGGAACCAGGTTTAGGAGTTTTGAGCATGCCACCACACTTCATTACCCATGCTAGGGTCACATGCATGCTTTGGAGGTGTTCCGATGCCCCGAAGCACTTCTTCCTCATGGAACCTCGATCCATGGGCCTCTGATCGCCTACCCCTAGACTTTCTTCCGACAGGGTAGCCCGTGTAGGACTCTCTTGTTTTAATCTTGGTTAGGTCATGTGATGATGTAAAACCATGTTTGGGAACATGTTGTGACAAGATCTACCCCGCTTTCACAGAAACGGGGAGTTTCCCCCTAATACTCAAATTGCACACACTATGTTTTTAGGGGACAACGCATATGTCTCAAAGGGGTCACACTTGGGAACCAGGTTTAGGAGTTTTGAGCATCCCACCACACTTCATTACACATGCTAGGGTCACATGCATGGTTTGGAGGTGTTCCATGCCTCAAGCGCTTCTTCCTCATGGAACCCCGATCCATGGGCCTCGATCGCCTACCCCCTAGACTTTCTTCCCGACAGGTAGCCCGTGTAGCCCTCTTCTGTTTTAGTCGTGGTTAGGTCATGTGATGATTCAAAAACCATGTTTGGGAACATGTTGTGACAAGATCTACCCTGATTTCACCGAAACGGGGAGTTTCCGTCTAATACTCAGATTGCAGGCACTTTGTTTTTAGGGACAACGATATGTCTCAAGGGGGTCACACTTGGGAACCAGGTTTAGGAGTTTTGAGCATGCCACCACACTTCATTACACATGCTAGGGTCACATGCATGGTTTGGAGTTGTTCCGATGCCTTGAAGCGCTTCTTCCTCATGAACTCGATCCGCTGGCCTGATCGCCTACCCCCTAGACTTTCTTCCGATAGGGTAGCCCGTGTAGCCCTCTCTTCTTTTAGGCTTGGTGAGGTCATGTGATGATGAAAACCATGTTTGGGAACATTTTGTGACAAGATCTACCCTGTTTCACCAAACGGGAGTTTCCCTAATACTCAGATTGCATACACTTTGTTTTTAGGGACAACGATATGTCTCAAGGGGGTCACACTTGGGAACCAGGTTTAGGAGTTTTGAGCATGCCACCACACTTCATTACACATGCTAGGGTCACATGCATGGTTTGAGGTGTTCCATGCCCTCAAGCGCTTCTTCCCATGGAACCCCGATCCGCTGGGCCTCTGATCGCCTACCCCCTAGACTTTCTTCCGACAGGTAGCCCGTGTAGCCCTCTCTTGTTTTAGGCTTGGTTAGGTCATGTGATGATGTAAAACCATGTTTGGGAACATGTTGTGACAAGATCTACCCTGTTTCACCAAACGGGAGTTTCCTAATACTCAGATTGCACACACTTTGTTTTAGGGACACGATATGTCTCAAGGGGTCACACTTGGGAACCAGGTTTAGGAGTTTTGAGCATGCCACCACACTTCATTACACATGCTAGGGTCACATGCATGGTTTGAGGTGTTCCATGCCTCAAGCGCTTCTTCCTGGAACTCGATCCGCTGGCCTCTGATCGCCTACCCCCTAGACTTTCTTCCCGATGGGTAGCCCGTGTAGCCTCTCTTGTTTTAGGCTTGGTTAGGTCATGTGATGATGTAAACCATGTTTGGGAACATGTTGTGACAAGATCTACCCTGCTTTCACCAAACGGGAGTTTCCAATACTCGATTGCAGTACACTTTGTTTTTAGGGGACAAAGATATGTCTGCCAAGGGGTTCGCACTTGGGAACCAGGTTTAGGAGTTTTGAGCATGCCACCACACTTCATTACACATGCTAGGGTCACATGCATGGTTTGAGGTGTTCCATGCCCAAGCGCTTCTTCCTCATGGAACCCCGATCCGCTGGGCCTTGATCGCCTACCCCTAGACTTTCTTCTGTCTGGGGTAGCCCTGTGTAGGACTCTCTTGTTTTAGGCATGGTTAGGTCATGTGATGATGTAAAACCATGTTTGGGAACATGTTGTGACAAGATCTACCCTGGTTTCACCAAACGGAGTTTCCCAATACTCGGGATTGTACACACTTTGTTTTTAGGGACATGCATGTCTGTATGGGGTCTCACTTGGGAACCAGGTTTAGGAGTTTTGAGCATGCCACCACACTTCATTACACATGCTAGGGTCACATGCATGGTTTGAGGTGTTCCATGCCTCAAGCGCTTCTTCCTGTGAACCTCGATCCGCTGGCTCTGATCGCCTACCCCTAGACTTTCTTCCGACAGGCCCGTGTATCTCTCTTGTTTTAGGCTTGGTTAGGTCATGTGATGATGTAAAACCATGTTTGGGAACATGTTGTGACAAGATCTACCCTGTTTCACCAAACGGGAGTTTCCTTATACTCAGATTGCATACTTTGTTTTTAGGGACAGCGTGATATGTCTCAAGGAAGGGGTCACACTTGGGAACCAGGTTTAGAGTTTTGAGCATGCCACCACACTTCATTACACATGCTAGGGTCACATGCATGGTTTGAGGTGTTCCATGCCTCAAGCGCTTCTTCCTCATGGAACTCCATCCCACAAGCCTGATCGCCTACTCCCCTAGACTTTCTTCCGACAGGGGTAGCCGTGTAGCCCTCTCGTTTTAGGCTTGGTTAGGTCATGTGATGATGTAAAACCATGTTTGGGAACATGTTAGATAAGATCTACCCTGTTTCACCGAACGGGAGTTTCCCTAATATTTGATTGTGACACTTTGTTTTAGGGACAATATGTCTCGTTAAGGGGGGTCACACTTGGGAACCAGGTTTAGGAGTTTTGAGCATGCCACCACACTTCATTACATATGCTAGGTCACATGCATGGTTTGAGGTGTCTGGATGTCTCCAAGCGCTTTTCCTAAAGTGAACTCCCGATCCGCTGGTTCTTGATCGCTTGCCCCTAGGATTCTTCCATTGTAAATGGGTGTATCCCCATCGATGTTTCTTTTAGGGCTTTGTTAGGTCATGTGATGATGTAAAACCATGTTTGGG